>OZ020510.1:22380438-24780438 GCA_963971375.1 Platycheirus rosarum | reverse complement strand
ACACAAATTAAAAATATGCAACAAGGAATTCAGACATTAAAACGAATATTCTAAAAAAAAATTTGCGAAAACAATATATACAATTTTTTTTTATTGAATGTACAAATTTTACTTTACTTTTAACTAGCTTTAAAATTAAGGCTGATGGATATTAGGTCAAGTCAGATGGGTTGATAGATGGTACGGCAAGTTGCATCATTTCACACGGATCTCAAAGGATAGGGAAGGGACAAGAATTGCAAAAGAGTAAGGCAATTAGTAGTGAATTGGATGCGAGACATCTTAGTGTAAATGGAAAGCAGAAATCAAATTGGAAACTTTTAAAGACAGCTACATAATTAAAAGGCGCAGGCATTTTTTTGCATCGCGATCATCCGACAGCAGAGTGTTGTAGTCAATTTTTAGCTACATAGTGGAATTTTCAAAATTTAGTGACAAACATTTTTTGTCAGTAGAAAATTGTTGTTACTTTTTTAGTGACTTTTTGCAAAAACATGATTTTTTCTAAATATTACATAATTATTATTATGCATAAATGTGATAATGGTAAAGATGGGATGACAGCACTGCAAATATATTGAAAATAAAATAAATAGTATTAAAAAAATTTAACTGTGTAACTGCTTAAGTAGTAACAATTTATTCCCAGAGTTCTTTAACTTTGTATATCAGTTTGATTTTTTTCTATTTAAAACATTTGTTAAGTGTATTCCTGCCACTAAAAGACATGAAAGGGAAGGTCAAGTGGAGGTTTCTATTTCGGAATTAAGAGAAAGTTTAAAAGTAAAGGCTTTCAGATGATAAAGATCAAGAAAGGTACAAGAGATACCCTTGTTATTTAAAATGTAACATTTAGGAGGCTTATATAAGGACAGTGGCGGGCCTGCTGGCACAATCAACAAATCAAAAGATCATGCTGATGGAGACCTAAACGCATCAAGAGTCATTGACGAAGAGGGTACGGGAAACAAAGTGGAAAGAATAACTCAAAAGTCGAAGTAAAAAAAAATACAATCCAAGGGGAAAAACTCAATATTTCTTATGATTCGATAGTGTTGGTAGTAAGGCAAGATATCTTTTTCGTTTCAGAGAAAAAAAACAAACCTTTTGTAAAAGGCTCTTATTTGGAAGTCAATCGGCCATTCAAAGAGATCTATAGGGGAAAGAAGAAAAAATATTTTAAAAGAGAAACAAAAATGCTGGCAACTTGCGAGAACTCAAAGGACTAATGGAGTTTAGTGAAAAAAACTAAATGAAAGAGTAAATGTAATAAATCGGAACCTAAGCCCAGAAATTCTTCGCAGTTGTTTTAAGGAGTTATTGAATCCTAGAGAAGTAGCAAGCAATTGATAGATTCTTTCCAATATACAGCGAAAGGAATCGAATATGAAACAGTTGATGCATCTATTACGGTACCAACAATGTATCAACCACTCGACAGTTCATAAAAGGGTGAAGCACCGGGAATAGATACTATTCATGTGGAATTTTGGAAAATCAAGGTTTCAATGAAGCGCTTTTTTTCCGATTCGCAAGAAGAGTTCATTATCTAAATCAGAAAATTATAGGGAAATCTCGTATAAAATATTAAAGGCGAAATGGATGAAAATCGTTTCGAGATTTTAAATCTATTGACATGCAATTGCTAGTAGCTGGTATTTTTGAATCTAATCTTGAAAATATCTATGATCTCACAGATATTGATGAACAGGTTCAATACTTTACCTCGAAAATAAATTCGGTTTTTGAAAGATTTGTACTAACAAAAACAATTCGAATTAAAAGTAATCTGCTGGGTTGGTAAACATCAGAAATTCAACAACTTATTGTGAAGAGAGACTAAGCTTTTAGACGATGGAAAATATTTAGATTGCCACAACTGTTTGTGCAGCATAAAAACCTAGGAAATAAAGTAAATATTAAAATTAAAAATAATTCCGATTCCTAAAAAAACAGTATCTAAACAATTACAACATTTATTTCAAAAGCATTTAAGAAAATTATCAGTCGGCAAATTACATCTTATTTAGATTCACATCAACTTATAACTGTTTCGCAGTCTGGATTTAAATTAAAACATAGTTGTACAACCGCACTTCTTAAAATAACTGATGATATCCTTCAAGAAGTTGATAAAAATCATGTAACAACTCTAGTTTTGCTTGATTTTTGGATACAGTTTCACACGAATTTTTTTTGAAATAACTCAAGAATTTTTTTCTTTTTTGACACTTCAGCATTATATATGGTAGAACAATATCTAAGGCACAGATCTCAGGCAGTTTTTTGCAAACTCAAAACTATCGACATTTCTTCCTAATATTACTGGTGTCCCTCAAGGATCAATTCTGGGTTCACTTCTATTTACGCTGTTCAACAATGACTTAACCTCGATACTCAAACATAGCAAAATTCATAAGTACGCAGATGGTGTCCAAATTTACTTCAGCTATAGAATTGGCATGGTAGATGATGCATCGGTCAAAATAAATGAGGATCTAACACGTGTAGGACATTGGGCTAGAGATAATTCCTTGAAACTCAATTCGAACAAATGCCAGGCAATTGTGATAAATAACTCTGTGCTTGATACAACTAGCCTTCCAACCGTCGAGCTCAATGGAACAACTTTAAATTATGTCAAAGCAGTAAAAAATCTAGGAGTAATCTTTAACCAAACGCTAACATGGGACAATCACCTGATAAGTACTATTGGACGAGTATACACTTCATTGCGTTTTCTATACCTTTCTGGAAGTTTCCTCCCGGTCTCAACTAAATTGATAATTGCCAAAACAGTTATTCTACCAATTCTATTTTACGGTAGTCCTATTTTTTGCAGTTTAGATAGCGCCAGTAAACGCAAACTTCAAGTAGCCTTTAACAACGTTGTCCTCTTTATCTATGGACTGCGTCATTTGGACCATGTTTCTGCTCAGGCAAATACCGTTTTCAATATGCCTCTTGACAAGTATGTGGATTTTCTTACATTGACATTTCTGTTTAATCTTATTCATACGAAAAATCCGAATCATCTTTTTGAAAAGCTCATTTTTCCAATGTCTCAAAGAAGTAATATTCTCATTGTTCCAACATTTAAATATAGAGCATCCAAACAACAGTTCTTTGTGCATGCTGTGGGCCTTTGGAACTCCTTGCCTGCCAGTCTGAGAGTACAAGATAACATAAAAAAATTGAAGGCTTGCTTAGAAATCTTTACAATTGCTGAACGTTTTTCCACTTCTGTTTCTGTTTCTTCTATTTCTGTGTCTTTTATCTAATTTTATTGAAATATAATGTAATTATCTTTAATTTCTTTAATTTGTTTAATTTAATTTCAAAATATTTAATATATAATAATTTAAAATTAGCTTTGCTTATACTATTTATGATTTAATGATATTACCTACAACTTTCCAAGTATTATTTAAAAGACATATTATTTTAAAATACTTACGTAAATAAATAAATACAAATACAAATACAAATTGATAAGGCAAAATAATATATTGAACAAATAGCAGGCATGGTTAAGAACAAGTTTCTAAACAGTGAGTTAAGTTTTTGTACTCACAAGTATTGCGGAATCGTACCAGAAGCAAAACAAAAAACTTTAAATATTCTTTTTAAACTTTAAGAATGTCTATAAACTGTACTTGAAGGGTTTTGTCTTTCCTTACAACATTATTTTGTTGGAATATCTCTTAGTGTCACACCGCATTTATATCTTAGTGTTAAGTTCCAATGTCTATGATTTTATGATCGTAATTGCCCCTTTCCAGGTGATTGCAAGAATCTTTGATTCTTCTCTTCTAAATATTATTAGTGATAAAGCGAAAATAAACCAAAAGAAATAAATAAAAAAAACACTTGTATTCAATCCTTTCTCTATATGTTTATTTATTAGATGTGTTCTCTTCGGTGGTCGGTCGCAGACTGACGATCGTGACAGCCAGCACTATGTTGTTCAGGTTACATTAGTGTTTTCTTTAGTTCTTCAGAGGAGGTATACTCATCATGTTTGGTAGCGAATACGAATCACCCTGTCGTATTACATTTACAGTACCTATCAAGCAGCAGTTTTTTTTTTTGTTTCATATTGTAAATTAAAATTATAGTAAGTATAATTTTTTTCTTATTCAATGTTGCAAGAATATTTTCTGAAAAAAGCACCATTTGTGCATAAATCACATAAATGTCCAACGAATTTATCAAAAGCTATACATTTTGCCATTGTGGATTATAAAACGATGACATGGATTTGAATGCACAAGTCATGTTCCTTATAGTAATATAAAAGCCTCATCCAATAGTGCACATAAACATTTCCTCTTCATTTAGCATAAATATTCCGAATAAATGCGTTAGAGATACATTGTCATTGTGAATTGCGATTGTGGCACATAACTATGGCATTCAAGTATACTAGCAAAAGCGACAAAAAATATTCTTACAATTGCATAGACACATTTTAAGGAAGCATAATAATGGTTCCGATAAGGAACCAGTGGACAGGATGTCGAACGAAGAAATATTTCATTATATCTCTAGTTTATTTTTTTGTACATTTCTTGACAGTTTTTGTTATTCGTAGTGTTTTTTTTCCAGACTTTAATTTTTTTGTACTTTTTCTATATAATTTTTGTATAAACAAGTGTTAAATATATCCAAATATGCATTAAACCCAATAGAGAGCACATACAAAAAACCGCCAAATTACTTGATAGCCCAAGGATGTTCTCATTTAAATTACACAAATTCAGGCCGTAATTGGGAAATCTCCTCTTTTTGCAAGTCTTTCCAAAGAAAAACCACGATTTGAAACCCTCAAAATAAACATTAACTAAACCATCCCCTGTTTGTTTATTTTTTTTATATTTGTCGGTCAATCTTAAATCGTCCTGCTTTTCATCTTAGACCCAACTCAATTGTAGGAAAAAGTTCAACAAAATAACAAGAAAACACGCCGCACGCTTCTTTTAATCATCGTCAGACCATTAAATACGACGGGATGTCTCCCGGAGGGATGTTCGTATAACAATTGTAAAATTCTTCGTAATTAAATCCACAGAACATGAAACACCATCTCATTCTCAAAAAAATAATGAAGGCCTTAAAAAATGATTAAAATTCACGCTAAAAAGAAAAAGTTCCAAAAAAATCTGAATTTTGGGGAAGAAAAATGTTGTTTAACGTGCCCCATCACACGGAATATTAAAGGTTATTTTTTTTTTTACTATCCAAAAATGATTATTATAACCAATTTTATAAGTAACCTTTTATTTAACATGAAGTGTACAGCGTTAAGATTAAGATGTAGGTTTAAACATTTGTACGGCCTGGAGCTTAATCTATCTTCAAATCCAAAACAATTTAACAAATATGGTGCTCCAGATCAGTCTTCCCTGTTCGGCATACCACTGAACACAGGTTGTGTAATTAAACTGATATCAACCGCATGCCCTAAGCATCTCTGTGGAAGACACCTTTAACAGGCGCTGTCGAACCATATGCGAATACACCGACCAACCAAACCCACCCAATGACCCCCAGAATAGCCATTATCACACTAGAAACTCCTAGCCGCCATAACCGACGACAACACTTTGAACATCATACAGCACTTAGACAACTCGGACTAACACCCACAACCAACAACTATCAACAACACCTCCATATCCTGAGGCTCAATCATTGGGCGATACTAGATACATCAGCAGCAGCTTGTCAATTTATTCCATTTAAATCTTTTCCAGCCGCAAGGGTTTTTAGTTTCAATTTTACAAAAAAAAAAAAAAATCCTTTAACTTCAAAAGAATTCCCCTGCCCATGGCCGGCAAAGCTAGATAGGTACTCCTTGTAACAGGTGCGCTATATTATATCCCTTGTCTTGACTACGGCGTCCTGTGTCACGCTCGGGAACTAAAACTAAAAGCAAAACAATTTGCAACTCCCTCTGGCGTAATGACTTGCGTTAAAAAGTCATAAAAATGAAGTTTTGTTTTTTTGCGCTGAAAATTCAAATAAGAAGGACACGTTTTTTAAAGGAGCCTTTTCCTGGGTTTATCCCAGGGTTTTTTAAGGTTTGTTAGTCTTCTGGGAAAAATTAAGGCAAAGATGGTATAAAAGCGGTTTTGGTAGTTTTTGGGAAGCTTGCATAATGCTTTGCGTGTAATTTAGAGTTTCTGATGATTTTTTCGTCTCCTTTTGTTTCTGGATGCGATTTTTTTATTTTATGTGTGGTGCAAATGTGAGGAATTCGTATGAGAGGAGAATTTCACAAGGCTTTCAGAGTCACATAAATATGTTTCCCGATCAGTAATTTCATGACAAATTTACGAAATTTGGTGTTTTTTTTTTTTGATAACGCATCAAATCGTAGAAGATGAGCTAATATAATTTCCTTTTTTCAAAAAGAAATGGATATAGTTTAGTTTAGTTTAGTTTATTTTATTTGCTTATAAACTTACACATTAAGATTATTTACATCTTTTAGGTGGGTGAAAGTTTGTGAATATACATAATAAGTAACAATTAACAAATAGAGAGAGAAAAGAAAAAAAAAATTACAAAAAATAAGAGAAAATTTCGTAGTATGTATAGCAATATAAAGGAAAAATATAATAAAATATTAAATTTGGCTTTAAAGATGATATTTTATTAAGTTTATTATAATTGAAAGAAATATTAATTTAAAAATGAGTAAGATAAGATAAGATAAAGATCATGAAAAGAAATAAAAAGAAAGTGGTCAGGGTGAAAGAGATAGACGAAGAAAGCTACATAGTTTTGATTTGAAGGGGGTTAGAAAGAAGTTAGTTGCTTTGATTTGAGAAGAAAGTATTGAGATTACTTTGAAATGTATGGATGTCACTGGTGTCTCGTAAATAAGAAGGGAGTGAGTTCCAGAGGCGACAAGCAGCTATAAAAAATTGTAATATTATGTATGTTGATCTATTTGACACTGGAAACCGGAGTTTTTCAAACAAATAATTGGGTTGATGAGATTTTAGGATTTTAAAGAGTAATTTGATGAAATTATTGAACGACATTTTATGGAGGCTCTGCTGCAAATGTGAAACATGATCATACCTTCTTAAGCCATGTATAAAGCGTATAGTGCTGTTAAAAGCCACATTTAATTTATTTTTACTGTTTACATCGCAGTTATAAAATACTTCGCACCCATAAGTTAGAAGTGGTGTCACCATGGTCTTCGCGAGTACTATTCTTGTTTGACGTGGTGTGAATTCCTGAGCAGTCCATAAAGGTCTTAGCGTCCCATAAGCTTTACCCACTAAAGAATTAATATGATCACTCCAAGTCAAGGTTCTGTTGAATACTACTCCAAGGTTTCTACATGTGTTGACAAATTCTAGCGTAGTTCCGTTTAGTATTATGGAGAAAAATCTAGCTCTTTTCTAGAAATAACTAGACATTTACATTTGTTCGGATTGAGAACCAACCCGTTACTCAAAGCCCAATTGGATATATTATTTAATTCTTGATTAAGAATGGAAGCGCAGTTTTCGATTAGTCCTAAAGAACAACTTCTGTAGATTTGAATATCGTCGGCATAAAAGTGTTTGGAGGCCTGGGTTATGATGAACGCTACTTCATTTATGTACAACGAGAAAAGAAGTGGGGACAAAATTGATCCTTGAGGAACTCCTTGTTGTATAGGTAGGAACTGTGACAAACTATTATTCCAACATACGGCCGGCTTTCTATGGCTAAGAAACGATGAAATGAGTTTAATAGCGACAGAGGATAAATTAAATTTTTGACGTAATTTATCTAAAAGAACAGAATGATTTACCATGTCAAACGCTTTAGAGAAATCTAAAAGGATTAAGAATGTTACGTCGTCTTTGTCGAGATCAACTCTTATGTCTTCAATTACCTTAATAAGGGCGGTGGTGCAGCTATGGTGCGAACGAAAACCTGACTGAATTTCGACCAAGAGATTGTTGCGGGAAATAAAATCATTTAATTGTTTTTGCATTAAGCGTTCGCAGACTTTTGAAAGGAAAGGAAGTATTGAGATGGGTCTGAATCCATCACATAACGAGTTTTTAGGAATTGGCACTATTTTAGCCGTTTTCCACTGTTGGGGAAAGATTCCAGAGGTGAGGACAGAATTAAATACATGGGTAAAATAAGGAAGAAGGAATGGTAACACAGCCTTTAAAAAGATTGGGTTTAACTCATCAACTCCTACCGCAGTGGATTTTAGAGCAATAAAACTTTCTACCACATCCATGCAGCTCACACAGGAAAAGCTGAATTGCACATCTGTGGGTTGAGTGGGTTAGCTATTGAGAGGTTCGTATTCTCTTGGAGCTATCGAAAAAGGTACAGCTGCAAATTTCAGATTGAGTTCGTCCTTATTTAAATCATTTGGAAGATTCGATCTTTGCTTCCCTATTCCTAGTTTTCACAGATTATCCCAGAGCTTGCGACCTTTAGATTTGTTGTTTAGATGATTAGAGTAAAAATTAACCTTGGCACGTATTATCTCTTGTTTCGTAATAATTTGTACGCTGTATGAAGTTCTTCAACACGAAAATGTATCCATCGTCGATAAGCTAGATCTCGCTGCTTCATCAGTTCTTTGATTCTACCTGTGAACCATGGTTTAAAATCACTAGTATTATTTTTTGTTTTTAAAGGAACATATAGATTGAATAAAAGATTTAGATTAGTGTTTAAAAATTCAACTTGATCGTCAGGCAAAGGCATAAGATAGATGTCACTCCATGCTATCGAATTAATATGGTTTACGAGGGATGGGGTGTAAATATTTTTGAAGTCCCTAAACTGGATTCTGGAACTATGGGGGCTGATATTTGTGTTGAAGTCATAAGTCAAGAATAAAAGATCGTGTCTTGTAAACGCAGGAGCTATACGTTGGTCATAAGGAAGAACTCCATCGGTTTCACTTACATAGAAATGGTATAATAACGTGCTAGAAGACTGGGTAAAATGTGGTGGTCTTGATAAATTAACTGAGTATAAGTCAAAGGAATTCATATTTTCACACATCCTTCTATCAGTTAAAAGATCACTATTGAAGTCACCGGTTATTATAATGTTTGAGGAAATGACTGTGATTTCGCCTATAACTGCATAAAGAGGTTTTAAGTCGGTATATCTGTTTGGCCTATAGATCACTCCCAAAAGAAGATTATTCTCTCTACCTCTAACATCAACAAACAAGTACTCGCAAGGGAAACCTGGTGGCGAGGAATATCAAAGTTAACAACTTAAATTAGATTTGACGTATATAGCAACCCCCCGCCCCGATTGCTTCTGTCAGAACGAAAAATATTATAGCCATTAAGTCAGTATGTGGCATCGCTCACAGATGCAGAAAACCATGTTTCAGACACACAAATTGCCGAATTTTCAAATAAATATCTAAATTCATCAATTTTCATTAACAAACTTTGCGCATTAATATGAATAACCTTAAAACCCTCTCGTCGATTACTTAAAACTTTTACAATAACGCAGTATAACATCACTGGTGTTTCCTATGGAACTCACAGTTCGATCACTCAACTCTGAATCGAGTGGTTATACAATGAGACCTGAGCAACACACACACAAGATAATGGGTAACAATTAAATTATCAAAGCAACTACTTTCACAATAATATTTGAATTTGAGTTTAAATAATAATAAAATAGATAGAATGAAGAAAGATAGAGAAAGTTTAAAGAGAAATAAGGAATAAGAGATAAAAATAATAAATAATAATACAAATATTGATATTAATTTCATCATATCATATATCATTTTATAAATCATTTTATAAATATATCCTGTATGGCTTTTGATAAGGTAGGTACGCTGAGTCTTTCAAAGTTTTAATAAATCATACTTTGTGTCCCCTAAAAAAATGTGAGCTATTATTTCGTTAATATAGAACTTAATGTTCCAAAATCCAATTCAAAAAGTTCCCTTACCTTAGGTGGGCTACTATGTGGGTGGACGTGGGCCTCAAACAGCCAGCTCTGTTGCTGCCTCCAGTTTTGCACGTGAGGTTGGTCGATGTCCTCTTCCACTTGCGTGCGCCACCTATGTCTCGGTCTTCCTCTAGTGCGTTGTCCGCTTGTGGTGGTATCGCGGATATCACAAGCCGTTTCATTGTTATCCATCAGACGACTGGACCAAAAATCAACCGGACAATTTTTTTCTCAAAACATGGCTTTAGGGGTTCGCAAAATACAACAGAGAAGATTTTGTAGGCGATGTTGGGAAGACTGACTCCCTCTGTAGTTGGTGCAGTTCTGATGGTGTTCTTTCTTAAGAATCAGGCAAACAATGCTGAGATTTTGTTCATCGGACATGTTTTCTTCTAACGGAACCTTGCTTGTAAGTTGGTGCATGCTTATAACGAAGTCATCGCCTGCAGCTTTGATGTTTTAGGCCATCGTTTTAGCCATCCTTCATTCACACAGGAATAGTTCAAAGTATAAGTAACTAGGCCTTGTCGCGCCAATAAATGTATGTAATGTATGTAGGATCGTTTCTAGGGGTCTTCTTTTAAATAAAATACCATTCCTTCCTTCAACAACGTTATAAAAATTGACATTTATAACTTATTCGAATGGCACTATATTAATTAAGATTTATTCAGATTGCACGGGCATAAAGGAAGCACGGCGAAAACTAAACTTTATCCACTGCTGATCTATTTACGACTTCAAGTTCGTGCTCCGCTACCCTGATGGTTGTACCAACATTTCTCGCAGACGTTGCCGCCATGTACTTAGTCTTCCCTTCATTTATGTGCAGCACCAGGTATTTTGCCGCTTGCTCGACCTGGGTAAAGGAGTCTTGTACAGCTTGTTGGCTTCTGCCGATGATGTCGATGTCGTCTGCGTAAGCTAGTATCTGGCTGGACTTGGTGACGATAGTCCCTCTTGTTGACGTGCCAGAGTCACGGATTGCTTTCTCCAACGCCAGGTTGAAGAGGATGCAAGCCAGACCATCCCCTTGTCGGAGTCCATTAAATATGTTGATTGGTCTGGATAGCAAACCGGCTACTTTTACTTGGCGTGTGATGTTGGTCATGGTTAGCCTACATAGTCGTGTCAATTTATTTGGGATGCCGAATTCTCTCATGGCCTTATAAAGTTCTACCCTGGCTATGCTATCGTAGGCGGCTTTAAAGTCTATAAAAAGATGGTATGTTGGGATATTAAATTCCAGACTTTTTTACATCACCTGCCTAAGGGTAAAGATCTGATTAATTGTTGATTTACCTGGTATAAAACCACATTGATATTTGCCGATTATGGTATTAGCGTATGGGGCTATCCGTTCTTGCAGGATAGAAGAGAATATCCTATAGGATGTACTCAAAACAATGTTATACCCCTATAGTTGCTGCATTTTGTGATGTCTCCCTTCTTATGTATGGGACATATGATGCCTTTTCGCCAGTCTTCTAGCATCTCTTCGTGTTCCCATACGTGTACTATGATTTCATAAATTGCTTGATGTAGTGTGTACTGTAATGTGCAAAAGCAAATATATTAAGAAAGAAAAGTGAAAAAGATTCCGTTTTGTTGAATCTCTTTGGTTTTCCTAATCGTTGGTCGTTCGACGTGTTAATGTGCTGTTTGAGTAGACAGCATTGAGGGAGTGAGTAATTCATACTTTGGCTGAATGTCGTCCTCGTCCCACAGTGAGGGGCCTTTACCCCTACCCACATACATTTTTTGAAGTTTCTCATTTTATTCATTATTTATTTTCAAAATTTGAGTACAAATTCCAAATCTCTCTTTTGCTTAATAAATACTCTTTCCAAAAAGAACCCTGTTGGTGAAATTCCTCTCTCAACAAACCAAACAACTTCAACCAAAACTAAAAGGTGTCTGCATAAGTGCGCGGAATATCCTGTTGAGTGAAACGGATTCATAAATATCCATTTCGCTTGTCCATTGTGGCCAATTTATTTTTCATACAAGTAGGGAGCCATAACGTCTTCTTTCTCTTTGCTTCCTTTCGAACAGTGGATGAGATGGAAAGTGTGAGATGATGTACCTTGAAGCCATGAACCCTGAGCAAAGGACTGAAGCTGAATGAAGAATCGGGGTGACACTTTGTTGAAGTTGTCGAATTTATCTGCTGTTCTATGTAAGGGTATTTTTTTTATCCCAATCCACAGCTTTATTGCTCTATCGTCTGTCTGGTAGTGGTCTGCTTGAGTCGCTAATGCGTTTTGCACAGGGATTTTTTTTGACTAGATAAATATAAAGGATACATGTAAGCTTGCAACATGTTGTTTAATGGGGAATTATGGGGGCATTTTAAAATTCAACGATGTCACAGCTGGATAGAGATTAGCCGAAAAGAAAAAAATGTACGGAAGAGGGTGTTCCACAGGCAGTAAGTATAGCTTTATATATTTTTTTTTTAAACGACCACTTGATAGATGTGGGCATACAAATCATGGTTCCTTCCTAGTCTGGTTTACCGGTGAAGTTCTGAGACATAAAGGGAATTTTCAATGAGAAGCCAAAGTGGACAGTTGAAACAGATTTCAGGAAAGCAGTCACCAACATACGGTGCGGAATATGTAAATGGTCTGTAATTTGGATTTGGCTGAATATGTACTTTTAACTTCATTAGATACGGGGCTTAGCATCGGTAAGGATTGTATTTTAAGGGTGGATCAATTAGTTTCAGATTTAAAAGCTTTTCTTTTTTTCTTTAAAAAAAAAACAATCAAAACAAAAAATATCAGTGATTGAATTATATCGATAGTTGGGGGCTTTTAGTCTCTTTTTCAATATCCTTTGGTAAAGACTCATTTTATGGTATTCCATTATTCTAACTAAAATTGTTTTCAATTAAATACTTTGACTTCTGAACATCGCTCAGTTTGTTATATGAAGGTTTTTTCAATAACAGTCTACGGTGGTCGTTGTCAATTTGGCGGCAGTCACTAGTGCAAAAAATATTTATATGGTGCTTCAGTTGTCTAGAGTCTAGACTAGAGAATGGGATCTCCATCTTTTCGTAGCCCAATACGAGATGACCGGTTTGGTAAGCAATCAACTTAATACCTGAATGTTAAAGGAATGCCCCTTGGCCTTTTCAAGACTTCAGTGAATTTATAACTGTATTTGTCTTTCACCCAATGAATTATTATTGAATTATCAGATATAATAGCATTCGTTGGCATTTCAACAAAAAAGGAAATGATAAATAATATTTCAAGTACAGCTCGTTTTTTATCATTTCAAAATTCATCAGCAACAAACGAAAAAGGAGAGTCACTATTCTCTTCATTACCTTCATTACCAAAAATAGAAGTGAAGTGTTTTGACGCCTTACAAAAATTCTGACTCCATTGTTACTGTGAAAGTTCCATTCTCAGATTCCAGAATGATTGCGTTCCAAATCGAGCTTAAAACAGAGACTCCCAAGCCCTAAAGAAAATAAGAACTGGCTGGCCTATAATAGTAAATTGGCCTCATCTTTGGGGCAATCAAACCTATATTAGCCCACGGATTGAAATCAATTATTTTTTTTTTCGAAAATCGTTAATATCACAGAAACTATTTACGTTACAAATTTCCCAAAAAAATTGGAGTATTTAAGGACTTAAAAATTTACAAATAGTTCTCAAAATTATATTGAAAAAATATTCACAACCAACCAATTGTAGTTTTTTAAGTGTCCAAGCATTTAGTATTCTGTAGACTATTTTTTGATCAGAAGTTAAAATTCCCCTGGGAATCAAAAAAAAAAACATTTTCAACCCCTAAACCCACCCACCCGTCATTTGAAACAACTTGTATTTATTATTTTTCCCCGTTATATCTCCTTTCTTCTGCCAACCTGTAACTAATTGTTCCATTATTTAGCTTAAAAAAGTCGGCTATATTGCTTTGATATTGAAAACGGAGTTTGAAACAACTTTTGCTATTTTTACAATGCTTGCGAAAGTTCTTGCCCCATTAATAGAGGCTGTCCGACCTTAAGAAAAAAATGTGCGGGACTGGGTCAAACGTCGCACCCACTTGATCTTATGTACCCAACCACATTACATCTGAAAAAGAAGCAAGTAACATTTACGTCGGAAAGTAACATTGTCTGAACTTATAAAAAATTTCAAGACACATGACAACATATTAACGATTTTAGTAAAAATGGATAACGCCATCACACGTTTTAAATAATAACAAATTTATAAAAAAAAGTATTTCAGAAATTATAGGACCGAATTTGGTAAAATCGCGTTTTTATTTTTATTTTTCTTAACAAAAATATTTTTTTGTTGATTTTTACTGCGTTTTTAGCGTTTGTTATATAATTGGTCTTAAAATTACCAAAAAAAACAAAATTGATTGATTAGTTTTTAAAATATAAAAATTTTAAAAAATCAAGAACCAATTATAATAATCTACATTTAAGAACAAAATTAAAAAAATCCATCTACTGTTTTCAAAATATTGATTTTTGAAAAAAAAATTAAGAAAATATTTTAAAATAAAATTACTTAGGCTACTACATCTTCTTGAATATCAATTTTGACAGTTATCGAATAACCCGTTTTTGAGAAAGTTGAAGAAAAAAACCGGTCCTATGGGAGGTACCCGTTTTAAACGAATATGGTTGTGTATTCGCTGGGAAATATTGCGACACTACTGCCTGCGATCGACTTAGAGAAGATGCCGATTTTGAAAAAAAAATCATCTTTTCAGATGAAGCTCATTTTGATCTTGGCGGGTATATAAACAAGCAAAATTGTCGCATTTGGGGCACAGAAAACCCGCACGCATACATTGAAAAGCCGATACACCCAAAACGAGTCACTGTTTGGTGCGGATTTTGGCCCAGAGGCATAATTGGGCCATTTTTCTTCGAAAATGAGCAGGGAGTGGCCGTTAAAGTCAATGGCGATCGTTATCGGGCCATGTTGAACGAATTTTTGTTCACAAAAATTGAAGAGAGGATATTGGCAACATTTGGTTTCAACAGGACGGTGCTACGTGCCACACAGCCGAAGCTACACTAGATGTTGATGAAGCATTTTCAAAAAAAAAAGTTATTTGGCGGACCCTTTATGTTTTTCTTTCATCGTCATGTCATATTTGATTGTTATCTTAAAATGTTTCATAGTACCTATAACCGCAAGTAAAAATAGAAATAATTCAAAATGTTGGTTTGTCAATGTAGATCTTTTCAAATATAAAATTTAATAGAAATCTAATGAGCAGTTACCAAAAAAGTAAAAAATTAAATAATTCGTTATGTGAAAGGTGACGTTATTACAATTTCCGGTAAATTTGTTTTTGACAAAATGATATCCAATACCTACCAAAATACTCGAAAAAATTTTCATCAAAATCGTGGCAGCCGTTTTCGAGAAAAATATGCTACTCCTTAACGGTACCAATTGTGTGAGTTTCTTAAGCGCCGTTTAAACAAAATTCAAGGATCCTAAAAGACATATTGTATTTTCGGGGAAATAATCATTTTATCCAACCAATTCTATGCTAATAAGAATGACAAATGCCATATTCAAAAGCATAAGACATTTCAAAAACTAATTATTGAAAATTAAGATTTAGAAGAAGTTTTACTCAGTTCTTTGAATTAAATTACACTTAAACTTAAGCAAATATACAAAGACACAATCATATAGTTGTTTGTGTTAATCCTTAAATGAAAATAATGAACAAAAATAAAAAAATAAAAAAAACTTTATCCGCAACTTTTCGGTTTGTTTTTTGTTTTGTTGTTTTTTTCCTATTTTTTTTCTCCATTAGAAATAAATTTGCAAAACTGACGCTTAAGAGCGCACAATATTCATCGGTTCTTGGTTTATGCACCGCTGGCGTTGCAACAAAATATTTCATTATACCACTGCACATGAGTTTATTTATTCAAAACAAGCCAAAAACTCACACACACTCATCCCATCGCACATATTATAGTATTTTCGGAAAATGGAATAACAAGACGCCACCCACCACCGGGCGGCGGAACAACCCCCCCAAAAAAACATGTAAACATTGTGTATGTACACAAACAGTTATTCCATGGCAAAGTCATCAAATATTCAAATTAAGAGTCGAATTGGTCAGCGCAATTGGAAGCTTTTCAGCATTCTCGGTTTGGCCAAATGGCCAACAACATACACACATGTATAACACCCTCCACAGCCAGAAACGATGTGATGCTCTGTTTGGGACAATACGAAACGAGAGTATCCTAGAGCTCTGGAATTGACGTCAGGAAAATATTTCTAGGAGTTGGATGCACCGACTATCAAAAAGAAAAAAGAAACTGAAAGAGATGCAAAATACCCTCACAAAAGGACAACAAAAACAAAAAAATAAGTGAATTTCGAAAACATGAAACGATATTGCAGTGTAGTCCTTGAAGGGGTTATAAGGGTTGCACTGAGGGGATTGCATTTTCATTGTGGTGTTGGGGGCTACCAAATGAGTACAGCATGTTGTTTATGAAGGGTATTCATTTATATTTGTGTGGCAGGCGAATTTATTGCATTAAAACTGCAATCTTTGTATAGAGTGCTGCTGCTCACATTCATTTTGAATCCTTTGAGATGAAGTATGGGAGGATATGAAAGATTGGTTCTGATGGTTATTTTCGTTATATTGGTTGAATATTCTTTATTGGAACAATTCAAGGGCTCTGGTATCCTTTTTATATTATGCGACTTAAACAGTATATTTTGGAGTATCCTTTGGGAGGGATGGCCACATATGAAGGCGTGTAGTGGTAGGTAGGTGTGTACAATAATGTTGCATTTTGCTGAGAAGCTGAGTTTACACACAAAAGGTGTTCTGGGAATAACTCGAAATGGAAATACATATTTTTAATAAGAAGAAATAATACAATTAATTTAGACAAGATAGGTATTTCATTTCGGCCCTGAGAGGAAAGAAAAGAAATTCTTGATGAAGATTGAAAAGGAATCTGTTACTCATTCAGTTTCTTGTAATACATCTTCCCTCTTATTAAAAGGAAGTTGAATATCCAGGGATCATCAGGTCACTCATTGTTTATAAGCATTCTAAAAAAATATATTTACCTAAACACATCATATTTTATTGAGCCTATTGAGCTATTAATTTACAAAAAAAAATCGATTTGGTTTTCCACAAAAATACGAAAAAAAATCTGGATAAAAATTGGATCTTCAAATAAATAAATGCGTGGAATGAATTTACCGTAAATTCGAAATAAAAATTGGGATTATGCGATTATAAGTTCTATTATGCAAGTTATTCATTCGTGTAGATTTAAAATTTTGCGATAACAATCAAACATGGCATTGCAATAATAGAGAAACATACTTGAGTTACTGACAAAATTCTGTCTGTCTGTCTGTCTGTTCGTATGTATTTTGAACTACAGCCTAAGCATCTTCAAATTAAGTACATAGGATTATTTTGACATTCTACTCAGGACTTTTTAAATTTTTTCTTAGCTCAAATATTAAGGTACCGCTAAGCAAAAACTTAATTCTATCCAAAACGGCTGCTTAATTTGAATGAAAAAAAATCAGTGTGCTTTTGTGAATGTGGTATATACATTATCTATTTTGTTGAAAAAATAATTTAAGTTGGTGGGCTAAGAATATTACCTCCTATATGACGGTTTTTTTTTTACTTTCATATTCAGGAAGATGTAGACAGCCAAAGTAACCAAATATAAAAAACTTTTCGAAAAACTTTTTTTTATATTTTTAACTCCTTTACATTTTTTTTATTTTTGGAAAATCAATATTTAACAATGGATTTTTTTTATTTAATTTTTACAAGAAGGTTATTTTCGTGTTTGCATACTTTATTTATTTTCTTACTTTTTAAAACAGTTGGTAAATAAAAACTATTCCTACGATTTTGAATGACCATAATTATAAGGCAATTATCTTTATTACTTGAGCCAAAAAAAAAATCCTCTTTGGCGGGAACTTGAAACATATTCAAGCCCGAACTCGAAGTACAGATAGAAAGTAAGTCAGGTAGACAGTTAGAGACTTTTCGTGGCTACCTTTTTAAGGCATTTCTATCAACGTAATGACACGTTTGATTGTTATATCAAATTTATAATGCAAAATTTGCTTCATAGTGTGCATAATCGTATGTACAAAATTCAAGTATGCAACCTTAGTCTTAAAATATTTCGACAAACACACCATACTAGAAAACAAGCAAGGGCGTAGGAGCAGGTATATAACGATGCGCATTTTTTTTAATTCTGCATATCAAAATAAAAGGGAAATAAATATTCAGGCAAAGAGTTCCACAATCGTGTGGTGCGACTTACAAATATTATATCCGGGCCAGCGGATTTGTGAAAGAAAATTGGTCCAATAAAATCATTTACACTATAGAGTACTGTAGAAATTATAACACCTGCTGATGAGTTTCCACAAATTCGGCTTCTAGCAGACCGGATTTTTCCGGGTGGTGATAGAAAGGGTTGAGTTGAAGATGAGGCTCGGACCAACGATGAAGAGGAATTCCTTACGTTTATTACATATGAACAACAATTTGTTTTCTTTTTAGACATTGCAGTATTTTTTGCCCAATTTTTTTTGCCGAATCAGAATGTCTATCATTTTATCAAATAACAGTTTACAAGTAAATTGTTTTGGTTTAATGGCTTTGTCGATAACGACTTACCAAAATTTGTACAAAATATTTGAAAAGTTCTAGATTGTCCCGGACTGTATTTCCATGACAAACTAATAAGCACTTAATAGCACTGTTAAGATACAATAAATTGCGTTCTCTAACCTGTGACTTAAAAAAAAAAAAAAAAAAGAAAAGCCTTCGAGATACTTCTCCGAGCCTCTTCTTCACATTAGGATTAGGTCTTTGATTTTTTGGCAGAGCAGGACATTTAATGACTGTTGCCTTTCGTGCTTGTTACTACAACTAAGAAAATGAATATTGAAAAGAATGCTCATTTTCTCTACATTATCATTTTTATTCACCTATGGATAGTATTGCAACAACTTTTGCCATATTTCTTGATATAAGATAATAAGTTAAGCTGCTCCAGTAACGCATTGTTGGATTTAAAAAAAATAGTAATGCGGAAAACAAATAAAACTCGAAGATGTTAATATACTTTCTTTGATAAATTTATTTTCTGTTTAAATTGAGTTTTTTCTGTAGTATAACCTTTGCCACTGAATTGCATTTAAGTGAGTTGGTGGTTTGACGACTAATTTACAACTGCCAGTGCCAACTGACTCCATAGTAGGCACACATTAAGATTCATACGGTTTTCCCCCTTTTCTGACTTCGTTCGATCGTGTGACGTGTGTGTGTAGTGTATCTAGTCTGATCGTTTTCTGTGTATCTCGTTGTATCGTCTGTTTGTATAGTCACGTACGCCTTTATGTACTTATCGCCGTTGTTCGTTCGTTGTATTTTTTTTCTGTAGGGTATGTTGTTGCAGGATCGGCCGAATCTACAAACATGACGGAAAGCTTATATTTCGTTCAAAGTTCTTAGTTAAGCCTCACTCTAGTGATTTTACGAGAAATCGAAAAGTCATACAGTTTTTAGTTGAATCACCGAATCGAACAAACGCCAGTGAAAGCTGTTTCCAAATTTTTAAATTTAATCAAAATAGTTACTTTCTAATGCGAAAAACAAGGGAAATTCAATGGAAAATTCAAGGAGATCCTTAAATTCGAAATCTTACAATATCATTAGCGTAAAACCAACACTGATCTCATTGCAGTGAGCATGGACTCCCTTTCTACCAAAAGTGTGAGATACTTTTAACTTTACCATGTTATTGGATCAGAAGCTTATACAAATAATAAATAAAATCTTAGAAACAAAAATACAATCAGAATAGAATTGATCCAAAAAGTGTTAAGTATTACGCACTTAAGAAAACAAAAAGAAAAATATCCCAAAGCATGAAGAAAGGTTCAGGAAGTTTGTCTTCTTATTTTTTTTCCTTTCACAATCACTTTATTTCCATTCACAAACAAAAATCATTTTCCTTTCATAAGCCTTTCTTAAGGTGTTCAAAGAAATCGTCCTTCACTTGAATTCCTTCCATAGAAAAGTCCTTCGACAAAATGTCGAATATCATCATAATACACCGTCGACTACATGAAGAGTATCCAAAACCTTTTTTTTCCTTTCCGTATGATAAATTGACAAATTTATTTGGGTCAAAGCCTATATCCATTCATCATCTCACAATGTTCCCATCTATTTTTGTCCTTTGGCAAATGTGCGTTGCTTCCTCCTTCCCAAATACCCATAAAGTCTATGGGTAAAAGACGAAGGAAACAGGACTATTGTGCGAAATTAATGTCCTCGGCACGAGAATGTCTTTGGGTTCATATATTTTCCATTTGCATTCATAATCATAATAATACGATATTGAGTTCATGAGGTTGTCCTCTTCCACTTAGATAGACTTGAATTTGAACCTCTTCTTCGTCTTGGTAAGGGCTTCGTTTTTTTTCGTGCGCGTGGAGCAATTTATACTTCGACATTTTGGAATGATTGGAGTGGCACTTTCAGTGATTTTTCTTCGGATTTTTTTTTGTTTTCAGAATTTCTTAAGTGACACACCCGTACAGTGGAAAACAGAAAGGTAAAACAGAAACAAATCACAACCATCGAATTAGGATTTAACGAACCGTTTATGTTGAGTAATTTAACCGAGAAAGGAGACGAGGAGAGTTTTTGTGACACACTAAGGACGAGATATTTTGGCTCATTATTAATGACCCTACAAAAACAAAAATTGGATAACAAGTGCAGGAAAACAGAAATTCATTCCAATTTTTTGTTAAAGTATTTCCAAGCTTTTTACAATATTTGTAATTTGTAAGGACAAATTGTCTAGGACATCTTGTGTGCATAAGAAAAACTCTATTCACTATCACTGTGGCATTCCCCAATTCAATACGGGAAGTGATGATGAAGATGAATTCGATGAGATCCACAAAAAGCAAAAAGTGGAAAATGATGTTTGGGGAATGGCCTTGCAGTCAGGGAGAAGAATTAATTGAATGGATTATGGTTTTTTTTTGGTAAATGAAGTGTGATGAAAGCATAATTATTGGAAATTGGTGCAAGGGTGGGGGGATCCTTGTTGTTACTGTTTTATTTGATTAAGGTCTTGTTTCACTTGATTGAATCATATGAGTCTCTTCCTTACTTCACAAGCGCTCTAGGCCAGAAACGTTGGACATTCAAAAATTATTAAATTATCTTATTGTACAGCAAAAAACAAAAGTACTGTGGCAACACTTCCAATTAAAAATAAAGTGCACGACTGGGTCGCACGAACTTGCTCTACTGTGCGACGGTGGTCATGGGGCTTGAGATTTTTGAAAAAAGCAGGTAAAAAATCATTTGAAATTTTGTTAATCACTCAAAAATCACACGTTTTTTTCGAAAAAAATTAAGTAAGCCGTTTAATTTCTTTTACAGTTTAGAATGTTAAGGAACATTTTTTCAAAATCGTTTGACCAGTTTTTTTCCAAAATACCATTTGTTTTAAAAAAACGGTTTTTTTTTAACTTTTTGAAAACATATACCAATTTTTTTTTGAGTATGCTAACATCTAGCAGCCGGTAGTCATTATCATAAAACAACATTTTTTAAAATTTTTAAAAAACCGTTTTTGAAAAAAAACTCATAAAAATTCTTTCATTTTTACTTGCGATTATAATAGGGACTATATAAGGCAAGTTTCGGATTCGTGAATATAAAAAAAATAAGATAACAATCAAACATGACACTACGATCATAGAGAAGTCTAAGAAAGCGACCGAGAAAAAATGTCTGTCTGTCTGTCTATCTCTCTGTCAATATGTATAACGAGGTGCAGCCTAAACGGCTTACGCGATTATCTTCAAACTTGGTGTGTGTGGAATTAGTTTGGCTTTCCCCAGAGGGGAAATTGAAATTTTATTGTTAAGCCTAAAAATAACGGTACCTGCCATATGAACGTTTAGGAAAAGCTTATTTTTCTCGAAAACGACTCCAACGATTTTGATGTATTTTTTGAGATTTTTTTTATTGGTATTGGCTATTATTTAATTAGAACCAAATTTACGGGGAAAATCTATTAACTGTACCTTTCATATAACGGTTTTTTTTAAAATTTGGGCTTTCTCGGCAACGGCTTTTTGGATTTCTGTCAAATTGTATGTTTAAGAAGATCTAGGTAGCAAAAGTAATTCTGCATATCAAATTTTTTAATAAATTAAATTAAAAATTGTTTTTTTTTTAAATCAATATTTTTAAAACTAAAAAAAAATTATTTTAAATTTTTTAATCACATGTATATTATTTAACTCTAAAAATCTGAATACCAAAATATCATATAAAAAAATGCAAAACACTAAAAATAAAAAACAGGTTTTATCAAAACCGGTCCTACAATTTTCGAAATACATTTTTCATAAATTGCCTGTTATTTAAGACCTGTGATGGAGTACTTCATTTTACTTAAAACCGTTAAGTATTGTGGTTTTTAATACTTTTTATGAGTTCAAACTGTGCTATTTTTAACGTTACTTGTTTCTGTCAAAGATCTTGCTTTGCAATGTAATTTGGCACACAAGAGCAAGTACGTGCGACCTTAGTCGTGCCTATTTTTTTAATTAGTTTAAGAATTTTCTCGGAAAAACTAAGTATGGAATAAAATTTGAAAACTAAATGTCTATCGAGGAAAAAAATATAGAAAATAGTTCGACCAGTTTTTTTAAAAACTCGTTTTTTAAACTTTTCGAAAAAATATTTTATTTTTTTTAAGTTTGTCATTATAAAGATATTTGAAGTTTTCATCTGGGAAAATTATTAAAAAAAATTAACCAACCCGTTTTCAAAATGTTTCGAAAACTATTTTTTTGAGAAAATTTAAAAAAAAATTGAAAAAAATTTTTTTTTTGAAAATTTTTAAATGCAATATTAATTGAATTATAAATCACTTTCACTGTGCAAAATGATATTGATATTGATATAATGGTTTACGATAAAACCGCATTTGAAAAAACGGGTTCTATAAGAGGTACCGTTATAGAATAAATTTCGAAAAATTCATCCTAACTGAAAGATGTATTGTTGTCAAAAAATAGCACCCTGAAATTTTTATCAAAATCGTTGGAGTCGTTTTCGAGAAAATCTAACTTTTTGTTAAAGATTGTATGGCACGGACTCTTATTTTGCAACCTAGAGCAAAAATGAAAAACACCCCCCGAGATACTACCATATAAATACTAAATACCAAGTTTGAAGCAAATCGGCCTATCCGTTTAGGCTGTAGAGGTGCGAACAGACAGACAGACGGACGGAATTTCCGGACCCACTTTTTTCGACTTCTCTATCATCGTAATATCATGTTTGATTGTTAGATTTTTTTTTGTTTTTTTTGCACGAGTCCATAACCTGCTTTATAGTACCTATATGTATATATATATATAGCCAAGTAGCTAACTGCGAAATTTTAACTCTTTTCTCAGTTTTTAATGAATGCTAAATTCTGCTTTGAATTATATTTAAAACTTTAATTTTAATTCAATGGTACAGCCGAAATCAAAAGTTAGAAACCGTTCCCGAAATTTATATAAGCTAAACCTAAATATGAACAAAGATTCAACTTTTTATTTTCTTACAATTTTTTTTAATTGTTTATCCAAGATTGAATATAAATCACTTGATTCTTTTACCAAACTTCAAAGAATTCACAAAGAATTCAACTAATTCTTATAGAGACACTTCGATACCCCAATAAAATTAAAAGAAAGAAATCCTTTTAAAGCCAGTGAAACGCAACGCAATATTGTTCATTCGCAATGACCCATCACCAAAGGCACCAAATTCCCTGCACCCACTATGCCATGGACAACTATCATTAGATTGTCTTCTTCTGATAGTGTTGCCATTCTTGTCCGAACTACCCATTGCTGCACGAAGTGAATAAATTCAATCGGCCGTAAATCCAATTTAAGAAATACGCTCTTAGTGGCATGATGCAATGTGGAGGCTTCTTTTGCTTTCAACTCCTCTCTCATAAGAACAACACCATATATATACTTTTAGTATAGATGCCACAATGTGGAATGACACAAAAGAAAACTATCATCTGGCAATGAAATTTATTGCCAACAAGGATGTGCGATGTGCCCCTACTATGTGCTCGTACACTTGAACTCAATTCCGATGTTATATAGCCACCCTAAAGTTGCACTACAGTTTCACAATATAAAAACCATAGAAAAATTGAGAATGTGCTGTGCGGTGTTCGTTTCAGCAAACGGTGAACCCTAGAAGCACCTACCTCTGGAGAAGAGAACCTAAGCCAGCCTTTTAAGAAAAAACAAACAAAAAAAGCAGCAGGAATATCCTGCAAAAATTCTTTTCCCCGAATATTTACCGCCCGAAGCCATAATTTATAGACCAAGTGCCACTATGCTATGTCGCTATAACTGTATGCCCCATGTTCACCAGAGTGCAACAGAACGACTTGTGTCCTCTGTTCTGTTTCAATAGTTTTCTGTAGGTACCCGTTGAATGCAAAAATTAAATCGACCAAAGATTTTCTAACATTTGTAAAACATGTGGGGGGATGGGGGGTGCAGGGGTAGGTCAAAAGTTTTTCAGCGATTTATATCGAAATCTCGAACTTTTTAAAGATTTTTTTCTATTTCTGTATATCAGGACAGGGTACGACTAAAATAAATTCTTTTTTTCAAGGTTTGGTTTTCAAGAAACAATCACACTTCACGTACTAAATAAAGTACTTTTTTTAGTTAAGTACTAGACTAAATAAAATCAAATATTTTTTACGCAGCTAAATCTTGGGTTATTGACTAGTTTGAATTTGGAAATTTCAGTGCCTTGTTATGAATTAAAAGGCATTATTTTTTAATTTATGTGAAGCAGCACTGTAATCGAACTATGTATCAGATTTTTGTTACTCCGCTTACGGATCTTAGCCTAGTCAGGAGGACAATTATTTCCAACACCTGCTTTACTCGAAGAGAAAATACATCAAACGGTTTTCTCATTATTAATTTTATAAAAGTACTTGCTCACCCACCCGGCGTTTCTTGGGTATACCATACATTTTCTGGATCGCGACAACAGTGCCACATATCTAGTCCAACGAAACACCACCAACATAATAGTGTTAATACATAATTTAAAAATATTGCTGATATTATTATATAGTGTGATTTTGAGTCAAATCGATGTATAAATTAGGAATTTTCGAAAAAAAGTGACCCCAGCGCCATAGTATTAGGGTAATTACAATAGCCATAGTTACTCCTAACAACATCAGTTATCTGCATGTTCTGTTACAGTCCCTTCAAAGTTGGTTCATAAATAAGAATTTTCGAATGAACTGAAAAACAAAATGTGAGCTTGTTGAGAATTTTCCGACTTTTAAAGAAGAAAGTATTCAATTTCATGCAGCCGTTTTCAAAATTTAATCATCTTAAGAAATCACGAACCATTTTTATATATAGGTATATAGAATTGTTTTGTGAATTAATATCATAATAAAAGATAAAAAAAGCTTAAAGCTTAAAAGCTTCATTTAAGCTAAAAAAGCTTCTTTTAAGTTTTTTAATCATCTATTAAGTTTATGCGAATTAATGCAATTCTCCTGCGATCGGGCGGCAAAAATTTTGTGTGTTAATAAGTGATTCAAGCTTTAATTGTAACAAGAAATCTCCTGATACAGGAATGCGTGAAGCTCTCATATTACCGTAAAAAAGGAAGTCAAGAGATTTCCTTTAAAAAAAAATCAAAGGGAATTTTTTTCGGTGGTCTTTTTTTGATAATTCTTGAGCTTTTCATAAAACTTATATAAAAGCTTTAAGAAAAGAGCTTTTTCCTGATTGCAATATCCTAGCTTAAATTATAAATGATAATTTTGAGTTTGTTTGTTACGCTCTTACACCTTTACCAATCAACTGATCATCGTAAAATTGTGTACACATATTGTCAGAGGATCAGGAAAGAATATAGGGGGTCTTTTGTGTCCAAAAAAATAAACTTCTCCAAGGCACATATGTTTGTTAAACATCCAAGTATTTAGTATTAAAAAGTTTGTATTATTTTATTTTCAAATGAGAAAAGAGCTCCTCACCTTATTTAACTACATCCCTGAATGGTAGAAAACGGCCCCAAGGTCCTTTATAATAAATGAATGTGATATAAATGAGTTATTTCCAGGTATTCTTAGTATCAATCCAAGTTGTATCACGAACACTCGACTCCAGCAACCGAACAATTTTTCCCCCTAAAGGAGTGAATCTTAGAGGAAGGAGGACGGGACAATTGTGTAAAATTATTGGAGCGAGAAAAAGGTGATAAACAGTTTCAATTGGCAGTAAATCTTATTTTCCACTAAGAAGAAGGACGATGCAAGAATTTACAGCTCTGCTGCACCTCCAGGGTAATGCCATTGACGACAGTTGTTGTAGTTCTAGTTCTTTTAGTTGTGGAACCAGAGAATGCTATTCTTATACAGCAAAACGACACGACAGGAGAAGTTAGTTACCTGGTGTGTTTTTTTTTCGCTGAACTTGGAATTCATCAATTGGATTGCCTTGGGCGGGTTGAAGGTTTTAGAGTTTTTTTTTTTTTTTTTTTTTGTTACATTGGTTATAGCAGAAAACTATTGCAGCTAGGTTTATTGAATTGTCGTCGTCGGTGTCGAGAGTATGGACAATTGGTAGAGTTGATATGAAAAGTTTATGAGCCAAAAGAATGAAAAATGAAACCAATTTGAAGGTATTTGCGGGAATCACTTGAAAAACAGTTCGGTTCTTTGCCCATTAAATCGTTTTGTTGAAAGGAAATTGCATTTTGCTTTTATATGTAGTTTTATTTATGAGCCGAATAATTGTTGGGGTATTAAATTAAGTGAGATTGTGAAATTAGAAAAATGCACAGGGATTTTGGAGAATCGAATTAGGTCAGAGTGGTTCAGAAGATGTAATAAATAGTTCTCGAGGTGAAATTGTTTTGGAAATGGATTTGTTTCATTAATGGAAATAACATAGAATTCAGAAAAAAAATCACAACTAATTCCTGAATCAACCGACTATAAACGAATACGTTCCTTTTTTAAATCATACAATTTACAACCAAAAAGTTAGTCAGCAACTGACTTTTTATCCGGATTCCAGTCCTTTGAGGTTGGAGCTGTATTTAAATCCTGCTCCAAGAAGCTTCAAGTCATGGCGTTGTATAATTGCCTAGCCACTATGCGGATGGAGATAATCTGATAAATTACATGTCAATATACATTGCATATTGTATTGGCTAATTTGAAAAAAAAACACCCTATTATCAGCTTTAAGATTTGATATATAGATTAAAAATATCAAGGACGTGTTCTAGAAATCTTCGTACAGGTGATCATGATTATGATGATACAAACAAGTCAAATCAAAGGTAAAATGCTACACAGGAGTCACCAACACCTATATGATAACTCTTGACTTTCTGTTAAAGAGTTAGAAGTTGAACCACAAATTGAATCACTTATATTTTATTTTTACTGTAGATCCTTCATCATTAGAAAAAAAAGACAACAGTGCAAAGAAGAACACTTACTGCCCATTTTAGTCAGATAGATAGACTCTTTATTGTTGGTTTAAATATGGTTTAATAATTTATGTACTTATGAATGAAAACATGACAATATTGCCGTCTGCCTGAGAAGACTTTTCATATGATTTAAAAACAAATTGCACGACAGGATCGCACGTACTCGCTCATATGTGTGGTCACATTGTCAATAAAATTTAAAAAAATATGTAACTTTAAAGTAGAAAAATAACATATTCTGTGAACTTATAAAAAGTGTCAAAACCTCAACACTTAACGGTTTTTAGTAAAAATGGAGTACGACATCAAACGTCTTGTATAAAAACAAATTTATGAAAAAAGCATTTCGAAAATTGTATGACGGATTTTGATAAAATCCAGTTTTTTTTTCGAAATTTTGGTATGCAATTTCTTAGAGTTTATTAATATACATGTGATTAAAAACTTAAAAATAACTTTTTGTGATTATTTTTACAAATATAAATTTAAAATAAAAAAATTCAAAATTTAATTTTAATTAGAAAAAAAATTATTTAAAATTTTCATACCGAGAATTAATTTGGCTACTTAGATCTTCGCAAATATAAAATATGACAGAAATCCAAAGAGCCGTTACCGAGAAAGCCAAAAATTAAAAAAAACTCTTATATGAAAAGTACCGTCAATAGACTTTTCCCGTAAATTTGGTTTTGATCAAATGATAGCTTGTACCAACAAAAAAAAAATTCAAAAATTTTCATCAAAATCGTCGGAGCCGTTTTCGAGAAAAAATAAGCTTTTCTTAAACATTCATATGGCAGGTACGGGTATTTGTAGGCCTTATTATAAAATTTCAATTTCCCCTCTGGGGAATACCAAAAGAATCACACACACCAAATTTGAAGATAATCGTTTTATAGCCGTTTAAGCTGCAGCTCGTTAAACATACTGACAGACAGACAGACAAACATTTTTATCACTAACTTTTTTAGGCTTCTCTATGATCGTAATGTCATGTTTGATTGTTATCTCATTTTTTATATTCACGAATCCTAAACGCTAAAGGGTACGTCGCATATAATTGCACTTATGTGCCTGCCCAATCAAATTGGAAGGTTATCGTTGAAAGAAATAAGTAACATTAACGTAGAACAATAACACGGTCTGAACTTATGAAAAGTGTCAAACCATAACACTTAACAGTTTTAAGTAAAAACCAAGTACGCCATCACACGTCCCTATTAATAATGATTTTTTTAAGAGAAGTATTTCGAAATTTGTAGGAAGGATTTTGATAAAATCCTGTTTTTAATTTTTAGTTTTTTGGACAAAAAACAAATGGTTAAAAATTTTGGTATGCAATTTTGTAGAATTATTTTCCAGTATAGTTATTTTTGGCCCTCAAAATAAAATTTTAATTTTCCCTATGATAAATACCAAAAGAATCACACATACCAAATTTTAAGTTAATCGCTTAAGCTGTTTAGGCTGCAGCTCGTTATAGATCCAGACAGACAGACATTTTTTGCTACTAACTTTTTAAGGTTTCTCGATGATCGCAATGGCATGTATGAATGTTCTCTCAATTTTTATATATTCACGAATCCTAAAGTTGCCTTATAGTACCTATAAAGTAAGAATAGATTTAAAGAAAAAGTTTCCAAGTGCGAAATATGAACATTTATTTCTGAAAACTAGCTCTGTCTAATCAATATCGAAGGATGTTGTATAATTACCACATCATTTTTTAGTTAAAAGGAAAGAAATTAATGACATCTGACAAAAAAATATACCGGACTTCAGAGAACGATCTTTGAGGTGAAGCAGTTAAGTTGGAGAGTTTCGATTCCAGTCCAGGTTTTAATAATCGTGACTTAAAAAATAAAAAAGAAGAATACTAAGGGCCATTTTCTTCACTATCCCAAATTGGAATAAATCGAATGGTTGGAGACAACTTGCCGATTTTAACTTGCAAGATGAAAGTTTTCAACCGGCCGCCAGATTTCAACTTATTCCAAGAAATTACAAGAATGGTAAGTGATGTCTTCCAGGTTCAAATGGTTCAATTTAGGCCATAAGAAATTGGATATTATCATTCTGTAGCGCTCGGTATTGAATGTGATCGCCTCACCAAACTCCCCGAAGTAGTCAGCGAACAAAAGGCATTGTATATGGTTATGAACTTTGACCTCGTGAGTCAGTTCGATTTTGTAAGGCTATATAGGTCCAAGTTGAAGCGCGCTACACAAAATTCGCCAATTTGAGGTCTGCAAAGTTACTGTTTATGCACGCGAGGAATCGGCTGTCTCGCGGGTGTCAATATGAGTAAGGTCGGCGAATATGGACCACCAATCATATTTTTGCTAATAAAACAGATACATTTAAAGTTTTAACATAGATATTATTTATTTAAACAAAAACAAGAGTTTATTCTTATTAATAAATAATTCTCTTTATAGAAAATATATAAGAAATATATATTGAAGTTACTCAAAAACGTAAAAAATAAAAATGGGGGTAATATGGACCACCTTATTTGGACAATAATTTTCGATGTCTGACTCGTAATTTTTTTTTTTATAATTAACGCGTGCACAAGGGACTACTTGTAATGTAACACACTGCGTGGGCATTCGGAATATAGGGAGGGGAGAGATAGGAGGTGTCGATTAACATTGGTTTTGAATGTTTGCAGATCAAAATGGCAAGGGAAAATCTCACCGGGTAAACTATTCCAAGTTCGTGTCGTTCGGCTAAAAAAAGAATCCCTATATTTCACGGTACGTCCGAAATTGGGCTCAAGGGTGAACTGATGAGTATTCCTTGCGAGACGAGTATTACGGGCGAAACTTTTAAGGGGAGGAATGCAACTGGCTACTTCGAGTGAACATTTTTTGTAAAAGAAACGATAAAACAAGTTAAAGTGGTCAAATTCTAAGCTTGATGAAAACTTTATTTTCTTCTGGTCTAGTTTTTTCTTCTCTTTATTAGGAAAACAATTACAGATACAAAATTTGAATGATATGTGAATGACATTTTAAATTCTTATTTGCACATTTCTTTTTTTCAGCTAAAATCTGCTTAAGCGCTTGTTTATATTAGCCCCACTCATGGTGGTCCATATTGGTCACAGTACAATGTTTAAAAATAAAATTATTTTAAGAATAATTGTCTAACTACGCAGTTTTGCATTAAAACAAAAATTGATGTCGGTTTACTGCCGAAAAAATAAAAAACACTTATCAAAAAAATAATAATCATCACACTTAATTTTACTTTTTTCCGCATGACGATTCGACGCGTCCACCTTGGCTGCTGAGATTACACTGATGTAAGCTAAGAGAGTTTAAGCAGCGATTATTACCTCGATTGCACTTGTGTATATAGAGAGAACCTGATTGTCCATATTAGACATGTGGTCCATATATGCCACCCTTTATAAAATCTTTAAAATATTTTACAAATTCATTTATAATTTTTTCTTCTATAAAAAATTCTATTAGAAATATTATATTGTATTGTTGTAAGTACTTAAAGGATCTAAAAGTTCACTTTTGAGACCAGTAATATTGTAAAAACAATACTGCCCATTTTATGATCCACACAAACCTATAGCGGACATTAATTTTAATGGAAAAAAAATCCAATCCTATACAAAAATCCAACGAACCCCACCAATGCATTCTTGAGGTTAAGCTGTCAAGTGGGAGAAAAATATTTGCCAAGGACACTCCCTTGAATAACAGCATTTATTAATTTCCGAATACTCCGTTTTATGTTTTACTAGGAAAAGTCTATATTCAGGTAGGATTCTCGAATGTAAAATATTGACCAATAACGAATCATGACTTGGGTTTTATAAACCTCAATTTCCTTGCAATTACTAATTTCCTTCGATAGTTACACACCAATTTATTTAATGGTCTTCTTCTCAGTGTATTCCATTCCATCCCTCATTACTTTTTGCAATGCGATCGAAGAATTACTTTACGAAGTTGACCTACATATCCATCAAAAAGTCAATACAGAGTACATACAAGGTTACTTTCTTCTTAAATATGTTAAATAAATTGCAATCCGTACAACAACGTACAGGAAGTGCCTGTTCCACTTAAACTTTCATGTTAATCGTCCTCCTTACATATTCCTCCCAAAGAAAAACATCCGACAAAAGTCATACAATATTTAAATCTTGAATTTCCATCTTTTAACAAACTGACATTATCAATTGGAAATTCTGCAGGATGTTCCGAGTCGGGATAGTATTTGTACAGCAGATATGTCGCATCAACAGCGTTTAACTCGCAAAATCCATGTCAAATGGAAGAACCATATTATATATCCGGAAGGACTCTTCACCCTGCGACTTTCTTTTTAGAATATCACAATGAGTAACACCATGAGGAGGGGTCGCTTCTCGACATACAATACTGCACATCATGAATAATTCATCAACTAACACTTTATAGGAAATTATTTTGCAGTTGCAAGTGTCCTTTCTATAGGTTTTGGTTCGGAGGACACCTTCAACGCAAATATCTTAAAATTTGATCAAAAGCCATTCAAACTTATTTTTTATGTGTCAAGGCATCCAGAGACACTAACTGGACATAATAATATTGAATAACACACAACAGCAAAAAAAAATCTTTAACAAAGTTACAAAACTAGAACACACTTACCTGGTGACAATTCCTCGGTAATCGCTCGAATGGAGGACAACATAGCTAGCAGGACAACGACAATGATGCTACGACCATAGCCAACGGCACATGGCATAGCAGTACAGCCTTTTGTATTCCGAGTTGCAGCTCCCATTGTAGCCACTACTGTCATGTAAAGCAAGTGTTTTAATTTTCCTTTCCGGAGAAGAATGGGCGATTGTGGTGGTGTTGGACAACAATATAAGGACTTGCAAGGACGACTTATTCAGCACCCAGTTATATCTTGCTTTGTCAGTGGGTTTTGCTATACACTAGCAAAATTCAGCAGGGTTTTCCTTTGCTCCTTTTGGCCACTTGTGCTGTTGTTGTGGAGTTAAGTTGGCTCTTTGGAGCAGGACTTGTTTTTGGGTATATAATATAATTTTTGTACGTTTATCCTTTAGAACAGAGAGATTTTGGTGCAAGCTGGTTGCGTTTCTGCGTCCCTTAGTTCAATCTTGCAACACAAAATTGCACTTCAAATGCACACACAACAAGCAGCAGTAGCAGCAGCAGCAGCTAACTGGAGAGTATTTTCAAGCTGACAGCTTCCTGAAAACCGTAAAAAATATCCTATTAAATTTTTGTTATTCCTGTTCTTAAAATTACTTTAGATTAATCTGTTGTAAGGAAGTTTGTAAGATTTACATGAGGAAAGAGAAAGAGATGGATGGAGGGCAGGGGAGATTCAATTCTACAGCAAGGATTTACCTCATTCAACCAACAATATTTTACGAAACATTATTTTCGTGTGTCGTTGGATAAAAGGTTGGCGTAAGGAAATTTCAAGGAGCTGGCAAATTGTTGGGAAGGATTCCCATATTTGGTAAATTATGTAAGTTACACCTTCTTCAGCTTCCAAGGTAAGATATAAGTTAATATACGAATGCATTCAAATGAAATATGTGTATTTCGTAATGTCAGGATTAAAATGTATACGACTTGATCCTGTGTCGACTTTTTGACTTTGATGGAACAATGAAAGATACTTTGGAGTTAAGTATCTTAACTGTAGAGCTAAGGATAAAAAATTAACTTCGGAGTTGAATATTCTTCTATGACAACAATTTTGTGAGGTGGGGACGAAGTATTAAGTTAGATCAAAATGAAGGATCAAATTGTTGGTAAACGATTTAGAAGTTAGAAAGACAGAACTTCAATTTGGGGGAAGGAGATATGGTTCTGTATATATTTGCATCATTTGGCATTATTAGGAGTTAAAATTTGTTATTTTTTTTTTTTTTTTTTTATATATTTTTTTTGTTGAGGTACAATTTTTTTTTTATTATATTTTGAAAATATTCAAGTGTTCAAAAAATTTTTTTTAAATGTAGCCTTTAAAATCTACAATACAATTTGGCAGAAGCTCAGGAATGAAAAATAACAGCTGAGAAATTTGACTTCGGTAGAGTTTAAAAAAAAAATTATTTCAAAGAATCGGTAAGTGCTTACTTAAAATTATTTAATATCAGAGAAAAAGCTTCAACTGTTTAGAATACTCAAAGCAGATATGAAATATAATGAACATGGCTTGCATCCAGTTTAAACGAATTGGATTAAGCTGATGTGTGAACATTATTTTATTAAGTGTATTTTGTAGATATTTTGATACAACCCGATAGGGCGCAACATCATAAATGCATATGTAACACATTAGCAGACAACTTTTGACAACTAAAAAGCATCCATATACAAAGTTATTTAAAAAGCTTCGATAACAGCATACTTCACCTCATGAAAAAATTAATTGCACGACTGGATCGCACGTAATTTCTCTTATGTGCGGTCACAGCGTCGAATGAAATTTGAAAAATATTAAGGGAACTTCAAAGTTTTTATTGGATTTGTATGACTTTTGAATACCTATTCGAAAAAGAACGTAATAGTTTTCAGCGGAAAAATTCAAACGCCATTTTATTTCTTAAAAAGTGTTGTGATTTTTTTTCTAAATTTTAGGAGAGATTTTAAAATAAAACAAAACTTTTTTCAAAATATTAAAAAATTGAAGAATGCAAAGCACGACAATAAACTTAATTTAAAAACAAAATCCGATTACCCGTTTTCAAAATAATGATTAAAAAAAAAATTAATAAAATTAAAAAATATTAATAATGTAGGCATATGATAAAGAAACATAAAAAATGCATGTATATCAAAGTTCATTTAATATGTCTATGTCTATGTATTAAACCATATTCACCAATTCACCATGTATTTAGTTAAGTTCATTATTGTGAGTAAAGAGAGTAGTTGAAGACTGATGCCGATGCCCGTCGAGTGAAGACGAAAAGTATCCGATGAGTGTGTTTCATTTCTTTGAATGAGTGTTTTAATAATTTATTTAAAATGTCCTTTCGGCTTACAATATCAGAAGTGGGATAGAAGATCCACCCCCACACGAGAAAGATCGTCCTAAATTCAAAAAAAAAGAAAGAAATTCTGTTTGCCCTTTGCGAAAAAAAAAGTTATTTTTGTATCCCAAACGAGTGTTGCAAGTAGGATACAGGCTCACCCTTAGTGAAAAAAAGAGAAAAGAGTTTTGTATCCCATATGAGTGCTGCAAACGAGTGCCTGTGTGCATATTTATTAAAAATATGTTCTGTGTGCAAATGATTTCTGTGTGCCGAGAAAAACCAGCCCAAATCACGTGACCTGCAATTTGAAAAGGTAACGGATCATCTGGGTCTGGTTTGATATACCAACCCGCAACCAACGATATGGCAGCAGACGACAGCACAGACTTAAAAAAGGAAAAACGTGTAAGACGATGACGATGAGAGTATGACAACGAAATACAAACGACAGCGATGGCGTCATGGTGATGCAACCAAAATCTAACGAGAGCACACAAATGAACAGCGGTCAAACAAATGAGGGGAATAGAAGAATTTCACAAATGAACATACAAACGAGCGGCAAAATGATGAACACGAAACTTATAAGAATGACAGTCAATACAATGGAGGAGGAAGAAGCAGACGGCAGATGATGTCGATGAATTCGCATCTGACGCTGATCATTGTATATAGACTGCTATAGTACTATCATGACGACCGGTGGCGTTCCAAGCGGCTCTAGGAAAAAAGATTACTCGGTAAATTGAAGAGGCGAACAAAGAGTTCATATACAATGGCGGTTCTTTTACAAAGAGAATTCTCAGAGAAACTCGCTGAATTGTACTTTATTCATAAGTAATTTATGAGGGGCAGGTTAAGAAAAAATTTGTTGATATGCAGTTCATATACAATGTTGACATGAATACATATATCTGATGTTGGAGTTGTTTTCGTACATTATTATATACAATGTTCTGCCCTTTATTCTTTGGGCAGATGAACGATGTTTGTTTTTGTTTTTTTTTTTGCGAAGGTCGCGGTTGCTGTGCTATGCATTGTATACATTGCATATACATTACTACACGGAAGTAGGTTTGGTTAGTTCTATGTATGCATGTTCAAACGATATTTTCCAGCTGATCATCACTGTATCCACTGTATACATTGTATATAAACTGCCTTGCTTATAAGAAATACACTGCTAATAAGCATTGTATATGAATTACTATAGTACTACCATGGTGACTTTTGGACAGTTGTTCAAAAGTTGTATTTTGTTATATTTTTAACTTAGTGTGTTTGTGTTGTGTTAAGTGTAAGGTAAGATTGTAATTTATTTATTTTGTTTAGGAAAATATTTATTATTTATTTTTATTATTATTTTTATATTTATTTTTATATTTATATTAATTATATATAAGTAAGTGCTATTTATAAAAATTAAATTTAAATTAAGTATTAAAAAATGGCTACATGTGCCTATGGGGGCTGCGACGAGCGAAAAAGGTCACTTGGTTTGTCTTTCCTCAATGTGCCAACAGACCACAGACGACCAATTTGGCTAAAACACGGCAATGTCCCACACTTAAGAAGTTTCCCTAGGGACTTCAAAATGTGTAAACAGCATTTTTTCGCTAAGGACATCATGTTAAGGGCAACATTGAACCCTTTCCACCCAGTCCAAGCTTGTCGTTGGTAAATTTGGCTGCAAGTTCTGCCAAAACATATGTTAGAGATTATTCTCTAACAAATGTGCCAAATACGACTCCCATATCACCTTCCCAATTTCCTTCGCCGTGGTTACATACCTATAAATCAACTCCCCGTAGAACAAAACAGCAGCGTTCAATACCGGCGCTTATGTTATGTTATATGTTATTTATTATTTAATAGTAAGTAAATATGTACCTGATTATTTATTTTACTTTTTTGTAATGAGCAATAGACCTGCTGGGGACACCTAAAAAAAAACGCATCTTGTATTTTACCTCTTGGGTGATGCGGAAAAAATAAATTTTTTTAATAAAAAATGTTGGAAAAGTTCAATTTTTTTTTTTAAGTATGTCATTATAAGGAAATCTGCAGTTTTCATCTGGGAAACTTATTTGAAAAAATTTAAATCAACCCGTTTTCAAAATATTTCGAAAACCAATTTTTTTAGAAAATTGAAAAAAAAAGTTTTCGAAAATTTTGAAATGCAATGTTAATTGAATAATTTGAAAAAACCGGTTCTATGATAGGTACCGTTATAGAACAAATTTCGAAAAATTCATTCTTACTGAAAGATGTATTGTTTTAAAAAAATACCATCCTGCAAGTTTTATCAAAATCGTTGGAACCATTTTCGAGAAAATCAAACTTTTTGTTAAACGGCAAATAAAGTTCATTTTTGACCTAGAGCAAAAATGAGAAACACCCCCCGAGATACTACCTAATAAATACTAAATAACAAATTTAAAGCAAATCGGCCCATCCGCTTAAGCTGTAGAGCAGCGAACAGCCAGACATTTTTCGAACAAACTTTTTTCGACTTCTCTATCATCGTAATATCCTGTTTGATTATTATCTCAATTTTTTTTTTATTTTAGGTACCTATAATCGCAAGTAAAAAACCATCTGAAATCTGTCATAATTGAAATCCGATATCTGGGATAGTTTAAACATTTTTTTATCGAAAACCCATCGCAGACGAACATTTTAAAAAAAGAATCACGAAAATCGGCCCACTTTTTAATTTTCTACAGCAAAAAAACCCCGCGATATAAAAATAAGATTTGCTTTAACTATGAATTTCTTACCAGCGAGCAAAGGGTAGGTCAGTTATTTCATACAAAGCCTCAAAAAAAAAAAATCATTAGTACCTGCAGTCTATATACAATGGATACAAATCTACAATCAATTTCCAAATAAAAAAGTTTGAATGTATCTCCATGCATAGTTTTCACTAAATTTGTGTACCTATCTGCATTGAAAGCAAAATTCAAACCAAAATCCATTCAATAAATACAGCAAGAATTAAGTTTGTGTTAAATTTTCAAGAATGTATGAGTAATTTTTTTGAAAACGACAACGTTCAATTTATAGGCAGCAGATAAACCCAAATTGAATATCTTAAAAAAAACCACTTCAAAAGGCTGGTCAATGACATATGGACTTGTACATGTATTGCATATAAAAAAATGTAAGCAACGAAATTGTTGAATCGTGTATGAATCCTAACAAAAGTCTATATACAAATCACTTCAAAAGTCTGATCAATGACGTCAATGATATACAAAACAATGTATGTACAAATGTATTGCAAATACAAAAAATGTAAGCAACATCATCAACATCAAGTTAATTCATCTCACCTTCTTAAGCATCTTTTTTTTTAATTGCTTATAAGTCAACGAAATTGTATAATTTAAAGAGATTTCCTCTTAAAATTCATGAAGAATGTAGCTAAACCACACATTTTTCCAACAACATGCATGTTCATCAGGCAACCAAAAGCAACCAAAAGAGTCAAATAATATACTCAATTATTTCATTCTCCTTCGCTTACAGTCACATTGCACATGCGCAGTAATGTAAGCACAGAGCATAACGCTTAAAAACATGCTCTTATTTCTCTCTTTCTCAAATAAAATATGCCTACACTAGCACTCCAAGCGGCTCTAGGGAAAAAGATTTTTTCTCGTCTCATGATAGTACTATAGCAGTTTATATCCAATGACGCTGATGATGAAAGTGAAACGCAATACGAATACACACAAGCCTGAATCAAAAACTGATCGATCCAAAGACAGAGTAGCAGATGGACCTACGAACGAGAGAAAGAATAATGAAAGACCTGATCTCCTGATGAATAATGGTGACGAATTATTGAAGATGACATCGAGGTGAACACCAATGACAGAAACCCTACAAATGAGACATTAAGTTCCTGATGAAGAAAATTAATTATGGCAGAACTACATATAACTGCTTTGTCCAGTGAACTTTATTTTATATCATGTCTTTTTTTACTTTATTTCAAAATTGTTGTTTATATTTTACTTTTTACGAATACTGTATATATTTTTATTTAGTTCTTTGGAAATTATTGATTTTGCTTACAATTGTGCTTAAAAGGAAAGCTTGCTAACATAGAAATATGCAATTAGTTCTTACTTAAGATACAAATGAAAGCTACAAAAAAGTTTATTAAAAACAACCGATAAATGACAGTTCCTATTAAAAATGATAATTTTGTCCTAATGAGTGAAAAAATTAAAATTAAAAGAAAATAAGAACAATTTAAGAACCTAATGTTTGTGCTAATTATAAAAAAAGGTACTGTTAATATTTGAGCTAAAAATAAATTGAAAAAAGTCCTCTGTAGAATATCAAAATAACCTTATATACTAAATTTGAAAACGATTGGCCAAATATACATACGTAAAAATACATACGTACAGACAGACAGACAGACAGAATTTTGTCAGTAACTCAAATATGTTTTTATATCATCGTAATGTCATGTTTTATTGTTATCTTTCAACTTTTAATCTGCACGAATGCATAATTTGCATTATCTAAAATCGCGAGTAAGAAATTCCATGACTGGGTTCCACGTACGTTCTGGTATTTGCCTAATCACATTGAATGCAAAATTTTGGGAAGCAAAAAGTAACATTTGCGTAAAAAAATAAAACGGTCCGTACTTAGTGCCAAAACCACAAAACTTAACGGTTTTAAGTAAAAATGGAGTACGCTATCATACGTCTTGAATAATTATGAATTTATAAAAAAATAATGTTTCGAAAATTGTAACCGATTTTGATAAAATTATGTTTTTTTTTTTAATTTTTAGTATTTTGAATTTCTTTTTGAGATTTTGGTATGCAGTCTGGTATAGTGTATTAATATATTGCTTTTTATAAAATCTAATCTAATACATAAAAAAAAATTAAAATTTGTTTTTTGTTTTTGTTGGATTGTTTGTTTTTTTTGTTTGTTCGTATTTAGTGCGCCGCAATACCTTTCAACCAATTACAATGAAACTTTGTCAGTTTATTGTCTGCTCTTATTATATAAAATAAACGTCCAGTAGATGGCACGCATTGTATATTTGAAAGATCAATAGAAAATTACAAATTAATTAATTACTGAAAGAAAGGGGAACTATGAATCTATCTCACACCATTAGGAATGTTCATAGTATGGTTCAAATAATTCCTTACAGGCGGCTATACAAAAGAAATTTTAAAATATAAAAAGATATGTATTTCCTTATGAAATAAAAAAAGTGAATCATTTTTTTGAAGGATTCGACCAGTTATGTTGCCGTTTACATACACATGTACCATTTCATTTAAAGTGGTTCAAATCCTACGAGTTTTGTTAAACTAAAATAATAAAACTAAAGTAACTTAATTTTTGTTTTTGTTTTTTTTGCTAGTTTAAAATAAAATTTAATCACTAAATTTAAAAATATTGAAAATTAAAGAAATCAAGAAAAAAATTATTATAAATAGAAACAAAAAATATTTAAAATGCTGCTATGCATAATTGATTTGGCTATCTAGATCCTTTTAAATATGCAATTTTTGAGAAATCCAATGAGCCGTTTTAGAGAAAGTCGAAAATTGCAAATTCGTTGTATGAAAGATACCGTTAATATACTTTTTCCCTACATTTGTTTTTGATAAAATGATAGCCTAAAAGCTACAAAAATACTCTTAAAAATATTCGTCAAAATCGCTGGGGCCGTTATCCAGAAAAACAATCATTTTCTTAACGGTTGTATAGTAGGTACCGTTATTTGTATTCCTAAAAATATAATTTCCAATATCTCTCTGAGAATTGCATTTCATTATTAGCTAAAGAGAATTATGAAATCTTTAAGAAGCTCTCAATTCCAAGTTTAATATAATAGGTGGAATTATTATTGAAAACCTTTTGGGGATTTGCAGATTCAAAAAAAAATTTTCAAAAGCGCTGCATTGAAAAACACTCTCGCAGAAGAAAAAAATAAAGAACTTCTACTCGAAAAAAAAATCATACAGGTAACGACAGTGATCATTCGCTCCTCAAAACAAAACATTTTGAAATTAACTCTCCGGTAAACTCAAGAGTTCAATTCGAGATTAAAAAAAAAAAAAAAAAAAAAAAAATGTATAAATCGCAAATTACAATCAGCACCAATTCGGACAAGTGATGGCGTTTGCGCTAAAGGCAAATTTGTTCATATAACACTTCGAGGAAACTTTCAAACTTTTTGACGGTCAGCAGTTATTGCTAGTCTAAGGCTTCAATGGAAAGTAAAGCAGCGGAGATAATTAATTATGTTACCAAAATCTCAAAAAAACTCTTGAATAAAAGTAGTCCCCATCCTTAATCTTGACCAAGAGATGGAAATTTTTTCATCGAAAATCAATATGAGCAATGAAGCCCATTTACACATAAATAAGAAAAATTATTGCTTCTGGGGCACCGGAAGTTCTGACACAAGTGATTGAAAACACCATGAAACGAGCCAGTACTGACATCAATTCTGACAGCAGCCTATATCGTTTCTCGATTTAATGGACAAAATTCGTATTCACTAAGTAACGTAAATCACAAGTAGAACCAACATTTTTCATCCCTGAACAAAATTACAGCAAAGCCTTTTTAGGCCGCACAGCACGAATGTATAACACTTTTTTATTTTCTAAAAACCATTTTTTTTTTCGATGGAATTACTGTTTCCATTTTGTCCAGGCTGACTCGTGTTGTTATTGTTTCATAAACCAAACTTATACTTCCCTCCAAAATTAAATAAAAAAATTGGTAAAAAAACCTTCAACGCAGCACTTCAGTAACTTCAATATCTTTTCCAAAAACTAACACTGAGCTCCCCGCATTGTTATACACACTCCTTCAACCCAGACCAACAAAACTAAAAAAAAGCTAAAACATTCATATTTCCATTAAAAGCACTCAAAACCCTCTTAAGCATATTGTTTGGTTGAACTGACAAGACTAGATTTCATATTATTGACCCTCTGTCTCCGTATCCATGAATTCAAGACAATGGCAACATGAACTAACCCAAGACAAATAGAAAAAAATAACATCCACTTGCACTTAAGTAGTTTTCGAATCTGTTTTTCTTGGAAATCTGTTGTTTTCCCATTTTCGGTACTTGAATCGAAAAGTTTGTGTTTACATTCGATATTCACAATCATCATAATCATCGTTTTCATCTTAATAATAATCGTCCTGGATGCTAACACTCAATGTTGTATCTTTTGGGTGATAGATAACTTGGGCGCAGTATGTTTGAGTTGGTACGTTTTCTTTGAGATCCTTATACAAGGATTTAAGGGAAGTTTTGTGTTATTTTGGGATGCTTGTGCCATAAATCGTTTGATTGACAAATCACATCCTGGATTTCTATTCATTGACATTTATAGGTGCTTTGTTATTTAGATGACGTAGATAGGTATTCAGGTTGTTCGAAACTCATGTTCAATGGCATCATTGAACTTTAGTTTCAAACTTTTTATTTTCAATGTGTCATATTACCAGCCAGCCATACATAAAATCGGACACATAAATTTAAATTGACGTTTTGTTCCAACATCTTGGCGCCAAGACGTCTAAGCAAATATTTAACAAAAAAAGTCATAAAAAACACAACATCACTGACTTATCATCACTCACAAATGAAATTCAATCCTTGCACTCCTCCCGAACCTGAATTCTGAATATATCCTCAACAAGCTTTCCCTTCAAAAAGTTAAAACTTTTCTCATAAAATATACGTTCACTGAGTGCCATGGAATGAAGGACGCACGCAGCAGCCCACACAATGAACACGAGGGTAAGCATCCTTAATCATCGGTAATATGAACCCGTGTCAAGAACATCCATCACCGTCAGTGCCCGATTGTTCACAATTTCACATACCAATTATTATCAATTGAGTTTTAAATTGAAAGTAATTTTTCATTCCTTTCCATTTTGTTCCCTTCACCGACGACTGCTGGCTGCTGTGGCGCTTATATCTCCTCCTCATGGAATCAAGGAGTCCTGCTGCGTTTGTCGATGTCAAGTCGGTGTTCCTCGTCCGTCTTCTTTGTCATCACTGTGGAGTCCTTTTTGGTTGGTTTTTGTATCGGATTGGTTTGATATTAAAAGAAGAAAAATAAACTTATAAAAGCCAACAACGAAAAACCGTTAAATTGCAACTCTAACAACACACGAAATCATTTGTCGTTTCATAATAACGGAATGAAAAACTGCTACACAATGACTCTGCTTTTTCTAGAAATGAAAAGTATACATTGAGTAAGGGGGCGGTAAGGACATTTGTTGGTCTTTTTCCAAAAAAAAAAAGGACGAAACCAAAAATAAAATATTTCAACAACGCCAATACATCAATGTGAGATGTCCATGTCGCGTAGTCGTCGTAGGGATCTCCATCCTTATATTGCGTATTAAATGTTGGTAGGACTAACTCCATCCTTCTCAATTCCACCCACAACCGATGTTTGCTTTTAAACTTGAAGGATGTACCAATGGACCGAACAACCATATGTCATTGCAAAATCGATGAAAATGTTTTCCCCGACAATTTTCCCAAAAATTATACACAAACTCTGAGTAATTTTTCATGTCAATGAGCGCTGGAACCCTGATATCGTTTATCATCATGAAATTTCGGTTAAGGAAGCTTTTAAAAAATATTTCAACCAGGAATTTGATGTTCTAAAATGTTATGGTGTGTATAGTGGGTGTCATTAAGGCATGTTTAACTGACAGATATAGAGGTCAATGACAGAGGAAGTTTATAAGGATACTCAAAAGGGTATGACAACAAACGACACAAATAATATAGGAGATTATTTTGCGGTTTAAGGTTTATCTTTCAATATTTATTTCCTTAACTTCAGGGTGTTTTTTTTTTAGTACAAAATTTAGGACTCATAATTTAGAACGGAAGAAGAAAACAAACGAATTATAACGTGTGAATATAATGATGTATTTTATTTAAAATGGATTGAGAAAGATCGAAATAATATTAAATAAAACCATATCATCCTTATAAATGGGAAGTCTTAAGTTGGAAAAAGTAAAAATTGAGAGAGACCCTGGTTTCTGTATGGCGAACGCATAAAGGTATTTCAGATGTTCAAATTTAAATCTCTAATGGCCCCTCTACACGATGGGTTATCACGGTTGCCCACTACGTTGTGCTCTCGGGTAAGGCGGGTGAATGGCTTATGACACAGAGCGATGGCCTCCGATGGTGTTTTTTTCGGTTTTTCCTTGACACTTCAATGGATAATTGGCCATTGATGGCGGTACGCGACCACATGTGGACCACTTCTCATTATTTGTATGAACTTAAATAAAATGTCTCAGCATCAGCGTCGGCTTCTTTGCCCACCTTCTTTCACTGCATAATCGAAAATGAACATCGCCATCGTGTAGAGGCAAAGCAGCCATTCGATGGACCATCTAATGAGCCATCAATGGCCCATCGTATAAATAGAGGCCATAAAAGTGTTAATTTCTGCAACGAATAAAAAATGGGCACGACTGCGTCGCACGTACTTGCTCTTATGTGCCTAATTACATTGGAAAGCAAAATCTTTTACAGAAACAAGTAACATTTATTTTAAAAATAATACAGTTTGAACTTACAAAAAGTATCAAAACCACAATAGTAAACGGTTTTAAGTAAAAATAAAGTACGCCATCACACGTCTTAATAAAAAATAATTTATAAAAAATGTATTTCCATAATTGTAGGACCGGTTTTGACAAAATCCTGTTTTTTATTTTAAATTTTTTGATTTTTTTTTTTTTTAATTTTGGTATGCAGTTTCATAGAGTTTATTAATATTCACATGATTATAAAATTTAAAATAATTTTTTCGCGTAGTTTTAAAAATATTGATTTTTCAAAAAAAAAAAAATCAAAAATTTATTTTTAATTAGAAAAAAAAAAGTTATTTAAAATTTTGACACACAGATTTAATTTGCTATCTAGATCTTCTCAAATATAAAATTTGACAAAATTCCAAGAAGTCGTTAACAAGAAAGCCAAAAGGTACGTTAATAGGCTTTTCCCGTAAATTTTGTTCTATCAAATAATAGCCAATACCAACAAAAAAATTCTCAAAAATTTTCATCGAAATCGTTGTAACCGTTTTCGATAAAAATAAGCTTTATTTAAACGGTCATATGGCAGGTACCGTTATTTTTAGACCTAAAAACAAAATTTCAATTTCCCTTCTGAGAAATGCCAAAAGAATAACACACACCAAATTTGAAGATAATCGCTTAAGCCGTTTAGGCTGCATCTCGTTATACATACAGACATACAGACAGACAGAAATTTTTTCTCGATCAATTTTTTAGACTTCTCTAAGATCGTAATGTCATGTTTCACGAATCCTAAACTTGCCTTATAGTCCCTATAATAATAGATCAAAAATGCAATTGACGTTATTTGGCCAAAATTCCTCGGTAGTCAAAATGTAGGTTTATATTTAAAATTTCGAGTTTTTGAAGCCGTTGTTAATTTTTGTTTTTCTGATATCTTATCCGCGATCGAGATATAATTTCTTACGGAATATTGTTGGCTTTAAATGCGAGTGAGGACGATTGCTGAGAAGATATTGTGCAGATGGGCGTTTAGGAAAATGGGGAAGGGTACAAAATGAGATGCCAATGGACATTTATTTTGAAGTTCTGCAAGTCAAAATGTTAGGGAAAAACATAGCCTTGAAAGGCATTCCACATTCGCGTGGTACGGCTAAAGAAACAAATCTCTGTATTTAAATGTATGTCCGAAGTTGGACTTAAGGGCAAATTTATGGGCATTCCTAGCAGTCCGAGTATTACTGTTGAATCGTTTTAGGAGAGGAATGCAGCTGGCTATTTCGCTAGAGCATTCTTTATATAAATAGCGATAAAATAACGAAAGGCACGAAACATTACGGTGACAGTGGTGCTCAAGAGATGTAAGTCTTTCTGTTATTTTGTCGGTCGCCTATAATTTTCGAAACTCTTTTTTGAATTATACCTAGAAAACTTAACTGGGTTATGGGAGCCCCTGCCCAAATATGCGAATTATACCCGAGTTTTGGTCCAGTATATGCTTATATACTGTAGCCAGATCAGACAAGGTGAAGAACTTCTTGCATCTTCGAAGGAAACCTAAACACCTCGCAGCATTTTTGGTGACGTCACATATGTTGTTATTCCACAGAAGGTGGTCTGTAATACTAATACCGAGAACTGTTAGGTATTCGGTTTCTTCGATGCAAGTGTCACTCATGGATTTAACGACAAAAGACAACATTGATTTTTTCAAGCATTATATTCAACGCGATTTCTTATTCCTCATTGTACAATGCTATCAAGATCAGATCAGAATGTTTCGTTTTCCTTTTTAATATTTGTTTGTTTTTTTTTTTAATAGAAAATGTTCCAACAACAAAAAAAATTCCCCACTCAAAAATGTAAATTTATTAAATTTTTTAACCTAATATACTACACCCCAATGCTTGCGACCGCTCTTCGCAAAACCTATTAATTTATACGATTAAAAGTGTAATAATCTTTTTTGTGGAGAATTATATGAGAGGTACACATTGAAGTACCTAAAATTTTTTTTTCAAGATGACCTATAGCTTTCGAGTAATTTGGAAAATCACTGAATTTCAATCGGCTTCGGACAGCAATGGGGATGTATGGAAGAACTTTTTGAAGGAAGCCTGGACCGGATACAGGGTGTTGTGATGATGGTGATAATGGTGATGATGTTTATTCTTGTATGTGATATGGCATTCAGGCTTTCTGTTATACATCTTTTGAAGAATTCAATATTATCCACAGATTCTTCTTAAAAAATCAATTTCGATTACTGAATTCTGCTTCTATATATTATGTTTTCCAAGATGATTCTGGAATTATTCCATTCTACCTTAAGAATATAAAAATAAATAAAACATATATAATAAATTTGGTAAGAATAATGAAAAAACCTGGAATAAGCCTTCTCAAGGCTGTAATTTCAAACAAACATTATAAACAGCGTGAAAATTGATAATTTTAAAGCCATTTGCCAACAAGCTTTTTCCGATTTTTCTGTTGTTTGCGAATTTCATTGCCATGAATGCCATGAAAAAATGCTATCAATTAATAAATCTCCTTTCACGTTCAATTTCCTCAGCACCCCATATTTACATTACTAACCTATTTGGTTTTTGTCAGTCAATGCTACAGTGATGATGCTTCAAATGAACCTGATCTTGAACATCGTAGTTTCCTTTGAAGTAATCCACAAATCCACACACCTCACCTGTTTCTCTTGAGATAAATTCACAAACAGTGGTTGACAAGATCAACTCTCTGATTATTCCTACTATTTTTGGAAAATAAAGCTGTAAATTCACTCTTTGAACCACTTTGATTTTTTTTTCTACTCTCACTTTCGCAAGCAGTCTTCCCTTTACATTTCCAATCCACATAAAGGTGGTAAAAAAACCAAATATTAAACTATTCCATAGCTAAACTCTCCTCAGTATAAAATCCAATATTTCCCCACTCAAAAGTTCCGCAGGGTAGCAATCTTAGGCCATTCTTTTGTACTAACCATAAATGATGTTCTTAGTATCACAAATTTCTCAGATCCGTCTATTTAATCAGACGATAAAAAAAATATGAAAGTAATAACTCTTCTTTTGAATTGTCCCTGCTTCGACAAGATTTAAATTCTTTTCTAACTTTTTGTATATCAAATTACCTATTTTCTCAGAATTGAAACCGAGCAGCTAAGGTTTCCTTATTTGCGTTTGCAATCTCCAGATTCCTTTATCATGCCTTCCACGAAGATCACTCACATTAATAAACTTACACTCCCTTGTGAAGAGCCGTGAGATAGCCGACATACTCTATGTCCACCAACTTATCACCGGTGCCATCGATTTACTTCCGCTCCTTGAACTGATTTACATACACAAATACTAACCTAACCAACGGTGCATAGAATATTTAGAATGTTTGTAACACTTACTGCAAATGCTGGTAGTCACACGAATTGGTGAGAATCAACAAGAACCAATTTTCTCTTTCTCAGTAAAGAATCGAAGAAGAAGAAACAATTTTCATTTTCAGATGTTGTTAAGTTCTTTGAAAAACAGGAAACTCCAAAGCATACGGAAAAAAAGTCGACGTCCATATTTCACACGAGGTTCCATTCCTCAGTTATATTTCCGGTCGATATTAATATCAATTCGTGTAGATAAAAACAGCAACAAAAAAATATTGAAATGGATTTACTTTTTTGTGTGTAAATTTAATTCTGCCGATTTCGTTAATACCCAAGGCACACACCTAATTAGGGACATTAATACTTTACGATGTGTTAATATGCATTGCCATCGAAAAATCCCTGTTGACTGTTAACTTTCGGATATGTGAGTCGGAAAAGAGTTTCCTTTCCTGTCGTCAACTGAAACATAAAATTAAGCTTTTGGGATTGTTGTTGTGTTGTTGCTGTTCATCCATTTTGTCGTTTGGCTTTAAGGAGACTCCTTATATCCGTGCTTTTTGACACAATTTGTTATGTTTGAATGAGTGGTAAGTTTATTTGTGGCCAGACATTCTTATTAATCAAAATGTGCTTGACATTAATTTTGTTTGTGTAGGTGATTGTTTATTGTTTCAATTAATTGTTGATGGTTGCTTTTGTTTTGAAGGACAACCGTAAAAGGAAATAACAAGGACATGTAATAATATAGTTTATAGATACATTTACCTCCATGGTTGAATAAGTTAGTTGAAATGGCTGACATAGAAGAATATTAGATATTAACAGGTTTGAATTAATTATTCCGAAGATATGATTATATCGTCTATTGATTTCAATGTGTAACGGGATGTTCATTGTTAGTATTTCTAGGACTTTCTTCAATCGGAAAAAATGCATATTGGGTTCACTTCCCAGTTTTGACCGAATAAGCTACATAAAAAGGTATTTAATTTTTGAAATATTGCTTTGAGATTGCACAAACTTCTGAAATATTATTTTCCAATTCAAGTATCTTTTAGCTAATATTTCCCAAGACATGTTGCCAAATACAAACAGAAAGTCATAGATTAGAACTGAGAACACCATCCACCTAAACAAATATTTTTATAAAACGTCCTTACCAACTAAAACAAAACCTCCATTATATTAAGTCGTATCCCTTGGAATGTAAAGCAAGATACCAACACGAGTACGTATCCATCAACCCACACATTAACTTAAAGGTAACCATTTATCGCATTAATATTCCAAAAGCCTAGATGGAATAAAATGAACAAATATTCTAATTGCCTTCAAGGATAATACCGTTACAGTTCTGTAACACAGGACCAAAAGGAATGGTTTGGAATTTTAATAGCCTTTAAACTGTGTACTCTGCATACATTTTTCCTTCTTCCAGGTCCTGTGCTCGGCTATACTTGTGCTCCTTTCTGTGACCTGAATGTATGTCCTTGCCTACCAATTTTCAATTCGATTTTATCCCTCAACATTGTGTGATACAATATTTTTGTTGTCTTCTCCTTGCCCCCTCATTCCCAATTCTATTATATCCTTTTGGGATATTTTCATTTCACAAATCGAAGATGTTTGTTCTTTGAAATGATCCCAAAAGTAAATTGCAGGATGCTCGTAAAATGTTTCAATCTAAAACAACAAGTCGAATTGAAATAACGAAACTTCTTCCTTTTTAAGGATTCAAATTATTGTTGGCATTTCGTGTATTTTTTCTTCGTTTTTTTTTTATTATTTTCTTAATTAAATTTTATCAATTCAATTCTGCAGGACCATTAACCGGTGCGGCATAGGCTACCCAGGTAATATAATTTCTCCATTTTAATTCATAAGACCGTTAAGCGAGAAAGGAGGTTGCATTTTATTTGATCAGGCTTTTTAATCGATTAGTGCGCGGAGGAATATCGACGACGACGTTGGTCGTGGTCGTTACCGTTGGCAGGAGGTAACAAACATCCTGGCAGAAGCAGTAAATCTTTTATAGGGAATTTCATTTAATTACACAAAGAAGGATAGTAAATCACGAGGCTAGTTCCGTCTGAGTGAGGGCAAAAACGGGACTACGACGACGGCGTTACGGTCCGATGGTAAAAGAGAAACAAGCCAAGAAGTAGGTTACTTCCAATTATCGTAAGGATTTTATAGATTCGCCGCTTTCTCCTATGTCAGATGAATTTGCATTTAGCGGTAATAAGAAAAGGTAATTCTCTTTACCCACCATACTAACTGTTCCTTGACTAAAGGACTTTAGTCAAAGGTCACTTCGGTCAAATTGAATTTGCAGCCCATTTTTATGGACCATTTCTCCAAGCGAACATGGGTTTTAATGGCTTCGCCGTAAAGAGATTTGCTGTCCATATGTGTGTTCACGGGGATATTATTTGTCTCTCTGTGGGTTACCTGTAGGTCCTTTTATATTATACGAGGGCATAAAATCATAATGATATAAATAAAACGGAAAATATAATTTTTGGTTTTAATGCGATGAACCTTTGTCAAAATGGAACAGAAAAGGCTTAGGCTTTATGATAGACTTCATTTTAATAACCATGTTCAAGCAAGGAAAGGAGTAAATATTATTTTATGAGTCATAATATTTTATTTGTTGTATAAGCCACCAAATCCGAAGCCCATATAACTTTTTTTTATATATTTAGGGAAAGCAAGCAAGGAGTTTCTGAAAAGATGGAGTTTTGTGAAAAATAGTAAAATTTTGACATAATTGGCATGGTTTATGTCCTGAAAATATCCAATATGAACAGTATGGTTAGGGAAATTGTAAATTTATCATTAAAGAGGAAAAGTATAAACAGGAGTTCTGGGAATAATTGTAAAAGGATATGAAAGAGCAGGTCATTTATTCAAGTTGAGAAGCATAAAATATTTATTTGCTTTTTAAAAAATTATGCTTTTTGTGATTTTGATTTTGATAGTGTAATAGACCAGCAAGGAGTTCATGTCACTTTTTTTCTAAACGATGAAAAGACCCCTTGTAGACAAGAAAGAATACAAGAAATTAGGAAAACAATTTAGAAATGTTTTAGTACCTTGTAGAAATTAAGGTATAAACATGGCCCATGTATTATTCACTGCTCTTCTCCTCTCGGATCAAATAAAAATATCTGAGAATGATTTCCTCACACGCCATCTTGAAAATGAACCATTGCATATTAAAACATCTCCAACCACTAGAGAGTCCTAAAAGAGATCAGTTCTAAAAGTTTTTATAGTGAAAGTCAGGTCAACTGGACTCAATCTTGGGTTCATGTATCAGGATTAAAAAGGCCATTATTCATAAGAAGAAATCGGACTTAAGTCGCTTTTCCATTCAATGCTTCAACATGAGAATAATGGCATTACCAGTGGAAATTGTGACCTATTTTTTGACATTGAGTGGGGGCCACGCCTCATCGAATGAATTCTTTTAAATTTCTTTTGTTTACCATATCCATTTTCCGTAGCCAATTTTTCGACGTTTGTAAGTTTGTATAAGGGGTGCAAGATAGCTCAGCTAACAGCTCACTTCACTTTTGAGCTAGCTCTATTCTCGACCTAGCTCATATGTGAATAGCTAAATTTTGAGCTCAACAGCTCAGACGTTGTAGTTAAGCTGAGTGGTTAGTTGAGCTGAGTGGTTGGTTGAGCTGAGGTGTCGATTGATTTATTAAGATTATGTAAGCTGAGCTGTGTTTTGTGTTTTGATGTATTACGCCGCAAATAGCATTTTTTTTCATAATGCTTACTAATTTAACCTAAATCTAGCTCATGACATACATAGCTCAAAATATACCATAACTCACATTAGCTAAAATGAGAGCTCAATTAACATCAGCTCAGTTCACTTAGCTCACTGATCTTAGCTCAAATCAACTCAGCTCACATTCCGCTGAGCTGTGCGTTTTTCGTAGCTTGATTTTGAGCATGTTGCAACCCAGGGTTACTATCCTGTGTGCAAAGAGAACAATAGATGAGCTCTCAAGTGCGGCATTCCTCCCCTTAAAAGTTTCTCTCATAAAGAATACTCATCAGTTCACTCTTGAGCCAAATTCCGGACGTACCGCTAAATATATGTAGGGATTCTTTTTTTTAGCCAAACAACACGAATTTGGATGAGTTTATCCGGCAAGATTTTTCCTTTCCATTTTGATCCTGTCCTCCCCCTTCCTATCTTTCTAATGCCCTCGCAGTGTTCTTTACATTAATTTAATTATCGTCTGTGACATTCGTCGCCTGGCCCCAAACAGTACAAGTAATTTAAGTCCATGCAATGGTTCTTGGAGGCCAATAACGGCAGTTCGGCATGTTAATACGTGACCTTGAATTACCTTGATTTAAAAGTTATCTAACCTCGTTCGGATAATATTTTGTGTACTCCGACTATGGTGTTCTGTGTAATCCAAGGTTGGATATTTGAAATGGTGCAACCACATAGGGTTATAAATACAACTGCTATGAAAGCCGTCTTTTCAAGGCAAAAGGTCCTCAGCTCTGGCCATATAAGCCACTTTATGTCGGTTGAAATACAAAAACTGATCTGGATTCCGAAATATTTTACTACACTTTTACTCGCCAGTGGAAAGTGGATGTCTTTGTGGTCCTACGATTACTAACTTGCACCAGTTCCTTCTCGTATACCAAAAAGCCCTTGACGCAAGGTTTCTAAACAGGAAAGTTTCCCATTTCTGGAAGTTCCAGTCATCACAGCTCCTACTATCGGTTGCTTTTAATTTTGCTTATTTTCGAATTATACAAAGACCGAGCTGGCTGGAGAGGCATGTTGGTTGAGGCCCAGGTTCGCCCCCTAAGTAAGTAAGTAAATATTTTCGAATTATGAAATCCAGTTTTCGCTAACAATTTTACAAAATGGTTATAATGGTCATCATCATCATCATGGGCCCGACAACCGGGATCCGGTCCAGGCCTCGTTCAACAAGTTCTTCTAGATATGCTAAATGCTGGCCGTCGCCATCCAATTGCGCACCCCAACGCTTCGGTCGTTCTGGTCTACGCCATCCTTCCAACTAAAGCAAGGTCTGCCACGTTGTCTTACACAATAAAAACGTTATAAATTCTAAATTATAAATTCCGAATTAAGAAAAATAATCATGATCTTGAAAAAAAGCGATTTCATTAAATATTAAGTAAAATAGGCAAGCATACTCAATTTCATGAGAATCAACAAGAACCAATATAATCTTAAAGGCAATGAGTTGTATATACCTACTTAGTCTTATGTTTTACAAGCCAACCAACATTTTATTTTGTTTAGTATTAAAAGAAAATGTTTTTTATTCCAGATATTTGATGTTTAGGCAAAGTCCAGAAGTCATAACGAAATTACACTGTAAGTTTTACTTTCTTATCTTTCATGATATCTTTATAATATAAAATAAAAATAAAACTGCCGTCGTTGTTTCCCAAGAAACCCCACAAATTTGGTCTTCATTTAAGAAATATAACCTGTCTGGGGCACTGATAACACCCGAAAACCCAGACTGACCGATGACACATTTCGCATTTCCTTGCGTGTTTCTAGTTGCAGGACAGGGGACAGACAACCGATGTCCTAAATCAAGTGTACTCCAACAAAAAAGTCTACCTGAACACTGTGTTCGTGTTAAATAAAAAAAAAATAAATCAAACCACCCAGACAGCATATTCATTCAATACATTTAACACTCCTTGAAATCGTCCCCCATTCATCCTATGATAATTCCTCCAACAATTCCAGGAGCATATGCCAGAATGAAAGTTTTTTTTCCTATTTTTAAAGGGGTGGAGGGGGGGGTCGAGATATGAAAAATGAAACAACAAATGTTAGAAAAGGGTCGTATTTTTGACAGCTTGCAGGAAATGAGGTTATGCCAACTGTCAACAGAGGGATTGGTGGTAGGAAATAATCAAAGAAAAAGGCAATTATCATGACAACCTTCGAAAGGATGGAAGGAGTTAAAATTATTGCAAATTTCTTAATTTTATTCAACGGATATCCCTTTTGCAATTTTCAGCGTTGCTACTTTACCTGAGCAATCCTTTTGTGAACATGAACATATTATTTATATCCTTTGGTCCCTTTTTCTCAGTTCACACCCGAATGAAAACGTCAACAACTAGGTTACAGATACACAGAATTTTTCGTCAAGGATAATCGACAATACTGTTGGTTACCAAATTCTCGACATAAAATGTACTTGAAGGTTTTCAATGAGCGACACAACTTTAGCAAAATATTTCAAAGAAATCTCTTCTAGTTGTTGTTATTTTCGTCCTTTTGCTTTGTAAATATACACAAACCGCACTTAGCACTCACACACATATACACACACGCGCAAATCGATTTTAAACAACGAAGCAAATACACACAACCCGAATGGTCCTTGCAAATGGGGGCCACAATATTGGAAAGAAAATATTGAAATATTCACGCAACAAGGACACTTTTCATAAGGATTATCCACATAATCGACAGATAATATCCCAAGATTTGATTAAATCCTGTTTTCGAATTGAAAAACTCTTGATTTCTGTTGTTTTGGATTAAAATTAAGACAACATATAGGAAATCACCAAAAACCGAACCGACACACAAAATTTCACTGACGAGCCTAAGGAGAGTGCAACACTGTGGAATGAAACACAAGGGTGTTTCTGGCGGTACAGTTTTTATCCTCATATTCCTGACACACTTTTCCACCCTTAAAAATTACCGCCAACAGAGGAAGGGAATGAGAAAAAAATTGAAAATTTATTCAAGTCCTGAAAACTGAAATCGCCGATTGTAGAATTTTTCCATGGCTGATGAATGCCACGCATTAAGGATAAATCCTGGATAAAATTATGAGAAGGACATCTCATACCTACCATTGTGCCATTTCAATTCAACAATGTTTCCCGAGAATTTCGATTCCACCAAGTGAAATACTTTTGACAGGGTTCCGTTATTCGTGTCAGCTGCATGCGATGGCAAGTTATTGCGCATGCTTCATACATCAGTGTTGGTTCTTTTTCGTTCCTGTTGGGAATAAATAATGTTGATTCCCTTTGTGAAGGGGATGGCATGTAATTGTGATGTTTGTATCCTTTTTTTTAACTAGTTTTTCTAGGTAGATTCTTAACCTGCGATAGCGGTTCAAGTTGGTTTTTCTTTTGGGGGAGAAACTATGAAGTTAAGGGTCGTTTTGATTAGCCGCCCTAGTGCGGACAAAAGAAAGCAAGAATTAGTTATTTCCTGATGGGAAAGGTAAATGAAATTGACTAAATGCATCAAGCTGGTGTCTTATATGATTGAGAATAGAAAATTGCCTACAGAGCTGGTTAAAGGAATTGATACTTATTTGTGTTTCTATGCCATGCGTGGTGAAAGGGGTGAAAGGTGAAATAGAAAAATTGTTTTTTTTTTCTTAATTGCCATTCTAACATAAATTAGGGATCGGCTGTTATAAAACAAACAGTGTATTTGGGTGATTTGGCGAACAAAAATTGTTACTTCTTTACTCAATACATAAACAACTGTGATTTTCAGGGATTAAACTGGTTTGATTTTCAATAAGGTTAAGATTTATAAATGAATTATGTTACTGATAATAAAAATGGTATCACCATGAATAAAACGAAGATCAAATTATTAGAACTGGTCAATGATACATAATTAAAAGAAAGAAAGTTCTCTTGCGTAGAGTTAAAGGATCCTAACTGAGAAGGTAGAAGAAATTGATGATAAAGTTAGAGAAGTAAGCCTAAGCGTAAGGACCGAAGAAAAAAATCAGGATACATGGCATACTGGAAAGTAGATACCTACACGAAAGAGCTACGGATTTTCATTCCCCAGAGATTATGTTTTATTTATAAATGTTGATAGAAATTAGGTAATTGGCAGCTGGTTCAAAGATGCATGGACAGATAAGATCCTCTGGGATCATCAACTTATTGATAAGAGAAATTATTCAGTATCTTAATGCATCAACAAGCCACAACTGAGAACAAGACTACATAGATCCATGTGACTGTTACCATCTTACTGACGGCGTTGAACTCAGATTAGGTTGAACTAGATCTTCACTTAGATGAAGACTTTCACTTCCACTGTGAACGTCCTTAAAGCAATGACCAAAATTTCAAAGTCAAAACTTAAAGTGAAAACATAATTTTATGTCGTGGTTAGGTTCAACAAACGACGAACATTTACAAAAAAAAACTACAATATACTACCGAAGCTCAGATCTCAGAATCCACGGGGGCAACTTAAAGAGTGAGTTAACCCAATTTTTTGGTCTTTTAAACAAATTTTAAACTAAATTTTAATCGCTGGATATTCGGGTGCTGATAATATTGCTGCCGTTTTTTCGATAGTTGCAGACGAAAAAACACTCGATTTTACCGGCGGCGCTAGTTCTCAATAAATGAGCGAGCCCCCCACTAAGAACAAACTGGCGAATTTTGTTAAGGTATCTTTACCTGTTTACACCTATCTTGAACCAATCGATCAAAAGAATTCATTCGGATTTAGCTCCAGAGTGTAGGAAAAAAAATATAATTTGTCCGTAAATTTAAATTATGATGGTCTTTTCTTTGTATTTTGTTAAAGAGCTTTCACAATTGGTGCTTTTTGAAAGCTTTTTAAGACCAATGATCTATAACATGTACTACGGAAACTCTTTAATATTTTTGCTCTCCCACATTTTAATGAGATTCCATTTCAGTTAGATTAAGTTAGACATGGCCGTCCTATCTTCAATGTACTGACAATTTTTAGTAACTCGGGTTTAAATTCAAACGTAACCCGCACTCCAAGTCAGTGCCTAACAAAGTCAATTATGTCCTAAATAAGTCGAAGAAACTGCTTATATACAAGCAGTTATGGCCAATTACACCATTGATTACCAGCTGCAACTCTTGGAAAGGAAAACTCTGAGGCTATGCACCAGACTTATCTTCATCAGCGACAAGAAAAATACTATAGTAATATGCCTAATGCCCCGTGGCTTAGTATGGTTAGTGTTTCGGAGTGCTAAGCGAAGAACCTGGGTTCAAGTCTCGCTCATAGCCACCTGCTTTTCTGGGGTACTGCCTCTCGCGAGGAACTGACAAAATCTCGAAAAAGTGCATCTCATGTAGCCGTTTGGACTCGGCGGTAAATTGAAGGTCCCTTCCATTCTTGCAGATTAACAACACACATACAAGAATGATTGAGAGTATAAGGCTGCTTAAGGAGCTGTCGCGCCAATAAATTTATTTTTTTATTTAATATGCCTGCTGCATCCATACCTATCTTACTGTTTATCTGCCAAAAGTTTGAACTTGATGAGATATTTCAAAAAAAAAATTAAATCTTTTTGATTCTCATGATTTAGTGTAGCAAAATAAGAAAAAATACAATTTCCTCGAATTTGGTTGATTCTTCACTACACTAACACTAAAACATTTGAGCCGATGGCCTCAGTAGCCAGTGCTCATAAGTGTATCGTCTCTACTTCGCATGTAATATAATAATATAACACCGATAGCACCGACAAAATAAAAATAATTGTTCTGGTTGTTATGTTGTTATGTTGTTGTGCATGCTGTAGGAGTCAGCTTTTTATTTGAATTTATCATAACAAGTAAAGTAAAGCAAGCTAAGCACAATGATAACAAAAAAAAAATTATAATGAAATCAAATCAAATGTCATTTCAGCACAATGTGTGCATATAAATATAGGTTTAAAACAAAAATGGAGTTGAGTTGTTGTGACACCAATGAGATACACATTGTTCAGTTGTAGACTACTTTCTTTGTTTATTTAATAAAACTTTAATTAAAATATAAAAAAGAGATCTTTTTTATTACCGGTAAAAAGAGTCACTGTTCCAGAAAAACATTCGAGAGTTGCTGTAAAAAGGGGAAGCTTTATCAAGGGAATCGATATCATTTTAATCCACAGTCTGAAGGTAACGCCAGGGGTACGTCCCAACCCAAACCTGGCCTGACGACTTAGTTCTTTGCAATTGTTGTGCATTTTTTGCAACCTTTATCTTAGGTATAACGAGGTCTCATTTTGAAAAAGAAAATAAGAACTGAGGTTTCTGCTTTTCGAGGTTTTGAGAAACTGGATTTCGTTAAAATTAATGTTGTAACGCAAGAACCCTGACTACGCCAAAAAGTTGTTGCCTACACTGATTTTATTCTGTATCTTTGTTATCGGTGTAACGAAAATATCTGTATCACCTTGTATAAGAAACTATAACCTTTACTGTTTATATTTATCAAGAACATATAGGGCATCACCCCTCCATCCCGTCCCAACATTATTAACTTTGCTAACTGTTTTCTCTAGGAATATCCTTAAAAAAGCTTTTCTTACAAGGTAGTTACAAACTACCGATTCCAATTCAAGATGTTTTGCATATCTTTATCCTTAGTCAACAAAACAATCCCTTACATTGTATGACCGTGATTAACGCCTCAAAACATAGCGCTAACATTTTCCATTAAATACAAGCACTCCGTTACATTGTAGTCACTGTCGCCATTCGCTCTGGCAATCCCTCAATGTTTAACAACATAAACAATTGATTGAATAATTATGCAAATTCTCCTTCAAAAGGATACACGGGGATATAAATGAGGCTGACACATTGTTGTCGTCCCTGCAGGAATTTACCGTCCATAGATAGGTATGTACATACAGCTTGCGTTTGGCGCACAGCCGGATATCCCTTTCGACCTATTAAGGGTTTTCAAAATTCAAATTCAATCAACTGTTTTTGTCGCATAGAATAGCGTTATCCCAACGCCCATCATCTCTTCTACACTGTTGCATATTTCACGCAACGGGAAAAAAAACACATCCAAGGAAGGACGACTGGCTTTTGTCAAGGACTTCACTTGCCTTTATCCTGGTGTTTATCTCTTAATCGATTCTGTGACAAGGTGAAGAGTTTCTTTTCTTTGTTTGATGATTGTGTAAAGGATGATGGGTGACAGGACGTACAGACGACAACGCATGGTGGGCGGAGCAACTCACCGGAAAGAGGATGGCAGAATAACAGTCAACAATTTTAACGTTGATCCAAGATCGATTGACAGTTTATGGTTGTACACTCTTTTTGTAACTTCAAAGGATTCCGTTCAGCCATCCTGGATAGATGGATGTATATTATGTGGGTGGAGACGACAGGATTGGCATTGCCAGCGGGAGAGGAGTTTACTTTGTAAATTCGCTTTTAATACATCTTATGGAAACGTAAATCAGGATTTTGATTAGCATAAGAAAACGCAAAAGGAAAGATTTACCGTTTGGCGGGAGTTGAGTGTGGAAGCGATTATGTTAAGAATTGCGAAGGTTGACGGGTGAATGAGATGCGATTTCAAGGATCCTTTGGAAGAATGTAGATATTTTAGAGCATCAGCTCTCTTGACGAAATTGGGATAGTGATTACACTGTTGAGAAAGTTATTTACATACTATAATTGAAGCATGGATGGATGATTAGGACGGAGCGTGCATGACTTCCTTGAAAGGTCACTGATCACTACATTGGAAGTGGCTGCGAGGAAAGGGCTTACGATGCAAACAATTTTGATTTCTAATCTAATTGTGATGGAATTTAAATTACAATTCAAAGTAATATGAAATGGCGGGAATATGTGAAAACCCGAAAATTATTTAATCGAAATATCTTAAGCTCTTTTACATAAAGTTCTTTTAAAAGACCATTGAATGTTGGCCGATACTCCGCCTTTTCTTAAATCTTAAGATAATTTCTAGATATAACTCACAAAACACAAAAACCGTTTGTCTCTTTTTCGCAGGTTTTGAAAAATTGAGTTCAGAAAAACTTCGTTATCAATAAGGTAAGGTGGTTTGAAAAAAATCGTTGCGTGTTGACTGCATACAAAGCCATGTTTTTTGGAAAAACAATTTATCGAACTGAAAGCTTTATGAGCTTTTTGTTCGCTGTTCGTGTTTCGTTCTCTTTATTCTTATTTGATACAAAGAAACTCTTATCAGTTCAGTTTCAGTAGTACAGTTTTGACTCGCAGAAAGGAAGCACGGATGCTATTACAAAATAATAAATCATTAATAGTGGTTTTTGTGATTGATTTTCCACTTACGTCGGTTGTTTTATTTGGTAGTTATTATTAAATATTTTAGTTCGTCTAAGCAAGCAACGAAACAACATTTATGAAGCCAATGTTATCAAAACTTGTTTATTTTTATTTTTCGACTTTGGAGTTTGTTGGCTCATAAAACCTCATAGAAATCAATATTTTTTTCTTTCTTTCTTTCAAATATAACGTATTTCTACATCTGTTATGCTTTTAGCCTCCATGAGCACAACCACGAAATACTGAAATCCTACATTCAGGACCGACTCTTAAGAGTATAGTGGCGTATCAAGTAAAAAGGGACAAAATCAACCTGTAGTTAGCTTTTTGGAGAAGAGGAAAGAGGAACACAGGCTTCTCAAAAAGAAAAAAATGAGAATGTTGATCATCAGTAAGGCTTCTGTGAGTATGGAGATGGAAGCAGTGAATATTGGTTTAGTCAATGGTCTTCCAATAGGAACTTCCAAACTTTGACAGTTGATAGCGGACATCTTGTTGAAGCTATATCTGTCAATTTGGCTGTTATTTATTCAGTCTGTTTTGCCAAATCACCATGAACGGATATAGCGTTCAACAACACGTGCAAATGATTTTTTTTTTATCAAAATGGGTGTTTTATTCGGGCAACGTTCCGCGCGCTTCGCCATTTGTACGGTCGCCATAATCGTTCTAACGAGAAGACTTTTCGCAGTGTGGTGGATAAATTTGAGTGCACAGGTTCAGTAAATAAGCAACCATTGCTTTTTCGTCAAAAAAAAAAAACGCAAGATCTGCCGAAAACATCGCCACGCCGCCTTCCGTGAAACTGTACAGGAGACTTTGTGATTTGATCCCATTAAACTACTTTTTTCTTTTTGGGTTTTCTCAAGTAGCAGGTCTCTTATTATTATTATTATTATTATTATTATTATTTTATTTCAAAGGAAAATTTACAATTATTAGATTACAATAATTTATGGACATGGCAATATTGCGGTCTGCCTGAAAATAACATTTCTTTCGAAGATGATAAAATGAACAATGGGTAGTTTGACATTTTAACACATAATTATATATATATAAAAAAAATTAAAGTTTATAAATTTGATTTGATTTTAGATAATAATATATGGCTTTGTATAGAAATTATAAGTTTTTTCTTTGCATTTATATAGGCATTCAAATATTTGTAAAAGAGAAAAACAAACTGATTAAGGTTGGCGTGATCACAGTACATATAAAGATTTGTCCATCCAACGAACCCGTTCAACACACAGATTCAACATTTCTACCCTAGCTCTAAAAATTGTACATATAGCTTTCGCAAAAAGTCCGTGATTAAAGTAATTAATGCTATTGACATTGAGGGAATGGTTTAGGTTACTATAGATTTCTCTTGCTGTTGATGCTGATGCTCTATTCAATAGTTGAAGATATATATTTTCATTAACTTTTGAGATAACCTTAGAAAACTTCTCTTGCCAAATATCTTTATTCGATTCGGTTAAATCTAGAGACACGTTATGCAGCCGAGCCAGTTCACTCCATTCCTTGAAAGGTGTTGCTTGTGTTCTCAGAAGATACTTCATAATGGATTTGTAAAGGTTAGGGCCCGGTTTCATCATAACTCTTATAAAAAAATCTGAGTGCAACTTTAAGTTTTTAACATAAACAGGTGTTATGCCAGATTCAACGTGAATTGCGTAGGTTGGAGTGGAGCTAGGTAGCCGGAATAATCGTTTGAAAAAAGCGTTGTATCCACTCAAATTCTTAAAAAATAGGTTTGACAAAAGGCTTGAATATCATTATGTATGTGGTTCGTCTCCAACTGTGTAGTTATTAAATCAATATTTATTTTTAATTATAAAAAAAAAAAATAATTTCTAATTTTTTTTATATTTTTATTATTTAATTAAAAATTAAAAAAAAACAAATTTAACACAGTTTTTTAATAATTTAAATGCAACGCGTTTCAGAAGTATATTACATCATCAGGCGTAGTCGATATTTTGTACTCAAGAATATTTCAAAAAACAAAACCACCAGGTACATTTTGCGAAACATAATCAATATAAAAAGGAAACAAGATTGGGCTAAGGATACATCCTTGAGGGACACCTGCAGTCGTTTGAAACCAACATGAAGTTTCTGATCCATCCCAAACTGTCGCATTGGATTGACACAGGAATTTTTCGTAGATAGACAGAAACTTTCTGGAAATTCCAAGAGAAGACATTTTATAGATAAGAGCTTGTCGATTGACTGTGTCAAATGCAGCTTTTAGATCGTCGAAGCAAGCATACAGCTTCTTTTTCTTTTGGATGTATTTGTTAGCTATACTCGATAAAGCAAAAATGTGGTCAACAGTTGAGAAACCCTCACGAAATCCAGCTTGAAACATACTTAAGCGATTGTTTGACTCTACCCAATTAATTAGTGTATTGTACAGAATTCCAGCAAAGACTTTTCTAATTGAGCTTAGTAATGAAATGCCTCTATAATTTTCGGGTAAACTAGCGTATCCTTTCTTTAAGACTGGGACTATGACAGCTTTATTAAAACTTATGTGAATGCAGGAGTTGTCAAATAAAGTGTTAAGCAAAGAAACAAGATAACTTTTGTATTCTAAAGACGAGTTTTTTAGAAACGGGAATGCCATCAACTCCTGGAGACTTATTATTTTTCATTTTAAAAAGAGCAAGTTCTAATTCTTCAAAAACTATTGTTGAATCAAGTATATCCTCCCTGGTGTCAGGACAAGTATAATGGAAAGATTGCAAATTGTCTCCACTTTTCAACAGATCGGAAATTGGAAGCTAAAACTTCAGCTTGTAATGGACTTGAAGACAGACGATTGTTTCCACCTAACTCCCGTACATTATACCAGAAAGTTTTAGAGTCCTTACACCTTTCTAGATTAGTTGCTAAATTCGCTATATAATTTAATTTTTTAAATCCGCAGATTTGATTGCTTGTTTGCTTCCAAATATGCAGAATTAAAGTAATCTAAATTGAATTTTCTAAATAAGTTAAGAAAGGCAAAAGATATTTTACGGAGTCTTATACATTCGGTATCAAACCATTTGCAAACGGGTTGCTGCTGTTTACGATTATTGACACGAGAAGCAGATGATCTTACAATTTCTATAAGTTTTTCTTCTAATTGATCAATTAGATTGGAGTGGGTCTATGCAAACCACAGCGGCCTTAAAGCCAACATAACCAATGCCATCAGTCAAATTCATCCCGATTTATGCGCTACAGTCATGGAAAATTGAACACTTGGGATGGGCATCACCAAGAGAAGCCGCGGCGGACATTGAAACGATATTCCACACATAATGGCATTAATAGGCTTTTTAAACAAATAAAAAAAATTGATGATATCTTAAACAGGCTTTGCCTAATTTAATTTTAAAGTTAGGAAGCGCTTAATAAAACACCCAAAAACGTATACTGTCATCCAACATCAATGGCTTGGATCAAACATCACAATAGAAACCTATAACTTTTAGAAGTTTGTGATTTTGTCTACCTGGGTTCCGCTATCAACTTAGAGAACAACATTATCACTAAGACCAAATAAATAACTCTTGCCAATCGCGTAATTTAAGGGTTCCCTTATAAGACGTTCATCAATCCAGTACTGCTGTATGGTGTAGTCTGTAGAGGCTTGGACATTGATAAAAGTAAAGGGCGCTTTCATATTAGGCTGATTCGAGAGAAAAAATGTCGGATGATTTTTGGTCCAATATGCATTTACGGCGAGTGGAAAAGGAGATACAATGAAGAACTGTACGGGCTGTAGAAATACATAGACCAAGGGAAAAGCGTATAAGTCCAACGTCTCAGATAGCTGGGTCATATAGAGCGAATAGACATCAATGATCCGGCCGGAAAATCGTCGACTTAAACCCGGAGCAAAAGAGGTAGTAGAGGACGGCCGAGACTCAAGTAGCAAGTGTAAAAGGCCTTGACCCACTTCATGTGCATAACTGGAAGCAGCAAATTAGGGACCCAGGTGGTTGACGAAGTTTGTTACTTGAGCCCGAGATCCACCCCTTACTGTAACGCCCTCATGGGCAAGATACCGCTAAGATTATTGCTAATATTAGTTATGTGTTTAAGAAATCCGTTTCAAGGCCTCTTAAAAATGTTCCTTCAATTTCGGTTTTGGTTTTCTTTTACCCTCAAAGGCCAGAACCAACACACCAATTACACACCCGACACAAAACACAAATATGTTTCCTTAGATGAGTTTTCCTCTTTTCTATATGGAAAACTATGAAAATAAAATAAAAAGGAATAAATCCTCGATATAATTGAAAATGAAAACCAAAAAACTTGGTATTTTGACTTTGCCTTGGCAAGCAAGAAATACACATTCACACAGCATATACCGCACACATAATGATATTTTCTTGTGAGTGGGTTACGTTACCGTCTTTCCGTTTCCTGCCTTGTATTCAACCTTGCCTGTTTGCACATGGAGTCAAACTCGACGTTGTTGGTGTCAGAGTCAGAGTCGTAGAGATAGAAAGACAGAATACAAATTGAAAACTTTGTACTTGCAAAAAACAAAGTTTTCTTAATTAATTCTTGATAACTCGACGTCCGCCATCCATTTTATGCCCCCCCCCCCCCACATCACCATTTCATATTCATGTATACGTTATAAACTGTTTACCGTTGTTTTTCGCACATCTGCTGGTTGGTTGGTAGTAGATCGTCCTTGTGTATTTCTCGTTTGGTTTGATGGAATGGGCTTAAAGCAGGTTTGTGTTAGGAAGGAAGCTTTTGGTGTGGTGGCTGGTGGCTCTCTTGGTTTTGTGTATGATTTTGGGGGAACAGCCTTGTTAGGATCACTGTCTGTCTTGTTCAATTGTGGTTGTGAAAATGTGCAATAGGTTATCAAATTTTGAGGCTTAAAGCGATGCGGGCAGACGGCTAAATGTCTTTGGCTTTGGCATGGAATATGCAAATACACAATTTGCGAGTAATGTATGGAGAACGCGCATGAAATTATATTTCAGAGGAAAATGTTGCCTTCAGTGCAAAAAGAAGGTTATGGACTTTTTTATTGGGAGTGAGAAGTGGGTATTAAACCACCAGGACCATGGTGTTTGTTATCCACAGCAATGGAAACTAAAGATTGCTTTCTAACAGATGAATAATAAAATCTCAGTGGTTTAAGAAATTCAGTTTCCATTTTAAGAACAGGTGAGATCAGAAGGACTTTATTGTTTTTTTTTATATAATATTTAAGACATAACCAAGGATCTTTAATGTTGCTAAATTTAATTCCTAGGTTTAAAAATCCCTCTTGTTTTAGCTAACTATTATAAATAAGTATTCCACATCAATTCTTTAAAATAAAAAAAAACAATGTGAATATTCATTGACCACCTAAAATATCCTCGATCCTTATCATTCTAATTCTCAAACAGAAACACTAATAAAGCATTTTGCTTTAAGATTCTGATTTGTCTGGCAGCTCATTCAAATTCAATCTGTGTGTCTGGGAGGAATGATGGCTGATTCTCCCTAAAAAAAAACTTTGACAAAGTATCCGACGAGTTTGGGACATTCGTTGATCCTTTTACTCAAAATCGAAATCCCATTGTTAGTCGCTGAATGTTTCCTTTTTCGGGGTCTCGTTTGTTTATCTTACCCACAAAGCACAAATAAACCGACATCAGAGAAGAGACTCATCGAATATCTATTAACTTCAAAACACATCTACCATGAGCAGAGGGAACAATAGGGAACCAAATTCTGTTCAACGCTTGAAGTTGTCTTATTTTTGGCGAGAAGCTGAAAATCATTTTCATTTCTTCATCTTATACTGCTTTCCATCCTATTTGTCGATTTTTTTTTCTTAGCTCCTTCCTTTGGTTTCAAATAAACAGACTTAAATTAAACTTTCGATTGTGTTTGTCTCGAGAATTCGCCTTCATCATCGGTTGCCTCTTTGTTGTGTATAGTCTATGGTATAGTCCTTGATGTCGCATGAGGATGACGACGATGTCCTTTCGATTTCTTTATTTTGCCATTTTTGGAACACACACAAAGATTACCATACCCATCGATGTCGAAGTCATATAAGAGCAACATCCATCGCAATGATCCTTTTCCAACCATCCAACCATCGAAGCATTCATTCAACCATCCATCTATCTAGTCAGTCATCCGTTCGGTTATCCAGTACGTGGCCTTATCTCTTAGATCGTAAAATTGAATTCATTTACAAGGATTTACATATTCAATCAAAGTGTGAAATAATATGCAAATTTGCCTCAGCTTTCGTTGGTTGTGTTTGTGTGTGTGTGTTATGTGCGTAGGTATATGAAGGTACAAAGGGATGTGAGTGCCTTTTTTGGCAAAACATTCACTATAGACGAATTCTCATTCATTGTTGCCAACCGAGTTGTAATTTAGTGCAAAATGAATTCCAATTTTGATATAAAAATAATTGCATGCCTGGTTAAGGCTCTTATGGTAAAATGAAACTTTAGTTTCCATCGTTTTTAAAAAGAACAACCAAAATAATCTTCAGTATCTAAAACTCGAATCAACCACAGAAAATGAAAGAATAAGAATAGAGGGAATACTAGCTTGAAAAAATCTATAGAAAAGGTACAGAAGGTATAGTGGTTTCGAATCATTGGGAATTAGAAATCCGCGGTATTCAATCGTAAAGCCAAAATTTTACTACGATACTTTTCAAAAACTACAGTTCAGAGAAGATTGGGTAAGTTTGCCTCTTATCCTCACTCTTGTTTGCGATAACTATTCTAATAAAAGCTCTCATAGGAGGATTGCCGTGTCAAATATTTTTATTTGCAGATAATTAACACGTTTTTGAAGGGCGTCTGCATAGGGCTTAAATCATCTGTCATAAGACTTTGTTTTTGTAGTTTTTTTTTTGAATACACGCTACTAATGGATTTTAAACATTAACATCAAATCGTCAAAACACCACGACACACACACTATTAAGAGCTTTTTCCAAAGCTCTCAGAATAAAAGCTGATCTATACAAACCCAAGGGGAAAGATGAATGAGATATACCAAATTTATAGAGGTAATTCTGAAATCTGAATGTATGTGAATAGATAATAAACTCCAATTAGTGCAAGCTTGTGGTGCCAGTACGTTATTATAGTTTGTTAAAACAGTGGCGCCTGCGTATACTATCACGACACTAAATTGAGAAAACTTCTACTGAAAAAGATACAAAGCCACTGACAAATGTACATGAATTCAGTGTATCTCTTTAAAAAAAAACTCGTACACTCCAACATAACCGATCACCATCAACGTCGATGGAAAGGAATAATGAAAAATTATCGTTTACCCACTTCTACGTACCCTTTCTATGTGAATTGAAAAAAGGTATTGCCCACCAGAGTTACCTTTGCCAATTGAAAATACTACTATATAGCTTTTTCATTGGTTTTTATCATATTCTACTTTGTGGGCTTTCGGTTTTGGAGCTTTTGGGACGATTTATATAATATTACATTCGTATTATATATATATAATATTACGTTCATTATATGCTCGAATCGGTCATTTGTGATGTCTGGAATGTTGAAGTAGCGATGGTTGGGCTCTAGTTTTGCTGGCTTTTTCAAAGTTGGGGTGGTCCTCCAAGTTCCTCAAAATTAACTCATGAACTGATTTATTGGGATCAGTTTGGTGTCTTCATATAGCTTCGTGTATGGGACATATTTCCTTGTAATGGGGTTTCGGTGTAGACCTGTACACAGCTACGGAGTATCTTCCTTTCTGCGAACCTTGTGGAACTCCAGCGCTGATCGTCTTTCTTCGTGAATTTTCTTTGTTTACCTGTACATAAAAGGATCTATGGGTTAGAAAATTTTTGACAGGTAGTCCTAGACTTGACAGTTTGAATATTAGTCCTTTAATCCAAACTGTGTCGAAGGCCTTTTCGATGTCCAGTAAATAGGCGACTGTCGTCTCTTTCTTGTTGAATCCGTGTGTCACATCGGAGTACAGTCCAAGAAGCGGATGGATGGTGGAGTGTCGTGCTCGGAAACCATACTCACATTCAGGTATGATTTCCCTTTCCCTGAAGAAATGATGAATTTTCCTCAGGATAAGTCCCTCCAGCATTTTGCTGACGCAGCATAAAAGCGAAATCGGCCGATATTCCTCGACGCTAGTCCTGTTGGTTTTCTTCGGAACGGGCACCACTTTTGCCGTTTTCCATGTTTCGGGTAAGTAGCTGTTATTCAGGCAGAATAAGTACTTAAACCCTGTTAGAGTTTTACTTGAAACAGAAATATGCAAGCCAATGCAAACAAAATCAGAGGCAAACGTCATATCTTCCATGTACTGGCCATTTTTGTTGATCAGACTTTAGCTTAGCTGTATAAGCCGTTAGGGGCGACTCATAGAACCCGTCCGGAAGGGGTTGAGAAGACAAAGTTTACTGCAAGAAGTACTCAAGTTAAGATCGAAATAATTGTAAGATGTACTTTTTTCAACATCATACAATTTTTTTTTGTCAGAAAATTTAGTTAATTGGGACGTCGCTTCGGTTTGAAATGAGGTAAGTAAGGTAAATTCCTTAAAACTTATTTCATTTAACAATTTATTGTATTTATTTTATCGATTAAGTAGATAACAATATGGAAAGGTCATAAGAGCAAACAATCCAAGCAATCGATGCTATATTTGGGGCCTATTTTCTTCTTCTTCATCATCGCTGCTTTCTAGACATACATACGCAGCTTAAACAGTCGTGATCGTATTTTTTTCCAATTCCGTCTTATACATTATTTTTTATTAAAATGCTACAAAATTATGGTGTTTATTTTCTGATAATTAGATTTAGTTTGACAAAACTGACAATTAGTTGTGCGTTTGCACGGTTGGTAGAAAACCTAGTAATCTCTTACAATTTATTGGGAGGTAGTCAGGCAGCTATCTGACAATCAATTGTGAGTCGACGTCAAACAATAATTTGTAGGAGATTGGTAGGATTTCTATCAATCGCGTACACACACCATTAATTGTCAGATCATTTGTAGATAATTGTCAGCCATTCTGAAAATATTGTAAGATCTACCAATCATGTACATTAAGCTTAACATTCGTATGAGCATTTTGCAGCATTCGTAATAAGAATTCGTTGGAGCCATATAGGAAGCTTGGTGGATGGGAAGATAGAAGAGACGAGGATTTAGTATTTTGCCAGAGGTAGTGTTGTCTGTAAAGAAAGAAAGGGTTATGCAGTAGGGTTGGTCGCTTTTGCATGGAAAAAAATAAAATTTGTTTGATAATATTGTAAAAGTAATATTATGCTGTCTTATGTCCAAAGAAATAAGGAGTTACCATTTTTTTTTAATTAAGTCATATCTTTAGCCCGCGCATGTGATTGAAAGTTTTAGAGGTTTCCAAAAAGAAAACATTTAGTTAAGCTCAAATATTTTATTAAGAAACAATTATTTATCTTTAAAATTTAAAAAAATATTCATTAAAATCATTAACAATCAACGTTGAACATAAATTTGGTAATAAAAATCATAAATAGTAAAAAAAAAATTGATCTCATGTTTTGGGCACAAGGTCTCGTTTACTCTCAAATTGGGGCATAAGTTTTCTGGAAGCAAGTTTCGCCTGTATTAAGCCTTCTCTTGATTTTTTCTCACATACCTACGGTCATTGATGCTTCCGTCACTATTTTTACCGAAAGTTCGACTGCCTGCGTATGACATGGTAGCTTTAAGAAAATTAAGTTTTCCTTGCCCTTAGACTCAATAACATCTTCTATTTCTTGGTTAGTAATTTTAAGAAGGCTTGGAGGATCGTAAAAGTTTTGTTGCCAATCGATAAGGTCAATATAGCTTTTGGCATCAAAATTGACAAGCGGGACTTCAAACATACGAGGCTGCTTACCTGTAAGTAAATTTCGGGCTTTAAGTATTCTCTTGGCAGCTAGTTCCCTCACTTTTTTGGTTTCATCCGACAACATCGACAAACGCAAATTCTCTGGGTGAGCAAAATAGGCATTCCGTTGAATTACGGGGTCGACTATTAGTTTTAACTCTGCTGGCAGATATCTAGAGCTTTTAATTAATTTCCACAAATTATTAGACCCATCTTTGCAAGCCGGATTCGTTTTTATTTGAAACCATACTGGAGCGTATACTTTCACACAATATTCTGCTAAAAGTCTTAGAATATTTGATGGAGTTGATGTAGAAACATATAACCTCAAAATTCTATTTGCTTTTGTTAACCATCGGGCATGGGAAATCTTACCTGGGGACCTATTGGCCAAATCGTAAGGGCATTTTCCACTTATATCTGACTTTGTCATTCCGTATAGGTATTTCTGATCTGTACTTAAATCTTCAAATTTAACTTCTGGCAGTTCACCTTCTATTTTGTCATAACTTTTTGTTGGTGATTTCTCTCAATTTTCTAATGATTTGCCAATAGGACCAGCATGTGAGGATGGACCAGTGGTAACACCATCTTAATTATTAAAACGATGTTTCAATGGCAATTCGTTCAAGTGTAACATACAAATAATCCACTGTAAAGGCCACTGAAGCCTTTTCTCAAATAATCTAATCACGCCGTTGAATTTTCCTGTATTAGTGACCGTACCATCGCAGCCAAGAGCCATCAAATCATCTAGCTTAATTTGTTTTGACGAAAGTAACTCATAAATCGACTCTCCAATACTTTTGGCAACACCTAGAACTGGGATAGCGTAACCGATGTAAACTGAATCTGGCTCTTTAACATCAGATTTGTGTTCCTCAATCGCTGTTTGTCTGTATCCTTTTGCTCCTTTCCTGACAATATTTAGCGTCCTATCTTTCCGACCATCAAAATATAAAGCTGGTACGTGAAGCTGCGTTTGTTGCTTACATAATTCATTACGTTCTTTTATCCTTTCTCGCCGAATTTTGGATTTTTCAACCACATTAAAATCAGAAGCGGCTGCTCTGTCTGAAATACCATAACGGTCGCAGGTTTTTGACACCATAGGCAATTTTTTAGCTGATAACGTTGTTTTCATTGCATGTGATGTAGAAGGTAAGTTAGGACTATTAGGCGAAGATATATTACCTTCAGAGTCACTAGAAGATGGCACCAGCACCTGTTCTTCAGTAGTAAACTCATCTTGAATTATTTTTGAGCTTGAATTAGACTTTGTTTTATAAGAGGCTCGTGCTAACTTTTTTTGTAATTTTGTTGTTTGAATCCTGTCTATTCCACCAATCTGAATTTTTCTTTCTTGTCTTTGATCAAGTAAAAACTGCTATTCTTTTGGTACCCTGTTTTTTCTTTGACAGCAACAAAGATGAATTTCCTTACATTTACAAGAACAAATATCGAAAAGAACTTGGCCTTTCTGTAAAAATTCATTATTCTGTTCAATTGATAATCTTTTTAAGGGTTTTATGATATATTTTTTTTCATTTTAAATGATAAGCCTTTATTTGCTGAAGTGTGTGAAACCGTAGGAAGGGACGCTTTTGCCCAAATATTTTCAACTTTTTGAGACACACACTCGGCAATATCTAAAACTGATGGTTTCTTGAAAGTATTTCGGTTCATTTTAAGTTGATTTGATTAACAAATGCGGGAATTCAAATAAAAGGTTGTACCCACGACAACAATAATAATTTGCGTTTGGTTTACAAAATTATTGCCTATAACAATAATTCAATTTAACAAGTTGAAATCAAAATAAAAAATCAATGCGCGGCCTGTTAAACTGAAAATAAAACAATAATATTTTACTGGTTTGTAATTGAATATAATCACTATTACAATTGAATTTGAGAAAGAAAAAATTCGACACCCTATTATGCAGTCAACGCTAGCAGTAAATATTTAATGCGTAAGGAGTATTTCCGATATTTCTCCTAAAGCTTGTAGCGTATTCATGTGTAGAATAACTTGGCCGTATTAATATGAAGATAGGGTAAAAGGATCTTTCCAAGGCAGAGCACGAAAGCGAAAGGCCGTTGTATGTTCTCGATTTCAAAAATAAGGATTTAATGTTTAAGGTTAATACATTGAAAATTGGCAATATTGTTGTAAACAGTTTTTGGAGCATCACATAACCAAATTGTTGAAAAATGATTTTGTAGAGCTAAAAAATGAGTTACAAGAATTTTGAATGACCAAATAAAATCGTTGATAGTAAGAATTAAAAAAATTGGACCTAAGTGGTTCTTTTTGGTGACACCGGAGATATGTAGCTAAGTAGGTATAGATCTGAAACAAATAATGTAAAATCGTTTTTTTTTCAGATAAAAAGAAGTCAATTTCAATAAAATATGTTCAAAGCAGATGGTAGATCGTTCTTGCACCTGCCGATAAAAGTTTTCGATACATAGATACATGCTCCATTTCTGTTTACCTATGTTTGATCTCTTTTTAACAACACCGGCGGTGATCTCTCGTCGTATCATCAATGGGATGTTCATACTCACTCGCATAACATTGTATTTTGATTTGTTTAACCTTAGGCAGTTTTCAAGGCACCAATGAGAAAGTTGATCAATGTCGCGCAGTATAAACATGGATTTAACTTCCAAAAAGATCTTGATGTCATCAGAAAATATAAGACAAATACTTAATTTGAAGGTAGATACTACCATTGAAAAAAATTATAAATAGCAATGGTCCAAGTAGACTTCCTTGAGGTACTTCTGATAAACAAAGAACAATATTTTCCTTCAGTGAAAACCAAATATATCGAATCTCTCAGTAAGTAAATTATGATTTACTGAGTTAAAGTTAAAGGCATTGCTAAGGTCGGCATACTATATAGCATCAACTTCGCTTTGTTTGTATGTATAAAAAGAGACTGCTAAATTTGAAGTCTTAGCTCTCAGGTGCAAACCTCAAGTTTGAATTTAAATATATCTACATTCGAAAAAATTTGTGATTAAAAAAAGCTTGCAATCTTCGTGTCATTATGTTTGTCGCCAATGGACTCCGAAATTGAACCGATTTTAATGATATATACTGTACTGAATGTAATTTTGTCCAATTTAAGGCATAGGATTGTTTTGATCTTGATTAATGCGATCAATATTTGTTTAGTGCAAATTAAAGGTTTATTATAAGGCAAAGTGCTTTTATGATTTATATATATGTTTCTCGAGAATGGCTGTCCGGATTTTGACGGTACTATCACTAAAAAAAAACTGATACTCTAAGGAGTAAATAAGTCTATTTTTACTATCCACTAGAATGCGCTGGTGTCGGCTTTTTTTGGAACGATTTTGACGGGACTTCCACAGGCGGATTGCTGATATTATCTAAGGAGTAACTCAAGCTATTTTTATTACCCACTTGGTGGTGTTGAAATCGTTTCTTTTTTTTTTTTGAAAATTCTTAATTATTTACTGATTTTGACGGGACTTTCACAGGCAGATAGCTGATGTTGTAAGAAATAACTAAGACTATTTTAATTACCGCTAGTTGGGGCTGGGTCGGTCGCTTTTTTCAAAAATAAGAATAATAAAAAAATTAGCAACATTTTGACCTAATAGGTGGCACTAGGCAGGAGATATTGAAAAGGAGATTTTCCATGTTACCTGGTGCAATTTTTATATCAGCAATATTAAATTTAAATTATTTGACCGATTATAAAAAACTCTTTGTGTATATTAACATGGTTAGCTGGTAGTTTCTAACCATTCTTGGGTGCGATAAGCACCACTGTTGTTGGGATCCAGAAAATTTGCTAGTACCTCTACAATGTTCACCAACATTTTCTGACGCTTGAATTGTGATAACAAACTTTTAACGATTTCAGGCTAGTGGTATTAATTTTATTAAAAAATTATATTCTTCAACACCCACTGAACCATTAAATTTTAATACCTTACCAAGATGTCATCGAACTGAATGTTTTGAGTCTTACTGATCCAAAAAAAAAAAAATCGAAGAAATACCTTTTCAATATCTTTCCTACCATAATCTTAAAACTGATTGATTCAACACAGCTGACAATATTGGCAATATTTTGAAGCCAATATGTGTAGTGCCAAACTAAAAGGGGGATCCTTGTTCACACTTGAAAGGACACATTGCATACCTGGAATATTTTTTGTTCTGCTCTGCTTCCAATTTCTCCATCCAAATGCCGTTCTATTTAGTATTATGTGTAGAGCTGGCTATGCCATGACGACCCATATGAGGTTTGGTGGGTTGGAATTGGTTTTATTTAGTTGCAGGCGGCTGAAATCACATTTATCTTTCTCTTGGTTGATTTGGGTGTCTTGGGTTAGGTAACCCCAACCATCAATGTTGTATTATTGACGGGCCACCACCGACGCGATGGAGGTAGCTGGTATTTCTTCGTCTGGGTGTGTCAATAAATAGATTGAATGAATAGAATAGAATGAACAAAATAATTAACTTCCTATAGGTAACACCCTTAAAGATATTCGGAATAGAAACAAACAATAAGGAATCAGAGTAGGTATATGAAGATTTTGGTGTTGCTTACATTATTGATTAGAAAGTTAGATACGGATTGGGGAAAAAATCAGCTGTCACATGTTGGAGGATCTTTATCAAGCGTAATTGACATGAAGAAAGATGTTGTTAATCGCTAAAGATGTCAATTAAGGAACTTTGATCAATCCTGGAACTATGGAACTTGACGAGAGATTGTTTAGATATTGGGGTTGCAATTTTGTTACATTTGATGTGGTTTTGTTTATTTTGACACGTCACACGAAAAGCTGGAGTTTTCAAGAAATTTCCCAACATTCTTACATTTTCTTCCTTATCGAAAACTTCTAAGTAAGTGAGCAATAAAAATGATAAAACCATATTCATGAAATAAAAATTCCAAGATTCTGCTAAGCAATGTAATTAAAAGAATAAACTTCAACTAAAGCTTGTCAAGCACGCAATAAAAGTCCTTAGATAAGATTGCCTATCTAAACTGTTTCATTTACATTGCAACAAACTTCTGTGTCCAATTATAACAAAATTAAAATACCAAAATAAATCGCTCCCGGCTTTATCTGGCAGCGGTTAATATTCAACGAAAAACTAAACACTAGTCCTTATGACTTCCGTCGACGTTTATTTATCGTCACTGAACCTAATTACAACTTCAACGTGCAATTAAATATTCCATTATCAAAAACATCACGTAGAAAGTATAGGTATATACACATAAAAACAGACACAATCTTCGTCTAGCAATTCCACGAAGGACATTTGCTTTGTATTATACAGGATCCCATTGGGGCATGTTTAATTAGTCATTTAATGTACCCGCAGCTATAGATGCCATGATTCGAATCCATTCATTAATTTTCAACTAATCATCAACACAACTTCAAAAAAGTTCACAAATAAACTTCCAGCGAAATGTCCATTTCTTCAGAGTTTGTTTTGGGGGAACCTATTCCTATATGGACGTCGCATCGTCAGTTCGTTAAAAGGACTTTTTGCACGCATTCTATCGGGACTTTTGGTGATAAATCCTTGTTTTGAGATCCAAATCACATATTATTTGTATACCTTTGCTTATCCTCTCGCAATATCCTTGGATATAGGTACAGGGGTAGGTATACAAAACTTTTTATCTCATCTCGAAAACAAACTCATTAACAAGCCAAATATCCTTGCGGAATCGAAATTATAGTCGAAATTCAAGTCACAAGGACTCGAAACGAACAGGGCCTAGCTAATTTGAAGTCGAAATGAAAAGTAGGCAACCTAATTAATTGCTGGTCATATAATACGCACATAGAAGAGACTCAATTAAAGAGAGTCGTACAACGCAACGTCTAAATATTTGTGATTTGAAGCAAGGACCAAGGATATCGAGGGAGCTTTTTTTATGTAGACACATAAATTTAAACATGACTACTGTCATTAAAATGTCGGCTGTTTTTTTATATTTAATGTTCAAAACAGCAACGCTTTTTATTGTAGTAACAGCAAGCGACATAATTAATAGAACAGTTAAAAAATATTTTCTTAGAAAATATTAGAAATAGTTGAAAATAGAAGTACCTAGGTTATTTATTTTTTTTTAATCCATGACAATGTGTATACAAAATTCTATGATCATCGAAGCGTAATAAGCAAACTCTTTATCGCATTTATAATGTAGGGTTCATCAAAAGAGGAGGGTAGATGTTGAAATGGAAGAAAACAAGCTCATTTTTTTTATATTTAAAAACGAGGACCATGTTTGTCGTTTACTTTGGAATATGACGTCATTCAAATGTCAGTCTAGGCTTCTTGCCTTGGCACGGATCCGAGTAATCCAATGTTCAATTATTCTTCCTCAACATATGTATATGAGTCTGAATTTGTGCGATGGCATGTGTTATGTTCACTTTAAGGGCATCGGTCTATTGTGATTTATTATCATAGATTTGTGACTTCAAAAAATCCAACAGAAATAATTTATCACGTCGTTTTTGAAAAAGTACAGACCAAAGACGCCACCCCCAAAAATCCACACCAAATGGCATAATTTTGAGGATGCATTTTCAGTTGGTGAACCTAGTGTTGGTAGGTGTCGTCTCATATATGGCAATTTTGTTTGTTAACATATCCTTACTTCTGCGTTACTTTCGGTGGAGCTATATAGAGTTACGCTAGTGGGCCTGGTTTAATATGCTGCTCCTGCCGGCTCGATCTCAGGCTTGCCTAAGTTTACACTCCAAGCAGTCGGAGGTCTCCCTGTACCTGGTCGCTCCATCGAACATGAGGTCTACCTTGACTTCTGATTCCCTCGCAAATGGCGTCAAAACTTTGCGCGCTGTAGCTTTTAGCCACTGGGACATAAAACTCATAGTTTTATCTTCTTCGCTGTTCGTTATTTATTGGATCGCGATCAAGGCCATATATCGCACTAAGTACTTTTCCCTCGATAACCCCAAGGGAGTTTTCATCCAACTGGGTAAGGCTCAATGCTTCTGCACCATATAGCAGACCACCGGACGATGAGTTTTCTGTATAGAATTTCTTTGTTCTTTTCTATAGGCCTTAATTCCTCAATTACTTACTTAGCCAAAAAAAAAAAAAAAACAGCTATTAACAAGAGTGATTCCGCGAGAGTTTGATTTCTGCGCTGATATTGTTTTCTGTGCTTACATCAGTGCCCAAGCAGGCAAATGCATTGAGTACGTCGAAGTTATTTGTACATAAACTTATTAAAACTTATTAATTGTCACGTTATGGCCAAGTCGGTGAGGGGATTGGACTTTTGTTGATGAAATCATACGTGACTTTTTGATCGCTCGATGTCGGCTATTCTCGTCATTGTAAAACAAAATTCAGCAAGCGTTGGATTATTCACCAAAGCAAGGATTTTGTTTTGTCCTTGTTTGTAACCAGACATCAATATCGTCAGCAAACCTAAGTAACAGTAACAGATTTATTAAAGATACATAGTGCCTGATGTACTAGTCTAAGTCCGTACTCTATTTTCTAGAACAATGTTGAAACAGCTGCATTACTGTGCATCACCTTGTTTTTACCATCTCGTGGTGCCGCAGGTCTCAATAATATCCATACCAATTTCGATGGAGCAGTGAGAATTCTCCAACGTCATTTTGATAAGCCGTATAAGTTTAGCAGAAACTCCAAAGCTAGATATGACTAGTAAGGTTAATCCCAGTGTAGGTACTGTCGTGGACTGCCTTAAAATCGGTGAACAGGTGGTGGGCCTCGATAGTAAATTATTGGGGTTTCGCCAGGGTCTGACGTAATGTTAAGATTTGGTCGATCGATCGATGAAGACGTTCAAATAAAAGCTGGACAGGATTTTAGATCTAGGAAATTTCGAAAAATACAAATTCCTCTAAAGTTGGTGTAGAGTAGTCAATATTCTTTTTTTGTATATAGGGCAGTTAGTACCGAGATTCCAAATAATCATTGGACATATTTTTCTCCGACCATATTTTCCAGACAAGCTGGTGTATGTACTTGACAAGGTCATCTGCAGCGTGTCTAAAATAGTCCAATAGTAGCCTATCGGCAACAATTGCTTTGTTTGTTTTTAGTCTGATAATGCCTACTTTGGTCTCATTTTGGTCGAGCTAATGTTAACACATCTATCCTTCCAAATACCCCGAAGCCCAATTAACACTTTGAGCACCTGTGTCAGTTTGTTCTTTTACGGGTGTTTGCCTTATTTCCGATGCTTTCCCAAAGACAGAGCTATTGTTTTCGCCAAGGAATTTACTGCCTCGGGTTCTGGGGTACATTTGCACGGACCGCAGCAATTTTCTGTTTTGGACGTGCGAAAGTTGTCTGATTAATTTTCGAACCAGCTGTCTTGAATTTGACCACCAAACGGTGCAGAGTAGACTATGAAGTGCAACAACGTCTACCGTAAAATGGGCGCAACGCATACCTACAACATTTGCACTATAGAACCACCATCTTCAAAATAAACTTTTATAATTTGGAGGTTCTGTTCAATCATCTAACGTAATTTGGCATCAGTAATTTAATAATAAACAAAGAGATTTGACAGATGTCACGAAAACAATATGGCCGCCACCAGCTGCCAAAATCTATCCACTACAATTTGAAAAACCGTTTATAAATTATCATACAGAGGGGTCTGCTCCCATTGATGAAATTATTTTTAAAAAACATTCATTTATGCATGACCCTCGACCTATTTCCTACACCATGACTGTATTCATACAACTATTCCAACAAAATGAAACCATGACACCTTTAAAAGCCAACCCCTTGAACATAAATTCCAATTAAGAACTAAGTTCGTGTTAATTCTTAAAGTCTTGTATAAAAGAAAAAATAATGTTAAGAATAAAGTCTAAAACTAGCATTCCTAACACACGAACCTTCTTTATATTTTCATAATTTCTCCTTATAACCACACCGACACCAGTTACATTTCCATAGTCCTGGATGGTGTCACGTACACTCAATGTTAACTAGTCAACTCATAATAAAAGCATAACAAGGTATTTAGACTTCTTAACTAGCCAGTAGCCGCACACAAACAATAACTCTACGCAGAATGTAAAAGTGTGCCCCAAGGAAGTAGATTTCACTATATCGCTATCGTCACTCACTACACTACCGACCGCCATCCATGTGCCAGGACAAGAACCATAAGAGAAGAAGAGAATAACAGCAAAATTGTTGTATTTTGCTAATTTTTAACATTCTGCGATAAAAAAAAACAAACAACGAACATAATAAACACGAAATACGTGATAACGGTTCGTTAAGAGTGTGAGAGACATAACAAACCATCGCCATAAGGCGCGCTCTGCAGGAAGTCGTCCATATTGAAATTAGCAACACAGTTTATGGGTTTCAGCGTTAGCACAGCATAAGTTTTTCTTTTATCTGTTGTGTTGAAAGTTCTGCGCCTTCGGTGAATGACCTAGATCTTTGGGTTAATCAGGTCAAGCATTAATAAATGAGGATTCTAATGATCCAACCCGCAAAATATTAACGAAATTAGGTATTGTACTGAGGGAATTTGTATGTTTTGACAAACCGTTATTTTGGTTAGAATGGAAGAATAAGTGTGGACATTATGGCGAGTTGGGTTGGCATTTTTATTACTTGTGATAAATTATTTAATTAAAATTTTATAACTAAGCTTAGAAGAAAGCAGAAGAAAAAAAAATTCTTTTCTATCTTTCTAATTCTTCTAACTAGTGTCGTGCAACGTCGTGTTGCATATTAAAAGGCAATGTGCCTTACAGACACGTGGTAAAAATATTAATATTATTATTATTATAGAAGTCTATAAAAGGAAGATCTGATACGATAAGTATTTTAACTCCCGATTTTCTCACTAAAACCTCCTTCTTTCAGCTGGTTCCCAAAATATCTACAAAAAACAATTTCTTCTAGTTCAGATACTATATTTATTTTAACTTTATATACAGAGCGGGAACGGGACAGTCTACGTACGTAGCACCAAATCATAATCATCAACATTAGTATTATCATTGTATATAATAAAATTGAAGCCGAAACTTCTGAACGCGCATCACGCGAGAACGACAAAACGAAATGGAACAAATCTTTTTTTAATTAATATGTAATTTACTATAGAAACATAATAGGACATTAAATAAATTAACTAAAACCTTACAAATTGGCCAAAGAAAAATTTACTTTAACGATCACATTTTAGCTAGAATAGACCTTAAATCTAATTTGACTCTTACCAGTTCCGTTGCTGATCTTAAAATTTCTGATCATCATATGACTGGTCTATTGTTTGATTTTAAAGACAAAAAAAAATAAAAGGCACGACTGGGTCGCACGTACTTGCTCTTATGTGCTAATCCTTTTTAAGTGCAGGCGTCTTTTTGACAAAGATTTTATTTTAATATTTTTTGTATGACGTGCAACTTCCTTAGAATCGTTTTGGGGTGAAGCTCGAACGAACATGCGTCACGACAAAGGGATAAGCACATAAATATATAGGTTTGTTAGCTTTTGCAGTTTTTTAGTGTAGTATTATCTTTCCACTTGCTGCTTACTGTTTATAATATAATTTGCTAATAGAAAGATACAAAGGACTTTTTTCAGTTAAATTTTCATTTTGGTATGGAAAAATTTGAACAACTGGCATAAAGATTCGTCGGAATCAGCAGTATGGCAATAATGCTAGGTAAAGGGACCTTTATACGTCCCAATATGGGACCAATGGAATTTATAAAGGATTTAGGTACCTATAATAAGGTTGGAAGGAAGGTAGGTACTAAAATTAAGATACGTGTTCCAACTACTGTTAAGCCAGTAGGTATAGAGACAATATTAAAAGTTAACACAGTGGTTTTGTTTATTTATAACGGGTGATTTTTTTGAGGTTAGGATTTTCATGCATTAGTATTTGACAGAGATGGTGTCAAAGAGAAAGATGCTCAGTATGCTTTGACATTTCATCATGAATAGACTTACTAACGAGCAACGCTTGCAAATCATTGAATTTTATTACCAAAATCAGTGCCCTAGAAAAGTTGGCAGAAAATCCGCTTTTTTATCGACAAATTTTGTTCAGCGATGAGGATCATTTCTGGTTGAATGGCTACATAAATAAGCAAAATTGCCGCATTTGGAGTGAAGAGCAACCAGAAGCCGTTCAAGAACTGCCCATGCATCCCGAAAAATGCACTGTTTGGTGTGGTTTGTACGCTGGTGGAATCATTGGACCGTATTTTTTCAAAGATGCTGTTGGACGCAACGTTACGGTGAATGAACCGAACACTGATTTTGGTAATAAAATTCAATGATTTGCAAGCGTTGCTCGTTAGTAAGTCTATTCATGATGAAATGTCAAAGCATACTGAGCATCTTTCTCTTTGACACCATGTCTGAAATCCCGCGTGATCTGTCAAATACTAATGCATGAAAATCCTAACCTCAAAAAAATCACCCTAGGAAGGTGTAAACTTTTGTTTTCTCGATTGAAATTTTTGCATTCAGTAATCGAATAGTTTTTTTTATTTGTTAGTTGTTTTTGTGTGTTTATCAAAGGCTTCCTTATTTATTCTGTGCTTTTATGATGATGAAAAATACTTTAAAATACGTAAGTTTGTATGTAATGTAGGTTGTCACTTTCTTTTATTTGACTAATGGCTTGGCTAGGGCTTAGCCGAGCAATATGAAATAAAATGTTGGGGAAACAAATTTATGAATTCATTTTCATTTTTTGGAAAAAATGTTGTAAGCCATCTTATTTCTTTTGCTGTTTTCTATTTTATGAATTTTTCATTTAAAAATCGTTCGACCAGTTTTTTCAAAAAAATGTTTTTTTTGAAAAACTTTGCGAAAACATATTTTAAAATTTTTTTTAGTATGTCAATTTTAAGAAATCTATAGTTTATACTAGGAGAAAAATTAAAAAAAAATCTATAGATCCGTTTTCAAAATATTCAAAAAACAAAATATTTTTTTAAAAAAATTATTAAAATTTAAAAAAAAATGGTTTTGAAAATTTTGATAAACAATATTATTTAAATCATAAAACACTACATATTTTGAAAATTTCATCAAAATCCGTCAATTAGTTAACGAGAAAGTCTGATTTTAAAAAACCGGTCATATGGGAGGTACCGTTATAAAATTTTTTCTGATAAATTCATTAAAATTAAAAGATAGATTTTGCACAGAAAACATCATTCTGAAAGTTTAATTAAAATCGTAGGAGCCGTTTTCGAGAAAATAAGTTTTTTAATAAAAGTTATATGGCAGGTACTGTTAGTTTTGGAGCTAGAATGCCAATTCCAAAAACTGTTGGGTAGAGCACTCTAAAAATACTATATACCAAGTTTGAATCAAATCGGCCCAACCGTTTAGGCTGTAGATATCGATACGGACAGACAGACAGACAGACAGACAGACAGACGGACGGAATTTCCGGACCCACTTTTTTTGACTTCTCTATCATCGTAATATCATGTTTCATTTTTAGAATTTTTTTTTTTTACGAATGCATAACTTGCCTTATAGTCCCTATAATCGCAAGTTAAAAACAATGAAGTGATAAAGCAAATTCCAAATAGAAAAATTATTTTTATTTATTTATTTATTTATTGAATAACTTACACAATAAGATACAAATCTTTTAAGTTAGCGCAAGTTTCAGTATTAAAATACTTTAAGTTAATTAATTAAAATGAAACAAAGTAAGAAAAACTGATTCAGTTAAAATTAACAATTCAAATATTAAGTAAAGATTACAAGATTAAATACATAAACAAAAAAGGAGAAAAAACAAACAACTATTATTATGTATTCATAAATTAATGTTATGTATTCATATATTAATGCATTTAAGATAGATAATAGAAGATATAGAAATTATTGATAAAAAAAAGGAAATGAAAGAGAAAGAGAAAACAAAAGAAAAGAAAGAAAAGGAAAAAAACTACGTCAAATGTGCATCATTGATCCTCAAAATACTGCCTGAGCCTAGTCTTGAACCCAGTGCTACATCCCATCATCCTTATAACCAGGGGAGGGAATTCCACAACCGAATCGCGTGTACAAAAAATTGTCGACTCGAAATAAGGTAAGAGTAGCGTATTGGAGTCAGATCGCAAGTTCTAGTTGAGCGCGGAAACTGAATTTTTGGTTGGTTTGGTTTGGTTTTTTTGTTTGCAAAGTTTTACTAAGCATTATTAGGGTCCTAAAAGCAAATAAATTGTCAAGAGTAACGGCATGTATTGACTTGGAATATGCAGAAATATGTTCATATCTACGTTTTCCATAAATATATCTTGCTAGACTGTTATATACAGTGTTGAGTTTCCTTTTATCCAGGAAGTCGCAATTGCTAAATATTTCACAACCATATAACAATAAAGGAATGAGAAGTGATTTGGCTAAAATCATCCTTGTTTTGATTGGGGTAATTTTCTGCGTCATCCACAACATTCTTAAGCCTCCATAACCTCTTCCTATTGTTATATTTATGTGGTTTGTCCATGTAAGAGTTCTATTAAACATAATACCTAGGTTTTTTGCCGATTCAACCAACTGAATTGGAATATTGTTAAGGAGTAACGGGGGAAAGTATGTTGTATCTAATGTTTTTGTTGAAATTACTAGACAATTAGTTTTAGTTGGATTCAAACATTTTCCATGCAACATATTTTTTTCCGCACTCGTACAGTAGCAAGAGTTCTCAAATATCTCGATATACACAAATCCTCTGGCCCGTATCCCCCGATTCTTCTGAAGAGGTGTTCTTCCACACTGGCAAAGCCACTGCGTAAGCTTTTCCATCGCTCCTAATCTTCTGGAAGCTTTCCTAGAAGATGGAAAACAGCATTTGTCCAGCCTGTCCCTAAGAAAGGTGACCCATCCTCCCCGTCTTCCTTACGACCCATAGCACTGACATCCCTTCTTTCTAAGGTAATGGAAACACTGATTAACCGCCAGCTTAAGGAATATCTCGAAGGTCGAAAGCTTCTCCATGACCGTCAGTATGGCTTCCGCAGCAACCGTTCCACTGGTGATCTGATGGCATATCTCACCGAACAGTGGAACAAATCTTTACATCGCTTTAGTGAAAGTAAGATTATTGCTCTTGATATCTCCAAGGCATTTGATAGAGTTTGGCATGAAGCTCTCTTGTTCGTTGGATTAGAAGCTATCTTCTGGACCGTTCAATGCAAGTTGTATTGGTTGGATTCAAGTCTGATTCCCATAAAATAAATGCTGGTGTGCCCCAGGGCTCTGTTCTGTCTCCGACTCTTTTCCTCATTTTTATAAATGATCTTCTGTCTGTTACTTCTAATCCACTTAACTGTTTTGCTGATGACTCTACCCTCAGCTTTTCATATTCGTTCGATAATTCACGTCCTTCGCCTTCGGACGTACAATTGCAACAGTGCCGTATGTCAAGCTCATTAAATTTCGATTTATACAGAATTGTCAAATAGGGTAATAGGAATCGTGTGGAATTTAATGCTTCGAAAACTCAATGCTGTCTTCTGTCGTTAAAGCTTAACATACCCCCAATGCCATTGTCCATGAATGGCACTTACATCGAAGAAACCGAAAAGCTCTCAGTATTCGGTATATGTGTCAACGACGACCTCCGTTGGAACGACCATATATTTGAAATCGCTAAGAATGCTGCTAAGTTCTTAGGTTTTCTGTATCGGTGTAAGAAGTATTTTTCCCCTTCTGATCTGGCTACAATTTATAAAGCGTTTATACGCCCTAAACTCGAGTATAACTCCCACCTCTGGGCAGGTGCTTCACAATACAAAATAGAGCGTTAAGATTGATAGGAAATAGAACTGCCACTAAATCAATTGCCCCTCTCGAACACAGACGCAATGTTTCATGTCATTCCTTATTTTATCGTTTCTTTTACAAAAAATGTTCACTCGAAGGAGCCAGTTGCATTCCTCCCCTTAAAAGTTTCACCCGTAATACTCGTCTCGCAAGGAATGCTCATCAGTTCACCCTTGAGCCCAATTTCGGATGTACCGTAAAATATAGGGATTCTTTTTTTAGCCGAACGACACGAATTTGGAATAGTTTACCCGGCGGGATTTTCTCTTGCCATTTTTATCTGCAAACATTCAAAACCAATGTTAATCGACACTTCCTATCTCTCCCCTCCCTATCTTCCGAATGCCCACGCAGTGTGTTACATTAAAAGGAAACAAGTAGTCCCTTGTGCGCGCGTTAATTATAAAAAAAAAAAAAAAAAAATAGTCCATTAGATTGAGACCAGTGAAGAACTTTATTTAAATCTTCATTTATCTCCCAAGCTCCATTTTCAATTTAACCCAGAGGGCAGCTATTTCGGAGCTGAGCGTCGTCAGCATAAATATGGAATGAAGAATTAAAACCTAGGGACGGTAGTTCATTTATATACATAGTAAAAAGAAGAGGTCCCAAAATTGATCCCTGGGGAACCCCTCGGTCAAGTGGAAGAAAAGAAGATGTTTGATTATTGGCAACTACGGCTTGATATCTTGAAGTTAAATAAGATAAAATAAGTTTCGTCGAAGAAGATACAAATTGAAATTTGTTATATAGTTTGTTGCATAAAATTTTGTGATCGACAGTATCGAATGCCTTTGAGAAATCTAAGAGTGTGAGAAAAGTGACGTAATCCTTATCAATATTTACTCTTATTTCCTCGACAACATTTATTAGAGCTGTAGTGCAGCTATAACCTGGGTGAAATCCAGATTGGTTTTTGCATAAAAAGTGTTTTTTATCTAAGTATTTTCTTATCTGTTTGTTCATAATTTTTTCGAGAACTTCAACAGATGAGAGAGACGTAAACTTTTCATTCAGTTCTTCACAATTTATATTATGATCTATGCTGCTTGTGTGTTTACCGACACCTATATCTTTTAAGTTTGCCCAGAGCTTATGACCAGCCAGACAAGGATCTAATCTATGAGAAAAATAACGTTTCCTTGTTTCCCTGATCTCAAGCACTACTTTATTTCTTTAGTTGGTAAAAGTTTTCCGAAACACTTCCAGTCTAAATCGTTTCCATATTTTGTATGCCAAGTTACGTTTATTGATTAGCATTTGTATATTATTATCAAACCACGGACAAACCTTACATTTCAAAGTTTTTCTCTTAAGAGGAACATGAACATTAAATATTTTTTTTATATTTTCTTGAATAAAAATGCAACTTGATCATCAACAAGTAACAATCTAGAAACTTGGAACGAATCGATTGAAGCTAAATCTTGTTCTAATCGTCTGTAGTTAATATTTTTAAAATCCCTAAAGGTGTAACTTTTATCAGAAATTAAAGGCTCACACTCAAATGTTAAGTGCAGTAAGTCATGATGTGAGAAACATGGTGCAGATAGCTGATTTAAATGCAGAACAATGGCTTACAAAAAATACATAAAGCAGGGTACTTGATTCCTTGGTAAAATGTGTTGGGGTTGATATATTGACTGTTTTCAAATTGTAAGCTTTTAAGTCATCGGCGAGCGTATATTCGGAGATCAAATCGCTATTGAAATCCCCTCCTAATATGATATATGGTGAAACATTCGTCAGTTCATCTAACTTAGTTAGCAATGACGTTGTGTCGACATATTTTCTAGGTCTATACGCGCCAATCCATTACGATTTTGTATTTTGACAGAATTTACCTCATCACTGGGTAAAGATTCACAAATTCATTCTGGTTTAAGTCCATCACGTGCATAGATGGCCACCCCACCCCCAATTTTACCTACTCTGTCCCGTCTAAATAATCTAAAACCTAATAATTTATAAGAAGAATCCTTTATTTCCGGTCTAAACCATGTTTCTGTCATACAAATAACATCCCCCTTTGAGTCTGCAAAAAGATACCTTAATTCGTCGATTTTCGGAAATAAACTTTGGGCATTTATACACCTGATCTGAAGACCACTACGTTGACTGCACAAGATATTAATCATACTACGATTTGTGTCATTATTAATTGTGGAGTCCCCATTATTGTTAACTTTATTAGAGTTAACCATTTTAAATAAGAACTATAAAAAAAATTTACTGCTAATTAAGCTCGCCTTTATATAAGTAAGAAGGAACGCAGCATCGATGTATTGACTCACACAGACAGAAAACAGAGGCTCAATGATAAACAAAAACATTATGTAATAAATTAAAAATATAGAAAAAAAAGCAATGAAGTTTAAAAACATTATGTAAATAAATAAATTAAATTTATTGGCGCGACAGCTCCTTAAGGAGTCAAGGCCTAGTGACTTATACCCTCAACCATTCCTGTGTGTGTGTTGCTACTCTGCAAGAATGGAAGGGACCTACAGTTTACCGCCGAGTCCGAACGGCTACATGAGATGCACTTTTTCGAGACAAATTTTACTCTTGGAGGTTTTGTCAGTTCCTCGCAAGAGGCAGTACCCCAGAAAAAAAGGTGGCTATGAGCTGGATTTGAACCCAGGTTCTTTCGCTTAACAGTCCGACACACTAACCACTACACTAAAACGGAAAAAAACTTGCTTTTCCTTTTAAGATTGAGTGCAGTTTGTAAAAAGGAACGGTTCTTAACAGTCAAGCATTCGTGAATGAAAACCGCAGAGTTGTTGACGTTGTCATCGAATCCAAGGTCTCGAAGTCGCAGTGGTTGTTGCGATGTCTTTCGGAAATTAGCAATCGATCGGATGTAATCTTTCAAAACGTTAAGTGAAAACAAAAACCCTTCAACTTTAGATCAAAGAAAGTAAGTCTTAACAAATTTTAATATCTTGGCATGAAATTTGTACTAAGAATTCAACTTAAATCGGCTGCCAACTCACGCACGTCTTACTTGTTTTCACTCATTTGATATATATATATATAAATTATAAAAACAAATTTTGGAAAACTGAAGGCACATCTATTTTCGGAAAACTGGCATAGGGTTACCAATGATTCTGATCCAAGTAGAGCTTTTTGTAACTTTGTTGTCTGTATAAATTATTATGTTGAAAATTGCTCGGAAAATGTTGCTAATAAAATTAGTAAATTAAATAAACTTAAACCCTGGATGACTAATTATTTATTTAAAAAAAATTAATGATAAAAAGAAACTTAGAATAAAACATAAGAACCATCCAAATAAAATATCCTATCGTGTAAACTATGATAATTTATGTAGAGAAATCAAACTCGAAATTTCAATTTGTAAAGAAAATTTTTATAATAAAATTAAACTTTATAAAGCCAAAGGTGATTTAAGAAAGGAATGGATGATAGTAAATGAATTGTTCGATAGGAACAAGATTTGTGATATACCTTCTGTTATTAATTTTAATTCTCGAAATATTACGAATCATTATGATATAGCTAACATATTTAGTAAATATTTCCAAAAATATATAGACTATGCTGGCATATATAATCATACCTTTAAGTGTTCACAAAGTTGCTTCAAAGAAAGTTTTCAATCTCAAAGTTTCTTTTTTGAGCCGATCTCATCTATTGAAATTTTCAGAATTATTCAAAATCTGGATAATTCAAATTCAACCACTTTGAATAGTTTTTCTTATAGTTTTATCAAAAAGATCTGTTTTAATATTATTGATATTCTTCCTGAACTTTTTAACAAGAGTATAATATCAAGGTATCTTCCCGAAAAAATTGAAAGTAGCTGAAATTATTCCTATTTTTAAAAAAGGAGATAAGAAAAATGTTACTAACTATAGACCTATTTCCTTATTACAAGTATTTTCAAAAATCTTTGAAAAAGTAATGAAGATTAAAATAGTGAATTATCTGGAAAACATTAGTTTTTTAAACAACAAGCAGTTTGGTTTTAGAGCTGGTAAGTCAACGGAAGATGCACTCTCAGCTCACTGTAGCCTAATTTATACAAGTTTAAATCAAAAAAAGTATACTTCTGCTATGTACATTGATATAAAAAAAGCTTTCGATACTGTAGACCATGAGATATTATTAAGAAAATAAGCGAAAGCTGCTTTTAGAGGATTTATACTAGATTGGTTTTCTTCTTATCTAAAAAAAAAACAGAAAACAAAAAGTCAAAATTGGTGATACTTTTAGCGACGAAAAAAACATTAATATAGGCGTCCCTCAAGGCTCTGTTTTAGGCCCCATTTTATTTCTCATATATATTAACAGTATATTTAGTCTTAATTTAAAAGGTAAGATGTATGGTTGGTTTCGCTGATGATATTGCATGTTTTTATTCTAGTCCTACATTACTAGATATGATTTCCGACATTAATCATGACTTAAAATTATTTAGACATTGGTTTGGCATTTATAAGCTAGTGGTAAGTGAGAAAACAAAAGCAATGTATTTTAAAATACCGGCTCTAGATCTCAATCCTCCCATTCTTATTCAGCATAGTTTCGCCTGTAAAAAAATAGTTATAAGTAGTAGTTCTTGTTATTCTTTGTAAAATAACCTAAATAATCTGGAAACCAAATGTTCTTCTAATTGCTTTAGTATCGAACCAGTAACCGAATATAAGTACCTTGGCCTAAAGATTGACAACAAAATGAATTGGAAAGTTCATACATTCTTGCTACAACTGCTGACTTCATGTTCCACCTAACAAATCTCTGTTGTAGAAAACTTATGGAAACCATTTATTATGGGTTGGCTCAATCAAAACTACAATACGGTATTATATGTTGGAGTGGTTGTTATAATAACATTTTACAGCCTTTAATAATTAAACAAGTCTTTATTAAGATCAATTTGGAAGATGAGAAAAAATGAACACAGCTTTCTATTATTTGTTAGCTCTCGTATTCTTTCTCTAAAACATCTTTATTACTAAAAAAGTCTTAAAAGTCCTTTTTTGAGAAGTGGCTATCTTTCCAGTCAAAATATACCTACTTACAGCTTGGTTCCAGAATTCGAGTGAAATGAAACCGAAATAGGAATTGCAAATCGAGTGAATTGATTTTCAGTGTTCTGCATTTCGATCGAATTGTTTTCGAAATCACTTTTTGTGAAATTGAACACAGCTGACATCAGTCATTTGGGATATTATTGAAGTATTTTTATTTTGGCAAATTGTTTTTATGTAAATTTTTGTTATTGTTCACGCGTTTAAAAATATAAAAGTACTAATTAGGTAATTAGATCTTATAACGGATCGTATAATGAGTGCTGCGTTAATCGTTTTGGTGTTGCAGACTGAAAGGAATAAATATGCCCAAGAAAAAATAAAAAGATAAAGATACCGCAAATTTTAGCAATTGCATCTTCCGTAGGCGATACCACAAATTTGTTAAAGGGGCCTCCTCCAGTTGATACATCTTCGGTTTTTTTATGCGATAGCTTCTTTCTTATTGAACCCTTCCAGTCTGTCCAAACCTTAAATACAAAATGTAAACCATTTATCTTTTTTTTGATGTTGCTAGCTGTTTATTATTTACTTTTTTTCAACCACTTGTGTCCTTCTGCGGTGGACCATGGCTATTGAGCTCGGTTTTTAAATTGTTCCACAAAGCTTCCGCGACAACTCGATCTCCTTTCATATACCCTCTAGCGAGATCCTTGTGCTGCTCCATAAAATTTATAAATATTGCCTAATGCGCAGTATTTTTGTGTCTACCCCTGTTTTATTTTCGATCGATTTCGATTTCATTTCGAATGAAAGTGAAATGTAGAACCTAGCTGTTATTCTTTACGTAGAAACGATAGAAACCTTGCTATCATATCAGTGCACAATACTCATCAATTTTAAAATTTCTATAGTTCAGTTGCACCAAGACTCTTTAATAAATTACCTATGGATATACATACGTCGCATTCATTCAGTGTATTTATTCAATAAAAATGTTAAAATATGGCTCTTTAACTTTGATCTATGTGAAATCAACGATATAATCAAAATTTTGGTTTAAAAAAATAATACATAACTTGCTTTTTATTTTGTGTTGTTGTAGTCTTACTAAAAATCCAAGATAAAATTACATACATTAACTAAATTATACCCCACAACTCTCATATAATGATTTTTTTTGTTATTAATTAAAGTAAATTTACACTTTAAGGGTACTCTCCACACGTGTCACAGACAACAGATTGTACTTTCTTTATACATGTATATTGCCAACATTAATCAAAATTATATTGTGTTCTCTTAATACTAAATGTTTGTTATGTATAAGGAAAAGTAAATAAAAGAATTGAATTGAATTGAAATTGAATTAACTTAACTGCATCACATACATTATTGTTGCGTACTTCTACTCTAAAATGGATGGCGCAGGTACTGAATTTTTATATTTTAAGCTGCGTTAAAACCAGGTGTGCAAGAGCTGTATTTTATAGAGAAATACCAGGTATGCTGGCATGATGCATACAAAGCTTTCCTAACGTCACTATCATCTTTTATTATTATTTTATTTATTAAGTGATTACATTATCTTAAAATTTAAGATTACTTGAAAATACGATTTTTGTTTCTGAGGCTTACGCAAGCAAAGCCGTGGGCAAATCTAGACAAAATATATTAATGATTTGTAAATTCCTCAAAAATTGGTCACCCTAAAAGAACCTAACTTGGTTCCCCATATAAAATATGATTTAAATCAACTTTTTATTTGCCACTCAATGGTAATACATTTTAGTTAGTTTATCAAAAATCGTTAATTATATATCACTTGCCAGTTATTGCCACACGAACTGCATCTTTAGGAGCCATTTTAATCACCTAGTTAACATTTTGTTTGCAAACAAATCTCCTACCGTCCTACCCCCTTTTCAGTCAAACACCAACTACTTTCAGGTAGACTCATTATAATATTAATTGAATATCAAATTTGATTTTATTGTCGGTCATTTGATAATTGTTTGCATTACTAACGAAAGTAAACCGCATTAGAAATTTATAACCACGTGTAATAAATTAAGCATAGAGTTGGAGTGTCGGATTACCTTCATTTCCAGGGATGTTAATATTTCACAGTAATTCGTTCCATTAACACAATAGTGTCAATAAAAAAGGTTTTTGGTGCTAATTCATGAAGTTAAAGCCAAATCAATGTAATAATTTATAATAGGCCCATTTACAGCAAAAATCCTTAGTAGCCCTTGGCGAAGCAAAGGTTATTCCTTTAAACATATTTCTCGCCACATAAAAAAATAAGGCTTTCCGCATTCTAACCAGGGCATCCCTTTAAAACATTACTTCTCCAAGTAACACCAACAAACCCAAAACTTGGTTCCCCGCACTCAACCAACAAACCAAGAAAATAACTTTGGAAACAATAACAAACCCCTTTGAAGGAGCAAAGAAAGAATTTCATTGAAAATCAGCTAGTGACGTCCTTGTAAGTATTTCGGATGTTGGTATTAGAAAATCGAAAACTGGAAAGCATTCAGACCAGGCAGGGGTGTGTATCAGATCACACCCCCCAAACCCATTCATTAGTCTTCAACCAGAAAATTCCTCTGCAATGGGTCCTTACAAAGTTCCGCCCATGCTTTTACCACCCTGCGGCTACCATGACTGCCCAACCAAAAACCATTTTCATCCTTTCAACTAAAACCAAACCAACAAAGCAAACAAAAAACGAAAACTGAAAATATCGAAGAAAAAAAAAATTGGAAAACCTTGAAAACATTTTGTACTGCAGGCTCGTTTACAATTCATCCCGATGCCCGAACAATTTAAATAATCCCGAAGAAATACTTAAACCTTAGTATTGAGGGATAGAAGCACTCTAAGTGGCGCCTAAGCCAACCGAATGCTTTGTCGGTTGGTGTGGGTGCTTTGTCGGGTGCCTCTGGTGCGGTAAAGAGTGTTACCAATAGGAGATATAGAATTCATCGTTGGAGTCCTTCGGGTTGGGATATAGTTATCCCTATCCAACGTGTCGAACATGCAAAAGGATAATGGGAATGAAATTTCAGAAATGCGATACTATTTCTTGTGGTCGAATTCTTGCAGGCTGTCTTGGGAATAAATGGTGAAGAGGAGTGCGGGAATAAAGCCTTGTGATCTCTCTTTTTTGTGGTATCTGTACAAATATTCACTTTTATAATATTGTGGCCTTAAATTAATTTAATCATTAACAAAAATTCTTTACTAGAAGTATAAATCTTTTTGGCCTTCTTTGATCTTTAAAATAAATTGCACAACTGGATCGCATATACTTGCTTATATATGTGCGGTCACATTGTATAATAAAATAAAAAAAATTAATGTCATCATCAAAGCATTTATTCGATTTTTGTGACTTTTGATTGTTTGAATAAAGTACGTTAAACTGTGTTGGGTGAAATAATTTAAACACCATTTTATTTCTTTAGGAAATGTAAAAAAGTGTGAATTTTGTATTCAAAATCGTAGGTTTTTTTTAACAACTTTAAAAAATAATTCAAGAATGCAAACTTAAGCACAAAAATAACGTACATTTGAAAACCAAATTAAAAAAAAAATTCACTTAACCGTTTTCAAAATATTGATTTTTCAAAAAAAAAAAAAATAAAAAAATTATTAAAATTACAAAAAAAAGTTTTCGAAAAAAATTAATGCAAAATTACTTAGGCTTCCTACATCTTCTTGAATATCAATTTTGATTGTAATCGAATCACCAGTTTTCGAGAAAGTCGAGGAAAAAACCGGTCCTTTGAGAGGTACCGTTTTTAACCCACCATATTATTTTTTTTTCACCAAAATATAATGCATAAATAAAGTAGTACACTGATTTTTTTTATAAAAAATCTTGGAGCCGTTTTCGAGAAAAATAAGATCTTACATAACGGTTATATGACAGATACCGTTAATTTTTGAGCTAAAAAAAATTGAAAAAAACTCTTCTGTAGATTGTCAAAATAACCTTCAGTTCAAAATTTGAAGAGGATTGGCCAAACCGTTTAGGCTGCAGTCAAAAACACATCTGTACAGACAGACTGACAGACAGACGGACGGGTTCCTTGGATGTCCTTAAATATAGCATATCATCTTGAGGAATTCGTCAAGGAGGCCCTTACTTCAAGCGTCCTTATTGTAATTAGACTTCAGAAGACTTAGATATAGCTAGGTTTGATTCAAAACACTAAACGTTTAAAATTCAACATATCAAATGACGCTGATATACATCAATCGTTAAGCCCAGAAAATCTTTGAATTTACCCTGCTGGGATTGACTAAGGTGGGGGTGGTGCACACAAATAAAGAAGTATCACGAACAACTTGAACGTTCACTTAAGAAATTTAAGTTGCTATAATTAGTTAACATCAGCAACATCAAAAAATCAAAATAATATATTTTATCTTTCTTTAGCCAAAAATAAAAACACCACACCTTTTTAACTCTATTTTTTTTATTATTTTAGATTTGTTTTAACATTTGGTTTTCTTTCTAGTCGCTCACTGGAATAGGTCTTTCTAGTTTAAAGGCTGTCTGTAGACTGAAGACTGAACAACTGAACTGACTGACTGGTTAGGGTTAGGTTTGATCATGCTTTCTCTCAGGATCGTATTTTTCATGTTTGAGTGTGGTTTTGGTTGCATTATGTATACTTTATTATATCGTTCCATATCGTTTTAGTGCTTCTTATTATTTTGGACATGATATTTATTTGTTCGTTTGTTTGGTCACGTACTCCTTTATGTACTTTTTTGGTTAAAATCGTTTGTAGATTGTTGCATTGCACAAGTTAGAGGAATTAAAAAGAAAGGAAAGAATTTTTTTCGGTGCAGTAGATTGAGAATTAGGTGACTATTTTCTCAATTAAAACTAACGGAAATTACTTCTCAACCTAAATATCGAAATCACGATTTCTGGATTAGCAAGCAAACACACTATTTACTGCACCATAGCCGCACGGAATTATGGTGAGACAATCGTTCACATATTTAAATTCAAGGATTCTTGCCGAGTTAAGTGTGCTCCCAGGAAATATCTGTATCCTAAAAATGGCTGTTTAATGTTGTCTTAGCAGCAGTCTTCTTAGCTGACATAAAAATGGATATTTCTCATTTTTTCTGGGCCTATTCCATTGCATATGCTGGTGATAATTTGCTTTCTCAATGGCAATGAGGGTTTCGGAGCAAACACAGCTGTGAATCAGCGGTATTAAAAGTTACTTCAGATATTCGATTTGCACTCGATACTGATAAGTTTGGTGTTATGGTGTTACTTGATTTTTCGAAAGCATTCGACTGTATAGATCATTCCTCTATCTAAACTTAAGTTGATTTTTAAATTTGGCAGCACCTCGTTAAAGTTTCTTCACAATTATCTGCAAAATCGAATGGAACTAATAAAAACAGATGTTGATACATGCAATCCTATTATAACCAACACAGGTATACCACAGGGCTCAGTTTTGGGTCCGCTTTTGTTTTCATTGCTCATTAATTACCTCCCCGAAGTAATAAACAACTTCCGAGTCCATTTATATGCTGATGATGTGGTACTGTACATCTTTCACTTAATTGGTCTCATGGAGGATTGTGTAGTAAGGCTAAATGAGGATTTAAATCACATTCTTATTTGGTCTAATAATAATGCAATGAAATTAAATCCTTCTAAATCTGTTGCCATGCTTCGTTCAGATGTGATTAGTCCTGATGATTTTCTTTCGGTAATTCTTGATTATCAAAGTATTAAGTATGTGAAAGAAGTGAAATATTTAGGGTATAGAATTAATAGTAATTTAAGCTGCTGTAAAGCAATTTCTCACACAATTAGGCATATATATTTTGGTCTACGTTCCTTACGATCCTCCTCTGAAATTTTATCTCCTGATATGAAGAAATACCTCATAAAATCTTCGATTGTGCCATATTTTATTTTTAATTGTTCAGTATATCCTATTCTTGATTGTCAATGTAAACGAAAACTTAGTTAGTTATAGAAACTTTATTTATTATATTTCATTGTACATATATCTACAATAAATTTCATAGTTTAATATGGTTTGGCTTAAAGCCGTCTACCAGAATGACACTATAACAATATTATACATTTCTTACTAAAATAGTATAAAAATACAATTTAAAAGTCGCCTTCGACTATTCGGGTTCTATAATTCAGTGCCATCGTTGTGTATTTATACAATTTCTCCCAACCAAGACTTCCATTCAAAATAAATAAAACTTCGTTCATGTTCATTACGGATTTACCGAAGAATCTGACTCGATATTCTCTTAGAATCGGACATCTGGCAATAAAGTGGAAAATATCTTCTCTTTCCTTGAGGTTGCAAATATCGCACAAAATAGGTAGGTCCGGACGATGTGGAATGTAGTTGAGGTTGATCATATCCCCTCTTACTTTAAATATCGTACTTATCATTGAAAGCGGTAATCTGTTTAAGAAGTAGGAGCTTCCTTGTAAGTTGTAGTCGAGCTGGCTATAAATCATCCTATACTGAGATGATTTAGCTTCCAAGATATAACCACTATAAGCTGAGCGCGCTACACCTTCCAGTAAATTTTGAAACATGTTTTTAAGATTAGCGGGTCCAATACTTGGTTGAATCCGTAATCTTTCTCCACAATCAACCCCTATTTCTTCCCATTTTTTGACGAGGTTGCCTCTCAAAGTAATTATCGACTTGAGGATCAATTTGGGTAGTCTTGTCTCATCCATCTCCAGCAGCTTGATTATATAATCGGAGTATAGTTTTAGCGTATTTAAGGTGGACATTGTAATTTGGAGTACAGGCCGGCAACCGAAAAATGCGTTTAAGAAAATATCTTTGAAACTTTTCAACAACATCGAACTGCCAGCAACCCCACACTTGAGCTCCATACAACATGATGGAAGAAGCAGTGGCACGCAATATCTGGATCTTTGCGCTATGGTCCACAAACCTACTCTCTATACAACGTCCCCAGATTGAAGAAATAGCTCTCTTTGCCTCTGCTAATTTAGCCTCGAAATGTTTTTTTAAGTTAAGGTTAGCACAGATCAATACACCGAGATACTTATACTCTCGAACAATTTCTAAATTCTGACCCTTGTAGGTCCACCTTTCGTTTCTCGAGTATCTACCACCTCCATCCCTGAAGATCATCATTTTAGACTTTTCAAGGTTAACAGTCAGGTTCCAAAGATCACAGTAGCGCTCCAGACGGTTGATCATGCGCTGTATTCCGTCAACTGATTCCGCCAGAAAAACTATGTCATCGGCGAAAATGAGACACGGTATTCGTAAACCTCCGAACTCAATACCCCCTCCGACTTCCTCGACAGCATCATTTATAAACAAAATGAAGAGCAAAGTACTCAACACACATCCTTGCCTTACTACCATTTCCGTTTCAAAGTCATCTGATGTAAATTTTCCGTCCCAAACATAAGACACATTGTTTTCATACATTGCTTTCAGCAGATTCACAACTTTGCTTGAGATACCCAAAGTATAAAGCTTATAAAATAACGATGCACGGGCAATGGAGTCAAAAGCAGCTCTGGAATCTACGAAGAAAGCATATAGCTTCTTCTTTTTGCTTTTAAAGTAATCGGCAATGTGAAATAAGGTGAAAATCTGATCTACCGTCGAGTAGTTTTTCCTAAAACCAGCTTGGAACATGTTGAGTATGTTTTTGTCGTTAACCCACTCTGTTAGCCTTTTAAAAATAAGTGTGCTGAATAACTTCACTGAAGAATTCAAAAAAGAAATGCCTCTGTAATTCTCGGGATTATCGTACGAACCTTTCTTATGCAGCGGATAAATAATTGCTTTTTTGAAGCAGGCTGGAACTTCTGCGGTTTCGAAAATTCTATTAAATTCCTTGGTGAGTGAGAACAGGTACTCGGACGTACAGTTTATATAGAATTCCGAAGGAATCCTGTCATCTCCTGGGGCTTTACCAGATCTGGTTTTTTTTAAAGCAGTCCGAAGTTCCAGAACTGTAAACGGCGAATGAAGGATATCGTCTAAGAAAACCGAGCAGCATATTGAGGTAGGGGTGAAAACTGCGCAGTGTTAAGTAATTTTTTAAAGTACTCCTGAAGCTCGGTTGCGTGCAGTGAAGATCCAATCCTACTAGGCCGTCCGTTAATTGCTTTAGCAGCTTTCCAGAATTCCGCCGAGAAATCGCTGAGTTTAAGCCTTGTATGGTTTGTTCATCGTTTTGCTTACGCTTGGCAAAGCAGATGAGTTTATACTCTTTGTTCGCAGACGCATACATAGTCTTAAAGGCATGAAGGTTATATTTTCTCAGAAGTCTTAGTAAAGTAAATGATTTTTTCCTTGCTTTAGAGCATTCCAAGTCAAACCAACTTAATGTTGCTTTCAATGATTGTATTCGCTTTATATATGGTATTCAGAGACATACCAGTGTCTAGCATTTACAACACCCTCTGGTTTGTATGAGTCTTGAAAAGTTTTGGAGGTACAGGCTTATTCTAAGGTTCCATAATGTCATCCACAATAAATGTCCAACTTATTTAAGTGAATCGCTCCAGTTTGCCAATTCACAACGTGGTTTGAAACTTATTATACCGCGTTTTTCACACGCCATAGCCGAACGCTCCTTCTATGTATCGGCAGTGCGTTTATGGAATTTAATTCCAAAGGAATTGCAGATTATAGCCTCACCATGTACCTTTAAGAAGAAATTATATTTGCACTATTCTAATCTTTAATAACTATTATTTAAATGAATTTACTTATTTATAACTTATTAACTTCTCTAGCTACCAATTATTTTATTTTGTTTATATTTATTGTTGAAATATGTGTGCAACATCCCCATTCTTATCTGTCTAATCACAACCTAAAACTCATCTGTCAAAAATGACAGATTATTATCTCATGTTAATTTTTTACATCTAACATAACCTTTTATTACTTAATAATCTTGCTTAATAAAGCTGAAGTCATTAAACACATTTAATTTCTAACAGGTTATGGGCCCAGTACCATTCGAATAAAAAGCCGCTTAAAGTAAAATAATTATAATGACAACATTTACTGGAAAAATACCACTTTTCAACGGAGAAAATTACTCCACATGGAAAACGCAAATGGAAGCTATGCTGCATATGCTGCTTTTGAAAATGGTCCAAGGACTAGAGGAGATGCCGACAGATCCTTTAAAGCTGGAAGAGTGGAATATCAAGGACATGGTTGCTAGGTGTGAACTTATTATCGCAATGGAACCCGCGCAAGTTGCGCTTGTAAAATCACAAAAAACGTCCAGGAATCTGTGGTTGTTTTTAGAAAACACTTTCGACAGGAAAGGTACCCGTCAAAAGGTTGAATTGTTCCGTAAGTTAATAAATTTCAAAATGCATGAAGAAAGCATGGAAACATATTTAATGCAATTTAATTCAATTATAATTCGACTGCGAGAAATGGATGCGAAGCTAGACGAGGAACTTTTGGCTGTATTGATGTTGGATGGTTTGCACGACAACTATAAGGACATCCAAGCTGCTTTTGACGCTTCAACGGATTTTCCAAAGATAGATGTTTTACGAGCAAGACTACTGGAAGTGAGCGACAAGAGGAGGAACTCTTTTGGACGTTCTGATGATGCACTGAAGGTTATAATGCACTATAAAAAGCCAAACGTTCGTCAGCGACCAGTTACGTCTAGTAATAGTTTTTCATATAATTGTCATCGCTGTGGAATGAAAGGCCACATGAAAAGAGATTGTCACGTTAACCTGCATAAAGAGAAAAATAAATTAGTTGAAAGTTACACATCTGAAAGTGAAGAAGGATTTATAACTACAGAGGTGAAGAATAGTCACTTACCATTAAAAGAATTCTCACATCAAGTAGAAAGCGTTGATGAAAGTTGGGAGAGTGAAAATTGGTACCTTGATAGTGGGGCTACCTCCCATTATATGTGTTGTCTTAAGGAATTTTTCATTAGCTTAGACACGAATTATAAGGGTTCAGTCGAGGTAGCTAACAAGGATGCCGCTCGTATAGAAGGTATAGGAACAGTAAAATTAATTGTTGAAGTCAATGGAGAAAGAAAAAACTTAGCCCTTTATCGAACACTTTTTGTTCCTAATCTTAAAAGTAACCTAGTCGCTTCTAGCAAAGCAACAGATAGTGATTGCAAGATTCTTATTGAAGGGAGTAGTGCATGTATGATAAGAAAAGAAAAGTCAATTCTTGAGGCGGAAAAACACAGGGGACTTTTCTTGGTTAAGACGTTACAACTCCATGAAAAGCAAAATTGTGTTGAAACTACTCAAATTAAAACTAAAAATGATTGACTTCACCTTTGGCACAAGCGATATGGGCATTTAAATAGCTATACAGTTATTGCAAAAAAAGGGTATGGTAAAAGGACTCCTCTGGAAGCATTTTGGATCTGTGTGGTCCAATGAATGTACAATCTATAAGTAAAAGTTTATATTTTGCTACATTCATCGACGATTACTCTCGTAAGGTTTTTGTATATTTTTTGCGTAAAAAATGTGAATACCTTGATGTTTTTAAACAATTTAAGAAACTTGTAGAGAAAGATACAAATAGGAAAATAAAAACACTTCAAAGTGACAATGCACGTGAGTTATTAAGCCACGAGTTTTCAAGGTTCCTAGCAGATGAAGGTATTAAACGTCAACTGACTGCAGAATACACACCACAACAAAATGGTATAGCTGAGCGTATGAACCGAACGCTTGTTGAAATGACGCGGTGCTTTCTTATCGAAGCAGCACTACCAAAGTTTTTATGGGCTGAACTTATCCATACTGCGGCATATATACGCAATCGTTGCCCAACTTCATTAAATAATCAAAAAACTCCAGAACAGATTTGGACAGGTCGAATACATGAAGCGTTGAGAATGAAAAGGGGTCAAGTGACATTTTTGATGTTTTGAGCTATCAGCATTTAAAGTTTTACGTTTATAACTTTTTTCTGAAATCGAGAAGAACTAATAAGAAATCCATTAAAAACAAAAAAATGTAAAATTTTTAGTATATCAACCAATTTTATTTAAATTCATCAGAACTTGGTATTTTACAAAAAAATCAATTTTTATGAAAGAGGGGTCAAGTAAAAGTTGGGTTTCTTAAATTTTGGTTTAAGGCTTCTTTTTGTTGTCCGGAATCTCAGATAAGGCCTTCTCATAAAACCAACGGTGTTCTTGGGGTACAAATTTCATCTGGTCATTGAGATTTTTAATTTTCTCAGACGAAAGTTTTTTGGGGAGAAATCTTGGTGTATGTCTGGAACTTTGTTGCTTTTTTTAATATCACTTTGCTGAATGGGGTGTCTTCGTTGTAGCATTCCTTGTACATGTAGGATCCATATTCTTGAACCCGTATCCATTGTATTCCATCGCGGAAAAGAACCTTCTCACCTTGCTCATTTTGTGTGGAGTTTTTGATGTTTAGTTTTAGTTGTATGCCAGTCAGGGATCGAAAATGGTTTTCCATGTCCACTACAACGGTGGTACGGGAGCTTGCACCTCTTATGATTTCTCGGTATTGTTCAGCTGTGTACACGTTTTCATTTTTCCCCAAAACTTTTTCGATTCTCCCGAAGTCACGATCACTGTCTAGATATGTATGACAAACTTCCGGGAATTTGTGGTCAATGACATCAAAATATCCTTGTCAAACCAGCGCCTGGTATAAGCAAATCATGTTGAAATTTTTGTTCTGACCTGCACAGGAATCTGACCAGATTATGAGGTGCCTTCTACTGCCAACAGATGGATTTTGTTGAATGAAGGTCCAACGTGAGCTAACGACCTCCGTGCTACCTCTGTGTGCAACGTCCTCCGTCCATGTGAACATATAGGGCTTATCACCATCTGACGTAATGGAATGAATGCCTAAGTTGTAAAACCACATCTGGCGTAGGTAAAAAGTTTTGGAAGTTGTAAGCCTTGGTAATGGCATAGTTTGTTGCAAATGGACTGTCAAATAGCAGATATTTGAATCCGTTCAAACAAAACTCGAGTCAGACCTACCTTCCGTAGCACTGTTTTTTCGCACTCAATAAAAAAAGTTTAAACAAATAAACAAAATCTGCTTCAAAAAAAGTCTTCACAAAACGAAAATCTTCACATGTTGTTAGTCACTTACGTCAAATCGGGTCTCGAGCATTCGTTTTAAATAAAACATTAAACAGAACTAAATTAGATCCAAAGAGTAACGAATTTGTTTTGGTGGGTTATTCTGCAGAGTCGAAGGCGTATCGTCTATGGAAACGAGATTCCCGGACTGTCATAAAAAGCAGAGATGTTCGTTTTATTGAGACTTTGCACGAAAACAAACTTGAGAGAACCCAAGCAGAGCTTTTACGAATTTCAGTATACAAAGGAAGATAAGAGAATCAACAAAGAGGAACAGGAACAACCAAGTGGAATAGAATAGGAGAATAAAGAATATTATGAAAATGAAATGAAAAAGATGAATAGCAACAAGATGATCCTAACTCTTTTAATGAAGCTACTAAATCCCCATTTGCTTCAGAGTGGTTTGAAGCAATGAAGGAGGAATATGACTGCCTCATTCAAAATAATGCATGGGAATTGCAAGATTTACCAAGGGGGAGGGAAGCAATTGGAAGCCGTTGGGTATTTAAGTCCAAGTATAGAGCTGATGCGACAATTGATAGACGGAAAGCCAGACTTGTGGCAAAAGGTTACACTCAGAAATTCGGTGTAGATTATATTGAAACCTGTTCGCCAGTGGTGCGACAGACTTCGCTTCGCATAATATATGCGTTATCAGTAGAATACAATTTGGTTTTAAATCAATTAGATGTGTCAACTGCTTTCTTGAATGGTATTCGTTATGAAGAAATCTACATGAAACAGCCGGAAGGATTTGTAGATACCAAGCAAAAATTGTGTGGCTTACTTAAGGGGTTATATGGGCTAAAACAAGCAAGCAGGCAGTGGCATACAACATTGGGTGAAAAACTAAAACAATTAGACATAGTGCAATCAAAATATGATCTATGCGTTTATTTCAAAATAACAGATACTGAGAAAACTTTCTTGGGAATTTATGTCGATGACATCATCATTGCTTCCAATAATCAAGCTAAAATACTTTCAATCAAGAAAAAGCTTGACGAACATTTCGAGATTCGGGACCTTGGGCAACCTTCTATTTGTATTGGTCTTGAAATTGAAAGAACAACAGAGACTATTTCAATTAGTCAAACTCGCTTTATAAATAATCTTTTAAACAAATATAATTTAAAGAACTCAAAACCTAAGAATATTCCGATGGATGTTAAATTGATATTGGAAAAGGAACCAAGTGTTGCTGGAGAGGCTGTACCTGTGGACACAACAAAATACCAAAAAATTATCGGATCATTGATGCATCTTGCAGTATTTAGCCGACCAGATATTTCCTTCAGTGTAAGCAGTTTGTCGCAATTCTCACAAAATCCAAAAAGGCAACATTTGAATACTGCTCAACACTTGTTACGTTATCTGAACTATACAAAAAATGCAAAATTAGTCTTCCGTAAAACAGCACTACCATTAACAGGCTTCGTAGATGCTAGCTGGGCAGAAGACATTAATGACAGAAAGTCTCAAAGTGGTTTTTGTATTTTATTTGCAGGAGCAGCTATTAGTTGGGAGTCCAGAAAACAACGTACTGTTTCTACATCTAGGCAGAAGCTGAATACGTCGCACTCAGTGAAGCGGCAAAGGAGGCATATTCACTTCATTATCTGTTGCAGGAACTAACACCAAATCTCATATCCCCAACAACCATATTTTGTGACAGCCAAAGTGCACAATTTATTGCCAAATATGGAGGCAAACATTCACGTACAAAACATATTGACTATAAATATCACTTCATAAGAGAAGCTATCGAAAAAGGAGCTGTTGCAGTAGAATATCTTCAGACAGATAAGATCACAGCAGATGCTTTAACCAAAGCAGTATCGAGGGAAAAACATATGTTTTGCTTTACTAGCCTTGGTTTGAATTTCGAATGCTGATGTTGAGGAGGTGTGTTGAAATATGTGTTCAACATCCCCATTCTTATCTGTCTAATCACAGCCTTAAACTGATCTGTCAAAAATGACAGATTATTATCTCATGTTAATTTTTTACATCTAACATAACCTTTTATTACTTAATAATCTTGCTTAATAAAGCTGAAGTCAATAAACAAAGTTGTCATCCCTCTTTTTCTTTGAGATAACATTTAATTTCTAACATTTATTTAAATGGATTTTCTTTTATTGCTACTGAAAATTTTGTAATATTTTTTTTTTTTTTTTTTTTTATAATTTACACGCGCGAAAGGCGTTTATGTTTACTCTTACAATGTTTAAACACCGCATGAGCATTAAGGAAATGAGGAGGGATAAAAGAGGAGATACCGATGCACATTAGTTTTAAAGTTCTGCATATCAAAATGGGAGGGAAAAACAGAGCCTGACAAAGCATTCCACATTCGTGTGGTACGACTTAAGAAAGAATCTCTATACTTAACAGTACGTCCGAAGTTAAAGGTAAACTGATGGGCATTCCTAGCAGTTCGAGTATTACGGTTGAATCGTTTCAGGGGAGGAATGCAAGCTATTTCGCTAGAGCATTGTTTGTAAAAATAACGATAAAATAACGAAAGGCACGAAACATTTCGGCGGTGCTCAAGAGATGTAAACGTTTCTGTTATTGTTCGGTCGCCTATCATTTTCAAAGCTCTTTTTTGAATTCTATCTAGAAAACTCAAGTGGGTTATAGGAGCACCTGCCCAAATATGGGAATTATACTCGAGTTTCGGTCGAATATATGCTTTATATACTATAGCCAGATCAGACGGGGTGAAGAACTTCTTGCATCTTCGAAGGAAACCTAAACACCTCGCAGCATTCTTTGCGATGTCAAATATGTGGTCATTCCACAGAAGGTGGTCTGTAATGCACATACCGAGAACTGAGAGGTGTTCTGTTTCTTCAATGCAAGTGCCGCTCATGGATAGTGGCATTGGAGGTATGTTTTGCTTTAACGACAAAAAACAACATTGAGTTTTAGAAGCAATATTCCCCATTGTACAATGCTGTCAAGATCAGAATTTAATGAACTTATCATACGCTGCCGTTGCAGTTCAACATCCGAAGAACATGGATGTGAATCTGGAAACGAATATGAAAAGCTGAGAGTATTGTCGTCAGAACAACAATTTATTGGATTAGTTGTTTCAGATAATAATTCATTGATGAATATAAGGAAAAGAGTCGGAGACAAAACAGAGCCCTGGGGCACACCAGCATTTATTTTGTGAATAACAGATTTGAAACCGTCCAATACAACTTGAATTGAGCGGTTCGAAAGGTAGTTAGTAATCCAACGAAGAAGGGATTCATCGAGTCCAAATGCGCGCATTTTCGATAAAAGGGCTTGATGCCAAACATTATCAAATGCCTTAGAAATATCAAGTGCAATGGATGGAGAGATTGGTTCCACTTTTCGGTGAGATATACCATCAAATCACCAGTGGACCTGTTGCTACGAAAGCCGTACTGCCGGTCATTAAGAAGCTTTCGTTCTTCGAGATATTTCTTAAGCTGAAAATTAATCAGTGTTTCTTTGACCTTCGAAAGAAGGGACGTTAGTGCAATTGGTTGGTAGTTTGAGGGTGCAGAAGATTCGCCTTTTTTGGGCATAGGCTGGACAAATGCTGTTTTCCATGCACTCGGAAAGAGTCCAGAGGAATAGGACCGATGGAAAAGCTTACGCAAAGGTTTTGCCAGCGTTAAAGAACACCTCTTCAGAACAATAGCGGGGATACAATCCGGGCCGGCGGATTTATTTATGTTGAGATCTTTCAATACTCTTGCGATTGAACGAGTGCGAAAGAAGATTGATCCCATAAAATTATTAACGCTCTCGAGTACAGGAGGAGTTCTTAAACCTGCGGCCAGTGTTGAGTTTGACGCGAATTCGGCAACAAGCAGATCTGCTTTTTCTTGAGAACTGACAGCAGGAGTTTCGTTGAAGACGAGCGTAGGAACTGACGATGACGAAGAATTCTTTACTTTTTTTACAAATGACCAACAATTTTTACTGCCTTTGGGACATTGCAGTATTTTTGCCGAAAATTTGGTTTTTCGAATATGAACATTGCAGGCCTTTCTAGCTTGCTGAAACTTTTTCCGGTTTTCCTCAAGTGATGTTGGCTTTGTAACAACGGAAACTTACATTTCTTAACCTGATAGCCTCTCTACAGCTCGAATCAAACCATGAGTTTTCCTTGGGTTTGATACTCTTCGACCTGTTTAGGATTATTAAACTAGATGCTCTAAAAGAGTTATATCGTAATGTGTCTTTGTAAACTATATCTTTTGGAAATAAATTGAATTGAATTGAATTGCATTGTTGTTTACATCTCATAAGAAAATTCAGAAAACAAATTTCCTAATTGAACAGAACAATTAAAATTCTTTACTATTATCAGCTGCCATCTGATCTTGATCTATTTTTTTTATTCAAATGCGTCATATTTTGTTGCACTAATGTCCTCATCAATTTTTTACTAAACTCGTTCAAAACACTTGAATCCATTAAAGTCTATTGAATTTCAAAATTGAAATAAAAATAGTAACTGCTTACATATGTCATGTTACCATTCTAATAAACACAACATTTGAAGTCAATCAATTTGGCAAGTATAAGCCATTTCTTGGAGAGCTGAAAATAATTCCCGAAGCAGTGTATTTGTTCCTTCAAAAGCTTTTTATTAAACTTGAGCTTTGAAACATGAAGCCAATGCACTCTTACCCTTCCCCCCAAACCAGATAGCCATCATATGCTCGTATTAAGGTTGAAGATATAGCAGAGAAAACTACAAACTACATAGTCCTTGTCATGTTATGATAGGGATATTTGGGTTTTCCGAACAAGTCGAGATGCCAAAAAAGCATCTCACAACATATATGATTCCAAGTGAAGGATTCACACAGGGAAGCTCAATGATAAGCCTGAGTGCAGTTGCAGACAGTCAATGGTGTTAGTTTGCATGCTGTCTGTGTATGTTTTCCATTAGATCCTTTGCCTTAACTATAACCATATGTTGAGTAATCCATTCGACTACTTTGAGTTTGCATTTTCGTTTGAATGTGGAAAAGATAATGGCCAATGGTTGGTTAGCTTAAGTATATTTGTATCGCGATTTCTTATACAAGGAAAACAAAACAAAATAAATAAAAACAAATAGAGGAGTAGCCAAAAAAAAACCGACAGCAATAAGGATATCCGATACTATGCTAGAGAATGTAGAGGCAAGACTTTGGATGCTGGTGAGATGATGGCTTTCAGGATTCACAATGTGAAGATATATTATGCCCGATGTTATTCGAGAGGCGGTGAAAACTTTTCAAAACACACTGGATTACTATGATACTATATGTTTTCTGTTTCCTTTGAACAGGGCATTTTATATTGCCATTGTTTTGAAAGAGAGAAGATCTTCTGAAGGTATGGGTATGGGTGTTGGTTTTTTTTTTTTTTTTTTTTTTTTTTTTAAATTGTGCCAAAGAATAACTGACATCAAGTGCCGGAAGACATATATGCTTGTTGTGTTCAATTTTGTGTTGTGCTGTATTCCTTATACGAAAAGCTGCTATATTGGTATATATATATATTGTTTTTGATATTAAAACGTTTTTGGAAGCCATGTAAGGACATAATAATGCAATGAGACACTCCAAAGATAGCCCTTTTATTTATTTGTTAAAAATAAAAAGGATAGATTTTTTATTAAAAGATTAAGACAGTATAGGTTTGAAGATCAGCTATGGTTTATTAATCAAAAAACATGTATACATAAAAAAGGATCTAAGGACATCAAACCGATACATGCAACCTCAAATGGCTATACAGGATGAACAGATCGTGAAGAGGCTTTACGTGAACACCTGCCTATTAAGGCTTAATTCCACGGTGGGCCTACCCACTTATGGGGTTCCGTTGGGGCGGACAAGACCCCTAAAGTGGTTTACCAGACCACACTATCAACTAGAGTGGTCCGCTCAACCACTCTAGTAGCAAATGATGAATTTCTCATGGTCAATTCATCCTCCTTGCTAAGAAGCAGGGCCTATCATGCACCCCTAGTATCAAGGTTAAATAAGATAATGAACACACGCTTCTTACGAAGCCGTGCCATCCTCCCAGACACCAAAGATATCTTTTCGCTTCCGCATTTGGAGTAACCACAGCCCCAATGAAGCGCCCACAAAGGGGCCTACCTCAATTTTAACAGGCGACTGCTACCGAGACAAGCTCACGTAATCAGCTGGGGCTCCTGTTAACCCACGGTACCTACTTTTAGACCCTAGGTGAGGCCTCGCTCGTCTCTCATGAGACGCACTTGTGGTTCGACTCCATAAAGTCGCAAGCCCACCATCCAGTAAGGCAATAGTTTAGTAATCCAGCCAACCAAGGTGAAGACTAGCAGCGTTACTACCACGTTTCCTTACGGATAAAGTGGTAGTCGCTTAACTAGACTTCGTATTGGAAGGCTCGTACTTCCGGCAACCCGACCATAGGCCAATTCTGCCCCCGGACCTATAGGGTATAGGTATAGGATATTTTAGCAGACTCTTACTGCAGGCACATCCATACCGTGGGCCTATTCTTACATCCCCGAACCCACAGGGGTAATACAGGATGAACAGTTTGAAACACTTCGTCATTATATTTAAGAACCCCAACCTGAAATTGGAAAAGATGTTAAAAATTCAGATAAGGATTTTGTGTCAGCCAAATATAGTAATAGTAAGATGAAGTGTTGTGTTCAAAGATACGAAAGGAGAACAATGCTCATCATAATCAAAGCGACCTGTGATTTATTGCTTATGAACATAGTGCTTATATTTTGTCAAACCCAATAATAGCCACGACATTCTATAAAATGAAGGAAAATATCAACGATCTATGCAGCATTACAAAAAGTCTAAAAACACGTAATAATTGTGGCAACTGACGGACGTTTGCATGTCATCGAACATGCTTCAGGGGAGATTTACGGTTTAAAAAAAAAATATCGTTTAATCATCAACCAGCTGTTACCTCACATGCACACAAAAGCTCATACAAGCTGTTATTTATACGATACCTCATATTGCAAAGATGTTGTCGTCTTCTTCTAAAAGCTCTGTAAGCTTGTCATTTATTAGTAGAATGAAATGTATTTTGGCATTCCGTTTCTGAAAGTCATTACATAAAACTCAGAAATACAACGTGTGCTCAGTTGACGCATACAAATCGCTATTTTGATATTTTATGACTTCACATTCTTCTTTTATTATTATTTTATTTATTAAGTGAATATTATTTTTTAAAATTGAAAAACAATAAACTTAAAAAAACAATAACAAAATCCGCAAATTAATACATTTATTTACTCTCCCTAAGAATACAAATCAGAAGAATGTGACGTCACACGCATAATCAGCCAAAGTGAGCATACCTTGTATTTCTGTGTCATAGTCAAGTCATAGTGAAGTCAGTCTTCTTGCGAAAGTGATCAATAAAAGTCGCATATATTTTTTTTGTCGTGTGTCTGTACAGAGACTACAGACACAACCAGTTTCAGACTTCAGAGTAGGAACAACGCTGATAAGATAAGTATACGTAATATAGATAATATAATAGAACTGAAATTGTGGAAGTAAGAAAATGAGATCTTGAACGAGTTTCAGGCAGGCTGCAGAAATAATATTCAACTGTAGATAAATTGTTCATCTGAAGCTAGCAAAAAAAGGACTTGAAAGCTACGTTTGAAAGTTATTAAAAAGTTACTTGGAATGGGATTTTCGACTGAATTTCTCAATCTGATAGAAGTTATTTTCGACAATACTCAATCTGCAGTCTGGACAGGAAAAGAGCACGACTGGGTCGCATGAACAAGTTCTTATGCTAGATAATTGCTTAGTGGCTTCATATGTATGTATATAAAGGGTGTTTTTTTAGACGTGTGGTTTTCAAGAAGAAATAAAACGCATATAGTTTAATGTTATAGCCAAGAATCTAGCTTTATTATAAAGATAAGGGTTCGCATTATGTTCTAAAAATGATTTCGGGGAAGTGGCCGCCGTGCCTGGCTCGAATAAATTCCAAAATCTGGATCGGTGGCCATTTCGTTTTGGGACCATTCACCGAACGTGTGACGCCCTTGATGGGCGTTCGGCTTCAAAGCTTGAACGAGTTGGATTTTGCAAGGCTGCAAACCAAGATCTTTCCGCGCGCGATGGCGGATGGACTCATTTAGTTCTTCTTCGATACTCTGCTCCACCGAAATGAACAATTATTTTGGTAATAAATTTGCACAATTCGCAAACTTTGTTCAGGAATAAGTCTATTTGTTATGAAATCGCAAACCACACTGAGCATAAATCAAGAGACAGCTGTCAAAAAGACCAACTCCGAAAAAAGTATTGCCAGATTAAAAACCACACGTCTATTAAAATAAAAAAATGTTTTTTTAGAAAATTCTTTATTTTTTTTAATTAGTTTCAGAGTATTCTTGTAAAAACTAAATATGCAATAAAATTTGAAAACTAAATTTCTATCGGAGAAAAAAAAAATTTGAAAATCGTTCTACCAGTTTTTTTAAAAAGTCGTTTTTTTGAAAAAACTTTTATATTTTAAATTTTTTTCCTAGCATGTTATTATAAGGCAATCTGTAGTTTTCATCTGGGAATTTTTTTTTATTAAATTCAATCCACCCATTTTCAAAATATTTCGAAAAATAATTTTTTTTTTAATTTAAAAAATTCGAAAAAAAAGTTTTTGAAAATTTTGAAATGCGATATTAATTTAATTATAAATGACTTCCTGTGTTCAAAATTTTATTGAAATCGGGATAATAGTTTACGATAAAACCGCATTTGAAAAAACCGGTTATATGAGATGTACCGTTATAGAACAAATTTCGAAAAAAATATTCTAACTGATAGATGTATTATTGTAAAAAAAAATTAGCACCCTGAAAGTTTTATGAAAATCGTTGTAGCCGTTTTCGAGGAAATCAAACTTTTTGTTAAAAAATGTATGGCAGGTACCGTTATTTTTTGACCTAGAGCAAAAATGAAAAAACACCCCCTGAGATACTACTTAATTAATACTAAATACCAAGTTTCAAGCAAATCGGCCCATCCGTTTAGGCTGAAGAGGCGCGAACAGACAGAGAGGCAGACAGACTGACGGACGGAATTTCCGGACCTTACTTTTTTCAACTTCTCTATTATCGTAATGTCATGTTTGATTGTTAGATTATTTTTTTGCACGAATCCATAACTTGCATTTTAGTACCTAAATCGCAAGTAAAAAATACCTACTGCCCAGGGTAAGAGAGGTAAACAATCTTGGGCGTTGTTTTGTCCTGTCTCTGGATGGGAGGGTATTGAAACTGCTACTTCTGAAATCGGAGGTCATAAGGGAAAATCACCGGTAGCAGTACAAAAATCAGTCAAGAGGGCAATGTTTTATCACCGATCACTTATTAGAGAATTAAATCAGTTATAATTTTCTGAAAAACAAAAGTTTTAACACAATCTTAATTGAAGCCATTACTTTATATTAATTTAAACTACTCGACAAAGGACTAAAGCTCAATTAAACTCTCAAAAACTATTTTTTTAAAAAAACAATTTGCGAGACCCTTATTTACGTTCTGCAAAGTAAACAGTTCACTAAAATTTCAAAGATTTATCTTCAAAATAAAAGCGTGGATTCATTTTTAATACAAATCCTAATCTCAATGAAAGGACGACTTCTATTCAATTGCTGCCAAAAAACCATTTCACTATAAATGTGACGAAGAGTTTGAGAACAAAGTGGTTTTATACTTTGTTCTCAAGCTCCTTGTCTGTTCTTTCTCTTTGAATAACGCAGTCTCTAACTCAAAAATATATTCCAATGCAACTAGCAATAAAGACCAAAATAAAAATAAATAAAAATGCATACCACTCTGGTCGGGATAAGAACAAAAAAAAAAAAAATCAGAAACAAAATTATGGCTTTTTTGCTTCTGGCCAAGGAAACGAAATACAGCAATCATTTGCGAAGAAAATATGCTACAAATCGTCCTGCTGTTATTTTATTATTGCATCCAGCTCCTCCTAGGTCATTTGTTTACACAAGTTCCTTGTGTCGGATCGGGAGTGTTGGCAATGCTTCTGCAATTTTCTAGCAAAAGAAGCCAATATTATCCATTCAATTGAAAAGTCTCTCTGTGAGCCTTTTATTCCTCCTTAAACCTAACAGTCAGAAAAGACTCTCAGCTTCGAAAGGCGATGATGAACATAATCGTTATGCACTATGATTGTCCAATAATCGTCCTTTTTATTGCGGGTTTCTTATTGAAAATATATTTTAAGCTTGCTTGGTCAAAAAGGATTTATTTTCTAATGGACTTTCTTATACTGACATTTTTTTTCTTTGTTGATCCTTTGTGGATTGGACGCCTTCATGTCCTTTTGCCAAAAAAATAAAAACAAAAGCAACAAATATTTCAGACTAGAAACGTGACAAAAATGTTGCGCGCTAGCCAGGCGTGTCGAAACCACATTCGTTTGATTCCTAATTAAATTCACTCACAAGCCCAAGGACTTCACGAGAACTATGTGTACCTACTCAACGGAAGGACTTTGAAACAAAACTGCCCTGAAGGTATGTTGTACGGTCTAATTTTAAGAACTAATTAAGATGGAAACGATACTTTTTCTTCCTGCTTCGTCGACGTTGTCGTCACATAAATGGAATTCAAAACACCCGGTTTATGATTAAATAACCAAGTTGTATCATACGCTGTTTATTATCCTTAGGCAGGGTTTGATATTATGTGAATTGAATTTTTATTATAAAACCACACGTTCATCTACTAGCAGTCCTTGAGGAGTGCATGATTTAATCGGCTGTTTTTTCTCATTAATTTATTGAAGACCCGGAAAAGTTAACTCCATAGCTGATGGAAATAGAACCCAACCGGTACCGCAATTCCATAAGGAAAAACTTTCATCATATTCATCGTCGTCCTTGTCGTCTGAAGACACACACATACACATATGTCTGAAAGCAAACTTATATGCACAAACACATCCGTTTTCCAAACAGCATGCAGAAAACTTTTCTACTGACTATTGCAATTAGTCCTGTTCAGTGTGTATGAACATAAATTACTGATGCCAGGACTTTATTTATGGGCGGTCGAGCTCTTAGGAGAAAGTTTATAAAACAAAAAACTGAGAACAAGGATTAAGTTTGCTAGGAAATTCTTTTGCTTTTTTTCATAGATGCAGGTCGAATGGCATTGTTGTTTCTTGGTTTGAAGCTTATCGACTGGGTTTGGATTGTTTCCCCTTTTTAAGGATTTACGGATACTTGGTAATTTGAATTCAATTGGTTAATCATACAAACTTAGAGTGTTGAATCGACTTTCAGATGTTTGAATTTGTGGAAATAACAGCAACCTAGCTATCTGAAAACAGCAGAAGTCGCCAGCTTTCAACAAAAGGCAGAAACGATCTCCATATCGATTAAACATTGACAACAATTTTTTTCTCCGTAATATTCGGGATGGGAAAACATCAAGGAATAAGCATACCCTTTTCTGACTGAAAAAAAAATAATTTCATTAGTTGGCTGCTATCAGAAGAATTAAGTTTTGACCTTCTAAGAAGCGTTTGATCACTTGGGGAATGATAGTAAGTGCCACAATGATATCACAAAATGATAAAGAAAAGATATTTTTTTTTTTTTGAAATTAAGATCGAAAAACTAAACAAAATATAAGAAAGGATACTATGAAGCTAAAGCGGTCGAAAAAAGTTGCAATACAACATCGTATAAATTTAGCAGTTGATGCTAAGAATGAATATTTTGGCAGAATGTAAGTTTGTCAGGGAAAATTAACCATTCAATCTGGTCAAAATAAACTGAGAGTTCCATCTACCTGAGCTGGGCGAGGTACAGCAACATCATATCATCATCAGAGCAACAACCGGAATTCGGTCCAGACTTTATTCAACAAATTCTTCCATACATTCCGAGTGCTGGATAACGCCATCCAGTTTCCAATGTTATCTTCTTTAGCCCCCGGACTGTACCGAGTTTTTTTTCCAACAATATCTGCTTCAAGGTAGATTTATACAATTCTTCTCCGCAATGGTCCTCCCTCGCACACGAAGCCAACAATTCTTTATTGACATTGAGGGTGCTTTCGACAAATCGACCAGTAGTAATACAGATATTGAAGACTCAATCAACAACTGGATCATGGCCATCTTGGTATGTGTTAGGGTGAGGTGAGGAAGCGGAAGATGGCAGACAAAGGGAACCTATTAAATCATATTCTAAGAATGTAATGGTTTCAATAACCGTGGTCAGAAAATGTCCTGGATATCAGACCTTCTGTGATCCATTATCGTTATAGATTGTCTACCATTGGTTAAGCTGACGATCGTGTAGTCATTATCAGCGGCAAGGATCTGTGCTGATACTAACAAAAGGAAAGGCATTGAAATTGCCGTCTTTTCCAAATCTACTCTGAGAATTAAGCTGCCTTAAAAGCTCTCTTCGAATACTAAGGATACGAGGTCGGTCAAAGGCTGATGCTTTGCAAACTCTGAAAGATGAACGAGAAAGGGCTGTATCCTCCTCCCCTTGATAGAGTTTGCCATGAAGCTCTCTTATCGAAAATGCGTGCTTTTGGGATCGATGATTCTCTTGTTCGTTAGATTAGTAGCTAACTTCTGGACCGTTTAATACAAGTTGTATTGGACAGATTCAAGTCTGATTCACAAAATATATTCTGGTGTGCCCCAGGGCTCTGTTCTGTCTCCGACTCTTTTCCTCATTTTTATAAATGATCTGCTGTCTGTTACTTCTATTCCACTTAACTGTTTTGCTGATGTCCATGAATGGCACTTGCATTGAACAAACCGAAAAGCTCTCAGTACTCGGTATGTGTGTCAACGACGATCTCCGTTGGAACGACCATATATTTGAAATCGCTAAGAATGCTGCTAAGTGCTTAGGTTTTCTGTATCGATGTAAGAAGTATTTTTCCCCATCTGATCTGGCTACAATTTATAAAGCGTTTATACGCCCTAAACTGGAGTATAACTCCCACTTCTGAGCAGGTGCTTCACAAACATCGCTTCACCTGCTTGATAGAATACAAAACCGAGCGTTAAGATTGATAGGAAATGGAACTGCCCCTGAAACAATAACCCCTCTCAAACAACGATGCAATGTTTCATGTCTTTTCTTATTTTATCGTTTCTTTTATACAAAATATTCGCTCTAAGTAGCCAGCTGCATTGCTCCCCTTAAAAGTTTCTCCCGTAATACTCGTCTCGCAAGGAATGCTCATCAGTTCACCCTTGAGCCCAATTTTGGACGTACCGTAAAATATAGGGATTCTTGTTTTTAGCCGAACAACACGAATTTGGAATGGTTTACCCGGCGAGATTTTCCCTTGCCATTTTGATCTGCAAACATTCAAAATCAATGTTAATCGACACCTCCTATCTCTCCCCTCCCTATCTACCACTAGCCCCACCAAAAGTAGCGGTGAGTTGAAATTCAAAAGATTTGCATGCATCTCTGTTTTTTTCAGCATTGACAAACGCAACCAACAACGTAGCATCAGAAATATTCTCTTTAAAAATATATAAGAAAACCTATATTTGGAGACTGGCGAGCAACGTAACAAACATTCGAACTTTCGAACTATAATTGATCACTGGCAAAAAAAGAGATCCTGATCCAAGATTCTTTAATGTGATTTTGATACTAGAAGAGTAAAAAAAGACGAATTAATCTGATTCAATGACTACTGTAGTTAGTGTGGTAATTGGCAAAAGTTTCAAATGAAGAGAAGGAAATTGTAAAGACAGAAGAGAATTGGCTGAATTAGGAGAAACTGCTGGTAAGGTAGGGAAAAATATATGAAATGATAATAAATCATTCGTTGTATACTCGCCAACGAAGTCAGATGTGTTTTAAATTAAGGTTTTTAATCATAGTTTTCTTTTGGAAATCATTTTAAATTCAACATTGTTTAAAAAAAATATTTATAAAATGTTCCAGTTGTAAGACATATTAAATCAAATCGCTGAGCAACCTGCGTATTATTAAAACATTGTTAAGGCCCCTATAAAAAATAAAATATCTATCTATCTAAATATTATATTCCGGTAAGCAAATGGTGAGAGAAATTAATGTTTACACTAATTTAGAAAGATAGAAAGCACAACCGTAGAGATTAACAGTTTACATCTCAGGCTTAGCACATAACACCATCTCACAGCTCACTAGAATTCAAACGCCAATTACGATAAGAACATCGCTCCTGTAGACTTACCCTACCCGAACTCCAAAATTTATGTGTAATTTTTCAATGTTTGAGCTTAGATAGTAGTTCTTAAGAAAACAGACTTTTCCAACATCAGACAAGACATTTACATTATTTTAAATTCATTGTCACAATAATTTTCGAATAAAAAAACCTCTGAGAGGAATAAGAAAACATTATTTTGTTTAAAAGCCACTTTACTCTATTGACATGAATTTCTTTTATTCTCCAGTTAAATGAAATTGTACGCCATTTTTTATGGCATAATTTCCGCCATTCATCTTGTCCCTTTTTTTCAGCACAAAATAGAGTTTTCGCCATATCATCTCAGTCGGTGCCGAGACTATTTATTTGTCTTAAAAGGACACCCTCTGCTCTGATTCTGAAGAAATACCCGAGTCTAGTTGTTGATGTCTTATGATAGGGTTCCCCTTTTCTAAACAGGGTTTCGTTGTCGCACTAGAGAGAGAGAGGGATAAGGACTAAGAGACTTGTAAACTGATGATAGAAATCTTATATCTGAAATTGTCATCACATTGAACACCCTGAATAAAAATCACATTTTTTATCATCAAGAAGTTGTTTGCTCCTTCGTCCTCTTTCGATGTTGGCGTTCATTTTATTTCACTCCTCATTGCTGTTGCATGTCATCGCTGGGGGTAAACTCTACTCATTTTCGTCCTTGTCGTATTCATATCCACTTTAGGTGTTCTGTGGTGGGTTTGAGCAGATAAAAGGGGGTCATGTTGGCCAGAGAAGAATACCCCATACTCCATCCATACTGCCGTTGAGAGGATGAGAAAGTGTGCCATACCATAAATACTTAGAACGGGAAGACGAACAAAAAATTCGTTTATGGATTTTTAAGAAGCTTCAAGTACGAATCTGATTTCCGAAAATTGATAAGAACGACTGAGTCTACGGAAATCGACTGGATGAAAGGCGGAATCTTTATATTTCTTTTTTTACTGCAGATTACCTCCTCCAGACTATTTCAGTGGGTATAATATGTCTGGCGGAGGAGGGGGATGAATGGGGTGTGAAATTGCTACGTAAGCTACTGTCATCGATAAGATAGAATAAGATGTTTAAAAAAAGCTTTCACAGACGTTGGAGAGGTTGTGAGTCAGTTATGGGTTGATAAACATAAACTTAAATTTTTTTGATGACACGATGGTTTTTTTTTGTATCTTGTAAATATATGTAGAGTATAGGTACAAAAGATAAAAATGATAAGGTTCCACTCAAAGGTGAATTTATATATAAGTATTGTTTATGAAAGAAAATCTGAATAGGTGGTTTGAGGTAATTTGAAACTATAACACCTCTTTTTTAAGCTATCGCAAACAATATCCTTGAGACATGAATTATAAAACAAAATTCGCCCAACGCCAATCTCTGGCGTCCATACTTAGAATATTATATAACGATTGTTTTAAATCCCATTTAGCGATCTTCCACCATGTATAACTGTAAAAACTTGGTATCTGGGGTAAACCTTTGACCCTGGGGAATTCTCATGTAGCAAATGCTGACCTGACGAGAACAAGTTGAGCTTTCTCTCATCGCTCCATAAAACTTTTGCCCATTGCTCGCACGTCGTCGGTGTGTACTTCCATGTCAACATCGAAACTTTCGTCCTCGTCCTGGGTTACTATAACTGCAGTTTTAAGGGAGTTGGTTTCAACTTGCCTTATCATCTGACGATCTTGTCTGGATGTCGTTTTGGGAGGACATTTGGTAGGTAGAAAAATAATTTTCTTGATTGAAATATAAGCTACTTTTTATCCAGGAAAAATGCACGGTTCGTGTGGGACAAGCTTAAATGTGAAATACTGCATTGCTGGAGATTTGTTTGATATGCTTCCATTCCTTAACGACTGCACTAGTTTTGCGAAGTTTGGTAGACGAAAGAGTTATAAGATTTACTGATTTAGAGATAAAAAGGTGTAGAGGTATAGATACAAAGAAATATTGATATATAGAGATAAAGAGATATATAGATATTAAGAGATATGCAGATTTAGAGATAAAGAGAAATAGAGATATATATATATATGTAGATATATAGAGAAATAAAGATAAGGAGATATGGAGCTATAGAGATATAAAAATATAGAGATATAGAGATATAGAGATATAGAGATGAAGAGATATCGAGATATTGAGATATAGAGATATAGAGATATAGAAATATGGAGATATCGATATATTGAGATATAGATATATAAAGATATTTAGATATAGAGATATAGAAATATAGAGATGAAGAGATATCGAGATATTGAGATATAGAGATAAGAGATATAGAGATATAGAGATATAGAAATATGGAGATATCGAGATATTGAGATATAGAGAAATAGAGATATAGAGATATAGAGATATAGAAATATGGAGAAATCGAGATATTGAGATATAGAGATATAGAGATATAGTAATATGGAGATATCAATATATTGAGATATAGAGATATAGAGATATAGAAATATGGAGCTATCGACATATTGAGATATAGATATATAAAGATATAGAGATAAAGAGATATAGAAATATAGAGATGAAGAGATATCGAGATATTGAGATATAAAGAGATGAGGAGATATATAGATAAAGAGATATAGAGATATATAGAAATAGATATAAAGAGATATGGAGATTAAGAGATAAAGAGAAATAGATATATATAGATATAGATATATAGAGAAATGGAGATATGGAGATATGGAGATATAGAGATATAGAGATATAGAAATATGGAAATATCGAGATATTGTGATATAGATATATAGAGATATAGAGATATAGAAATATGGAGATATCGAGATATTGAGATTTAGAGATATAGAGATATAGAGATAAAGAAATATCGAGATATAGAGATATATAGAAATAGATATAAAGAGATATGGAGTTTTAGAGATAAAGAGATAAAGATGTATATAGATATAGATATATAGAGAAATAGAGATATGGAGATATGGAGATATAGAGATAAAGAGATATAGTGACATAGAGATATAGACATAGAGATTTAGAGATTATACAGAGATTATACCTTGTTTCAAAACACAATAACTCGTGAACAGATTTTCAGTAATTTGTCGTCGATTGTATAGGTCGGAGAGGGCGTGGTTGTGGAATTTTTTTTGTGTACCTACAGGGCATTCCAAACAACATATCAACAATTCACACCTACCCGACCTTTTGTATTGTAAAACCTCTTTATTTACTGGGCTAATCTCCTTACTAAAACTTTGGAAGCAGCCTTAGTTGCCTAAGTTGGTCGTTGGTCTTCAGAACTTGAGATTATGCAAGACGTTTACAAATGTGTTGGGTTTGAAAAGACTGTTCTGCTGACCGTAAATCACTTCAATAAAATTCGTTAAATCAAGTAAATTATTTTCTTCAAAATAAAATAAGTCGATTTGCATCAAGCTCTTAAATAATTAATTCTCGATCACATTTCGGCCACTGTTAATATGATGAGATTATATTCCTTCCCCTGAAAATGCAAAATAATGAAATTTCAGCGAACCCCCTTCCGGGATATGAAAATGTTGGCCAATTGAAGTGCAATGCTGCTTAAGGATCTCCTCTCATCCAAGGTGCATTAAGGCATTCAATATTTGCATTTGTACCGAACGAAAACTTTTGATTGAATATGCAAAACCATTCACATTTTGAATGCAATATTCTCTATTTTACCAAACAAATACAACACCACAGAACCGATATACCAAAAGTCCGACATCCCAGAGATAGCGAGATCTTCCTCCACAATTGTACTTTAAGTTCCAGTCTTTCATTCAGTACACAAACACACCTTCATTTCACCAAAACCTGCTTTCTTCTGCAAAATTGTGAAAGAGTATATCGGAAGCCTTAAGTGGTTTGTGTGGATCAAGATGAAAAGGACGAGAGAGAGCATACCTTAGCTAAGCCCTAGACTCTTGTCTGCCATTTTGCATTTGCAAAGGATGCATTTGGCAATGCATTCGGCAGAAGCAGCACAGAAGTAACAAATTGGAAGATGTCTGCATTAGGGTATATCAGGTGATAAGGACCTTTGTCGTTGTCCTTGTGGTTTTATGATGCGGTGATAGTTAAGGTGAAGGAAATAAGTTGGCACCATTGGTGGTGGTGGTGGTGGATGCCACATGCCACTTATTTACTGATTCGAGGTTCGAGAAGTCATCATGCGGAATCATCATTAGGATAGAGACAAAAGAAATAAGTTGCTCCTTCAATTCGCATTCGCCCTTCCATCTTTATTATGCATCCTATCAAAGTTTTGGAATTGAATAATTGGGTTTTGGGTGGAGGCGAGGTTTCTGTCCTATTTCCATGGGAACATTATTTGGCAAGTTGGCAGTTTGGATGTTGACGATTTCATCTAGGTACATACATATACATATAGTCCGTTTGTCCCTTGCGATTGATTTGCCGTTGGATCCCAAAACTTACTACTGACTTAGTAATGACATGCGAAACGACGATTAAGGATTAAGCCCAATCTTGTTAGAGTAAAGTTTTAAACGAATTTAAGTCAAGTTTCACTTTTGGTTTAAAGGAAATTGCAGTCGGTTGATGAATAGAAGATTGATGATGTTTTGCATTAGTTCTTGTTTGGCTTGGGTTATGCTGTTTTGAAAGGATATAGGACTAGAGTTAGACATTGATGGACTGGCAATCAATTGACATGCAATTGCATTAAATATTCATTCAGATGATTCTTTTGCTGGAAAATGCATTACTCAAGTGGCTTTTAGGGCCAAAGTGTTGTATAAATTAACTATGAAGGCAACAACAATAAAAGTAGGTTTGTGGTGGGTTTGGTCAGGGCTTGCAAATGGGTGATTTGTATCTAATGATTTTCTTCAACGCAAAGAAACATAGTATAGAAAAATATCGATTAAGAAGCCAAAAAGGTAGAAGCACTAGAAACTAAAGCCACAAGAAAAAAATGGGCACGCCTGGGCTGCACGTACTTGCTCTTATGTACTTAATCTAATTTTTAGTTTTTTGAGTTTAGAATGCAGTTTTTTAGAATTTATTCGTGTGGGACGCAGCCAGAACAAACGTAACGACGCATGTACTCGAACACACATCAGAGAACTGAATGAATATATTCATTTGTACTCGTGAATCATCCCCTCGCACTCAAAGAAAAGAAACGAGTGTGAATCGTGTATGATTCGTACACACCGTTCATGAGCCTTACTGTGTTTTAGTGCTTGCTAATATGAATTAAGAGTGTTTCATAGACTCTCTCGAAAGGCTCATTGATTCCATTTAGCTCGAATAAATTGAGAGTGCACTCTCAATTTTTCAGAGCCGAACAAAAATAACAAAGCAAGGATTATTGACAATGGTTTCATGACTTATTTTATTAGCAATAATTTAAAAACATCTAAGGATAAACTTGAACAGTATTACATAAATAGCTCTTTTTCGATTTCTTTGCTTATAGAATTTAAAAAAATTATGTTGTCAATCGTGTTTGGAGCTAATCGATTTCGTTTTTCGGATATTAAATTGCCTGCTTAGGAAAAAACCCTTTCAGAAGCAGCACTACTTGCAGGAATGGATAGAATTTTCCTTGCAAGTTTTGACAAATTTGGGTATTCTACTGTGTGGTTTTCCCACCATTTTATAGCATCAAAGTCAGCACAGATATGAGTCCTTGTTCGGGAATAATTTTCTACTTCTTCCTCTATATTGCATTGAATTGAAAGCAATTGCGCCCCTTAAATACTCATTCACCATTATAAATAGATGTAAATAAATCATAAGCCAATGCATTAAATAAATAACTTACCTGCCGTTATAACAAAATATTAAAATACTCTCCAAGCAGATCAACCTTCCTGGACCACCATAAATTAGAATTATTTTTAAAGTCACAATCCAAAAGACCTTTGATTTATTGAGGAAGCGCACAACGGGTTAAAGTAGGTAAATAGTTTTTGACCTGAGTTCAGCCTCAAATTTGTGGTTTCTTTTATTTTTGAACTGCGGAAGTAGGCGTTCCATGGTTAAAGACATTGTCCACAGCCATCCTCATTCATAAATTTGCTATGCTTTGGATAAACCAATAATAAAACTTTCTTAAATTAAGTATAACTGAGATGTTTATATTCTACAATAATTGCATCAACACTAAATCAACGTAGGTAGGTAGTAGGTACCTACACAATCTTGAACATAAAAATATATTTTCTTAGAACTTCATCCAATTTCAAATTAACTTCCCTTTGCACAAAATAGCACTTTTTTCGATTTCCAGTTTTTCGCACACAGACCTATTAAGTGCGTAATCATTAATATACCTATATAACGGGTGATTTTTTAAGAGCTTGAAAACTTTTTTTTTTTTTAAACGCATAAAATTTGCAAAATCTCATCGGTTCTTTATTTGAAACGTTAGATTGGTCTATGACATTTACTTTTTTAAGATAATTTCATTAAAATGTTGACCGCGGCTGCGTCTTAGGTGGTCCATTCGGAAAGTCCAATTTTGAGCAACTTTTTCGAGCATTTCGGCCGGAATAGCCCGAATTTCTTCGGAAATGTTGTCTTCCAAAGCTGGAATAGTTGCTGGCTTATTTCTGTAGACTTTAGACTTGACGTAGCCCCACAAAAAATAATCTAAAGGCGTCAAATCGCATGATCTTGGTGGCCAACTTACCGGTCCATTTCTTGAGATGAATTGTTCTCCGAAGTTTTCCCTCAAAATGGCCATAGAATCGCGAGCTGTGTGGCATGTAGCGCCATCTTGTTGAAACCACATGTCAACCAAGTTCAGTTCTTCCATTTTTGGCACCAAAAAGTTTGTTAGCATCGAACGATAGCGATCGCCATTCAGCGTAACGTTGCGTCAAACAGCATCGTTGAAAAAATACGGTCCAATGATTCCACCAGCGTACAAACCACACCAAACAGTGCATTTTTCGGGATGCATGGGCAGTTCTTGAACGGCTTCTGGTTGCTCTTCACTCCAAATGCGGCAATTTTGCTTATTTACGTAGCCATTCAACCAGAAATGAGCCTCATCGCTGAACAAAATTTGTCGATAAAAAAGCGGATTTTCTGCCAACTTTTCTAGGGCCCATTCACTGAAAATTCGACGTTGTGGCAGATCGTTCGGCTTCAGTTCTTGCACGAGCTGTATTTTATACGGTTTTACACCAAGATCTTTGCGTAAAATCTTCCATGTGGTCGAATAACAAAAACCCAATTGCTGCGAACGGCGACGAATCGACATTTCACGGTCTTCAGCAACACTCTCAGAAACAGACGCAATATTCTCTTCTGTACGCACTGTACGCATTCGTGTGGTTGGTTTAATGTCCAATAAAGTAAACTGAGTGCGAAACTTGGTCACAATCGCATTAATTGTTTGCTCACTTGGTCGATTATGTAGACCACAAATCGGACGTAAAGCGCGAAACACATTTCGAACCGAACACTGATTTTGGTAATAAAATTCAATGATTTGCAAGCGTTGCTCGTTAGTAAGTCTATTCATGATGAAATGTCAAAGCATACTGAGCATCTTTTTCTTTGACACCATTACTGAAATCCCGCGTGATCTGTCAAATACTAATGCATGAAAATCCTAACCTCAAAAAAATCACCCGTTATTATTTATATTTTTTTAATTACATATTTTCTACTCCAATCTACGCTCAGCTTCAATTGATTTTGCATTATTTGCTAAAATGACACCCTTTTAAGTTTTACGGAGTACAGAATATACACATTACTACACATAAAGCATTGTAGCGAATCATGAAATTTGTGAGCCACTCGAAAATTTGTGAGCCACTCGCAGTATTCAGGCACATTCGCGTGCGCAGAAAACGAATCACTGCCTGAATCTCATTCGTTTAAACGAATGTGAGCTCGGGCTCGGCTCGTTCGATTTTAGCGAATACAGTAAGTGTATTGCCTTCGGTGAAATGGAATGTGTTGGAAAACTGCATAAAGGCACGAATCTTTTGAGTGGCTCACAATTCGAGCTACTCGTCGCAGTTCCCTGATACACATTAAAAACACGAATAAATGGTTTCTTTGTTTCCCACCATTCTCGCCTGAACATCCAGTTAAATTAGTTTCAGTACAATCAGTATTCATCAAGATGACAAGATCTCAAAAGAATAAGTTGTGAGTCACCAATCACCATTAAGTTCTTTCTTCATTTGCCGAACGAATACGCGTAGGTACTGTACATTCTTCGTTCGACAATTAAGTTAAGTAAATAATAGAAGTTTATAATTTAAAAGTGTGTTTCATTTTAAAACGTAATCTATACGTATAAACTACATAAAACCTTCTTTTGGGATCGTACGTAAAGACGGCGAGACAGACATGCAGCCAGAAAGCCATTTTTTAGGCTTCTCTGTGATCGTAGTATCATGTTTGACTGTTGTCTGAACTTTTTTTTATATTCAAGAATCCCAAACATGCCCACATAGTATTTTTTATAAACTAATATTTCAATTAAACATGATTCCTTTAAAGATTTATACAATTTGTGGAAATCTTGATTCCGGACATTTCAAAAGCACCGATTTTGTGAACCCTTTTAACATGATTCACACTCAGCTTCCAATTAAAAAAATACCCCATTAGTCCTGACAGTGCAATCAAACAGATCCTCGCTAGGGTAAGACTTTATACAGCTACATACCTTCATACCAGCTCCTTAACAAGCTTCACAAACTAACTGAACTTTGTAAATGACCAGAGCTGATGTAACCACAACTGTCATTTGGTGTGATGGCTTGGGTTCGCTGATGCCGTAATGTACCCCTTTCTGTGTGCCTTTTGTCATCCTGCTGGTGACATTTGTGTGTATTTTGCAGGACGCCCAATGATACTATTTTGGCTACATAAATTCGTTTGACTTCGTCGCCAATGGAATAAGCAATGATTCTGATTCAGAAGTTTCCGTGCCGCGAGTACCCGCACTGCTATACGCGGCTATGTTGATGCCACGAAAATAATTCTACCCCGGATGTGCGTGGAATAATTGCATTTTTTATTTTATTCGTCCGGCAAATACTCTCTGTATGGCAGATTCTTGGTACTATTGTTGCCTTTTTGGATTTGATCCTTGTCTGTTGCAGAATTCTGTGGTCAGCCACAAGCTCTGCTCTACCAAACTCAACACGCTCAGAAGAACATTTCGCAAACGGATTTGCAATTATGGACTTTCCTTTTGCCATTCCTCTGCCATTTTTCAGACAAACTATGGGGAGAAGGAGTCTGTTGCTACGTCCTGCATATATCTCTGGTGTTGTAATTTTGGTTCACCAAAAACGACACAGCATGCGGCGTAATTGTGGCACCACGATCCACAGCAGCAAAATGGATAAATGGTCATCTATCAAGCGACCGGGCCACTAGTGTGCAATTACTTAGCTTTTTGGCGGGACTTGCGTAGAAGTGGTAAATGGGAGAGGGGGGTAGTGTAGCAGGGCTATATAGGCGGTTTTATTGCTTATTCCTTTGACAGGATCCTGAGCAGTTGCAACATTTTCGGCGGAATAATTGGCTTGGTACGAGAGTAACAGATTGTGGTGTGGATTGTGAAATTGGTCGAAGAAGGGGGGGGGGGGATCAAAATTGATATACCACGCACGGTTAAGAACGTTCTCGGGCATAATGAAGAAATCGTTCACCTAACATTACTAGCGGATGTAGCGAAAGCCTTTTTATCGGTAATAGTTGAATATAGAAATGATTTGTTTTTTTTTTCTTTTGGTTTAAGTTATTGGCACAAAACCTTTTATAGAAAAAAAATGAAAAAAGAGAATTATTTAAACCTTTTAGAAAAACGTGGCCTTATTATCCCAATTTCTGCTTTGAAAAGTAAACTCCTATTTGTAGTAATATGGTATGAACACAATAAAGCTAATTGTAACAAATTATCCTTGTAAATGCATTATTTCCTCAAAGAGACTTATAGTACTCCAACTAAGAAACTCACCCCTGTCTACGTTGTTTCGAAAAAGGGGACAAACTTAACACAAACAAAAAAGGACATTCCTTCATTTCTACTCCATTACGAAGAAAACAAAGGATATGATTCATTTGAAAGAAATGGAAAAATAATTCCATCATTTCATTCTTATTATGTTGAGAGGACACTAGAGCAGAGTCATCCAAACCGATACAACCCTCCCTAGCAGTCATAGTTCTTTTAAGACTGTCCTACCGTCACAAAGTATCAACCTAAAGAGTGTCCTTGTTCATTTTTTGTTGCTGTTCTTTAAATTTTGTTGCTCCTTCCTTCAAGTAGAAGCAATCACAATAACCAAACATACTAAAAGCACAAAAGCAATAGGAACAAGGAGCATCTAAGAAAATAGAAAAAAAAGACACTCAAAGCCAATTGAAAGGGACGGACCAAATTTCTGATGTAGTGGGGGACAACGACGACTTTTAATGCGTATTGCATCTGTGCAAGGATATTTCTACCCCCAAAGCAGTCCACGACATTGTCGAGACTAATTTATGCGAAGCCAGGCATCGCAGTAACCCCTCTTATAAATTTTTTTGTTGTATTTTTAAAAATATGGAAATAAAAATGCTTAGTGTGAAAGTGTTTTGACAAATATCCTTGGTGTGCAAGACGAGCCGGAACCAGGACGAAATTATGAATTTGTCCAGGGAAATTTTTGAGTGGCATGGGCTGGCTTCAGTTGAATTATTTTTTTTACATTTTTTTTAATGGAACTGCACTCTCAAGAGTATAAGGATTGTGTTACGTTGATGGCAGGAAATACATCACAAATGACAGACTCATAAATTTCAATCCATTTAGTATGGTGCGGTGATGGTGGGGGGTTGAGGGTGGAGAAGGGAGAGTGTAGTTTTGTTCAAAAGGAGACGCTGGGCGGGAGTGGGAAACGGGCGTTGCAAATTGTTAAACGAAAATGAGAAGACATTTTATGACACTGACACTTGTGTGTCAATTATTCATTGCTTTTGACTTTTGTCATTTATAAAGTTTCACTATTGGGAGGATACGACGTAAAAAAGATCATCGACGCATTTGTGATTCGAAGGAATTTTATTCGTTTGAAGAAAATTGAACAATTCCTTGGGAAAAACGGTAGTCTAACCAGCGAAGAACAAAAATCAAAATTGTTCAATTTAATTTCGAATATCCACATTCAATTTTACAGGCACAAGGACCATATCGAAATTTCTTTCATGCTTGAAATGTATGTTTTTATCAACAGGGGGTTTTCTTTAATTTTCCGCAGCTGGAAGACTTTTTGCAGTTCGAAATGATGTGAATATTGCTTGAGTGCGAGCAACTATTAATTAAAACCCCGAAACGTCCAACAGGCGATAGTCTAAACAGTCACCTGGACTGACTTTTAGCGAGTGTTAACAAAGAATTTTACGAGATGAGTTTAAGTTCATACATAAAGCGGAAACTTAAATGCTCTCATGTTTATCCATATCCATCTGCGTAGTGCTACAGACGCCAAGATTACTTGTACAGCACTACAAGCTTTAAAGGAAATCTGTAAACTTCTCTACATAATTTTTTGAGTACTATCGAATAATCCTTACAACACAAAGAGTCGCATTTCTTTGATAACGAAAGCGGCTTCAATAACGTTGTGCAATCACTAGGGCTCCGAAGAATCTGAACAAAGAGAAGTCATTGGGAGAGTTGGTTTATATTCATCTAATAAACTCATTCTTATAAAACTTTACTGCAAGAAGATCTGCACGCAGAAATACATCGCAAAACGGTGTCTTATTTCTCCCTCTATGGACCACAGTAGGCAATGATTTTCTAATCAGCCTATAGGCTGAGGGATTAAAGAAGCGTACACGCGCGCTGATTATTCACCTGAAAATATGTTACAATTGTTTGTACATAAACACCATCAATCCTTAAACCGATCTTTAGTTGTTATAGTCTTTTCTCTTTCCCTTTACGTATCACATATATTTTAAGCAAACAAAACATTGAAGTAAAGCAGTTGATTATCGGACGCCGAACGAAGTGGTTGTGTTCTTATTTAGCTTTCACTAACAATACTTTTTGCTTCTGATTACATTTTCTTATACAAAACGATAACGTGGAAACCTTGTAAGAAGAAAGAGTTGAGAAAACCACTGTGGCACTTTTCTCTGGCCAAAAAGGAAATAAAAATAAATGGGGCCCATCTCCACATATTACCCTCGACTATATACAAATTATGATTAACCGATATTACCGTATACGGGGTGGGAGTTTGGTGAACTGTTTTAAAGAAAACAATTTATGTTGATAAACTAAGTAATGTCCAGCGGTTCGCGTGCATGTGGATGAGTGGTGCTCTCCACTTGAGACCTTCAGCTGCTTTAGATAACAGGTTGGTGCACAATTAATCACCTTTGTTGAAAGACGCAATAACTGTTGAAAATATCAATTATCTTTTGAAATGTGTGAAGTATACAGATGCAGAATACACGTCAATAAGCCATGGAACGTTATCCTTCTAAGGAATGCTTGATATTCGAAAGAAGCATTTCCGCGTCGTCTTATCTCTAGCTCTGGAGATTTGCACCGCTCCAGACCTTTTATTGTGGGTTATTAGAAGTCCCAGTGTTATGTACATAAAACTCACCCTTTTCAAACCTTTAAAGAGAAAATCCGTCCGGAATGCGAGCACATATCACCGGAAGTTCTGACACAAGTGATGAAAAATGTCAATTCTGATGGCGGCCACTTGAACGATATCATTTTTTTCCACTTGATGAAACAAATTTATTATATAAACATAATACAGAATTAAGACCAAAAGTTTTGATTTAAAGAAAAAAATTACACCAAAACGAAAACACCGGGTGACTATTTTTGCGCCACCCTATACTTCTCAACAAAAACACGTAGCAATGATCCATTTAAACATTCTTAACCCATTCAAATCAATCCCAAGTGATTGTGACTACACATTATCAAGGGCATCGAGTGAGTAAATTTTGGAAAATTTTGAAATAGTGAACAAAAACTAATGCCGTCCTACAATACAATATAAACTTGTACAAGCTTTTAAAGAATTTTTGGAGATGATGAATTTAGCTTCCAAAAAAATGCGGTGGAGATGTCGAGGACCTCAGAGGTATTTAAAGAGCAGATGAAGAAATTCTTAAGGGCGGATACAAACATATTAGTTGAAGATTTTGGATAATTTGAAATTGTTAAAATAAAATTAAATGCACTAGCTGATGAAAAGAAAAAGAAATTATGATGCTGTTGCACAAGCTTTCGAATAGTTTTTGAAGACTGAGAATTTAACTTCAAGAAATTGCGTTTGGGATGGCGAGAGAGCAAATGAAGAAGCTTTGGAGCCGAGAATACAAACATTTTAGCAGAAGATTTTGGAAAAAAAATCAAACGACTAAAAAAAAATGAATGTGGTCCTACAAGCCGAAGACAAAATAAAATGGGCACGACTGGGTCGCACGTACTTGCTCTTATGTGCGTTATCATATTGGGAGCAGCATGGTCTTTCACAGAAACAAGTAACTATAACATTAACGTAGAAAAATCACATGGTCTGAATCTATTAAAAGTGTCAAAACCATAAAACTCAGCGGTTTTTGTTAAAAATGAGGTAATAAATCACACGTCTGATACAAAATATAACAATGAATTAATGAAAAAAAGAAAATTGTAAAACCGATTTTGATGAAATCCTGTTTTTTTATTTTTAGTTTAAAAAAATGTTTTTTCAGATTTTGGTGGGCAGTTTTGTAGAGTTTATTAATATACATATAGTAATTGATAAAATTTAAATAATATTTTTTGATTAGAAAATATTGAATTTCAAAAAAAAAATCATTAATTAAAATTAATAATTAAATTAATTAAAGAAAAAACAATTATTAAAAAGTTAAGCAGGTATGCAGAATTAATTTGGCTATTTAGATCTTTTCAAATATAAAATTTGATGGAAATCCAGAGCCGTTACCGAGAAAGTCGAAAATTAAAAAAACCCTTATATGAAATGTACCTCTAATAGACTTTTATCCTAAATTTGGTTTTGATAAGATGATAATTAATACCTAAAAAAAAAAATCATCAAAATCGTTGGAGCCGTTTTCGAGAAAAAGAAGCTTTTCCTTTACGGTATGGTAGGTACCGTTATTTTTGGCTCTAAAAATTAAATTTCAATTTCCCCTCTGAGGAATGCTAAAAGAATAACCCATACCAAATTTAAAGCCATTTATAGGCTGCAGCTCCTTATACCCACAGACAGAAAGACAGACGGACATTTTTTGTCAAAGAATTGTTGGAGATTGAGTATTAATCCTCGAAAAAAGCGGCGGAGATGGCGAGGGCCTGAGAGGCATTGAGTCTCGAGTGAGAAAATGATGAAACTCGGAGAGCGGCTACAAAAAAGTAAAAACTTATTTTTCTCAGAAACTGCTCCAAGAATTTTTGTGAAAAAAAATCAGTGCAAATATAAGTAATTCTTGTGTTTACGTTTGCATTCTTGAATAATTTTTTTTTTAATTTAAAAAAAAAAACATTTTATTTAAGAACCGTTCCTGGATTTAAAAGAAATCACATTTTTTCACATTTTCTAAAACTACACTATTTTAGGTACTTTTTTCAAACAATCAAGAGTCAGAAAAATCAAATTAAATCTTTGAAGTTCCCTTAATATTTTTCAAATTTTATTCGAAGCTGTGACCGCACATAAGAGTACATACGATCGAGTATATTTTTTTTTATATTTGTATTTGTATTTGCATTAAAAAATCTTTAAATGATACAATAAGATTCAATCTTTTTATAGTATCTAAACAAATTTACAAAAGGAATAAAAGTAACTATACAATTATACGATTATTACACAATTATTAAATTAATATAGAAAATAAAGCAAAACAAATTTTAAATATGAACACAAAATAATAAATATGCAATTAAAAAGAAAAAATATAATAAAAAATAAAGTTGATAAATACAATTCAATGGAATTTAAAAAATTAATGTACATTTTCAGATTTATTTTTATAAGTTTTCCAATTAAATTTTTTTTTTTTTTTTTTTTTTTTATTGAAGAAGAGAAAAATGTAAATGCCTTCTTTCTAAAAGTAGACGGTTCGACAGTTCTTTGAATTTCAAACGGAAGTTCATTCCATATCTTGACTACAGTAACAAAAAAAGATCTTTCAGAAATGGTGTGTGAAACGTAGGCAGTCATTAAACGCTACATTAAGTTTACGTTTACATTCGTAATCTAGATTAGTGTAGACGGCACAGTTAAAAGTGAAAAAGGGTAATATAAGGCTTTTAACGAGATGTTTTTTTAAATCAGTGTCCAATATATGGGAAGAAGACCTCAGGGAACGTAAGCCACAGTAAATTCGTCTAATAGATTCTGATATTGCATCACAACATGTCAATTTATGATTAATTTGAAAACCTAGGTATTTAACTTTGCGAATATATTCAATAGCCTGTGTATTTAAAACAATCACTGGTAGATCCATATTATAAACTTCATGTCTTGAGCAGATCATACATAGTGTTTTTGACCAACTAAGTTGAAGTTTATTTAGGTTAGCCCAGTTTTGTATATTTACCAAATCTTCGTTGATTCGAGCAACACAATTTTCCATCAAACCAATTTTACGAAAAATATACAACAAAACATCGTCTGCATACATATGAACGTATTAATTGTTAACAATTTCAGGTAAGTCATTAATAAAAAGGGAAAAAAGAAGTGGCCCCAGTATTGACCCCTTGTGGCACCCCGCAGTTGACAATAAATGGGCTAAAAGAACCTTCGTCAGTCGTAATTTTTTGAAGCCTGTTATAGAGATAGTTCCTCAATAACTTAAGAGCAGTACTAGAGAAACTGAAATTATTACAAAGTTTAGAAATTAAAATTTGATGATCAATACAATCAAAAGCTTTTGAGAAATCTAAAAGGACCATAGTACCAAGATTACTATCAAGTGCAACACGAAAATCAGATGTGACCTTTACAACTGCAGTTTCACAACTTGTTTGTTGCGAAAACCCGACTGCCATTTACAAAGCTTGTTCTTGGCTTGAATGTAGTTCAGAATTTGATCAGCCATCAGCCGTTCAAAAACTTTACCAAAAAACAGGTAGCAAACTAATTGGTCTGAAATCAGAAGGTTCCATTGGATTACTTTTTTTTGGAATTGGTATAACCCTTGCATTTTTCCAAAGATCAGGAAACTCACTTCTATAGATGCAAGCGTTAATACTATATTTCAAAGGTGGAAGAACAATAGGTAACATTAACCGAATAAATTTCGGTGAAACATTATCAGAGCCGATTGCATTAGATTTAATTGACCTGATAGCACTTACTACTACTTACTTAGGTGGCGCTACAGTTCGCACTCCAAGTTGGTTCAGGTCGTCCTCCACTTGAGCGCGCCACCTAAGGCGAGGTCTTCCTTGACTGCGTCTACCCTCTGGGATGGAATCGAAGATCCTGCGAGCCGGAGCATTGTTGTCCATTCGCTCTACATGACCTAGCCATCTTAAACGTGATATGCGTATGGTCAATGTCGCTGTACAGCTCGTATAGTTCTTGGTTGAACCTTCTCCTCCAAAGCCCGTTAACGCAGATAGGGCCAAAAATCTTCCGAAGAATCTTACGCTCAAAACGACTAAGGATATCTTCATCCGCTTTAGATAGAGTCCATGCCTCGGCGCCATAGAGCAGGACTGGGATGATTAAGGTCTTATACAGAGTCTCCTTTGTCTTTCGAGAGAGGGCTTTGCTACTCAATTGCCTTCCTTGCCCATAGAAACAGCGATTGGCAAGAGTAATTCTTCGCTTTATTTCTGACGAGATGTTGTTGTCAGATGTTATAGCGGATCCGAGGTACACAAAGTCCCTAACTACCTCAAAGTTGTACCTGTCTATTGTGATGTTTTGTCCAATCCGCCGGTGTTGTGTGTCCCTTTTTGTGGATAGCAGGTACTTCGTTTTGGCCTCATTGACTGCTAGTCCCATCTTAGCCGCTTCAGCTTCAATGCTAGCAAACGTTCCACTGACAGCTCGCCGAGTTCTGCCAATGATGTCTATGTCGTCAGCGTATGCTAGCAATTGCACAGACTTGAAAAAAATTGTCCCACTACAATTGACTTGCGAGTTTCTTATAATTTTTTCAAGTATTAAGTTGAAGAAATCGCACGATAGCGCATCACCTTGTCGGAATCCTTTTTTGACGTCAAAAGCTTCTGTGAGGTCAGAACCAACCTTGACGGAGCAGCGAGAGTTCTCCATCGTCATCCTGCACAGTCGGACGAGTTTTGTGGGAATGCCAAAACCTGACATGGCTCTGTATAGCTCGTCTCTATAAATGCTATCGTACGCGGCCTTAAAATCGATAAAGAGGTGGTGAGTATCGATTTGGAATTCTTGGGTGGTTTCCAGGATCTGCCGTAGCGTGAACATTTGATAGATTGTGGACTTTCCAGGTCTGAAACCACACTGATAGGGGCCAATCAGGTTGCTGACGAAAGGTTTCAGGCGTTCACATAGTACGGCAGAGAGGATCTTGTAGGCGATATTCAGGAGACTTATTCCTCTATAGTTGGCGCAGTTTAGAGGGTCTCCTTTCTTGTTAATCGGGCAAACGATGCTGAGGTTCCATTCATCAGGCATACTTTCTTCTGACCAAACTTTAGAGATGAGTTGGTGTATGCACTCCACCAGGTCATCTCCGGCCGCTTTAAAAAGTTCGGCGGGTAATCCGTCGGGTCCAGCAGCTTTGTTGTTTTTGAGTTTAGATATTGCTATCCTTACTTCATGTTGGTCAGGTGGACGGAAGTTTTGTCTGTCATCATCCATGTTGAATGGTTCATTCTGCCTGACAGCGGTATTTTGGTCTTCATCTGGCATGTTCTTTTTACCTGTTGGTAAAACTTCCGCACGTTGTTCCTGGAGTAGCATCTCTCAATATCTTCGATCGCGCGCTTCTCATGCTCTCTCTTTTTCTTTTGGAGAAGCCGGTGTTCTTCCCGTCTTTTCTGCTCATAGAGCTCGCGAGCAGCTCTCGTCTTTCTTTGCAGCGCCGCTTTATATGCCTCTTGTTTGGCTGCATGGGCCTGCCTGCATTCGTCATCAAACCAGAGGTTTCGTGGTGGTGGTCTGGTGAAACCTAGCACATCAGTTGCGGCATCTCTGATGGCTTGTTGGCAGTGTTGCCACTGATCTTCGGCACTTGATGCTGGCGGTATTGGATTTCTTGAGAGGTTACGGGATATTCGATCGGCATAGGTTCTGGCGGTTTCTTGCGATTGCAGCTTTCCGACGTCATACTTCCTCACAGTATTACTCCGTTGTTGTGGAGTTCGGGTTATTCCCATTCTTACCTTTGCTGCAACAAGGTAGTGATCCGAGTCGATGTTAGCTGCTCGGAAGGTGCGAACATCCAAGATACTGGAGGCGTGTCTTGCATCGATCGCAACGTGATCAATCTGATTGACGGTTCTTTGATCTGGGTGTCGCCAAGTCCCTTTGTGTATATCGAGATGAGGAAACCGTGTGCTTGCAATGGTGACGTTATGTGCCGCTGCGAAGTCAATTAGCCTAAGTCCGTTTTCAGACGTTGTGTCGTGTAGGCTATGTTTTCCGACAGTCCTACCAAAGATTTCCTCTTTACCAATTTTGGCATTAAAATCGCCTAGTACGATCTTAACGTCGTATTTAGGGCATTGCTCATAGGTTTTGTCGAGGAGCTCATAGAAGTCATCCTTGGTGGCGTCATCTTTGTCCTCTGTGGGGGCATGAGCGCATATTAGGCTAATGTTGGCGAATTTAGCCTTGATACGGATTGTCACAAGTCGCTCACTTACGTGTCGAAAGCCCAAGACTTCTTGCCTAAGTCTACCGCTTATGACGAATCCGCACCCAAATAAACGCTGTGGTCTTCTTGCGCAATCACCGTAGTACACGTCACAGTTTTTCATCCTCCTTTTGCCCGGCCCATTCCATCGCACTTCCTGGATGGCAGTAATTCCTGCTCTGTAGCAGTCTAGGGCCTCCGCTAGTTGTTTGGATGCACGTGGTCTGTTAAGAGTTCTAACATTCCACGTGCAGATCCGAAGGTCGTTGTCCTTGATTCGTTTTTCCGGGTCGTCAACAGTAAATCCGTCCTTTTATTGGTCTATTGGTCGCTTCGTAACTTTTTCTTTTTTCCGTGGCAGGGTTGTTAACCCCACGCACAACCCCCAACCTGGAGGGCCAGGTCCTTTGTTGGATTCCTTGGACAAAAGGAACCGGAGAATCCGGAGTCAGTAACCCACTTCGGGGATGTGAGCGCTGCCGTTGGCCCATTAAGGGTTCATCCGCCACCATCTCTATTTCAATGCCCTGACTTGCATTGAATTGTCCTAATGACCTTATCTCCAAATACGTCGAAGTAGCTCATTAGGGCGTCTGCTTCGTTGACTGTTGACGCCACCGTTGGTCCAGTTGGTTGGGCTTACCGCCGTACGTCCTCTTTCTGAGGGGCTCGTGCAAGACTTCTGCGAATCGATCAGAACAGTCATTAAAGCAGAGCATTATAGTGTTGCTATTTTTTCTGTGTTCAACACTCGCGCTTATAAGTTTAGCAGGAATGTCCGGATGGACAGACCAGTACCCGGTGGTTACCGCGGGGAGGTAAAATAAGCACAATTGATGTGTACGATATAGTTGCAGCGACTGTGCATCACCAGTTTGATGCCTTTCAGTGCCTACCCTATTCATACAGCACCCAACCACCATAGCACTTAAAATCCTATTATTATCCACACAGTTAAAAGAAAATAAGCCAGCATCATTTCCTGGCATGATTAAAGGCACATTCATATTAAGCAGAGGAGGAGCATAAAATGACCTCATTAATTCAGGATTTAGTGAACAATTTGATGAATTTTTGCTTCCAGTAACACCAATATCTTTAAGGTATAACATATCATAACCAATAATCATATGCAACATTATTTTGAATATCTACAAAGTTTAAAGATCGATATGACCGGTAGCTAAAAGATTTTGGATCACGTATGCTTCTCGTATTAAAATGAAAAGAACAGAAAATTAAATCGTGAATAAAGTCCGAAGTCAGCCTAATTTGGTCGTGTCGTGCAATTTACTGTAGTTTTTCATTAATCAGAACGAAAAATTTCAAATAGTCTTTTTTTTCTTTAGTTTTTTTTTTGTATTGTTAATTAATAAAAGTCAACTTTAAATAACAAAATAATTGTCTTGCATTTTAAAAAGTAAATTAATAGGTTAAGATTTAGATCTCATTTTCTTCATTCTTAAAACAAATCAAAATAAAACCGTTAAAAAACCCCCCACTGCATCATAATACAATAATGGTCGTCCTTTATTAGAAATTATAAACTTCCTCAAAATTTATATCGCCACATAAATGACAAGCGCCCGCCGGAAATATCTCCATAACCGAAATAACTTCTTCCACGCGTTCGTGGCTCCCTAACGCCCCCTACCATCAAAAGTAAGCCCCATACTGTTTCATTGTCACCCTTAATTTTGGCAAAGACAAAGGACATCGAATCCTGGGCTGGGCGGGTGCCACTAAAACTTTCATAACTTTTTGATGTGACATATCTAATTATTGTTTTCCATCTTCCTTCCAGTCATATGCCTGAGTGCTTGTGCTTGTGTTTGTGTGTGTGTTTCGATGATTTATTGTTTTTCAGGGTTTTGTTTAGTAATAATGTATCATTCACTCAAACGCACACTGAACGTTACAGCCATCTTCTAATTAAAGCAATTAAGGATCCAAATTACCCAGCTACTTGTACGTTATGTATACTTTGAGTGTTTTTTTGTTTTAAGGAGCAGCCTACATTATTTGTCATATTTTCTGATGTCTTTGAGTGCATTTCAGTGTAAAATGTTAAACGCACTGTTAGAATGAACATTTCTTATTTTTTTTCTACCCAAAGTGATATGTCCTTGTGACAAAACTGTTGAATGGTAAAAACATTTGTGTGGATTGCATGTGACTTCAAGTTGAGTTCAATTGCCTCCGAAAAAAACACTTGTGAGTGGCTTGTTAGCATGAGTGACAAAGTGTAATCTTTGCTCAATGACACTTTGAGATGATAACTTAATTATGGCAAACGAAATGATTATGTTGGATGTGAGAACTAAATTTGCCACACACAAGTATTTAACCAAAGAGAGACTCCCTACTGTGACCGGGAAAATGGATGGAAGAGGAGGGGGTTGATGATGATGATGGCTCAGCAGCTGATTTTGACTTAATGATGCTCATTAATTATGAGTGAAAGCTCAGCACAAAACGAAGCGAAACGACGACTTCCTCAATGAACCAAACAGACAGGACGAACATGAGTTCTGTGTTGTTTGGTTCATTAAAACCTCTGACAATGTTGGGGGAGGAGAGATATGTGTGTCGAGTTCGGGTTTCGGGATCGTGTAGGCTTCACGCGCTCTCAAAAAAGTGATTTAGGGATATAATCATTTGTAATACGAACCACGAGGAAATAATTATTCCCAATTGTGTACTTTATTAAAAGCGTTTTATGTGCAGGATGAGCTCTGGACCATAGTGTTTGGTCTAGAATGACGGATGAGTGCACTCAGAACTGGCCAACTTGTCGGAACAAAATAATAATGCGTGATGAGGTGTTGCATGGGCAGAACAATAAACATAAATATTTCGTTTAATTTTTTTAAGCAAAATTTATTGGTCCAACAAAAAAAAATTCATCTGCTTTGGCACTGTGAACTTATGGGTTCTTCAAGCTGATTTATGTCAAAAACAAAGCTGAAGTCCTTTAGGAAAGGAGATAACCGAGTAATTTATATGTATTAAGGGAATTTTCGAATTGGTATTATAAAACAATTAATGTAAGCAGTAAACAATTTTGTGAATATCAGGAGCCTTCAGGAATATACATATATTGATGAGAAGAAGAAGAGGGATCCGGTTATTCAGTTGTTATTTCAGCATTTGAAACTCAAAACTCTTAACAGATTCCATATAAATTTGGATCCAGCATGTTATACAAGCCCAATATAGTTTCCTTGAGAAATCTTAATTTCGTCAGTTTATTCGACATTCACGTTTCCTCTGGCCAAATGCAAAATATCAAAGACGTTTTTCAGAATGTTCATCTGCAATCATAAACAACATTTTTTTTCAATTAAACATCAAATTTCAACCAAAAGCATCAGCAAACAATTTTTGATTTTCTGCATCTTCAAATAAATATTTGCTTATATTTTTGACATTCTCGCACAAATTCGGATTCGACGGGAGCTGGCACATCCAGCTCAGGAGATAAATATTCATCCAAAGAAAAAAATTAAATCCGATGATCTTTTTCATTTCGCGACTTTGGATTGCAAAAAAATACAGGACCTATAACCCGTATTTTTGAACTTCTCGTCTCGAAGCGAAAGATAAACACATATTCCTGAAGGAAGAAGAAAGTTTCTTTCTGTCGCTGCCGTCATGTTTGCCCACTGTTTCGTTACGCTCCGTTGACTGAGCGCAAATACGAATTGGGATTTAGTTGAATGGCAAAAGGGACCTCGTTGTATGCGGCGCGCCAAGGAAGGGCACGATATAACGGTGTATCGTGCATATGAGCATAAGTATAAAATATGGACAAACGACACGAATGGGAAGGAAAAGGATGCATGAATCCCGGTTTTATGCTTGAAATAATTTCAAATGTCTTAAGATGATGCCAAGAAAAGTATATTTATAGTTATTTTTTTTTATCTCGAATGTTAGGACCTAGAATCCATCCTCCTCCTCATCCCCCCCCCCCCCCAGCCAGTCGTTTGGGCCACAGTATGTTTCGTGTTATAAATGTGGATATTTTTGGACAAGCGCAAGGACGTGAACCTTATGCAAACTCTATTACTTTTGGTTAAACGGAATGACAGTTGGGCTGTCAAACGAAGATTGCAAAATGGAAAATTCATATTTTTATCCAAATATCTCTAGGGATGGCTCTGTTGTGAATATAAGGGTAACGATTGGTGAATGTACATGTTGGAAGTTCGTTATGGATGTTGCAGTGATGGAGGGATCTGCTGACTGAAAACATTTTTGTTTTTTTTTTTGTTTTTTGAGGAAGAAATGTTAAAACATAAATACCGAAAAAATATCAAAGTCTTAATCTAAAGTTTTTTTTTTTGAAATAGTTTCCTTTTGTCATTAAAGTGAGGTGAAATTTTCCAGGGAAGTATTTTCCTTATTTTATTTTTCAATATTTTTCTATGGTTGAGTTTGACATGTTTTGGTCTCTACAAAACGTTGCCTTTTTGGATTCATATTTAATTGTTATTTTGTATATTATTACGTATTATTAAAAATAAGTTTAGTTTTTCTCTCTCAGAATATCGATGAGTTAAGAAGAGTAACACCGATTAGTTAACAACGGAACGCCGATGAGTTAAGACGAGTAACGCCGATAGGTTGAAAAGGTAACACCAGTGAGTTCGAACGAGAGAATAAAACTAAGTGTTATAGTTTTAATAAACCACTACTTCAATCTCTTAGAATATTGTACTTCCATCTCCATTTTAACAATTGTTCAATTAAAACATGATTTCAGGAAAAAACAAGTTTCCTTCCCAAACAAAAAATTCTTTCCCCCGAAATCCCTAAATCCTTAATTGTGTTCTTGTTTTTCCTTATTTCTCCTCCCCCCCCCCCCTTCCCAAAAATCACTCAATTGCCTGATGATTTTAATCTGAAAACATTAGTTTCCGCCATCAGGTCAGTCCAACTAATTCACAGTATAATCCACCACTCACACTATGCTAGAGTGAAAAGGGGAGCTCAACTTAGCGTCATAAATTACATCGCTGACTAGGATAATGCACATCCCCAGTCAGCGAGGAACACAAGAAAAAAAAAAACAACCCCAACTATAGGAAAGCCAACAATGACAATGCACACACACATACGCTTCATTGGTGGGTTATCCTGTTGGCCACACTTCCCCCCTACGACGGAGACAAAAGGAAACGTTGAGCCTTGAAAAACAGGAAATTTAATTTCCCCTACGCATAAATTTTCGGTTTTTCTTCCCCATTCCAACTTAATTTTGGTGTTTTAGAGCTCAGCCTCATATTTACAAAAAAAAAAAGTGGAGGGGGAGTTAATAAAAAAAAAACAAACCCAATGCGTTAGTAACCGTGTGTTAAGGCCGTATACGCCCTGCGACGCATAGATACCTATCCTTGCAAAATCTATGTCGATGTCCTTTGCGGCCGCCCGACTGGTGGTGTTAGCTCGTTTGTTATTCTAAGCAGAGTCCTGAGAGTCCCCATGTACATGGGTTATCATCAGTTCACTTCAAAAAGAGAGCTTAAAGTCGGATGCCGGATATGGCCATAGATAAACACGGAGCATCCGCATCCGGATGCATGAGCAATTTTCACGACCCCAAAGCAAAGGGTATACCTGTGTTGACTGTGCAGTGATTATTCTAGAGGTGGAGGGGATAAGCGATCTCATTATCAGGATATTGAGATAAAAACACGAGGTAAATCGTAAAAAGCGACCTTTTCTCCAAAACCTAAGCTCATAGAGCTTCGCCTAACTCAAAGCCCAAAATCTGGCTGGCGTCGCTATAAAATCCTTCTGTGGAATAATTTCAAATGGCATCGAGTCGGCGGCCTGTTATCCTGGCAATTAAACAGTCGTAAAATGGGGGACTTTAATTGGATATTACATCCGTTGTGGTATGTGTGTGTAGGGGGGGGGGGGCGTCAGATGAGTTTGGTCTTCCTTTTCGGGCGATGAAAATGATGATTTTCACAGTTCTTATCGCAATGAATTATGAGATTATTTTTTCTTTCAGTGTTGTTGTTAAGGATTTTTTTTGCGGATGTTGGGCATTATGAAGGGAGCACGCTTAATAACAGGACACGGCGTATATTTCCAACAAGAGACAGGATGGTTTTGAGATGAAATGAACGCCAAAATGTTAACTCATGCAATTAAAAGCTGTTAATTGAAAAATACTAATTAAGACGCTTTATTGAGGGCTTATGTTTGGCGATGAAAACTGTCTAGATGAAATTCGAGAAGAAAATTAAATGTTCATGAGGAGATTGAATCAAGCGAAATATGAAATTGTTTGGAAGATTTTTTTCTTATGACATTTTAATTGTATTTCACGATTTGTATCCTTTAAAAACCAAGCTTTATTAAAAAAATATACAAATAACTGGCTGTGGAAATAAAAAACTTATGAAAGATGTTTTTCTCAACTCAAGCTTTTGATATACAGAAACTGTTGGTTTGCCACGCAAATAAATTTTGTGGACGTTAAGGTAGGCTAAAGAAACATTTTTTTAAACATTTAAGAAACATTTCATAAGAATTTCCCATTCCGGAGGGAAAACTTTTTTTTTCTCAAGCATTTTAGCCTATTCGACAGATATGAAAGGGTGGGGTAGGGGTATTTTGACCCGAAAAGTAACAAATATCAATACCAAATCCAACATGATTTGAATATGGTTGGCTTCTATCAGGGAAAAAAAATAATTTTGTAAATTTAGGTTAGGTAATGGAGCGGGCTGTATTTTTATGGTGTCAAAAGTTGGTGATTGTTAACTAAGAATTATAAATACACCTACATTTAATAATAAATTGGGTATAACAGAAGCATTACGATAAAAATCAGGATTTTTTTTTGCATTTTTTAAAGAAATTGCAAAAATTACCTTGTTTTCGAAGCGCTATATCTCATTAATGAATGCACAGGTCTTCGAGGTCCAGAACTTGAGAAAATGTTAATTAATTATCTCTGAACAACATCCCATAGTTTTATTAAGTTCCGACCTTTTCTTTGTCTGAAACTACCAGTCGACTTAACTAAAATATATACAAAGATGGGGAGAAAATGGAAAACAAAGAAACATTTCACACTTTTTTCCGGAAACGTCCGCACTAAAAAAACATTTCTGAAATATTTTTGAATTAAAAAAAAAAAAAAAAAAAAACAGAAATATTTTTTAAACAATGTTTTCCAAAATGCTTCTTTGGTGTGGACACACTTTAAGACTCCAAAATCCAATAAGTGACAGTTCAGTAGTACCACATTGATATGCCTTTCAAATCAACACTTGATGGCCAAAATTGCAATCAAGAAACCCTTGAACCCAACTTCAGACAAACAGTCCAAATATAGCAATTCCTTCCTTAGCTGTACCACGTGAATATAGAATGCCTTGTCATAAAGTAATTTCCCCTCCGATTTTGAAAAAAAAAAAAAATTTGCATCGGCACTTCTTTTCTAATTTTCGTAACGCCAAGGCCCCTTCAGTAGTGGCTAATTGAAAAAAAAGCAATCAGGCAACATCAAAAGAAATTCAGATCGACTGAGAACATCACTGGTATCTGTAAAAAAAGAAGGAGAGTCAATTTATTCTTATTAGTGCGCAAGTAGTTAAGATCCAACTAAACCAGGACCTTAATTGTGGCCGAAAAACTATCTTTATAAACCGTTGTCGTTGTTCACTCTGGTGTGCCCCAACGGCGCCATCTTGCCCGGTATAGAGTCAAATCTCGCTTAGGTCAATTAATTTTGCCATCTGTTAAAACATGGAAGCCGGAACTGAAACTGTACCAAGACAGTCAAGAGCGAGAGATTCCTGGATATCCCAAGACACCTGGGACAAAATCACATATCGCAGATCACTCAAAGTTAGGATCATTTCTGAAAATGATGCTCAGCGAAAATTGTTTCTACGGAATGAGTATAGAGTATCTCTTAAGACAGTGCAGCGTTGTGTGAGACGTGAAAAGAGGGCAAGGGTGGACAAACTTGCGGAAAATGCGCAACAGGCTGCAGGAAGAGGGGACGCAAGAGAACTGTATAAAATCACTAAGGACATTGTTGGCCAGCGTAGTAGCACTGACACTAACCATCCAGTGTTAGATTTGAATGGCAACCTTTTAGTGACGATAGAAGATCAGCTACAAAAATGGAAGGAGCACTTTTGTGCACTGCTAAATAGTGACCAAATACAGAATTGAATCGACAATTGAACAACATGCGCAGATCTTCTAGGGGCATTGATACCAGTTCCCCAACGGGTACAGAGATTAAAAACGCGATCCATCTTCTAAAGAAAAACAAGGCAGCTGGACTTGACAGTATTCCTGCGGAGTTCCTGAAAACAGACCCTGAAGCAGCTTCCCATATTTTGCTAAATTTAGTGCAGGCTGTTTGGGAAAGCGAAACTTACCCACAGGACTGGAAGGATGGAGTTATTGTGAAGTTACCAAAGAAAGGGAACCTCAAAAACTGTAATAACTGGCGCGGTATCACCATATTGTCCGTTTTTCCGAAATTAATGGCAACCATTGTTCTCGAAAGGATAAAATCCAGGATCGAATCTACCCTCAAGAGGCACCATGCGGGATTTCGTAGTGGTCGGTCTTGTGTCGACCACATCAACACCTTGCGAATCATACTCGAACAATCGTCTGAGTACCAATCACCGCTGTACCTCATGTTTGTGGATTTTGAGAAGGCATTCGACAAGGTTAATCGTGAATGCATATGGAGATCGCTTATTGCGAGAGGTATCCCTGAGAAAATTGTCGCCATTATTAAAGAAATCTTACAACAACGCAAGGTGTTTTCTTTTTGCACAGACAACTTTCCGATTCCTTCGATGTGCGTCAAGGAGTGAGACAAGGAGATGTCCTGTCACCAATTCTGTTTTTACTGGTAATTGACGATGTGATGACTGCCACGGTGGGTGGAACTGAGAGGCATGGTATCCAATGGAGTCTGTTTGACAAATTCAGCCACATAGACTATGCTGACGATATATGTCTCATGGCGAACAACACGGCTGGCTTAAATCAAATATGTCATTCGCTGCAGCTAAATGGGGAGGTGGCTGGCTTAAGGATCAACGCAAATAAGACCAAAATAATGACTACGGGCCAAAGCACACAACAAGTTACTCTAAGGCAGGGACCCATCGAGGATTACACGCAGTTTAACTACCTGGGCAGTTTCATAGCACTCGATGGCGGAACGAACCTGGATGAAAACAATAGAATAAACAAAGTCCGTAGTGCATTTGGAATCCTTTCTCCTATGTGGAACTCCAGCAAAATATCGCTACGCACCAAGTTGAGACTCTTCGAATCCAACGTAAAATCTGTGCCGTTATATGCTTCAGAAACATGGAAATGCTCTGCAATCATCTCGAGCAGGCTACAAGCCTTCGTTAACCGTTGTCTGCGGTACATTCTGAAGATCCGGTGGCCGCAAACCATATCGAACGCTGCACTGTGGAATAGGACCGGACAGAGAAAATTGGACGCCGACATCAGACAACGGAAGTGGCGTTGGATAGGCCATACACTGAGGACACCTAACGACAACATAGCGAAGCAATCCTTCGAATGGAATCCTCAGGGTAATAGACGCGTTGGAAGACCGAAAACAACTTGGAGGTCATCTGTTTTGGGGGAAGCTCGATCTCAAGGTTTTCAATCGTGGCTACAGCTAAGGTCAGTCGCGGCAAATCGGGACAGATGGAACCGATAAGGCTGTGCAGAATGAAACAAGAAGTCGGGGCGAATGAATAACCTTCACCTCATTTCACTCCTGGCGGTGCAATAATTATTTTTCCTTGCCTTACTTTTCTGATGCATGGAAAGCTGATGAGATCTAAAACCAATTTATTAGTGAAAGAACCACTCACCTAGGAATTTAAAATAACAAGATATAGGCGCGGAAAACTTGAGTGAAAAATGCATTTTCTGGCACGCGACCTTCAATCCGCTCCTGGAGGCACATTTATCTTTTCAAGACTTATTACCTATTTGGCATTGCAAAATACACTCAGCTAAGACTCCATGTAATGAGATATAGGCATCTGAAAGCTTGAGTGAAAAAAATGTATTTTCTGACAAGCGACCTTTCAAGCCGCTCCTGGTGGTGCAGTTATTCTTTGAAGTAATTTGTGGTACATGGGCTTGGACACGCCACCTTTCAATCCGCTACTGGTAACGCAGTTATTTTTTTCAAGAAATCGAAAGTATATGGACCGTGTATGTATAGTTTACCGCGATTTCGGCAAAGAAAATATTTTTGTTCAACCAAGTTTTTAAGAATTGATAAGTTGTTGTTAATATTGTTTTGAAATAATTATAAATATAATTACGTTCAGAAGAAGTGTTGTGTTTTATTAACCGGAAAAGAAATTGAACCCCTACATGGTAACCCATCATTTCATAATGTATTGTAAGCCTCATTTTATTCACCGCACAGCACGAATGTTGAATAAATTTAAAGCTTCTGCTCTACATAGATGATTTTTAAAACACATTAACAAATTTAAGGACTACGCCTTAAGGATATACATAATTTAATGTATTTTTTTTTTATTTTCATTAATTTATTATTATTATTAATTTATCTTCCTCGAAATTAATTTGTCATTCCATAGCAGATATTTTCGTAGAATTCGAATCCTGATGTATCTTTCCCATACACCTGCATGCACATTAAGGACAGGACATCATTAAATAAGTTCGCAGTTCGCACCCACCAAATTCACCGTGAATTCAATTTTTTCTCCGTTTAACCTGTTTTCCCAGCGAATATGTGATGGCACAGAAAAAATACACCTCCTTTAAAAGCCCCAACCTGTTAGCATGGTATATCTTCCAACTCCCTCGTTTCCCCGCAAAAAAAACCGTGAATTTTCTCGCTTCCATACAATTAAAGATGCAAATCAGAGCAATTTTTCCATTCAGCGGTGCAGCAATTTAAATCTGTTAAATAATAGCTACTAATTGGATATCCGCACAGTTGAAGAAGAAAACGTTAAGCGAGTGGTGGCTGGAGGGCTAGGAGGACGACATACACACAACTTACAAAAGCATTAAATTCAAAATGACATATGAAAATACCAGACTCGTGCATGACAAGATTCGTGTTCATCAGCAAATCACACGAAAAATTATTAAAATTCATTTTCCTGAATTCTTTTTTTTGGTTCATTTTTATTTGACGACCAATTTAAGGATTAGTGAGTTAATCACGTTTCTAATATATTCACACCGCACTCACTCCCTTATGACAATCCCCACCTTCACCGCAGGCTCATGGCATCCATTTTATGTTGGCTGCTAATAAATTTCCATTTTGACTAACAGTTATTGAGGCCATTTTTTGAATCCTTCACATCCATCAGGATTCTCGTGTTAGTCATGCAAAAATTGTTAAATTGCTCCAAATTTGTGTTAAGTCCCCACTCCTTTGTGGGTGGAGTATATAGAGTGTGCTTGCAAACATGCTGATTGGTGGGGAATTTTGAAATCATATGGAGCTCCATTACGATGTGGAGGTAGTGGAAACTGGCGCTCGGGCAAAAGCAGAGATTTTGAAATTGACTGCTCAAAATTAGATTTCCGACAACTAGCGATTTCAATTTGTGCGGTGTCAATTGCAGAACGATTTTTTGTTGTTGTTGTTGTTGTTTCGCTTTACTCCCGTTGCATGCAACCGTTATGCGCGTTGTCGGCTCGGGGAGTTATCGCTATATATTTGAATGTCGAATTGCTTTCAATTTAGGGAATTATACTAAAAGTGTAGCTGTGCGTATGTGTGCCTGTTGGGGGGGGGTGTTTGCAACTATTAATAGGGATGTTTCGTAGAGAGCAAACTGAATTCAGTTGGAGGCATGGCATGGGATTGTAAGTGAATCAACATTTTGGACGCATGCAGATAAAAAGGCTAAAGTGAGTCAATTTTGCAAGTTTATTTCATTTAGTGTTGTCCAATTTAGCTCTAAAAGGAAGGCTTCATATTGTAGCTGTGCAGAGGCAAATGAAATAATAAAATAAGGTCATGTTGTAGCTTGGGTATCGACAGAATGTGGTTGAATGTGAAGAGATCGGCGTTAAGCCAAAAAATCGGGAGCAAAATTGACGTACTTTTCGTACACTAAATTCATTTTTTTTCTGGTTGCATGTCAATAAGATGCAACCACATAATATATTCCATTTCCATTATGTAAGTGAGTAGTAAGTGAGTTGTACTCCAAGCATTACTCTTCGTCAACCACCCTTTAACAAGTTAGCCATTATACTTTCACCAGACCTCATACATATATTATATACGTGGCTGTAGTGTGTGCATCCGTTTTGTCTATTGTTGTGCATTCATAACATAGCCCACTTCCTACTGCCCGGACAAGGAAACTGTCCAACCGTGTGTGTAATGCATTACCAAAGATATTCACAAAACAAACCTATTGGGTTGGGGTGCCTCATACCTGCGTAGAATCTTCTCCAGAAAACTTAGTGTCATTACATCTGAAAGTCAATAAGGTCGCATGGTTAGTCTGAGTAACGGATTCATCCACACTAACTTTCCTGTAGACATTAGTCCTGTTGAGTGCGAGTTCCCTCGCCAAATTATTACGTAGGATTCAGACAGACTGGTCGGAGCATTTCAAAAGTTTCCAACTGCGCGTCCCATTGAAAATGTCAAAATACCGCAAACATTGTGTTGGACATGCTTTAATTGTGGTCATGATAGTGCCAGGGCGATGGCGATGGCTGGACGCTGGAGTGGTGTTCAAATGGGGTCAGAGTTACTGGCCATCCTTGCTTAATGTTCCGGCTGCTTTGTCCGGTCATCAGTGTAGGAGCGGTTCACGTTATGTAAATAAATGTCCCCTTTTGACCTCTGGCTGCTTCCGCTAAGGCTGTGTTGTATGCAATTAGTTGCAGTTGTTAACGGCAAAAGCGATGAATTGGGCTGGGGGGTGCAACAATGCAGCATCCCAATCAACTATACTAAAGGACATCGGAGTATGCTACACAAAAACCGAAGGAATGGAGTCCTTTTTCGCGGGAATTTAAATTAACATTTTGGATGACATTTATTTGGCCTTTTGTGTGTTTGTGTGTAGTCATATGACTGTGTGGATTTTATTTGGGCGACTAATCAAAATTTTATTGCATTCGGGTGACACTGTATGCTCTGTGGCCATGCGGGTGTCGTAGGGATGGTAATGGTTGGTGCATGTGCATTTGTCGGGAATCGGTTGGTATTCCTATCCGAAGAGTCAATTGTTTTGGCATTTCGTTTGTGTGCGTTTTTGGAGATTTAGCGAATCACCCAACAGGAACAAGGAACTCAGACCCTCGTTCCTGTTGGGACTTTTTTCTATCGAATGAATGAATGAATGAATACCATTGACGTAGATTTTTGAGAATCTGGCCCGAAGCTAGTTTGAATATTGATATTTGTAGGGAACATTGAAAAAGGATTCGTCATCATGATTAAAACTTAAAATGACCTGCAGCTTCAGGTGGCCTGCTTTCGTAGTGAACGTAATGTTGAAAATTAGAATCAATTGTGGCTCAGGATTTTTGAAAATATTGCTTTTAGCATAATTGTTAAGATTCTTTACCCGAAAAAGCCGCGCCTGCAGTTAAAATATATTTATTAAATGTTTATCCCAAAATTGTCTCAAAAGTTTGAAACTTAATCAAATATTAAGGTGATTAGAGAGAAAGTCAGTACTACAGACACAGAGTTATATGGCTTTTCTCGTCCATGAGAGCCTAAATAATTATATGGGCTAAAATCTTCTTTCGCACACTCATAGTTACAATTACTTAAAAATCTCGATACCTTTAAATAAATCCGATGGCCCAAATACATATAATATTCCCCATAGTTCTTAAAATGTGAGCTTCCACGCAGGCAAACCCACTTCGTCATCACTATTTTCCAAGGTCATGGAAATGCTGATAAACTGTAGGATCAAGAGATGTCTCGAGAAACAGAAACTCATGACCGGCAATATGGTTTGGCTCTCAAACTCTATTACCTCATTTGGTATCGACATCGACGAACTTCTTGCTTAGAGCGTTTTTTGAAATTTTATTTGTATGGCTAAAAAAACGGTATCTGGCGTATTTTTATCGAAAACAGCTCCAACGATTTTGATGATTTTTTTTTTAAAGTATTTTGGTAGATATTGGTAATCATTTCATAAAAAACAAATTTACTAGAAAAGTCTTTTTTTTTTTTTTTTTTTTTTGACTTTCTCGTAAAGGCTCATTGGAATTCAGTAATACCGGGAAGTCATCTTTCCATTGATTTTACTTCCTCGTACATAATTATCCGCACGTAGGCGTAGGCAAATCCCTTAAGGAATAACGATGTTTTTGAATTAGGGTCGTTATACTTTGGATTACATATATAGTTGACTTACCCGCGACAAAACTGAACTCCGTGTGGACCTCGGCCTCAACCTAGCTAGCAGCTTTCAGTTTCGCACGTGGAGTCGCCACCTGAGTCTCGGTTTTGTAACAGTATAGACAGCAAAGTTCAAATTTTTTTTTTATATTTAACAAGTAAAATACATAAAATAAATTGTTAAATGAAATGAATTTTAAAGAATTTACCTCACTTACCTCATTTCAAACCGACGTCTCAATTAACTACATAAATTGTCTGATAATGAAAAAATCGTATGATTTAAAAAAAAGTACATCTTACAATTTCTTCATTGTCAGAAATGTCAGACAACGACAAAATTGGCGAGCCTGACAATTAATTGTGAGATTACACGATTGTAGGATTTCTTACAGTTAATTGTCAGACAATGATCTTACAATCAATTGTAAAACTAATTTTCTGACAATAAATTGTAAGTTTTCCAATCTACAACTAATCGAGTTAAAAACAATCCTATACCTCAAGTTGGACCAAATTTCACATAGAATAATAAATTTTATGAAAATGAGTTCAAAAGTTTTGCAGTCTATTGACAACAAACATCATGACATGGGATTTTTATTTATAAAGACAGTTAACCTAACTGGCGTTACTCGGGCCAAAAAACATTTTATAGATCCCAACAACAGCGCTATTAATCGCACCTAATTAGAAACAATCAGGCTTCCATCTAACCATGCTAATGGACACAAAGATTTATCTTAAAAATCGGTCAAGTCATTAAAATTTAATATTTTGTAAAAGTACCGGGAAAACCACGTATCCCAATATCTCCTGCCCAGTGTCAACTATCGGGTTAAAATTTTGCTAAAAGCTTTTTTTTTATTTGAATTAAGAAAAGGTGACCCCAACCCCACCTAGGGGTTATGGTCTTAGTTACTCATTACAAAATTAGCAATCTGCCTGTGAAAGTTCTATCAAAAGCCGTCTAAAAATAATAATTTACGGAAAAAAACCACATCAGCTCCACCTGGTGGATAACTAAAATGGTCTTAAGATATTCCTTAAAACATTGCCTATTTACCTGTGAAAGTCCTCTCAAAATTAGAGCAGCCGTTCTCGAGAGATATCGCCTTTTTATGGATAAACTTTTTTTTGACAATTTGTTATGAAATAAATTATAATGGGAAAGAAAATCTTTTGCTATCAGATTAAAAAAATTGGAAAAAAAAACTTCAACTTCCGCAGGACAGATTTTTAATTTTTTACTATCTAAACCATCTACAAAATGGTCCCGTTTTAATTAAAAAAAAATGTAAAAATCCACCAAGCCAGACTCTAGAAGGTCACACACAAAATTAAAACTCAGTTTTACTTGCGATTTATAGGGTCTATAAGGCAAGTTATGCATTCGTAAAAAAAAATCTAACAATCAGACATGACACTACGATGATAGAGAAACATATTTAAATTACTGGCTAAATTCTGTCTGTCTGTACGGATGTATATTGAACTGAAACCTAAACCGGCTAATCGTCCTCAAATTTGGAACATAAGGTTATTTTGGCATTCTACAGAGGACTCTTAAATTTTTTTTTTTTTTTAGCTCAAATGTCAAATAACCGTTAAGTAAAAGCTCATTTTTCTCGGAATCGGCTCCAAGAAATTTTATGAACAAAATCAGTGTACTATTGTAGGTGTAGGTTAAATTTTGGCAAAAAAAAAATCAAAATAGTGGGCTTAAAACGGTACCTCACATAGATCCACTTTTTTTTCTTCGACTTTTTTTGAAAACTAGTCATCGGGTAGATGATTTTTTTTTAATGTAAGTAATTTTTGTGTTTTAGTTTGCATTCTTGAATAATTTTTTTTTCTAACTTTTTAAAAAAGTTGTTAAATAAAAACCATTTTGTTTAAAAACCGTTCTAACAATTAAAAGAAAAAAAAAAACAATTCTTCACATTTTCTAAGGAAGTAAACTTGCGTTTAATTTTTTCCGCTGAAGACTATTTTACGAATTTTTTTCAAACAATCAAAAGTCAGAAAAATCGAATAAAAACTTCGTTTAATATTTTTCAAATTTTATTCGAAGCTGTGACCGCACATAAGAGCAGGTACGTGCGATCCAGTCGTGCAATTTATTATATAAAGATTTAAGAAATTTTACAAATGTATATAAACAAAATTAAAAAGTCCCATATTAAGTATAAACAAGATTAAATAAATTATAAATTTACTGGCGTGACAGCTGCTTTAGGAGACAAGGCCTAGTGACTTATACTCCCAACAATTCCTGTGTGTGTGTTGTTAACCCAGTCCGAACTGCTACATGAGATGCACTTTTTCGGGACAAATTTTATTCTTGTAGGTTTTTTCAGATCCTCGCAGTACCCCGGAAAAGAAGGTAGCTACGAGCGGGATTCCAACCCAGGCTCATTCTCTTAGCGGTCCAACACGCTAAGCACTAAGCCACGGAGCACAGCACACTGTTTAATCAAGATACCTCAACTTTTTTTCAAAATTAATATTCGCACACTAGATATGCCATTTCTGCCAATTCTGATAAGTTGCGGGTTCTTAAAAGAACAAAATACATATTCCAAATTGAAATCATCATCTACCTCTTCCAAAAGTGGATCCTTAGTTCCAAAAAGAACTAAATCTTTCTCATCCACTTCCAACTTCCCTTAAATGAATCAATTGTTTTGTTGATAAATTCAATGTGGATATGGCTATAGACATAATTTTTCTTTAAATATTTCCCTTAGAACTGACACCATGTCAAGTGTTGTTTTAAGAATAACATCAACATTAACAACACGAAAGTGTTGCGCCGGAAAAATAAATAAACACAAACAATGTTTAGTCTAAAAACAACAAATTCTCCCACGAGAGAGCAGAGGTTCTAGTACTAAATTTTCAAAAAAAAAAAAAATGCGAAATACTGGGAATGGATATCTCTCTAATAAAATACTGCGCAAGTCCTTATCTAATATCAATTATCCCTGCTCTTTCTCAACATATAAATGCAATGCAAGGCCAGAGAGTGAAAGTCGGGAGAAAAAAAACTGGCATCTGCATGGAATCATTCAGCTTTAAGACAGCCTATTATCCGACTCAGTCATCCATTACATATTTAAATCTGGGAGCTATGCTCCTCCAACTCCCAACCAAGTTAATAACACACAAATAAAAAAAAATAAAAACAAAAGAAAATAAATACAGAAATGGAAATGGAAAATACTAAAACGGGTAAGCATTTTTTTTGTGTCCGACATTGTACCTGGGTGGCAGAATGTGGTAATTTCGTTTTCATCCAGTTTTATGCGAATTGAATAGAAAATCCAGCTTTTGAATTAGAAAAGTACACCATGCTGCATTGCCTCCCCCACGCATATAAAATAAAAGCTGACGAGTTTCAATATGAGCTGCCGAATAGGGTGTTTCAAAAAAAAAAAAAATAGTTCGGGACCAAATATTTTTAAAAAAAAGTTGAAGTTGTTAAAGAATTCTGATGATCTGGTTGGCCTCCATAAAATAGCTATAACTCCAGACACATGTATATGTGAATTAAATGAAGATATGCTTGATGACGTCGTCAGGTCCGTTGATGTATAGTGAAAAAAAATAGGACTTAGGACGGATCCCTATGGGACCCCACTAGAATTGGTAAAATCAGTGATTGATTGTTTCCAATTACTACTTCCTTCTGTCTCCCGAGAAGGAAAAAAGGAGAAAAAACATGAAGTTGATTGTCATTTACGTGATTTTAAATCGCTTCTTCGAAATTTATTTAAGGGAAATGGCAAAATTGAAATCGTGTGAAAGTTTTTTTAAAGAAAAAATTCAAGCCATTTTTCTAAAACAAAAAAAATCATTTACCATACAAAAATTGTTGTCTCCATAAACTTTTCGAAACCTTTTCCCACATTACGTCCAATTTACATATCTCTTGAAGCCCTGAAGAACTTCAACCACCCTGTAGACTACGCGGTTTATGGATTTCACTTTTCTACAAGCGGATGGATGAATTCTGTCTGCATGCACTCTCCAGCTAAGGCTGTAGTATAATACCAAAGTGGGGTTTTGGGGTGTGCGATGGAGCCAACTTGCATGACTCTTGATCTGTCTGATGGTGGGTCTTTGAGCCCCATATGTCTGTCTGTCTATCTATCTACCTATTCAACGCCATCCTCGCTCGTCTGTCGCGTCTGTTTATTTGTCTGCTAGTGGTTGGCTGGTTGGTTGACTTCGTCGACGTTACAAATTGTTCCAGCAGGGGATGATGATGAGGGCGGTTGATGGAGAGGTAAGCAAGGGCAATGGAACAGTAAAAAAAAACGAACAAACAAACGTATAGGAATATATCTGGTAACAAAAAGCTTTTACTTTTATTTTCAAGTTTATCTGTTCCTGTCATTCCTTATGTCTAGAGAGGACTCTATCTATACACATCATGATGGTGAAGTGCTTCTCTGCAATTGTGTAGTTGCAATGCCGGGCGGCTCTGTTGGGTTAGGTCTGAATCTCGCATTTGAATGCGGGCGTAATTGCAACGGATATGTGTGGTATGTAGAACACCATACTCTCCATCAGGTAAAAGGGATGTGGAGAGTTAAACTAAGTCCACCAGTTAAGGTGTATATAAGCTAAGCAGCCTGTTCCCTGCGGAGTTAACTAATTGGTTTGAGCCTTAAATGGTTTCGAAATTACGACGATTATTATCGTCACAGGGACGGAGACCGAGACGGTGACGGAAATGTTGATTGTAATGGTAACGGTTTCAGTGCCATAGACACAATGATGTGTGTCTCATTCAACTGGCGATAAATATTTTACTAGGAACGAAAGTATAGTTTGGTGGAAAGGTGCATATGGTTTGGATAGTTTTGTGGAAACTCAAATACGCAGGCATTTCAGGTATTTGGCACGTTTCGAAAGGCTTAAGGCCGCAGAACTAATCTAAAGTGCGAAGAATTTTTCCGGTGATTTGGGACAGAACGAATAGGTTAAGATTTAAGAGAAACTTTGTATGTCTTAACATTTTTGGTGGAAGGAATTCGAACATCTGGAATTGATGACATCGTTGGTTGGATGTTTTCTTTTTAACTGTTATAGGGACAAGTCTGTCTTAGATTTTTGGCTAATAACGAAATCCTTGATAACCATCTTCAGATACTCAAAGTGAACCCGAAGCAGGTTAACTAAAATGTATGACCCTAATAATAGATTTTACAACTGATGCCAAATGCTATTTCAGTGTTGACAGATACAAAGACAACCAAATTAGAAAAGGTCTTACCTTAGAAATAAAGCGCTTTATTAGCCTAAGGAACGCGAATAATACCGGATCATTTTGATCAAAGATGTGGTGGGCAAATATTTTGTCTATTTAAATTCTTACACATTTAGCCTAGAAATCTTCCGTTTAAAGGACTATAAAGTTAATTTTTTCCAAACACATTTATTACAAAAAATAATTCATGCAAACAGATATTTTTCCGTCATTAAATTGGATAGTATTTTTACTTGGTGAAAAGAAAATATTATAATATTAAAACAATCACGTTTAAACAACTCAACGGATTTAAATGAAGTTTCACAGCTAAATGGATGTTTTTCAAAACTAGAATTGAAACCAGTTTAACGTTAAACTATTTTTTTCCATTTCTATCAAAATGAATCAGAACTATGTAGTTTAAACAAGAAATCGGTATTATTAATTTTTCTGAAAATAAACCTAGCTTAAATTTTAAAAAGTCATCATTTCAAAGTCATCAGGTGTTTAGTTATTTTCAAAGAAAACCCGTTGTGTTGAATAACTTGGTACCAAAATTAAAAGCAATAACCCCGAATGATGTAGACTTGCAGTTCTTTCCAACACCATTACTTAGGCGTCAACAAAACGAAAGGCTTCATCGGCACTTCATCACTTGCGCTTGGGTCTGTCATCTCATTGGTAATCTCTCTTCATTTTCACCAAACATTCTAGGTTTGTTCCCGATTATTCGCAGAAAATTCGCAGCAGTCAGATTTTTGAGTAGAGGGGATATTTTCTCTCTTTGAGAGATTTCTACGAAAAAAGTACGGGAACGCTTTAAACCAAAAAAATTGCAGCATTCTTTCCTAGTGTTGCTTAAGTATCGATAGTATTTATTTCCGACATCATCGATAGTTTTGAAAAAAATATCGATAGTACTGATACTATCGATACATTTATCAATTGAATAGGCGCAAATTATAAGTCATCAAATTCGATAGGCTTGTTAAAATTTTTAGATTAATGACTGCCTATCCATAAAAAAAAGTGAAGCTTACCACCATTTTTGGCTGTCAGTGCAGCAAGACACTCTCATAGCTTACATAGCTTACATAGCTTACAAGCTCTCATCGAAAATCTGATAATCGTTTAAGCATAGACTATGAGCTTTTCCAACAGGTTTCCATCTCTTGAATAACCTCAAGCTCGAAATGTGAAGGTAAGTTTGAATTATTTAAGCTATCGATAGCCGTTCGATTGTTTTTTAAACTATCGATGTAGCCGATATTTTTCACTATCTATACTATCGATAAGCTGTAGGAAGTTCGAGCATCACTACTTAAATGTCAAAAGATTGGTGGAAACTAATTATTGCGAAAGCATTTTTAAAATGTTTTGTTTATTATTTCAAGGGAAATGTTTTGCCTTATTGTTGCATCTGCTTCACCAACAAAACAATTAGTAATTTTGTAGGTGCTTCCACGCTTCCAGCAACAATTCTTCTCTACTCCTTGCAAACAGCTGGCTTCAGAAGACTTAATTCACACTGCTCTGTAACAATTGCCTGAACCCTGCTGGACAACAATATCCATGGAAAAGTTTACAGAACCACCGGTTTTTATGTTTTTTTATGAACTTTTAAAAAATAACTGCAATCTTTATCAAACGTGTCGTAAATTTGATTTAATTTATTGTCTTTTTTCAATTGTCAAACTGACGTTTGGCTGCGACTTTTTTCTGCCTTCAAAAATTTCTTGAGCAGAAATTTGCAGGGTGGGGAAATTATTTTCTCTCTCACGAGCTCTCTCTTCTGCGAATTTCTACGAATTTTTGGTGTACGGGAACAGGAATTAGCAAAAATTCGTGAAAATTCGTACGAATTCGCAGATTAGGAACAGACTTTCTATCTTCATCCTGAATGAAATAATACAATAAAAACAATAACTGCGAAAAGTATAAAAAGGCATACGTAACTATGCAAACGAAAAAAACAGAGGATACAACGAGGTACACAGAAAACGATCAGACTACATAGACACACACAAACGAATTACTAGAAAGAAAAAGGGAAAACCAGAATCAACGTTAATTTGTGCTTGTGCTTGCCTGGACGAGCAGTTAGTTGTAAAGTAGTCGTCAAATCATCAACTTAAATTGTAATTCAGTGGCAGAATTTATTTTTAAGAAAAGATTTCATTTAAAGAGAAAAGAAGAAAGGATATTAAAATTCGTGAGCTTTATTTGTTTCGTATTCGTAAATTGTTTAAGTCCCACGTACAACATGAATGCTGTAGAAGAGACTTAAATATAAAATATAGTATGCTCATATATATGCAAATTGATATTTTTGATCCGCAATTAAAATTCAACGATTGTTTAAATTTGTAAAGTTTGATTAGGATAATTATACTTCTTGATACTATAGGCTACTTCTTATTCAGAAAAAAGTTTTGTGATAACTCTGAATTACAATTTCCATAACAGATTGAATTAACTAAAATGCATTTTCTTGACTTAAGAAACGTTTTGACTGATCCTATGTGTTTTCAGCCTAAAGGTATTGGACCCGTTTCTGATTGATTCGTTGATCTTGCATTCTTCAGTTTAATGCTTGCAAAGGCCATTGAACATTCATTGTTTTGAATTACACACTAGCAACTAGGTTGCTGCCTATACTATTACACTGTATAAGAGTTTTTGAATGAAGAACAACAGCTTGTGTGTACTACCACCAAGTCATAGGCTAGAGTTATAGCTATTTAAATTTCATCATCAGGCACCTTTAGTGCTGCTTTATTGTTTTATATTAAATTTTATAAAATAACCTTTTTGGTCCCGAGCTGAGTTTGAACAAGCGATCCAGCGATTATATGAAAGGCGACGTCCTACACATCATTGTTTTGTTTTCGATCGGAAGATGCTATAACTTTTGTATATGATGCCAAATTTAAATTCTGTTTTGACATTTGTATTTGGAATAAGGCAACAATTCCTCCATTCTTTAGTTGCAGCGTGAACTTCGTCGCAGATTTCCCGGCTTCCCGTTTCGGCACCAAATGGACATATAGTATGTCGTTTTTTCCGCTCGATTTGAAGAAAATAAGTTAAAACGACATGTTTCCAGCAGCCGCTCTGTTGAGAATGTCATGAATTGCTGATGAGGAATATCTCGAAGACGACCCCGGAATATTGACCATGCAAATTAACATTAGCTGGTAGTCCCTGCGACGAATTTTGGTGAAAGATCTTAAGATTTTCCCGATATGTTTAATCCGGGACCGGGTTATACGCGTTTGCAAAATTTTTTATTATTGAAACAAAAATGAAGAAGGCATGTATTACAACTTCAAATTGCGTCGTAGCTATAAACAATTTACAATTAGAACGTTTATAGCATCTTCTTGAACGTTTAAGGACTCCTTATATACATTTGGCAAATATTGTAAAATAAACAGTTTTGCTTGGTGCAGATTTATTTCCAAGTTATTACATTTGAATATTGGCCTCTCAATCCCTCTATTTTATACCGAACACGTTGCTATGTAGTTTCGATTAGCATTAATGCCCTTTGCTCTTTTTCCATACTCATTAAATCATTGCCTAGTTAACAATTCTTACCTTTTTATAAATAGTTTTTTTTTTCACACCTACATGCTGGTCTGTCCTGTCCATTCTCTAAGAACAGTATCAGTCAAAGTGCGTAGGTATACCTTTTGATAATTATCTTCAAGAAAGGCTTTAGTCACTTCTCTTTTCCTTTATACCGGCCGTTCGTTGTACCTCTCTTGGTTTTTACCAAACTTCATCTTAAGACAAGGGTTTGGCATTATCCTGAAGGGAAAAGGATAATGATGAATATTTCATTTGTCATTAGACGGGTTTCCTCTCTGTGATGTCCAAAACAGAAGGCACTGCTATGGTTCATCTGCGTGTACAATAGGGAAGAGCGAGGAGCCTTAAACTCGAAATAAACTTTAAGGTGTGGCATTAAAAAATAACAACCGGATAGAACGCGGGTAGATAGACTATGCGGGATTACTAACCGACTCGGATGGACAAACGGACGGATCGGGAACTCTATATAGAGCTGTGTCATGCTGTCGGATAGAATATTGTTCCAGAAATTCCATAATTAGCAGTCAGCTGATGGGGTTGGATTAGGGTCGAAAGCGACCATGCTGGGTTGAGGGGGAGGCCAATAACACCGACAATAAATGTCACCGGGATAAAAGGGTTTCAGTTTTCAATTAGGAGGATAATGTCTTAAACCCTTTTCATGTTTGCCGCGGGCAAAGATGCTTGTGATGTGATATCGTCATGTTTTTTTTTGTTTGTTGATTCAACGGCTTGTGAACTTTGGACATTAACTTGGACGGACCTACGTCTTGTTGGAGTTAGTTTTGCGGTTAAGTGTGGATTGGTTGAGAATTTATAAATTAAGAAACATGTTGTTTTTAAAAAAAAATGTCTACTAAAAAATGGAGATATATTAATATTTAAAAAGGAACATTTTTAGGTTGATGATTATGAATGCGTTGGCGTTTTAGTCCTGAAAAGGGCGAAGTGGAACGTGGGTGTTATGGAAAAATGTACTTGGCAGAATTGAATTTTTAATACGATGATATAAAGGTCTTGTCAGAAGTCGAAAATTGCGGGATAAAATTTTAACATCTTTCTGGAGACGTAAGGGAAAACTTCCATTTGAGATAGACCAATTAAACTCGTTCTCCCTTGTCAAAAGGGTTTAAAAATTTACTCACTAATATACCTACATAGATACCTTTTGAGGGATGATCTAAGATTCCACGAAGAGTCAGTTCAGAAAAATCGCAAACAACTTTTTTTTATCTTTATTTTACCGCATTGCAAGGTTCCCTTTTAACAGTACGATTGACTTCTTCATGACCTTTTTGTAGACAGATTACTTTCCCAGTTTGAATGTTTATGCCTTTTTACTTTTAGATGAAAGTGTTTTGCAATATTTCTAACTTTCACTTATGCCGCACTACACATAATGACTTTGTAAGCAGGATTCTATTCCCCCGCAGCTTCCGGTGCAAAATTTAAGTGTTAATAGTTGTATAGTCTGCCGCCATCGGAAGTTTTGGGATAATAAATATAATTTATGGTTCGCAAAAATTACTCCCCCGCTGTAGAGTATCACATCAAATATACCAAAAACCAAAAATAAGTTTATACCATATCCTTCGGGACTCGCAGGACTTCCTCGCACAAACAGGCAAGCAAAATGCAAAATAATCAATTATCACAACGGACGAGTATGTATTTCTGTCCGTCCGTTCGGTGGTCATTTATTCAAGCGACATTAACCCATGATGGCATGGTGGCGGGCTATGTCTGCTCTACCGTTTCATTTTCATTGGAAGGATATCCTTTTACGAGAGTCCACTGTACGAATGTTGCATGCAACATACATGAGAGACTCTAATTAACAAAAGAGATGATGGAAATGACAGCAATAATTGCTTTACAAAAGCCAAAAATAAATGCAACAATCAGATTCAGATTCAGAGTCGGTGGAGGCGGCGGCGTGGTTGTGTAAGTGCACAACGGGCGTTAACAAGGATGTTGGCAGGCCAATGTTGTAGGAGGGCGACACTGTATCCTGGAACGTAAAACTTCAGCAGCCAGGATGTTTATACAACTCGAATATTGGCGGTTTTTCAGCGTTGTTTTTTTTTTTTTTTTGTTCCTTAAAATATTTTATTTGATTAATGCGTCTGCAACTGAAATGAGTGCTGGACGACAGCAGCTGAAGCAGCATAAGAGGCGAGACACTGCTGAAGCTACGGTACGCGGGCGGCGGTTAATTCAAAAATTGAAAATCGTTATAATTGCAGAGTTTTTGTTTAATTGTTTGCTTCGCGTTGTATTTTTATGCGGGTACGATGGTTTGGTAGTACTTTTTAATCAGATACAGTTTCAATTGTCCATTCATAGTTTTTGCTATTAAATTAATTAACTTTTATGGGTTTGGGTTGTATTATTTATGGTATTAAAAAAAAAAGTAAAATGATATTAACAGCCAACAAAATGTATTTTGTGGTGACTCGATAATGGATTATTTTATTTTTTATGATAGATAAACTTTAAAGTTGAAAAATACAAACAAAAAATAAGAAGCGAAGAGTAACTAAACAAGATCTTCGCATTGTGAATGGCTTCTTAGGTTAACCGCGGTTTACACAATTGTGTTATTTTATTTACTTTGTTATGTATTTTTCATATATAGTTTGATTTAATTTTCCTTAATTTAATTAAAAGTGGAGTTTTATCAGCAGGTATTTGGGTAATTGTAAAACTTAAAAAATAAAACTTTGTTTTAATATTAAATAAAAAATATATTTAAAAAATTAGTATTAGTTTTCATAAATTTTTTTAGAGACTCGTAAGGACACAAGAAAATTGGAGACACAATGTTTGAAGGGAGTAGTGAGTTTTCAGAGCTTCATCAGGGAAAAGCGAGCACAGTTAGAAACAAAGCCATAAGAAGAACGAGAAAGTGACAAAACTTTTGTTTATTTCTAAGTGAAATAATGGTACTTGTCATATAAGCGTTAAGGAAAAAGCTTAGGTTTCTCGAAACGGCACACTTGGTTTTGATGATTTTATGTATATTTATTGTGGGTATGGTCTTTCATTTTATCAAATAAAAAATATAAAATTCGGTCAAATTAGTCATAAAAATAGTGTTCAAAATACAAAAATTCTGACAGAGCAACATTTTTGGTAAAGTGGAGACCTTGGTACACCATTAGAAATAATGTGTCATCGATCCCATGTGTGATAAAAAAGTTCTTCGGGATCAAAAGTCAGAAAAATGTTTTTTTTTTTTTTATTTTTTAGCTAAACGGTTTGTTAGTCTTATGATAAAAATTGCTGAGACCAAAGTGTAGATCATGTTATTATCTTTAAAAAGAGCCTTACACTTTTTTTCCTAAGATTCACTATTTCTGAGAAAAAGCGATTTTTCGCTGTAGTCCTAATCCCCGATCTAGAGTCTAGTAAATTTGCAGGTCTTACGCTACAAAAGATAGGGAAATTGTGAAATTTAAATATGGTTTTTGAGATGCCCGGTAGCTATCTTCCGTGGACCGTTCAATACACAATAATAAATGGTGGTGTGTCCCAGGGCTCCGTTCTGTCTCCGACTCTTTTCCTCATTTTTATAAATGATCTTCTGTCTGTTACTTCTAATCCACTTAACTGTTTTGATGACCATTCTACCCTCAGCTTTTCATATTTGTTCAAATATTCACGTCTTTCGCCTTCGCATGAACAATTGCAACAGTAACAAATATCAAGCTCATTAAACTCCGATTTATACAGAATTGAGAAATGGGGTAGTAAAAATCGTGTGGAGTTAAATGCTTCGAAAACTCAATGCTGGGTTCTGTCGTTAAAGCTAAACATACCCCCAATGCTACTATCCATGAATGGCCCATGAATCGAAGAAACCCAAAAGCTTTCAGTTCACGGTATGTGGTCAACGACGACCTCCGTTGGATTGATTATATATTTTAGACCGCCAAAAATGCTGCTAAGTGCTTAGGTTTTCTGTATCGGTGTAAGAAGTATGTTTCTCCTTCTGATCTGGCTACAATTTACAAAGCGTTTAAACGCCCTAAACTCGAGTATAACTCCCACCTCTGGGCAGGTGCTTTGCAAACATCGCTTCACCTGCTTGATAGAATAGAAAATCAAGCGTTGAGATTGATAGGAAATAGAACTGCCGCTGAAACAATTGTCCCTCTCGAACACCGACGCAATGTTTCATGTCTTTCCTTATTTTATCGTTTCTTTTACAAAAAATGTTCACTCGAAGTAGCCAGTTGCATTCCTCCCCCTAAAAGTTTCTCTCGTAATACTCTACTCGCAAGGAATGCTCAACAGTTCACCCTTGAGTCCAATTTCGGACTTACCATGAAATATAGAGATTCTTTTTTAGCCGAACAAGACGAATTTGGAATAGTTTATCCAGCTAGATTTTCCCTTGGCATTTTGATCTGCAAGCATTCAAAACCAATGTTAATCGACACCTTCTGTCCTTCCCCTGCCTTACTTTTTAATGACCACGCAGTATGCTCTACATTAAAATGATATCAAATAATGCCTTGTGCGCGTGCTAATTATTTAAAAAAAAGTAAGAAAATGAATTCACAATCAAGTAAAAATCGGCACCTTTATACTCTCTGGGCTATAACTCTTTTCTGGTGCATTGTAACGGAAAATTATTCAATATTTCAACTTGTAGTAAATAAAAGCTACAAGCTTTGTGTACTAAGATTTTCGTACAACCAATTGCAGCGGAGCTATGAAGCAGCCAAAAAAAGACAAAATTTGGGTAAATTTGAAAAATTATACCCACCATTTTCAAAGTGCCATATTTCGAGAACGCATTGACATACAAACATGCTTGACTTATAAAAAATGTAGGAAATATAACACTCTACAAAAATACATTAATACTTTTGCCGTAGAGCTTGAGCAAAAAAGTATTTGAGTATCGAGGTCCAAAATTTGAGAAAATGTTCAATAACCATCCCTAAACACTTCAAAGTTTCATTAAATTCAGATGTTTTTACATCTTAAACTACCTATCGACTGGAAAGACACTTCATTGAATATATTTAAATTTTGTTATAGATTTTTGCAGTTAACCGCCATTCCGGCGGCTACGTCTAAAGTCCTAGACATTCGGAAATCAAAATATGTATATAATTCTTATGAATCCCTCTAACGATTAAAAAAGAAAAAAACGTCATTTAATTTTTTTCATTTCAACAGTTTTTTTTTTATTCCATTGGGAAAATATGCGAAAGTAACTATAATCCAATTCTCCGTATTAATTCGTAAAATATCAATCGTAGACAAAAATCTATTTAGAACGAAGTTGTAGAAAATTAAATTCTGAACAACATTAGCTGTGTGCATTTTTCCTCAAATATTGCAATCAAGCGAGTTATTAATCAAAAACAATTTACCTTAAATTCAAGATGGCGGCTAAAACACTAGGTCCTAGGAATTCGAGAATCTGTCTGTCCGGTTGTATATCGAGCTGCAGCCTAAATGGGTTAAGCGATTGCCTTTATATTTAGTATGTGTGATTCTTTTGTCATTCGGGAAATTGAAATTTTATTTGTAGGGCTAAAAATAACGGTACTTGCCATACGATCGTTTAGGAAAAGCTTATGTGTAATAGTCTATTAACGGCACCTTTAATATACCGTTTTTTTTTTAATTTTTGGCTTTCTCGGTAACGGCTCTATAGATTTCTGTCAAATTTTATATTTGAGAAGATTTAGAAAGCCAAATTAATTTTGCCTATCAGAATTTTGAATAACTGTTTTTTTCTAATTATAATAAATTTTTGAAATTTTTTTTTGAAAAATCAATATTTTTAAAACAAATCAAAAAAAAAATTATTTTAAATCTTATAATCACGAAATTTTATAATCACGATTTTATCTAAATTCGCCCTACAATAATTTTCGAATTACTTTTTCAATAAATTCTTTGTTATTTAAGACGATTAGTGGCGTACTTCATTTTTACTAAGCATTGCGGTTTTGATACTTTTTATAAGTTCAAACTGTGTTACTCTCAACGTAAATGTTAGTTGTTTTTATCAAAGATCTTGCGTTCCAATGTAATTAGGCCCATAAAAGCAAGTACGTGCGACCCAGTCGTGCATATTTTTTACTTGCGATAATAGGTACTATAATGCAAGTTATGTTTTCGTGCAGATTAAAAATTTTGAGTTAACAATGAAACATGACATAAGAATAATAGAGAAACATATTTGAGTAACTGGCAAAATTCTGTCCGTCTGTCTGTCTGTCTGTCTGTCTGTCTGTAGGTATGTTTTTTTGGACTGTAGCAAATCGACTTCAAATTTAGAATTTAAGGTTATTTTGACAGAGGGGTTTTTTCAATTTTTTTTTAGCTCAAAACTTAACGGTATTTGTCATATATTCGTTATGTAAAAGTTTATTTTTCTTGAAAACGGCTCCAAGAATTTTTTAGACAAAAAATCAATTTACTACTGCAGGTAAGCATTATATTTTGGTGAACAAAAATTTAATATGGTGTGCCGGTTTTTTTTCTTCGACTTTCTCGAAAACTGGTGATTACTGGTGATTGATTGATATTCAAGATGATGTAGATAGCCTAAATAATTCAGAATTATTTTTTTTTATTTTTTATTTTTTTTATTTTTGCAGTATAAAATACATTCAAATTATAATTTCCAAAAAGAATATATATTTGCACTTTAGCGATCAATACAACGGTTACGAACTTATTGTTATTGCGCTTTAAAAGAAAACAAAACTGAAAATTAAAAAAATGGACACGACTGGGTCGCACGTACTTGCTCTTATGTGCCTTATTACATTGGAAAGCAAGATCTTTGACAGAAACAAGAAACATTTAAGTTGAAAATAACACAGTTTGAACTTATAAAAAGTATCAAAACCACAATACTTAACGGTTTTTAGTAAAAATGAAGTATGCTATCACACGTCTTAAATAACAAAGAATTTATGAAAAATGTATTTCAAAAAATGCAGGACCGGTTTTGATAAAATCTTGTTTTTATTTTTAGTTTTTTGATTTTTTTTTGAAATTCTGGTATGCAGTTTTTTAGAGTTTATTAATATACATGTGATTATAAAATATAAAATAATGTTTATTGATTAGTTTTAAAAATATTGATTTTTCAAAAAAAAAAATTCAAAAATTAATTTTAATTAGAACAAAAAAGTTATTAAAAATTTTGCTATGCAGAATTAATTTTGCTATCTAGATCTTTTCAAGTATAAAATTTTACGGAAATCCATAGAGCCGAGGAAGCCAAAAATTAAAAAAACCGTTATATGAAGGGTCCCGTTAATAGACTTTTCCTGTAAATGTGGCTCTGATTAAATGATAGCCAATACCAACAAAAAAATTCTCAAAAATGTTCATCAAAATCGTTGGAGGCGTTTTCGAGAAAAATAAGACTTTCCTGAACGGTCGTATGGCAAGTACCGTTATTTGTAGGCCTAAAAACAAAATTTCAATTTCGCCCCTGAGGAATGCCAAAAGATACGCACATACCAAATTCGAAGGCAATCGTTTAACCCGTTTAGGTTGCAGCTCGATATACACCCGGACAGACAGACAGACAGACAGAAAGACGGACATTTTTCGCTAATGACTTTTTTAGGCTTCTCTATGATCGTAATGTCATGTTTGATTGTTATCTCAATTTTTTTGTATATTCAGGAATCCTAAACTTGCCTTATAGTCCCTATAATCGCAAGTAAAAAAGTACCAACATTTGGGCATTTTTGGCTGCTTCATAGCTCCGTTGCTGTTGGTTGTACAAAAAACTTTAGAGAACAATATTTTAAGAAATTTATTTGCTACAAGTTGCCTCTTAAGTCATTTGCGTTAAAATGCACCAGAAAAAAGTTATAGGGTAAACGTGAAAAATGGCCGATTTTCAGTAATTGTTACCTAATTGTGAAAGGGGCGGAAGGGGCGTGGCCGTGAAATTTTTGTTTTTGTATCTAACGAGCATCCTAAACATCATATTAACAATTTACAATTACCCTACCTGTTACAAGGTAACCTCTCAAGATCTTTAAAACACGCCTAAGAAAATTGAAAATGTCTTCCAATTAATATACGAATGGCTTAAGAAAATAAGTCTAGGAATTTTCACCTAAGTCTTCCTAGTTTCATTTAATGGGAAATTCTGATTTTCAATTTGTGTAGTTTGATTGTGATAAACTTTGTAGTAGATTGTTCGTTTTGAGCAAGAATGCCTTGAAATAGATACTCTGAGCCATATGCAGGAAGCGTACCCAATGAACAAAACAATGAAACCAAACAAAAGGAGTTGTTGATTCTGGTTCTGCTCTCCTATAAATAGCATAGAATTGGACCCTCTGTGCTATTATCCTTGTTCCGGGCGTGAATTGCGTATACGCAATGTCTACGTCAAGAGTTTGTATGTGTATACCTGAAGCGAAAATTGGTTAAATTATGTGTTTGGCAGAACAAGAAGTGCCTAACAGTGGGAGGAGCACTTACTCACCGCACCTATATATCAGATTGGGTAGGAAGGGAAGGAGTTGCTAATAATTGCTGATGTATGTTTCTCTCCATTGAAACAAGGAACACATGTTCTCAATTTAGTAGCCTCCTTATACCTTTAGGTATGGCAAGTTTAAAGGTTCTTTGGATGCGGAAAACTACCATACCATCCACTTATATAAGAATGTAAGACACTTTGTCGGATGGAGTATTGGATTGACAAGTGTAATTGAATATTTGATAAACAGTCAATTAAATTTCTAGCTTTTAGTTTATAGATTGGTAAAATGTTTTTTTTTATACACATAATACCCATATGTCGGGGCGGTAGTCTACTAACTTATAATGATTTTTTAAAATCTTTTATAATGTCAAACAGTTGAAATATTTAAAGATTATCTATTAAATAAATGAATTTATTGGCGCGACAGCTCCTTAAGGAGCCAAGGCCTAGTGACTTATACTCTCAACCATTCCTGTGTGTGTTTTGTTAATCTGCAAGAATGCAATGGAAGGGACTTACAGTTTACCGCCGAGTCCGAACGGCTAGATGAGATGCACTTTTTCGAGACAAATTTTACTCTTGGAGGTTTTGTCAGTTCCTCGCAAGAGGCAGTACCCCAGAAAAAAAGGATTTGAACCCAGGCTCATTCGCTTAGCAGTCCAACACACTAGCCACTAAGCCACGGGGCATTACGATTATCTGTTAGATTGATTTCATTTTTCAGATAGAGTCATATATGGACTCACAAAATTTTACTTTTGAAAGATGAAATAAGAACTTTGTGGTCATTTTGTACTTTTATTTAAGTCCTTTACAACGGGAAATTCATATTTTATTTTATTTTTCTATTTTTTATCATCAAAGTTATTTCTAGTCCTTAAAAAATCTTTTACCAATTTCAAAACACCGAAAAGCACTTTGCATTTTGTTTACGCTTTTTTGTACACATTGGAATTGAGTAAGATTGCATCCGTAATAAAACTCCACAAATAAAAATATGACGCCAATCGTTTCGTATCTAGAGATTCGACGAACTGCTGCTGCTGTTGGATCCTTTCTAACATTTCATGGTTAACTAAATAGTATGCAAGAAAAATATTGAATTGCATGCATGACAGCATAGAATAAAGTGCATTGCAATGCACAGAATCTTTTTTTTCCAAATCCTAGAAGAGTACGTTTCCTTCAAGGGATATAGCTGCAGCAAGGACAACAACATTAGGATGGAAATAAAAACGAGACAAAGTGCAGAATTGCATGAAAGTATTTTCCAATGATGGCGGCGGCGGCGGTGATACGAATAAGAAGGGATTTTCGGTACTGTGCTGCCATTCCCTTATCAAAAAAAAAAAATCCAAGGAAAACGCACAACGTAAGGACCAAAACAAAATATTATACGGAACAAGGACTGACTGTGAAATCCGAAGTTATGAGAATGTTACCGGAGCGGAAACAAGTCGAATGCAAAAGTGTGTGCAATATTTCCTCGCCATCGTGTTGTCGTCACTCTCTCAAGATGTACGCTAAGGAATTTCCGGTTCGTATTTTGTGCAGATTTTTTTTCCAATGATCTTTATTATTTTTTTTTATTTTTTTTTTCAAATAGCACAACGTGATTTGACTCAGTGAAGCGTTTTTGATTCTAAGTTGATAGCATGAAGGAATGAGAGAGAGAGAGAGAGAGAGAGATAGATAGTGAGCGAGATAACAAACCGGAAATCAACAGAAGATATTTTCGCTTTCCTGTCAACGAGAATGCATTTTTCCTGTAAATTTGTTGTTGTACTGAACCTTCAATGTGAACTGTATTTTTCGTCCTTAAGGAATCATCAGCAAAGAAGGTGGAAAAGTGCAATAATGTAAATAATATTGCAAAATATTTTTCCATTTCAATTTATTCTCCATGAATTAATGCGTCGTCGACATCTCTTCTCGCAAGGATGTAGCATGGAGCATATATGGATGGATATACAGCAGGAAATTGACAATGAGGGTTCTTTCGGAAGCCTTCGGAATTCGGTCTGTGACTGTGATTTTATTTGCTTTTGACGTAGACGACGACGATGACAAGGATGACAAAACATGGAGTCATATTAGTTTGGAGGAAATTGCTTTAAGAGAAAATAGTTCCGATATTGATAAAACATAAATATGAGCCGAAGCGTAAATACTCCGAGATGTAATTTAATGAATTTTTTTCGTTTGTTTGTTGTAGTAACGTAAAAGTAACGTAAATTTAGTTTGCTGAAAGGATGAAAAAATAACTTTGGCACCTCATTGAAAGAGTCCTTGATTTTCTGCCACTTTTTACATTTTTTTAACAACATACATAAATATGTACCTTGACATTTTTTTCAGTGTGGTGTTTGTAGGACTTAAGTAGAAGTGTCGTCTCCAATTCTTAACACATAGTCTATTGAGTTGTTCAACCTCCTAACGCCATAGTAGGTAAGGTAACTTTTCAAAGGCATTATAGGGAAGGTAAGATTAAGGTACCTGACCGAAAAACAGGTGCGGAACTAAGGCCAATAAAAGGTTCATTGTGATAGTGTACAGAAAACTGACGGTTGTCCGTCAGGAGTTAAGCAAATTTAACCTTTTAAAAAAACATGACGGAGAATGAAGGTATCGATGTTCGTTGTTCATCCGGAGTCATCAGAAATCAATTTTCAGTTATTGAGTAATCAAAGTAGAATTTAATTGAATCTTTTCTATCCAAGGTTTATCATTATTACAAGAGGTTCTTGATGAAATTCAACGTGAAAATTCTTGTCAAAATTAATTTCGGAAGTGGTAAAGTCGAGGAGTCTGAATTAATTCAGGATGATGGCATTTAATTGTTTCACCATACCACCATACCATCTTTTCATAGACTTTAAGGCCGCCTACGATAGCATAGCGAGGGTAGAACTTTTTTAAGGCCATGAGAGAGGCTGACCATGACCAGCATTACAAGCCAAGTAAGAGAAGAAGAAGAGGCACTCTTATCCGCGTTCAAGAGGAAAGTCTTCCGGAGAATTGTTGCCCTCATGTGCGAGGGAGGACGATTCCAGAGAAGATACAATCATGAATTGTATGAAATCTACCTCGAGGCAGATGTTGTGGAAAAAATACAGTTCGGTAGACCCCGGTGGGCTGGCCACCTAACTTGCATGAGCGAAGAGGGACCAGCTTGGGAAGTCCCTCGCAGTTCTTTTTATGGTGGAAGACATCGTGTTTGCGTTGGAAGGATCGCATAGACGACGACGCCCGAAGCCTTGGGTTACGCAATTGGATGGCGTCGGTCGGCCAGTAATCGGAATGTATGGAACAACTTGTTGAAGGAGGCCCGAGACGGATTACGGTTGTTGCGCCGATGATGATGATGATGAAAGTTCAATGAATGTGTACGTTATTGCGAAACAAATTAAAGCTATTAAATTTGAATATAGGACGACAAATTTGATCGTTGATGGAGGAGTAATGGATTATATACACCCCTGAGGATCTCCTGCGCGTATTGGGAGAAAAACGGATAGTTGAGGTTGAGATTTAATGGAAACATCTTGTACTCTACCTATAAGATACTGTTCAATAAGTTTTAGCGCCGATCTTTAAAAGTAAAAATTGTGTTTAAGTTTTCTTAAAAGAATAGCGTGGGGAAGAAAGTCACAAGTTTTGGAAAAATCAAGCAGTACTTTAAGCTGCGTAGTTCTTAAATAAAAATCATACATTAGAACTCTCCTTTAAAGTGAAACACATCTTTCCCAGTTGATCGTCAGACCTCAAAAGCCATTTATTTCTAACCAATTCATACTTTTTACTTGCGATTACAGGGACTATAAGGTAAGTTTAGAATTCGTGATCATAAAATGAATTGAGATAACAATGAAACATGACATTACGATCATAGAGAAGTCTAAAAAAGTGATCGACAAAAAATGTCTGTCTGTCTGGCTGTATGTCTGTCTGTCCTTATGTCCATCTGTCTGTCTGTCTGTCTATCAGTTTGTATAACGAGCTGCAGCCTAAAGGGCTTAAGCGATTATCTTCAAATTTAGAGTGTATGATTCTTTTGGCATTCCCCAGAGGGGAAATTGAAATTTTATTTTTAGGCCTAAAAATAACGGTACCTGCCATATGACCGTTAAGGAAAAGCTTATTTTTCTCTAAAACGGCCCCAACGATTTTGATGAAATTTTTTGAGGATTTTTTTGTTGGTATTGGCTATCATGTGATTAGAACCAAATTTACGGAAAAAGTCTATTAACGGTACCTTTCATACAACGTTTTTTTTTAATTTTGGGCTATTTCGGTGACGGCTATTTGGATTTCTGACAAATTTTATATCCGAGAAGATCTAAGTAGCCAAATTAGTTCTGCATATCAACATTTTAAATAACTTTCTTTTATAATTAAAATTAGTTTTTGAATTTTTTTTTTTTTTTGAAAAATTAATATTTTTAAAACTAATCAAAAAAATAAATTTTCGAAATACATTTTTCATAAATTCTTTGTTACTTAAGACGTGTGATGGTGTACTTCATTTTTTACTAAAAACCGTTAAGTTGTGGTTTTGATACTTTTCATAAGTTCAAACTGGGCTATTTTTAACGTAAATGCTACTTTTTTCTGTCAAAGAACTTGCTTTTCAATGTAATTAGGCACATAAGTGCAAGTACGTGCGACGCAGTCGTCTCCATTTTTTAGTCAGATTTTTTTGTTTTTTTTTTTCATTTACATACATACATTCTTTATTCTTTTATTTGGAAATTGGAAGTGTTGTACTAGTGCCAACAACAACTTTAAGAAGAGCAAAAGAACAGCTATGTTTTGGGTGTTAGGCCTGAAATCTGTTGAACAGACATAAAAAACTAGTTTGTTTAAAAAAAAAACAGAGATTTGTTGACTTAGAAAAAGAAGAAGAAACATTTCTGGAAATTAATTATGTGACAAGTCAAAAGGGAAAATTTACAAGAAAATATGGTATCTATCTGTAGTTGAATCATTGAAAAAAATATTTTTCAAGTTGACAATTTTTTCAAAATGTCTCATATTATTGAAGATTTAATCTCCAAATTAAGTAAAATTTATTAAATTGCCATCTTAATTTGTATGTTATTCAAATAGAAGAATTTTATTGTTGTATTGACGAAAATAAAATATTTGTGTTAATGAAAAATAATCAGTTAATTTAAATGCCTTCATGTTGACGAAATTTCATCAATTATCTACTACAACGGCATTGTCCAAATTTATAATTTTCAAATTGAAAAAAAATCTTCATTAATACTTGAAGAGTATTCGTTGTTTTTTACCGCCCACCAACTTTTTATCAAATTGAATAAGGTTATTTAAATCCGGGAAAGAATTTTCCTCATTTTGTCGAAATTTTGTTCAAATTGAAGAGTTATTGTTTTCTTCGACTATAAAATATATTATTTTTCATTGTCGTTTAAGTGTTTAGAGTGTAAAGGTTTATTTAAAGTTTGAAGTATGTACTAATTGAAAAGTTGTAACATTAAATACATAATAAAGAGAAAAATAAACTGAAGAAAAAAAGATAAGTAATTTAACTTTAAAAAACATTCAGAAAATAAATTATCTTGTAATATATATTTTAAATTGCCGATCTTGTGCTGCTTAGCTTTTTGTAACCTACCGCTAATCATTGTAACTGGCTAAATTTGTATGCTACGGATTTTTATAAACATACCTTGCCTAAAGTCAAATTTGCTTATTTAACTAAGCCTTACCCCTGTGGGTTCGGGGATGTAAGAATAGGCCCACGGTATGGATGTGCCTGCAGTAAGAGTCTGCTAAAACATCCTCCCCTATAGGTCCGGTGGCAGAATTGGCCTATGGTCGGGTTGCCGGAAGTACGAGCCTTCCAATACGAATTCTAGTTAAGCAACTACCACTTTATCCGTAAGGAAACGTGGTAGTAACCCTGCTTCTAGGCGGGTATTCAGGGAGTGTCCTAGTCTTGACTGGATTACTGAACTGTTGCCTTACTGGATGGTGGGCTAGCGACTTCATGGAGTCGAACCACAAGTGCGTCTCATGAGAGACGAGCGAGGCCTCACCTAGGCTCTAAAAGTAGGTACCATGGGTTAACAGGAGCCCCAGCTGATTACGTGAGCTTGTCTCGGTAGCAGTCGCCTGTTAAAATTGAGGTAGGCCCCTTTGTGGGCGCTTCATTGGGGCTGTGGTTACTCCAATTGCGGAAGCGAAAAGGCATCTTTGGTTTCTGGGAGGATGGCACGGCTTCGTAAGAAGCGTGTGTTCATTATCTTATTTAACCTTGATACTAGGGGTGCATGATAGGCTCTGCTTCTTAGCAAGGAGGATGAATTTACCATGAGAAATTCATCATTTGCTACTAGAGTGGTTGAGGGGACCTGTGGTCTGGTAAACCACTTTAGGGGTCTTGTCCGCCCCAAGGGAAGCCCATAACTTTGTAGGCCCACCGTGGAGTTAAGCCTTAATAGGCAGGTGTCCACGTAAAGCCTCTTCACCATCTGTTGCTATAAACCTATTGTCTATGTATTATTAAATAAATTGCACGACTCGATCACCCTACTTGCTCATATGTCACATCGTCGAATAAAATAAAAAAAAAAACAAATAAGTAGCGTAAAAAATTAATTTAATTCAATTAAATTAAATTATTTGAACTTAAAATAAAATGCACGACTGGGTCGCACGAACTTAATCTTATGCTAGATAATTGCTTAGTGGTTGCATATGTACATATAAAAATAAAAAAAATATTTTTTTCGAAAATTCTTTCATTTTTACTTGCGATTTTTTAATTAGTTTAAATTTTTTCTCGGAAAAACTAAGTATGCAATAAAATTTGAAAACTAAATTTCTATCGAATAAAAAAAATATTAAAAATTGTTTGGCTAGTTTTTTTTAAAAAACTTTTTTCGAAAAAAAATATTAAAATTTTTTTTTTAATATGTCATCATAAGAAAATCTGAAGTTTTTATCTGGGAAAATTATTTAAAAAAAAAATAATCGAATTATTTTCAAAATATTTCGAAAACCAATTTTTTGTTTTAGAAAATTTAAAAAAAAATTGAAAAAAAAAGCTGTTGAAAATTTTGAAATGCAGTATTAATTGAATTATAGGTGACTTCATGTGTGCAAAATTTTATTAAAATCTGGATGAATTACGAAAATACCGCATTTGAAAAAACAGGTTCTATGAGAGGTACCGTTATAGAACAGATTTCGAAAAAATCAGTCTAACTGAAAAAAATAGCACTTTGAAAGTTTTTACAAAATTGTTAAAGCCGTTTTCGAGAAAATCAAACTTTTTGTTAAGGATTGTATGGCAGGTACAGTTATTTTTCGACCTAGAGCAAAAATGAAAAACACCCCCCCCCCCCCCGAGATACTACCAAATAAATACTAAATACCAAATACTAAATAGCAAATCTGCTTATCTGTTTAAGCTGTAGAGGTGCGAACAGTCAGACAGACGGACGGAATTTCCGGACCCACTTCTTTCTACTTCTCTATCATTGTAATGTCATGTTTGGTTGTTACATTTTTTTTGCACGAATCCATAACTTGCCTTATAGTACTCATAAACGCAATAAAAAAAAATAAAACGAATCTTAGGCTTAAATCCAATTTGTATTTGTTATGTGGAAGGAAAAGATTTTTTTAAGATTTTGTTAATGTTGTGCAGAAAGTTGAACGGAATAATCATTATTTTAAAAATAATTTGCTAAAATTGAAGAATACTTTATTTCAACTGAAGAAAAGGTATGGAAATTTGAAGAAATTTGTTTCTTTAATTAACGATATCATCAAATTAACGCATAGTTTTTGTTGTCCGTACATTTTTATCAATATAACTACCAAATTTGGTCCAGTGTACGTTTTTTTTTGTTTGAAGTAATAGATATTTGACAGTAAGGTTGTCAAGAGTGTCAAATTTGACATATAGAACCAAGGCTGCTGAGGGTGCACTATGGATGGCTTTCCAACATGGCTAATATGATTTTTGAGAAGCTGATTCCTCAAGGCAGATTTTTCGTTTGCGTCTGATTTCTGAGTAAGGAACTGAGTATCCAACAATACTAATGGATCTAACGTTCGTTTGAAAATCGACATATTTTCTGGAGTATCCGAACACCCCCTTTGAAATTGATGTTCGGAATTGATCATTCGGTCGTCGAAATACTCCTTGAAAAAGACATACCTTGTCTGATTGGATGCGTTCTTTAAAATGTACACAGCAATTTCCTTTGGCATCCAGTGGTGAAACTGATTGAGTTCACCACTTACCTATCCTCTTTAGCAACTCCGTTTTAACGCTTCGGAAAGCTTAAAACTAATTTATTTCGTGCATCACACAAACAATACAAAAATTCATCATTTCATACACAAAGATACATGATGCGAACTCCAAAGAAAACATTCCTCTAAGAACATAGATATAGTAAAGGATGTGCGATCTAAACTGATGATGATTCCTTGTGCAGCACCCTTCCAAGTTCTATGTCAGTCAATTGGTTCAATTAGCACTTGTGATCCCAATGTGTTGTTCCATAGATAATCCTGCAGTAATGATGTACATTACACATATACCCAGACCCAGACAAATTATCGTTGTTTTGGGTCGTCCTTTTTTTTGCCTCTTCTGCGAGTACTACAATCCTTCATGTTACTTTTGTTAATGAATTAACGAGATTTAGCAGACTAAGGCGAAGAATGGAGCAAGGATGTCGTTCGTTTTGTTAGTTTGTTCGCGCGTTGCTCTGTGCTGATGAGTTCGAGTGTCTGTTAAGGCAGGCGAAATTAAGTCCTTTGTTCCTTGCACGTGTAAGGAGTCTTTGTATCTTTTACTTCACGATTTCCTGGCATTTCGAGGAAATGTCTTGGAAATCTATTGTGTGTGATGTGTCGGGAACTGCGATCATCACAAGAGTCGACTTCATTCAATCGTCAACGACAGTACGGAATGTTGACATTTAAACTTAACAGTTTAATTTAGTTTTGCATAAAATAGGAGTTAGAATCATTTTGTCCGTTTTGTTTTGATTTTCAATTCACATTGCTTTGCCAGATGTGATAACCACTTGATTTGGGAAGAACTGTTAAAAAAGAATCCCGTTTTGAGTTCCCAGATACATTTGGAAGTTCTTATCTGACTGAAGATACTCTGAAGAACATAAGAAAGGAAAACTGGGTAGGACATGCACGGATCTATATGTCACTTTAAAGCTCCAAATCGGGTTCTAGGGAAATATAAAAGCTCTGGAAAAGTTTCGAGTGTCCAACACATTGTTTGCAAATTGGTTTTACCAATCTATCTTGCCACAGGCAGTATTATTTACTCAAGACCTTGGGGAATTAGTTACACCATGGAGCACTGCCACTTGATGGAATGGTTCAATTAAATAGTAAAAAGTTCGTAGCAAAACACCATTTTCTCTAGTGGATATTATTAATTTAATAACTTGGTGTAAAGAATGCCATTTCCAGAACTTTTTTAATGCCAAAGGTTAGTCAGTTATGAAGCATTCCATCTTGCCAAAAAAGTTGAGGGAAGAAATATTTTATTTCCTCCCTAAGTGGCACACACTAAAATCCAAACGCCCACGAAAATTATTTGCAAAGAAAAACTAGCCCCGAAGATACATATCTGTATCTCGAAATAGTTCATAATTTCACCAAGAAAGGATAAATACACCACCGGTCCGTGTCGGTTATAGAAAGAGAAAGGATATTTAAGGAACACTTTGAAATCTTCATTTCCTAATATTGGTTACGCGAACAAAAGAGTACTGAAAATATAGCAAAACAGCTGCTGGAAAACTCTCTAATAAATGGTTTTTATTTTACCAAAACCGAAGAGGGCCAAGGAACACTTCAAAGCCTCATCAATTTAACCAAAACTCCATCTCTCACAATTCCACTATGAGTATTTAGTATAGCAGAGCCTTAAGTGGCTCCATTACCGATTCCCGCGTACTTCTTCGTACTTCTATTCCACTACAATAAGACTATAGTATAGCTGAACAAGGACGACGATGAGACGTCGACGACGTAGAATCTTGAACATCCTTTCAGGCGCTCAAATTTCAATTGAGAATATTTTCGTACAGTTTACGGAGCCAATTTAAGAAAGACAAAGCTTTTAATCCGATTTGAGTATTTGCTTTTGGCAATCAAACATGGATTTAATTGGTGCAGATTCCCTGCCCCCCATGGCAGAGACACACCCTATACATCTGACGGATTGGGTGTAGGAACAAGAGAATATCCTACTGCCACGAGCTCACTACACACTTAACAACAAAAGCAGATTTTGAGGTAGAAGGAGCCGTACTTATTTTTTGCTTTAATGTTTTTTTTTCGTTTATTTTTTTTTTTTTTCATTATTTTGTTGGAAGGATGAAAACAATGAAAGGAAACAGAACAAATAGAAAACAATGAATGGATGTAGACATAGCTTTCAAAAGAAGTCAAATAATTTATACAAAAATTGGTAAAACACATACACTCACATTCGCATGGGAATAATGAAACACCCGAAATGTAGGTACTCGTTGATGAAGGTGCTCTTGAAATTGAGGAATGTCTTTCAACATTGTTACCGATGGAATCAAGGAAAGCTTTATTCAGGAGGTGTTTAATGCATAGGTATATCCTCGAACTAATGGAAGGGAAGTTAAGGTTTAATTCTGAATTCAAGACTTTAAGAAAAGGTGTGACATGAGAAATGCATTTCAGAAAATTTGTTTTGTAGGCCGAACGATGAAATTAAGGATGTGAAGAGAGTTAGAGTATAAGGTGATTTGGTTTCTTCAAATAACGATTCCTCTTTCAATGAAAACCTAACTTTAAAAAATTGAATTACATATGTATGTATTTGGGGGTTTAGAAAGTACTAACAATATGAACAAGTATAAATTTCCGTTATTTTGTATAAAGGGTGTTTTTTAGAGGTTACTTCCGATAGGGATAACTGTCAAACTAGCTGTCATACTAATGAAGTGTGTTTGACTTTTGTTTTAAATATATCGTCGCCCTAATATTGGGTTGGCGTAAACGCCAAAATTCACTTTTTGAGTTTGGTATGTAGTCTTATGTTTTCGAGGTAGCTCTTTCCAAATATTTTATCTGTTTAACTCTATCTCTATTCATTGCAAAGAAATACAGAATGGTTTTGACGTATATCCATCAAATTCATCAAAGTAACGTATTGTTTTGACGTATGCCAAATTTTGGCATATACGTCAAATTTTCCACAATATTTACGCAATTTTTTGTTTGAGGATTGTTTTGACGAACGTCTTATTGTCCTAAAACTTACGCCATGAGACTTCAATTGTCTGTTCAGTATTCTTTTGACTGCACACAAAATGCAAGATATTCGTATGCACGTCATAAGAAAGAAATATATATATTTTTGGTTTTGCCGTACGTGCAGTGCATATAATTCTACTGTGGCCGTAAAAAAGTATAAAAAAAAGTTCCCTTAGAACAAATATTTGGTTCCCTTTGTCTTTGTTGTGAGAGGACGTGTTTGAAAGCTCAGGTCAGTTAAATTTTGCAACTATGCCCTTTTCAAAAATTAAATATATTAAATACCAAAATCCACACTTATTTCAAATATCTAATAAATCAAATGCTACAGACGTACATTATAAAACTGTTTCCTTAATAATTGAAGACCTACCAATAAAAAATTTCAAATTAAAAAATTAAACTAATTAATTAAATTAAAAATTAAAAATTAACAAAATTAAAGATAAAGAAAGTTTGTATCCTTTTATTTCATCATGGGATATTTCATCAACTGAAATAATAATTAGGTATTCCATTTTACTTTGATTACATTATATCTAAATGAAGATGTTATTTTTTCTATTTTATTTTTATTTTTAATAACGAATGACTAAATGAAAAAAACTGATTTTTTGTTCTTATATAAAATGAATTGTACTAAAAATTAGTATTCTACTTTAATAAATATGAAATAAACATATATTTTTTCTCAAAAATTTAATAGCGCAAAATTATAGACGCTTTAATACTAAACTAAAAGAAATAAAGGTTGGCACTAACATTAAAAGTGTAGTTCTTCAATTATAGACGATTCAAAAATTGATTTTCTCTTGGTGTGAAACTAGATTTTTAATAACAGAAATACCTTGCAATATCTTTTTAGTGTGAAACTAAAAACTCTCAGGGAGAATGACGGCTCGCACTCGCTTTTGAAAATAAAAAACATGCGTTCTAATTCTATGATTTTTTTTTTTTTAATATTTACTGTTGGAATGCAGTATATGCAAATTTTTTGACGTACGTGTATGAGTAAAAGAAAATTTTGATTTTAGTGGCGTATACGGCAAACTCATTTTTTTAATAAATTTTAAATATTTTGAAAACTAAAAGTGTTTTAATATATCTTCTATAGATTTTTAGAAAGAGGATTTGCATAAAGAAATCGTGTCGAGAAATGATAAAATCCCAGCGGTTAGTTTTTATGTAGTCGTCTGCTAAACCTTTGAACGTAAGAACGTAAGAATGGTGTTTACGGCAACCCAATGTGGGGGCGACGATGTGTACTTTTGGGCAATCACCATGCAAAGACTAACATCAGAACAACGTTTACAAATCGTGGAAATTTATTTCGAAAATTCACGCTCTGTTCGCCAAACTTATAGAGCACTTCGTCAAGTTTACGGTGCGTATAATCCATAATCGTCCATCTAAACAGCTAATACGCAATGCTATTGAACGATTCATGACAACATTTACTCTTTTTATGGTAGTTGAAACAGTTTCTATTCATCCATCCATCTATGTCCATCGGATTTTTCATAAAGTAAAAAAAATGCTGAAGCTTTATAATTTATTTTTTTTTATTCTAGATTGGATTTCAAACTTCAATATCAAGAATCGTTTAGAAAAACCTTAAAACTTTATTCTTATGTTATACTTATACTTAGTTAGTTTTGAACGTATTTGAAAATAAAAAGCATTTAATACGATGATGAGTAATGCTCCAGATAAAAACAAAAAGGAAAGAAAATCAACCCATAATTAAGGTACATGATATTCTGAGAATCAACAAGAACGAACAATAGAACAATTATTAAAATTGCATTAACAAACATTTTTTTTAATTGTCTCTATTAAAACAAACTGTAAATGAATCATTATTTTAATAATAGAAATTTTGAGAGTCGGAATTTTATAGTAATCGGGATTTTAATCGAGGCGACCATGATTCGATTTTCAAATAATTGGAATCGTGGCCCAGAATCAACTGTAACTGGAATCAGATTTGTTTCATCAAATCATCTTCAGCGAAGAGGCTCAATTCTGGCTCAACGGATGTGTAAACAAGCAGAATTGTCCTTTTTTGGAGTGAGCACAGTCCTTATGAAACTCTTGAGACTCCACTACATCCCGAAAAAAATCTCTGTTTGATGTGGTTTACATCCGAACGCTACCAATAAATGATTCGTGATTTTTTTTATTCTTCATGTCATTGGAAATTATTTTGAGGAGAAATTATTCTAACAAGACGGCGCAACATGCCATACAGCGAGTGCAAGGGCCTGTGAATATTGGCCACTTCGTTTGTGTGATTTGATACCTTTGGAGTATTCTCTATGGGGGATATTTGAATCTCTGGTCTATGCTGATAAACTAGCAACGGTTGATCATTAAGAAACAAACATTCGACGCACTACTGAAGAAAAAAACCGGGTATGCTCGAAAAAGCGGTGCAAAATTGGACCGACAGGATGGCATTCATAAGGCGCAGTAGTGGAGACTAGGTATATGCAGTCATCTAGAAGAGATCACCAAGATTGACGTCTGGACAAAATATCATAACATCGGTCCTTCACGGTTCCCCACAAAAAAAAAATCCAAAGGGGTCAGGGGCGCAGTAGTGGAGACCATATGCCAACTAGGTATATGCAGTCATCTAGAAGAGATCACCAAGATTGACGTCTGGACAAAATATCATAACACCGGTCCTTCACGGTTCCCCACAAAAAAAAGGCCAAAGGGGTCGCTGCTCCGAGGTGCAAAAGATCAATTGGCAAGGGCTGTGTGGCATCCCGCATGAACTAGAGGTCGTACAAATCCATGTCTTCAATTTCAGTAAAAAAAGTCAGTCAACATGGCTGTCTAACTTCCAAAGTTGACGGAAACGTCCGCACCAAACTGTCACTCTCTGCGGATGCATTTCCTTATCGACAATAATGTGCGGGTTTTTATTTTTGTCCAAAATCTTCGTCCAAAAAAACTGGAGACAGCTAGCTAGGGACCGAGCTGGCTGGAGAAGCTTGTTGGTTGGGGCCCAGGTCCACCCCGGACTGTAGCGCCACCTAAGAAGAAGAATAAGAAGATGCAAGTGCATCGGCCAAAACTGCTTTTCAAAAAACGCACTGTTTGGGCTACACTGCACTCACTTTCGAAATAAGTTTTCAATATTTGCCAACGCTTTTCAAGCATGAAGCGACTCATTTCGTTTTGCCGAGGTATGATACTGACTTTCTGTCAAAATTTTTTTGCGGGAAAGAGCTGTCAGTGTCAATATAACCAATGATTTAAAAAGAAACCACTAGATGGCCCACCCGTTAGAGCGGATGGACATCAATGATCTGGCCCGGAAAGTCTTCGATTCCACCTGGAGCGACGATGGAATAGTGGAACACCGAACCTTTTTTTGAACAGAAGAAGAAGAAGAGGTGGCTCAAGTCCACCCCGGATTTTAGCGCCACCTTAGGTAGGCTACGGCAAGTTAGAAAAATTATCCAAAATAGATAACTCCGTCTATACGGAATGCTACGAACGACCTGATTTCTTCCCTTGGTGTTTGGGCCTTAGTTTTGGTTTTTCGTTTTTGGCCTTTGATATGTGGTCTGTGGTCTTTAATATTTAGTCTTTGGTCTTTTATCTTTAGTCTTATGTCTTTGGTCTTTTATCTATGGCCTTTGGTTTTTAGTCTTTGGTCTTTGGTCTTTGGTGTTTGTCTTTGGTTTTTGGTCTTTGGTCTTTGGTCTTTGGTCCTTGGTCTTTGGTCTTTGGTCTTTTGTCTTTGGTCTTTGGTCTTTTATCTCTGGTCTTTGCTTTTTAGTCTTTGGTCTTTTGGTCTTTGGTCTTTGGTCTTTGGTCTTTGGTCTTTGGTCTTTGGTCTTTGATCTTTGTCTTTGGTCTATGGTCTTTGGTCTTTGGCCTTTGGTCTTTGGTATTTGGTCTTTCATCCAAGATGAAAGACGAAAAATGAAAACCGTACGACTTATGAAAAAGGCGAATGTCGAAGGGCAGAAGAAAAAAGAGGGCATTTTAACCTTCGCTCGTCCTTTTGATTTTCGTGGCCAGCAGGGCGCAGTAGGAAAAGTGTTTGATTGCTAGCTCAGAAATCTTCAGTTTGGCACTCAGCTCGGGTATCAATTTTTTAAAACTCCTATTTCAAGCTAGAAGCCGTCGCGTCCTTGTGTTTAAGTGAGAATATAGACACCTTATTCTGGATCTACTACTGGATCTATCTTTCTAATTCTTCTAACTAGTAACTTGCAATATTCAGTTGCATTCAAAAAGTATGCTTTGCAGACGCAGAGTTAAAATATTTAATAACTTTTAACTGTTAATTTAATTACAGTTTAGAATTAAAGTTTTTTTATTTTTCATATAATTCTGTTCAGTTTATTTAACATTTTATTAGCAACAAAAAAATTGATCACCAAAGTCTATCTATCATTGAAGCAACTGAAAAACTTTTATAATGAGATTGATAAGCTTGCCAACTCCAAACTCACTTATTTAAAGAAATAAACTAAATTCGAAATCTTCAGCTTAATACCAAATCCCTTACATTATAACCTTACAAATGTTTACGGAGCACTTACAATTCTAATAAATCATAGATACCCAACCACTTCTTAGGTCTATCATGGCCAGAGTAGATATAAATATAAGTAGGCACTCAGCTCATCTCCATTTCCACAGAATACAGCATCGTTTATCTATTTCCATTTCTATTCTAGTATAGTTCCTGAAAAAACAAATAGCTTTTCATTTAGAAAACGATTTTTCAAACAAACTAAATGTAAACAAATGAATCCCCGGACATAACTCCTCCAAAAAAACCCTTGCCAACATCAAATTAACTATCATTCCCTTAAATGGAACCGCATATATACACACAAAAACACTTCACTTCAGACTACTCAAACCACTTCAGCTTAGGAGAGGACCCAACCCACTCCTGCAAAACCTTTTTGGTTTTTCGATTTTCATTTTGCAAACAATGCTGACTTTTACGCGCCTAATTTTGATCAATTTATCTTAATTCCACTTCAAGAGCATTAAACTAATGGATACCAAATACCATAGTGTGTATCTTTTCACAACACACCCTTGAATCATCCACCAAACATCATTCAATTTGCCTTGTTCCCCCTCTCCTAAAGGGGTCCAAAATAGACCGGTATATACGGTACTTGGAGAATTATACACATAACGGCGCTCGGGATAAATCTTTTATGAAACCATCAAGAAAATCGAATCGTAAATTCGAATTTGCCATACCCAACCTAACCATGTTCCATAAACCTTCACCCAGGGACTGGTGAGGGGGCTTTGAATCCTTAGCGAGCACGGAATACACACTCAAACCACCAAGTCGATTGCTTTTGGGAATACCACCTGAAAAATGGAAAATAATCTCATTGAAGGTGAGTAATTATCCTGGCATTCATCTGACAGAGGCAATTATTTCGAACATTTGTTATCGGTAACGGGAACACCAGCAGCAGCAGAACTGAACATCTTCGAAATCAAATATGCAACATTCGTCTCGGGGAAAAAAGAAGAGAAGAAGCTCCAGCTTCTTCGGTTCAGATGGAAGAAACAAGTTTTGGAATTTTTCATTTGAACCTCGAAAGTCCTTATTAATGACGCTTAGGAGCACATTTGCAATGAGTGATCCCGAAACAATTAAACTAAGTGATGAGATTAGGGACATTCGCGCCGTTGAACTCATTTCGGGGCGAAACGATGTTCTCAGGCTCAAAACCACCAGAAGTTCTCTCCACCTCCTCGCCGTCCTCCTTCACAACCTAGTTCGAATCCTCAACGGGAATGTATTATTAAAGCCGGGTTGTTCCTTAATCAAGATCATTTGTTATATCGCAGGACCGATTTACGGTCTTAGCATTATTGTTGTGCGGTAGCCGAGAGGATTAAAATCCATGTCTTGGCCTAAACGGAAGCCATGAAGTCTCCGTTCAAGGCTGTTTTCTTATTTTAGTTTAATTAAATCCAACTTTAAGATTTCAATTTATTTGGTTAAATGTAATTTATGCATTTTTTGTGGGAAATAAATTCAAAGTCATTTGTTCGTTGTCTTGATATAGTGTATGATAGGGGAAGGGGTGCTGGTTTAAATGGGTAACGCATGTAAAGCGTTTGGAGCGTGGTATTCAAATATGTACCTTCCGAGACTGAAGCTGATATTTATTAGGGTTTGTAGAAGTAATGACCAGGGTTAACCAGGGGTTTTGTGTTTTGGAAATGGACATGGAATTGAATTAATAAATTTATTTAACTGCGGTCGACTAAGGTGGGTCGTCAATTAGGCTGCAATATTGGTCTCGTGGGCGCAGTTTGTTTTTATTTTCGAGGCTTCCGTTTACCTTCTGGTTTTCAAATATCTTTGGGCATTAGTAACAAAAATTGCGTTTTGATTCGTTCAATAAAAAAAAATTGATTTGGATTTAATTGGCTTAAAATTAAAATGCAATTTCACACGGAAATTGATTGGTAAATATTTAATAATTGCATTAAACCGGAAATTAAGTACATCTAGGATAATAATTGGAATAGTAAAATATAAAATCGAAATTGATAAACTAGGATATCGAGATTGATTTTTCTTCTAAATGATAAAAAAAGCCTGGTGAAGCAAAAATGTTATTTTGTTTTCAGGATTGATTTCCAATGGGGAAATTAAAGAACCGTCAACGTTTGTGATGCGAAAAATAAATCAATAATCTAATACACTTACCAACATTTTTTCGTGAGAAGAACCGTCTTATATTTTAGAGGGTTAAGACAAAAAGCCACTTTTCTGCACCAGAATGCGTTCAAGGCTGAACTTTACTGTCTTCAAAATCTTCAGTCGTCAACCATTATGAGAAATTTATTTGAGTGTATTTTCTAATATTTTATGTTCTGTTATATTATGTTATATCCAAAACAAACTGAAAAAGGCCAAGATTACTTCCCTGGGGTAAGCCAGAGAAGCCAAGAAAGAATCTCCAAGGCAATTTCTCAATTCTCAAGGCATGATTTAATAAAAGCCAAGTAAAACGGAGGAAAACCAAAAACTTTCAACTTAAACAAAATTAATTCGTGGCTTAGTTTGTCAAATGCTTTTGATAAATCATTGTTAATACCGCCAACTTTATAAAATTTTTCTAATGGCATTTAAAAATGTTTTGGATAATGACGAAGATATAAGAAATAGTTGATGTTTTTCTCCAAATTTGTTTGTTATTGTTCATAAATTAGATTCTTTCTAAGATATGCAATATTCTCGCAAACAACTTGTTCAAAAAGTTTTGGAATGCTAATTTAAAAAAATAGGGAATCGATTTTCATCGTTTTCCTTAGTATTGCCCTTGAGTCTTAACCAAGTAATATAATTTTTTGTATTATTTTTCCCAGTACGGCTATAACCTCCTCTTTCCCCCGTTGCTCGCCTAACATTGACTTACGGGACACCTCGTATATCAGCTGATTTTAAAATTCCGAAATAAGGGTTTCAGTGTTGAAATGCTATTTTGATTTTATTCGGATTATGATGAGAGTTTATTTGTATTCGAATAATAACTGGACGTTGCCTCTTTTAGCTCAGATATCAACAGTATCCTGTCAAACAGTAAAGTAAAAGCATATTTATCTCGAAAACGGCTCAAAGATTTTTATGAATAAAAATCAGTTTACTTTTGTAGGTGGTATGCATTATGTTTCACTGAAAAATTAAATTGCACGACTGGATCACACGTACCTGCTCATTTGTGCGGTCACAATAATACAAGAATACAATTTAAGAAAATTAAAGTTAACATCAAAGCATTTATTCGATTTTTGTGACTTTTGATTGCTCGAATAAAGTACGTTAGATTGTATTGGGTGAAATAATTTAAACTCCATTTGATTTCTTTAAGAAATGTTAAAAAGTGTGATTTTTTTTTAATAGTTGGAGCCGTTTTTAAATAAAACGTTTTTTTAACAACTTTTTTTTTAAAAATTAAAAAAAAATAATTCAAGAATACAAACTTAAGCACAAAAATAACGTACAGTTAAAAACAAATTAAAAAAAAATATTCTCTTACCCGTTATAAAAATATTGATTTTTCAAAAAAAATTTTTTTTTAATTATTAAAAATACAAAAACTTTTGCATTATTTTCGAACAAAAATTAATGCAAAATTACTAAGGCTACCTACATCTTCTTGAATATCAATTTTGATTGTAATCGGATCACCAGTTTTCGAGAAGTTCGAAGAAAAAAAACCGGTCCAAAATATAATGCATACCTACGGTACACTGTTTTTTTTTTATAAAAATTCTTCGAGTTTTCGAGAAAAATAAGCTTTTATATTTATAACGGTTATATGACAGGTACCGTTAATTTTTGAGCTAAAAAAATTGAAAAAATTGAATGTAAAAATAACCTTAAGTTCAAAATCTGAAGACGATTGGCCCAACCGTTTAGGCTGCAGTCCAAAATACATCCGTACAAACAGACAGACAGACAGACGGACAGAAATTTACCAGTAACTCAAATATGTTTCTCTATCTTCGTAATGTCATGTTTGATTGTTATCTCAAAATTTTTAATCTGCACGAAGGCATAACTTGCATCATAGTACAATGTGGGCAAAAAGAAATCACCCTATTGGAAAATGCTCTCATTTTTGCAAATGGCCGCCAATATCAAAACTATTTTGACATTTGTGGATTAGCAGATGCAGAATACGGCGCTTTTTTGGCCGATATCATCTTCTCGAATTCACCAATACAATTCTAAATTTTCAAATAAACATAATCAAAAAACAGAATCGAAGTTTTTCATTTAGAAAAAATGGGCCCGACTGGGTCGCACGTACTTGCTCTTATATGCCTGATTACATTGGAAACCAAGATCTTTGACAGAAACAAGTAACATTTACGTTGAAAATAGCACAGTTTGAACTTATAAGAAGTATCAAAACCACAACACTTAACGGTTTTTAGTAAAAATGAAGTATGCCATCACACGTCTTAAATAACAAAGAATTTATTTATTGAAAATTGTAGGACCGGTTTTGATAAAATCCTGTTTTTTTATTTTTAGTTTTTTGATTTTTTTTTTGTTTAAATTTTGGTATGCAGTTTTTAAGAGTTTATTATTATACATGTGCATATAAAATTTAAAATAATGTTTTTGATTAGTTTTAAAAATATTGATTTAAAAAAAAAAATTTTATATTAATTTTTATTAGAAAAAAAGTTATTAAAAAATTTGATAGAATTAATAAGGCTACTTAGGTCTTCTCAACTATAAAATTTGACAGAAATCCAAATAGCCGTTACCGAGAAAACCCAAAATTAAAAAAACGTTATATGCAAGGTTCCGTTAATAGACTTTACCCGTATATGTGGTTCTAACCAAATGATAGCCAATGCCATCAAAAAATTCTCAAAAATGTTCATCAAAATCGTTAAAGCCGTTTTCGAGAAAAATAAGCTTTTCCTAGATGGTCATATGGCAGGTACCGTTATTTTTAGGCCTAAAATTTAAATTTCAATTTCCCCTCTGGGGAATACTAAAATAATCCTACACACCAAATTTGAAGATAATCGCTTTAGCCGTTTAGGCTGCAGCTCGTTATACATACTGACAGACAGACATACATTTTTTCTCGATCACTTTTTTAGACTTCTCTATGATCGTAATGTCATGTTTGATTGTTATCTCAATTTTTTTTTAGTATTCACGAATCCAAAACTTGCCTTATAGTCTCTGTAATCGCAAGTAAAAAGAGAGCCAAACAACATCGGATGGATGATTTCTTTTGGTCCACTCTGTACCTATAATCGCAAGAAAAAAATTAAGATGATGGGCTAAGAACAGTACCTCCCACAGAACCGATTTATTTTTCTCCATCTTTCTCGGGAAATCGTTAACCGATTAGAATCAAAATTGATTTTCAGGGAGATGTACGTAGCCGAAGTAGTTTTGAATTGATTTTTTTTTCAACAACGATTCTTTCGTACTTTTAATAATTCTTTTCAATTTTGAAAATGGTATCCCCATTTGTTTTGTTAAAATGGTCTTACCTCATATTCTAAGTTGTGTTACACACGTTATTAATTTCTGTATTACGTCATCAACTTTTCCTGAAACTTGGAAGTTAGTTATGTACATAAAGTCATTCCAGTGCCGAAAAAATCTCAGCTCTCATCAGCTGCAGATTTTCGTCCTATAAGGATTTTACCATGTCTATCAAATGTTTTGGAGAAAGCTCTTGCAGACCAAATCTCAAATTATCTACTATCCCAGTCAAATTAGCGCATCACCTGCGAGACAATAAGCTGGAAACTTGTATACACCTTCGTGTTGGCGTTCTAAAAGCTGTCTGGAAAGTCACAAAAAATCTCGTGTCTGGAACGGAAGTTATTCAAGGTCAAAATTCACGAAAATCGTTTTTCACGATTATCTCGGTTTCTATGGCTCAAACGATGTTAACATCGAGGACAAAAGTTGAAGAGCATAAAATTTGCAACAGATTTTGCCTTGGACATTTTTCATATGTTCAACCGTGTTACATAAATACGTTAAATATTTACAAACTCTTTATGGGTCAAAAACTGTTGTTGTATTTGATGGATACTCGGACTACACTAAACACATAAAAGCAATGGAACAACTTAGAAGAAATCCTGCTTTTTTAAAATCATATGAAGTTTGTTTCGACGAAACAATGATTGTGCCAATCTGCCAAGATAAGTTTTTGTCAAATCGGTATAATATTGAAAAGTTAGAAAGGTAGAAGATGATGCTTGTCATAGAAACAGCTATTGAATAATCCAAACTTAGAAGAACAGCCGTCATTATAGGGGAAGACATAGTTTTCCTAGTTATTTTAATTGGACGCACTCAATTACATCACATTGGAAAAAGCAATGCAAAAACACAAATCTATTCCTCAAAAAGCTTAGACCCCTTTCTAAAAACAACGTTTTATTCTTACGTTTATTCAGTAGCTGCGTTACAACTTATACGCTATTTAAAAACGGTATAAAAAGTATCATTAAACTACAAGAAAAATTTGCCAACTTTAACCAACTGGCTGATGTTTTTCTACAAGAAAAGTGCACTGTACAACAGCTATACGAAAATGGAGTATGCATCTTACTAGCGATATACAACGCGCTTTAATGAATGCAGATATTTTTGTTACCAATATAGTTGGACAAAAAACTTCCTCTTTCCCTGTTGTGCGTTAAAATAGCCAATAAGCATGATTTCAACATGACGTCTATGGCATTACACATATAAGCTAAGTAATTGATTAAATCCTAACAGCCGTTTCTTATTTATTGCTTGCAATAATAAAATTAAGATGTCTTAAAAATTCATGCTCATCCTTTCCATTTATATTGAACAAAACAAAAATCCTCTACAACCCCTTAAACACCACTTAGTGCATCGATTAAGTGCCGCACCATGACGCAATTGGATTAAATTGAAAAATTCTTGTTGTTGCTCTTAGGTATAGTTGGAGAAGCAATTTACGAATGCCCAGAGCATACGAAGGCCATAACATCAGGGCTAAGTGACGACGACGACGATTCCAGATCGGAACAGGGCTAAAACTAATTGCATTACATCACTTATATCCTGCGCTACCACCACGCGATGCTTGCTGGCCACCCTTAAAATCGGCAATCAAAAAAGGGTTGCATGGCGTATAGACGACCTGCTCACATGGAGCGAACTATGGTGTGAGCTTGATGTCAGAGGACTTATCCATCTATGCCGGCAGGACCATTTGTCATACGGTTTCTATGATCGGGCTTTTATGTCCGAGGGTCGACTTCGACATTCCACACTATGGCTTTTGACTCTTGCCCGGCCAGTAATTTCCAATAAACTTTCCAATGCATGATGAATGCCATCCCTTTAGTATGGTACTATGGAATCCCCAAGCGGCTCCTCCACGTCACGTATTATGGCTCGACAATATGGTGCAACCATTTTCTTGGAGTCTTTTCCACCACATCTCCCCCTCAAAAACAGCACACACACATGTGACTTTTATTGGCCAATAGTTGAAGGGTAATGCATTCCCGGTTGTTGGCCTCTATGTTCCCGATGCACTCTCTATATGGCTTGTGTATCCTGCTTAATGTTGCATTTTATTAGTTCCCTATTGATGGGTACCGAAGCTGTAAAGATCCACTAAGAACCGCAAGACGACCAGACCACCGACAAAATTTAAAACTCCACTAATGTCATTTTAGTACATTTTTGCGATCGGGACAAAGCCCTTTATTGGCCGATTTGGACGGATGTGCTCAAATGGCCATATTATCGACTTCCATGCAAGAACTTTATAGCCGCGAACCGCCGGCAGGATGATGACGTCTTCAGTTATTTTCATTGTAAATTATTTTATGATACTGTTAATTGTATTGTTTGGGTTGAGTTTTCCAAAGACTTCGGATGTCGATATGAAAGCGACCCAACATCTTGGACCATCTGCGTCCATGACACCTCCCCTCCCCCCGGAGAGTTTAAGGTGTAATACATTTTCGAAGCAATTTCATTCTAATGGGAGTTTACAGCGGACGTAATTGAGATGTTTTGTGGCGGACGGGCTATATAATTTAACTGCACTTTTGTGGTTTGCATTTGGGGCCTAGAGATGAGCAGACCGGAGATCATATTGGGGTTGCTTAAGTGAAATTATGGATGAACGGATATAAAATGAAATGATTAAGCGGTCAGGAAATTAAAAATTAGACAAAGTGATGTGATTGATGGTCGGTTGTATACGTTTACAACAAAATCAATTTCTGTTAATTTTGAAGAGTGAAGGGTGTTTATGGGTCCTTAAGAGGATACTTTCTTTAAGGTTTTATGGGTTAAAAAATCGATTCAACAACAAGAAAAACAATTTTGAAAAAATATTCAAACGAAATTTTATATTGCTGTCTTGAAACCTTGTCAGTGGCTTTTAAGACCTGAACACGGGTTTTTCTTGAAGAACTCAAGACATAATTTTAAGTAAAAAATGGGCACGTCTGGGTCGCACGTGCTTGCTCTTATGTGCTTAATTACAATGGAAAGCAAGATCTTTGACAGAAACAAGTAACATATACGTTGAAAATAAAACTGTTTGAACTTATGAAAAAATATCAAAACCACAATAGTTAACGGTTTTTAGTAAAAATGAAGTTCGCCATCACACGTCTCAAAAACTAAGAATTTATGAAAAACTTATTTCAAAAATTGTAGGACTGGTAGGATTTGTTTTTTGAAAAAAAATAATTAAATTTTGGTATGCAGTTTCTTAGATTTTATTAATTTACACCTGATTTTAAAATTTTAAATATTTTTTTCTAATAAGTTTTACAAATATTGAATTTTCATTTTTTTTTAATTAGAAAAAAAATTATTATTTAAAGTTTAATATGGCTACTCAGATCTTTTCAAATATAAAATTCTATTTTTTTTTATAATTAACGCGCGCACAAGGGACTATTTGTTTCCCTTTTAATGTAACACACTGCGCGGGCATTAGGAAGATAGGGAGGGGAGAGATAGGAGGTGTCGATTAACATTGGTTTTGAATGTTTGCATGTTGAAATGGCAAGGGAAAATCTCGCCGGGTAAACCATTCCAAAGTCGTGTTGTACGGCTAAAAAAAGAATCTCTATATTTCACGGTACGTCCGAAATTGGGCTCAAGGGTGAACTGATGGGCATTCCTAGCAAGACGAGTATTACGGGCGAAACTTTTAAGGGGAGGAATGCAGCTGGCTACCTCGAGTGAACATTTTTTATAAAAGAACCGATAAAATAAGGAAAGACATGAAACATTGCGTCGGTGTTCGAGAGGGGCAATTGTTTCAGCGGCAGTTCTATTTCCTATCAATCTTAACGCTCGATTTTGTATTCTATCAAGCAGGTGAAGCGATGATTGTGAAGCACCTGCCCACAGGTGGGAGTTGTACTCGAGTTTAGGGCGTATAAACGCTTTATAAATTGTAGCCAGATCAGATGGGGAAAAATACTTCTTACACCGATACAGAAAACCTAAGCACTTTGCAGCATTCTTAGCGATCTCAAATATATGGTCGTTCCAACGGAGGTCGTCGTTGACACACATACCGAGTACTGAGAGCTTTTCGGTTTCTTCGATGTAAGTGCCATTCATGGACAATGGCATTGGGGGAATGTTTAGCTTTAACGACAGAAGACAGCATTGAGTTTTCGAAGCATTAAACTCCACACGATTTCTATTACCCCATTTGACAATGCTGTATAAATCGGAGTTTAATGAGCTTGACATACGGCACCGTTGCAATTGTACGTCCGAAGGCGAAGGACGTGAATTATCGAACGAATATGAAAAGCTGAGGGTAGAGTCGTCAGCAAAACAGTTAAGTGGATTAGAAGTAACAGACAGAAGATCATTTATAAAAATGAGGAAAAGAGTCGGAGACAGAACAGAGCCCTGGGGCACACCAGCATTTATTTTATGGGAATCAGACTTGAATCCGTCCAATACAACTTGTATTGAACGGTCCAGAAGATAGCTTCTAATCCAACGAACAAGAGTATTATCGATCCCAAAAGCACGCATTTTCGATAAGAGAGCTTCATGCCAAACTCTATCAAATGCCTTGGAGATATCAAGAGCAATAATCTTACTTTCACCAAAGCGATGTAAAGATTTGTTCCACTGTTCGGTGAGATATGCCATCAGATCACCAGTGGAACGGTTGCTGCGGAAGCCATACTGACGGTCATGGAGAAGCTTACGATCTTCGAGATATTCCTTAAGCTGACGGTTAATCAGTGTTTCCATGACCTTAGAAAGAAGGGATGTCAGTGCTATGGGTCGGTAGGAGGAGGGGGAGGATGGGTCACCTTTCTTAGGGACAGGCTGGACAAATGCTGTTTTCCATCTTCTAGGAAAGATTCCAGAAGAGTAGGAGCGATGGAAAAGCTTACGCAGTGGCTTTGCCAGTGTGGAAGAACACCTCTTCAGAATAATCGGGGGTATACCATCCGGGCCAGCGGATTTGTGTATATCGAGATCTTTGAGAACTCTTGCTACTGTACGAGTGCGGAAAAAAATCTGTCCCATGGAAAAATTTACATTCTCAAGTACAGGAGGGGCAACGTTGCTATGCGGCAGCGTGGAGCTGGCAGCGAAATGGGCGGCGAGCAAGTTTGCCTTCTCTGAAGAGTAAACAATTGGTGTGTTATTGTCGATGAGCGTTGGAACCGAAGATGTTGAGGAGTTTTTAATATTTTTTACAAATGACCAAAAATTTTTACTGCCTTTGGGACACTGCAGAATTTTTTGCCGTAATTTTTGGTCATGCAAAAATTTGGTTCTTTCAATAACGGAGTTGCATGAGTTTCTTGCTTGTTTGTGCTTTTTCCGATTTTCCTCTGTAGGGTTGGCTTTGTAAGAACGGAAACTTACTTCTTTGAGCCTGATAGCTTCTTTACACTCAGAATTAAACCAAGACTTTTCTTTAGGTTTGATGCTTTTTACTCTGTTGGGAATAAAAGCACGCATCCCTAGAAGAATCACATTTGTGATCATTTCAGCACTGGCATCAATGTCACTATCGAGGAAGCATAGTGACCAGTTAAAGTTTCGGAAAAAAATATTCAGGCCGTCCCAGTTGGCTTTCTCGTATTGCCAAACGGTCCTGGTGGGAAGTTTTTCTTTAACTGGATGGGTGGAGGATGAGAAATTAGCTGAAATGACACAATGGTCTGAAGTGCCAAATGGAGAAGTTACACTAATGGTATATTTATCAGGGTGAGAAGTAAGAAATCTATTGAGCAGTTACTGAGAAAATCGGAAATTAAAAAAAACGTTAGATGAAAGGTGTCGTTAATAGACGTTTTCAGTACACTTGGTTCTGATAAGATAATAGCTAGTACTAACGAAAAAAAATCAAAATCGATGGAGCCGTTTTCGAGAAAAAATAAACTTTTCCTTATAAGTTATTCGATACGTTTACAACAAAATCAAATGTATGGTAATTTGTTAAGTTCGGACCGATTCGACCGCAAGAAAAACATTTTTAAGAAAAAAATAAAAAGCTATTATACATGGCAGTCTTGAAACCTTATCAGCGGATTCCAAGACCCCAACAATTTTTTTTATTGAGGTGTCCTTATTTTACGATAAAATCTTTAAATTAAATGGATGTACAACTTTTCCATATAACACCTATTTTTCCTACATGAAAAATTGCAACTTTAGTCTGCTTCAGAGAAGAGCATACAAAACATCCAAAGCTACAGTAGAAACCCCGAAACTGTAGCATCAGCTAAACACAAAAAAAAGTGAAAGAAAAAAAACTTCCAAAGCAATTTGCCTTGCGACTTTCACATATCATCCTGACTCTCTGCGCTTGATTTTGATGCCACCCGTATACCAACCAGCACATCCTACATCCTCCACCCCTTCAGAGTTGAGTAGTCAAACTCACAAAGTGAAAACGATGCAAGAATTTTAAGTAGCAATTATTTACTTAATTTCAAAAAGTGGCAACGTGAGGCATCTACAATGGTGCGGTGGCAGCGGCGGCGGCGGCGGCTTGGAGACGTTTTGCTAGCAAGAATCTACCACCCACAGCAGCTCCTTTGAATCGTCTATTTGTTTTGAATGCGTTCCAATATGTGAGTGACAGCCTTCGAGAGATTCTATATCCGTATCCTTATATCGTTTTGGTTGTAAGAAAGCCGCACACGTATTACGCTGAGCTGAATCATTTTTTTGTTGTTATATTCATCCTTAAACTCCATTATGGTTAATTTGATTTTCTCTCTTGGAGTATCTCTTTTGGAGGCGGTGGGATGACTGCTTTTTTGTGGACAGATTCAGTGAATTATCTTCTCTTTTGACCCGGTATATCATGTCAAAGCAACAACTGGTTGGTTGGTTGGTTGGCAATAACTTGAACTTAACTCTGTGTTGTAGGTAAACTGTCAGATACACACGCTGCACCATTTTTGGTAGAGTCTTCAAAATTTGGGGAATTTGGGGGTATGGGTTATGACGGGTTGCATATAACTAGTACGTGACACTTGACTTGATGGTGATCTCACAAAGCTGTCAAGAGCATTTGGTATTGTTGGTCCTTTTTGGCAGGTTTTTCATATTTTTGTTTTGTTTATTGTTTTTTTCTTTTTTGAGTAAAAGATAAGGAGAAAGGTTATGATTTTGACACTTGAGGTGAAGGACATTTTGCGAACACCTTAACTCGAAACAAACTTCGGGAAGATAAAGAGAAAGGTATTTATACAAAAATAAATAATAACGAAGTAAGGTCATTGGAAATGGATTTAGGAATTTAAATAAAAAAAATACTTGAATTTAAAATTTTTGCAAGAGTTTTTATTCCATTTTTTGTCACAATGGCTTCAGTGCGGAGGTAATTTATGGAGAAGTTTGAGCCTAGGCATACTTTTATGAACCTCAAGGAATTACCCATCAGGCAGGTTCAAATATACAACTTTGGGAAGTAAGCCAATCGAAATGATGTCGATTGTGAACGTTTAAATTTGTCAAACTTTTCGTTAGACCCTTAGACATTGTTTAATAGTTTAGACTAAGTCATAATTGGATGGTCTGGCTCGCATCCTCTTCAACCAGGCGCAATCCATCACTGTGGCACGTCAACAAGAGAAACTATCGTAACCAAATCCAGCCAGATATTGGCTTACGCAGACGACATCGAGATTATTGGCAGAAGTCAAGAAGCTTCATAAGAAACCACCTTCCTCCAGATTGAGTTACATAATAATTAAGGGAACAACAAGTACATGGTGACTGCGTCTGTGAGAAGTATTGGTCCAACTATCAGCGTAGTGGATCATGAATTTGAAGTGGTTCAGTCTCTTTACTACCTATGGTTAAAAAGTAGCTGTCGAGGCTCTTCAAGTCCAGAAATCTTACCATCAAAATTAAACTGCTGTACAAGACTATGGGCTTACCAGTTTCATTCGAGTTGTTGCGCCGATGATGATGATGTAGTTCTCATTTCCAAATGACTGGTGAGACGAATGTGCCGAAAGTCGAAAGTAATACGTCGCGTCAGGTTCAAGAAACTGTCATCTAAGCGATTTAAGCACAACATGACCAATATTGATTTTTGATATTTTTTGATATTTTTTTAATAATAGTTAAACTATATAGTGCTCTTATGAAGCGTAAAAGTTATTGTAGAAATGTTCTCCTAAATAAGGTTTGTATCTATTATAAAAGAGAGGACATGTACAAAAATATTGGTAAAATGTTTTCTGGTCTTTAACCAAGTCATGGTGTACTACTCGTATATATTTTCACATTGGAAAGAGTCTTGTTATGGCACCTTGTATTATAAAGCCTGCTCAGAGACAATAAACGATTAAGCCTTTTTTCAGTGTCGATCTTAAGCTCGTAGAGGCCGGACGTCGAGGTGCGCGCACAAATAACTAAGCAAAAGTCAACAAAAAATTATTGCGCGTTGTTATCGCGAGTGTTTTAAAAAAAACATTAATACCTACACACTCGTTAGAGAAACCGAAAAAAACCCCTCGCGTGTGCTGTAAAGAATAATAATAATATCCACTCCCGTCGTTGGAAGAAAGAAAAAGATGCCCACTCGCGCTGTGGAAAAAAAATAAATAAAACGCATTCGCATAGCAAATTATCCTCTTATCTGTCCCAAGACCTTTGTGCTTAACTGCTTCTTTCTTATCTACTGTAGGCATCGTATGACCATCTAATGCTTGCGGTAAATGGATAAGGGCATCTGAGTTTGTCTTATTGTGCTGAATATTTAAATTGATTTTTTGTATGCAAGCTGTCTTATAGGCATAACACCTAAGACAGTTTGTTTATTACAGAGATTAATTTGGATTTTCACTGCATGGTTCAATTTAGTCAGAATTGTGTTTTGTGTGTAAGTATTTTGAAATGGTAAGTGATTTTTGTGTCGTGTATTCCAATGTTCGTGGTATATGGCCAGCTGTTTTGGCATTAAGTGAAACCCAGGTTGAAGTAAATACTGATTTATCAGAGTTTGCTCTACATGGGTATAGCTTGGTGCCATTACTCTTTTCCCATCATGGTCTCGTGGTCTATGTTAGAAATGATATTGCTTGCCAGAGCCTTCCCCAATATGGGCAATGTTCCAACACGGACTTTAACTTCTTGTGGCTCAAATTCACTGTCCGCAAGCATGTCATTCATTATTGTTTTATTTACAGGAGTCCAAATCTCGACAGCAATTCGACTTGTAACGAGTTTGATGCGCTGTCTGATTCTATCTCGAAAATTGTTTCCCTTTGTCCTCGCACTGAAATCGTTATTGCGGGCGATTTCAATGTACACAATTCTAATTGGCTCCGCTATTCTGGTCAGACAACACCCGAAGGAAGGTATGTCGAGCTCTTTGCCGGGTTACATCACCTTACCCAAATGGTCGATGTGCCAACGCGTATACCGGATGTTGCTGGGCAAGCCGACCATACTTTTGACTTGTTTCTTACTTCTCACCCTGATAAATACACCATTAGTGTAACTTCTCCATTTGGCACTTCAGACCATTGTGTCATTTCAGCTAATTTCTCATCCTCCACCCATCCAGTTTAAGAAAAACTTCCCACCAGGACCGTTTGGCAATACGAGAAAGCCAACTGGGACGGCCTGAATATTTTTTTCCGAAACTTTAACTGGTCACTATACTTCCTCGATAGTGACATTGATGCCAGTGCTGAAATGATTCTTCTAGGGATGCGTGCTTTTATTCCTAACAGAGTAAAAAGCATCAAACCTAAAGAAAAGTCTTGGTTTAATTCTGAGTGTAAAGAAGCTATTAGGCTCAAAGAAGTAATTTTCCGTTCTTACAAAGCCAACCCTACAGAGGAAAATCGAAAAAAGCACAAACAAGCAAGAAACTCATGCAACTCCGTTATTGAAAGAACCAAATTTTTGCATGACCAAAAATGCAGTGTCCCAAAGGCAGTAAAAATTTTTGGTCATTTGTAAAAAATATTAAAAACTCCTCAACATCTTCGGTTCCAACGCTCATCGACAATAACAAACCAACTGTTTACTCTTCAGAGAAGGCAAACTTGCTCGCCGCCCAGTTTCGCTGCCAGCTCCACGCTGCCGCATAGCAACGTTGCCCCTCCTGTACTTGAGAATGTAAATTTTTCCATGGGACAGATTTTTTTTCCGCACTCGTACAGTAGCAAGAGTTCTCAAAGATCTCGAAAGTAAGATTATTGCTCTTGATATCTCCAAGGCATTTGATAGAGTTTGGCATGAAGCTCTCTTATCGAAAATGCGTGTTTTGGGATCGATAATACTCTTGTTCGTTGGATTATAAGCTATCTTCTGGACCGATCAATACAAGTTGTATTGGACGGATTCAAGTCTGATTCCCATAAAATAAATGCTGGTTAAAGCTTAACATACCCCTAACGCCATTGTCCATTAATGGGACTTACATCGAAGAAACCGAAAAGCTCTCAGCACTCGGTATTTGTATCAACGACTACCTCCGTTGGAACGACCATATATTTGAAATCGCTAAGAATGCTGCTAAGTGCTTAGGTGCTGTATCGGTGTAAGAAGTATTTTTCCCCATCTGATCTGGCTATAATTTATAAAGCGTTTATACGCCCTAAACTGGAGTATAACTCCCAACTCTGGGCAGGTGCTTCACAAACACTGCTTCACTTGCTTGATAGAATACAAAATAGAGCGTTAAGATTAATAGGAAATAGAATTGCCGCTGAAACAATTGCCCCTCTCGAACACCGACGCAATGTTTCATGTCTTTCCTTATTTTATCGTTTCTTTTACAAAAAATGTTCACTCGAAGTAACCAGTTGCATTCCTCCCCTTAAAAGTTTCTCTCGAAATACTCGTCTCACAAGGAATGTCCATCAGTTCACCCTTGAACCCAGACGTACCGTGATATATAGGGATTATTATTTTAGCCGAAAAACACGAATTTGGAATAGTTTAACCGGCGAAATCCCTTGCCATTTTGATCTACAAGCATTCAAAACCAATGTTAATCGACACCTCCTATCTCTCCCCTCCCTATCTAACGAATGCCCGCGCAGTGTGTTACATTAAAAGGGAAACAAGTAGTCCCTTGTGCGAAGATATTCGAACATCCATTGGGCAATGGATTTGAGAGAACAGAAAATAACACTACCACATTGAAATTTATTTACATACATGAGTTTTTAGTTCTGTTCTGAGGTAAACCTTCCCTTAATTTTTCCAGAAGGGACAAATACAAAGGAGACCCGGCAAAACTGCTACTAGGCAACCATGGGGAGCTAGTGTGGCTCACCGAATACAACAACCGCATCTTATTTGTTCCTCTTGAGATATTTTTGCAATCTAAATCTATATAATCGATCGTTCATTCTAAAATGAAAAAGGGATCCTATTAAAACATTTTCATGTAAAGTTTTGGAATGTTCCATGTCTGACGTCAAATTAAATGCAGAGATCATTGCATTTTTTTGATCCATAAGGTCTTGGGCCAAAATTTCTTCTACAATAGTATTGGAAAGTGGCATGCTCTTCCCTTTGTAACAGCTTAGTTGGTGTTCCTAGATATATTTTGTTCAAAATAGGTAATTTATTTATATGAAGGCTTTTCTTTTATTCTCTCTGAATAAAAGCTTTGTATATACACTGCATATAGTACTATCATGGAGCATCATTTTTTAGTTCTGAATCAACTCGCAATGAGGCGTGCTGAAATTGCCAATTGGTGTGAATATAGAATAAGTACAGACAACAAAAGTTTATTAAATACTGGTAATATATCGGTAAAGGTTCTCGTCTCCACTATTAAGAGTTAGTTCTGAATCAACCAGGAAGATGGCCAGACGAAAAATGACCACCATGAGAGTACTATAGAAAATGTATATACAATGATAAAAGTAAATTACATTATATGTGTAATTACATTATATACGCAATATTATACACCATTGCATGTAAATTGTCATTAAGACCCTTCTTATGATTCTCGATATCCGGAATTTGATGAATGAGAGCAACGAGAGGAATGAACATACAAGGCAATCCAAAAAAAAACGGTAGACTTCTCGAAACAGTGTTTTGTTCCTTCAGCCGTTTGCAAATAAAAGACTAATTGTTACTGAGTAGGTTTAAATGAGCAACTTCGTCAATCGGTTCATTGCCTGTTTCTTTGAAGGCTTCCGCTAGTGTCATTGTTGAAGAAATATCGAGTTAGCCATTGCTTGAGTTGAAAAATTCATATTTATGGGCATGAGTGTTAGAAGATATTTTTCCTTCGACTTGTTGTGACTCTATTCAAGTGCGTCGGCTGGTTTGCACTTTAACATCTTTTCGTTATTCTGTCTTTTTTCTTTCCAAGTTATGTCTTTTATTTAAGACATTTCTCCTAATATCTCGAACCCAAAACATGGACTTGTTTTTATCTTTCTGTGATGGACTACTGATGGATCACCTATCTTGTCGACCTCCAGCTCATCATTCTGGTGAGAGTTTTCTTCCATATTGGCGTCGGTGGCACCTGTGGTGTTTCTTGGAGCTGTTTGGAGAAAGAGATTCAATATCAAACAAACCGACAGACTGTCTTTGCTTGAGAATAGAGGTTATTTTCGGGTCATAGTAGATCTGCCATCTTCCGTTTCCTCGGCGGCACTTGATCCACCCTACGCAATATTTTGTTGTCTACATAACAGATACTTTGATTTTGATCATGAATCTAAGATATTTAAGATTTTCGCATTTGGAAAAAAACACTCGGCTTTGCAGAAAGTCAAAAACTGTAATAGGAAGCAAGTCAAAAGGCTAATTCCTCTTTCACACCAAGTTTGATTGGATTTCTTCAGTGTCTCCTAGGAGAATTTGTATATGCCTTTATATGGACTTAAACTCCGCATTATCTTCAGGCAACTTACATCAAATCTTGTGGTTGTCTAATGAATGGTTTTTTTTTTTAAATCGTCGATATTTTTTTTCATTTTGATTCTAATATACTCTGGATTGCATCGGATATTGTTTATTTATCCATTAAAAATCCACTCCGGTCATCAGCAAGCCTCATTCTTTTTCACAAATGACTTTCAAATACCCCCTTAACGATCATCAAGGAGTGTGAGCTATGGAGAATCCCTTATTCTTTTGCGACCCGAAATAAGCCATATTATTAGGAGAAGCACCATCTTACATACATCAACACCAGTGTCAATCAAGTTCAAATCAATTAAGCCTAATAAAAGTGAAAAATCCATACGACGAAGTCATTAGAAACCTACTCTGACCCTTTTTTTTGGGTATTGAATTGGAATTGGTTTCCAAAACTCAGAGAAAAAAAATTAACTGAACGAAATCTCTTTGACCTTCCGATGTTAAACATCAATGAATTTTTGGCAACCTAGTCTTAAAGACGTCTTTAAGGCCAACACTCTTATCCCAAGCCATATGAACACGTGAACTACCCTACACGCACGAGCGCACAGACTTTCAATTATGTTAGAGCTGATTCCTTAAACCTATATATATATATACAAATATCATGCAGACGAAGCATTGATTGAGCCAACACATCCGACGACGACTTCAACCAGAAACGCCTGATTCCATTGTTAAGAACCTAATTTTCGCTCCGACAACCGACAGTCTCTAAGACTCTGTTCGGTAGGTAACTTTGTGCAAAATTAGCAATTTTATGAAATAATGTTCAATGTAAATACAAGAAGTCTACTCGTAATTAATTCACCAATTTGATGAAAGCTCCTTGCCTCATTTTCTATGATTGTGTATGTGGAAGATGTGATTTTGTGTGTATAAGTATAGAGTGTGTTTGTGTCAGCAAAATGTTAACTAAATAGCATCATCTTCATCTATTTATTCAAAATTGACTTAACTCTTGTCCTGGGTAACTTTGCCAAGATAAGTCATCGATTTTCTTTGAATGTGAACTTTGAATAACGGAGCCTACCTTCCTAGTTCCTACTATACTTATTGTTCTTATTCGTCTCCAAAAAAAAAAGGATCGAAAGGACCTTCTTCGTTTGCTTCGTTAACAACTCAGTTTTTGTTTAACGCTGTTGTCTGGTTTTAATCAAAGAAAGGTCCTGTTTAGTGTGCGTATTGACAGACAGAGTCTAATACCTGTCCCGGCTTAGTGGCATCATCATCATCAACATCATCGTTAGGTTGGAGTTGGGAACATTCCCTTACTGTTGCGTTACCATTAAATGAAGTTGTTCCCTATCTGGGATCTGAATTCGGGAAGGTATCCTGCAAACTGAAAGTGTTTATTCAACATTTAATCTCTGTAAATTGTTTTTCTTTTGTTTAGCAAAAGCTCTCTTTCGATTTTTCCTGCTGAGGGTTGATAGGGGGTACGGGGGTATTCTATTGTGTTTTATTCCTTCTAAGCTATTAAAAGGTATGTACTCACGCACACACACACATAGAGAGAAGAGAATTTACAATCAGAACAGTGAAGAGGTGAACATTTGAAATTAAGGACACCATTGTTCGTTGTAATTAGTGCCATTACAGGAGATATTTTAAATTGGCTTATCAAATCGCATTTCATTTGCACAAGCTGGGGTCCTTGAGCTTTTTTGGAAGGAGAGTACTTAATTTAAATCTAAGGAGTTGGAGCTAGAAGCATGGAAAAGAAATGTTTACTATGCTTTGTTTGAAACTAATTGTTGATAACAAATATGATTTATTTAAGAAAACAAGGATTTATAGGAGAGTAGGAACGGTTATAAGAGCTTTAAGACTGTTGTTTAAGCACAGTCAAAAATTCCAAAAAGAACGCATAAATCAGATAACAATGCTATCAATATTGATTCCATCCTTAAGCTAAATTTGCACTTCAATTTGAGGACGTGAAGCATTCACTAATACACCTTCTTAAGTGTACTCAAAAATCAACACCCAACTCGTCAAGTCATGATGTCAACAATCTAATTACTCCAATCCCAAACACATCCAAATGTCTAGAGTTTTCATCACCTTGGCTTAAATGTGGTATGTTCTCCGAGTTCCGACCTTAATCACATGTTGCACGGCGGGTTCCATACCCCAACATGTCCGTATGATTTATGACAATGACCGTTTCCTCATGTCATGTTGGAAAGAATAATCTCAACCAAATCCTTGGGTATTCCCCAAGTATCCCAGGCCAATGACGCGCTCCCCCAAAAGGCCAAAGCAATCTCCCCAAAGTCATTACCCTCGAACAGCCATTTAATACCACCCTTGGGGATTACTCAGCTCGTCTGGTCAAACAAACTAAAAGGTATATGTAGTTTCCACCGCAATAAACAAAAAAAAAAAAGAAACCAATTCCCTCATTTTATGGGTAATTTCCCCACTCGAGATATGTTCCGGGGATGATTGATGAATATACGATTGACAAGTGAAGTGAAGCCTTGTCCCTCTTCAAGCCATATCCCATTCACTTTTTTAGCCAAATCATTGCGCTGCAATTATCGCATAGACTATTACCACACAACAATGCTGATTACGACTCCCTCTACCGCCATCGAAGTGAAGTTAATCGAAAAACTTTCGAACACCAAATAATTTTCCAATCAAAGTCAGCTACAGGCCTTACGTTCTGCCAGCCATTGCGCGCGAACAAACCCAAGGATGTTAAGATGATTGACGTTCTAATGTCATGCGAGGCGCGTTGCCTCAATCACAAAAACACGCTTAATACTCAACAAACAGTTATAACTTGTCATGATGGCGCCTTTGCGACACAATATTCCGAGTAATAACGGTAATGTGACAACAATAACAGAATAATTATTTTTCCTTTAATGTTACAGGCGTTAATAAAACAAAACAAACAGACTACAAAAAAAAAAAAAATGGCGGAGCGGAAGGCATGTCGTTAATCAATTTTAATCCCATTGGGTTGCAATCGAACACGTCCGCTGCGTTATTGGCAGTAGTATCGATTCTCGAACAACAATGGAGGCATGAATTGCTCCACTGGCGAAATTCCGATTGCCATTGGAATAATGGGGCTCGCGCGCGCGAACCCAAATTAAGCAGGATACTGCGGGCTGATCTGATTGCATACTGCCGCAAAAACAATTCCCGTTTAATGTTAATAAATTAACGTAATTATGTTAATTGCAGATGGGAAATGTTCAACGTTAACTTTGTAGTGTGTGAAATTGAATTGGAACGAATTGAAATGACCATAATGCGATTGTGGGGCGTGAAATGAATGCGACCGACCGCCTTCGGACCAAAAGTTATGGAATGAGGTTAATCAGGATCTGTTTTGTAGTTCTTGAAGAGCCTTTTAATTGGCATTGTTTTAAATGACCCAGATGTTTGGTATTGGGGAGGGCGAGTGCGGTAGGGGGATGAATGAGTCTTTGGCTCTTATATCAGTTGTTTAAGGTGGTGAGAATGCTGTGAATAATATATGGTGATTGGGCTAATGGGACTGATATACGACAAGCAAGCCACTCGTGTTAATGCAGAAATTCAATTCGGTTCATTGAACCTTCGGAATTTAAATAACTGTATCATCGATGTTGCAGATGCAGAATCAAGAATCCATTTATCGCTTTAATGCTTTAAAAATGAACATATATGTAAAAGTTTGGCGATAAATTATTTAACTCGTTATTTCTATACATCTGTTTGGGAACTGGATTGTCAGGTGTCAGCACTACATTCTACGAAAAAAAGGATTAAATTCATTATGAATATTTTATTATTTTAAAATTAATGAAATGGTGAAATTATATTGATTTAAAAATAACATAGGAATCTCAAGAAGAATTTTTATAAAACTACTAGCTATTTCCTTTTTATTTTATCCTTACCTAATGTTCGAGATTATGCATAAAATCTTTAAGAAAATATTTTATAAAGATTCAATTACTACTGAAAAATATTTTTAAAAATTTAAAATAAATGCATTTGTTAAGGAACTGCGATTATGAAAGGCATTTTCTTTCAAAAAAAATGTTAAACAACACATTCGTGTGGTGCCATTAAAAAAAGTGTTTTTGTATTTAACTTTGTGCCCAAACAGAGGATCAAAGTTAGTCCTAAATTGATAGGCATTACTAAGAATACGATTATAAAGCCGAAAAAAGACTTGTTGTTGTTTTTGATGCTGATCTTGTTTTTTTATAGGTACACATTATAATAATGGCCAAAATTATAGACAACCTTTTTTAAATACATTAACTTCACACTACTTAAAATGTTTAGTTCTGCACTAAGTTGTCCTGAATTATAAAAATAAAAAACTCTGTACTAGTTAAAATCAAATTTGAAAGTTTGAGAACCTAAGTGAATTTATGTTCATATTTTATTTGCTTTAGTTTGGTATTATAGCGTCAATTTGCTTAAAGCTATAATATGGATTTAAAAAAACGGGGGATTTAAACCATTATTATTCTTAACATTATTATCCTGAACCTGATTTGCGTGAATATTGAATTTAGAGAATACAAATTCCAACAAATCCGGCAAAAATTTGATTTGTTTAAGTTTCGTATTAATGTTAGTGAACAAAAAACATAATATAACTATAAGAAAAAAACTATGATTAAGTATTTTCTTAAAAGTGGTGACAAAAGCGTCACAACGGTAACGCTGATTAACAAGTGTATATATCAGTAATGTCAGATACCATTTATTTACATTTTTTTCGTTTGTTGTTGTGGCAGCAATGAAACTAGGCATGAAATTTAGAAATAGAGACATCGTGCAGATTCTGGAACCCTGCCGATTTTTGGGTTGACATATCCCATGAGAGCTTGTGTAATTTTTTTCCTGCACTAAATTATCTGCTCATCTATTTTGACCATTACTGATGTGGAATTTTGTCATGGGAAGAATAGTTATTACACAGAACTAAGCAATGATAGAACAGTGAAAGGACAATTTAAAGCAGGTTACTTTAGGGAGATGCTCTAGAGATATCAACGCATCCGTAATTTATCTTTCTTTGATGAATTTTAAATTTCTTTTTGCATACCTTCACCAAAACTAAGGCCTTGATGCCCAAGTATATTTATGAAATATTCTCAAGCGTTGACCGAAGACTAGCCAAACCAGACGGATTAAACAAAATAACTGCATCTTCAAAAGAAACCTAAATATGGAGCAGCATTGTCAAATATGTGATCATTCATAATTCTGTGTCGATCCTCGATCTTAAGGTCGAAGAAGAAGGTTGTAATAGTTGAGAGTAAAGGTCACTAGACCTCGGGTCCTTAAGGAGCTGTCGCACCAAAGCTGAAGCTACGTCAACATTTCATAAATTTTTGCTGCAGCAAATTTTGCTTCAACAAATTCTGCAATGTCCCAAAGGCAGTAAAAAAAGTTTGGTCATTTGTAAAAAAACATTGAAAATTCTTCATCATCTTCGATTATAACGCTCATCGCTAATGACAAACCTATTGTCTACTCTTCAGAAAAGGCAAACTTGCTCGCAGCCCCTTGCCTCAGAGCAACGTTGCCCCTCCTGTATTTGAGAATGTAATTTTTTCCATGGGACAGATTTTCAAAGATCTTGATACACACAGATCCGCTGCCCCGGATAGTATACTCCCCCATTCTTCTTCTGAAGAAGTGTTCATCGACACTGGCAAAGCGGAGCATAAGCTTTTCCACTCTTCTACTCTTTTGAATATTTCCAAGAACATGAAAAAACAGCATTTTTCCAGGCTATCTGTAGGAAAGGTGACCTCCCCCTCCTCTTGCCGACTTCTTCTTCTAGGAGGACAATATGCAATTATAATAGTCAAACGTCTGTATTTATATATTGTTTCCAGAAAGGTGGACATAGACAGTCCAGGTTTCTGATCCCTCCGAGATTTTCGTTTTGTCAAAAACTTGAACACGATTTCTAAGAAAAAACGATTCCGTAAAAAAATGTTTCCTAATATTTTTCGCATTCGCTTACTCAATTTTAGTTTGTCAAAGAGAAGCTAAGAGATGCAGTTTTTTTTTGCCTTTGGCTGGGAAATATTTCCAGGTATATTTTTTAGCTCCATCAAAATTGACGGAAAATTTCTTGAGATCTCGGAAATCTTAAAATACCATGCAGAACTGCATAGTTTTGTCAATCTCAATTACTGAACTTAAGAAATGGTCAATAGTTTCTCTTATAAATTACCAGGATTCACTTCCTGCTCTATCGGACGGATGGTTATAGAACGTACGATAAAAAGTTGACTCATTTGACGTGCCAGAGAATGCTGCGAGGGTTAAGATAAATCATCCAAAGATGGAAGAAACTGGTTAGGTTAGCAGCAGAAAGTTTTCAAAAATTGAATTCGTTGATGCACAACAGAATCCCCTAAGCCACAGCTGATGTTGACTCCATTAATAGGAACTTCGTTTCTCTGCCAAAACCAACTCTTTTTCAACTATAAATGATATCTGAAACGAATTGACACCCTTCATCCTCAGAAATTTTCGATTTTGCTTGTGTTGATAGAATTGATATCGTAAAAAGATTGTATTGTATATCCAGGAACAACTTAGTATAGCTATCTTGAAACGCATAACATTCTATCTATATAATAATCTTATATGAAGTTGTTAAGAGATGAGCTCACAGCTGAATTAAGTTTTAAGCAGCTGAACTACTTTTATAATGTTTAGACGAACAATAATTGATGATTATGTTATGCTGTGCGTTTACTATCACAACATACCTCCGAGACCGGAACCTTTTATGGCTATAAACCAAGTACTTAGCTCTCTCCCAACCACTAGAGAAGTGCTCCAAGGCTCAATTTTAAGGCCTGTCCTTTTTACATAAATTATAAACTTCTAGTTTAAATAATTGTCAATTTTATAGAATTTGTCCACAAGCTCATTGAAGCCTGGAAGTATAAAGTTTAATTTTTTGCCAGTTACCTATTCCTTTAAATCGAAGAGCTATTGGAAAAAAACCAAACCATTTAACAATCCTTATTCAATGAATCTAGAGAAAAACACACAAATTACGAGCAAATTAAAATATTTAAAAAACTCAGAAACTTATTAAGCAAATGAAAATTTTAATTTAACTTGACTAAGAAAAAACTTTCAGACTTCAAATCTTAATTTCTCATTGAAATTACCAAGCTTTTGAACGTACATAATGCAATCCCTTATCAGAATGTCATGAAATTAATTTTTTTTTTTCAAAACATCCTGGAATTTACAAAATATAGACTCTGGAATTAAAAAAATAAATCCCCTATACACTCTAAGCAATGTTCATAAAACATTTATTCTAGAAAAAACACTACATGGCTTTGTTTTACTAACTTGGACTACTCCAACTACAACAAGGCAACGTCCACTCCAGAATTTACATGAATAATTCATTCCGTTCGATTAGTTTCCGTTTCGATTTCATTTAATCAAAACATCGGAACATTGTAATGAATGAGCTCGCCATACTCTATACATAACACAGCCAGCTATGTGCTTCACATGGATCATATCCTAGTAAAGTCCATCTAAAGCCACCCACTCGCCCATAGAAAACTGCCCCCAATATAAAATACAGGACAACCAAACGGAGGGTTATGAATGATTCTTCCAAAGGAGGCAAAAGAAAACAAATAAATATATTGGTTGGAATGGGCAAAGGGGAGACTTGAAAATTCACAACACAACCCCTTGGAAGCATACAAACAGACAGTAAAAAAAAAATCAAGGGTGGGCGCACAACTATGACTACGAAGACCATCGGTGACGGCGAAAAAATCGAAAACATATGCGGATAGACATTTAAAGTGAATTGAATTATCCTTTGAACAACAATGGCAGGAAGAATAAGGAACAGAAAGGGTGGCGCAGCTGAAATGCGGTATGCTGTGCGAGTTCCTTTAATGCGTTGCATGCCATCACGCATGGAGTCAATGCGCCTGTGATTATTCGACCCGCTTAGGTGGGCGGCACGAGGCGGAAGGACGTCGAAGGAAATTTTCAAATCAAACAATCGGCAAAATGAAAGGGAAATTTTTCACTGTGAACCCAGGGAAACAAACACACACTTTTACGAGTCAACCGTTTAGCGGAAGCATTCTAAACGACGAGGACCTAAGTTGAAGAGAATAAAAACAGAAAACATTTGGGGAGAATGACGGCTTAAAGCCAGGGCTGGATTTGCTTTACGTTGCAGTTTACGCGAAGGCTTAAGAAAAAAATAATGTAGGACAATTCTCAACAGGTGGCGCTGCAGGCGCACATTTCGTGGTTCAGTTCAATTCAAAATTCTTATTTGTGAAGCGATTCTGATGAGAATTTCACAGGCAGATACCAGATGTTGCATGGAGTAACTTTTGCTATTTAAATCACCTCTGGATGGCGCTGGGGTTGCTATTTTCGATAATTCTTATTTATGGACCAATATCACTCAAAATTACACCATGTTATATTTATAATATTTAAATACAAAATAATAAAAAGAAAGCATTTTGCAAAATTTGAGCCTAGGTGGCGCTGAGGTGAAAACATTTAATAAAATGTAGTTTTCCCTGCTTATTAAATACGATTACGAAGGGTGGTATATATTGAATATGCGAGCAACGCCGATACTTTTGATTCAATAATTAGGGTTATATGTATTTCAATACATATTTCTAGCGCCTTACTCTGGAGAACAACAAATCCAGCCGTCTATCGATATGAATCCCCTTGACTTAGACCCAAACGGAATGATGGAATTCCTGCACCCAAGATTGCATGGCATAGCAGAATATAATATCAACCAGGACAAACGAAGACCATAATACGGCACGCCATTCCGCACTTTGATGGCATTCCACGATAAACGCAACCCATTGCGCCCCGCCTCCCAAGCCGCGCTGGTATTATCTTCGCAATCACACAAACCGAATGAAGACCATTTTTATAGGTAACCGATTCCAATTTGAAGAAGAAAAATTGCCAAAGGGGCTGGGAACGTAAGTCTAAAGGAGGCGGGCACGGGCGTCTGTCGTAACAGCCAGCCGTCTCGAAATATACAATCGACTTATTAATAGGTTTGTTTGTTTTTGTTATTGCTCGTGTTTGCAGAGGTCGCTTTCCGGTATGTCTTCCTGGTAGTTGAGCCCGTAGAATCCGACGCAAACATCGTATCATGGTGAAAGTCGGCTTTGTTGTCTTCCGCACAGATAGAACAGAGTTTATATGTAGCTTTAATGCGGGGGGGGGGGTGGGGTCTGTGTTATTTAATGTTTACATTTGGCGCTGTCCCCCGGCACAAATATGACCCTGAATATTGCCTTTGGCGGAGGTGTTATGACATTTTTTTTTGCTTTGTCAATGCTGTCATAGCCATAATAGAGCCCCTCCTTCCGATCCCCCGTCTTTGTAATATCTAAGTTTGATTTATTTGATTTTATGAGTGCGCCTGCAAGTGGTAAGAAGCTTTTTGGACTCTGCATATGTCCTGGCAGCAGAAGCAGAGTGTGTACTTCTAGCTCGAAGGATATTTCCGTTTATTACAATTTTCCAATTTCAATTTGGTATTAAATGAAACAATTGCATGTGAGACATCGGCGGCGGCGACGACGACGACTGAGACTGAGGATAGAAAATGTAATGGAGTTGGCCATTAGGGTGCATTGAGGAATTGAACTCAATTGGAAATTAGCGTATGGTTCTGTGTTTTTATTCGTTTTTGTGAGTCATTTTCAGTGGGGTTACTTAGACATGTTGAGAGTTATAATAGTTCTTAAGTGGCTCTTAAATATGTTGTTTGATTGGATAAAGGGCTTTGACGGAACTTGTCTTTAACTTCATAGAATGATACTTTGTTTTATAGACTGATTGTCAATAAAATAAAAAAAAAATATTAATCCTTGGAACTGGAAGATTGTGTAATAAGGGAAAAGCATCTTTAACAAGGTTTGTAATAGTAGATATACCAATACTGAGTCTTTTTTTAGCGCAGTAAACAAAAAAATAAGTCGAAAATCACAAGCCGACAAACGATTTTCTTTTAAAGGCTAAGAAAAAACTTATTTTTTTCTCCAAAGCCGCACCTATGATATTGTTGTTGTTTTTTTTTTTTTTTTTTTGAAAATCCTATTTTTTTGGTTTTGGCTATAACAACAAGACTTAGACTGTTGAAGCAGTTTCGGAAATTTTTAGCAAGAATGCGAGGACCTGTCGCCGGAAATTCTTTGAAGAATAATGGAAAAAGCCACAAATCGGGTTAGTACCTATTTTTTTCAAATTACTTGAATTATCGAACAAAAAATTTACGAAGTTTAATTCATGTCTTTTGATCAGCACATGAGTAGAGGATGTATTGGATGGTTTTTTCTCCCCCTTCATTTATCGAACTTTTGAAGAAAACTCAGCTGACCTCCATCGAGTCAGTGCTATATCTTGCTTTTATTATAGAATCGTCAACTGCATAAACCAATTTGCCGTCAAGCTCAAAATAAAAACACTAAGTAAGGCTTAGATAAAGTTTCGGTTAACAGTTTAACCAAAGTATTTTTAATTAGCGTTTAATTTTTAATTTATAATACATTTTTCTCAAACTTCGGTGGTCTAAATAATATTTCAATCAACAAGTTGAAATTAAAGTAGTCAAGTCCATGAGAAACTTATCGAAATTTTATCGAAGTTTCACTTAATTTATAAACTTAAAAGTTAATTTGTATTAGAAGATTTCAGTAAAACTCCGAAAAGCTTTGACAAACAGTTTAACTGAAGCTTCGCCGAAGTCTTTTAGACGTACTTTGGTATTTCTGCCTTGTTTCGTTTTCAATTAGCGTTTATTTTTTTTATTTATAATAAAATTTTCTCAAACTTCAGTGGTCTAAATAATATTCAATCAATTAGTCTGAAGTTTTAGTAGACTATATGAGAAACTTTACCGAAGCCTTATCGAAGTTTTACCAAAAAAAATTAAAAAATCTTAACCGATGTCTATATTATGAATAATATATCTTAGATAAGAAATAAGAAACCTAACCAAAGGCTCATCGAAGTCTTAAATATCAGTAGTCTATAATATGAGAAACTGTACTCCGGCCTTATCGAAGTTTTGCCGAACCTTCACTAAATTAACAAACCTAGAAGTTACTTTATAATAGAAAAATAAGTAAATCTTTGGTAGAATTTCGATGTCTAGCCGAAGTCATTTATAAATCCTTCGGTAGTTCCGCCTTCTTTTATTTTATTTTAAGGTTGGTTGAAAAACTTAAATAATAGAAGAAGTAAAGCTTTGATATGTTTTTTGGTAAAGAGTTTTACCGAAGTGTTTTAAAAAATACTACGGTAGTTTTGCCTTGTTTTGTTTTTAATTAGCGTTGAATTTTTCTTTGGTAATAAAATTTCCCCAAACTTCGGTTATCTTAATAATAATCAATCAGTAAGTCTGAAACTTTGTCAAGCCCCTTCAAAGTCTTACCAAAACTTTACTAAATCCAAAAAATTTAAAAACTTTAGTTATAATAGAAGAAAAACTGAAAGTCTGAAATTCTAAATTCTTCTCTATCTTCCCGTATCCTCTGGGAATTTGGTAGTCAAATAATTTAAATAAGATAATTTATCGAAGTTTAACCGGAGCTTAACAAATAGTAAATTATTGAACACTACCAAAAACGGAAATATTTTTTTAAAAGTCCTACGGTAGTTTCGCTTTTTTTCGGAAGGTTGGATTCTCCTTTATAATAAAATTTTCTCTCACGCTAGTGTAATAATTAATCAGCAAATCTAAAATTCCAATATTATATATGAGAAACTTTACAGAAGCCTTATATAAGTTTTACAGAAACTTCACTTATCCTAATAGGATATAAATAATAGAAGAATTAAGTGAAGTGTTAAGGGTTCGGTAAACTGATTTACCGAATTATTTTAAAAGTCCTACAGTAGTTTCGCATTGTTTTCTTTTTAATTAGCGTTGATTTTTTCCTTTATAATACAATTTTTCTAAACTTCGGTGGTGTAATAATAATTAATTAATAAGTCTGAAATGTCAGTTGTCTAAACGAGAATCTTTACCGAAGCCTTATGGAAGTTTTGCCGAAGCTTTACTTAATTCACAAACTTAAAAGTTAAGTTATAATTAAAAATTAAGTAAAGCTTAGGTAGTTCTTTGGTAGACAATTTTACCGACGCTTTACCCAATTCTTTTAGAAGTCCTTCGGTAGTTTCGTCTTGTTTCGTTTTTAATAAAGTTGGATTCTCCTGTGTAATAAATTTTTCTCAAACTTCGGTAATCTAATAATCAATCAATCAGTAAGTCTGAAATTCCAGTATTATTATTATTTATTAAATTAGTTATGCCATGGAAGGGATGAGAAACCCTTCCTCACATCTTGATGTGAAGATTTTTATAGAAGCTAGTTAAATCCGTCCCTGAAACCTGATGTTGTCTAGAATATGGTAATGAAATTCACGTTATAGCGGTAGACCTAAGCAAAGCTTTTAGTTTTCAGCGCAATTCATAACATGGATTGAATCTAACTTGAACGATCGTTTTTAATCATAAGTTTTTAATCATAAGTCTGCTCTCCACATTTCCTCTCACTTTCCCGCTTCATTGAATCTGTTGAATCTGAATATTCGGCTAAAAAGCTAGCGCCATTTCAATTAAAGGACAAATATTTTGTGTCATTTCCAAGTCAATAAACCAAAAGGTTTTGTTTGGAAAAGCTTGGATTTAGCGAAGTCCAAATAAAAATGTCTTATTCCTTTCCCGTTTTTATATGAATTTTTAAAAATTCATCAAACCTCAACATTTGTTAACTCATCATCTGCTGGCTCATCATTTATATAATGTAATCACATTTTATGAACTGTGTTATTTAATGTCTGAACAGTGAACCCTCTTTATAAATTTTAATCAACTCCAGTATCAAGACTAAGGTTGACATACTAAGCCTCCACAAAATTTAAAAACAGAGGTATTTTTATAGCACAACAAGTCATTTTAGCGAAATTACCTGCATGATTATAAAAACCAATTTAGGACCATGGATTCCTCTCAATCGTCCTATACAGAAATTCCAACCGCCTTGTTTGTCCTGTGGTAGGACCTAAAATGTTTTCACAAAAAAACTCGTAAAATGTCAAATTTCATTACTTTTTCCGCTAAAATGGTTTCCAGAAACAAACTCTGGTTCCCTAGATAAAAATGTATAATGCATGCTTTGATATAAAAAAGTTAACCACAAAGTCCTTTGCCAAGGATCGTAGGTAGGTATATTGAAAAGAGAAGAAGATTACATATCTACATTTTGGTTATGAAAAGTCGAAAAATCGCTTTAAAAGTTCTCGGAAAAGTTTTTATGCGTTCCTCATGCGTTTTCTTTGTACGAAAACTTTACATTGTTTGCCAAAGAGCCAAAAGTTAAAAGTCTTTCACACGAAAATATTGAAAAAGAAAAAGGCAACCCGCTGAAAGGAAAGTCAAGCCATTTGTAATTTTTTTTTGTCGGTTAAAGAAAGGACTTTTTCTGTTGCCAGAGTTAGTATTCTGATTATTTTTAAAAGGTTTTCTTTGCAGATCAATGATTCCTCATTTTGGGGATTTACACGCTGTGGTCCACACTCAGCATGGTTCTTCGACTGAAAGCCACAAACGAACAATAAGAATCTTGGTGCTATTAAATATAAGTAACTCTGGACGCTTCCATTTCACCACGCACCACCCAAAATGCCTATGAAAATCATTAAAATCCCTTATCCACTTGAAAATAACATCCCCTAGGATACGAGCACAGCGCATTTAATTTAGCCGTTGTGGTGGTGGTCGGTGTAATAAAATTTTATTGAATCCTAAAGGATTCTAAAATTATTGCCATTCATGCATAAAAATCCTTTTTTTTTGCAGTCCTTGTTCGCAAACAAAACTTATAAGGATACAAAAAATAAATAAAGGGAAGGTTTGGGTGAAAGGATTTTCTTACTTTTTGTTTGCCTGGATAAAAGTGCGTGCACATATGGGGGATGCCAGGATATATCACACAGTCTCCCCACCACACTCCAAAATCAGGTAAAGAGTTTTACTAGCAGTTTGAAGAAACTTTGTTTAGCCTAATCGGTGAGCACGTTTTGTTTTGGTATCCTTTAAGAGGATAAGTGGCGGAAAGGAGATTTTTCAAAGGATATCTATTATTTGTGTTAGAACCCCAAGCCTCAATTGTACAATAAGCTGTGTTTTCCTTATTAAAAATTGAGACATGCTATGTTTTCATAGAGTTAGGGATACCAAGGATTTTATTTCAGTTTCGAAATGTAGTGGATGAAATGGGGAGGTAATCCGTTGATTTGATGTACCGTTTGCTGATTTAAGTACTTGGTCGATTGAATTTAAGCGATAAAATCAATATTTGAACTTGTTTCCTTATTTTTCCCAAACCAGTTTACTTTACTTTTTTCCTTGATTTCAAAGAAGCTTAAAGAGAAAATACTTTATAAAATTGAGGAAGCTGAACTCCAGCGGTTGCTGGATTTTCAGTATTGCATTAATATATCAATTTTCTAGATGCACAAATGCACATTTCATATATTGATTAAAGTAACATCACGCCAGCAGGAATGCCAGGCTCAAAGCTTTTAAATCATTAAGTCGATGTGTCTCCTTAATGCTTGGTATCTGCTGCAAGAGGTCTCCTCTTTAAATGATGAAGTCTCCATTTCTTCAGTGAGCGGTCCGAGCAACTATTTTTTAAGAAATACTTCCCATTTCTCTAGAATGCCTTTTCAGGATCAGCGGTCATATGTAGCTCTCCGTCCATACAGTATGTGCATCGTTGTGTATATTACTACATTCTCCTTTATGGAATATATTTCGTCACGCGGCTAATTTAGTAAACCTTTTTTGTGTTGTTTATATATCAGTAAGTGGTTTGGCATTGTTAGTAATAGTGTTGAAGATCACTCTAGGGATTTAATACATAACTTTAAATGTTGCGAATAGCTGCAAATGTCAATTGTGTTTCGACATTTGCGTGCAGTATGTGGCTAATTTCCTCAAGAATACGAAAATGCGGAATAAGGCAATAATTCCTTAATTATATTGGCGCAGAGATTACATCAAGTCAGTAACCAAAAAGTGCAACCTTTGCGAAAAAAAATTTCAACTTTCCACCTGTTTTTTTATTAATCACGGATCAATTAATACCTTAAAAGTTCTCGAAGTTTTAATACCTTTTCTCGCAGTTAGCGGCAAAGTAAACTATTTTTAACGAACTGCCAAACCAAATCGCATAAAACACAAATAAATTCCTTTTCGTTTGCTATGTATCCGTGTATATAAGTGCCTCCCAAAACTCCCAAATACCAATCCAATGTATCTTTTTGCTTGCCCTTAGCCTTATCGCAATTAACAGAAATTGTTGAAAATTTGTATTTTATTTCATTTCATTTACTTTATTTGTTTTTTTTTCACCCATGCCATAGCCCACAGTTAAAACTTCAATTCGAAAGTCAAATAGACAACAGAATAGCAACCAAGTGGAGTAGCACAACAAAATTGATTCAGTATCCAGTCTTCTGTAAATTTCACCCTTCGATCGTTTTAATTTTCAAGTAAACACACCTTAAACCCTTCGACTAAAATAGAAAGGAAAAACGAAGAAGACTTTTTCTGGTGAAGAAAAATTCCATAAAAAGAAAAATGAAGATGAAAACCCCCCGACTGGAAATGACGAAAAAAAATGTCGGAACTCGAAACACAACTAGCAAAAGAGATAATTTAATAGACTAACAAGAATCTCCTCTGGCACTTTGCGCGCGGTATATCCTTCAACAAGGACGACCAGGACCATACACTGATACAACTATTTGGCATCTATTACAAAGTATTTTCTTTTCCTTGGAATACGTATGAGGAGAAGTGAGGTGAGGTGCTCACTGCTCATCTCTGATAAAAAAGAAACAATTTTCCATTTCAAACTCGTCCTTATCCTTAAAACATTCACATACAGTTGCTCCTCAAAATCGCCTCAAATGATAGTAACGGATTCTTTGTTTGTGCTAACTGCTTTGTACTTTCTGCTGCTGCTTCTATATCCTTACGCGCCTGCAACGGTTTCCTTGTTTCTACAAAAGCAAATGACTATGGTTGAATTATTCTCATTTGGTATTCCACAAGCGTATCCTGCAAGTCGGAAAGTGATCGTGTTTTCAATTTGAATTAAACTTCAACCAGAAAGGAGAAGACGTTGAAACTGCAACAGGAAGAGGAACTGCACAGAGTCGCTAGCACTTTCGCCATTTTCCATCGAGTGTTATGTGTGTGAGAGGAAGCGGAAAAGGATATCATCAAACTAATAGAAGAAGAATTCAAAAGCATTCTGTTCCTTCCGTCATACCTCAAACTAGATTCAACTCAATTCATTTAGTATTCTATTTGCTTGGGGACGTGTATTGTAATCGCAAAAACTTTTATAGGTAAAAAATAATTGTTGCAGTCCTTGGAGAAATGTGTGGATTTACTATTAGGGTATGCAATGAAATGGAATGATGTGAAATAGAATGAAACACTGGGGAATAGAATGAGATAGAATTAAGGTTCTTAGAGAAATGTGTGAATTTTCAATAAATTTTTCATGCTTTCGCTTTCAAATTTCTCTATAAGAGTTCCAATGAAATGAAGTGGTATGACATAGAATGGAACAGTGGGAAATAGAATGGGATAGAATTAAGAGGCCTACAATTTCTGCGATATTCAAAGACAAGAACAAAATTATTATTATTATTTTTTTTATTTACAGGCAAATACATGCGACTTGATTTAAACTTTAATTGAATTGAATTTTGTTGATCCCTTTTTTCCACCTTAGGGCAAAGTCTTTACTTAATAAACTAAAAGGTTTGGTAAGGGATTCGTGGTGCTAGATTTAGACTAGTACCAGAAGCTTGTGTGATATTATGTTAAAGCAAATGAACATCAGACACAGACCTCGGGAAATGATGATAATTGATTAAAATGATAACATGGAACAGAGAATAGAAAAAGTAGGAAACAGAAATTATAATTTCTTTATACCAATACCAGTGGGTAAAAATGGTGAAGATGCCGGAAAGAAACGTATGTATTCATACAGTCTTCTGTGGTTCTCTGGTAAACATTAAACTGAAAATATATTATTTTATGCGCCTACGTAGTTTATAGTTTTAAGTTTTGATTTACAAAAGGTTAAGTAAGAAAAAATGATGAATTGTGGAATATATGTAAATCGTTTCTTTGTATCACTGTTTCGTATGTGCTGTAGCGTTACCGATTATTCAAGTGCTTTGTTGTAAGGATTTAATTGCAATGTTTGTATTTACCTTGTTTTGATATAACCCAAAAGATGTATAGCGTATGTACAATGCAGTTTAAGCCCTTGCTTGTAGATTAGCAGTTTGGTATAAATATATACTTAGATTAGATTATTTCACAAAAGGCCAGTTCTATTCTAGTAATTTGATATTAAGTTTTTCTTGTTTTTTTAAAAGTTCGTCTTTCATTTTAGCTAAACATTAATAGTCAACTGTAGATACTTTGCCTCATAAGCACACATTATTTGTACCGAACTAATAAAGATCAGCAGATTGTTAACATTCTTGTTAGTGAAGTTAACATGGTGTTGATTTCAGCTCTTTTAGAACAATGAACAAATATCGAATTCATCATTTCAATAAACGTTTTTTTTTTGTTCTTTCGGTTGGTTCAGATGATGCAAGCATAGACGTATCATCAGGAAAAATTTCTATCAAGGCATGTTTTCCTTGAGGTAGGTATATAATAAGTATCTCGAGTATAAGGTATGAACAATACTGGACTAATAACACTTCCTTGTGGGACACCTCAGTTTATATCTTTGAATGATTCTTTGAACTAATTTTTTCCCATCATGCTCTCGTCGCTTATATTAGCAATGATGTTTCTTGCTAGTGCCTTCTCCAATAGGGACAATGTTTCAACAGGGATTTTACCCTTATGGCTCAAATTCGCTGCCCACAAACATATCACTCATAATTGTTTTATTTGTAGGAACCCAAATCTCGATAGTTACTCAACTTTTAACGAATTTGATGCGCTGTCAAAAATTGTTTCTCACTGTTTTGTTTCCCAATTCCAACTGACTCCGCTATTTTCGTATTCCTGATGTACCTGGCCAAGCCGATACTCTCGACTTGTTTCCTACTTCTCACGCTGACAAGTATCCCTATCATTACTGCAGCTTCTCCATTTTGCACTTCGGACCATGTTGTCATTTTGGCAAAACGAAAAAGCTAAATAAATATTTTGTTTCGTAAGTTTAACTGGTCATTATACATTATGGATAGTGACATTGATGTTAGAGCTGAAATGATCACAAATGTGATTCTTCTAGATTCTTCTAGGGATGCGTGCTTTTATTTATAACAGAGTAAACATTATTAAGAAAAACCCTGGTTTAATTCTCAGTGGAAAGAAGCAATCAGACTATCAGAAGTAATTTTCCGATCCTGAAACGCCAATTCTACTGCGGAAAATCGGAAAAAGCACAAACAAGTTAGAAACATGCTACTCCGCTATTAAGAACCAAATTTTTGCATGACTAAAAATTGCGGCAACAATTCTGCAATGTCACAAGGCAGTAAAAAATGTTTGGTGATTTGTAAAATATATTAAAAACTACTAAACTCGCAAGTAACAAACCAATTGTCTACTTTTTAGAGAAGGCAAACTTGCTCGCAGTCCATTTTGCTTCCAACTCTACGCTGCCTCCTCACAGGAACGTTGCCCCTCCTATACTTAAGAATGTAAATTTTTCCATGGGACAGAATTTTTCCGCATTCGTACAGTAGCAAGAGTTGTCAAAGATCTCGATATACATAAATCCACTCACCCGGATGGTTCTAAATAGTTGTTCTTCCACACTAGCAAGGCCACTAAACCAAGTCACTGAAAGAAGCTTTTTCATCGCTCCTACTCCTCTGGAATCTTTCCTAGAAGATAGAAAACAGCATATGTACAGCCTCTCCCTAAGAAAATTAATCCATTCTTCCCCTCCTCCTACCGACCCAAAGCACTTACGTTTCTTCTTTCTAAGGTTATGGAAACGCTTATTAACCGTCAGCTTAAGGAATATCTTGAAGACCGAAAGCTTCTCCATGACCGTTAGTATGACTTTCGCAGCAATCGTTCCACTGGTGATATGGAGGCATATCTCATCGAGCAGTGGAAATTTTTTTACAACGCTTTGGCGAAAGTAGGATTATTGCCCTTGATATCTACAAGGCATTTGATAGAGTTTGGCATGAAGCTCTCTTATCGAAAATGCGTGCTTTGAGATCGATGGTGCTCTTGTTTGTTGTATTAGAAGCTATCTTCTGGACCGTTCAATACAAGTTGTATTGGACGGTTTCATGTCTGATTCCCACAAAATAAATGCTGGTGTGCCGCAGGGCTCTGTTCTGTTTCCGATTCTTTTACTCATTTTCATTAATGATCTTCTGTCTCTTATTTTTAATCCACTATACTGTTTTGTTGATGACTGTACCCTCATCTTTTCATATTCGTTCGAGTTCGGAAAGTCTTTTGCAGCTTGTTGTAGGGTAAAGTGCGAAAATGGATGGCGTCAGCCAGTGATCGGGTGGAATGTATGGAAGAGCTTCTTGATTGAGGTCCGAACTCCAGTCAGGCACCGATGATGAAGTGATCCACAGAATAATGTAAAGTAATCTCATAAATCAGTTATGAGAGCAGAAGAGTATATTAGTTTGATTTCCATTCTTACCATTCAATGACCTATCTATTTTCATCTTACTTCCTTTCCGAAGTTCAATTATTGTGTAGGTTTTTTTCACATTTGATAAACTTTTATAAGTAAGCTCGAGAAACAATATTTAATGAATAAAATTTAATTATTTATCAAAGAATCAATTTATTAAAATTCCGGTTATTAGTTATTTAAACAAGAATAATGAAGATGTTTTCATTTTTAATCATAATTCTTTTTAATGGCCTATAAATCCATCACTTGGATATGATTGATGCTTCTTTAAAACTCATCTTTTGCAATACTGCCACAGCTCCCCATCGATTCATACGAAATACTTTTAATAAAATAAGCTAAGCAATGCATGCTAATTAAGTTCCACTTAATTTTAAATAATTAAAAGTCAAAACTTATGTCGACATTCCCCATAAAATTAACAGATATCTTCATTGAAAAAAAAACCATATTTGTCAAAAAAGTCATGGTTCACAAAATCTCACACTTTAGATGCCTGGAAATATTAATAAAACCGAAAAATTTGTAACCATAATCATCACTCTTCCTATGTTCAGACCATATGAAAGTATAAGTTCCCCAGTCTAATTAACGTGTATGCTTCATATCCTTCACAAGGTGAGCAGGAAGGATTTTTCAAGTTGACAGGAAACCGCATTCGACCATTAACCCTAATTTTATTGCGACAGAACGGAATTTAAATTGTGACATTTTGAGTTCCCATTTTCCCGGGCTTAAGAAGCATTGCATGTTAATAGTGCCGCATGTGATTATCCTTTAGAGTTTATACCAATCAAAATCCTTAGGAAAAGTGGTTTGCAAGGAAAATTACAAAAATAAAAAAAACAAACAGATAAAAATTATTTCCATCCGCTTAAGTGTTTGCGTGTTGCAGAGGAATGCATTTCTTTTTGCACACCACTGCTCGACTGTTGCATTGCAGTAAGTTGTTCCCCAGGGAAACAACCCAGTAGAGAGGGTATATAATATTTTATTTTTTGCAAAATATTTTTATGAACATATACCATGTTTCAGTGAAATAATGGTAAGAATTTATTTTTATTATCTCTATGACACCTTTTTGGGGCGAAAGGAATGAAAATAGTTTTAAAAGCAAGCGCAACAATGTTTGTTGCAAAACATACTGAATTGCAGGTAATTGGTCTGAAAATTGCTTTGGGATAAAAAAGACTGGTGGGTTTAAAAAAAATTTATTTAATGAACATTTAAACGCTCACATTAGTGGAGGAAATTAGGTCAATTGATTTGGGCGACGTTGGGCCTTGCCATGAATTTTAGTTAAAAACTAAAATTATATATATCTTTGTTTTTGAGTAGTGAATACATGCCTTTAGCCTTTAATACTCATTTAAGAAAGCACGTCTAGAAATTTTCTTTCACTTTCCCTAAATCGCAGTAAATATACCTACACGAGCCCTTAGGAGTGTATCTTCAGAAGGTTCATCCTAAGGCAGTGAAAGAGCATTAAAACACCAATTTCCCGTCGCAATAAAATTTAATTTAGGTTATGTTTCCTAAAGCTTCCCGCCGGAACATTATTATGCCTCCCGGTAGAAAAAGAAAAAAAACCGCCAGACCTAAATGAACATTAAAAACCCGCATTATGTCAACATCAAATGCGATTTAAATGGAACCAAGTGTGACATCTGTGAAAACGGGACAAAAACGTTGCTTTAATGACATCCACATGTTTTTTTACGGCACAAGCCATCATGGTTCCCCATTGAGCCTGCCTTGTACACACTGATAGCCATGCCTCAAACCCAAGCACCGAGGTACTTATTTTCCAATTGCTGAAGAAGAACTGCTGGCAGAAAAAAACCAGGAGACACGCTCATTACTTTGTACTATTTTTCGGCTCCGGTATTCGGTATATGGTGGCTATTCGGAGAGTGATTTATAAGTCCCGACATGCCACATACCTACACCATATTCCCGGACCGAAACACCCATGTAAATTTGCATTTTTAAAATTATTCCGATTTAATGTCTTTTTTTCTGTGGGTATGCCTGGTTCTGGAGCTGGGAGAGTATGGGAATAGGAGAGTATAAAAGGCTATTGGATGCATTTTTGTAGAAGATTTATATTGAATGCAAATGATGGAAAGCTTGGGGAAGAAGTTGAAAATTCAATTCAGCTTTTTGGTGGAGGTATCATTAAAGGATATTAAAATTGCCATCAGGTTTGGTTTTTTTTTTTTTTTTGTATGCAATTTTTAATGGCTTCCCCATAATATTCCCGCTTCTATACTATAATAATGGCAGAAGGGAATTTGTGGTGGAACAATTTATTTGCGAAAATTATTTGTCCGTCTGGCTGGTGTGCTCATCAGAAGTTGTTTGTTTGCAACTATTGAATGCATTGAAGTGAGATAATTGACGGTTTTTTTGGCGGGATTTTGAGTGTTTATATTGTGTGCAGTTGCATTGTTATCAATTTGTTGCAGGACTTAACAAATTTTATTGTGTAGGCTTAAAAAAGAAAAATGTTGATCGATTTTCATATCAGTTTGGTGATGGTCCTGAAAAATGTCCAAATGTGTTTATTTTTTTTTTTTTGTTTAAATCTCATTTTTAGTGTCATTGTCGAAAAAACGAAAAAAAATAATCAAAAATCAGTGTTTGCCTATAAATATCAATTAGTGGAAACTATCATCTGAAAAATACCAAATGCACTACTCTAAAATGGAGTATTGAAATGGAGTATTGAGTGAAAAGTGGGTTTAATGTTGTCTGTACACTACAAACAATCAATTACAAATAAAATTTCTACGAACATAATTGACATATTTAATTGTATATATTTCAAAGACATTATAGTGGCTTTTTGTTGAATTAAATCATTAAAATGAACAGCCCAATAATGAGGCTTCGGGCGGCCTGGTCTACGCCATCCTACCAAACGCAAGCAAGGTATGCCACGTTGTCATCTACCATAAAAAAGAACTGCAAGACTTTCCGAGAACCAAAAACCCTACGTCAATACGTAGTTTCAGTTAGGTTTTATCTAAATCTAGGTTTTTAAATAAAACGCAAACTATTTGAGATATTTCACAAATTTTATTATCGGCTCGAAGTACATTCAAAACATTTATGAATGGAACTCGACTTCGTTCATATGTCCACCGCGGGCACGTTTGCAGCTGTCGATTCTTTGGACCCAATTTTCGATGACTCGGCCACACATTTCGGCCGAAACAGCCGCTATTTCGTGTTCAATGTTGGCTCTGAGCTCTTTCAACGTCGTCGGCTTGTTGGCATGAACCAATGACTTAACGTAGCTCCAAAAAAAATAGTCCAGAAGCGTTAAATCGCACGAACGAGACGGTTAATCAGTCGTCTGGCCAATTTCATGAGATAACACGCTCATCAAACTTACTCTTCGTTAAATCGATGATGATTATAAGGTGTGCTGTGTGGCTTGTGGTACCATCCTTTTGAAACCACATGTCGTCCAAGTCTATATCTTCCAATTCGGGTTAAAAAATAATCTGTAATCATGGCGCGATAACGCTGGCCATTCACAGTAACGTGACGATCGTTATCGTTGACGAAAAAATATTGCCCAATAACGCAGCCGGTATGCAAACCGCACCAAACAAACTTGCGTTTATAAGTACTATAATGCAAGTTATGGATTCGCGATTTGCTTCAAACTTGGTATTTAGTATTTATTTGGTATTTATTTTGCTCTAGTTCGAAAAATAACAGTACAGCCATACAATCTTTAACAAAAAGTTTGGTTTTCTCGAAAACGGCTCCAATGATTTTGATAAAACTTCCACATTGCTATTTCTTTACAGCAGTACATCACATTATATAGAACTCCAAAAAACGCATCGAAAGAGCTAGCTTAAAATCAAAAGAATTTGAAGAAAGGCAGGACGACGCGACGTCTGCTGGGCCGCTAGTATTATATTACTTCATATTTAGTTTTCCAGTGTTATGTTATCAATATCGTACAAAATTCCTATTGTAATATTCATTTTACAACAAGAAACTTTGCATTTCAGTCACATCAGTTCACCCTTGAGCCCAATTTCAGACTTTTCTTTTTCTTATTTTGTAGACGAACAACACGAATGTGGAATAGTTACTCCGGCAATATTTTGACTCCCTCTGGTTTGGCTTTGAAGACTTTACTCGCTGGAGCGTTGGTGTCCATTCGCTCTACATGGCCCAGCAATCTTAGTCGTTGGACTCTAATTTTTCCGGCTAAGCTTATGTCGCTGTACAGCTCGTATAGTTCGTCGTTGTATCTTCGTCGCCAAATGTTGTCTTCTCGGTTTACGCAAATAGGACCATAGATCGTACGCAGAACTTTTCTCTCGAAGACTCCAAGTGACTTTTCATCCGATTGGGAGAGGGTCCATGCTTCTGCACCATATAGCAGGACCGGGATGATGAGTGTTTTATATAGTGTCTCCTTGGTTCTTCTCGATAGGGCTTTATTTATCAATTGCTTATTCAGCCCAAAGAAACAGCGATTAGCAAGAGTTAGTCTGCGTTTGATTTCAGCGCTGATGTTGTTGACCGAGTTTACAGCAGTACCCAGGTAGACAAATTGACTGACTACCTCGAAGTTATACATATCAATGGTCACATTTTGACCAAGCCGGTGGTGGGATTGGGCTTTTGTTGATGAAAGCATATACTTCGTCTTGTCCTCGTTTATTTTCAGCCCCATTCTACTTGCTGCTGACTCCATAGTAGTGAAAGCACCGGTTACTGCTCGCTTTGTTCTTCCTATCACGTCTATGTCGTCTGCAAACCCAAGTAATTGTGTCGATTTATTGAAAATGGTGCCCGATGTACTGGCATGGGTGCTCCGTATTACATTTTCAAGCACAATGTTAAAACAGCTGGATGACAGCGCGTCTCCTTGTCTAAGCCCTCTGGTGGTTTCGAAGGTTTCAGTAGAGTCTCTACCAACCTTGACGGAACAGCGAGCATTCTCCAACGTCATCCTGATAAGGCGTATCAGTTTAGCAGGGATTCCAAAGTTAGACATAGCACGATACATTTCAACTCTATTAACACTATCGTACGCTGCTTTAAAATCGACGAACAGGTGGTGGGTGTCGATGTTATATTCTTGGGTTTTCTCCAGGATCTGGCGTAATGTGAATATTTGGTCGGTGGTAGATTTTCCAGGTCTGAAGCCGCATTGATAAGGACCTATTAGATCATCAGCAATCGGCTTGAGACGTTCACATAAAACGCTTGACAGGATCTTATAGGCGATGTTTAGAAGACTAATGCCTCTATAGTTGGCGCAGAGTAGGCGGTCTCCTTTTTTGTGGATCGGGCAGATGGTACTGAGGTTCCACTCATCGGGCATACTTTCCTCCGACCATATTTTGCAGATGAGTTGGTGTATGCTCCTGACCAGTTCATCTCCAGCGTGTTTAAAAAGCTCCGCTTGTAGACCATCGTATCCAGCTGCTTTGTTCATCTTTAGCCTGGTGATGGCTACTTTGATCTCATTTTGGTCGGGCGGGTGCAGTTCGTGGTCGTCATCTAGATTAACTGGTACAAGTTGATATTGGGCGGGATCTTGGCTGTCATCGCCATTTAACAACTGGTTAAAGTAGTCTCTCCAGATGGCTAACATCGCCTGTGTTTCCACGATGGTGTTTCCATCCTGATCTTTGCAGGGCCCAGGGCGACTTGTGAGACCTGATGTAGACTGTTTCACTCTTCTGTAAAAGTTTCGCACCTCTTTTCTGCAAAAACATCTCTGCATCTCCTCGACTTCGCGTTGCTGGTGTTCTTTTTTCTTCCTCCTGAGTATGCGTTTCTCATCCTTCCTTCGCTCAACATAGAGATTTCTGGTGGCTCTCGTATCTCTCTGGAGCCACGACTTGTATGCCTCCGTTTTAGCTTTGTTTGCCTGAGCACATTCGGAGTCGAACCAAGGGTTTCTAGGGGGAGGCTGAGAGAAACCTAATACCTCTGACGCAGCATTTCTTATGGCTTGTTGACATAGCTGCCATTGGTCTTCCGTGTTCATATCCTCAGTCGAAGGATTTCTCGCAAGCTCAAGGGATACGCGGTCTGCATAGGCAGCGGCGGTCTCTTCCGATTGAAGTTTTCCAACATTGAATTTCTTCGGCGTAGTTGGTGTTCGCCTGAGAGCTACCATTGAGATCCGTACTCTAAGCTTTGCACCGACTAGGTAGTGGTCCGAATCGATGTTTGCTCTTCGGAATGTACGGACATTCAAAATGCTGGAGGAGTGTCTTCCGTCAATCGCAACATGGTCAATTTGGTTGCAGGTTCGACCATCTGGGGATCGCCATGTGCCTTTGTGGATGTCGGGACGTGGGAAACGCGTGCTACTCAGCACCATGTTTTTTCCCGCTGCAAAATCGATGAGCCTGAGTCCGTTATCGGAAGTGGTGTCGTGCAGGCTGTGTTTTCCGATCGTCATACCAAAGATGCCCTCCCTCCCTCCCTCCCTCTGTCAATATTCATCTGTAATTTAATTAATTTGCATTTCTAATGTCGAATTCTAATTTCCTCCAGAAATAAGCATGACAAACAAATGCACAACAATCTCTCCTTTAAACAAACAAACAACAACCGCACATTTCCAATTCCAATTAAAAGAAAACAGATTAGCGTATCAAAGCCAAAGCCAAAAATTCCACAAAATCAACATCCTCCCTCCCTCTCCGCACCAATAAACAGAACATGAGAGTGTCCTTACAATTCACACCCAATCTCCAACACGCCTATAAGACTTTCCCAGAAAACAGAAAGTAAAAAAAAAAGAATAACAAAAGAAGAAACTCCAGATAAGATGGTGTGGGAAATGGAAAATCCGAGAAAAACTAGAAAGTCCAGTCCAACTAATTAATTCGAAAAAAGTCGAAAGGACCAACATGAAAAAATAACAAAAAAAAAAAACATCATCGTCTGCAGAAAAGTGATTAAGCTACTCAAAATATTTGGTTAAAAAGTTGGCCAACACTCTGCCACTTCCTAGATGAAGACTGGGTGAACAAGTGTTTTGGAGGGATCTAAGCCCTCCCTCCTCTGGATAGCTGAGGATATAACAGAATACCACACCGATAGACACTTCCTTTCCCCCAAATTAGACTTAAGGGTGAGAGCCACATTATCTCCAACCCCCGGAGAAGTAAAAGAAGAAAACAGCATCTATCTCCTCGTGTAACGCACCGCGTAATGTTAGAAGATTCATAAAAATTAATCTGTGGAAAATTCTTTGGCAAATTATATTCGAATTTTTTCGCCTTCTATCTGGCGTTGCTTTCGTTTTTATTTCCGTTTTATATGCGCAAGGTTATGAGCCATAAGGCGACCGAATTTAGTAGAAGTCATTGCGTGGTGATGGCGTTGGGGCGGGGGGGTGTGCTCCAGCCGGAGCTCGAAGATACCCCTGAAACTAATTCACACAATAAAACAACAAAAAACAAAAGTAGCAAGAATTATTAAAGGATTTTTATAGGTTGTATGTATTTGCTGTTGTTTTGGGTTTCTTGGCATTTGTGTTTGAACTTAATCAGGCTGGATAAATGTTGCCGTTAAAGATGAACTTCCAAAGAAGGATAGGAGGCTAGGAGTGTGAGTAAAAAATTAATCTGAGAAGCTAAAGTGTACTGCAGTCAGCGAAAAAGTTAAGTGGATTAGAAGTTGCAAGCAGGAGATCATTAATGAAATGATAAAGAGAGTCGGAGCTAGAACGGAACCCTGAGGCAAACGATTATTTTTGTTTTGCAATATTCTTTCTTTCCCAGAAGCAGGATAAATATTTGGTCTCTTTTCCAGTGCGATAAACGGAGAAGGACGGTCCCCAATTTTAGATACAGGTTAGACGAAATCTAAACAAAGAGGTCTGAGGACTATTATAGATGAAAAAGCTTATGCAGTGGCTCTACCAGCGTAGAACTACACCTTTTTTAGAACAACTGCGGAAATACTAGCAGGAACAGCGGATTTATGTTTGTATGTCATGATCCTTCAAGACTATAATAGTGGGAAAGGAGATAGATTCCATTGAAAAATTAACGCTTTTAAGTACGTGGCGGTCTTGATATTCTCCGACTGCATTAAATCGGCGATAAAAAGTATAGCAAAAAAAGTCCAGATTTATCTTAAGAGCTAACAAATACAAATAGAGCCCCATTGAAGACAAACGTTAAAATCGATGTCAACAAAAAATTTCTCATATACTTAAAACTAAAATAATAAGTGGAAATTAAAGTTTTAAAACAAAATCAAATTCTTCAAATTATTTAACAATTCTTGCCACAGGCTAAATCTCTTTCTCGTTCTCTAGTGATTAAAATCTTTATTTTGTTGAATATAGTGCATTTTGTTGGGTCTTGTACCTTTTACTTACTTACTTACTTACGGGGCGCTACAGTTCGGGACGAACCTGGGCCTCAACCAACATGCCTCTCCAGCCAGCTCGGTTTTTGGCCAGCTGCCTCCAGTCTTGCACTCCAAGTTGGTTTAGGTCGTCCTCCACTTGAGCGCGCCACCTAAGGCGAGGTCTTCCTTGACTGCGTCTACCCTCTGGGATAGAATCGAAGATCCTGCAAGCAGGAGCATTGTTGTCCATTCGCTCTACATGACGTAGCCATCTTAAACGTGATATGCGTATTTTTATGACCAGGTCAATGTCGCTGTACAGCTCGTATAGTTCTTGATTGAACCTTCTCCTCCAAAGCCCGTTAACGCAGATAGGGCCAAAAATCCTACAAAGAATCTTACGTTCGAAACGACTAAGGATATCTTCATCCGCTTTAGATAGAGTCCATGCCTCAGCGCCATAAAGCAGTACTGGGATGATTAGGATCTTATACAGAGTCTCCTTTGTCTTTCGAGAGAGGGCTTTGCTACTCAAATGCCTTCCTAGCCCATATAAACAGCGATTGGCAAGAGTAATTCTTCGCTTTATTTCTGACGAGATGTTGTTGTCAGATGTTATAGCGGATCCGAGGTACACAAAGTCCCTAACTACCTCAAAGTTGTACCTGTCTATTGTGATGTTTTGTCCCATCCGCCGTTGCTGTGTGTCCCTTTTTGTGGACAGCAGGTACTTCGTTTTGGCCTCATTGACTGCTAGTCCCGTCTTAGCCGCTTCAGCTTCAATGCTAGCAAACGTTCCAGTGATAGCTCGCCGAGTTCTGCCAATGATGTCTATGTCGTCAACGTATGCTAGCGATTGCACAGACTTGAAAATAATTGTCCCACTAAAATTGACTTGCGAGTTTCTTATAATTTGTTCAAGTATTAAGTTGAAGAAATCGCACGATAGCGCATCACCTTGTCGGAATCCTTTTTTGACGTCAAAAGCTTCTGTGAGGTCAGAACCAACCTTGACGGAGCAGCGAGAGTTCTCCATCGTCATCCTGCACAGTCGGAAGAGTTTTGTGGGAATGCCAAAACCTGACATGGCTCTGTATAGCTCGTCTCTATAAATGCTATCGTACGCGGCCTTAAAATCGATAAAGAGGTGGTGAGTATCGATTTGGAATTATTGGGTGGTTTCCAGGATCTGCCGTAGCGTGAACATTTGATCGATTGTGGACTTTCCTGGTCTGAAACCACACTGATAAGGGCCAATCAGGTTGCTGACGAAAGGTTTCAGGCGTTCACATAGTACGGCAGAGAGGATCTTGTAGGCAATATTCAGGAGACTAATTCCTCTATAGTTGGCGCAGTTTAGAGGGTCTCCTTTCTTGTGGATCGGGCAAACGATGCTTAGGTTCCATTCATCAGGTATACTTCCTTCTGACCAAACTTTAGAGATGAGTTGGTGTATGCACTCCTCCAGGTCATCTCCGGCCGAAGTTTTGTATGTCATCATCCATGTTGAATGGTTCATTCTGCCTGACAGCGGGATTTTGGTCTTCATCTGGCATGTTCTTTTTACCTGTTTACCTGTGGTAAAACTTCCGCACGTTGTTACGCGCTTCTCATGCTCTCTCTTTTTCTTTTGGAGAAGCCGGTGTTCTTCCCGCCTTTTCTGCTCGTGGAGCTCGCGAGCAGCTTTTGTCTTTCTTTGCAGCGCCGCTTTATATGCCTCTTGTTTGGCTGCATGGGCCTGCCTGCATTCGTCATCGAACCAGGGGTTTCGTGGTGGTGGTCTGGTGAAACCTAGCACATCAGTTGCGGCATCTCGGATGGGTTGTTGGCAGTGTTGCCACTGGTCTTCGGCACTTGATGCTGGTGGTACATGATTTCTTGAGAGGTTAGGGGATATTCGATCGGCATAGGTTCTGGCGGTTTCTTGAGATTGCAGCTTTCCGACGTCATAATTCCTCACAGTATTGCTCCGTTGTTGCGTAGTTCGGGTTATTCGCATTCTTACCTTTGCTGCAACAAGGTAGTGATCAGAGTCGATGTTAGCTGCTCGGAAGTTGCGAACATCCAAGATACTGGAGGCGTGTCTTGCATCGATCGCAACGTGATCAATCTGATTGACGGTTCTCTGATCTGGGTGTCGCCAAGTCCCTTTGTGTATATCGAGATGAGGAAACCGTGTGCTTGCAATGGTGACGTTATGTGCCGCTGCGAAGTCAATTAGCCTATGTCCGTTTTCAGACGTTGTGTCGTGTAGGTTATCTTTTCCGACAGTCCTACCAAAGATTTCCTCTTTACCTATTTTGGCATTAAAATCGCCTAGTACGATCTTACCGTCGTATTAAGGGCATTGGTCATAGGTTTTGTCGAGGAGCTCATAGAAGTCATCCTTGGTGGTGTCATCTTTTACCTCTGTGGGGCATGAGCGCATATTAGGCTAATGTTGACGAATTTAGCCTTGATACGGAGTGTCACAAGTCGCTCACTTACGTGTCGAAAGCCGAAGAATTCTTGCCTAAGTCTACCGCTTATGACGAATCCGCACCCAAGTAAACGAGCATGCAATTCAATTGAAATCAATTCAATTTTATTTAGTAGTCTAACAAGGTTAGTCTTTTATATGCAATTGTTAAATTTTACATAACAATAATTAATTGATTGTAAATAAAATTTGCATAAATATATATATGTTAATCTATATATGTAAAATAAAACAAAATTACAAATAAACAAAACCGAAGTAATAAACAAAAATGAGAAATTAATTAAAGTAAAGAAAATTGAAGAGTAGAAGAAGGAGATTGAGAAAAGAAGAATGAGGAGTAATATAAATAAATTGTACGTCTGGATCGCACGTACTTGCTCATTTGTGCGGTCAAATTGTAGAATAAAATGTAAGAAAATTAAAGTTACATCAATGCATTTATTCGATTTTTGTGACTTTTGATTGTTTGAATAAAGTACGTTAAATTGTATTGAGTAAAACAATTTAAACCCCATTTTATTTTTTAAAAAATGTTAAAAAGTGTCAATTTTTTTCGAAATTGTAGGAACGGCTTTTAAAGAAAACGGTTTTTTAACAACTTTTTTTTACAAAATTAAAAAAACATAATTTAAGAACACAAACTTAAGCACAAAAATAACAAACATTTAAAAAAAAATATTAAAAAAATTCACTTACCCGTTTTAAAAATATTGATTTTTTTCAAAATAAAAAATTGTTTTTATATTATTAAATATACAAAAAAAAAGTTTTCGAAAAAATACATGCGAAATTACTAAGGCTACCTACATCTTCTCGAATATCAATTTTGTTAGTAATCGGATCACAAATTTTCGAGAAAGTCAAAGAAAAAAAACCGGTCCTATGGGCGGTACCGTTTTAAGCCCACCATATTAATTTTTTTTTTTGCTTGCCTACGTAGTACACTGATTTTTTTCATAAAAAGTTCTTGGAACCGTTTTCTAGCAAAATAAACTTTTACATAACGGTTATATGATAGGTACCGTTAATTTTTTACCTAAAAAAAAATTGAAAAAATTTCTTAGTCCGAAATACATCCGTACAAACAGACAGACAGTAAGAAGAAAAGACAGACGGACAGAATTTTGCCAGTAACTCCAATATTTTTCTCTATCATCGTAATGTCATGTTTGATTGTTATCTCAATTTTTTTAATCTGGACGAATGCATAACTTGCATTATAGTACCTAATCGCAGGCAAAAATTATTATTAAGGTCGATTACTGTTCAAGTATTTTCAATTTCGGGCATGTATTACCGAGTGCATCCCTGTCGGAGTAAAAGGAGCGAGGAGGAATTGCTTCATTACGAGGATTCAGGAAAACAATTCTTTGAACTGCATCGGACAGAGAAATTGAAACTCTATCTAGAATTGGGATTCGATAAAGGATACAAAAGTAAAAATGAGTTCAACGGCATTGGCTCCGACAAAGCATCGCTTCCCGTGAGATCAGCGAAATCAAGCATCGTTGCGCGTGGTTAGTGGAAAGATGGAGGACTGTCCGAAAACCAACTGCGTGCTGTTGACATGTGTTATGTGTTTTCTGTTTTCCATTCTCCTTCTGTTTTTCTTCTGTCCTGTATCAATGTCGTCTTGTGTGTTGTCTTGTAATTGTCTGAGCCAAAGGCCTCAGTAGCCAGTGCTCATAAGTGTCTCTACTTCGTAGATTTATCTACGGAGCAGATCAATATGTAACATAATGTAAAAATGATGTTCCCAGATCTATCTTCCGCTAGGAGTTTTTGAAAAATTGCTACCCAGCCTAGGAACCGAAACCACGTTTTCTTTAGCTAGCAAATACCTTATCTACTACGCCACTACCACCCGCAAGGAGTTCCACAAGGTTGTGTCCTGCGTCCAGTATTCTTTGCTCGCTGTTGTTTTTATTTACTTATTTTTTTATATCTTCTTCGGCAAAAAAGTTTTTTAAAAATGATAGTTATTCGTTGGAATAATCATGTGAGATTTTTCATTCTTTGAAACCTATACTTGCCCTTCAATCATCTTACATCGCCAATAAAAAGTAACAAAAAAAAACAAAAAAAACTAAAAAGGCAAAATAGAAAATGTGTATTATGTTCATTTTAATTTTACACTTGGATGATTGTAGAATTAACCTATTATAAGCTCCGCACAGAGGGTAACTCTCTTATTATAAGGTTTCGGGTATACCCTTCTTTTGTTTCATTGTACATAACGATGCGCTACAACATTAGAAACAAACGTTTTTTCCAGTATGACGAGATACATTTTTGATGATATTTTGTATCTTTTTTTGCTGAGTATCACATATTTTTTAAGATACATTGTTGGCGTTTGACATTTTGTGGATAAAAATTCAAATGAGGTAGTTACAGGTAATGTTCTGTAAGCATAATATGTGCCCATATATGAGTTTTTGGTCATAACTTCTAAAAGCTGCCTGCCTCCACACTTCATTTCCATTTTATGTGAAAAATGTGGTGACATCGTTTATTCTCTTAAGGTGAACATAACATAAAAGTAATTAGATGCCATGACGTCGCTTCGGGTAAAATATATTTCTGGAAAGTGTTTGAAAAAAGGTGTTCTCTGGGACATGTATCTTAAGTGACATTTAAGGAAACTTAATAACATTTGATGTCATTCTTATTCGTTTTATACATTTTACTTTACCTTACAGGTGGCGCTACTATCTGGGGTGGACCTGGGCCTCAACCTTCTGCCTTCTTTTATTGCGGGCAATAAGGGACGACTTTGGAGGATTTTAAAACTCGACCGGAAAAGGACCTAACGATTTCTCGCAATTACAGCCATCTGACGTCAAACTTCCTAACAGAATTATTAATTATAGGCGTTCATCGGTTGGGATGTCGGCAAAATTCAGGCTATTTTGAGACATCCCCAACTAACAATTTAACTTGTATAAGGTTCTAAACAAGCTCTTTTCAGACTTCTATACAAACATTAAAAGACTTTTTTGGCGCACATTACGCCAGCTATTTAACTGCTATAATACTTTTGTTGAAAGGTGTTATAGCAGCCAATAACTTTTCATGAAATGTTATTAGCTTGTCTGATCAAGCCATTTTATGACAGATAAATGCTAATAGCCTTCTTTGGATGTTATAAAAAAGGCATTACCCAAGCCATTTAAAGACAGCTTTTGCTAATATCATGTATTGCAGCGAACAAAAAGTTCTTGCTAGCCTACAATATTTTATTTTTAAGGATAGAAAGTTAATGTTTAGCACAAAAAATAGCACAATTATGAAATACATTATTTTTGTTTTGTTTTTTAGAGTTGAATTTGTATTGTATTTTGTTGCTATATTTCTCCTCAGTCAGTTCCCGAAACCTTTTCTACTGCACACTGTAACTCTTGAAATTGTATTTTAATAAAAAAAGTGAAAAGTTTTTATTTATCTGAGTTTTAAGTCAAGTCTTTCTCGTTGCACTCCAGTACTCTACCACTACACCAATTCGCAGTTTAGACAATTAAAATCAAACATCGACAAAACAAATATTAATTTAGTTTGTATAAGGCATTTACAGGCAAGCCTTACACAATCTGTTTGCATTATAATTTGCAGTAACCATCTTTGGAAAGCCTAATACAGCCCATTTTTAACGTTTATCTACAAGCCTTGTGTAGAGTATTCCAAACTCATTTTTAAAAGCCTTATTGCAGATATTTGTTTCATTGTAAAAGGTTGAATTCTGTGGCTTTCTAAAGTTTGCATCATCAAAAATTTGTAATTAAATATCAAGGTAATTTGGTAGTTGAGAAAAAAAAGGTGACTTCCTTATATACCTTATATACACTTAAAAAATTATTTCTGTTAGCACTTATTTTCTGTTTTACGATGCTCAATTTTTACCTCCCTTTTTTACTGATTTTATTTATAAGGCTCTTGATATTAGCAAATTGAATAAGTTTGTATAGGGCTTTTATAGCCATGACTTACAAAAGCTGTTTGCATTGATTTGTCGTGGAAAGCCTTATAGAAGCTATTAAAAGAGCAATTTTCAATAAACATCTTCGGAAGGCTTTATGCAGGCCATTTTGTCAAAGTCTGAAATGTATGGCTCGCGAAAGTTTGCCTTATACAAATTGTATGCAAGCTATTGCTTGCCAAATTCAAAAAATAGAACCTTATACAAGCTTAATTGTTCGTTTGTGGGTCTTCATCCTAGTTATACAGCTCACCTTTATTTTAAAGGCACATTTAAATTAAATTCATCTCCTAAAACAACACAGGGTTGTCACATTAACATTTTCACGGAGACTATTAAAAATCTCATTTCGCACACTTCAGTCTATTAAAAATTTCAACCAAAAGAACTTCTGACTCCATTTAATAACAGTTATTCAAGCTTTTTATTTTGCAAAAATGTTGTGAAACAGAAAATTTTATTACTACCATGTTATTTAATTAAAAAGTTCTTCAACGCCTGCAAGATTGATGCAAACACACACTCCTGCACCCCAAGCTCCCCCACCTAAGCACACATATGCTCAAGCTCATGAGGTTTTCGCTCCTTGTGGATTTAACTCTGCTTGCCGTGCAACTTTTGGTTTTTCCTTACCTATCTACGTCTGGGAAGGATGCAAGTTAAATGTGTCGTTGATTGACGCTAACGTCCCAACTTCCAACTCTGGCACAAAGTATTTCATACTTTTAACCTGTCTGCATAGAAACACACATGCCAGACATTGATGACGAGAAACTCGAGGACGACGACGTCAACAACGATGATAAGCGATGATGATGACACACTAAAGCAAAACATTCATCTCGCACCTCGCTGTATGTCCTTTGTTCCCTCCCTAACGGTATCGCACGCATACACACTATAAACATTCAGCCTGCCAAAATATTTTGAGGCAATATTATTCCTATCCCGAAGGATCTAATTTGCATTAATGTTTTATGAAAATTAATATTAAAACCTCTTCTAGCGTGCACGTGAGTTGGGTTCGAGTCTTGGCTTTGTCGAGGGCGGAATTCGTAGCTCTCTAGAAGTTAGTGCGTCTAAAAGTTTTGCCAAAAACGAACGTTACCGTCGTCCTTGTCATATGTGCGTCGCTTTATATTCCCTTTGTAGTGTTTTCATTCCCTTTGCTAGAACCTCAGTGCGGGAATTTCTTTAAAGAAGAATGAAGCTCTGTCAGAGAGAGTGACATGGATACGACCCAATAGGGCTTTTCAAAAAATAGCAAAATCATCCTGAATTATTGTCCTGAAAAAAGTAAATAACCGAGAGTCATGCTTGGAACAAATCACACAATTAAATTAGCCTTGTTATGGATATCTCCCACGGGACTGTTCTATGATAAGATATTAAATTTCTTCCTCGCCTTCTACTTCTCTGTTTATCAAGAGAACACAATGTTTTTTTGTGGGAGGGGGATGAAAGGGCAAAGTATACGTATTACCATTCTAAAAGTATAATTTTAATGTTGGAAACATTTTTTAATTGGATATTTTTGGATGATGGAGGATTTATGAACCGTAAGTTGATTTGAAGAGCCAAGCAAATACTCAAGAAGACTGGCAAACACAAGCAATCGCATCCGGGCGAATGCGTAATGGTAATAAAGGAAAGTGGTTTACCCACATTATGTAGCCCCGTTATTTTAAGTGGGTTTTATAGAACGGGTACATATGTATGCATGTATGAGGGATGAGTAGAGAAATATTTTGAGAGAGCGTAAATAATATATTTTTAAGTAGATACTTTTCAAAAGGGATGTGGACCTTGAAATACCAAAATGAGGGCACATTAACATTGCAGTGAGTAGTCAAAGGACCATGATGTCCAAAAAAGGATATAAACGTCCTTATTGATAAAAAAACGGAGACAAGCGAAAAATGGGCTCGACTGGGTCGCACGTACTTGCTCTTATGTGCCTAATTACATTGGAAGAAAGATCTTTATTATTTACGTTAAAATTAACACAGTTCGAAGTAAGCCATCTTACCTAATAACAAAGAATTTATGAAAAATGTATTTCGAAAATTGTAAAACCGGTTTTAATAAATCTTGTTTTTAATTTTTTTTAAAGGAATTTTTTTATAATATTGGTATGCATACATGTGATAATAAAATTTTAAATAATTGTTTTGCATAGTTTTAAAAATATTGATTTTTCATAAAAAAAATTCAAAAATTAATTTCAATTAAAAAAAAAAGTTGTTCAAAATTTTGATATGCAGAATTAATTTGGCTACCTAGATCTTCTCAAATATAAAATTTGACAGAAATCTAAAGATCCGTTACCGAGAAAGATAAAAATAAAAAAACCGTTGTATGAAAGGTACCGTTAATAGACTTTTCCCGTAAATTTGTTTCTAATCACATGGTAGCCAATACCGACAAAAAAAATCATCAAAATCGTTGGAGCCGTTTTCGAGAAAAATAAGCTTTTCCTAAACGGTCATATGGCAGGTACCGTTATTTGTAGGTCTAAAAATAAATTTTTAATTTTCCCTCTCGTAATGCCAAAAGAATCACACACACCAAATTTGAAGATAATCGCGTGAGCCGTTTAGGCTGCAGCTCGTTATACATACTGACAGACAGTCAGACAGACAGACAGACATTTTTTGCCACTAACTTTTTTAGACTTCTCTATGATCGTTATGTCATGTTTCATTGTTTTCTCATTTTTTTATACTCACGAATACTAAACTTGCCTTATAGTCCCTATAATCGCAAGTAAAAAAAAATAAGAGAAAAAACGTGGATATTTTTTTTAATATAAATTTTACTCTTTTTTTTAACCAAAACCACTCGAGTAGGTAGTGCTACAAATATTTCACAATCTGATGACGCACTAGAAAGACGAATATGAAACAAAGAGATGTAGAGAACATAGGGTCAGCAAAAAAAGTTAAATAAATAAATTGGATCGCACGTACCTGCTCATATGTGCAGTCACATTGTAGAATAAAAATTATGAAAATTAAGGTGACCATCAAAGCATTTATTCGATTTTTGTGACTTTTGATTGTTTGAATAAAGTACGTTAAATTGTATTGGGCGAAATAATTTAAACGCCATTTTATTTCTTTAGGAATGTAAAAAAGTGTGATTTTTTTTCAAAATCGTAGGAGCCGTTTTTTAATAAAACGGTTTTTTAACAACTTTTTTAAAAAAAATAAAAAAAATAAATCAAGAATACAAACTAAAATACAAATCAAACGTACATACATTTAAAGCAATACTAAAAAAAATTCACTTACCCGTTTAAAATATTTATTTAAAAAAAAATTTTTTTTAATTATTAAAAATATAAAAAAAAGTTTTCGAAAAAAAATTAATACGAAATTACTAAGGCTACCTACATCTTCTTGAATATCAATTTTGATTGTAATCGGATCACCAGTTTTCGAGAAAGTCGAAAAAAAACCGGTCCTATGGGAGGTACCGTTTTTAGCCCACGATATTATTTTTTTTCACCAAAATACGTATAATGAATACAGCTACAGTAGTACACTGTTTTTAAATAATAATTTTTGGAGCCGTTTTCGAGAAAAATAAGCTTTTACATAATGGTTACTTGAGAGGTACCGTTAATTTTTGAGCTAAAAAAAAATTAAAAACTCCTCTGTAGAATGTCAAAGTAACCTTAAGTTCAAAATTCGAAGACGATTGGCCCAACCGTTTAGGCTACAGTACAAAATACATCCGTACAGACAGACAGACAGACGGACAGAATTTTTCCAGTAACTCAAATACGTTTCTCTGTTATCGTAATGTCATGTTTGATTGTTATCTCAAATTACTTGTATTAAAGTACCTTTAATCGAAAGTAAAAAGAATTAAAGAAAAGAAGAACAGAAGAGTAGAAATAGAATTGAATAAATATAAAAGAAAGAAAAGAAAAATCAAAGAATATAGAATACAAGAATACAACAATAAACAACAGAAAAATGAAAGGATTGAAGGAAAAATAGTAGAATTGTAGAAATGTCAAAACACGTAACACGTAAAGGGTTATAGTAAAATGCAGTACCCCAACAAACGTCTTATATAATAAAGAATTTATGATAAAGTATTTCGAAAATTGTAGGAACGATATTGATAAATCCTGTTTTTTAGGTTTAGTTTTATGACTAAATTTTCTTGAGATTTTCGTAAGCAGTTTCTTAGACATTATTAATATTTAAATTTAAATAAAATGTATTAATCAGGTTTAAAAATATTTAATTATTTAAAAATGAAAAATTAATTAAATATAAATGAAAAAAAAAAAACTTATAAAAACAATTGGTATGCAGACATAATTTGTCTACCTATTTCTTTTCAAATACATAATTTTATAGAAAGCTGAAAAATAAGAAAATCACTATATGAAAGGTACTGTTAATGGACTTTTTTCGTCAATTTTTTTTTTTTTTTTGATAAATTTAAGCCAATACTTATCGAAAAACTTTCAAAAATTTCATCAGATTCGTTGGAGCATTTTCGAAAAAAAATAAACTTTTCCTTAAAGGTTATATGGGAGTTATCGTTAGTTTAAGCCCTTAAAATATAATTTCAAAAAACCCTTTTAGGAATGCCAAAAGAACCACACATACGAAATTTGAAGCCGTTTAGGCTGCATACATACAAAACGAAAGACAGACAAACATAAAGACAGACATTTTTTGTCACTAACTTCTTTATGCTTCTCTTACTTACTTACTTACTTAGGGGGCGCTACAGTTCGGGATGAACCTGGGCCTCAACAAACATGCCTCTCCAGCCAGCTCGGTCTTTGGCTAGCTGCCTCCAGTTTCGCACTCCACGTTGGTTGAGGTCGTCCTCCACTTGAGCGCGCCACCTAAGGCTGCGTCTATCCTCTGGGAGGGAATCGAAGATCCTGCGAGCCGGAGCATTGTTGTCCATTCCTAGCCATCTTAATCGTGATATGCGTATTTTTTTGACCAGGTCAATGTCGCTGTACAGCTCGTATAGTTCTTGGTTGAACCTTCTCCTCCAAAGCCCGTTAACGCAGATAAGGCCAAAAATTCTACGAAGAATCTTACGCTCGAAACGACTAAGGATATCTTCATCCGCTTTAGATAGAGTCCATGCCTCGGCGCCATAGAGCAGGACTGGGATAATTAGGGTCTTATACAGAGTCTCCTTTGTCTTTCGAGAGAGGGCAATTGCCTTCCTAGCCCATAGAAACAGCGATTGGCAAGAGTAATTCTTCGCCTTATTTCTGACGAGATGTTGTTGTCAGACGTTATAGAGGATCCGAGGTACACAAAGTCCCTAACTACCTCAAAGTTGTACCTGTCTATTGTGATGTTTTGTCCAATCCGCCGGTGTTGTGTGTCCCTTTTTGTGGACAGCAGGTACTTCGTTTTGGCCTCATTGACTGCTAGTCCCATTATAGCCTCTTCAGCTTCAATGCTAGCAAAGGTTCCAGTGACAGCTCACCGAGTTCTGCCAATGATGTCTATGCCGTCAGCGTATGCTAGCAATTGCACAGACTTGAAAAAAAATTGTCCCACTACAATTGACATGCGAGTTTCTTATAATTTCTCCGCTAGTTGTTTGGCTGCACATGATTTGTTAAGAGTTCTAACATTCCACGTGCAGATCCGAAGGTCGTTGTCCTTAATTCGTTTTTCCGGATCGTCAACAGTTAATCCGTCCTTTTCCGAGGCTATTGGTCGCTTTGCAACTTTTTCTTTTTTCCGTGGCAGGGGTGTTAACCCCACGCACAACCCCCAACCTGCAGGGTCAGGTCCTTTGATGGATTCCTTGGACAAAAAGAACCGGCGAATCCGGAGTCAGTAACCCACTTCGGGGATATGAGCGCTGCCGTTGGCCCATTAAGGGTTCATCCGCCACCATCTCTATTTCAATGCCCTGACTTGCATTGAATTGTCCCAATGACCCTATCTCCAAATACGTCGAACTAGCTCATTAGGGTGTCTGCTTAGTTAATTGTAGACGCCACCGTTGGTCCAATTGGTTGGGCTCGTCCGCCGTACGTCCTCTTTCTGAGGGGTTCGTGCAAGACTTCTGCAAATCGATCAGTACAGTCATTAACAGCTTAAACGGTTAGACCAATCATCTTCAAATTTAGAACTTAAGGTTATTTTGACATTTTACAGAGGAGTTTTTTTAATTTTCTTATAGCTAAAAAATTAACGGTACCTATCATATAACCGTTATGTTTTTATGAAAAAGAATCAGTGTACTGCCGCAGGTATATTTTATATTTTGGTGAACAAAAATTTAATATGCTGGGTTAAAAACTGTTCCTCCCATAGGACTGGCTTTTTTTTCTTCGTCTTTCTCGAAAGCTGGTGATCCGATTACTATCAAAATTGATATTCAAGAAGATGTAGGTACCCTAACTAATTTCGCATTTATTTTTTTTTCGAACTTTTTTTTTTGTATTCTTAATAATTTTTTTAAATTGTTTTTTTTTGAAAAATCAATATTTTGAAAACGGGTAAAATAATTTTTTTTAATTTTGTTTGGAAATATATGTTTTTTGTGCTTTAGTTTGTATCCTTGAATTATTTTTCTTAAGTTTTAAAAAAAATTGTTAAAAAACCGTTTTTTAAAAACCGTACGATTTAAAAAAAAAATTCACATTTTTTAACATTTTTTAAGGACGTTTAAATTATTTCAATCAATACAATTTAACGGACTTCATTCGAACAATTTAATTTTCTTAAATTGTATTCTACAATGTTACCGGACATATGTATGAGCAAGTACGTGTGATCTAGTCGTGCAATTTATTTTGTATATTCTCTACTCCTACACTAATTATGCATAGTACCGCAAGCTGGATATGGGGAGTTGCAAAGCAACGATTTTAGAATTTTAATTATTGAATTAATTAATAAAAGATGTCGTTTTAAGGCGTTTTCCAGAATAAAAGCGTGGGATCGTCGTTTTAAACAACTATTCTGAAAAATAACACTTCTGCAACATGCCCTAAAACCCGTAAGTACGATACCTTATTAATCTTAAAGATGTATTTTTCCAAGCTTGTTATCATAAACATATGAACAACGCCCTTAACCTTAAACACTTACAATCCCAATTGAAAAACATCACTCTTTACATATCTAGAAAAAAAAAATCAAAAAGCACGAGTGTAATAATTTTCTTCGTGCCACTCGAAAACGCACCTGCATTTCCCCCCTTCAGACTCAAGTAAAGTCTTTACAACAAGAATATGTCATACATTTGAAGAACACCACTTGGTACACTTACGCGTAATCTGAAGTTGTCTGCTGAACAGAAATGATAAACTTTGTTGACATATCACTTCAGACATTGACATTCATTTCTGAAATGTAGAAGTGCACCAGACCTTCAGGTATAAAAACTGCAGCCCTTTCTCATAATGCTTAGTATATAAACATTTTTTTGTGTGTCAAAGTAAAAAAAATCTTTAAAAATGCGTGCAGTTTGTTTTGTTTTGCTCATTGCAGCAGCAATTGTTTCTGCTGATGTGAAATTGGGATTATATTCCAAGCTTCGTCCAGTACCCTACTCGTTCGAGGTGGTTGAGGAGCTCCAACAATTCAGTCAAACCGAGGAATTCGTAAATGTTGTCGATTACTTGAATGAAAATGCATCTGGCAATGACATCTATGATATCGTTGAATGCTTCAATGAGGCTCTTGATGATTTTGAATCTGTTCCTGAGGGTCGTTCATTGAGCAGTGTTGCACATGAAATCTTCCAAGAAATCCCATGGGCCAAGATCGACCAATATGTAATGGCTAAATTGGCTGGAAATCCTAAATTTGCTAAAGTTTATGCCATCTTAAATGATCCAGAATTCAGGGAATTACTTAACAAGGCTGTGGTAAGTAATTGTAGATTTTTTTACAGATATATAGAATTTTTTTGTATTTAGAACTCTGCTGCTTTGAGGAACTACGCTAAGTCGGTTGAAACCAACGGCTTCACCTGGTCGACTTTCGTCAGCTTTGCATTGAAGGCTATCTGCGACACAGCTATTGTGTCCCACCACGATGCCTATTCGGAAGGAGTCTGCAAAGTGTTGAAGAATTTGTAAAACCTTCTATTTTTATTTGTTTTGAATAAATATGTTTTGTTTTTGTAATTTTTCCCCTTAAAATTTGAAATCACCACAACTGAACTCTAAACTAAGGGTCTTAAGGCTTTAAAGTAACCACCAATATCCTTAAACCTGCTATTTTCAATTTTCAAATTTAAAGCATTTCAATATTCCCTATAAACTTGACTTCTCAAAAGAACTCTTTTTTTCTACAAGAAAAAACCATGGCAACTTTTAATTTTGATTACAAAATACATAATTACAATGTCCCGAACAGACCACAGACACAAACTAATTAAAATGATCCCAAAAAGAAAAAGGATCATCTCATTCATAATTTTATAAGAATTCTTGCCACATCTTAAAAGGACTCAAAAAACCCAAACCTTTTGTACGTTATGTGCACATATTTTCCCAATTACAACATTTTCCGCCCCCAAACCTTGTCTAATTAAAGGATCCCTATACTAATCATGCCCCTTCAAAGTGCCATTGTAAAATTTGCAAAGCAAATTGATTAATACGCTACAGTAATCAGCTTTGTTGCACGAATTGCCTAGGATAAATAAAAATAACAAGAAAATGAAGGATGTCTCAAAAAAAATAACTTTCTTATGATATTTTGCAAAAAAAACAACTCAACCTATCCCATCTATTCTCCATGAATCCTGGTTTACCTGGGTGTCTTAAAAAAAAAAAAACTGATGCACACCTCAATCGCTGGTGTCTTTGTCGCATCTTCCTCTATTTTTTTTTTTTTTTTTTGAAATTCCTGACTGTCTGGCAGCAGCATAGTGACATTCCTATACAATGCATTAAAAGAGCAGCAAAGAAAACATAAACTAACGACTAAAGAAATGATATCCTTTTGTTCCTTTCTTTCCTGCCTTACCATCTCCTGGATTTAACGGCAGCACGGCTTCGAAGCATTAATTAGAAGTTTCAATTTCTTTTGCCCTCTCACCCTTTTGAATTTCATATAAAACAGTGATGACATCGACGACGACGACGACATCGACAAGGATGACTATAACGGTGGCACTTGATGCTCCCAGCCGAAGCAATATAAGGAGGACATGAATTAAAAAAAAAAATTACCACAACGCGACAGGAAGAAAAATAGATACAAAAAGATGGATGGCGCAGAGGAAACTTTACCAATTAATATTCCTAAAGGATTAAGGCACAGGCTCCATAGAAACATGGATTTTCTCATTTTCATAATCCCAACACACAAGTGCCAGAAGATGTCTTTTCAAGTTTCAAAAAGGACTTTCTTGTAAAGGATTTTTTTCTTCACTGCTGGAACCTGCAATAATTTGCATTCAAAAACTTTAACTTCTAAAAATCAATTCAGGGCCAATGAATGCGCGGCATTGTGGGAAGGTGGGGAGGTTTATATTTTTTCAGGAAGCATCATTATTTGACTTCCTAAGTAGGAAATTTTAAAAGCACTTCCTTAAAAATGGTTATCACAATCAAGACGGGCTTTTTGGCTATTTTAAAACCCGGAAATATTTTCACAGGAAACAGTATGAAGAGCCTTTCTTAAAATTGTTGCTAAGAAGTCATCGTTTTTATATCGAACTAGTGATTTTCCTAACAAGGTCGGTCCTATTCTTATGAATTGGGAGAGATATTAAGAAAACCAGATGCAAGTAACACAATTCTCAGAAAGTTTCTCATCTTTGTATAAAGTGAAATTAAATTTAATTTTAGTGGACATATTTATACTCGATACTTTTTCGCAACAATTATTTTTTAACCTGAAGCGCCGTGTTCAAAAAAGTTTTATAAATTACTATGTACGGTTGACTTAACATTTTTCCAAGCTACAGTTTTAGTTTTTGCTATTGTAAGGCTTTTTTCTACCAAAACATTTTCAGCCAATTAGGAACTCTTTTTTCACTCGTTCAAAAAAAATCGGTTTTTTGCCGATAAAATGTTGCAACAAACTCAACGTGTGCCCTAACGAATACTGAATTTATTAATACAGTTTGATCATTTGGATTTTATCCTGGAAATTTGGCATCAGTAAGAGAATAATGAAGAACAGATTTGACTTATGTCACCAAAATATCATGGCCGCTGCAATCTACCAGCGCCAATTGAAAAAACCCTATATACTCGGATTTTGTTGATTCTTTTTCGAGTTAATGTGGTATGCCTTTTTCATTGCTCGTTGCAAGGATGTGGGATCTTTACAAACGATGGTTTCATAGTTAGCACAAAGAGTAATTAATTCAATTTCAGGCCCGTCACCTTAACCTAAAGTTGAAAGTCGAAGACTGCACTAAAAGGACTCACGATACTTCCCTTGGTGCAGACCAAGGAAACGATTAGGGAATTTCACCGAGCTCCCTCCTTCAGACATTAAACCTTATTTATCTCGACGAACCCCTATGTTTCCAAGTTCTGATTCTTATAATCTGGATTGCATCTGCGGTTAATTACCCGAAACTAAATCAATTTGGACCTTCACTGCACAGTTCGACTTAGTCAGATTTGTGTTTTGTGGGTAAGTGTTTTTTAATGTAAAGTGATTTTAATGTCATCAATTCCATTATTCGCGGCTTAAGAAAGAATTTTTTTCACGTGTACGTCCATTCTGTACAAAACAGACCAGCTGTATCAAAATTTGCTCTACATCGGTATATCTTGGCGCCACTCCTATTTTGCCATCATATGGTCTCGTCGTTTATGTTAGGAATGAGGAATGATATTGCTTGCCAGAGCTTTCCCCAATATGGACAATGTTCTAACACGAACTTTACCTTCTTGTGGCTCAAATTCACAGTTCGCAAGCATATCATTCTTTTAAATAACAACACATTAAATATTCATTTTTGTTTTATTTATAAGAGTCCAAATCTTGACAAATCTTGTCTAATTCCATCTCGGAAATTGTTTCCCTTTGTCCTCTCACTGAAATCGTTATTGTGGGGAATTTCAATGTATACAATTCCAAATGGCTCCGCTATTCTGGTCAGACAACATCCGAAGGAAGGTATGACGAGCTCTTTGCCGGGTTACATCACCTTACCCAACTGATCGATGTGCCAACGCGTATGCCGGATGTTGCTGGGCAAGCCGCCCATTCTCTTGACTTGTTTCTTACTTCTCACCCTGATAAATATACCATTAGTGTAATTTCTCCATTTGACACTTTGGACCATTGGGTCAATTCAGCGAATTTCTCGTCCTCCACCCATTTAGTTAAAGAAAAATTTCCTTCCAGGACCGTTTGGCAGCGTTGGAAAGCCAACTGGGAAGGCCTGAACATTTTTTTCCGAAACTTTAACTGGTCACTATGCTTCCTCGGTAGTGAAATTGATGCCAGTGCTGAAATGTTCACAAATGTGATTCTTCTAGGGATACGTGCTTTTATTCCTAACAGAGTAAAAAACATCAAGCCTAAAGAAAAGTCCTGGTTTAACTCTGAGTGTAAAGAAGCTATCAGGCTCAAAGAAGTGAGTTTCCGATCTTACAAAGCCAACCCTACAGAGGAAAATCAGAAAAAGCACAACAAGTAAGGAAGTTACGACAAAAAATTCTGCAATGCCCCAAACGCAGTAAAAAAATTTGCTCATTTGTAAATAAATATTAAAAACTCCTCAACATCATCGGTTCCAAAGCTCATCGACAATAACAAACTAATTGTTTATTCTTCAGAGAGGGCAAACTTGCTCGCAGCCCATTTCGCTGCCAGCTCCACGCTGCCTTGCGGCAACGCATTCCCCTCCTGTACTTGAGAATGTAAATTTTTCCATGGGACAGATTTTTTCAACACTCGTACAGTAGCAAGAATTCTCAAAGATCTCGATATACACAAATCCTCATGCCCGGATGTTATTCCACCCATTCTTTTAAAGAAGTGTTCTTCCCACACTGGTAAAGTCATTGCGTAAGTTTTTCCATCGCTCCTACTTTTCTGAAATCCTTCCTAGAAAATGGAAAACAGCATTTGTCCAGCATGTCCCTAAGAAAGGTGACCCATCCTCGCTCTCCTCCTACCGTCCCATAGCAGTTACGACCTTTCTTTCTTTCTTTTTTTATAATTAACGCGCGCACAAGGGACTATTTGTTTCCCTTTTAATGTAGAACACACTGCGCGGGTGTCGATTAACATTGGTTTTGTATGTTTGCAGATGGAAATAGCAAGGAAAAATCTCGCCGGGTAAACTTTTCCAAATTCGTGTTTTTCGGCGAATAAAAATCCCTATATTTCACGGTACGTTCGAAATTGGGCTCAAGGGTGATGTCATGGAAACGCTGATTAGCCGTCAGCTTAAGGAATATCTCGATGACCGACAGCTTCTCCATGACCTTCAGTATGGCTTTTCCAGTAATCGTTCCACTGGTGATCTGATGGCTTATCTCACCGAACAGTGGAACAAATCCTTACATCGCTTTGGGCTCTTGATATTTCAAAGGCATTCGAAAGAGTTTAACATGAAGCTTTCTTATCGAAAATACGTGCTTTTGGTACAGTTTCAAGTCTGCTTCCCACTAAATAAATGCTGGTATGCCGCACTGTTCCGTTCTGTTTCCGATTCTTTTTCGCATTTTTATTAATGATCTTCTATATGTTACTTCTAATCCACTTAACTGTTTTGCAGACGACTCTACATTCAGCTTTTCATATTCGTTCCACAATTCACACCCTTCGCCCTCGGACGTACAATCGCATCGGTACAGTATGATAGGCTCATTGAACTCCGATTTACAAAGCATTGTCAAATGGGGTAATAGAAATCTCGTGGAGTTTAATGCTTCGAAAAATATATGCTTTCTCCTGCCGCTAAAGCTAAAGCTAAAGGAGTGTCGATCTTAAGCTCATAGCGGCCGGACGTCGGGTCGAGGTGCGCGCATAACAATTAAACAAAAGTCAAAAAAAAATTATTGCGCATTGTTATCGCGAGTGTTAAAAAAAAATTATATTACACACTCGTTTGAGAAATTGGCAAAACCCCCTCGCGTGTGCTGTAAAGATAATAACAATATCCACTTGCGTCGTTGGAAGACGATAAGATGCCCATTCGCGCTGTGAAAGAAAAAAAAAAAAAATAATTCACACTTGCATAACAAATTAAATTATCCTCCTATCTGTCCCAACCCTTTGTGCTTAGCTTAACTGCCTCTTTCTTATCTACTGTAGGCATCGTATGCTTGCGGTAAATAGATAAGGGCATCTGAGTTTGTCCTATTGTGCTGAATATTTAAATTGATTTTTTGTATGCAAGCTGTCTTATGGGCATAACACCTAAGACAGTTTGATTATTACAGAGATAAATTTGGATTTTCACTGCATGGTTCGACTTATTCAGAATTGTGTTTTGTGTGTAAGTATTTTTAAATGGTAAGTGATTTTTGTGTCGTGTATTCCAATGTTCGTGGTATTAGAAAGAATTTCTTTCACCTGTACGTCTACACTGTTCAATACAGGCCAGCTGTTTTGGCATTAAGTGAAACCCAGGTTGGAGTAAATACTGATTTATCAGAATTTGCTCTACATGGGTATAGCTTGGTGCCATTACTCTTTTCCCATCATGGTCTCGTGGTCTATGTTAGAAATGATATTGCTTGCCAGAGCCTTCCCCAATATGGGCAATGTTCCAACACGGACTTTAACTTCTTGTGGCTCAAATTCACTGTCCGCAAGCATGTCATTCATTATTGTTTTATTTACAGGAGTCCAAATCTCGACAGCAATTCGACTTGTAACGAGTTTGATGCGCTGTCTGATTCTATCTCGAAAATTGTTTCCCTTTGTCCTCGCACTGAAATCGTTATTGCGGGCGATTTCAATGTACACAATTCCAATTGGCTCCGCTATTCTGGTCAGACAACACCCGAAGGAAGGTATGTCGAGCTCTTTGCCGGGTTACATCACCTTACCCAACTGATCGATGTGCCAACGCGTATACCGGATGTTGCTGGGCAAGCCGCCCATACTCTTGACTTGTTTCTTACTTCTCACCCTGATAAATATACCATTAGTGTAACTTCTCCATTTGGCACTTCAGACCATTGTGTCATTTCAGCTAATTTCTCATCCTCCACCCATCCAGTTAAAGAAAAACTTCCCACCAGGACCGTTTGGCAATACGAGAAAGCCAACTGGGACGGCCTGAATATTTTTTTCCGAAACTTTAACTGGTCACTATGCTTCCTCGATAGTGACATTGATGCCAGTGCTGAAATGATCACAAATGTGATTCTTCTAGGGATGCGTGCTTTTATTCCCAACAGAGTAAAAAGCATCAAACCTAAAGAAAAGTCTTGGTTTAATTCTGAGTGTAAAGAAGCGATCAGGCTCAAAGAAGTAAGTTTCCGTTCTTACAAAGCCAACCCTACAGAGGAAAATCGGAAAAAGCACAAACAAGCAAGAAACTCATGCAACCCCGTTATTGAAAGAACCAAATTTTTGCATGACCAAAAATTACGGCAAAAAATTCTGCAGTGTCCCACAGGCAGTAAAAATTTTTGGTCATTTGTAAAAAATATTAAAAACTCCTCAACATCTTCGGTTCCAACGCTCATCGACAATAACAAACCAATTGTTTACTCTTCAGAGAAGGCAAACTTGCTCGCCGCCCATTTCGCTGCCAGCTCCACGCTGCCGCATAGCAACGTTGCCCCTCCTGTACTTGAGAATGTAAATTTTTCCATGGGACAGATTTTTTTCCGCACTCGTACAGTAGCAAGAGTTCTCAAAGATCTCGATATACACAAATCCGCTGGCCCGGATGGTATACCCCCGATTATTCTGAAGAGGTGTTCTTCCACACTGGCAAAGCCACTGCGTAAGCTTTTCCATCGCTCCTACTCTTCTGGAATCTTTCCTAGAAGATGGAAAACAGCATTTGTCCAGCCTGTCCCTAAGAAAGGTGACCCATCCTCCCCCTCCTCCTACCGACCCATAGCACTGACATCCCTTCTTTCTAAGGTCATGGAAACACTGATTAACCGTCAGCTTAAGGAATATCTCGAAGATCGTAAGCTTCTCCATGACCGTCAGTATGGCTTCCGCAGCAACCGTTCCACTGGTGATCTGATGGCATATCTCACCGAACAGTGGAACAAATCTTTACATCGCTATGGTGAAAGTAAGATTATTGCTCTTGATATCTCCAAGGCATTTGATAGAGTTTGGCATGAAGCTCTCTTATCGAAAATGCGTGCTTTTGGGATCGATAATACTCTTGTTCGTTGGATTAGAAGCTATCTCCTGGACCGTTCAATACAAGTTGTATTGGACGGATTCAAGTCTGATTCCCATAAAATAAATGCTGGTGTGCCCCAGGGCTCTGTTCTGTCTCCGACTCTTTTCCTCATTTTTATAAATGATCTTCTGTCTGTTACTTCTAATCCACTTAACTGTTTTGCTGACGACTCTACCCTCAGCTTTTCATATTCGTTCGATAATTCACGTCCTTCGCCTTCGGACGTACAATTGCAACGGTGCCGTATGTCAAGCTCATTAAACTCCGATTTATACAGCATTGTCAAATGGGGTAATAGAAATCGTGTGGAGTTTAATGCTTCGAAAACTCAATGCTGTCTTCTGTCGTTAAAGCTAAACATACCCCCAATGCCATTGTCCATGAATGGCACTTACATCGAAGAAACCGAAAAGCTCTCAGTACTCGGTATGTGTGTCAACGATGACCTCCGTTGGAACGACCATATATTTGAAATCGCTAAAAATGCTGCTAAGTGCTTAGGTTTTCTGTATCGGTGTAAGAAGTATTTTTCCCCATCTGATCTGGCTACAATTTATAAAGCGTTTATACGCCCTAAACTCGAGTATAACTCCCACCTCTGGGCAGGTGCTTCACAAACATCGCTTCACTTGATTGATAGAATACAAAATAGAGCGTTAAGATTGATAGGAAATAGAACTGCCGCTGAAACAATTGCCCCTCTCGAACACCGACGCAATGTTTCATGTCTTTCCTTATTTTATCGGTTCTTTTATAAAAAATGTTCACTCGAGGTAGCCAGCTGCATTCCTCCCCTTAAAAGTTTCGCCCGTAATACTCGTCTTGCTAGGAATGCCCATCAGTTCACCCTTGAGCCCAATTTCGGACGTACCGTGAAATATAGAGATTCTTTTTTTAGCCGTACAACAAGACTTTGGAATGGTTTACCCGGCGAGATTTTCCCTTGCCATTTCAACTTGCAAACATTCAAAACCAATGTTAATCGACACCTCCTATCTCTCCCCTCCCTATCTTCCTAATGCCCGCGCAGTGTGTTACATTAAAAGGGAAACAAATAGTCCCTTGTGCGCGCGTTAATTATAAAAAAAAAAAAAAAAAAAAAAAAACATACTCCCAATTCTATTGTCCATGAAAAAGAAACCGAAAAGCTTCCAGTACTCAGTATGTGTGTAAACAACGACCTCCGTCGGAACGACCATATATTTGAGACCGCTAAAAATGCTGCTAATTGGTTAGATTTTCTGTATCGACGCAAGAAGTTTTTTTACCCTTCTAATCTGGCTACCATTTATAAAACCTTTATATGCCCAAATCTCGAGTATAAATCCCACATCTAGACAGGTGCTTCGCAAACGTCGCTACACCACCTCAATAGAATAAAAAAAAATTGATAATATTATAAGGAAACAAACGCTTCTGTCAATCACCGACGCAATATTTCATGCCTTTCCTTAATTAATCGTTTCTTTTATAAAAAAATATTCACTCCAAATAGCCAGCTGCATTCCTCCCCTTAAAATACTCGTCTCGCAAGGAATGCTCATAATTTCACCCTTGAGTCCAATTTCTGACTTTCCGTGAAATATAGCGTCAGAAAGCCGTTTGAGTTTTTTGAACGGCCATTCAATATCCGCTAAACAATCTCCATGATGTGTAATATCGACTTGATTTGCATGTGCAGTATATTTTTCCCTTTAAGTTGGACACACTTTCAGGCTCTGTTTTGTCTTTTACTCTTTTACTTATATTTTTCAATAACCTCTTGTATGAAACTATTAATTGAAATGATTGGCTTGCCGACGACAGTGCATTTAGATTTTCGTATTTGTTTCCTGATTTAAAATCATCTTTTTCAAATATGTATGATAAGTTCATCAAATTCAAAATTTCCCAATATTGTCCGATTTGGGAAGAAGAAATCTCGTCAAATGTAATGCTTCAAAAAACATTTTTCGCCTCGTCTCGGCCAAAGCTTGAGTATAATTCCCACATTTGGGCAGGTGCTTCATAAACCACTTGAATAGAATTCAAAAATGGGATTCAAAAATGACCAAATAACAATAAAAACATTTATGTGGAATCCTTATTCCCCTCTTTATATTAAGCCCAAAATACTATATTTCTTGTATGGATATAACTATAATATTTTATATTTCAACTTTAAGAACTTCTCGGGCTTAGCGACGACGCAAAATCGACTGGCTCTTAATACAAACTATCATCCACTAACTCAATTCATAGTGTACAATAATTCCTGCTTAAAAGAGAACAAAACGGAGACGCACATTCTTCTTTCCTCTCTGTCCGGTATGTGCTTGTACGTAGTGTATTGTTTGGAAAGCGTGTGGGTCGCTCGTATTCTTTCTGTGTCTGTTTGCGTGTTTAATGTTGCATTACCGCGCAGTAAAACTTATGTTCCACATTTATATGTCGTGGGTACCATCGTAATGTTTTTCATAATTTTTGTTATTTTCGTTATTTATTCTCTCTTATTAACAATGCTCTAGCGAAATAATCAAATGCATTCCTTGAAATAACTTCACATAGAAGTCCTGCCTGTAAATACAGTACGCTTGTTTTTTTGCATTGAATACAATTCTTTTCCAATAACTCCTAACCAAAAAGCTATTATCGGCATATGGCTTTTAATAGACTTTGTCCCTTCCTTTTCAACATCTTTTTTCAGCAACACTTTTCTTAGCCAAAATACACACGAAAAGAGGATTTTCTTAACCTCTTGTCTCAAACAAAACAGACATGGGATGTTGCCAGAAGAACAAAAATGGGATTTTTTTCCAGTTGAATGGACGAGTTAAGTGTTTAATCTGAAATCGATTAAAAATAATTTACTAATGATTATCTCCTTTTTCGCCTCTGTAGTCCTGTATTCATTCATTTACAAATAACTATTTGCAGGAACCGATTTTACCTTCTTTTCATCCTTAATGCAAAGTGCATATAGATATCGAGGAAGATGGATGGAATAAAAGATCTGAATTGGAAATAGTTTTCTTCTTCTATTTTGACGTTTGTTTTTCGTTGGAGCGTGTTGTTATTCCAACAAACCGTCCTGATTTTGAAGGATTTACATTTTTTTGTTGGTTCGTCTGGGGCTTCGGAGGGGTTATTTATACAGTAAGACACAGACAGACACCAGGAACAGGGATGATGTCGGGTCGATTGTTTTAGCCGTTAGCTATTCATCAAAATCATTATTCTAGTCTGGGGAGCAATTTTGGATGTTGAAGTGGTGTCAAAATGACTGACATTCATCTATGATGGTTGGTACTAGGGTTATGTAGTCCGGGTGATAGCATGGCTCCCATTATTGGACCGAATTTATAAATGAAAACTGAAAATATTTATGTTAGGAATAATCAAATAAGGATTTATCTTAAATTAAATGCTGTTATTGACTTGTCATGTATCATTTTTTTCCAGTATCCATACGGTAATGCATTTTTAGAAAACTCTAATAAAGCTATGCTTTCTATGATGACCATTTGTGAACTCGAAAACCACAAAATAATAGCTGTGTCCACCCACATAATGCGGAAACATTAGGAAATTCAGTGGTCTAACATTGTCGATGATTATTCTATGAGTATTTGCGTTTGCTTTTGGAACAAGTCCCATTCAACCCTATTACTTAGATAAACCGAACGGAAAAGCCACCCTCGCTCATTCCACACCTGGTGCTTAAGCACATTCATGTGGTGTAACGCAGCGTTCAATGAACATGGACACAATAAAAGGACATTTCTACCGCGATGCGAGAGATATAGCCAACAAAAACCATACCGAAAGGAGAACAAATATGGGCAGGGTAAATGTACGCGTTATTGTTTCATATCGGTGAGCACTTCCGTTTGGCTTTGCACGGAAATATAAGCAAACGGAAACCATGATGATGGTACTTTTGCCTGGCGCAAAGAGTCCTCATAATCGCCTTGTATAGCCAATGTTACGAAGAAGTATCTACCGATTGCGAACGAATTTGTTAGAGAATGCGATGCGTTTTTGGCTCATTAAACGAATTTATGACATCCGAGCGGATGTCGAACTTAGTTAGGAGACGAACGATGTTAATGTTGGTTGGTTTGAGGTGGAACATGCCCTCTGCATTTCAGATAAGCATATCAGTATCACTTAGTGGGCTAAGAAAGCCTTTGTTGTGGTCTTTTTTTGATTAAACTGAGGTCTTGGAACATGAATTCTATACACAAAAAAAATTACTCATACGCCATAGTTAACTGAAACTTTTGTTCAAAGAAATTGATTTATATTTGAAATCCAAATTCTGTTCTAAAAAAGATTTAAGTTGATTTCACTCATTATTTTTTTATAGTCGCCCTCTACACCCTAAAACTAAATGTTGAGCCAACAAAAATCCCAGCCAAACAAATCCCAATATCAGCTAAATTCAATCTTCTATATATGCATCTAAATTATAAACATAAATATGTCGCTTAAAAGCAAATCCCTACAAATCCATATATTGGTCACTTGTTGTTACTAGTCGGTACGCATTTTTGTTGATATTGTGGTTAAAAAAATCATTACATACCCAACCCGGACAAATCCAGCTAATGAAACTTAAATTGTCCAATTTTACACTGCGACACCGAAATACATTATTCCAGGATTGCGGTTGCTTAAAACTTAAAAGGCACATTATGTTTTGCAGTTTGTAGGTTGGATGCGCCTTTTTAGGTTTTGAATTTCTAAAATTGCAATCAAAAAGCCAGAACGTGTTACCATGGCCGGTTGTCACATGGATATTCGATGCCATTTGTTGAGACATATGTATACAAACCTGAGGTAAGGATATGCCACTGTTTAAAGGGTGTGCGTAAGCCTCTGCCACTTATTTTGAAATTTACAACGGCCAAACGCAATTTCAGAAATGCTAAGTGGTGAATTTACTCGCATTTATTGCTCGATTAATGTAATGTGAATTAAAATTTAATGGTTTGTCGTTTGAAGAGACGACTACAGTCTGATTGACAAGAAAAAAACATCAACATTAACATCAACATCAACATCAACATCAACATCAACATCAACATCAACATCAACATCAACATCAACATCAACATCAACATCAACATCAACATTAACATCAACATCAACATCAACATCAACATCATCAATAATAACAAAAATTAAACAATTAAATATAAATTATTTGTTCGTTTTCATTTCTTGTCACACACACTGTATTTTAATATTAAACAAATTTGTTTCACTCAACAGCTTTTTACTTAAAAACACTCACTAAAGTGTTATGGTGGCATCAGCATTGTAGTTGGCTGTTGCTGGTCACTCTGAACCAGAACGAACACCACTTTGGTCACATGTTTGGACATTTTATGAAATATTTATTCAAAAGTCATTATAAACACACTCACTCACTTATGGTTTTGGTATTGATGCATGCAAATTGAATGTTGGTGCGGCACTTAAGCCTTTGCAATCCTCAAAAGGTTTAAAATTGACAATTTGCTCTAGACATGCCACAATGTTTTAATTTTCAATATAAAATTATTTCCAGAGACCGCCCAGGCTCGACTCGAACAGAAATTATTATTTGTATATCGCGGCTTGGAGTTGAGTGAAATGACCACGTTAATGATTGGTTACATGCGGTTAGATATTTTTTAATTTTCGGCGTCATTCAAAAAACTTAATGGTTATAATGCGTTGGAGTAGAGGTAAAATTCATTCAAATCGGGTTAAGGTATTCATTGGAAATTCAGTTTTATGTTAATTATTTTTTGTTAAACGGTAATGGAAGGAATAAATAAAAAAAAACCTCAAATACCAAGTACCTACAAAAAAGATTTTTTTATTGATGTTGGCTATGTTGTGAAAGCATTTTAAATAAATTGCACGATTAAATCGCACGTACTTGCTCATATGTGCGGTCGCATCGTAGAATAAAATTTTAAAAAATAAGTAACATTAACGTAGAAAAAAAACTATCTGAACTTAAAAAAAGTTTCAAAACCACAATACTTAAAGGTTTTTAGTAAAAATGGAGGATGCCATTACACGTCTTGTATAATAACAAATTTATTATTTATTATTTTTATTTATTTATTTATATTTATTATTATTATATTATTCTAGGTGGTTGGGTGCTGTATGAATAGGGTAGGCACTGAAAGGTATCAAACTGGTGATGCACAGTCGCTGCAACTATATCGTACACATCAATTGTGCTTATTTTACCTCCCCGCGGTAACCACCGGGTACTGGTCTGTCCATCCGGTCATTCCTGCTAAACTTATAAGCGCGAGTGTTGAACACAGAAAAAATAGCAACACTATAATGCTCTGCTTTAATGACTGTTCTGATCGATTCGCAGAAGTCTTGCACGAGCCCCTCAGAGAGAGGACGTACGGCGGATGAGCCCAACCAATTGGACCAATGGTGGCGTCAACAGTCAACGAAGCAGACGCCCTAATGAGCTACTTTGACGTATTTGGAGAAAAGGTCATTGGGACAATTCAATGCAAGTCAGGGCATTGAAATAGAGATGGTGGCGGATGAACCCTTAATGGGCCAACGGCAGCGCTCATATCCCCGAAGTGGGTTACTGACTCCGGATTCTCCGGTTCCTTTTGTCCAAGGAATCCAACAAAGGACCTGGCCCTCCAGGTTGGGGGTTGTGCGTGGGGTTAACAACCCTGCCACGGAAAAAAGAAAAAGTTGCGAAGCGACCAATAGCCTCGGAAAAGGCGGTAAACTTAGACTTAGGCAAGAAGTCTTGGGCTTTCGACACGTAAATGAGCGACTTGTGACACTCCGTATCAAGGCTAAATTCGCCAACATTAGCCTAATATGCGCTCATGCCCCCACAGAGGACAAAGATGACGCCACCAAGGATGACTTCTATGAGCTCCTCGACAAAACCTATGACCAATGCCCTAAATACGACGTTAAGATCGTACTAGGCGATCTTAATGCCAAAATGGTTAAAGAGGAAATCTTTGGTAGGACTGTCGGAAAACATAGCCTACACGACACAACGTCTGAAAACGGACTTAGGCTAATTGACTTCGCAGCGGCACATAACGTCACCATTGCAAGCACACGGTTTCCTCATCTCGATATACACAAAGGGACTTGGCGACACCCAGATCAAAGAACCGTCAATCAGATTGATCACGTTGCGATCGATGCAAGACACGCCTCCAGTATCTTGGATGTTCGCACCTTCCGAGCAGCTAACATCGACTCGGATCACAACCTTGTTGCAGCAAAGGTAAGAATGCGAATAACTCGAACTACACAACAACGGAGTAATACTGTGAGGAAGTATGACGTCGGAAAGCTGCAATCTTAAGAAACCGCCCGAACCTATGTCGATCGAATATCCCCTAACCTCTCAAGAAATCAGGTACCGCCAGCATCAAGTGCTGAAGACCAGTGGCAACACTGCCAACAAGCCATCAGAGATGCCGCAACTAATGTGCTAGGTTTCACCAGACCAGCACCACCAAACCTCTGGTTCGATGACGAATGAAGGCAGGTCCATGAAGCCAAACAAGAGGCATATGCTACTCCAGGAACAACGTGCGGAAGTTTTACCAACATGTAAAAAGAACGTGCCAAGGAAAACAACCCGCACAGGAGCCTACAGAGATAGGAATGGAAACCTCGTAGTAGAGTCACAGTCGGTGCTGAGTACATTGAAGGACCATTTCTGCAGACTGTTAAACGGCGATGAAGACCAAAATCCCGCTGTCAGGCAGAATGAACCATTCAACATGGATGATGACAGACAAAACTTCCGTCCACCTGACCAAAATGAACTAAGTATAGCACAATCTAAACTAAAAAACAACAAAGCTGCAACAAAGAGTGCATACACCAACTCATCTCTAAAATTTGGTCAGAAGAAAGTATGCCTGATGAATGGAACCTCAGCATCGTTTGCCCGATCCACAAGAAAGGAGACCCTCTATAAACTGCGCCAACTATAGAGGAATTAGTCTCCTGAATATCGCCTCTCTGCCGTAAGAGTGAACGCCTGAAACCTTTCGTCAGCAACCTGATTGGCCCTTATCAGTGTGGTTTCAGACCAGGAAAGTCCAAAATCGATCAAATGTTCACGCTACGGCAGATCCTGGAAACTACCCAAGAATTTCAAATCGATACCCACCACCTCTTTATTGATTTTAAGGCCGCGTACGATAGCATTTATAGAGACGAGCTATGCAGAGCCATGTCAGGTTTTGGCATCCCCACAAAACTCGTCCGACTGTGCAGGATGACGATGGAGAACTCTCGCTGCTCCGTCAAGGTTGGTTCTCACCTCACAGAAGCTTTTGACTTCAAAAAAGGATTCCGACAAGGTGATGCGCTATCGTGCGATTTCTTCAACTTAATACTTGAACAAATTATAAGAAGAAACTCGCATGTCAATTGTAGTGGGACAATTTTTTTCAAGTCTGTGCAATTGCTAGCATACGCTGACGACATAGACATCATTGGCAGAACTCGGTGAGCTATCACTGGAACGTTTGCTAGCATTGAAGCTGAAGAGGCTAAGATGGGACTAACAGTCGATAAGGCCAAAACGAAGTACCTGCTGTCCACAAAAAGGGACACACAACACCGGCGGATTGGACAAAACATCACAATAGACAGGTACAACTTTGAGGTAGTTAGGGACTTTGTGTACCTCGGACCCACTATAACATCTGACAACAACATCTCGTCAGAAATTAAGCGAAGAATTACTCTTGCCAATCGCTGTTTCTATGGGCTAGGAAGGCAATTGAGTAGCAAAGACCTCTCTCGAAAGACAAAGGAGACTCTGTATAAGACCCTAATCATCCCAGTCCTGCTCTATTGCGCCGAGGAATGGACTCTATCTAAAGCGGATGAAGATATCCTTAGTCGTTTCGAGCGTAAGATTCTTCGTAGGATTTTTGGCCCTATCTGCGCCGGGCTTTGGAGGAGAAGGTTCAACCAAGAACTATACGAGCTGTACAGCGACATTGACCTGGTCAAAAAAATACGCATATCACGTTTAAGATGGCTAGGTCATGTAGAGCGAATGGACAACAATGCTCCGACTCGCAGGATCTTCGATTCCACCCCAGAGGGTAGACGCAGTCAAGGAAGACCTCACCTTAGGTGGCGCGCTCAAGTGGAGGACGACCTGAACCAACTTGGAGTACAAAACTGGAGGCAGCTAGCCAAAGACCGAGCTGGCTGGAGAGGCATGTTGGTTGAGGCCCAGGTTCGTCCCGAACTGTAGCGCCACCTAAGTAAGTAAGTAAGTAAGTAAGTAAGTAAGTATATTATTCTAGGACGGATTTTGAATTTTTTGAAATTTGGTATGCAGTTTTTTTAGAGTTTATTAATATACATGTGCTTATAAAATTTTAAATTATTTTTTTAGTTTCAAAAATATTGAATAAAAAAATCTAAAATTCATTTTAATTAGAAAAAAAAGTAATTCAAAAGTTTGATATGCAGAATTAATTTGGCTACCTAGTTCTTTTCAAATATAACATTTTACAGAAACCCAAAAAACCGTTACCGAGAAAGCCAAACATTTAAAAAACCGTTGTATTAAAGCTACAGTTAAAAGACTTTTCCCGTGAATTTGATTCTAATTAAATGGTAGCCAATACCAACAAAAAAAATTTCAAATTTTTTTTATCAAAATCGTTGAAACCGTTATCGTGAAAATAAGCTTTTTCTAAACGATCATATGGCAGTTTATGCTGCAGCTCGTTATACATACTGAGAGATAGACAGACAGACATTTTTTGCCACTAACTTTTTCTCAATGATGGTAATGTCATGTTTGATTGTTATGTCAATTTTGTTTATATCCACGAATCCTAAACTTGCCTTATATAAATCTATAAATGCAAGTAAAAATAGTCAGTAACTTTTTAGTGAACAAAAATTTTTTTAATCGTTTTGTATGTTAATACATATAATATTATAACCTCCTAAATCAAAAATTCCAAAACTCTTAATTTATGTCGTACTAAAAATTCATTAAATTAATTTCTTTGTCAACACCTGGGATCTTGAGATAAAAATTAATTAAAACTAAATATTTGTATCAAAATCTCGTCTTGTTAAGAGGACTTGCAGTCGACAAAGCTCCGGGAGACCACTTGGTAGAAGTATTATTGACAGTATTATTGACGAATATAAATAAATAGTTGAAGTCGCGTGCGACTTTATTTAATTTGTTATTTAATAAATTTAACCCACTTCAGATAATAAAGTAAAGATAAGATATTTTTACAGCGAACAAATAAAAATTTTGTATTCTACAGATGATTATTAATTGTTTTATTTACTTTTGACTCACAAAGGGTAAATAGCATTTTTTTAAGTAAGAAATTCATGTCTGTATTTAACCTTTTTATTTGATTGCAAAATACAAAAAAAAAATCTAATGCGTCTAAAACATCTCTATGCAAATAAATATTCCACCCACATTTTGTCATTTTTAGTAAAACAATTTTTATAAGAACCTTGATACCCAAAACATCCAAGAATGCCTAATTCTGATGCATGGCCTTGTGGAAGATTACTTATACCCTGAGGGAAGCCCTTTCAATACCAAATTGAAAACATACCTCCCTGCATACCACCATATGTTCATCAGTAACACAATACGCATAGCCAGTATCTTTCTTCTTATTCCAACCAAACCCGTCAGATGTCGTAATTAACGAATTTATACGACTGTATCCATTAAATGCTCCGCACGGAGGCCACCATTGTCCTTTGGCCCTGGTCTTCTGAGTGCAATAATTATTCCGAAAAACACACGAATACAACATGCTCGTCCATCTTCATAACAAGGAAGCATCAACATTGATGAATGTTGAAGTTTTTTTTTTTTTTTTTTTGGAAAAAAGTATAACCACGGAGAAAACGAGTGGATTTATTAATTAAATCAATTTTACCTCACTTTTAGGGGATTAAAGGATTTTTTTTTGTGTGTTTGTGTTGTGTTGAACTGTGTGCAGGATCAACAAAAAGACAAACACAAATGATGTTGAGCTGGACACGGGGTCCCTTTCTCTAATTTTAATTTGAATGCCCGTAACAACAAACCATCGAGAACATGACATGGTTCTGCGGAGTTGATTGCTTCATGCTTCTCCAGTGTTCACCCTATTAAAGGATAACTAACCAGCAAAAGCAAAATGGTGGTACATTGGCAACATCACCCTCAACCCCTTTTGCGATTGATGGTGTTTGTTGGAAAATATCCCAAAGCGATATTCACTCACTCACTCATTTGGTGGTATTATTGGCTTCCGAAAACATACATGTGTTTGAGTTTGTATTGAATACACAGAGAGAAATAAGTTGTTACATTGTTGTCAGCTAGACGCGATGAACGAAAATGAACTCATTTATCGCATTTTAATTTTAAAAACGACTGAAGCTGACGTAGTAATAAAGTTATAACGAAAAAAAAGGAGAAGACTAGAGTGTTTCCTCTGTTTCCTCTGTGTGTGTATAAATAGCATAAAATTGTGCATTTTTAGAGTTGCGTTTATAGCTGTTGTTTTGCGTCTGGCAGTTCATCAGTCCAAATACGGCAATTTTGCTAATTAACGTAGCCGTTTAACGTCGGTAAAATTAATTTTCCGATTTAAAAAAATGGATAAATTTAAAGCGGCTCCAAGACGCAGATATGAAAATTAAAACCACAACGTTCCATTAAAAAAATTCCAAACCCAGAGAACCGTGATGAATTGATTGATAACAAGTCTTCATGAATACTCTCTGATACATCAACAATATTTTCATTTTTAAGGAATCTGGTTGATTGTCCATTAGTATAAAATTGGTTCCGAATTTTTCTGACGGTTATATGAATAGTGCGTTTAGTTGGACGATTATGACGACCTAAATGTGGTCGAATAGAAAATCTCTAACAATTTTTAACTTAGATTTTAGTAATAAGTTTCCGCGTTGTTCAGCCGAAAGTCTACTCATAATGAGATGACAACAAAAGATGAAGCAGTTGACACATAATAACTGTAAAACCACTCCATTGAAGAAGTGAAGTACCTCCTATTGACTCACCCGTTAGATCCCGCCGAGTTTGAATAAATACTTGGCCAACCAATCGTTATGTCGAATAAAGTGATGGTAGGTGGAAAGTATTCCGAAGTTAGTGGAACCTTAATAGGTTGTTTGTGGGTACATTAGAAATACTATCTTTGTTTATTGACCTCGCAGAACATGGGATCACTTGAAGTGGGGACAGAACTCCCCAAATTTTTGGACTTCTTTCAGTTTTTCTTTATATCTGAAGAAGTAAACTTCGGAATTAGAAAATGAAACTTCAATAATTGTGGGTTCCAGCTACACAGAGCTGTTTGGACCAAGTTTAGTGAAACCAGATTTCAAGAAGTCTGCCAAAACTACGTAGATTAAATCCAAAGGCACTTTAGAAGCAATGCCATTGTGGTTTTAGATAGTTTAGCCTGTTGGGATAACCAAAGTACCAAAGCCGCTGAACGTTATAGGCGTTCTTTGCTTTACTCCTCAACAAAGTTTGTTTTTTCCAAGACAATTTCGATCAGCACTATTTCGTGAGCGAAATTGCTTTTCACCGGTACCAACAAGATACCAAAGCCGTTGCAAAAGGCAAATGTCAACTTGATAGACTGCCACCAATCATAGATGCCGCCAAGTACCACTCATCTAGGACTTACTTACAAGTCCAGGTGAGGATAGGAAGCCATAAGACCCATCGGAAGTTGCCTTCTTCATGGAGATGGAAGCTTACCACATGAGGTGCTTACTTTAATATTATATTTTCATTTTTAAGCCCTGTTAGTTGATATTCTGTTGCTATTAACAACATATAATGGACTGTGGCCGGCAGTTGTGCAGTAGATAATATGTTTGCTTGCTAAAAGAGAGATCGCAAGTTTGAATCTCAGTTTTGGAAGCAATTTTTCTAACTCCTAGTGCAAGTTAGAGCCATCTGTGGGTTTTAAGTGAGAAAATAGTCACCTAATTCTCGATCTACTGCGCCGATAAAAAAATCTTTCCTATATCTCTAATTCTTCTAACTAGTGTCGTGCAACATCCAGTTGCATTCTTAAAGGCATTGTGACTTACAGACACATAGTTAAAAATTAAATAAATAAATTAATATTATTATTATTATTATTATTATTATTATTATTATTATTATTATTATTATTATTAATATTATTATTATTATTATTATTATTATTATTATTATTATTATTATTATTATTATTATTATTTTTATCTTATTCTAGAATAAGAATTCGATTTTTCGAGATTTTTTGCATTCGAATTTTTTTCATTCGAGAAAAGGTGCTGGGTATCGATTTATAGCTATTGGGTTTCTCCAAGATCTGTCGTAATGTAATTCCTTAATTAACTTTAATGTTCACTTCATGACAGATCCGAAAGGGAGACAGAGTCATAGTGACAAATACTCTCAACTATTCTTGTATTTGGGTTTTGAATCTGCAGGAGAGGAGGTGATGTACAGTTTACAGCTCATTCCAAACGGCTATGCAATACTTGGAGATAACTTTTAGTGAAGAAATTCTTATTTACTGACGGAAATCGAGCCCTGAGCCCGACTTTTCAGCAAAACTGTCCAAAACACTAACCAGCTTGCCAAGGTTACTATTAAAAAAAAAACGAATTCAATTCAAAAAATGTTTTCAGTGTATAAGCATAGGAACATGGGTGGCTTGGTTTGGGTGAATTCAAAACATGACCACCAGCATACAACCCTGACAACGACGTTGAACTCTGTTCCTGCTCTCTCACTCTCTTCAAAGAACATCCGTGTACATTTTGGCTTTTGGTCAACACCGTGGTGGCAAACGGTTCCGGAAGTATGAGTTTAGCGGACCATGATGTACTCGTATATATGCCACCCTAACGTCCTCATCCCTATTAAGTTCTAGCGGTAAATTTGTTTCGAACAGGAAGCAAATATCGCAAACACACACATACCAGCAATATTGTGCGTTTGCAACAAAATGCAACAATATTGGGTACAACACCGCCACTATTATTTAAGACCACCTGCAGGCAAAAGCTAAAATGTACATTTGTTGCTCTATTGCCTCATCTGTATCCTTGTGTGTCCTTTGAGGCTACTTTATTGTACCAACACATAATGATGCTCCATTAAGATGCGAACTTAATTGCGAATCATTTGAGAGTGTTTAATATTCTATGTTTGTCTCTTAATTCAATATTTTTTGCTTTGAAAGAAGTTTTCAGGGATTTCCTCGATGATTTTGAGTTTCGCCTATAGTTTTTGAGCTTCCATAGTAATATTCCTTCAAAGACATTTTCAAGAATAAGTTCAAGAAACGGTTTTATATTTTTTTAATCTTGCGCAATAGAAAAATTGATTTTAGATTTATAGATAGAATCACAGAAAATTAATTAAAAAGTTAATGAATAATGTAAGTGCCACTCAAACTTGCCACAATCTACAAGCATATTAATCAAAAAACTCTTGGAATTTTCAATGACCATTGTGTGGAGAGATAGCAGCATTTAAGCTACACAAGTATATAAGCCCGATCTTCTTTTCTGATTGCAATAGTTTTTTTCTTGGTAAAGAACAAAAAAAGTCTACTATCATCAACAATGCGCTCCACCATTGTAGTATTGCTGTTTTCAGCAGTTGTAATTTCTGCTGCAACTCTCAATATTCAACCAGAACAAAAAGTTTTGAAAAAATCCATCAAGGATGTTGTTGGAACTCCCGAATTTGCCGATATTGTCAGTTACTTGGAGTACAATCTTTCACCAAGTGATATCAATGAAATGTTGAAAGCCATCCCAGAGGCAATCGAAGAAATGGAAGATCATTCTGAAGAAATAGATGATGATTCTGAAGAACTCATAGCTCAACCTCGATCAATTGGAAGTGTAATTGAAAACGTCTTCGAACACATTCCTTGGGGAAAGATCACTGATGCTCTCAAAAAAATGGCCAAGAAAAATCCAAAATTCAACAAGGTCCTGAACTTGGTTAGTGATCAGAAATTCAAGGATCTTGTCAAGAAGGCTGTGGTAGGATTTGGAGAATCCTCATTTTCGAAAATAAATTTCTGATGCAATTTTGACTTTTTCAGAACTCACATACTTTGGCTGAATTTGTGAAGGGAGTTGCTGAACATGGATTTACTTGGACTGAATTCTTACATTTATTGCTACACGCTCTGTGCTCCACAGCAACATCCATTCAACACGACAAGTACACCGTTGGAGTTTGCCAAGTTTTGAAAAATTTGTAAGATATATGGCTGCTAAATAAAACTCTGATATTATAACTCGCATGTAGGGGTTTTTAAACTCAAGGTTAGAGCATCCTGCTCTTGATTCTCTAAATATTCAAATTACCTGTTGACAGAAAAAATGTTTTTTTTTTCTAATTTCAAAATGATTGCAAAGTTGAACTTTAGAATTCAAGGTGTTGTTTCTCTGCCTTCTCCACCTTCCATCCAAGTCCCCCTATTATCTATTTTCTTTTCATAACAAAAGACATTTGCTTGTCACACTCTCAAGAACACAAAGTAATTTGTTCGACAAACTTCATCCCTCGACCCTTGTTGCCATTTCAAAAATACCTTTAAGCCTATAAGGCTAAAATATCACTTACACCTCAAAGAGGAATGCCATGTTTGTTCTAAAATAACGGCATAGTACACTTATAAACAAAAAAACCCAAAGGGACCCCCAAAACCCAAATTGCAAAATTCAATTTACCATCATATCGCTCCTTCCCCTCACTCCCTCTATCAGTCAAATAATGCATTGCATGTCTTAAACTGATTCTAATCTATTTTTGTCACTTTGAAGATGTATGGGCTCGTTTGGGCCAAAACCAACGCCAAAACAAAGGGCAGCATAAGGGTGCCTTAGCCACCCTCGCGCATCTGGGGTTTTGAATAAAGCAAAGTTATCTTCAAATAGAAAGCTAAACTCTAACGAAATTTTCGCATTTTGGGGAGTGGTGGTTGAATGCTTTATAGAGTGAAGTACAAAAGAACCAAAAAACAGTGGTAGTGGACCTTTCCACCTGGAAAATTGTAGTGTCAAATGGGAAATGGGAAATGGGAAAAATATAAAAAAAGAAAACCTTCGCTTTTGGGATACGAGTAGAGGCGAACAAAAAATCCTTTTACGCTGGTTAAATTATATTTTCTTCGCAGACCCCAAGGGTAACTTTGCTGCTCACCTATGTTTAGTGAAACAAATGTTAGCAGATGAATTTCACCACATGGAAAGGAGCTCTTATGAATAAGTGTAAATTATTAAATTACCATATATTATGGTACTGTCATGAAGCTTATTTACGGTTTTTCATAATTTTTTAGATAACTTTAATATAGAAATCGTGAGTTTGATACTCAGGTTGTGTAGCAATCACCTTATTCTCCGAGAAATTTGTTTTCCTATTTTTCTAATTCTTCTTACTAGTGTCATGTAGCATCCAGTTGCATTCTAATAAAAAATAAATAAATAAATAAATATAAAAAAAATAAAATATAACAAAAATTGGAACAAATATAAATTATTATTATACACGGTACCCTACATCGATTTTTAAATCAATTTGATGGCAACTTTAAAATAAATTGCACGACTGGGTCGCACGTACTTGCTCATATGAGCGTTCACATTGTAGAAAAAAATTTAAGAAAATTAAAGTGACCATCAAAGCATTTATTCGATTTTTGTGACTTTTGATTGTTTGAATAAAGTACGTTAAATTGTAAAGAGTAAAACAATTCAAACACAATTTTATTTCTTTAAGAAATGTAAAATATGTGATTTTTTTTCAAAATCGTAGAAATCATTTAAAAAAAACGGTTTTCTTTAACAACTTTTTTTTAAATATTAAAAAAAATAATAATTCAAGAATACAAACTTACATACATTTTAACACAAAATTTAAGAAAAAATCACCTAAACGTTTTCAAAATATAAATTTTTCAAAAATTTTAATAACTTAAGCTTCATACATCTTGATCTACTTGAATATCAATTTTGATAGTAATGGATCACCAGTTTTCTAGATAGTCGAATAAAAAAAAACGGCCCTATAGGAGGTACCGTTTCTAGCCCACCATATTAATTTTTTTTTCACCAGTACACTGATTTTTTTATACAAATTCTTGGAGCCTTTTTCGAAAAAATACGCTTTTACATAACAGTTATATGATAGGTACCGTTAATTTTTAAGCTTAAAAAAAAAATTGAAACAACTCTTCAGTTCTAAATTTGAAGACGATTAGCCCAATCATTTAGGCTACAGTCCAAAATACATTCGTACAGACAAACAGACGGACAGAATTTTTCCAGTTACTCAAATATGTTTCTCTATCATCGTAATGTCATGTTTAATTGTTATTTCATTTTTTTTTTGCACGAATGCATAACTTGCATTATAGTATAATACCTATAATCGCAAGTAAAAAGAAGTTCTAAAATCTGCCTTGTAGTCTATCTTCACAAATGGCTTAAAAATTGAAGCAAACACCTCGAAACAATAGAAACGTCTGTCTACTGAAATAAGTTCATATTTTGTAAAAGACATCACTTCACGGAAGAAATTAAAAATCTGCATGGTAATTTGGGAATAGGGGCAGGCACTGAACGCAGATTCTATATAATAGTAACCGTGTTATCCGCAGCGCAGCTGGATTTTACACGCATTACAAAAACAACAACACCAGCCGATAAAAAAAACATTTAGCTGCCCATAAAAGTAGATGTTGAATTTGACTGGGGATAGAATATTTGACATACGAAGATTTCATTCACAATAGATCATTTCTATCATGATATAAGGCTTGTATCATGCATTTCTGTGTATCTGAAAGGCTTCGTTCATAAAGTAGATTATTAGATTATAGGTACTCAATCAAAAAAGATTATAGGAACTAAGAAAAATCATGATTAGGTTCAATTTGATTAAATAGCATTTCGTCTACACGGTAGATTGATTTGTCTGGGTGACTCGTTTTCTGATTTTATGTAATTCTGGTCATTTTACAATATAAAGGACTAAAATCTTTAATGGATTTTTAAAAAGAAACTTTTGTCACATTTAAAGCACTTAAGTTCATTAAGTTGATATGATATATCGTCATCCAGTGCTGTCATTCTCATAGTATTTTAACCTTTTAAACATAAGCTTGAATACTTCTAAAAAATTGATTCACATTTCTTATTTTCGTTCGATATTTTGAAATTTATTTTGTAACAAAACCTATACAAGAATTTGAACAATGCCAAGAATACTCTTTATGGCGTGAGATTTATATTTCCCCCTTTCTTTTAGTAATTCAAATCCATTAATATGTTATTCCTCCTTTAAATGCACAATGCGCGCCATCTACTGGACGTTTATTTAAAACTATGCCTATAACTTTCCGATAAGTTGACAAAGTTTCATTTAAACTAGGTGGACAGTATGGCAGCGCATCACATACGAACAAACAAACAAACAAAACAACAAAGAAACAAACAAATAAATTTTAATTTTTGTATATATATATTATATATTAATTGAAAAAAAAACTGAAAACCGAGTCAAGACTGAATCAAACAAATGTGCAGATAAAATGTTATAAAGCTGATGAACATGGTTGTATTTCCTATAATCTTGAAAATCATTTCCTCTCCACCGAACAAGTATGATTTTTGTATTTTGTATCCTTTTTACTTGCGATTTAGGTACTAAAATGCAAGTTATGGATTCGTGCAAAAAAAAACTAACAATCAAACATGACATTACGATAATAGAGAAGTTGAAAAAAGTGGGTCCGGAAATTCCGTCCGTCTGTCTGTTCGCACCTCTACAGCTTAAACGGATGGGCCGATTTGCTTCAATCTTGGTATTTATGATGTAATATCTCGGGGGGTGTTTTTCATTTTTGCTCTAGGTCGAAAAATAACGGTACCTGCCATACAACTTTGAACAAAAAGTTAGATTTTCTCGAAAACGGCTCTAACGATTTTGATAAAACTTTCAGGTTGCTAATTTTGTACATCTTTCAGTTAGAATAAATTTTTCAAAATTTGTTCTATAACGGTACTTCTCATATAACCAGTTTTTTTTAAATGCGGTTTTATCGTAAACTATTATCCCGATTTCAATAAAATTTTGTACACGGAAAGTCATTTATAATTCAATTAATATCGCATTTCAAAATTTTCAAAAACTTTTTTTTCGATTTTTTAAAAATATTTTTAAAAAAAAATTGGTTTTCGAAATATTTTGAAAATGGGTGGATTGAATTTTTTAAAATAATTTTCCCAGATGAAAACTACAGATTGCCTTATAATGCATATTAGAAAAAATTTAAAAATATTTTTTCGAAAAGTTTTTCAAAAAAACGACTTTTTAAAAAAGGTGGTCGAATGATTTTCAAATTTCCAAAAAAACTCTGAAACTAATTAAAAAAAATAAAGAATTTTCTAAAAAAAAAAATATATTTTATAGACGTGTGGTTTTCAATCTGGCAATACTTTTTTCGGAGTTGGTGTTTTTGACAGCTGTCTCTTGATTTATGCTCAGTTTGGTTTGCGATTTTATAATGAATAGACTTATTCCTAAAGAAAGTTTGCAGATTGTGCAAATTTATTACCAAAATAATGGTTCGTTTCGGTGGAGCAGAGTATCGAAGAAGACCCAAATGAGTCCATCCGCCATCGCGCGCGGAAGGATCTTGGTTTGCAGGCTTACAAAATCCAACTCGTTCAAGAATTGAAGCCGAACACATTCGGTGAAAGGGCCCAAAACGAAATGGCCACCGATTTTCACAAAATTGGGAAAATTGGGCCTCGGCTGGAATTTATTCGAGCCAGTCACGGCGGCCACCTCCCCGAAATCATTTTTAGAACATAATTCAAACCCTTATCTTTATAATAAAGCTAGATTCTTGACCATAACATTAAACTATATGCGTTTTATTTCTTCTTGAAAACCACACGTCTAAAAAAAACACCTTTTATATACCTACATATGCAGCCACTAAGAAATTATCTAGCATAAGAACTAGTTCATGCGACCCAGTCGTGCATTTTATTTATTTATTTTGAGATGTTGACACGTAGATCAATGAAAAGCTTTTTAAGAATGTTCTTTCAGAACCACGAAAAATGCCCAACTAAAACAACAGAACAAAATAGAACTCAATAATTTAAGAGTCTAATAAGAATAAAAAGTTTTTATAAAACTAAATTACATACATACATTATCCTCCCTATTTTTGCAAGAAAGTGTCTGCACTTTTAAATTCTTAAATTTAAAAATTAAAGCATTGTGAATTAGGTATTTGTAATTTCCATATCAGAAATTCTGCTGAGAACGCCAATCTTGAAATTATTAAATAAAAATGAAAAGTAAGTTTTAAGAAGTATTTTAAATATTATTTACTATTTACTGTTGCAATTATGCAGCTTTGAATGTACATAGCTGCGTTACTAAAATGGATTTTTGTAACAGATCCCAACCACCAAGCACAATTGTAATTTCATCATCCATAAACTGTTATGGCAAATACCTGATTCTGCGAACAACCCCCGTTGCTTATATTAGCCGAGATGTCAATTTTGACATAAGATAGCAGGCGGAATGCCTATGCGTTTTTTTTTTTTTTTTTTTGGAAGTCCAATTTTGCTGCCCATAGCATTACCAAAAAACACAGCTAGTGTCTATCCCATGAGAAAATACGATAATGCTGAGATGTCACGATATATTACTACGATTGCAAACTTAAAGTATTCTAAGCCGCTTCCACAAAACGGAAGTCTTACGTCTTATATGTATAATATTTTAAAGTAGCGGAGGCGGCCGAAGGAACACCTACTTCATGGAGTCAATAGAAAATTTAGCCATAAATATATGGACAAATTACACCGTTTGGTGGTAAAATTACGTGTTTGATGCCTATCTACCTCATTGGGATCGAGTCAATGCACCAATGGAGTATCAAATGAAGGCTTAAATCGTCTTCATTAAGAATCTGCTAGTCGGACAAACTTAACCTGTGCCACAAAAGCGTTCGTCGTACTGCTTAAGAAACAGTAAAACCCCTTATACAAGTAATTTTGGCGCATATTACGCCAACTGCTAAAAGACTTTTGTTGGCAGGTGTTATAAAAGCAAACATCTTTACACGAAATGTAATTAGCTTGTGTCAGGAAACCATTATAAGACAGCTAAGTGGTAATAGGTTCTTATGAATTTTTACCCAAGCTCTTTAATGACAGCAATGAGCTGTTGCTAGAAGCTTGTTTTGGATGTTATGAAAAGACCTCACCCAAGCCTTATAATGACATTAACTATTGCTAATATCTTGTTTTCAATGTTAAAAAAAAAACTTAATTTGTTGTTTAGAAAAATAGCACCAAGCATCGTCTTACACAAGGTGTTTACATTAACTTGTCTTGAAGAGCCTTATAGCAGCTATTTTTTTTCAGTAAACTTCTTTTGAAGAATTTGATCAACAAACTTTGTATAGAGCTTCACTTTTAAAGACTTTAAGCATCTATTTTGAAAGATTTAAAAAAAAAAGTAGTTTTAATTTTTTGTCGACAAGCGAAAATTATTTTGTTTATAAAAAGAACTTTATAGGCAAGCCTTACACAAGTTGTTTGAATTGATCTGTCGTCGAGAGCCTTAAAGCAGCTATTTATTTTCATTTTCAGTAAACAACTTGTGAAAGCCCTATAATGGCCATTTTGAACCTTTACCTACAAGCCTTCTATAAAACTTGTCAAACTCACTTTAAAAAGCCTTAAAGAAGCAATTTTCTTAAGTTTGAAATGTGTGGCTTAAGAAAATATGCCCTATAGAAGCTCTAAACAAACTATTATTTGCTCAGTTCGAAAATTTTAAATTATACAAGCTAAGCATTTAATTTTGGTATGCACGGCAAGTTTAATAGCACAACTTGGTTAAACTACAAAGTCTACTTCTTTTTGATTCGGTAAAAATTCACATATTTGTTTAAAAGTTATTCTAAGAAAAACTAGGTCTTTCAACTTAAATCAAAACAAATAACATTTTACATCAATATATATCATCAAGATATTTGAAGTAGTATTTATGTCGCCAGCTTTAAGTTATAGAATAAATAAATTGCACGACTGGATCGCACGTACTTGTTCTTATGTGCGGTCACAGCTTGGAATAAAATTTGAAAAATATTAAGGGAACTTCAAATATTATATTCGATTTTTCTGACTTTTGATTGTTTGAAAAAAGTACGTAAAATAGTTTTCAGCGAAAAAATTTAACGCCATTTTATTTCTTTAAAAAATGTGAAAAAGTGTGCATTTTTTTTCAATATCGTTAGAGCCGTTTTTAAATAAAAATTAAAAAAAAATAATTCAAGAATACAAACCTAAGCACAAAAATAACGTACATTTAAAAACAAAATTTGAAAAAAAATCACTTACCCGTTTTCAAAATATGGATTTTTCAAAACAAAAAAATTAAAAAAATTATTATAAATACGAAAAAAAAAGTTTTCGAAAAAAAATTAATGCAAAATTACTCAAGCTACCTACATCTTTTATAATATCAATTTTGATTGTAATCGGATCACCAGTTTTCGGAAAAGTCGAAGAAAAAAAAAACCGGTCCTATGGGAGGTACCGTTTTTAGCCCACCATATTAAATTTTTTGTTCACCAAAATATAATGCATACCTACAGTAGTATACTGATTTTTTATAAAAAATTCTTTGAGCCGTTTTCGAGAAAAATAAGCTTTTACATAACGTTAATTTTTGAGCTAAAAAAAAAATTGAAAAAACTCCTCTGTAGAATGTCAAAATAACCTTGAGTTCAAAATTTGAAGATTATTGGCGCAACCGTTTAGGCTGCAGTTCAAAATACATCCGAACAGACAGACAGACAGACAGACAGACAGACGGACAGAATTTTGTCATTAACTCAAATATGTTTCTCTATCATCGTAATGTCATGTTTGATTGTCAACTAAAAATTTTTAATCTGCACGAATGCATAACTTGTATTATAGTACCTATCCTCGCAAGTAAAAAATAGACTTTTTTAGGAAAGAACGTATAAAATTATAAATCGATTGTATTTTTAGTATTAAAAAAAACTGCGGCTTTATTTGTATTTATCTTAACCATGGTAATAGCATATTTCACAGTAACATAACTCTCCATTTAAAAAACTACCTCTGGATTGTTTATATATCATTGAATTTGAAAAACACGCTCAAATTTTGGAATAGTTTCATTGAAAGATGGTTCTCTATTTAAACAATTTAAAAAACAATCCAGTGATTAAAAATGTATACAACCAAGTTTCTTTACTTAAAATATTTCACACAAAACCTCTTTATAAAACTAAGGCTCTGGTGAAATTCACCTTTACCAAAAGTGGGCTAAAAACAAATCTAGCATAAACCACACCACATGCTTCGTGTCGTTGCTAATAATGTTGTAGATGTTGCCATTCTTTCCCAGCTTCACTCTGCTCCTAAATGAGGAATGTCCTGGAAAATGCGTTCCTACTTTCAGTAATAATAAAGGATGGCGAAACAGGGTGAAACATTGCACAAGCATTACTAACTTAACTTGTGTGCAAAGTCCTCCCCAAAGTATTGATTATGGACTTCATGCACAAGAAAATAACAAAATTTAAGGAATTTTCCCGAGAGTAGCTCATGGATGAAACAATGATGGAAGTCCTTGCCCATACTCGTATAACTCCTTGCCGGTGGTGTTGTTGTTGTTTTTATTGTCACCTTCGTCGTTCCCCTCGGCAAATTCTTGAAAAAATAAATATATTTTGGTTGTTTTTTTTTTTTTGACTGGAAAGAAAAACTTTTGATGTCGCAGCATTAAAGAGAGTGAGTGGTGTTACTCTATGATGCTTTGATGATTTTGTTTTTTTTTTTTTTTTATTTTTTAAGATGAAGAAAAACAGAAATTGAGAAAAATGAAAAGAAAACGAAAGTGTGCGAAAGTGGGTGGTGGTGAAAGTAGGCGGAGTGGTTGGTGATGGATTTTTGACACCACCCTAGAAATTTTCTAGGTAAAAGCCGTGTTTCCGAAAAAGGTGTGGGATTCGTGATGGTTTTTTTTCTTTTTTTTTTTTGAAGCTAAATGAGATTGGTATAAGCTTTATCCTTCCTTCCGTCGTCGTCATCGTCGTCTTCATCATTCGAAGTCGTCGTCATCGTCTTTTAAGTTGATTCTTTCTCTGATGATTCCAAATCTCAGGCAAAAAGAGATTGACACTTCCTGATAGGATCAACGTTTTTTTTTTGTTTTTCTTTGAAAATTTTCGGAGGTTTTCCTTTGAAAAAAGAAGAAAATTTATGATTTTTTTTGTGGACGTGGCTGAAGAAAGCGGATAAACACGGAAGTGTCGAAGCTTACAAGGACATTTAAGAAAAGGTTTTTCTTTATTTATTTGATTTTTCAATTTTGTTGGATATAATTGGATTTATAGTTTTATAAGCTGTGTGTAGAGCAATTTTTTAGAGAGGATTTCTAGAAAAGCTATGAAAAATTCTTTAAAAGTTGATATCTAAGCTTTAATGTGCATTTTCATTTAAGCTTCTTTTCATGGAGTATATACCTTGCAGCGTTTGGTTTCTTACCTAAGATTATTCCTAAGTGTCATCAAATCTTAAACTTACCCTTAACAATCTTGGAAAACCACGGAAACCACCCATTAATTAACATCCTGTCAAATCCACTTATTAAACAAAGGTTAGCTGGGATTAATAAATGTCTACTTCCATGGCAATCACCAACCCAACACGTACGTAAGTTCATCACGAATTCGCATTAAAAGAATCCAGCTAAATGTGTGGACCACATATTCGCAATGGAGAGGCTGCCCAGCCGCAAAAGCAACTCTTTTATTTTTCAATCAGGTCACGTTAATTACACAAAAGAACACACGAATTGTTTGAACTACTCCACTTTACCCATTCCTGACCCGATATTCGGACTTGAGGGGGTTCGTTAGGATTTGACACACGGCCATAAAGCAAAGGATCCTTTAACCCTTACCATTGAATACGGGCCAGCTATCGACGTTTCGATTAACTTTTATCTTTAACATGGAATTTTGGGTGTAGCGTGCAGCCGCACGTGTGGTCTGGCAATGGAATGCTGGTACTCCTCTGTGCGTTTTCAAAAGGATACGCACGAAGGACTATAAGGCCGCCACGCCAACCGTCTAACTTAAAACAAAGGGTTAATGAAAATGAAAACGCTTGCATGCTGCACCCCCAGTGGGCTACGTGCTTTCGAGTGATCCAAAATCCTTTTTCAATCGACATCGAGAGAGAAAGTTCAAAATAAAAAAAAAACCTAGAATTCCGTAGTGCACTGTGAAAAAAGATTATGCCTCGGAAGGATAATTGGAAATTGAATTTGGTGTCAATAGCAGTTTCTTTTATCGCTGCCTCCTGGCTCTCTTCTTGGTCCTGTTTTATTTGTTACTATGTTGTGTAATTATACTTCAAGAGGTATTCATTGGAAGGACATACCTATACTCCCGTATAAAATACAAATAATGAAGCTTTTTTGGGAATGTTTTCATAAGTTATATAGATCATGACGCATGAGTCCGGTATGCAGAAGATTAGTAAGTAATTGCTTGAATGTGTTTCAGTTTCAATGGGGCAACAACATAGACTCTAGACGAGATGACGACGACGGACGAACCACTTCAAAGAATTTTTCCATTAAGCGATTTTGATGGAATTAACAATCCAAAAGGGTTCTTTCGTTTATATACCTATTATACTAGAGGTTTGTTCTATTGTACATCTGACTGAACTCATAAACATCCTTTTGGCGGCTCAAGGGAATGACATCCCTTTTTCTGTGTGGGCCATAAAAATCAATGGCACTGATGAGATTTGTGCAATTCGGAGTAATGCTTTTGGAATTTTCTACCATTTTACTGGGTTGTTAATTGTGATTTTAAAAAGGATACTGTTTTTTTTTATTATGAATGAGATAAAGGGGGGGATAGATGAAAAGATACCGCCAAAGCAGTGTTGGTTTTGAGAATTAACTTGGTTGGATTATTTAATTGTAATTGTTGTTGTGGAAAGATATGGCAAGGATCTTGGAGACCTAGGCTTTGAATAGAGTTTTCAAAATTTTCCACAAAGTTATTCCAAGTGTTAGGTCTGTGTTCCACTAAATTGAATAAAGGGTTAGAAGGTTTTTTGGAATTTTGGAAGTTCAGATGTTATTAATTTGAAATAAAAAATTATGACTGCGTGGGTGTTTAGTTTGATTAGAGAGTATGAAACGCTTTTGATTCTGAAAAATGATAACAATATTGTTACCTTTGACTTGAACAGAATTTTTTGTAACCCTCATTCAAATGCCTGGATAACTTTCCAAAACTGAAATTCAGTAGTTAAGGTGTAACAGGGGGTTAAAACTCAAAAGTAAAATGTCTAACGGAGTCGAATCACAATCACAGAGTTCATATCGTGTTGTTCTACGCAAGATAACCACCATGCCCTCAGTCAGATTGCAATCCACAACATAAAGTGACTTTCTATAGTTGATTAACATTTATTCAATCTGGTGGATTGAAATTGTTGCAAACATTCATAACGAATTTAAAATGTATTCCAAGAATGCACTTACAATTCGGTGGGAGTTAAAGATCGACCACCAAGATTTTAATTCGACGGCTTTTTTTTCAAGACGACCAAAAGTACGCCACACCTGATAAACACCTATCCTTTCTCCATTCTTGTTCCTATTAAAATAGTTACCTGGTTGCAGATGTACACATCGGGAAACAGTTCGAAGGCCACAGTAACCACAGTAACCAAAGACCCTATTTCGAAAAGAAGCTGACACTGCAAATTTCTTAAAATAACAGGAACAAGAAAGCACTTCTGTGAGCTCTTGTTACACGTTAGATATTTGGGTGTTTGAGACCACCAACTTTTACCCATTTACAGTGATGGTGGATCTTTTTTCCTATAGAGACGTATTAAATGGGCTCTGCTTATGTTGCCGCCCAAATGCTGTGTTTTATTTCCGTTGAAGATTATTCGTATCTTCTTGTTTTACAGGTTCGTTTGCTGCATCTAAAAATCGGGAATAATTATCAGAATGTGATGAGTGTCACCGCGTCAATTATAGTTGAAGGATCAGCCAGACAGAATGCATCTTGAATTTTGTGGTTAGAAAGAATTTCAATAAATTCCATCACCGCTATGCGTCCCTGAGCTGGTGAACAATCACTGAACACAATTCGAGTCTGGCGCAGAATGCTTTAAAGTCAAGACGATTTCATGTTGTACAGCATAATTGCTTCTTTGCGGGCGGCAGTGGTGAGATAAGATGTTTTCTTGCTAAGCGGGAGATCCTCGGTTCGATTTTTTCGTTTGGGAAGCAATTTTTCTAACTCCTAGTGCAAGCTAGCCCTATCCGCGGATTTTAAGTGAGAAAATAATCACCTTATCCGATCTACTGCGCCGAAAAAAAATCTTTCTTATCACTCTAAGTCTTCTAACTAGTGTCGTGCAACATCCAGTTGCATTGTAAAAAAGCATTGTGCCTTACAGACACATAGTTAAAATTTTATTATTATTATTACTATCAATTGGCCTTGAGACAAGCTTAACCATTTCAAATAAGGTTAATAATGAGGATGATCACCTAGTTGATCTAACAATTGAAAACTCTGGCAGCAAAAAATGTCCTGCCTAAAAGTCGTCAAATTGACGTTGCTGTTTAAAACTTTGAGGATTTCTGAAATAAAAACTTATTACATAAAACGCAAAGTTGAGAAAGAAAGACCACCAAATTAAAATAACGTGTGATTTGACTTTATTCAAGGTTTTGGACAACCAAATTTTGTGCCAGTTGATGAGTCAAACATCCCCGACTTCTACAGAAAAGTGAAAATTAGCTGGTGCCGATTGGTTACTTTTTTAGAAACGCTGTAGTTGACCTAGTCCGGTGCATACTCATACACCAACTGATCTGTAAAATCCCAGTACCATCAGACCGATTCACAAATATTAGAGTAAATAGCTTTCAATAACATCCTGTCCAGCGTTTAAACGTAGACGTCTTAAACCTTTTTCTGATAGAAAATTTACGATCGACAAAAGTTTCACATTACGCCAGATCCTGGAAAAAAACGAAGATTTCAGCATCGGAACCTACCACCTATTCATCGATTTCAACAACGACATTGTTGAAACAGGGATGAACTGTACCGAGCCATGTTCAAAGCCTTGCAATTCCTTCTAAACTAATACGTTTTATCTTAGAGAATGCTTGGTGCTCCGTTAAAATAAGTATGGATTCTAGTAAGGCCTTTGACATCACCAAAAATAGGAGCAGCTGTTTCAATATTGTGCTTCAAAAGGAAATATGTAACACACAGACCAGTAAGCACTATCTTAAAACTAACACAAATACTTGTATAGTAGCTGACGATTTTGATGTGATAGGAAGAACTAAGCTTTCACTTCCATGGAGTAAACAGCATGCAGAGTGGGGTGCTGATTATAAGCGGGTGTAATACCAAGTTTCAAGAAGACGACACAACATGTCACGAAAAACATGCCACAATTGATTTATTGTGAGTTGAGTTGGCCTCCAAGAGCGGGCGATTTAACACCACTAAACTATTTTCTGTGGGGGTACGTGAAGTCGCTAGTCTACACCAATAAGCCAGAGACTATTGACCTATTGGCAAAACAAAATTCGCCGCATTATTGCCGATATCATGGGAACCCAAATGCTGCAATGAGTGATCGAAAAATGGACATCAAGATTGGACTTTGTACATCCGATCCAGCCATGGTGGCCAAATGCGAGATATCATATTCAAATAAAATTTGCAACAAATCATTTTTCAAATTAAGTTAATTTTATGGCAATTACTAGAATTTGTTTGTGTTTTGTTTCATTGTATAATTCTACTCGCTTTTACCCTCAACTTCGACTGCGTGAACTTCAAATTTGTATTATTTAAATCAAAACCCGTTAAAGAAATTATTAAGACTTTTATGTCTTGAGCGGTGCATTTTTCAGACTAAAAGTAGTATTCGTACAGTCGTTGTGGCATGGAAGTATGACAAAATAAACCTCCAGCCATACAACATTTCACATTTTAAGTATTTTTGACTAAAAATTAGCATATGTTTGAATTCAGCACCTCATCTACGCAACTACCAAATTTCATTGATATCCGATAAGCGGTTGAAGCATGATTTGGGAACAAACATCCAAACATACTTACAAACATTCATTCAGGTATTAGGAGGAGGAGAACTGATATGTAAATATTTATCTCTATGTCAATGACCATAATAAGAACTTCTTCGTATTTTTTCTCTTACACCACTTTACCGATTTTAATGAGATTGAATGCTGATAGGTTATCTGAATATATTTGAACACACAAGTCTGATATACTCCATTACTCCATTATTTTGACGTTCTACAGAGGATTTTTTTATTTATTTTTTTAGCTCAACGGTACCTGTCATATAACCAATAAGTAAAAGCTTATTTTTATCAAAAACAGCTCCGAGAATTTTAATGAAAACAAATCAGTGCACTTTTGTAGGTGTGGTATATGTACTGGTGAAAAAAAAATGTAAGTTGGTGGGTTATATATGGTACCCCCTATAGGAAGTTTTTACTTGCGATTTAGGTACTAAAATGCAAGTTATGGATTCGTGCAAAAAAAAAATCTAACAATCAAACATGACATTACGATAATAGAGAAGTTGAAAAAAGTGGGTCCGGAAATTCCGTCCGTCTGTCTGCCTGTCTGTCTGTCTGTTCGCGCCTCTACAGCTCAAACGGATGGGCCGATTTGCTTCAAATTTGGTAGTTAGTATTTATTAGGTAGTATCTCGGGGGTGTTTTTCATTTTTGCTCTAGGTCGAAAAATAACGGTACCTGCCATACAATTTTTAACAAAAAGTTTGATTTTCTCAAAAACGGCTCTAATGATTTTTATAAAACTTTCAGGGTGCTATTTTTTACAACAATACATAGCTATTTCAGTTAGAACGAATTTTTTGAAACTGGTCGAAAGATTTTCAATATTTGTTTTCCTCGATAGACATTTAGTTTTTAAATTTTATTGCACACTTTGTTTTTCCGAGAAAACTTTTAAGCTAATTAAAAAAATTAAAGAATTTTCTAAAAAAAATTATTTTTTTATTTTAATAGACATGTGGTTTTCAATCTGGCAATACTTCTTTCGGAGTTAGTCTTTTCGACAGCTGTCACTTGATTTATGCTCAGTTTGGTTTGCCATTTCATAATGAACAGACTTACTCCCGAACAAGTTTGCAAATTGTGCAAATTTATTACCAAAATAATGGTTCGTTTCGGTGGAGCAGAACATCGAAGAAGACCCAAATGAGTCCAATCAGAGGCTCATCATAAGTGCATGTGTTAGATGTTAGCAAAAACTTAAATAAAACAAAACTAAAATAGAATAAAATAAAACACAGCTAGCCTAACACATGCACAAAGTATAAAATAAATCATGCGAATTATATACATAACTAAAACATAAAACAAAAAAATCACGACAATGGAGCACTGGTTCGAAATAAGGATTTTAATCCCACTTCAATTAAGTTAAAATCCATTTGTGAAGCGTTAAGATAAAAAGTCTGCTCATACGGTTTAGAGCTTAGTTTGTTCTATAATAAGGTAATAAGATCTTCCACGGTAATTTAACCCAATACAAGCTAATAAATAAGGAGCATCGATTTCGCCCTTTATAAGTTGATGAAGAAATATTAAATCGTTATTAACACGCCTTTGCATCTGAAGAAGCTGGATTCGATGTTCATAAGGTGGAAGATTAAAAGTATCATTCCAAGGTAGACCCTTCAGGGCAAAACGAATAAAATTATGTTGGATTGCTTCAATTCGGTTCTTATGAATTTTGTAATAAGGAGTCCATACCTGTGAAGCATATTCAAGGTGAGGGCGTACGTAGCAATTGTACAAGGAAAGAGTCACAAATGGATCATTAAATTCCTTTGTCCAGCGTTTTATGAATCCAAGCATAGAGTTAGCTTTATTCACTATAAAGTTAACGTGTTGAGTATATTCTAAGTTGGAGCCAAAATGGACACCCAAATCCTTAAAACTGAAGACGCGGCAGAGTTTGTGCTGCGAAATAAGATAATCGAATGCACTTACGATACGTTTTCTAGAGAAGGTAATCGTCTGGCATTTTACAGGGTTAAGGGAAATACCACTTTTTCTGCACCAAATACTAAAGTTATCAATATCTGCCTGCAGAAGAATACGGTCATCGCTAGACTTTATTATCTTGAAAATCTTCATGTCATCAGCAAATATGAGAATGTCACTTGACTGAATGCATGATGTAACATCATTTATAGCCAAAATGAATAATAATGGGCCAAGGTGGCTTCCTTGAGGTACTCCAGAGCGAGCCACGAAGGGAAGCATAAAACTAAATGCGTTTTATTTCTTCTTGAAAACCACACGTCTAAACAAACACCCTTTATATACATACATATGCAGCCACTAAGCAATTATCTAACATAAAAACAAGTTCGTGCGACCCAGTCGTTCAATTTATTTTTATTTGAATTTCTCGAAAACTGCTTAACCGATTACAATCAAATTTGATATTAAGGAAGATGTAGATAGTCAAAGCAATTCGATTTAAAAATAATTTCGAAAGAATTTTTTTGTATTTTTATTAATTACATTTTTTTTTTTTGAAAACGGGTAGGTAATTTTTTTTTCTTAGTTTTGTTTTTAAATGTAAATAATTTTTGTGTTTAAGTTTGCATTCTTAAATTATTTTTTTTTTATTTTTAAAAACAGTTGTTAAATAAAAACCGTTTTATTGAAAACAAAATCAGACTTTTAACATTTTTTTAACGAAATAAAAATATTTTATTAAAAATTTTACAAGCGAATTCGAGAAAATACTCTTGTTACAGATTTTTGGATATAAAACAAAATTTCGGAAAATTTTGAAAAACAGATAAATTAAGACAAGGAAAAGTCAACAACAGTTGCTTTTTTTAAAAGTTTTCATTTGCTGACAAGCTATACGTTGTGCTGAAGTGTTTTTTACTTCTTTCAACTTTTAATTACTTCTTCTCGAATTAATTGCATCAATCGAAGGACGCTTTTAAAAATTCTTACTGCAAAGAGCTCCCTACTCGACTTTTTTGACTTTTTTCTTATACCAATACAACAACACACTAGATTGCCCGTATATGTAAGTATATTTATAATGTTGTTTCAGTAAATTTTTGGTTGCAGTAACAACTTGAGGGACATTTTTTCTGCCACTTCTCCTGCACCAAAATCCTGCAATCGCGGACTGGAAAAAGTTGAAGAAAACTAATGAACTAACTTAATGGAATAGCGTTGTTAATTATTTCCAAGTCCTTTGGGATTGGGATATATATTTTTTTTTATTAATATTGTAAATCCAAGTGGATTTGATGTATGATGTTCGGATTTCGTCGACCAATTTGTTGTGGCCACTAATGATGCCAAACCGCATATTATTTTTTTTTATTTTAGTTACATGTGCATTTGTGGCGTAAATATAATATTTTAATTAATAAATCCAGGAGCAAAGCCAAAAAGCAGCACAAAAATGAAGAATTTAATTGATATAATACGTGCTGATGAAAAATTCAATTCCATTTAATGATTATGATTTTCATATCCAATCGGCCACAAATTGAAATCCCCAGTAATACATATTAATTAATTAATAATTAGAGTATTGTTAATTAGTCGCGATGTTATCGTTAATTGTTAATGGATAGCAGCATTCATGATGGATGCTATAAGCGATTGAGTCTTCAAAGCTTTGATTTAGCGGTAAGGTAAGTAGTTATGGTTTAAATAGTTTTCCCGTTTCCCATATGCCAAACATCATTCATTTCATCAAATTGAATAGATGGAAGCAGTTTCCTTTAAGACAAAATTTGCTTTCTAATATAGACCACAGAAAAAAATCCGACGAACACGTCAGCATTACGTGAGTTCTGAAGAATGAAAAAAATCCAAAGTTTCCTCTCGTATTCCGAAGTTGACAAAAGTATGATGGCCGAATCGGAAATTGGGAAAGGATTAAAAGGATCTAGCGACATAATAAAAGTTTTTATCTCGCAGGACGAAAAGTTTTGTCCTCTTTGCATGCATTCCTGAATGAAAAAAAAACAAGAAAAATTGGAAAAGTTTAAATTGTTTTTATTATAATTTTCCTTTGAATTCAAGACCAAGGACATTGGAAGGAGGGCAATAAAAAAAAAATAATGTCCTTCTCGTTGACCGTATTCTTTCCCCCGCCTTACTGAATATTTCGTAATTTATTAAGACGGATTGCAAATATTTGTTTAAGGAAATTCTTAAACTCTTCCCTAGATTTATAGCAGACAATTTTCCAAAACACTAAGTTCACCCTTTCTGCTGAAAATATGACCGATAAATACACTCAAATCCGCCAAAGGCTACGATACTTTTCCAGAACGTGAATTACCTCGACGACATTTCCAATTCACATTTCGAAACATAAACGCACATTATGGTGGCATTTAGCACTTCCGGTCCTATGGCAAAGTTTTCATCTAGACCACCCATTTTGGGCTTTTCACTAAGTGCTTTCGGTGTCTGAAGTAATTTTTGTGATGATACTGTGACAGTGTTAACGAAATACTTTTTGCATACTTTTGTTTGAATTTAATTTCCAAGTTTTGTTGCCAAAATGAATGGGTTTTGTCATGTATAAACCAAAAAGAAAAATCTAAGGGAAAACTTTGGCAGCCGTTATGTAATTGAGTTATTGAAATGGAAATCTGACAGTAAAAGAAGAAATTTTGGGAGTCAAGTCTTACGTTGGATAGACTTGGCTTGCTTATATTGGAAATCTAGCTGCGTCGTGTAATGTCTGGGTTTCCAATGGACTTAGATGAGTGACTGTGATGAAGAACCTTACTGAGTTAGGTGTCAAATGGGAATAACAGTTAAGCGAACATATTCATATTAACCAAGTTAATTCTTATCGATTTAATAAAGAAGCAGTAATTTGATGGTTAAAAGACAGACAGTAAAATTTGATGGGTATTTATATTGGTATTGAATTTTGTGTTCTTTTTTTTGTTTTTAGCCCAGCTAATGTAACGGTTTTAAGACAAAAGAAAACTCACTCCATTTTACTGATCCACATCTGGAATTCACCGAATAATGTAGCAAAAACCCTATTTTTTTATTGCAAACCAATATCGGTAATCATGTAATCATGATCATGTTTTGCCGTAACGAACGATTCGACGAATGATCTCTTGATTTTAGTACCCAAAACCAAATCGAATTGTACAAAAATGATTAAGGAAATGACTTTGTGATATAAGAAACAATAGAAGTGAGGAAACAGGAAGTGATCACTACTTGCTACGGGCAAAACTTCAGCTACGAACAGCTGCTGTCCGGCGATGTACAGAGGCTCCATTAAATAGACCAAAATCAATACCTCCACACAAAACCATAAAGGACCATATTGATTTTGTGTGATTTTTTTGGCATTCTCCAAAGGGAAAATTGAAATTTTATTTTTAGGCCTAAGAATAACGGTACCTGCCATATGGCCGTTTAAAAAAGCTTATTTTTCTTCTCGAAAACGGCTCCAACGATTTTGAAGAACATTTTTGAGAATTTTTTTGTTTGTACTAGCTATCATCTGATCAGGACCAAATTTACGGGAATAGTCTATTAACGGTATTTTTAACGGTTTTTTTAATTGTTTACTTTCTCGGTAACGGCTCTTTGGATTTCTGTCAAATTTAATATTTGAAAAGATCTAGGTAGCCAAATTTATTCTGCATACCAAAAGTTTGAATATTTTTTTCTAATTAAAATTAATTTTTGAATATTTTTTTTTTTGAAAAATCAATATTTTTAAAACTTATCACAAACAATTATTTTAAATTTTATAATCACGTGTATATAATAAATTTTAAAAAACTGCATACCATAATTAAAAAAAATGCAAAAAAATAAAAAATAACAACAGGATTTTATCAAAATCCGTCCTACTACTTTTTTCTTAATTTTTTTGTTATACAAGACGTCTGATGACGTACTCCATTTTTACTAAAAACCGTTGAGTGTTATGGTTTTGACAATTTTTAAGCTCAGATTACTTATTTCTTAAATTTTATTCGACGATGTGACCCCACTTATGAGTGAGTACGTGCGATCCAGTTGTGCAATGTATTTGATAAAGAAACGATAAAATAAGGAAAAGCATTAAACATTGAATCTGATGTGTTCGCATTCGAGAGGGGCAAAGGTTACAGAGACAGTTCTATTATTTACCAATTTTAACGCTGTTTTGTATTCTATCTAGCCGGTGTATCGATGTTTGAGAAGCCCCTGCACATAGGTGGGATTAAGGTTACAGAGACAGTTCTATTATTTACCAATTTTAACGCTGTTTTGTATTCTATCTAACTGGTGTATCGATGTTTGAGAAGCCCCTGCACATAGGTGGGATTAATACTCAAGTTTTGGGCGTGTTAACCCTTTATAAATTCAGGACCGTTCTTCGCAAAACCCAACAAGCGCCAAAAATCGAAAAATGCGATTGACTGAACCAAGTTAAAAATACTAACTTTTTGCCCTTTAAGTTTCATTTTTATGGACAAAAAAAATAGAAAACGCGCACATTTAAAAAATGATAAGATACAAAAAAGAGTATGTGAATATTCAATTTTGTCTTTTGGTGACTTAAGTCGTAAGTTTGGCTTTTTAGAAATTTATGCAATGTTAATTTATTGTTTTATTTTTGTTAGTATTTTCACATCATCTTGAAAGTTTTTCATCCAAGGTTGACCAAGAAAAGTTCCTTTTAAGATACATACATGCAAATAAGTTATCCTACAAGGAAACGGACGAATAAGGAGGTAGCTAAAAAACCTCATGTTACAGCAGTAAAATATTTTTTTAAGGAACAGGGCTACTAAGCGGATTCATGTTTGTGTCCAGCTTTCAAAAATGTTACTGGGGCCTCTCATTATAAGAAAATATTAATAACTTGCGATGCCTGTCCCTAAGATACCATTTGCTTGCCGTGGTCAAGGAGAGACGAGGTGGATTCAGATCTACAACCAACGATGGAGAGGTCTCCGGCGCAGTTCGGAAGAATTTTTCTTCTTTCTATTGTCGTCAAAAGTCACTATTACTACAATAAAACTTTAAAAAGTTATCTTCCACTGGAACTCAACATTAGGAAAATGTTTGATATGTTTGTTGATTGCCAGGAACAAAATGGAAGACCAAAATGTTCGCTTGCGAAATACTCCGATTTCAATTTTGGATTTGGAATTTCGCATTCTCAACGTGCAAAACTTTTGATGAGCAGTTCATAAAATTTAAAAACGACTCAACGTGGCTTTAAGAAGAATGGACCTACATATACTTCGGTTCAAAAAGTTCCATACGATCATGAAAAAACCAAAAGAAGGCACAGTCAATATAATTTTCGATTAACACCCGAATCAGCCGCTTCCGAAAGTCCAAACAATCTAAGGAAAACATTACATTTGACACCTGGCTCGAAACAGAAGGCCAAGAAAGTCGCATACATTGTAATAAATTTTTTGGAAAATTTCGAAAATGATCTGAACAATCAGCTGCCGAAAACAGTACCGAACTACCGAAGAAGTGCCATCGAAATTACGATTTTTTTCTGATTCGTGCGCTTCACAAAACAAGAACACCATAATGTTTTTCCAGGCATAAAGCATTATTTTCCCATAAGAGGGCATTATTAAATGCCACCGGATCCGGTATTTGGACGCATATAAAAATGTTACCGTAAAAAGGAAAATATATATATGATATATCCAAATGCTCCAAAAGCGTGGAAATCTACGTCAAATAGGTGTGCACTGGAAAGTTTTCGATTTTAAAAAAAGTATCAAAGCAACTTTTGAAAACGAAGCGGCCTTTTAAAATTCCTCTTCCTCTAGAGTTATCACTTACAGTTGTACTTCCGAAAGTGAATGACGTTAATCACAGAACAAATATGTAAAGGGCTGATTTGTCAGCAAAACAGTTTAGTCAGTAATACACTGAAGTAAGTAATAGACAGAAGAAGATTTATAAAAATAAGGAAGAGATTCAGAGATAGAATGGAACCTTGAGGTACACCAGAATTTATTTGTTGAGAGTCAAAACTGTCCAATAAAACTTATTTAATGGTTCAGATGATTTCTTCTAATCCAACGAACAAGAGCATTTTCGATACCAAAAGCACTCCTTTTCGAATGCCTTGGAAATATCAAGGGCAATATTCTTACTTTCGCCAAGGCGATGATATGAAGATAATGCTCCAATTTTTCGGTGAGATATGCCATCAGATTTCCAGTAAAACGGTTGCTTTGAAAGGCATACTTCCAGTCATGAAGAAGCTTTCGGTTTTCGAGATATTTCATAATCTGGCGTCAATCAGCGTTTCTATAACATTTGAAACATATGATGAAAGTGGTAGTAGCTAGGGGGTCAATTTCATAGGGAGAGGACAAATGCTATCTCCATCTTTTAGAACAGATTCCAAAAGAGTAGGAGCGATGAAAAAGTTTACGCAGTGGTTTTGCCAGTGGGGAAGATCACCTTTTCAGAAAAATGAGTGGTATACACAAACCCGGGTCATTCAGTATTTACAAATAACCCATCAACCATCAATAATTATAATTTCGTTAGATTCTTCTCGTATTAACTGTAACATTTTTTTACTTAAACCTAAGATTTTCAAAATTCAGTTCTCTCAAAGTTTGTACAATTTTTCCTACTCTTTTATAATATTTTTAGAAAACTTGCAAATGATTTGCTTAGGCTCTTCAATGCACAATTAATTAATTTGAAAAAAAGTAGAACTAAAAAGTGGTTGCAGCACGTTCCTTTAACTAATTTATAAGTTACCCCCAAACAAAATTCGTTACCCAAAAACCTAATTTCAAAACGAAAGTTTAAAATCATAATCACGCAACTTTCAACCCCACCCTAATTTTTAATTTGTTCAAACATTTATTGGAACGCTGATGGTAACACACCTAAAACAAGCAAAAGAGCTCTGCAAAAATTGAAAATTTACAACCAAAATTGCAGCAGTTAATGGCCAGTTCACAATCGTCCAATAACTTTTCTAATTTCCACCAAATTATTATTATTATTTTACTATTTTATTGAGTGCCTTCTGGGGTTCTGGTTCTGTGAGTTTCAGGAAATTTCGTTCGTTTCTAGAAACTCCGTCTCTGGCTGCAAAAATTATCCACCGTAAGTAATCGCCAATGTCAGAGTTTCAAATGGTTTGGAGAGGGGGTTGCTCCAGTCGAGTTTTCGCTTCCTGGAATTTTCGAATGGCCAAACTTTTCCCATAACCGTTAGTTAATACATATAAAGTGAGAGACTATTTTGGTTGGCGAGAAAATGAAAAATTCACTGATATTAGTGAAACAACGATCGGAATGTCAAGTAAGGAATTTTCTTTTAATTCAAAGTTTTTCGCGCGCGCATTTACACGAGACACCAAGTTGATGAGTCCCGTTTGTCCTGGCCGTTTTGTCGTCCCTTTTGAAAAGCCTCCAACATTTGTTTTTGGTGAAAGCCAGGCTTGCTCCTAATGTTTTGAGGTATTTTTTACAGTTTTTTTTCTTTTCAAACATTTGTTGCCAAAAATGTCCTTTAGTCCCGCAAGGTTCCCCATCCCAAAACATTTCACAGTCAAAAGAAATTCGTCCTTTGTCAGGGGGAGTGTAAAAAAAAGAAAAGAAGCGAAATTTGTCTGCAGCAGGATGAAACAACGAAAAGGGTTTTATATCGCTGTGTTTATGTTCGTGTTTTCATCGCGTAGTCCTTTGCTCTGGCAAAGGAAAATTGAAAATATGCGGCGATATAAATTTTCAACTCGCTTGCAGCCCTCAGGGTAGTGTTTAATTGTTGTAATTTACGATTGGCATAAAAGTCACCCATTGTAGGCCGCCACTGTTGGACGTGGCGGTAGGGGTAGATTTTTTTGTTCTTATTTTCCAGCCCTTTTTCCCATCGAGCCACCACAAAAAAGCGGAAGCAACAAAGGTCATAATGACGTAGGCTATCACAAAATTGTCGCCGAAAATTCCTTTGCTTGCAAGAGAACGCGGAAATAGATGGATGGCCAATGGTTAGGGTATTTCTTTAGGAGTTTTAGGTTAGGCTTCGGAATTTGTTTTGGCTATATTCACGGGATAGGAATTTGCTTTTCACAATTAAAAATACTTTAGTGTTTCAGTCAAGCTCTTTTGGGAATTGGATAAAGGGGGCTAGAGGAATGACATCTGATCTGGGAATGTTGCCATTCGTGTGTTTTTCTTCTAAGATTTATCTTTTTATGTTGGCTTAAAATCTGTTGGCTGGTAAAATTTGTATTGCTTAGAAAATATAGATATCCGTCAAAAGTGCTGACCTCCATGATGTTCTTGGTCTGAATAAACTCGCCGGAAGTTATTCCCATGAAAGTTATGCTTTGCTGGATTACAAATGCACTGAGCGCTTTTGTTTGTTTTATTACTGACGTCTATGTCCGTTCCACTATGGACTGAAGCAACACTACCTTGATATTTACATGTACAAGGTGGTGCAAAATTAATCACCCTATCGGAGGATGTTATAATTTTTGCAAATATCGTCGTACGTCAATCATATTTGACATTTGTGAACTAGACAGCTGCAGTATATAAACAGACCACCAATAGAGCGCTATATTCCGCAAGAACGTGATACAATTTTTTCGATGTTTTTGACCAATAACCGGTCGGTGGTGTTAGCTGCCTGTCTCGAACAGCTCTGAACGACAGGAGACCATTCAGGTCGTGGCCACCATGGGACTTGTCGTTCGGCTGGGAGTGCCGATGTCGCTGAGACCGAGAAACATTAATCAGACGGCGAGCCACGTAGTTAGGCATCAACAAACAGACCCTTCAGAGAATTTTAGTGAAAGATTTACACATTTTCTCGTAAAGAGTACAAAAAGTGCATTATTTAATGTCTCGATGACTGTCAAGTTTTCCTGAATCTCAAGAACGAAGAGGAAGATTTTCTGTCGAAAATCATCAAAAGCGACAGGGGGCATTTGCACTTAAGAGGTAACAACATCAATAAACAAAACATTGTTTCTGGGGCACTGAATATCCGGGTGCCATTTTTATGCGGAAGGGATGATTGGGCCGTATTTTTTGAGCACGTATTTGGCAATACGGTCACTATTATGTACAGGCGAACGCTACAGGGCCTTGATAAACGACTAATAACTGCCGGAGTTGGATGAGCGGGGCTTCGTGAAGATGAACTTTCCACCAGGACCTTTTGGCAATACAAGAAAGCCAACTGGGACGACCTGAATAATTTATTTTGTAACAATAATTGGTCAGTGGTAGTGCCCCGTGGCTTAGTGTTTAGTGTGGCGGACTGCTAAGCGAAGGGCCTGGGTTCGATCCCACTCATAGCCACCTTCTTTTCCGAGGTACGGCCTCTTGAGAGGAATAGACAAAATCTTCAAGAATAAAACAATGTCTCGAAAATGTGCATCTCATTTAGCCGTTCGAACTCGGCGGTAAATTGTAGGTCCCTTCCATTCTTGCAGATGTGTTGTTAACACACACACAGGAATGGTTGAGAGTATAAGTCACTAGGCCTTGGCTCCTCAAGGAGCTGCCGCGCCAATAAATGTATTTCTTTATAACTGGTCACTGATCTCCATCCATAGTGATATTGATGCTAGTACTGAAATGATCACAAACGTTGTTCATCTAGGGATGCGTGCTTTTATTTCTAACAGAATAAAAAAAAGAGTTGGTTTTGTGTAAAGTCGGTTTAAGGACTGTAATTTTACGTGATAACATCATAAGAAAACATTGATGGCAGCAACACCAACATACAGCCCGTTAACTCACACCTACAAACCTTCTTGTTAAATGCACACACACACACACATCCTAATATCTACATCTACATTCTACTTGAACAAAACTCCGCCTATTTTGTATTTTTTTTTCTTCTTGTTCTTTTTGAATTTGAGTGGAATTATTTAAGGAATTTGCGCCTGTTCTATTTCATGTTCGCCTGGTGCTTGCGATTGATTTTGGTTGAAAGAATCACAGTATCGCAGTGTGCGTCACTTTTCTTATAAGCATTATCAGCATGAGTCTTTTCAGCAATAGTCATGTTATTTCGCATGTGTAGCGTGCCATCGATTTGTAAAACGTTATTACGTAGGAAAATAAAACCCAAAGCAAAGTGTTGGATTAATTCTGAGTGTAAAGAAGCTATCAGATTAAAAAAAAAGTAAGTTTCCGTTTCTACATAGCCAACTCTAAGGAGAAAAATCGGATAACGTGCAAAAAGTAAGGAAATTTTGCAACTCCGTGATTAAATGAACAAACTTTTTGCATTACAAAAATTGCGGCAAAAAATTCAGCAATGCCCCAAAAGCGGTAAAACTGTGTGTTTATTGGTAAAATATATCAAAAACTCCCCATCATTTTCGGTTCCAATGCTCATCACAAATGACAAAACAATTGTCTACTCTTCAGAGGGGGCAATCTTGCTCGCAGCTCATTTCGCTACTAGCTCTACATTGCCTCACAACAACGTTGCCTCTCCTGTACATGAGAATGTACATTTTTCTATGGGACACATTTTTTCCGCCCTCGTACAGAAGCAAGAGTTCTCAAAGATTTAGTTATACACAAATCCACTGGCCCGGATGGTATACCTCCCATTCTCCCGAATAGGTGTTCTTCTACCACTATTTTCTATTTCTAATCTTCTGAAACCTTCCCTAGAAGATGGAAAACAGCATTTGTCCAGCCTGTCTCTAAAAAAGGTGTACCCTCCTCACCCTCCTCCTACAGACCCATAGCACTTACGTTCCTTCTTGCAAACGTCATGGAAACGCTGATTAACCGTCAGCTTAAGGAATATCTAGAAGGCCGAAAGCTTCTCCATGACCGTCAGTATGGCTTCCGCAGCAACCCTTCCACTGGTGATCTGATGGCATATCTCACCGAACAGTGGAACAAATCTTTACATCGCTTTGGTGAAAATAAGATTATTGCTCTTGATATCTCCAAGGCATTTGATAGAGTTTGGCATGGAGCTCTAGAAAATGCGTGCTTTTGGAACGATGATACTTTTGTTCGTTGAACGGTTCAATACAAGTTGTATTGGCTCCCGCGTAAAGTTTCCCACAATACACTTGGGTATCACCTGATTTAGTCACTAGTAACCAATTCAAAACCATGGGCTGTATATTATTGAAGGGAAAAACAAGTACATGGGGCTGCGTCTGCCAGAAGTTTTCGCCCAATATTCAGGGGAGTGGAGCATAAATTTAAAGAAGTATGGAATCCTTTAATTAACTTGGATGAAAAGTAACAGCGGATAACTATATGAAGGAAGAAATTCGCGGATGGCTTTCAAAATCCCAGAGAACCTACCGTAGTGTGTCGAGTGTCTGCAAATCTGGAGTCCTTTCAATACATAAATACTAAGCTGTTGCTGTACAAGACTATGGTCTTATCAGTACTCGAATTCGGGTCCTAGACTTTTTAAAAGGCAGTTCTAGAAGATAACGTGGCAGACTTTGCTTACGTTGGAAGTGGACCAGGACGCTCGAAACGTAGTATTGCGGAAACGATGGCGTCGACCAGCAACCAAGAACGGGTTTAATGAGGCCTGGACAGGATTCCGGTTGTTAACTGGATGATGATCATAATTATGTCAAGTCATTATTGTAAAACTTAATCGTTAGTAAGGAGGCATCCAGTTAAATCTGAATCTGACAGCCACGATTCCAAGTTACCCGAAGTTAACTAAAAAAAAAAAGGGACTGTCAGGGTTTTTTATTTAAACTATAAACTTTAATCCGTAGAAAAGGTTTTTTAAAAATGGAAAACGAACACACGTTTTGATATAACAATAATTTTTATTCTCTCGTCCGAACTCCCCGGTGTTACTTTTCAACTCCTCGGCGTTACTCGTCTTTACTCATCGGCGTTCCCTTTTCAACTGATGGTGTCATTAGCGAACTCTATCCCAACGTAGACATTGTAATACTTGGTTAAATACTAAGATAATACAGCCGTGAAGTTATAAGATGATATAAATACATGGCTACAAGAAATAATGTTTATTTTATTATTATTTTCTTTTAACTCAAGACATGTTTATATTTTCTGGAAAAAAAATATGCTAATTTCTTATAAAACAATAATAAGAACGCTGTAACTTTCCAGTTCTGCCCCTGTCCTCCAATATCTAATCAAAACGTTATTTCCTCCTTAAAGTGTTAGTTTTTCTACCCAAAAATGTATTCAGGCACCACATGGCTCACATATTCTGAGCCATATTCCATGCCGATAAATCACTAAATCCCTCAAAACTCTGGTTTCATATTTTACCCAGTTAATTCGGCATTGGGTGGTAGGTAATTATTTTGTCATTATTTTTATTTTTTTATTTTTTTCGAAATAAATCAAAACGTTTCTAGTTACATCAGAAAAACACGGTGTAACCGACTAAAAATCCGATTTTTGGATTCGAGGAACTGTACCCTTCTCGGTAATTTATTTATAAACCCATCAACTCCTGCCAAAACATTGTAAAATTGAATTATATTCCAAATCTACCAAAGTGTGAGACTAAGTAATTTTTTGACACTTCTCTTCCTCCCACTTGGCCTGCTTCCGGTAAAAGGATTGCAATAAGTAAATTGATTTAAAATGATTAGATTACAACAATAGGACATTAACGAACATCTCTGTAGAAGCATAAAGTAACGAACACCCTCTGTTTATTCAGTGGACGGACATTGATTTAAAACACCCAGACTCTAAAACATTGAAGGGGGGAGTTGGGGAGGTGAAAGGAGTCGTTAGGGAGACGACCCTTAGGAACATTCGCCTGTCAACAACATATGTGACAACAACGGACTCTATGCTGACGACGACGACAACTCGGCGTCTCTACTCTACCTCGGCCCTGCTGGCTGATGCGTATAAATTTGCCTTTTATCAAATAGAAAATTTACAGCATAATAATAGCGGTACAATACAATAACACTCCAAGCCAAAGCGGTACCGTCTGCATTTCTCAATTTTGCATACATAAATATTTATGAAAATATTTTGCAGCACATTCTATATACACAAAGGGTGAGATCCTTCAAGTGCCGTCTGTCTGTGTGTTTTGTATTGTATAATGACCGCCGCTGCCACCAGAGGGGGTTGGTCCATATCTCTACAACAAAAAGTCCATGTATGTGATGTCATAATCAAGGGAATTAATATTCTTTGATTTGATGGTCCTTTAAGGGTGTTTCTGCTTTGGGCCTGTGAAAGCTGTTTGATGTCCTGTTTGGTGCAGTCCTAAAAAAAAATGTTAAGTGGAACCTTGAGTTTTAAGTGAAGCGAACTACTTTACACTCAGAGGCTTGTTATGTCAATGGCAGGTGAGATATGTATATGGAGATTTCTGAGCTCTGTCTGTTCGTGTGATTAACAATTGAGTGGAACTGAAGTGCCGGCCGGCCAACTCGGCAATTCCCAAATACAAGGACTACAACACCAACAAACAATGACTCTCTACGAGGAGTGTGTTTAGGCAGAAAAATTCAAGCACTCCTACCTTTCAGATGGAAAATTGGATTTTCATATGACAACAAAAGGCGATGTAAATTGTAATGTAAGGCCAGCGGAAGAGTCCTGTGTGAGGAGATGTTGATGATGGGTATGTGTCCCTTTTGTTAACTTATTTTCTTTATCTATTGTTGGAATGTATTCAATTTGATTATGCATTTCAAGTAGTTTTAAAGGGATATACCTATTGTGAAGATGGGTCAGGACAGGTGTTTTTTTTTGGGAGAGGGAGTGGAGTTCTTTGAAATTGGAATACCAAAAGGACTTCTTGAGAAAATATTTGATTTTCCATTTCCAATAACACCGAAACCCTACTATAGTATTTCAAGTTATTTTGTTTATGAAAAAAAGAACTACATATTTCGAATTGAAGACGTGCGGAAGTTTTATTTCTGTCAAAGTGAAGTTGAACGTGATCCTTGTTTATATTTTAAATTGTGTGCAAACACCAAATTTGCCTTTTTTTGCTCAAAATGCTATTGCACCGTTAAAAAGGTAATCTGAGGACATTTACTAAAAAAGCTTAACATGTGCAGCATTGAAAAAGGTATTTTCAAAAACGTGTTCAAATTTGATTACTGTAGGACCTTTAGCTTCCGAGTTATAAGCAAAAATCACTCAAAAAATTGATGAAATTTGCTTTTCTCAAAACAATTAATGCTATAAACTGTTGGAAAGAGAAAATTTACTTTGATGCATAAAACAGATCAATAAGTGTGGGGAAAATTCGTAGAGTGTTCTTTGACACCACAATTAACGATGACAAACGGCTTACTTACTTACACAACTAACGCATGACGAACAGAGAACTGACATACACATGCATCGAAGTGCACGCTATTCTTTTCATTATTTTTCTTCCTTACGTTTGCCAGATATTATTCAATATGTACATAAGTTCAGTTGAGTCTAAACGGCCGGCCGTAGCGATCGCCTCGTCGGGAACAACGGCGTCACTTATTCTATAGAGTGCAGAGTAAAAATCTTGTAGTCAAACAGCTAATAAAGTTTAATCATTATAACTGAAATGTATTTTATAATTGAAATCGAGTGTTGATATTAAACTCACAGAGGGCGATTGCGCTTATAAAACATCGTTTGCGGATATTGTAGTCGTGTGTATTGCAAAAAAAATTACCCACTCGCGTTTGTTGGAAGAAAGAAAAAAATACCAATTGCCTTCCAAATCCCTCTTTTGGCCAAACAACCTTTTTGCTTAACTTCGTCTTCCTATTTATTACCGGCATCGTATGACCATCATCAAATCACGACAATGTTTCAACACGGGCATTTACTTTTTGTGGCTGAAATTCACTGTCGGCAAGTAACTATATTATTGATTAATGTTTTGTTTATAGGAATCCGAATCTCGACAATTATTTGACTTTTAACAAGTTTGATGTGTTCTCTGATTCCATCTCGGAAATTTGTTTCCTTTGTCCTCGTACTGAAATCGTTATTGCGGGCGATTTCAATGTACACAATTCCAATTGGCTCCGCTAATCTGGTCAAATAACACCAGAATGAAGACATGTCGAGATCTTTGCCGGGTTACTTATCCCTTATCCAACTGATCGTTGCGTTAACATCAATATAGGATGTTGCTGGGCAAGTCGCTCACACTTGTCAAGAACAAGAGCAGGATTTTTGCTTGACCGAAAATTACGGCAAAACATTCTGCAATGTCCTTAAGTCAGAAAAAAATGTTGGTCATTTGTAAAAAATATTAAATTCTCCTCAACATCTTCGGTTTCAACGCTCATCGACAATAAAATAACTTACCAATTGTTTACTCTTCAGAGAAGGCAAACTAGCTGGCAGCCCATTTCGCTACTTGCATTACTTTGCCTTGCAGCAATGTGCTCCTTCTATACTTGAGAATGTACATTTTCCATGGGACAGATTTTTTGCCGCACTCGTACAGTAGCAAGAGTTCTCAAAGATCTTGGTATACACAAATCAGCTGACACGGATGGTATACTCCTATTCTTCTGAAGATGCGTTCTCTTACACTGACAAAGAAACTGGCAAGCTTTTCCATCGCTCATAATCTGGGATCTTTCCTAGAAGATAGAATACAACATTTGTCCAGCTTGTCCCTAAGAGAGGTAACCCATAGCACTTACGCCCCTTCTTTCTAAGGTCATGGAAACGCTGATTAACCGTTAGCTTAATTAATATCTCGAAGACCAGCTTCTCCATGACCGTCAGTATGGCTTTCGCAGCAATTGTTCCACTGATGATCTGATTATTGCGCTTGATGTTTCCAAGGCATTTGATAGAGTTTGGCAAACCAATTTTGTGGTTAAGGTCTAACTGCGAAACAAATATCCAAAGATTAAAACTACCTGTCATACAAAACGTTTATAATCATCAACATCATGAAGTAGACATCGAGTTCATTTATTTTATTTAATGAAATCTAATTTAAGTGTTTTTTAACTGTTTTCGTCTGAAATGTCCTTGGAGATTCTGTTGGGTTCTTTTGGTGTTTTTGTTCCTCAAAGTATGAAAGTATGCATCTTTTGATGTCAGACTTAGTTACCGACCACAACCTTAAAACTGCTTTGGATGTTTGGATAAATTGATCAATGAAGAAATATATAAAATCATCCTAAGAAGGAAATATAAAAATTCTTTCGAAAAAGTAACTCTTCAAAAAAGCCATTGATATCATTGTATTCATCTCTCGCAGCCATATGTACCCATCACCCGAATTCGAAAATGGTTTCACTTCCCAGAACTATTACGGTAGATGCGCGATTCCTATCAAAGCTATGATTTCCATTCCGGGAAACCTGGTCTCCGTGACACCAGTATCCTAGGTGGATTTGGGTTTCCCAAATATCACTCTTGGTCCTTTCGGTTGATTGCTGTAGAAGAGGAAGAGGAACTTTTTTGTCAGCTCAGTGATAATAAGACTAGACCAGCAAAACCAGGGGCAACTGGCATTTTGAAGAAAAAGTTTTCGAAGCAAAGTTATTGGATTATTTTGTTCGCAAGGTAATCTATTGAAATCAATGTTTCGAAGATGTTATTTTGAAATTTAAATATGGCCACACCAGATTAGGACACAGGAACTGAAAATTATTTTAAAAGATAGAAAGATGGTGTCTCTTGGTGCTCTTAACTGTAAGATTATTAAAGAAGATGCAAACAAGGCGACCAATTAGGACTAGTTCTTCATATTTTCCATTGCAAATAGTTGACAATATTTTTAATGAAAGAACATAAATCAAGACGTTTTTTATAAACACTAAACGAATTTTAAAATCCTTCTCTAACATTAAACAGTTAAATAAATTAGCAGTATTCATATAAAATAAACGAACAATTTATCTTCCGCTTATTTGTAATTGCACTACTTGTCTCACAACATCCGCCCCCCATGGCAATCAAGTTTAAAGAGATGTACTTGAAGACAAAACGTCCTCGAAATGTCCTTCTTTCGTCCAGTATTTCCATAATAAGAAGACCAATCTCGAAAAACTATAGTAACAAGTCGGGATTTGCAAATCAGAAAAACAACTGATATAGAAAGCAAGAAAATGGAGGCAGGAAAAAAAAGAAGGAAATGTTAAACTGTACTTTAACTTGCTCCTTCTGGGTGCAGAAAAAAAGGAAGTCATTTGCAATTTAATTACTACGAAATGGGCAATGGAAGAGAAATTAATTGTCCACGAAATGCAATTATCCTATAAAGGATGAGGAAAATTAAAAATTTGGATTTTATACTTTTTCCATGAGCATAGCGTCGAGGAAATCACTTTGACCGCATAAGTAGTTGAACTGATGGCTACTTTGATTGGAATGCTGAATACTGAAATGAAAACAAAATTTTTGGAGAATTTACCATTTGAATGGGGTGTGAAAATCTTAACAACTGAATAAAATTTGTCTAGCTAAGAAAAAAAATTGTTTTGGTTTTTTTTAAAAAATAAGTGCTTATACAAACTACATATTTAAGAATTTTGAAAATTATTTCTGTAGTAAAAGGGAAATCAGACAAAATTTCTTTAATTTTTCTTCAGTTGCTTTTAGCTTACTGTTAATGCCTGAAATCCTGAATATGTATTGAGTATTTGTCCTTACAGTATTTTCCCCTACAGTTGTTGTTAAGTTCTATTTCTAGGAATTATTCAGACAGTCTCCGGAAAAACGACTAATGATACGCAACTCCATCTTATTTACCTTGAAGACGAATAATTTATATTCGTTCCTGGTTACATTTTTAATATTTAGCCCCTTAGGCTTAAAGTTCACGATGAACACTAGCTGACCCAATAGACGTTGTTTTATCTATTTTTTTCATTTTTCAATAAAGATTCTTACATTATCAACAATTTTGTTGACACTTATATACTCGAGGGATAAATGAGTGCGAATTTAATTCATTGGCTTTCAAGCAACTGTTTCGGCTATGAACATGCCATGTCAAAGGCCAATTTGATCTGCAGGGACTTCTGAAAACATTGAAATTTTTGCACAGAGTTAACATGAAATTTCACAACTTTCAATACAGAGAAATGGCAGCCTCACTGGGGCTTTGAAGATCGATTGTCCATGAAATTTTGAAAAAGGATTTGTTGTTCCAAATCCCAAAAGATTTTTTGAAGGGAGAGCTTACTGTGAACTGTTGCAGAATTAAAGATAAGCATTCGTCATTTATTTTAATTTTGAAAATATGAATTTGCCACCAGACACTCTTTATTTGGCGTTTTGACCTTAATTGCTGAATCGATTTCCTTCAAATTTTGATCACTTTGTTCTCCCTAGAGAGTTTTTTGACTTTAAACTTTATTAACTTAATCGCATCAGCTTTACTCTCTGTAGCCACCCAACACAAAATCAGATTCTGAATCCAACAGCTAGACGAATAGAGCCTGGCCTCTTACTTGTCCTACCATTGCTTGGTCAGCATGGATGAATGATGGATCATCTTTTTGATCTTTTGATGACAGAGACTATACCTTTTCAAGGCTTTTACTCAAATGGAAAAAAGCCAAGGTTGATGATTCCTTGACTATTCGATGGCTTTTGGAGTTATTCCTGAAGCTCAATCTCCGTTTATAAATAATGTTTCATGTTTTTCCTATCCTAATTTCGGAGGTTTTGTCTAGAGCCGAGCTTAAAAGCTTAAAATTACTAAAACTTAAAAAAATTGTCAATTTTATTAAAATTTCAAAATGGTAAAACACTTGCTTGTTGCTTTAAAAATTCTGATTTAAAAAATTGGAAATTGGGATATTTAACTCGGCAAGAGTACGATCATTTTAGTGCCAAAAAATAATACCGGATTCCCGTAGGGCGACTAAATACAGGCATTTGTTTTTTATCGAAGGGGTCTATCACCCCCGTTAGACAGAGAAAAAGCTGAGAGTTTTGGTACCCACAAAACCTTTGACAAATGTTTTTCAGACCACCTGTTGCTATTGAAAGGCAAAATATAATATCACGATAATCCAAGCCGAAAGCTAGATATTTATAACCACTTCCAACTTTTAAGTTTTTTGGGATAGAAAAGATTTTATAATTTACCGACAGTTGGAATGGTCACTGGTTCCAGAATCAGATAACCTTTTGTCATAGACAATATTGTAAGTCGCTACTTTAAGTTCGCCACTTTAAGCCTCACTTCCATTTCCAGTCCCTAAACTATCGCCCTAAAAATTAAAAAAAACTGCATTTTATCAAAATGGGCCTACAAGTTGGGAAATACTTTTTTCATAAATTCATATTTATTTAAGATGTCTTATGACGTACTCCGGCGTAAAAAACCGTCAATTGGTTTGGTCTTGACACTTTTTATCTGTTCAGACCGTGTGATCTTATACGTAAATGTTTGTTTTATCTGTCAAGGATTTTGCCTTGCAATGTGACACATAAGAGCCAATTTTTGCTTATAATTCGGAAACTAAGAGTTCTACGATGGTAAAATTTTAACACGTTTTTTGACGATAACTTTTTCAATACTGCACTTACTGGAGCTGTTTTATGCACCAAAATGAATGTTTTCAGAATACCTTTCAAATAGTATAGCATTATTTGTTTAAAAAAAAAAAAATCGGAAATGTTGTTTGGTTTTTAGCTCATAGACTAAAGGTCTTACTTTCCTTTTTGAATTCTCTACTTTTGGTTGCAACAAGGAGTTCCTCAGTGGAAACATAGAGCTAAACTCTTTTCTATCTAAATCTTCTCGTCAAAAGGTTTTTAAATTGATTATAGTTTAACATTTTTGTTTTGAGTAATGAAACAATCTTTGTATTGTCCACTAAAAGGATCTCCAATCCTTTTTTAAGTTCTTAACTGAAACAAGCAACTCACACACCTTCACCTAAATGATCCCCAGCACGTCCTTATTATTAGAAACAAAATGATTTCACACCCTATATCCACTTTTTACGCTTATATACAAAATCCATAACTTTCCTAGAAACACACGTCCACTTATCCATCTTTCATCTCCAGAAATTCCTTCCAACCCATATAACATCCATATCCCCAATTCAAAGAACTAAAAACCTCACATACAACGTCTTATAATAATTCCGTTCCTTAAGCGCACTCTCAACGAATATAAAAAAAAAATAAAGATAGATTTTAAGAGCAGGAACATGTTCAAACTTTATGATAATGGAACTTTCATAAGCCAGGTGAAAAGTGTGCAATATACTTATTACTCTTGCCAATTCAGGAACTCCCAAGACCCACATCAAAGCTCGCAGCTCACAAATTCCTTCTCCATTAGCCCAACAAACAACAACAATAACCAAAAGTCCCTGACATTGTGTTGCTCCATTAAATCACATATGCAAAATGATATAAAAGAAGTTACTAACCAACTTGCCAAACCCTCCCCCCAAAAAGGCACTCATAAACTTCACATCCCCTTATGGAATTCAACGTAGGCTCATGGTTCCATTCGCTGTCATCATCCCGGTCGTCATATATGCTAATCCTATATATGATGAAAGCCGCTTTCGAGCTCTGGGATAAACATAGCCAACCCTCCCCCTCTGGCTCTCTTTTAAAAACCCATTTACAAAAAGGACCACATCCACTTCCGCTAAGTTCTAGATGGATGTGGCCCATAGTGTGGGTGTATTAGTTGGCAATCATAATTTCGTCAACATATTTATTGTGATAGTGAAATGCATGTAAATGGCGGTCGAGGACACAAAGGACGATAACTTCGTAGCTGATGGCGTTCCATATTATTCCACACCATATTGAGGACAAAACATTTCTCTTCGTCCTGGTTCATTTCAACCCCATAGAATTCCATTTTGTGAAATATTATGCAAATTTCATGGGCATAATGTTGATATGGCAGCGGCAGCGCCGAGGTATCCTTTTTCGGCTTTCTTGGGTGTCGTGTCACAGAAGGACAACTCGTAGGTGTTGTGTCAAAAAAAAAAAGCTCTTCATCATGCAAATGGATGCTTAAAATGTGTTCCTTCATTTGTTCGTCCCAAAATCGGATCAGTGTCACTGTTTGTTGATCTTCTCATGTACCAACATTATGTATTATAGTGGGGGAGAGTATTGAAAAATGTATGTGGGCATCAAGTCAGAAAAAAAAGGATTAAATTTCAAAACCTCCCTCAAATGACAACACACTCTTTTTTATTGAGTCAAACTCGAGAAGCAGTGTGTAGCAACATAGATGCGATTCCAGGATACCGCAGGATACATGGGTAAAGGGATTAGTTTGATGATGTTAAGGATTTCGAATTTGCATTTCTGTAATGATGACTATAGGGGGAAAGAGGACGCAAAACGTCCTTCGCCCTCGTCAGTTTCTATATATCTGGATGGTGGGGGGGAGGTAATTGAATAAACTTTTGCGCGTGGTTATCAGGATGCGCCCCATAGTTTCCCAAGTGGTGCTTTGGTGTTTTCCTTACGAGGGTCTTAAGTTGCTGATTTGCCATTTGCATAAGTAGAATGCAATTTAATTATAAGGATTAGAATAATACCTCAACGCCATCAGTCGCATTTCGAGGGGTTGTTGGCGGGTGGTTCCTTCGCCTTCTATTCAAAATCTCAAGAACTTTCGTCTTACAAATGGAAATTCGGATGCAAATTTTGGCATATTTGCGGACAGACATGGTGGCAGGGTGATGATTGTACAGATTGTTATGGCTTTGAGTGAGAATTATGTGATTGGTGTGAGCCAATGTATGGATATGGAGATGATGGAACATGAAAGTGACATAGGAATTGGAGCGAATTTATTTTTGACAAGGCACTCCATTGAATCGTGAAATTAAGCATTGTTAATATTATAATTAAATGTCTAACAAGGAAGAACCAGGGAGACTATCTGAAATTATTTATTTAAATTAATGTTTGGTGTAAGAATATTCCATTCGATTGGGTCTAATTTAACAAGGCTTTCCAAATAGTTTAAATGTTAAATCGGCAAATGGTGTGAACATCTGTCAGTAGAATAATCCAAATGTCTTATATATGTGTTTGTGAAGCATGGGCATGGGTTGCTATCCCTCTTGGCCTCAATCAATAAATTAAGGATCTTGCATTCACTCATATTCTCGTTCCCATTTGATGATTTTCTCTTAAATTACTGCAATTTTTGGATGTTTATAGTCATCGGTTTTGTGGATAGTAATTCATTCAACAAAGTACGTAGTCCTGCCATAAGTTCTGTTCCTCACACACACGTCTTTTTCAAATAACAAGTTATCAAAATTCTTTTTACGATATTTATTTTGTATTAAATTGACGTTAAAAATGTTTAGGAAATTATTCAAAGTGGCCACCCTTAGCCTTGAAACACTTTCTTAAACGATCCGGCCATTCGTCTATCGCCGCATGCACGACTTCCAGTGGTAGCGAAGCTGCTTTCTTCACCAAATCAGCTTTAAGAGACTCAATATTTCGGTGAGGTTTACAGCAAACCTTCTCCTCGAAGACATTCCATAGACGGTAGTCCAGCGGATTAAGATCCGGGCTGCCCGAGAGCCAATCTTCTGCGGCGATAAACCCCGGTAAATTGTCCTTAAGCTAAAGTTGGGTGGTTTTTGCCTTGTGAGCCCGGCGCAGAGTCTTGCTGGCTTGACCGCCCATAAGGTGTTAGTTAAGGGCTTCACAACATTCTCTAAAACATCACTTTGATAGTTGGAAGCACGTGTTTTCACTCCCTGCTCACAAAAATGCAAATTTGTAACACCGTCATACGACACTTCCCAGCAAACCATGGATTATGGCCTCTTTGGACTTTTCCAACCTTTTCAGCAGCTTCCTTGGAGCTATGGGCGTAAATCCTGTCGTTTTAGCGATTAAATTTCTGTTCCACTGTGAAAATTTTCTCATCTGTGAAAAGAATATTTTTGTGTCCTCCGTTTGCGTGTCTTTGAAGCAACACCTTTGATCTTGTCAATCTTATCTTGCGCAGAGCCTCAGTCAGGCGTTGTCCAGTACTTCTACGGTAAGCGCCAAGCCTTAGGTCTTGTTTTATGAGGCGTGACATAGTTCTTGTGGGTATTTCCATTTCTCGAGTCATAATTTTCTGTTTGCGGAGGGGATTTCTTGGGATTCTTTCCGCATCTGCTTTGATCACTGCTGGCGTCCTACTTTGGCGAGATCGGCCACTTCTTGCTCTATCATCAACAGAGGAGATCTCGTTGTACCGTATTATAGCGCGATAGATGATTTTTTTCGATATTTTGAGTGGTTTCAGCAACTCGAAAATCTCAGTGGGAGTTTTCCTGCATTTGTGCAGTGCAATAATAGCGACGTGGTTTTCTTTGTTGCCCCACTCCATGTTTATCGTTTCGCGTATTAAATTCAACTGACTCATAAGTGTTACTTAAGGTTTCCATTTTTCCGTTATATATTTTGAGAACAACAACAGATCAATACAATTTTTTTTGGCGTCTTATAAGTTAGGGACAGAACTTATGGCAGGACTACGTATATCCCAAATGAAGCGAAAAGAAAAAACGAGAGAAGCTCTACCACGAAAATACGATCCTGGGTGATGTGCAGTATAACTAAGTAAACTGATGGGTGGTGGGTACTTCAAATATATTCTGAGAACCTAGTTTAGAATATAATACTCCTGTGATGCTCTCGTATCGTGGCTGAGGTAAGCTGGCCGGATTCTAAGGGGTCCTCGATAAAAGCACGATTTGAAATTCGAAAAAAAGTTTCTTCGGCCCACTCTAGTGTATATACTAAGGTATGAGCAAAAATCCACACACAAAAAATACGAAATGTTTTTTTTTTGCTCAAAGCAATGTTTAATGCTTTACATCTCTGAAAAAAATTCTGAAAACAATTACTTTGGTGCATAAAACAGCTCAATAACTGCTGTATTGAAAAATGTTTGTAGTCGTACCTCTAGGGATAGGGTCTTCAATGCCTTCCCAATGTATGATGTTAAGGCATACAATAAAGTTCTCTGGACCTGTATTTCTCAAACTTCCAAAACTTCAGCTTTTCACACCTTTCTATGCACTTACCCCCTCCTGCCCTCCTCCTATAATTAATTGCAAACTAAAAAAACAAAAACATAATTAAAAAAGGAAATTCAAATTAAATTAATTTCCCTTCGTAATCTTTATACATAAGCTACATCAAATGGTTTTTCTTTTTCCATTAAAAAAGAAAAAATCCGAACGAATGTTAAGGACAGACAACATTTATTTTACCGGCACATCTCCGAGACACAAGGACGAAAGACGAATCTCCTTTTAATTCCCTGGCAATGCATGAGACTGTGTTTTGGAAGTCCACTTCTACTCTCTTCCTCCTTAGACCTTCTGTTAACATCAAGGCTAATCAGAGAGAGCCAACAACCTGTCAACATTACCAAAATAGAAGATCCCAGGTGAAACTTCGGAAAAAGTATTTTGTTTTAATTTTTTTCTTCGATTTCCTTTTGTTCATTTTGCTCCTTGTTCCTTTTTCCCTAAACGGGGAATTAATGACTGCGAAAGGAAGGAATAGGATGGGGTATACATATGTATATTTGTTTATTTCAGTGAAATGCAGTCCAATCTTAAGGTAAACGGAAGGACATTAAAATCAGCTCAAGGCAAAGGACATTAATGGATTTACATTTTATTTCATTCATTGCACACTTAAGAGGTCCTTTGTTTTTTTTTTGCAATTTCCTGAGATATTTGCTCATCGTGTTCGTTTTCTCTTATGTGTTTTATCTTCAGTCATCCTGGTGAAGTTGAATGATTTTCGAAAAGTATACAATGCGACGTGGCACTTTCTTTTCAATGAACGCTTTCGTATATAGTATTAAAAAATATTAAAATGGTTTCTTTTAAGAAGCCATATCGTAATTTATTATATTGGAGTACATTTGGACGTCATGCGTTCTTCCGTTACAGGATCATCTGATGCAGAACCTTTTCTATCAGTGTATCAAAATCAACGGTCCTTAAACTTCTATGCAAAACCAAATCTAATTTTCAATATAAGCTTCAACAATTAAAATCAATTTCAAATCTAAATCGTTAATTAGAACAGACCTTAACCAAGTTACATATGCCTATTAACATGCCCATTGAACCATAATTTCCAACAACATTACATACATCATCAGAACACTTAGCCACTTGAAAATGTCGTTCCAAAACCACTATTCCACTTCAGCTGAATGTCTCGTTTAAAGGGAAATGGTCCTTTCAAGTCTCCACTTGACCACAATTCCATTGCCACAATTCCTGTAACAGAGACATCTATTTATTCCCTTTCAACGACCAGCTAGTGCCCAGGTGTAAACCTGTTCACTGGGCACTGGTCGCCGGAAGAACAGACTCTCAATTAATTACAACCCTACAAGATGGAGACCATCAGATGCTGCCTTGCAACAACTGTACTGTACGGAGTCATCCATCTAACGATGACCATGATACACTTCCGGTTTGTGGGGTTTTTCAATTGCTGATTGCTGTACAACTGCATTACACAATCATGAACACTTGAGAAATTGAAACCAAACTCCAGGCTTTTCCTTTGGCAACAAAACTTCGTCTCTTCATTTTGCTCACTTGTTAGGCAACAATGTATCGAAGAAGACTTCTTTTTTAAATAAAAAGTGAAGAAGTTTCATTTTGAAAAAAAAAAATAATAATTGCCATACAAAATGGACTAATTGAAGAAAAAAACCTAATTCCTTTGAGCAATCTACGCATCAATGGGGTTCTGTTAATAAGTGAGAAGAAAAGCTTGCATCCTAATTTCAAGAGAGAAGTTACTAAATGAGTAGATGCAGAAAAAAATAGGTTCTCTTTTTTTCTCATTGTCGATTGGAAGTGTGGAACTTGCTAACGAAGGACTTGAAAATTCATTTTTTGCAAGCAACACACTGCCACATCATTTTCCCTAGGACACTCCATTTGGGTGTTCTTTTTTCGTTCACGATGACCAAAGAAAACTTATCTTCTACTCTGAGTTACTCCAGGATTTTGTAGTTACAAAAAACCAAACAGAACTGAAATCTATATAAAATATAGACTCACTGGCACTTACAACAAAAAGTTAGCACGAAAAAACATAACAAAATTAAACGCAAATCACAAATTTGGAGCTTGGAATAGAAAATGTTAGGGTGTACCTTGCGTCGTAGGAACTTGATCACTTTTTCTTAGGAACTACAGGTGGACATATGTAATCCCCCAATCTGATTCGCGGATGAACTTGATTTTAAATATGTAATTTTTGGGGTCATTCTTGACAAATTGATATACATCTGTATATATATGTATATAAGGTGACGAAATGCCTCCTTCATATTTTTACTTGCGATTATATGTACTATAATTGTTGCAAGTTATGCATTCGTGCAGATTAAAAAAGTTAAGTAACAATCAAACATGACATTAGGATGATAGAGAAACATATTTGAGTTACTGGCAAAATTCTGTCCGTCCGTCTGTCTGTCTGTCTGTCTGTACGGATGTATTTTAGACTGCAGCCTACAGTCTACAGAGGAGTTTTTTTAAATTTTTTTTTAGCACAGAAATTAACGGTACCTGTCATATAACCGTTATGTAAAAGCTTATTTTTCTCGAAAACGGCTCCAAGAATTTTTATAAAAAAAATCAGTGTACTACTGTAAAAAAATTTAATATGGTGGGCTAAAAATGGTACCTCCATAGGACCGGTTTTTTTTCGACTTTCGCGAAAACTAGTGATCCGATTACAATCAAAATTGATATTCAAGAAGATGTAGGTAGCCTAAGTAATTTTGCATTAATTTTTTTCGAAAACTTTTTTATGTATTTTTAATAATTTAAAAAAAAATTTTTTTTTTTTGAAAAATCAATATTTTGAAAACGGATATGTGAATTTTTTTTTAAATGTACGTTATTTTTGTGCTTAAGTCTGTATTTTTGAATTAAATTTTTTAATTTTTTAAAAAAGTTGTTGAAAAAATCGTTTATTTATAAATGGCTCCTACGATTTTGAAAAAAAATCACACTTTTAACATTTCGTAAAGAAATAAAAATATCGTTTAAATTATTTCACCCGATACAATATAACTTACATACTTTATTCGAACAATCAAAAGTCACAAAAATCGAATAAATGCTTTGATGTTCACTTTAATTTTCTTTAATTTTATTCTACAATATGAGTACATATAAGTACGTGCGATCCAGTCGTGCAATTTATTTTTCTTACTTAAAAATTAAACATTTTATTTAAGCGATAGTCGTAAAAGTTTATCAACTCAAGTCGATTAGCTCACTACTATAGTGATTTGAGCATTGTTTACATTTTTAACACCATTTTCAGTGGGTTTATGTTTCCTTCAACAAATAAATTATAGCGCTCGCTATGTGACAAGTTTCACTGCCTTGTTGAAACCACAGCTCCCCCACATCTATGCGATTCAATTCAGGAATCAAAAAGTCGTTAGTCGTGTTTTTTGGCAAAATTATCCGCAGTGCAGCTGGATTTTACACGCATTCCAAAAACAACAACTACCTGCCGATAAAAAACATTTAGCTGCCTATATAAGATAGATGCTGAATTTGGCTGTTAATAGAATATTTGACATCCGCTAGTCTAGTAAGGGCAGGCCACCAAACCGTGCGTATGTCAGAATTGGCCTGATGGTAACAGTGTTCATCCAATGAATGGATGGCGTGTTGAAATAACGCCAAGTGAAATAAGACCAATTTTTGAAAGTCGGCCTTTTTACGGTCCCTAACTTTTATTTGATATGCAGAATTTCCAATTTTTTTTGAGATTTTGATAAGCATGAAGTTTTTAGAGTTTATTAATATACAGCTGATCATAAAATTTTATGGAGAATTTATTGATTGGTTTTAAAAAAATTTCAGAATTCTAAAAAAAAATTCTCAAAAATGTACGTTGAAAAAAAATTTAAAATATTCGCATGCCGAATTACATAAAAAAAAATCGTTTTATGAAAGATACTGTTAATAGAAATTGATAAAATAGATTTCATACATTTTTTTTGAAGCTCCTGATTCCAAGATTATTATGGGTGGGGACTCTAGTTTTAAACATAACCGAACAGAAAAACTAAAGCGATTGCGTAATGAAGTAGCACAAAACCCCAGACATTATTGACTTTTACTAGCGATTAAAGGTTGCAGATTACAAATTTTTAGATAACAATCAAACATGACATTACGATGATAGAGAAATATATTTGAGTTATTCACAAAACTCTGTTCGTCTGTCTGTCTGTCTGTGAATGATGAATTTTGGACTTTAACCTAAACGGTTGGGCCAATTGTTTTCAAATTCAGAACTTAAAGTTATTTTGACATTCTACACGCGAAGTTTTTTTTAGCTCAAATCTTAACTGTAACTGCAATATAACGGGTAAGTAAAAGCTTATTTTTCTAGGCAAAGGCTCCAAAAACAGAACCTTTTTTTTGGTTTGGGTTTTTTGTAATTTTTTTTTAAACGTTTAAAAAAACCGTTTTTATTTAGAAATCGTTCCTACGGTTTAAAAAAAAATATTATACTTTTTCACATTTCTGTAATTAATAAAATGCCATTTAAATTATTTCGCTCAATATAATTTTACGTACTTTTTTTAAACAACAAACACAAAAATCGAATAAAAATACTTTTATGTTCTCATAATATTTTTAAAATTTTATTCGAAAATGTGACCGCACATATGAGCAAGTACGTGCGATCTAGTCGTGTATTTATTTTTTACCCATCTGCCAGATAGGTATTAAGTCCAAATACATAGTTCATCTACCGAAAATTTGCCGAAGAAATAACTGCATGTCTAGGGGAGGATTAAAGGGTCAAGTATCAGAAAATACATTTTTTCACTTAAGCCTTCACACGGGTATATCTCGTTATTTAAAGGTCCTAGGTAAGTAAGGTTTTTACACTGTCAGAAAGGTATTGAGTCCATCTATTTGATCTGTACACCAAAAATTTCCCGAACTAATAACTCCTTCGAATAATTCGAGTATAAAAGGAAATATGACGTAAAAATCTACTATTTTTGGCATTTTTTGGAGAAATTTGAAAAAAATACTTTTTCTAACCACCATATCTTGGTAAAGAGTTGACATACAAAAATATTTCAATAGTCAATATTATAAGAAATTTTATGATCTACAACATATATTCAAACGCTTTTGACTTAGAACATAAGCGAAAAAAGTTATCAATGAAAAACCAAAGAAAGGTTGAAAACTTGGGAATTAAATTTGCTACAACTTTATCCGTAGTGAAATTTTTTTTGGGATGAGCGGTTTTGCCAATATTTAGATTCGGGCGGCAGCAAAATTAATAACTATCATTTTTTGGTAAAAATGGACTATTTTCAAAGAGCCATATCTTGGTATGGGGTTTATAGAACTGCGTTTGCATTGGCCTCTCGACAACAACGTGAGAGTTTCCAAGCCCCAGATGCAGCATTTTTTTTTGTTACCGTAGCCGCCGAGACGAAAATGCGCCTTGTCAGAAAAAATGACTTTTCGCCCAAAATCGTTGTCCAATTCATGTTCCACTAAGGCCCAAACTGCGAAGCGATAACGAAACGGATGGTCGTGCGCCTTCAATTCCTAAGTAATATGGACCTTGTAGGCGAATAAATCCGAGATCTGTGTCCAGAATTGTCCTGATGCTAGTGCGTAAAATGTTGAGCTGTTGAGGCTGAGATTGATGGCGAATTGATGTTTGTAAATTGAGTCTCACACGTCACGTCTGATGTGTGCCCCGTACGGGAGTAATGTCCACAGTCTCACGAACTTTTTGCTTCATCTTGGCCAAAACTTCTTTTCAAAAAACGCACTGTTTGGGCTACACAGCACTCACGTTGGGAATAAGTTTTTAACATTTTCCAACGTTGTTCACGTGGAAGCGACTCAATTTGTTCTGTCCAAACGGTAAGCGATAAACAGCTGTCAGTGTCAAAATAACCTTTTATTTAAAAAGAAACCACTAGATGGGCCACCCGTTAGTTCTTCAGATCGAAAGGGTTTTTTTAAATTTCCCTCGCTTCCCTTGGGTGGCGCTTCAGTCCGAAGTGGACCTGGGTCTTAACCAACAAGCTTTTCCAGTAGCTCTATCCCTAGCTAGTTCTCTCCAGTTTTACACGTCAGTTGGTCATCTTCCACTTGCGTGTGCTACCTAAGTCTCGGATTTTTTCTACTGCGCCTTATTTTAGATTGTCCTAAGCTTGAATATGCCAAATACAGACTTTTCCAGTTTTCTTAAATTTACTTCAGTTTGACGCAAGTATCAACTTTTTTGACAAAGAGTCGAGGTACATTTGAATTCTTTTTATTTGTAACACTAATTGCATCGTAAAGTCAACAATATTGCTTTAAGAAATATGAGTTTATTTAAAGAATGATAAAATTTCAATATTTTTAACCCAAACTCTAATCTTTATTTAGGTTCTCCGAATAAGCCAACATTTTTCCTCCAAACATTTGATATTGGGCATCTAAAAACTATACATTTGCTTGCCCAGCAGGGACTTTATAAAAGCCATATCAAGCAGACTTCCTGTTTGTTGTTCTGTCGGAACCAATACCTTACCTCCTTTCCGAAGAAAGTAGAAAAAAACCCTCCCAAAGGACAACCATTCGCAGATGACAACTGCAACTTGTGCTGGAATAGAGTTTAAAACCAATGCATGGTCTACATGGTCGGCAAACTCCAAACTTATAAATCATAACCTAATTTTATTTTATGTTTCTGACGTCCTCCAGAGATTTTCTCTGCCACCCGAACAAGGGAAAGTCTGGCAAGGGTGATGCTCTCAGTTTTCCGGTATTGGTTAAAGTGGTCATATACATAGTTGCTTTCTAGTTGGGAAATGGTTTTTTCAATGATTCCAAATCCAGGAGGACGAGAAGAGGGTGGTTTGATTTTTGGCAGCCACCTAGGAAGAAGGGTAGCTGCGTGGGTTTTGCAATGTCACACACCTTCAATTTTTGTTATGGTGGACCCCAGGAACAACACATCTCTACATCATCGTCAAGCGACGGCGGTGACTTTACATCAGGGATTGCCGGAGAAAACGCACCCAAGGATGTGAAGGATATTAAGCTAATAAATTATTGAATATACAAGCAACCAGAACGCTGTGGGAGGACTTGGTCGACGAAAAAAAATCTCTGATCCTGGGATGCAATTGCGCCTCTCTGGGGAGCACGCGGTGTAATTGATTAATGGCAGTACCATGTTCACTATAATTCGGCCACAAGGGGTGGCACTTAGAGGACATAGAGACATGTTTTTTTCGTCCTTGTTTGATGTACCTACATACATACATTTCTAGGCATAGTCAGCTTGGAGGAGGGGGTGAACGTCTAAAATTGATATTTTTTTCTAGTTCTGGTGACTCTGCTCGGCAGCAAATCACCATATGGGCGACAGCCGTCTGACAGGTTTTATGGTCTGACATTTGGCTTTGGCTAATAGTTTTATACATCATTGATGTAATAATATTTTTGGTTTTTTTACTCTGTACAGAAGCTTAAAATATAATTTTTTGGGGTGGAAAGTTGGTTAGGGTGAGTGAGTCATGTCATTGTGGCTAGATTGCCTTGTTTGTTTGTTGTTTAGAATAAAATCGGATGATGGTTACCCTGGTCGTATGGTTTAGAGTGCGGTCTTGTCTTTTGGATATATGGGAGTAGAGAATATGTGAGGTTTGTATGTTATCCCTGGTAGATTACAAATGTTGTTTGTCCATCTGAGAGTCAATTAGTGGATTGAGTACATGACATTGATAATGTTTGGACATTCAATTTGGAATAGACTGATATTGCTTTGATGGAAATAGCATGTAATTCGGTTGAGTGATGTTATCACACGCGCCTAGAACATCTGACAGCGTTTTTTATGTCCTTTTATATTTTTTGAAGGTGTCATGTTAAACATAGATAAATGCTTTTACTTAGATTGGAAATTCACAAAACTTTTGATGTAAAAATACATATATCAATCAATGCTGATCTACAATTTCTTGAAAAAAATTATGAATGATTGTTTTTTTGACGTAAATACTGAAGTTGTTTTTTGACATTTCACACAAATGTGTCAACTTATAATGCCTTCTAATTCCCTTGTAGGCTGCCTTAAATCTTGGACTATCAAAACAGTGACTTTTTCGGGATCCATAGAAAGCTCTTTAATCTCATGAGGATTGGTATCGTCCTAATGAAAATTAGGCTTCAGAGCCAATTCAACGAACACGATTAGGGAAGATCTACAAAACCTCTCATAGTTTAATTTTTTTTAAGCTTTCTTTTCTCGGTTTCAGTCCTAACCGTTTTAAATGTACCTATATCCTCGTATCTTGATAAACGACAATAAATAGTTCGTTTTCATTCTGTTCTTTCAGTTCCTAATGTGGCTTCATCTGGGGTACCCCAAGGTAGTCTTCTTGGGCCTCTCTTGTTTATCCTTGCCATTATTGACGTAGAGAAGATATTTCAATCATCTTCTATCTCCCTTCATGCTGATGATACTACAATTTTTAATGTGATCCCCTCTAGTATTCAGTACGGACAAAAGTTCGTCTCTATAGCATATGTAAAGGTCTAATGTATCGATTAAAAGTACCAGAATTTTTTCTTCAAGTTATATGCTCGATGGTCTTCTTTTTTGTCGCAATGCTAAGGAATCCTTTGAAGGACTATTGCTTTTAACGGATGCCAATATCAGCTGAATGTGTTAACAGTTGTACAAATCTTTTGAGCAGATCTGCCTTTGGATCTCTTCATTTCTCTTGTTCTATATAGAAATCTTCTTCTTCTTCATTTGTTTTAGGATCTCGAAAGGAACCACAACTCTCCTTCAACACAGGGATTAGCATGAAAACTTGTGGGAAAGCTTGAAGGTGTTTTGTCTCTAGGCTCACCCTGATGTTCTTAGCCTAGATGTGATTTCTCCTTAAGCCTTACCAGCCGCGAGATGCTGCAAGAATACTTCACCACCACTTCCTTGCAAGGGAGTGTCTATGTTGAAATCGATTAGTCAAAACAGGAATGTTTTTTTTTATTAATTGTCGCTGTTATGTATATTTTTTGTACAAACCTTTGATGTTCTTTCAGCTTCTCTACTATACATATATTCACTTTATCTGCCTTCGGATATCGCAACAACCTTCAGGAATCTTAAATACCATGTGCGTATATGTACATGAAAATCCCACTTTCAAAATCAGTTTTATATGATCCTTTTCATTTCCAGCTATATGAGCGATGGTTAATTAAAATAAATCATTCAACCAGAAGAAGAAGGAAACATGCGGGAAACAGCTCGTGATATGACACATTTCCCCCTTCTGTTTCACTTGGAGACTTAATTTAATTAAAACAAATGATTGTGCTATGCTTTATTATGTGCACTTCAATACCTTTCCTTCCCTGAATAGCAATACACATATACAAACTTCCAAATGTATCCTTTTCACATTTCTCTTCAAATCCTGCCCTCTCTCTTAGAAACCGTGCTTGGTTGCTTCTGGTATCCTTGCGCCTTGCATGCCAACGCAACGTTTACCAAATTCACGATGGCCAAGTGAAAACCTGTATTGGCAACGGAGACGTTAATGGGCTGCATCATAAAATAAAATCACCCCCTGGCATCCGACCCAACGACCCTTTAAGGATATAAACTTATGGAGGCTCCAATACTTGCCCCTCAAGTTTTAGCTATACATGCGGGGTGAATTATGCTTATTACCACTGAATTTTAGACACATTGCTGCTATTTTCGTGCTAATGTGCTGCGTGCGCCCTTACAAAACACCCCAACCCCATAAGGACGAAATTCTGTATTTCAAACGTCCGTGTTTTAACGTTTGCAAAACGAATCCAAGAAGTCATTCGCCGGATACATGCGATTAGGTTAAGGATACTTTTATAACCCTGCTTTTCTAAAATTTATTATGTTGTTTAATGTAATAAGTGAATTATTATTTACCCTATAGTCTGTGTGTGTGTGTGTGTGTGTGTGTGGGTTGAGGATGCGGGGTTTGCAGGATGAGGCTGGGATAGCTCATGTGTGATTATTCTAGAGCTAAGTTGTATGTAACTTGCGCGGATATTAATGATTTACAATGTGATTTAGATGAAAGGATATCAGGTACCAGATGAATAGTCAGCCAATTAGAGTCCGAATCCGAATCGGAATACATGAGGATGATGGGGGTTGTTCAACACCACTCTCAGCAAACATAGAATATCATACAAGGATCAATGTTTGAATTGTTTGAAACGGCATAAGCAATATAGGTGTGGACATTATTTCAGAAGGGTGCCGTATAAGGCCATTGAATTTAGCACACCTTTTGAAGTATTGTAGGATTACTAATTGGTTTTACGTTAGGATTTTGGGTAACGCCGTATTACACTTAACAACGATTAGAGGAAATGCAAGGGTGCCAGTTGTTCAGAATGTCATTTTTGGAATTCGCTTGAAATGGTCAAGAGTTTGTAGGAGTAAGTTATTGGAATTATTACAAAAAAACAATAAAAGTTTTAGTGATCTGTTCTCAAACCTACTTTTTTTCTTAAAAGTAGACACTTTTTTTATAATAGGCTCGCGCGAAAGGGGTTATTTTTCTAACCTTATAATGTCTAAGCACCGTGCGAGCATTAGGGAAGTAGAGAAGGATGTAAAGGAGATGTCGATGGACATTTGTTTTGAAATTCTGCATATCAAAATGGGAGGGAAAAACCATGCTCACGATGCTCAAGAGATGTAATTGAATCCATAATATTTCTATTAACAATTAATTTTAAAGCTATTTTTTGGATGCGATCCAGAAAACTCAAGTGCATTATTGGAGCACATGCCCAAATGTGGGAATTACATTCGAGTTTTGGGCGAATATATGCTTTATATATTATAGCCAAGCCAGATCAGACGTGGTGAAGAACTTCTTGCATCTACGAAGGAAACCTAAACACCTCGCAGCATTCTTGGCGACGTCAAATATGTGGTCATTCCACAAAAGGTGGTCTGTAATGCACATATAAATTTATTGGATTAGTTGTTTCAGTTAATAAATCATTAATAAATATAAGGAAGAGAGTCGGAGACAACACAGAGCCCTGGGGCACACCAGCATTAATGTTTTGAATATCAGACTTGAATCCGTTCAACACAACTTGTGTTGAGCGGTTCGAAAGGTAATTAATAATCCATCGAAGAAGAGATTCATCGAGTCCAAAAGCACGCATTTTCAATAAAAGAGCTTGATGCCAAACTCTATCAAATGCCTTAGAAATATCAAGTGCAATAATTTTGCTTTCACCAAAATGGTGAAATGATTGGTTCCACTTTTCGGTGAGATATAACATCAAATCACCAGTGGACCTGTTGCTACGAAAGCCGTACTGCCGGTCATTAAGAAGCTTTCGTTCCTGGAGATATTTCTTAAGCTGAAAAATAATTAGCGTTTCCATGACCTTAGAAAGAAGGGACGTTAGTGCAATGGGTTTGAGGGTGAAGAAGATTCGTCTTTCTCAGGAATGGGCTGGACAAATGCTGTTTTCCATCAACTAGGGAAGAGCCAAGAGGTATAGGTCTGAACACCTCTTCAGAACAATAGCGGGGATACTATACGGGCCAGCGAATTTGTGTATGTTGAGATCTTTCAAGACTCTAGAGAGAAACTGACAACAGGAGTATCATTGAAGACAAGCGTAGGAACCGATGATGACGAGGAGTTCTTTACGTTTTTAACAAATGACCAAAAATGTATACTGCCTTTGGGACATTGCAGTATTTTTTGGTTCGAATCGAACCATGAGTTATCCTTAGGTTTGATACTCTTCGATCTATTTGGGATAAAATTTCTCATCCATAGAAGAATTAAATTTGTAATCATGTCTGTGCTGGCATCAGTGTCAGTACCGAGGAAGCATAGTCACCAGTTAAAGGTCCTGAAAAAGTTATTTAGACCGTCCCAATTGGCTTTCTCGTATTGCCAAACGGTTCTCCTGGGGTTTTTTCCTTTAACTGGAGAGGGTTGGCACGAGAAATTCGCAGAGATGACACAATGGTCAGATGTGCCCAGAGGCGGTAATACACAAATTGTGCATTTATCAGGGTCAGAGGTAAGACACAAGTCAAGGGTGTTGGCGGTTAGGCCTGCAGTCTCAGGAATTCGGGTTGGCTCATCAACGAGCTGAGTAAGATGGTTTAACTCAGCAAAAATCTCAACATACCTTCCTTCGGGTGTTCTCTGGCCATAAAATCGAAGCCAATTAGAATTGTGTACATTGAAATCGCCCGTAATAACGATTTTAGTGTGAGGATAACGGGGAACAATTCTTTGAATGGAGTCAGACAGCTCATCAAATTCGTTAAAAGTTGAAATTCTGTCTAAATTTGTGCTTCTATAAAGAAAACATACATGAATGATGCGCTTTTTTATCGATAGTTTTAACCACATGAAATTGAATTCTGTGTTTAAGCACAGACCGAATTGTAGTTGAAGTTGATATGCAACATCATTCCTTATATAAATGGCGAGGCCATTTTTGGCAAAGAATAAGGGCACTGGTGCATACCCATGCAGGGAAAATTCCGAATGATCCGTATTTTCCCCGACTTGTGTTTCACTAAGTGCCAATACAGGTGGCCTGTTCATCGCAGTTTGAACATACGTGGCATAGAAATCCTTAATCCGCGGATATTCACATAGTCGATTTTAAAATCACCTACTATTCTTAAACACAAAATTAACTAAAACTAAATCGGACAAATTATCTATGATCAATGCTCTACTAAGTTCCAATTTAAACTTCACAATACAAATTATTATTAGTGTTATACCTTCGTAATAAATTTCCTCTTCTGCTCCTTATTTTCTAGTTCTTAGGATTTAATTTCTTGATTCCCTAAAACGATTTCTTCTATTAAGGCACCAGTCCCACTAGTAATCAGCGTCAAACCTTACTTAATACTATCCCTTTTGTTTGCAAACAAATCTACTACCAACTATATACAAATATCAAAGTCTAACCAATCAGATAGAGACCACATCATTTTGACAGTGTGTATACAAAGTCACGGGCCCAATATCCCAATTCACAAACATAAACAATTCAATTCCCAAGGAATGGCATGGTTAATTCCTTATACAACCAAACCGTCTCATTAGTAACCAAAAGTCAGCAAAGCCCTAATCCCGGGTTCCATCACAGCAATTTACCCAATTACCGACCGAGTCAAAGGTAAACCTGCAAGCACACACACAACCACACATATCAGCGTTATAAAGAGCAGGAAAAAAGCCATTTAAAAATCAACAACAAACACATATACACACACTAAACTTAACCAAACCAAAATCATATAAAGCACCAGCATCCAGACAAATTGTCAACATTTGGTTGATTTGCAGGTACAAATAAACTTGATTTGCAGTCCACCTTCCTCATTGCATATAATAGTCGTTCCCACAGGAAATACAAAGCAAAGCAGAGCGCGAGCGGTACACAAACAACATCAAAGGATTGTTTGGATAGAGACAAATGCGGGAGTCCTTAGTCTGTTTACACATTTCGCCCATCCGATTATCCCTGCTGGCTCATCCATATACTAAAACAAAACTTAGCTAATATGAGGAAAAAAAAGGAAGAAGAACGCTTCAAAAAGTAACCAAAGTTCTTGGTTCTTGCGTTCGTTTGTCAAATCGGAAATCAGCGTTAATATGGAATTACTTGTCGTTATGCAATCAACCACGATCGCAGGATGAGATGTTTAAAAGTTCAAACAATAAACGGGTTGGTTGATATAAAAAGCTCAAATTTAAAAAAAATGCGGGATAGTGTCAAAGTTCGAGGTGAATTTCGCCATATTTCCTAAATTCATTTAAGAATTGAGGTCCTGAAGTATTGCATAATCCTACTTTGGTAACACTGGTAGAGCCACTTTTGAAAATACACAACTAATTTAAGGAAAAATTAAATAATTAACAGGGGTCAACAATGGAATTTTCCTTACACGTTCTGTCATATCCTTATAATTTACACTGATTAATGGTTAACAAATTTATAAGACACGGAATTGAATTCGCTTCTATGCTCTGTCAGCAAAATCCTTTAGGTTTAGGGACATATCCTGAGAAAGCTTCATCATTTCTTCAGGGAAAGCGAAATCATACCTGAATGTCAGTATAGTCTCCTAGCACTAGTGTTCGATAGTATCGAATCGTAAACAATCGAAATAATAATCGATACACAATCGATAGTTTTATTTATAACAAACAAAATGGTTTTGGAAGAAAAAACTATTTTTTATTTCAAAAAAGGAACACAAAAGTGATGCGTTCTTTAACTAAAAATCGTTGACAATGCGGGTGCGGTTGCATTTGTATTATTTGGATTATATAGCCGATGGATATGCCGATATTACATATATATATACAGAAACAAGCAACAAATCCAAAGGCATTCTAAAATTTATTGATAAAACATGTGAGGAACAGATAACTGTCTTTCTTTTTGTTTCTAATTTTTAAGGCAAACTACTACCTCCAACTAGGTGTTTTCGTTCACAAAAAAAAAAAGGATTTTGGATTTTGGATATATATATTTCAAATCGAATACAAAATTCTATTCGATTTATTACTATATGACGTTTCTGCAATGTACTCAGCCAGAAGTGTGTTTATGATATTGGGTACATTCAACTATGAACTAAGCTTCATTCAGATCAAACTAGTTTCATTCAAGGACAATTATGAGGTGAAAACCCATTTCACAGGCTGTTCCTTGTACAGCTTCATGAACTATGGGGACTATCGATAGTTTGGAAAAAATATCGATACTCCCGATAGTTCAAAATATCGATTAATCGATTAAACTATCGATGTTTTATTAACATTACCTAGCATGACACTTCACCATCCATCCGCTTCTTGGACTGCAACTGCACTCCGACGTGTCACACGGACTCAATTGGACTTTATTGGACGGACATCGTAAAGGCCTTCGACACAGTTTGGATAAAAGGACTAATATTCAAACTGTCAAGTATAGGACTACCTGAACACTTGGCTAGATTAATCAAAAATTTTCTAACCCATAGATCCTTTTATGTACAGGTCAGGTAGGGATGCAACATCCTTAAAAAACATCGATGGTCCCACGACAAACATCGATGTTAAAAAACATCGGTTATAACAACGATAAATCGATGTTTTCCCGATGTTCTAACTATCATCTCGATCACACAAATTGTTGGCTATGGCAATACTTAACTTACTGTACCTAAACAATAATTTTTTATTTTGTTTTTGTTTAATTGCATAAAATTTTATTAAAAAAAATAATAATTTATATAAAAAAGGTTTATTTTGAAATCTACTTTGATATTTTAATCTACTTCCGTTTTATCTTCAAATCTACTTCGACTTTTTTCGTAAGTGGTTGCGCTGGTTCGGTTGTGATATGTGAGGTTGTACGAATATATGGTTTTACACAAATACAAGCACATTTTATGCTTAAAAAAATTGTTGCCAATGTTTAACGAAATGAATGAATGATGTCGATGTGTGGCAGTTTTGCCGTCGGTGTATCGGCGATGTATCTGCTATCAAAACATTGATGTTAACACCCCTATGTACAGGTAAACAAAACATATTCACGAAGAACGACGATCAGCGCTGGAGTTCATAAAGGTTCCAAGAAAGAAAGATACTCCGTAGCTGTACAGGTCTACACCGAAACCCCATTACAAGGAAATATGTCCCAAACAAGAAGCTATATAAAGTCACCAAACTGATACCAATAAATCAGTTCATGCACAGCTCTCCAAAAATATTTTGAGGAACTTGAAGGGCCGCCCCAACTTGGAAATACATCAACAACTATAGCCAAAACAACGTTACTTCAACATTCGAGCTATCAGAGACGACCAATTCGAGGATATTATGAACAATGAAGGCGCCCCCTTCTATGAGAGAACCAGCAACGGACATTACAGAGGATAAACAACACCGCATCCTAACCCCAATTTTTAAACGGGTTGGAGAGGCCAAATTTTCAACCACTTTTTGCCGCAATTGGGGCTGTATGTCATGAATAACGCGGCGAATGTTGTCAGTCTATTCATGTTGAAATGCCAAACCAAACTGAGCATATATCAAGTACCAGCTGTCAAAAAGACTGCCAGTTAAAAAAGTGTTGTCAACTTAAAGTTCTATAGCTGTAAAACAAAACATAAAAAAAAACACTAAAAAAGGTCCAATTTTCGATGACTTTTTTCGGGAGCACTACGAAACCCCGCAATTTAAATTCTCGCATAACGAAATCTCGCATTACAAAATCTCGCTTTTTAAAATCTCGCATTAACGTTTCACACCAAAAAATCTCGCAAATTTCAACTTAAATCTCGCAAATCAAAATCTCGCAAAGACAAATATGAAAAGTAAATACGCTGAAAAATAAATGGTGCGAATGGAAAATAAAAATTCAAGTTTTATATAATATAAGCAAAAATGTATTTTAAAAAAAGGAAAAAGGGAGTTAAAATCCCTTGATCCCGCGCAGCGGCCCACTCATGTACTATTGTCTTTTCCGAGAATCCATTGTTATAAGGACTAATCCATATTAATTTATTAAAATCAAAGTAAACTTATATGTAAATACTAAAAAAATATATTTTTTTAGAAAATCACCCATTCTGCCTAAGTGGGGGAAGGGAGATCCCGTTTCGCATATAATTTTTAGTTTTCAAATGCAAACTCTTCTCCTCTAGAATCCGTTAATATTTCGATACGCAAAAGTTATTGTACCCGTTCGTAAGATACTGTTGAAAAAAGTTGACTCCAAAAGCTTTGTAACGTCTTACTTGTATACAGGGTGCTTCAAGAGTGGTGTGCCAAAAACCTAAATCGTGTACATAGGTTTATTGGGGTCTATTCCCCTCCGTTTAGCCAGGAGGGGCAATTTTCTTTAAAAAAATACTTAAAACAGAAAAAAAATTATTTAAAAACTACGTTTCCCCAAAAGCTCCTTGCTATACTTATTTATAAAGCTAGAAACCTCTTCTTTTTTGAAAAATAAATTTTCAAACTCAAAATATAAAAAAAAAATGGCAAAAAATTTCAAACTGATATTTTTAAAAAATGTAATGTTATTAAGTACTATTTTGGTTCTCATAATTCAATGCTCTTATTAATTTCAAGTCAAACGCTGAAAACCGTGTATTTCTAGGATTTTTTATTGCAAAGTTATTCAAAAATAACCGAGACTACTTCTTTATAAAAGAAGAAATTGGTTTTTAATGATCATTTGGGCTATTATTAGGTTAGATTTCTTTGTTTTTTATAAAGAAGTAGGTTCGGTTATTTTTGAATAAATTTTCAACAAAAAGTCCTAGAACCATAATGTTTTTATGCGAGATTTTGTTTTTGTAATTGCGAGATTTTGATTTACGAGATTTCGTAACCAACCTCTTTTTTCACCATTTGTGGCCCTATACGCGGCGAATGTTGTCAGTCTATTTATGTTGAAAATGGAACCAAACTGAGCATAAATCAAGTGACAGAGGTCAAATAGACCAACTCCGCCAAAAGTATTGCAAGATTGAAAACCACAGGTCTAAAAAAACGCCCTCTACAACACTTATATTATACATTATGTAGATATATACAATGTATATATCTATGATATACCGGTATTAGACATATACTGAATGAATTTATAATAATAGTTAAATAGATTGATAATAGTGAAAGAATTTTATATATATGTATAATCAACGTACATTATACAATAAAGATTTGGCATCGAAACATTTATTATATGTGTACGAAACATGTACTACATAAACGATAAAGATGAATACAACTGCATTGCTGTCAACATGACGTATTTATATACGTATATTGAACTCGATTTTTTTCGCATATACATATAATATTTGTTAATCAAAATCAAGATGAAAGTGATGCCGATTTAATGCTACAAATTCCAAAACGAGAATGGCCGAGCGCGAGCGGTTTGCGATCCGGACTATTGCTGCCAACGGACACGCGTTCGATTTCATCATGAGGTAAGTAATTTTTCATTGTAAGTGTGTTTTGGTCTCCAAGTTGTGTTTCTGATTAATAGACATTTAAACCATACAAAAAAATTTATTTGCGTCTAATTTAATTTTTATATATTAATTATTTTCACAACTTTTGTTTGTGTTATAAAAAAATCAGCGACATGTTTCGGAACTATAATTCCATCTTCAGGAGCGATGTAGCCCTATCAAATCTTGGTCAGTAAAATCAACGTGTTCAAAAATGTTGCCTGGATGAAGATATCGGAGATATCTAGACAGAGCCTGGACAAAAATTCCATATTCATGTGGTGCGACTTAAAAAAAGAATCTCTGTGCATAACAGTACCTCCGAAGTTGGTATCAATGGTAAGCTGATCATAACAGTGCGGGTATTACGGCGAAATTCTTTCAGTGGAGGTATAGTGAATTGGTAGATTCGTGTTCCTTTCGAACAAAAAACAAATGGCCAACTAAAAACGAAGAATAACATATATTTTTAAAAAACAGTTTTTTGTTCGAAGTATTTATATCATAAATCATAATGTTCAGCATTCATGTTTTGTTTAAAATAAATTCTCTTACATAATGGGATCTTTTTCAATTTTCCAACACTTGACGTTTTTTTAGTTCCAAAAATACAAATTGGCAGAATTCACCTTCTGGTCCAAGGACAAACTAAAAGACTTCCAAAAGGCAACTCTTACCTACTCACAAATGGACCTCACGCCCCCGCGATAGATGATTTGACAAACCAGAAGTAAAATGGCGTCGAAAAAATGTCCTCAAAAAGAGTGTTCGTTTTTTGCAGAACTGCCTTTTGTATTTGCTGTGAGCAAATATATTTACCTTGCAGATGACGACTAAGGGTGGCAACAACATGACAGCGGTCCTGAAAAAAAAAATCGCGTCCAACCCAACTCCTTGCTATGGTGGCCTCGAATGCGAACGTTTCTCGATGGAAGCTGCTACCGTGGGCGCTGTTAGCTTTTGACAAATTTGCATAATTTTGCAGCAATTGCATTAACTGTAAATGCAAACATTGTATGGATACAAAATGGTGAAATAAAAGGATTTCGCCTCACAGTAATAACCAGGAACCAGCAGTCATCAACAACCGATTTATCTCTTGAGATATAGAGCAGGATTTGCAATGAAGGTAGGGAGGGAGTCAGCTCCAAATGCTTCCAGCGATGGGATGAAAGATGATGTTTGATTTTTTTTTTTTTTTTTTTTTTTTTTGATTTTCCTGTGGTGCCCTTTATGTAGCACTGTCATGTACACAAATTGTAGTTTTGTTTTGCTCCGAGGCGGATTCGTGTTGAACATTTGAACATAAGGCAGTCATGGGAAGACTTTGAAAGATTTCGGAAGGTTAAGAGGGAGCATGCCAATGACAGTTTTGATTGAAAGGATGAATATATTAAGACGGTTTGTTCAAGTGGATTGGCTTTGGAAAATTTACTTGACTTTTTATTGATCGATTGGTTTTCGGGGTTAAAGGTGAACTTGATGGTATTATAGATTAACTATTTCTGTGGGAATTTTTTTGGGGAGAGATTTAATAATTTTGATTGTGGAACCCATCCTATCCTAGGGTTCGTCTTCAAGATCATAAGATTGTTCAATGGTATTCTAAGTGCTGATTTATTAGACTAGGCTAAGAAGAGTTGCTAGATAGTAAGCGGACATGACGGAACGTTTAATTCAAAAACAGTATACAGTATTACCTACTTTCGACGCCTCGTGGTAGGCCGGACCAACCACATCCTCATTGTGTTGATTCAAAAGCAAACGCCTTATTCAGCAGCAACCACGAGGAGGAGGTGATGTGATTTCATGTCCATCCTCACCATCAATAATAAATTGAGTTTCATAAACAACATTGACGAACTACAAAAATAATGTTCCTTTTCCGGCTAGCACTATATTCATCACATCCGGTTAAGGCCTAAAGCCAACCAGACGACACGCACCCAGCAAATCCATTTAAGTTTTAAGCTTATTCAAATGAATTCAAAGCTAATGTTATTCAGCTGTTTTTAGTAATAACAAAAAACTTACACCTCGCACAACAAGCATCCTCCCCACCAGGATACTCATCATCAATGTGTAATTCTATCGAATTAATATTCATAGTCAAGGCGTGAAATTAAATAATAATAAAACAATTTCAACAAATATTTCATTTGGGAGAAGGCGACCGAGGGAGTACAAAAGATATATAGCCCATTCGTTAATCCCTACTCCGTAGGGAGCGCAATTGCCAGCCACCATAGCTCCACAGTTTGTCATTGTTTTGGATTCCACTATACACCAGGATGCCATTATACAGAAACCCACATTCGACTCCCTCCTATGCCCCACCATTCTCATTTGCATTTTTAATTGTAATTTCAGTGGTGGCCTGCAAGTGCGGTACCCGGAACCGTTCTCTGCATTCGTGCTACTCAAAATTACATTAACTTCATGTGAAAATAGTTGTGGGACACATCAGATGTGTGTATGATGACCGCCATTCATTGCCTCGGATATATACTTTCATGGGGGGGCACGCGAGAATGTCATGTGGCACCTGTTTGCGGAGGATATTCTATCATGCCAGGGTGCTTTTGGAATCTCTGGAAAAACAAAAAGTCCCATTCAAAGCTTCAAATGGGACAGCAGTACAGCAGGAGCAGCAGCAGCAGCTATGAATCTCCTGGGCGATATGCAGAGACAAGCAGCATCAAGCGCGGTGTGCCAGTTCATTTGAATTGCTCATCACCATAGCGGCTGGTGCGCGCGGTCAATGTGCAAGGAACACATCATAAATGCATGGAAACGTTTATTGCAACATGCCCAATGTCCATGTTGTGAATTATGGAACAAACATATAATAACCAGGATGCTCGAGTACGTGGAAATTCAGTTGGAAAATTATTTTTGATTAAATTTGCATAGCATGATGTGTGTGGAGGTTGTTGGTTGGTATAAAAGGGCGCACCAGCCAGCGCCCGTCCCGCCCACCATATTGCGATGGCGGTTCGGGTAAGTCCGGGTCGAGAATGCAGATTTGTTCGTGCGCCTGCAGCCGGATATATTTGGCGGAACTGATTTTTGACGCAGCAGCGCAATTGTGAAATTAATTGAATTCGATTATGTGGAGTGAAAACACGAATTTCGCTTGTGTAAGCATGTGGAAATGAGCCGGGTTTTTAGAACATATCTTTTGATGATGTCCTATGTGGTTGATGTTGGCGATAATCGTAATGCACCTTGTTCACATAGATTCGGAAGAGTACATACTTTTTAATGGGTTTTTACATTTTTACATTTTTCTTATCAACTGAGTTAATGTTTCAGGTTTTCTTTATAAAAACAGCGTTGATTTTTTGTAGTAACTTCCTCCTCATGAAAGCAGCTATGTATCTTTATTTATTCCATATGTCAAATTTGAGATAATTTTAATACGTTTGTTTGGAATCTACCAAAAACCATGAACTTCAGTTTTTTTTAATGCCTTTTTAATTCTTATAGTGTTCAATAAAATCCCAACTTTATATAATTCAAGAATTCTGCTGCTTACTTTATAAAAAATACTTGAATATAATTCTAGAAATTTCACAACATTCTTTTATTTATTATAATTATTATAACTTGACTCAAAATTCAGTACAAAAGCAGAGTCCATAAAATTCATAACGAGATAGCGTTGGATACTAAATTCACGACGAAATAACATTGAACACTTAAATTATTATGAGATTACGATGAATACTAGTTTTAAAATCTGGACTCCGGGCAGATTGAATTCCAATCCATGTCTTATAAATGTTTCAACCCGAAGACAGTGTGAATTTTAAACATACGAACGAACTTATATGGAAAATTTCACTGTGTGCGGTTAAGCAGTGTTATAAATGGTCTTAAGATATGAAATTAAAATCGTCTAAACTTAGGGCTGGGCTAGGCTTATGTAAATATAAGTACCACTCATGGATAGTGGAAGACAACAGTGAGTGACAACAGGATCAGAATTCAATGAGCTTACTTTACTCTGGCGTTGCAATTCCCCACCCGGAGAACATGTTCACTCGAAGTAGCCAACTGCATTCCTCCCCCAAAAGTTTCTCCCGTAATACTCGCCTCGGAAAGAATGCTCACCAGTTCACCCCCGAGCCTAATTTCGGGTACACCGTGAAATACAGGGATTCTTTTTTAAGCCGAACAAAACAAATTTGGAAAAGTTTACCTGGCGAGATTATCCCTTGCCATTTTGATCTGCAAGCATTCAAAACCAATGTTAATCGACACCTTCTATCCTTCCCCTTCCTATCTTTCTAAAACCCTGAGGCTCACTAGCATTTATTTTGTAGTTACATCGGATTTGAAACCATTCAACACAGCTTGAAAGCTAGTTACTACTTCAACGAAAAAGAGTTATAACGAGTCTAAATGCACGCATTTTCGGTATAAGGGCTTGGTGCCAAACTCTATCAAATATCTTTGAAATATTGAGTGCAATAATTTAACTTTCACCAAAATGAGAAACCATCACATAACTTGAGGAAATATCGCAGAACTACCGGTCATTAGGAAGCTTTCAACATTTAAGATAATTCTTAAGGGGAAAGTTCACTAGCGTTTCCATAGCCTATAATAAATGCAACATAAGTGCTACTGTTTGACTGGGTGTGATGAAAATTTGTCTTTTTTAGAAGCAGTCTGGACAAATGCCTTCTTTCATCCGCTTATGAAGAGACCCGAGGAAGGAATCGGAGGGTTGTTTTCAAAAAAAAAAACCGGATCAATGACGCCGCTGCCTAAAATCCACACCAAACCATAACTTTTTAGTGATGCATTCTCCCTTGTTGAATCTCGTGAATCTGTGTGTTGACCTATATAGGGCAATGTTCTTTGTTAACATAGGTAGTCATCGAAAAATGCAATGATTTTTCGGCAAATATAGGGGACCTATTCCTAACGCTCTGAAGTCCATTCAGCGAACAAGCGGCGTTACCTTTAGTCATGAACTTTGAGCTCCTGGGTCAGTGGAATTTTTCGTGTTCAAGCTTATGCCCCACGCAAAATTCAGCTCGTTGAATTCTGCAAAAGACCGAGTTCTTGTATATACGCCGAGGGGTCGACTACCTCTAATTCTATTGTACGGCGGCGGCGGTGAAGTTCTTTAGCGGATCTTGCGGTCTTTTAGTGTACGAATGTCCAATAGTTAATTACCGAACTGGTCATCTCAAATTTGACCACCAAACCTTGATTTGACTATGAAAGGTAACTCCCGCATCGTATGTATTTAGATAAAATCATTTTGATAAATAAATAATAAAGATTTATCATTTGGACGTGCTGTTTAATAGTGTTACTTTGCAATAGTGATTTATCATCAATAACTAAATAATCAGCAGTTATTTAAATGGGAGAAGGCAACGTGGCAAACCTTGCTAACGTTGGAAGGATGGTGTAAGCCTAGACGCCTAAATCCTTGTGTTTTGAAAATGAATGGCATCGTCCAGCCATCGAGATGTATGAAAGAACTTGTTGGATGAGCACGGACCGTATCTGGTAGTAACGCTCCATAATAATGATGAACTGAATAATAAACAAGTTTTTAAGATGTCAAAAAAACAACACGGCCGCCACCAAAATCTATCCTCGCCAATTGGTAAACTCTTCAATAATTCCATTTTCCTTAAACAATTCTAACATACGACTTGATTTATTCTTCTTTATTTTATCTGGTATGGGAAACCTTATTTCAAGTTGTGAGAACTTCACAAGTGGTCACTTCATTTCATCTCATCAGTTTAATTGATATAAAAAATTTTGGTTTTTAACGAGTTTCCGAAAGTCTTGTAATAGGTGAAATCTTCTATCGAAAAACTATCGTAGATTTCATCTCATTAGAAATAATATGGTGCTTCAAAGAGTTAATACCAAAGTTCAGGTCTATTTGGTTGACGGGAAATTAAGGTTACAACTTACAAGCTTTTCTAAAAATGAAAAAATATAAAATTATTCTTAAGACTCACAAACTCGGTAAATTTCCTACAAACATTTTTTTTTTTAACTAAATCAAAAACAATTTTTTTTCATCTTCATTTTCATCAGAATAAACACAAACCGTCTATTTATTTTCCCAAATCCAATTTGAATAAACATTAGTTTAACATTTTTCATTATATTCGTCATTAGATGCTTACAACTAATAAACTGGAAATTCTAGATTTATCTTATAGCTTCTTAAAAATCAATATTTCCATCTTCACCCCTCCCTCTGCTCTGCATTAAATGTCTTGTCAAATTCAGATCACTATCCAATATTTACAGGACAAAAGTCAAACCAGTCCGTGGAAATGTCAACATAACTATCTCACTCCACAGAATCTCAATTTAAAACTTCCATTTATTCGTATCTGTGCATAAAACTTCTGCTCTATCGATTGAAAGGACTACTCGACGTGTCTACAATAAGGCTGCTGTTGCAACTTTCACCACTCTCCGCCCCTCCACCAATAACGAAAACATCATTTTGCTGAGGAATCCTTTTTCGAACGAAACCTTTTTTTCCGCTCACTATTCAAACAACAATAAAATCTCAAATGTCGCATCATTGTCATGAATCAAAATGAATATTTACACACTGAAATTAAATTAAAACTTGAAACTTGTCACAGAAAAAGGATAATATCAAAATAATTCACCCGTTCATTTCCATTCAGAGAAACACCATTCCAACATTGGAATCGCTTTTGTTGGTGCGGCAGCGTTTCCTCCTTGTTGCCACCTTGATGCGCCATCTATCGTTTGATTTTGAGTAACGTTAACAAAATTATTGTCAGAAGCAAATCAGTCCTGTCTAACTGTTAAAATAAACACGGGGGACGTTGTTGAGCAAGGACGACAACGATAAAGTTCAAAAGATTCAATTTTTCAGCTTCTTCTTCAACTTCAAGCTTTAACCCTAACAGAGGTGAGGGTTGACAACTCTTAATGTTGAATATGAAAGAACAAGTCCTAAATTCTATCTCTTCTTGGATTATTTATCACGTATTTTGATTTGATGTTGTTATTTGGTAAATAGAATGCGAATTTAAGGACTTTCTTTTAGGTTTTTTCTTCTTCCGTATTTAGAGGGATAATCAAGGGAAGGTTGAAGAAGGATTTGCTTTTGCTGGTTCTAAAAAAGAAAACAGGAACTGGTTAAAGCGAACGATGACATACTTAACATCTATTTGTTGAGCAAATCAAAGTCTGTAGCTTTATACTTTTATACTATGCATGTATTTGTATATAATATGTCATTCTTGTTTAAACGAATTTCCGCCGGAGAATAGAGTAAGACAAATTCCATTTACATTCGAATAGGTTTCGAGTTCCTTGCAACATCTGCAGAAGATCTAGAGTAAATAAACTGACTTACAATAGGTTCAGTTTGTTTAAAGCCTTTAACTGATTTTGCCGGAAAGGAGTCATAGAAGTATAGATTTTATTTGGTATCTGACATTTTGAATGACAAGGTAATTAAGAACAGTTTAGTAAAAAAAACTCTTTTTATTTAATATCATCCTTTTGATGTTATATACCTTATTCATGAAAATAATTGAACTTTGCTGCTTATTTATGCAATTGTTATTCCTTATCTTCCTGGGAACTAACCAAAGCCCAAACAGACCGTACCGACTTCTTTGGACCACCGATAAAAAGTAGATGAAGAAAATTTAAAATTATGTAAACCAATTTCTTATTCCAAATAAACACTCGTTATAATTTCGTTTTGCAAACATCGTCAGAGAAAATAAACAGAGCGTCCAAACAGTTTCAATAGCATACATCAACTGACTTTATTTCTCATTCTCTTTCTCACTTGTCCAATTTTTCTTTTCGTGGAAGTGTTGCCACAATTATATATATTTTTTGGGTAGAATTTCTCACAAAAATAGTTGTACCTTTCAGAACACCCTTTATCTGGTTTATTTGTTTTTATTAATCAATAATAACAACAATTTTTTGAAAAACTTAACACAAAAAAAGTTATCAAACTTCATAAATAACGGTTAAAAAGTGGCATAATTATTGTCACACCCAACAAAGCTGGCAAAATTATTTGCACAAGGGCAGTCGATGACTTGGGAGAGAAAACCGTTAGTTAATGTTCAATTCAATCAATGTGAAGTGATGCGTGCTGCTATTGTAGTAGTCTAGCGTCATTCTCCATCAAGGTAACTTGTTTTAAATGGGTAAAACTAGGGAAATTGCGTTAGAAACACGTGCCGGGATTGTTGCAGAATTAAAACTCGGTATTTCGGCTGAAAATATCTCTGCAAAATATCACTGCAGTCGACGCTCGGCTTATTATCTGATAGATACAGAAGAAAAAATTAACAGTTTTAAAAATCAAATCGGAAGAGGAAGAAAAAGAATAACAAAGATTCGGGAAGACAAACTTATCGTAACCCTTCTTGAAAAGCCCGAAGTGTGCTATAACATTAACAAAAATCGTGAGACCAATATTAGTGAAAGAACACTGTGACGAAGGTTGAAAGAAAACCAAGTTAACGCTTACGTTTCCCAAAAAAAAATTGAAATTTGCACGGGATCACATAAATAAAACAGCAGATTTTTGGAGAAAAGTTCTTTGGACCGATGAGACTGCTTATTCTCTAGATGGCACTTATGGACGAAGATTTTTTATTCCAATCCAAAAACCAAAGCAAAAAATCCACCACGCGGCCTACAAGGGCACTAACATGGGGGCAAAGTATTGATATGGGGATGCATATCCTGTAGTGGTATAGGACCACAGTCTCATTATTTAGAGATTCTAAATGATGTGGCACTGCTAGCAGGATCAAGGTTAATCGGAACCGACTTTGTACTTCAACATGACAATGCACAAATACACACGACTTGGACTATTAAAAAGTATCTATCAGAAGTTTAGCAAGAAGTTTTGAATTGGTCTCCGTAAAGTCCTGACTTAAGGGTTTTAGAAAATGTTTGTCATATTGCGAAATCTAAAATTCTACTTAGTATTGGGCGGGAGAGTTATGATCCCAATCGAGATGAAAACAATCGCCGTTTAAGAAAAAAAATAGAAGATGATTTTATTTTTTATATTCCCTTTCTTGCAGATGGCCATAAGCATGCGTTTATGCTAACCCACCTTTAATTAATATTGAAAACAGCATGAATCCATTTAAAACATTAAAAAATAAATAAAACATAACCCATTTAAAGCCCCGTAATAGCCTCCCGCCAAAAGGCATAAATCCATAAACGTTTCTATACCAACATACTTAGCAATATGAGCCCAAAACCCTTTCACGTAAAATAACAGGAAGTAGGACCTAGTTAAGGGCAGCTTGTTAAGACCCCTCTTGTCTGTTTGCTCTTTTTAATGTCATATCCTTGTCACCTTCCGGTAAATTGGAAATACCACCACAAACACGATTTCATCGCATATCGTTGGCAGTTCATTAACTCTCCCCCACCATCAGCCAGGCTATCAACACAAAACCAACAACAACAACCAGTTCTTCGCTGACCATTGACCGCGCTGAAATTGTGCATTGCCATTTCGCCATTGAATAAAATATGCTCCTTTGTCGTCGACAATTTCGTCGCGCCTAAAACTATGCCAGTTATCGTTTTATTGCACATAATTGTCAGTTGTTGGACATAATATTCCCCCATTCCTTACGTTTCTGTAATATCTTTAGCCTCCTGCCGTGTGTTTTTCCAACTAAACACAGATAAAGTCATAAAGAGGTACTTTGTATCCATTGTAGTCTGCTGCATGTCAAAAGTCCAAACTCCAACCAAACATCGGGGCAATATACCCAACGTATTGACCGGCGCTCGCTAATAAATGAATCGCATGCAGCTAATTATCGGTGTGGTATAACAGAAGTGCAGCTTGCAGCTTTTGCTAAGGTCTTCCATTGTTAGTATTCAAATCAACCCCCATGAGTCGGGAATGGAAGTCTCCAGGGAAAAAGAGAGAAGCTTGCCGCAAGTAAAACTTGTAATTCTGTATAGTCTTGGTGGTGCCACCGAGTATACTATAACTGAATTGGGCTAAGGTGAAACTAGCAATTTGGGAATTCTTCGAAGAAGCACATTATTTCGATTTAAATCCATCATTTGGTTTCACAAACTTGCTCATTTCTTGAATTTGTATTAGTGGGTGATTGCCCTAAACCATAGCCTACATGAGCAACAAACTACAAAAGAAAATAATCTTCTGACACCCTACAACTGAAAACTAAAAGTTGGGATCATTCAATAACGATTTTGTAGGGGAGGCTAGGGTAGGTTGCGTTAATGAATATTTTTTTTCTCATATCTGGGAATTGCTGAAAGAGCATTTAATAGAAACACGACATTCAATATTTGAAGAGTTCATATAATATTGTTTCAAATATTAAGAAAACGGTAAACATTTCAAAATTGTTCCTTCATTACCCATACGGCTATAATGTTTTAATTGTTCATCCAATTTTAAGCAAAATAATCTGTTGTTGTTTTCATTAATCTTACGGATTGCTATTTAGTTTTTTATCCCATTCTTCATGTGAATTACAAGAATAACATTGTGAAATATGCTGTAGTAGATAGCTTTACATTTCATTCATCCAACTCAGAATTGTCAGTTGTGTATTTTTATAGATATAGAAAATGTTACTATAACCCCGTGTTAAAACCTACTCCATTCACCCCTATTTCAAATTAAATGCAATTTTACTAAGGGCGACTTTATAAACCTCAAATTGGAACTGAACCTGCCTATATAAGCGATAAATCAAAGCCAACTTTTCTCTCAAACGGCTCTAAGACTACTTATAAAACAAAATCAATATTCTTTGGTTTGGGCCACGAATTAACGCAGCCTCGATCGGCTTTAATTACATTGAGAAATTGGTTATGTTGTCTTTTGCCTTTCTTGGAGTTTCGGGAACTACAGTAAACCGATTTCTATTAACATTTCTTTGATATCCAAGTATATGTCAGTTGTAGTAAGCAGGTGTTTTCTAATTTATACTAGAGGGTAGCTCAAAGCACTCAACTGGTTTTATTTGTTAAAATTTTAAACATACATATATTAAGGGTATTCATGCAACGTCGTAAACTTTATGAACGCCCCTTTTTACAAATGTTGTAAACTTTGTCCTAACTCAAACAGATATTTTATAAATGTAATGCCTAAAATAAATAATTAAAGAAATTTGTAGAATAGTATGAGAAAAATGTTTTAAATGATATTTTGTATGTTAGAATTGGAACAAAAAATAATTAGTACATTTGTCAATTCAAATTCCTAACAAGTTTTAAAATTTAACAAAATTGATAAACATGGACAAAGTGTATGAGATATAGAAGACTTGGCTCATATGATGACGGTAGCTGAGGGTTCTCGAAATACAGAACTGATCGATTTTTCCATTATTCGGTTGCGAAACAACAATATATTCTGTTGTTGCAAATAGTTTTCAATCAAGTTTACAATACAAATTCATGTGCTAAAGCTTAACATTTGTTGAAAAAGATTTTGCAATTTGACATCTAGTACAAACGTTTAACACGTTTACATAGGTTTAACGAATTTGCATGAATACCCCTATTGTTAAGTATTACTGTAGGCATGGTCCATGATTTGGTCATCAGTTTTAAACCGAAACAGTTCATCATAAAGTATCTTTCATGTAATATTTGCTTAAGAATTTTTATAATAATTATAGCTTATTGCATTTCAACAAAAATATTCAAAATCAAGCTAAGCTAGATTGCTGAATATACTATTATCTTACGAAATATTTTTCTTCTTTATTAAATTGTCATTGACAAGTGTACAAATCTGCTTAAAAACTTCGACATCCAAACATTCAAACATCCAATCATGGAAACATCGAAGCATACAAAACTTGCTAGCTCTCAGTACTCGGTATGTGTGTCAACGAAGACCTCCGTTGGAACGACCATATATTTGAAATCGCTAAGAATGCTGCTAAGTGCTTAGGTTTTCTGTATGGGTGTAAGAAGTATTTTTCCCCATCTGATCTGGCTACAATTTATAAAGCGTTTAAACGCACTAGACTCGAGTATAACTCCCACCTCTGGGCAGGTGCTTCACAAACATCGCTTCACTTGCCTGATAGAATACAAAATAGAGCGTTAAGATTGATAGGAAATAGAACTGCCACTGAATCAATTGTCCCTCTCGAACACAGACGCAATGTTACATGTCTTTCCTTATTTTATCGTTTCTTTTACAAAAAATGTTCACTCGAAGTAGCCGGTTGCATTCCTTCCTTAAAAGTTTCGCCCGTAATACTCGTCTCGCAAGGAATGCTCATCAGTTCACCCTTGAGCCCAATTTCGGACGTACCGTGAAATATAGGGATTCTTTTTTTAGCCGAACGACACGAATTTGGAATAGTTTACCCGGCGGGATTTTCCCTTGCCATTTTGATCTGCAAACATTCGAAACCAATGTTAATCGACACTTCCTTTCTCTCCCTTCCCTATCTTCCGAATGCCCGCGCAGTGTGTTCTACATTAAAAGGGAAACAAATAGTCCCTTGTGCGCGCGTTAATTATAAAAAAAAAAAATATCCAACCATCCTAAAATCAAACATTCAAACATCAAAACATTGAAACATTCAAATATCCAAACATATTAAATTTCCAAACATCTAAACATTTAAAAAACAACAAACCACCCAAACATTCAAACAACCGTATATTCGAATATCAAAATATATATAAATATTGTAATATTTAAACATCCAAACATCCCAAACTTCACAATATACAAACATCCAAACATCCAAATCCCTAACATCCAAACATTCAAACATCCAAAGATTCCAAATTCCAAATATGTAAATATGCAGACATCCAACCATCCAAATATTCAAACATTCAAATATCCAAACATATTAAATTTCCAAACATCTAAACATTTAAAAAAACAACAAACCACCCAAACATTCAAACAACCATATATTCGAATATCAAAATATATATAAATATTGTAACATTTAAACATCCAAACATCCCAAACTTCACAATATACAAACATCCAAACATCCAATTCCCTAACATCTAAAAACATTCAAACATCCAAATATGCAAACATGGAGACATCCAAACATCCAAGTATTCAAATATTCAAAGATCCAAACATTCGAACATCCATAATTTCCAACATCCAAACATCTACATTAAAAGGGAAACACATAATCCCTTATGCGCGCGTTAATTATAAAAAAAAACATCCAAACATTTAAACATCCGAACATTCAAACATTCAAACATTCAAACATTCGAACATCCAAATATTCAAATATCCAAACACACAACATCCAACCTATATAGTTTTATTTAAATAATGGGTTTCGGTACACTTATGAAGTAAAGAGAATATAGCTTGAACCAAATCACTTGGCCATTTAACTGCGCAGTGCGCAGCGCGCAGCTTGTTTCTCTGCTTGTTACTCTGCTCATCTGATGAATTTTGAAGGATACTACACACAATCAAATTCCAGCGATGGACTTTCTATACATGTGGCATCCGACCGTTAGTCAAATGATTTGGTTCAAGCTATTATACATTTTCATCTACTTTTTTTTTTGTCCAGTCCTTAAATCCAGTATCAGGATCTCTAAAAAATTTTATGATGGTGCTTAGCAAAATGGAATCCCCATGGTAAATTCATTTTCAATTCCAATATTTGCCCCTAAGACATCCATTTGAAAATATGAACTCAATTGCCATTGCATGTGGCCCTAGTGATTGACTTGAGAGTCCTTTTCTTTATTTCCATTGCAATCGTGTAATGCACTCTCCAATAATGTGCACACGATATTTTCAAACTAAAATCTAATAGAAATGTAAACGGAATGCTACATGTCCTGCAGTCCGTTAAGGGATGGCATGCAATTTCGGGAGCATGACTTACAGAAACATATACTCACAGTTGCTCGGCATAGTATTTACGCAAATTACTATCGAACATAATAACACAACTATAGCATTCATATTCTGGATTTGCAGGAATGCACCAAATGAAGAGAGATATCGGTTTGCAATAATTACTGGACTTCAAATGGACTAAATTAGAGGGCAACCCTATTTCAAGTCCTTTTAAGTTATTCAAGCTTTTTGGAAGGCAGAATATGTAATAAAACTTGAGTTATACAGTTCAGGTCTATTCGAAATGGAAATTTGAAATGGACTCTTTAGATCCCGTTCACCTTGTTGTTGAGTAACATCAATGACCTTGAACTATATGCTTCAGGACTTTGAATCCGTTTTTGGTTAGACTTCTTCTGCAACTTGCATCATAAATCATTTTAAAGAATAAATCACTGATCTTGAACGGCAAGCAATTTGGGACATATTTCTGATACACATGTTACCCACAGAATGTCATCCCCCAAAAACTGTGTCAAAGGATTTGAAGACTTGCCTGCATTGTCTTGCATCTATCTCCTCCACACTTGCCCCACATGGTGCACACATATCCATCTTTTCAGAGTCAAGTGCCCACCTACATACACACATCACCCCCCGAATGATTTATCATCTGATAATAGAGCTTGATGTGTCGCAAACTTGATGGATGTGATGCAATGTTTTAAGGAAGTGATAAGTTAAAGGATTCCACATACTAATAAAACAACAAAAAAAATATATAGGTACGCATCCACAAGTAGACAGACATGGGTTCCAACAAGAATAAACTAACAACGTTTCCTTGATGTGGTAATTTATCGATGTCCTTCGTTAGATATATTACACTCTTGGGAGCAGGCCTTCAGAAGGTCGATTCGGCAGAAAGGTGTCCTTGTCCTTCCATTTCTTCCATCTTGAGTAGGTGTACTGCTTAAAACTAACACGCATGAGGAATTGCAAAATTTACAACCCACCGTGTCGGCAAATTGTGTGTGTAGTAATACATAATATCCTTACCTATGAAGAAAGGTGTGGTGGAGATACGAGCACTTCCGTTGTCTTCCAACTCCTTGATATGCTTCAAGAGACAACTGCTGTGTGTAATAATGGAAAGGGCATAACATAGAACCCCTTTCATCCGGCATCTTCCAAGGAACCGTAATACCTTTTGGCTTTTGTTCACCTTTTTTTTTTTGTTTTTGGAAAAGTCTCAAACTCAAAAGTTCCTTTGATTTGCTTAAGAGTGTCCCGCGGGAGCAGTTTTAAAAGTGTTTGAGTCACATAAATTGACTTCCTTCTGTGCAAATTTACGGAGCATAATCTCTGGCAAAATGGCAGCGCAGCTGAATAGATGGCATGCCATATTGCCATATAGAAACATTTTAACATAACTGTATGTGTGGAGAGGTTATGATATTTTATAGCTCAGGTGGCGTGGAAGGATATTCAAACTAATTGTAGTGAAATAATCGTAAATTTATGGTGGGGAAACGGTGATGGGAGATGGAGATTTGTTTCCAATTAAATGGAAATGGTTGGTTGAGGAAACGGATATTAAGCCAAGTGTTTAGGTGCTTGGATTATGCGATTAACAATCCGTGTTATGATATATATATGTTCGAAGTCATTAAGCATTATCAGTGTTGGATTTATTTTGCAATTCGATTTCTTTGGAGTTATGGACACCGTGAGTTCCAATCAATTATTCGAGAAATATCGCCCACTTTACGACCAGTTTGTTATCATTTCACGTTTCAGGTCGTTGACCTTAACTAAAGTTATTGACGCTTGCTGGAAAACTAGGCAGAAAATTGAGGGCTCCGAGGACTCCTATTTGTGTTGGATTTATTTTGCAATTCGATTTCTTTGGAGTTATGGACACCGTGAGTTCCAATCAATTATTCGAGAAATATCGCCCACTTTACGACCATTTTGTTATCATTTCATGTTTCCGGTCGTTGACCTTAACTAAAGTTATTGACGCTTGCTGGAAAACTAGGCAGAAAATTGAGGGCTCCGAGGACTCCTATTTGATGCCGTCACAGAGTCACTCTGCACGTATAAGAACTACTAAAGGGTCTTTCATTAAGCGTTTCCTAACTTTAAATTGAAATAAAACCAAGTGTGTGTAAGATTATCATCAAATTTTTTTATTCGTTTGAAAGGCCTATTGATGCCATTATGTGTGAAATATAACATCATTTAAATATCTTCCGCGGCTTTTTTTAATGGCGTGCATCCGAAGTGTCCAATTTTCTATGACTTTAGCGCATAAATCAGGATCAGGCTTTGAGGGCCGCTGTGGTTTGTGGCCTATTCGCATAGACCTGCGACTCAAGAAAACCCTTCAACAAGAAGTCCAATGGAGTCAAATCACACGATTTCGGTGGCCAGTTCACATCACCTCTAACGTGAGATGACCATGTTTTCAAATGGCTCGTGCAGAATGTCCATGTGTGGCACGTGGCGGCGTCCTGTTGAAACCAGATGTCGTTAGTGTCCATATCATCCAATTCAGGCCAATAGAAGTTGGTAATCATCGACCTATAGTGCTCCCGTTGACAGTGAGCACCTGGCCAACAGCGTTTTCAAAGAAATATAGACCGATCCAAAATCCACACCAAACAGAGACTTAATCGGGATGCATTGGACGCTCTTGGATCTCATGTGGATTGGGATCGTCCCAAGTTCGACAACTTTGTTTGTTCACGTACCACATTCATCCAGAAATGGGACTCATCGATGAAGATGATTTTTTGATGAAAATAAGGGTCAGTCGCCAACTGCTCCAAAGCCGTTTACCTTCAGCTCCTGGGTTAATTTAATTACGTACGGGTGCAGGCCCAAGTCAATAATTAAAATTCAGCAAGTTTTGGTGTTGGTCGATTGTTTACTGAACCAGTGGACTCAAATTCATCCCCCACACTACGAATAGTCCTCTTGGTAGAAAAATTATGGCGACCGTACAATGGGCGAAGCGCGCCGAACGTTCTCCAAACAGAACAACAATTTTGATAAAATAATTTTATCATTTGCCGTGTTGCTGAATGCTTTATCCGTCCATGGTGATTTCGTAAGACAGACTGAATAAATGACAGCCAATTTGACAGATGTAACTTCAACCAAATGGCCACTATCAACTGTCAAAGTTCGGAAGTCCCTATTGGAAGACCTTTTAGTTTACCCGGGATTCAAAAAACAAGCTAAAAGATGGATGTTCTTTTTCCGTTCATATCTGGCATGATTTTTTTATGAGTAACTTGTTCCCTTTCATTGAACTAACTAAACATTTAGCAGCTAGGTTGTTAGCACGTTTTGTGCTATTTCCTCCATAAATAAATAAATTTATTGGTGCGACAGCTCTTTAAGGAGCCAAGGTCTATAGTGACTTATACTTTAAACCATTCCTGTGTGTGTAATGTTAATCTGCAAGAATGGAAGGGACCTAAAATTTACCGCCGAGTCCGAACGGCTACATGAGATGCACTTTTTGGAGACAAATTTTTACTCTTGGAGTATTTTTGTCAGTTCCTCGCAAGAGGCAGTACCCCGGAAAAGAAGGTGGTTATGAGCTGGACTCGAACCCATGCTCTTCGCTTAGCAGTCCGACACACTAACCACTAAGGCACGGGGCACATTGCCTCTATACTTTTCTGAAATTTGTTTGGCCGAAATATTTCGGTGGATGCAATTAAATAGATTAGCAGCAACTTCCTAAAGAGAATGAAAGAATTGAGACAATAATAGTTTCCAGCAGTTTTTTCTCTCTTTGCATCTAAATCTATCAGGAATAAGGTTAAATGTTTTTATGATCATAGAGAAGTCTAAAAAACTTAGTGCCAAAAAATGTATGTATGTCTGTCTGTCAGTATGTATAGTAAGCTGCAGCCTAAACGGCTTAAGCGATTATCTTCAAATTTGATGTGTGTGATTCTTTTGGCATTCCCCAGAGGGGAAATTGAAATTTAATTTGGCCTAAAAATAACCGTACCTGCCATATAAACTAGGAAAAGCTTGTTTTTCTCAAAAACGGCTACAACGATTTGATCAGAACAAAGTTTAAGAGAAAAGTCTATTAACGGTTCCTTTGATATTTTTGGTTTTCTCGGTAACAGCTCTTTGGATTTCTGCCAAATCTTATATTTGAGAAGATCTAGGTAACCCAATTAGTTCTGCATATCAAAATTTTAAATAACTTTTTTTTCTAATTAAAATTAATTTTTGAAATTTGTTTTTGAAAAATCAATATTTTTAAAACTAATAAAAAAATATTTTAAATATTATATATCGCATTTATGTTAACAAACTCTACGAAACTGCATACCAAAATTAAAAAAAAGAAGAAAAATTAAAAAAAAAACTAAAAATAACAAACAGGATTTATCAAAATCCGTCCTACAATTTTCGAAATATTTTTTCATAAATTCGTTAATATACAAGACGTGTAATGGCATACTCCATTTTTACTAAAAAACATTAAGTGTTGTGGTTTTGACACTTTTTTTAAGTTCAGAAGTGTTATTTTTTGTACGTTAATGTTACTTACTTTTTTAATTTTATTCGACGATGTGACCGTACATATACATATGAGCAAGTATGTGCGATTTTAGTAAGGCACACTGGCCACGTTTCTCCAACTCCCTGACAAGAGAACTCCTCTCTAACGACATAGTGCCTCCAAACGACAGGAATCTATCGAACGTAGAGATCGATGGATACCTTCTTCAGATGGATGGTGTCATAAAAAAAACGATGGACAGAACAATCCTACGATACAAAGAACATAACGCAACTGAAATGTACAAGAACGCGACAATAGACGCACTACACAGACAAAAAAGTGGCCTTCTGACAAGATTAAAACTCTTATACAGGCGGTTTACTAATAAAAATGATCTGGAGATTAGGACACTGAAGTCGTCAATCAAAAATCTCAACTCGCTCATAAAGCAAAATTACAGATTGTCGATTAACGCGTATTGGGATAACAGAATTCGAGCCGTTAACTCTAGCGACCCGAGTATGTTTCCTGAGATTAATAAAATCTTCAGGAAAAACAATCAAAACGATCTTCCGTGTCTTAAGCTCCAAAGAACGGCAGACAACGAAAACATACTCGTGATCGCAGGAGTAGATCCAGGGGACGCCGTCTTGGACGACGACTTCTTTGTGATCGAAGATCCATTGGAGAAAGTTGAGCTAGTGGGTTCTGCTTTCAGCAAGTGTATAAGGTGAATGATTCCATTTGCCCGGACCACGACCTGGAGAACAGAGCTCTGCTGAATCACTTTTACCTTCGAAATAGCATCACGCAATGGCGATCTGAGAATCTTGGTCTTACCGGGTTCAATGAAGACAAATTGGCAAATGCCACCATCGCCGATCGAAATGGGCCAAGTTCCCTGCTCATCTCGAAGGTCGAACTACAAATGATCTTCGCATCATTAAAGAAAAAGAAGTCAGCAGGAGTCGATGGTATACCCAATGTAATTTAGTGATCGCTGGACCACATGGACATCCACTGGCGAGTAAAAGTGTAGTAAAGTACCTTGGCATATGGCTGGATCAGTTTCTATATTTCAACCGACATGTAGAAGCTGCATTGGCCAGGGCTAGGGGAGCTTTTGCCCTGATAAGACGGTTGTTTTATAGCAGCCGCCTTGATAGCAGGGTGAAAGTGATTTGCTACATGGTCCTAATCAGGCCGATGATTACCTATGGATGCCCTGTGTGGTTCAACGTTGCACCATCTCTAATGGAAAAGATTCGGGTGTTCGAGAGACAGTGCCTTAGCACTTGTCTCGGACTTTATAGAACAACAGAGTCGGAGTACAAACATTATTATTCCAACGAAGTTCTATACAACGGGGCCAATACAAACAGGATAGATAATTTTTTAATTAAGCTCATTCGCGGACACATTGCAAGGGCGATGACCTCAATTAATGGACAAATCTTCGGGGCTTACTACCCCCAAGATAAATATTTTGAAAGCACACGTTCGAGTGGTTTTATCGCGCCCGAGGCTTTCCTATACCTTGATAGTCGAGGGCTGATTCAGGATAGATCGGCGGTTCCGCTGATCTACCACGTCGGCCGCAGAACAGTCGATAGGCGGCTCCTCTACGGCCGGGACATAGTCGCTGGGAGCGAAGCAGAGCGCCTCCGTTTCAGTAGGGCCGTGCCCGACCGAGATCGGAAGGAAGCCCTAGATCAGGTCCACCAATTCTGGTGGCTTAATTAGAACACGATATATCCAGTGGACATAGACGAAATATCGCCTATAGCCGACTTACATATATCTATAGCATCTAAGTCAGGTAGGGCAGTTGCGGCGGCACCAAAAAAAAAATTAAAAACAAAAAAAAATATATACACAATTCAAAAAAGCTTGCTGTAGCTGTTCTAGATTTAAGTATATTAGGTTTATTTTAAGTAATTTTAAGTTTATCTTTAGTTTTTTTTAAGTTAGTTTTTAAGTAGTTTAAGATAGATTAAGAAAGCGATAAGATACCCAGTTTTTTCTCATTTTCTGGGTGAAAAAAAACCCCTTATATATAAGATAAACTTAAGCTATTTTTAGGCCAAAAAGCAATTAAAATTAAGTTAGAGAATAATTTAGAGCGCCCGCATAGGGCCAGTAAGTTAATTAAGTTGATAGTTTTAGCTAGTTTTAAGATTTTTGTCTAGCCTAAGTATAGTTATAGGTAAATATGAAAAAAATTAAAATCAATTAAAAGTAAAAAAGTATGTGCGATCCAGTCGTGCAATTTATTTCATAATGCATCCAAAAAAGCTATGAAGACCACTGTATGTAGTTCGGAAGGTCCAGTGACCTTAACTGACTTGAGGTAAGTAATAGCTATGGCTTCAATTCGTCCAGTTCGGGAGTGTGAAAACTTTGCCAATTTTGAATGCTTAATTTTAATTTAGAGCAAATTGCGTTCTTCATCGCCGTCTTACAATCTGTACAAATGTTATTTTTTCACAATCTCTGTATCTGTCCAGATGAAAATCGGATATAAATCAGGAACTCTTACAACTCCGTTATTGATAGAACAAAATTTATGCATTACAAACAAATCTGCAATGTGTCCCAAAGGACACTCATTGCGTTCTGATCAAACACCTAAACTCTCACGTATAGATCCGGAATTCGTTGTGTCCTAAGTACGTTCACAGGATTCATATTCACTAATTAATTAATCTTCAAATGGTTAAGAAAGTACCTATACCGACCAGAACCGCTCCTTAAAAACTTTGCTCGGCTTGCTTGAAGGATTTGTATATCATCCTTTTTCTTGAAAGTGTTGGTATTGCTTCTATAAAAATTATGAAAAAAAAAATATTTTGGCTAATAGCATTCGGATTTTTTTGATATAACTCAAACACTTTGTTTGTTATCAAACATTGTATAACGGTTCATGTCTCATTAAACCATAGTCTTAGTAAATTGTGTATGAATATTTACATTACCTTTGATTAGCCTTTGTTTATATGTATCTTTCCTCCAATATTAGGTTATAATGTCCATAATTACAATAAATTCTATTTGAATGGTCATGGATGTGCTTCAGCTTTTATGTTGGCACAGCAACATTAAACTAGTTATACAGCCATTAGGGTAATTTATTATCAATTTGAATTAATGAACCAAATTCAAAATCATTATAGTTTTCGATCAGGTTGCATCTACATACATATGTTTACATATATAATGAGTATTATGTACCTGCCAACAGTATTATATACTCAATGTTATTTTGAATGCAATTTGGATTTGTTTGATTTGATAAAACTGATGTAATGAAATAATTTACTGATGTATCTATGCAAGTGTATTACATATTGTAAGCATATTAGGCTCATTACAGGACTTTCAAACACAACAAATAATATGCTCGAAGGGTTTCGGGTTAATATCAATTATGTTATTTTTACTCGAAGCTATAATTTCACCAACAGATATGGGGCAAGTGTATGCAGACGTGTGATTGGGAAACTAAATTAGGTCAAGTGACCAGAGGGCTTTTATTCCTGAAAATAATTTTTAGATTTCCTGAGGCTTTATAGATTAATAATTGCTTCAATCGATATTAAATTACATTCCAGATGGTGTCGTTTTTATTTGTTTTTGATTCTATAGATTGGGATTACAACTACAACGTTTTCATTTGACTGTCTGTTTTTATTGTTTTTATTTGCGATTTATAGGGACTATAAGGCAAGTTATGCATTCGTAAAAAAAAATTCTAACAATCAAACATGACATTACGATAATAGGGAAGTCAAAAAAAGTGGGTCAGAAAATTCTGTCCGTCTGTCCGTCTGTCTGTCTCTCTGTCCGTATCGATTCCTACAGCCTAAACGGTTGGCCCGATTTGATTCAAACTTGGTATATAGTATTTTTAGAGTACTCTACCCGACAGTTTTTTGAATTGGCATTCTAGCTCTAAAACTAACGGTACCTGCCATATAACTTTTAATGAAAAACTTATTTTCTTGAAAACGGCTCCTACGATTTTGATAAAACTTTCTGAATGGTGTTTTCTATTCAAAATCTCTTTTAGTTTTAATGGATGTTTCAGAATAAGTTTTATAACGGTACCTCTCATATGACCGGTTTTGTAAAATCAGATTTTCTCGTTAACTAATTGACGGATTTTGATGAAATCTTCAAAATATGTAGTGTATAATATATAATAAATTAAATAATAGTACTTACCTATTAAAATTTTCAAAAACATTTTTATTTAATTTTTAATATTTTTTTTTAACTTATTTTGTTTTTTGAATATTTTGAAAACGAATCTATAGATTTTTTTTAAATTGTTCTCCTAGTAAAAACTATAGATTTCTTGAAATTGACATACTCAAAATTTTTTTAAAATATGTTTTCGAAAAGTTTTTCAAAAAAAAATTTTTTTAATAAACTGGTCGAACGATTTTGAAATGAAAAATTCATAAAATAAGCCCTACTGCTGATTCCCACGAATCTTTATGCCAGTTGTTTAATTTTTTCCATACCAAAATGAAAATTAAACTGAAAAAAGTCTATTTCTATTAGCAAATTATATTATAAACAGTAAAAAACAAGTGGAAAGATAATACACTAAAAAACTGCAAAAGCTAACAATCCTATATAGTAATAAATATATATTATATATTATATATATAATCATGTATACAATATATATATATAATAATATAATCCCTGTTCGTTCGAGCTTCAACTTCTAAAGAAGTTGCACGTCAAAAGAAATCATTAAAATAATTAAATCCCTCGCATTTAAAAAGGATTAGCACATAGGAGCAAGTACGTGCGACCCAGTCGTGCCTTTTATTTCATTCTAGGGAAGCATTTAGCAGTTTCATGTAACATTGAGGTATTCCAGTTTTCGATGAGATAAGCCATCAGGATCACCATTGGACTTATTGCCAAGAAAACAGTGCTGCCGGTCATTAAGAAGCTTTTGTTCTTCAAGACATTTCTGAAGCTGATAATTTATCAAAAAGCAGAAGCACGTTCGATGTAATATAGTTATTGGTTGTAAAGCGTTTTTCCCAATGTCGAGTTGAGCTGACTCATTTACTAAAACAAACGATTTCCCAGCAAAATTTACCAAAAACAAAAACATTATAGTTTTTTGTGTTTTATTAATTTTATTACTACCGACCTCCATCTATTCATAAACCGTTTGCGAAAGACAAACACGAGTGTAATAAATAAGTAGAACATTGTCATCGTAAAACATCAACTCACATAAAAAACTCAACAAACTTTTAGTGCCACCTCGTAAATACCAAAAAGGCACGTAAAAGGATTTTTGCTTTTACTCCTTTTACACTCGCAGACAATCACAAGCTTTCGCACGAATAAATTCCCGCCCTCTCGTGCTGGGTGGGTTTTTCAACGCAAGAGGCGACATTATCGGTGCCAAAGATTTATGGAACTCGCCTCAAACCTTTATTCATTATCACGTAATTTATGTATGCAATTGTTTCTATGTTCCAGCATATTATTCGAGCCAACTCCAACTCCCCACCCACCATCTTATTGACATAAGAACTCTTCGTTGAACGCGATTAGGACGCGCCTGCTGCAATGAAAAAAGGGTTCTGAAACGCGTGGCGAAGACTCCATTTTTTTTTTTTTTAGTGCCATCTAGTGAAATACTCCAAAGTACTCCATGGCACGCAGAATTTTATAGCACTCAGTCAAATCCGAGGGGTGCACTCTGGAATGAATCCCGTTTCAATATTTAGACAGTGTGTGGCGCACAGGAAGGATCCTTAGTGGAAATGGCGCGCTCTGATATCAAAAGATGTCCTCGAAGCATCTTCTTACATAATACGTACAACAGGAAGCTGCTCTTAATGTGTTCTTTCGGAACGCTTGCAGCTAAATTGCATGAGCGATAATGTTGGTGGATAGAATTAATTATTCAGGGGTTAAATGTGTGTAAATCATATCTTATCGCGAGCACAGTGCCGACGACGATAAACATGGCATAATGCATGTTGTGTGGAGGGAATGTGTGTCTGTATAGCCCGAAGGAACCGCGTCTTTGATGATATCAAGGAGGAAGGACATTTTATGGTATAGCGTATAGGGATTGCAATAAGTGTAAGATGATAATGGGAAGAGCGAATAATCACATTGGAGTAATTTATTTGGTAATATAAATGAATACATTTTAAGAATATGTATATAGGGAGTGTTAAAAGCGAAGATGGGTTCTTTATTAGGTTCCGACAGGGAACACCATCTTGAAGATGGGACACATTTTATCCGAAAGATAAATTGATCTTAAAGAACAATAATATTATGATAATGAATTTTTCCGAAGCAAGATCCAAAATTCAATACAAAGTGTTTCCAATAGAGGAACCGGTGATGGTATTGAAGCCGTCGTTAAAATTAAATATTTAATATTCAGTCACTGATTTATCCTGGTCTGCAATTTCATGAATCGATTGACGCCTAAACAAAGCATGCAAACTATGCAGATTTATTTCGAAATGTTCGAAAAATCGTGCATCAGAGGTCAGAGCAATTAATTCGATTAACGATGGAAACATTTTCGCACCACATTGTCTCCAAATGATAATACTCATCATCTCAAACGTCTTTAGTTAGACCGAATAAGAGGTTGATGCTGCATAGCGCAGCTATCGTGCACAACAATTGGATCTGTGTCCATCCACAACAATTTTGCGGAAAGGTCTTTGCTTGCCGGCTTAATATTATTATATTTAATGGTAACGTCAATAAACAAAACTGCCGAGAACACCTAACTCATGATCATGGTTACGGTTGCTAGTTTCATAAAATCACGTTTATCAAAATCCCGCGTACCAAAATCCCGTTTGACATAATTCCTACCTTTTTTACTTGCGATCATAGGGACTATAAGGCAAGTTTAGGATTCGTAAATATTAAAAAAATTGAGATAACAATCAAACATGACATTACGATCATAGAGAAGCCTAAAAAAGTGATCGAGAAAAAATGTCTGTCTGTCTGTCTGTCTATCTGTATGTTTAACGAGCTGCAGCCTAAACGGCTAAACCGATTATCTTCAAATTTGGTGTGTATGATTATTTTGGCATTCCCAAGAGGGGAAATTGAAATTTTATATTTAGCCCTAAAAAAGACGGTGCCTGCCATATGACCGTTTAGGAAAAGCTTATTTTTCTCGAAAACGGCTTCAACGATTTTGATGAAAATGTTTGAGAACTTTTTTGTTAGTATTGGCTATCATTTTATTAGAACCAAATTTCCGGGAGAATTCTATTAACGGTACCTTTCATATAAGTTTTTTTTTTTAATTTTGGGCTTTCTCGGTAAAGGCTCTTTGGATTTCTGTCAAATTTTATATTTAAGAAGATCTAGGAAGTTTAATTAATTCTGCGTATCAAGTTTTTTAATAACTTTATTTTCTAATTAAAATTAATTTTTGATTTTTTTTTTTTTGAAAAATCAATATATCTAAAACTAATCAAAAAAAAATATTTTAAATTTTATATTAACATGTATATTAATAAACTCTTAGAAACTGCATACATAAATAATAAAAAAAAAAAAATAAAAAAACTAAAAATAAAAAAACAGGATTTTATCAAAACCGGTCTTACAACTTTCGAAATACTGTTTTCATAAATTCTTTCTTGTTTAAGACGTGTGATGGCATACTTCATTTTTACTAAAAACCATTAAGTATTGTGGTTTTAATACTTTTTATAAGTTCAAACTGTGTTATTTTCAACGTAAATGTTACTTGTTTCTGTTAAAGATCTTGCTTTTCAATGTAATTAGGCACATAAGAGCAAGTACGTGCGACCCAGTCGTGCCCATTTTTTTATAATAATGCGATAACTCTGGATAGTTTTCTTTTTATATGAATTTAGTTACACTAATTGATATTGATGAGAATCAACGAGAACAAGGGTTGGGCATAGTGTAAATTTTGGTTTAACAAATCATCAGATTTATACTTCAAAACAAAGTTAAGAATAAGAATTTCTTTTAAAGTTAAAATGTTTAGTGCGTTCAACAGTAAAATATTTAGGTAGATGTGGCACTTTGACCCTATGCAACCTTCAGGTTTAGGGTCTTTATAAGATTTGAAGTAGCTGTGTAGTTAGGTAAATGCGGTTTCTTTCACATTTCTTACGAAACTGAAAATTTGTGTCGAATTTATTGCTCATGGCATGAAAATGTATTTTTTGTTTGTATGTTAAATCATGACAAACAACAAGATTTTAGAAATGAAAAGTTCTAAAAATTCCGGAAAATAGTAGCAAAAACAAGAGGAATTTGGTTTTGCGGGATTTCATGGTTTCCTTTTTTTACTTTAAGGTACTATAATGTAAGTTATTAATAAAAAAATAATTAGACAACAATCAAACATAACATTACGATGAAAGATAGAAGTCGAAAAAAAAATGAGTGGGACAATTCTGTCTGTCTGTCCGTATCGATTCCAATAGCCTAAACAACGGTTGGGCCGATTTCCTTCAAACTTGGTAGTATCTGTAGAGCACTCTACCCGACTGTTTTTCGAATTGACATTCTAGCTCGAAAACTAACTGTACCTGCCATATAACTTTTAATGATATACTTAATTTTCTTTTTTGAATGGTGTTTTCTATGTAAAATCTATCTTTTCGTTTGAATGGTTTTTTTTAGGAAAAGTCTTATAACGGTACCTCCCATTTGAGCAGTTTTTTTTTTAAACCAGACTTTCTCCTCAACTATTTTGATGAAATTTGCAAAAAAGTTAGTGTTTATTACAATACTGGCTATTAAAATTAAAAAAAAAAAACATTTTTTGAATTTTTAATAATTTTTTTAATTTTTTTTTATGTTGTTTGAATATATTTTAAAAATGAGTCGATAGATTTTTTTTGATTTTTTTTCCTAGTATAAACTATAGATTTCTTCAAATGAACATACTCAAAGAAATTTTAAAATATGTTTTCGAAAAGTTTTTCAAAAGAAAACATTTTTTTTTGTAAATAATTTTGAAATGAAAAATTCGTAAAATAGAAAACAGCAAAAGAAATCATATGGCTTACAACATTTCTTTTTTAAAACGTTATGAATAGCTTGTAATTTTTTGATATCATATAAATATCTTTGTTTAATGTTTTCCCCCAAATTGTGTTTTTTATTGCTCGGTTGAGCCGTAGCCATTAGTTAGTAAGAGAAAACCTAATAGGTGAATATAATCGAATAAAAAACTGAATTTCCCCTAACATTTTTTTTTTAATTTTATTAGACACTGGGTCCGCCATAAGAGCAAGTACGTACGATGCAGTCGTGCATTTTATTTTCATACAAGTCGCAAGGAGAAAAAAGTCGTTTAATCTGTGGGACTTCCTTGCATAGGAATTAAATTGCATTCCCATTTCAATTGAACAAAAAAAAAACGAACCGAGCCGCGTCGGTTCTGATAGAATAATTATAATTTCAATTTGCAATATTATGAACCCTTTTTTGGAAATAAAATTGACGCCAATTTGCTGCAATTTTTCTGGTCATAAATGCATTGAATAAATATATATTGTGTATGGCATGTGCAACAATTATGAACTCAGCATTATATATTATTTCTTACATTATATCGAATTTTGTTTTGCCTATTTCTGATTTATATATTAGAACATATATTCTATACTTAGGACACTCAGACTCCAGCATACCTATTCTTATTTAGTCTTATACTTAAACGTTTACTGTGATCTCCAGAAACTATCCATATTTGTGAGACAAAGTCTTAACAAAAGTAAAAAAAAAACTAAAATAAAAATAAAATAAATGTAATCTTGTTTTTTTAATTTAGAATAAGTCTTGATTATTATTTAGACTAAATAAATGTTGAGCCATCTGATTTCTTTCGCTGTTTTCTATTATTTTATGATTTTTTTCATTTCAAAATCGTTCGCACAGTTTTTTTTCTATAGTTTATACTAGAAAAAAAAAATTAAACTAATCTATCGAATAGATAGATAGATAGATCTTTATTTTCGTATTTACAATAATTACATTTGGTATGCTACATGCTACCGCACAGTTTACATACAGAGATTTGATATATTACATTATGATATCTTTCTACTGAATAATTATATTAATTTATATTGAAATTATATTAAGTTAAGATATTAATTTTGAAGGAAAATACAAACAAAACCTTCAATGCAAATTGAAAAGGGCAGGTACATTTTGACTCGGATAAAACGTAAAACTTCATAAAGTTAGTAAATATCAAGTTAGTAAGAATAATAGTAAATAAGTATTTAGGTATATTTTAAAATATTAGTATTTGGTTAGTAAAGAATAATGATTAGATAAGTGAATAAATAATTTGAATAAATAAATATATATATAATTAAATAAACTTTTTAACAAATAAATAATAAATAAATAAGATAATAAATCAGCAAATGAATAAATATATAAATAAATAAATAAATAAATAAATAAATAAATAATAAATAAATATAAATAACTAAATATGTAAGTTAATAAATAAATAAAACAATAATAATAATAAATGCATAATGAACATGTATAAATTTAACAATAAAACAGATAAACAAATAAGTAATATAGTCCATATAAACATGAATAACAGTTAAATAAATAAATAATAGATATATGAAAAAAAATAACAAATAAGTTAATAAATATTGAACATTAAAATAAATAAATAATAGATATATAAAAAAAACAAATAAGTTAATAAATATTGAACAAAAATTAATGACAATTAACATCAGAAAAGGGTTAAGGAATCGATTGATTAATGAGTGGATTTTCAGAGGTTTCACAATTCAGCAAAAAATTGCTAGTTAATTTATTGATTCCATAAGAAATCATTTCAACTTTTGCCCTCTCGTGTAAATCTAAAGTGGAATGGTATCGTGGAAGGTTAAGCATCATTTTGAGCAGCTTGTTCTGTGATACTTGGAGTTTTTTAATGTGAGTTTTTGCACATTTTCCCCACACCTGACATCCATAGAGAAGGATTGCTTGGAAAACAACTTTTTGAATGATCATTTTGTTATCTTTGCTAAGACACGACTTCCTATTTATGAAAGGATATAATATATTTATAGCAATGCTAACTTTTTGCACATTCTTAGCAATATGCTCTTTAAAAGTTAATTTTTGATCTAAATAAATGCCAATATATTTAACACTTGAGTCCCAGTTGACAATTTCACCATTAACGTTGAGCTGATTGTTTGGAAGATAACAAGACTTTCTCTTTCTACTAAAAAAGATAGCTTGTAATTTGTCAACATTCAGCTTAATTTTCCATTTTATATAGTAGTTGGTCATCAATTCTATTGCATTTCTTAAATTTGTCTCAATGTTAAGACTAAATTCATGCGATGAAAAGATGCCTGTATCATCCGCAAATATAGCTATTTGACACTCTGGTAGCCTTGGTATATCAGATGTAAAGATATTGTAGAGAAAAGGACCTAATACTGATCCTTGTGGGACACCTTGGTTCACGTGATAATAGTTTGACGGATTGTTATTGACGAAAACACTAAAGTAGCGTTTAGACAAAAAACTTTGAATTATTTTCACGAGATATATGGGAAATCCGAATTTTACCATCTTGTGCAAAATACCATCATGCCATACTGAGTCGAAAGCTTTTTCTATATCGAGTAGAATAAGACCAGTCGATTTACCAAGAGATCGGTTTTTTCTTACATGTTCACATACTCTTAAGACTTGATGGGAGGTGCTGTGATGCATCCTGAATCCAAATTGTTCATTTGGAAATATATTGAACTCATCAACGATGCGTAATATTTTTACTTTGAGAACTTTCTCTAGTACTTTACTTATGCAACTAAGCAAACTTATTGGTCGATAGCTAGTAGGAAGTTTTGTTTGTTTTCCAGGTTTAGGAATTGGTATAACCTTAGCATATTTCCAAATTATTGGGAAGTATTGTGTTTTAAGACAAGCGTTAATCAAAAACGCAAGAAACTCAAGCCCTGCCTTTGGTAGTTTTTTTAAATAAATATTTTTAATGTTGTCTAGCCCGTCCGACTTTTTAGATTTTAAGTTTGAAACAATATATTTCACATCCCCTCTAGTTATAAGCTGATCCCTAGGAGTTTCAGTTATTTGAGAGTTAACTGTGTTTAAAGTTTGACTTACAATGTTCTTGGTTGAATCATCGCTAAGGTGTTGCGACACAGTATGGTTTTTCAAAAATGTTGATGCCAAAACATTAGCTTTGTCTGAATTTCGATACACTACTTCATCTATCGAATAATTTTCAAAATATTCAAAAACCAAAAAAAAAGGTTTTTCAAAACAATATTAAAAATTAATTTTTTTTTTCAATTTTAATTTGAATTTTTTTTTAATCATAAAACACAACCTATTTAAAAAAAAATCATCAAAACCCCTCAAACAGTGAAGGAGAGGATCTGATTTTAAAAAAACCGGTCATGTGGGAGGTATCGTTACAAGACTTTTCTTGAAAAATCCAAAAAAAGATAGATTTTGCATAGAAAACACCTATTAAAAAGTTTTATCAAAATTGTCAGAGCCGTTTTCGAGAAAAATAAGTTTTTTTATTAAAAGTTATATGGCAGGTACCTTTAGTTTTGGAGCTAGAATGCTACCAAGTTTGAAGCAAATCGGTCCAACCGTTGTTTAGGCTATTGGAATCGATACGGACAGACAGACAGAATTGTCTATCATCGTTATGTTATGTTTTATTGTTATCTTTTTTACGAATGCATAACTTTTGCCTTATAAAACCTAGTAATAACATGGTCTGCACTTACATATAAAAAAAATGTCAACACCACAACAATTCTTTTTTGTAAAAATGGAGTACGCCATCACACGTTTTAAATATTAATGAATTTATGAAAAAGTGTTTTGAAATTTATAGGATCGATTTTGATAAAATACTGTTTTTTTATTATTTGATTTTTTTTGTTCATTGCAGTTCATTGATAGTTTATAAATATACAGGGATTACTTAAAATATTTTGTTTTAATTGTTATAAAAAAAATATTGAAAATGAAATTCTTCAAAATGGTTGTATGCAGAATTAATTTGGCAACCCAGATCTTTTCAAAATAAAATTTGACAGAAATCCCATAAAAAAAAACTTTATATGAAAGGTTCCTTTAATAGACATTTCCAGTTAATTTGTTTTTGATAAAATTATAGCCAATACCTTCCGAAGTGGTCTAAAAATTGTCTTTAAAATCGTTGAAGAAAAGTTTTCTTAACGGTTATGTGGCAGGTACCGTTATTTGTAGTCCTAAAAATACAAATTTCAATTTTCTGTGTAATGCCAAAAATGTATATTGTAAGTATATGTAGTACACATAATATCGCAAGTAAAATACATACAACACTGGCAAAAGAGTACTATCACTCAAGGTGATATTTCAAAGTTTGACATTCTGTTATAAATCACAATAAAATAAACTTCGAAATTTAAGCCAAATGTCAAACTTCATCTTTGCTAAAAAAAATCCCTCCTTTTCAAAACTTAAAAGGATTTTAAAATTTCTTTCACTCTTTCCGTGCAAAAAGTCTTTTAAGTGCATTTTCTAATAAGCAACTTTTAGCTGCCAAAAACTTGTAATTAAATTAAATTTATTTACCTAAGTATATTTAACCTAGGACCTCAGTTAAGGCCACCACAATGACCGTCTTTAAAATCGGAAACTTTTTTACTTGGTTTCCAAGTCAACCACTTTGCTGTGCGTGGCTCAACTGCTTGAATCCTTGAATCCCTTTCGAAGAATATTCCAAAAAACATCAGCTTGCCAAATAAAAGTAAAATACGAGTTAAGACCAAAATCACCATCCATCCCCCTCAAAATGGAAGTATAGTCAAGACTACTACCGTGCAATCAGTTTTCAGGGACTTCAGCACTCAGCCTCTAACCCCCGAAAACTATAACCATAGTGCTTGGCAAAGACCAGAGAGTCTTCCAAAAAACTTTTCCTCAAAAACGGTTCGCCGATAAATTACAACTAAAGTCTACCACACGCAGGGCATTTACACAAAACTCTGACGTCTTTTGGTATATAGCTACCTATAGTTTGTTGTAGTCCTTTGAGATGGTGTTGGGTGGACATAATTTATGGTAAACTAAAGTTTTGCTAATTTGCGGTAATGTTGGGTGGACCTCTTCCTTCGAGGAACTTCCTTCTCCACAGTAGGTATACCTGGTTTCTCAAGAAAAATATCACTGATTTTCCTGAACTCTTTCTCTCTCTCACAATTCATGCCACATATTTCAAGTACCAAGTCTTAGAATTTCATTTTCATAAAGGGTTAAGGAACCCATCCAACCTGCAACTTTCCCGACACCAAAAACAACAACATAATTGACTAAATAGATGCGAAACAGATGCACGGTCGTCCTCGTCGGTGGAATTTTGGTGTCACCCTTTCGGGTGTGCTTCATGTGTTTTGAAGTTTATGCTTCCTTGGGTGGCTGTGATGTCCTTTGTATCTTCTGTGCTCTAAGCTTCACCTGGAGCCCAGGTGCAGTGGCAACTTTACTCGGATTGTGTGGATCATAATTTAATTACTCACCAGGAAGTATGTGTAAAATACATAAATTTCATACAAAGACCAACTCGTTGCCAAAGTGAAATTCGGGTGCGGAGGTCCTATTTGCTTGTTCTAATACTGCAGCGCTTTGGGTTTTCGCGTCGTTTGTCAGTGCCTTAAAGGTTATCCTTTGGGATAATTTTGAAACCATCCCTCTGCACTGAGATACTATTAAGCAGGTTTTTATGTTCATCCGTTAAACATTAAAAAAAGAATTCTTGAAGGCCAATCAAAAATTCATTTCATCCTTTTTTTCGCAGGAGATTATTCTGGCAAAAGGCAAGGACGTTCTTTAAACTCACTCCTTTTTTATCGTTTTATTTATCATAAAAAAATTATTTCTTTTTTTTTTATTTACTTTATTTGCCATTTTGTTGGGAAACTTTGAGAGTGAAAAATGTATAAAAGATTCAGAGAGAAAGGACACGTTTCATGAATTGGTATGTAGCTGATTCGATTCAGCTGCCAAAGATGGTCCTGTCCGCTCCACATTGAGGCGAAGGAATATGGAAGGCTTAATCTGGTTGTTTAGAATGTTCCGAGGAAAAAGTACGCCTTTAGCGAATCGACAATCTTTGTTATATAAATGCCGTTTTTATGTAGAGTGAAGATTAAATTTCGCAACGTGATTGAGTCCTGGAAAAAGAGCGAAAACAATAAATAATTTATAAGTAAATATGTATTTTTATTGTAAGAGGATGACGATTATGTTTTTTGAATTTAATGAATTTTTGATATTGGATGAGAGCGTGGGAAACTGTTTGAAATAATTCCATTTATTTTGTTTGATAATATTAATCATAGAGCAAGTAACTTTGAAGGACAATTGTGAATTTATAAAGATTGGAGTGTAAAATAATCTTAAATGACCGTAATTAAAAGAAACATAACTAAAATCACAGATAATTCTAAAAAATACTGTTGCACGCTAGTTATAATATGGTTATAATTAAAATCTTTTTAAAACTATGATCGGATACACCGCTTCTTAGAACTATTCTAAATTCGTGTTGTGCGGCTAAGAAAAGATTCTCTGTATTTCACGGTTTGTCAGAAACTAGGCTCAAATGCGAATTATTTAGCAACCCAAGTGGGTTAAGTATAAGGAGTGTAATGTTTCAAGGGATGAATGCAGCTGGCTATTTGGAATGAGATTTTTATAAAAGAAATGATAAAACATAAAAGACATGAAACATTGCGTCGGTGTTCGAGAGGGGCAAATGTTTCAAAGATAGTTTTTTTTTTTTTTTTTAATAATTAACGGTCGCACAAGGGACTATTTGTTTCCCTTTTAATGTAACACACTGTGCGGGCATTAGGAAGATAGGGAGGGGAGAGAAAGTTATTGTCGATTAACATTGGTTTTGAATGTTTGCAAATTGAAATGGCAAGGGAAAATCTCGCCGGGTAAACCATTCCAAAGTCGTGTTGTACGGCTAAAAAAAGAATCTCTATATTTCACGGTACGTCCGAGATTGGGCTCAAGGGTGAACTGATGGGCATTCCTAGCAAGACGAGTATTACGGGCGAAACTTTTAAGGGGAGGAATGCAGCTGACTACCTCGAGTGAACATTTTTTATAAAAGAAACGATAAAATAAGGAAAGACATGAAACATTGCGTCGGTGTTCGATAGAGGCAATTGTTTTAGCGGCAGTTCTATTTCCTATCAATCTTAACGCTCGATTTTGTATTCTATCAAGCAGGTGTAGCGATGTTTGCGAAGCACCTGCCCAGAGGTGGGAGTTATACTCGAGTTTAGGACGTATAAACGCTTTATAGATTGTAGCCAGATCAGATGAGGAAAAATACTTCTTACACCGATACAGAAAACCTAAGCACCTAGCAGCATTCTTAGCGATCTCAAATATATGGTCGTTCCAACGGAGGTGGTCGTTGACACACATACCGAGTAGTGAGAGCTTTTCGGTTTCTTCGATGTAAGTGCCATTCATGGACAATGGCATTGGGGGTATGTTTAGCTTTAACGACAGAAGACAGCATTGAGTTTTCGAAGCATTAAACTCCACACGATTCCTATTACCCCATTTGACAATGCTGTATAAATCGGAGTTTAATGAGCTTGACATACGGCACCGTTGCAATTGTACGTCCGAAGGCGAAGGACGTGAATTATCGAACGAATATGAAAAGCTGAGGGTAGAGTCGTCAGCAAAACAGTTAAGTGGATTAGAAGTAACAGACAGAAGATCATTTAAAAAAATGAGGAAAAGAGTCGGAGACAGAACAGAGCCCTTGGGCACACCAGCATTTATTTTATGGGAATCAGACTTGAATCCGTCCAATACAACTTGTATTGAACGGTCCAGAAAATAGCTTCTAATCCAACGAACAAGAGTATTATCGATCCCAAAAGCACGCATTTTCGATAAGAGAGCTTCATGCCAAACTCTATCAAATGCCTTGGAGATTTCAAGAGCAATAATCTTACTTTCACCAAAGCGATGTAAAGATTTGTTCCACTGTTCGGTGAGATATGCCATCAGATCACCAGTGGAACGGTTGCTGCGGAAGCCATACTGACGGTCATGGAGAAGCTTACGATCTTCGAAATATTCATTTCAATTTTGTATCAATTTTTAAGTTCTGAATTGTATTCTATCGAGTGTTGCGATGCTAAAGAAGCACTTACCTATAGAAGGGGGACCTAAACTCGAGTTTTGGGCGTATGAATGCTTGATAATTAGTAGTACTTGGAAAAAAACTCCTTGCATCGATACAGACAATCTAAGAACTTAGCAGCATTTTTGGCGGTCTCAAATACATATGTGGTCGTTTAAACGGAGGTCGTATCATGGATTTTAACGACAAAAAACAGCATTGAGATTTCGACGTATTAAACTCCACGTCACGATTTTAATTACCCCAATTGATAATGCTGTGTAAATCGGAGTTTAATGACCTTTACATACGGTACCCTTTCGATTGTAAGTCCGAAGACGAAGAAGATTAACCACTGGACGAATCTGAAAGGCTGAGGGTAGTGTCAGAGTCACCAAAACTGTTTATTGGATTAGAAGTAACAGACATATAGAAGATCATTTATAAAAATCGGCACGACTGGGTCGCTCGTACTTGCTCTAATGTTCCTAGTTATATTGAGAGGCAATATCTTTGACAGAAACAACTAAAATTAACTTAGGAAAATCACAAGGTCTGAACCTATAAAAAGTGCCAAAACCACTTACTAAAAATAGAATACTTCATCATATGTACGTATCAAATAACAACGATTTTTTGGAAAAACTACTTCGAAAATTGTAAGACAGTTTTTCATTAAATCTGTTTTTTTTTTTTTTTTTTTTTAATTGAGGTTTTGGTTAGCAGTTTTTTAGAGTTTATTAATACCCATAAAAACCCATAAAATTTAAAACAACATTTTTTGATTAATTTTAAAAGTATTGAATTTTCCAAAAAAAAAAATTAAAAAAATATTATAAATAGACAAAATTAATTATTCAAAATGTTGGTATACAGAAATAAATTGGCTACCAGGATCTTAAGAAATATAAAATTTGACAGAAATCAAATGTCCATAAATATCGGTGGAGCCGTTTTGGATCAAAAAAGTTTTTCCTTAATGGTTATATGGCAGGTACCGTTAGTGTTAGCTATACAAATACAATTTCAAAAATCCCTCTGAGGAATGCTAAAAGAACCACACATACCAATTTTAAAGTTGACCACTTAAGCCGTTTAGGCAGCAGATCGTTATACATATCTACAGACCGAGTGACAGATATATACAGACGTTTTTTGTCGCTAGCTTTTCTAGGTTTCTCTATGATCGTAATGTCATGTAAGTAAGTAAAGTAAGTAAGTAAAAATTCATTTATTATTATTTGCTTTCAATACATTTACAAATTTTTTTTAATGAATATTAAAGCTTTAGTATTACCGTCAGCTCGGTTGGTAAAATAAAATAAAATACAAAATTGAACCTTTTAAGCTAATTCTTTGTTAAATGTTTAAGCATATTCTGATAGCAGTAGCATCCTATAGGTGTAACTAACTTTAAGAAAATTGGCAAGATTTATCCAGTCTGCTCCATTTAGTAAGTCTATTGTTTCCTGCATTGAAAGTGTACGTTTTCCGAAGTATGTTATTCTCTGTTGCTTGAAAATGGGGCATATGCTTAAAAAATGGAAACAGCCTTCTTTCGCTTTATGATTGCAAAGATCACAGAATTGATTAAAACCTCCATTATACGGACTACCATTTAAATAAAGGACCTCACTTCTTGCTTTAAATATTAACGAAATATCTTTGAAGAGTAGAGAGTCTCGAAAATAATTTTTGTCACATAGATTGAAATTTAGTTGGCTGTATAAAATCCTGCTTTCTGACTGACATGCTTTTTCGATCAGCTGATTTCGTACATTATCTTCCGTTTTTTGGATTATTTTGTAAAGCTGCTCCTTTAAGAAAAGAATATTGTTGGGGTTAATCTGCAAATTTTCTCCACAAGCCTCACCAATAGTTTCCCATTTGCCCAACCACCAGTCTTTGTTCCTTATTTCATAAAGCAGCATAATTTTATTCAAACGATTTTCTCTTTGTCCGCAAACTTTAATTATGTAGTCAGCTTGCAACTTTAGCGTAGTTGTATATAACTTCGGCAAACCAGTTTCTAGATATATAGCATATGTAGGTACAGTGTTAGGAAGACTGAATATTTTTTTGACGAAATTTCTCTGCAGCTTCTCAATTTCTTCGTATTCATTCATACCCCAGACTTGCGCAGCATAACATAGAGTAGACTTTACGACTGAGTTGAAAATAGCGTATTTTGTTGAAAGGTTTATGTGTTGGTTTGTAAAAATTTTCCTCCATGTAAGATTTATAAGGCTTTGCGAGACGTTGGCTTTTTCCGCTAGGTGTTTTTCGAAGTTCAGTGTTGGGTTAAGCTTTATTCCCAGATATTTATATTCCTTCGTTACTTCCAAATATCTTTCATTAAGCATCCAGTTATATCTTTCTTCACCTCGAGTAGTTCGTGAGAAAACCATAACTTTCGACTTTTCTGTGTTTATAACAAGACCCCATTTTGAACAATATTCTGCAAGTCTATTTATCATTAGTTGCAGATTTTCTGGCGTCTCAGAAAGTATCAACAGATCATCGGCATATAACAACACGTTAATAATTTTATTTGCGATTCGGATTCCACCGGGGAGATGATTAACGATATCGTTTATGAATAAAGAAAATAGTAAAGCGCTGAGAGGACATCCTTGTTTAACTCCAGTATCAGTTTTAAAAGCTTCAGAATAAAGTGCACCATCCCAAACTGCAGCTTTCGTATCGGTATACATATTTCTAATAAGTTTGAGAAATCTTGTGGAAACTCCAAGTTGCGACAGCTTGTATAGCAATGCATTCCTATTCACCAGATCAAATGCGGATTTGAAGTCTATAAATAAAGCATAAACATTCTTATTTCTAGCACGAAACGCTTGTACTATTGATGAAAGAGTAAATATGTGATCGACTGTTGAGAATTTTTTTCTAAATCCAGCTTGGAAGTCTGTGAGGATGTTGTTCAAATCAATCCACCTTTCGAGTCTTACAGCAAGTACTCCGCAAAATATTTTTGCTATAACGTTCATAAAAGATATTCGTCTATAATTTTCCACTGCATTTAAAGAACCTTTCTTATGGATTGGAAAAATAACAGACTTCTTAAACGTAGAGGGAATTTCAGCATTCATGAGGATCTTGTTAAAAAATGAAACCAGATAGTTATGCAAACTTGGAGAAGCATATTTAAAAAATTCATATGGTATGCCATCTTCTCCCGGCGCTTCCCGTCTTTTATGTTACTTAAAACAGAGTGAATTTCAGAAACCGATATTTCAGAGTCCAATATGTCATCACAAGTAAGTGGTTCAGCATATGAAAAGTTTAAGGATTGATTATTTTGCAGAAGATTTTTGAAATATATAGAGAGATCATCTGCAGAGACACTTGAGCCAATCATGTGGTTTGAGCCATTTATCTCTTTTGCCAAATTCCAAAATTGTTTTGTGTTCTTGGTTTGACCAAGCGCTTGAGCTTGATGAAATGTTTGCAGATTTAAGTTTCCCCATTTGAGTCTTGAAATTAAATTAATATGTCTGTGTTGCGGTTCACTTTCGGATTTCCATTCAACCACTAACGGCATGTGATCAGAAAATTGTTTGTTCAAAACTTGGAATTTAGAAATGAGATTAATCCATTCATAGTTAATGGCGCAGTAATCGTTTACAGAATTTCCTTGACCTCCGATAAACGTGTATTGACCCTCAAGATCTCCTTCTGTACAGCCATTTAAAATAATACTGTCAAACATTTGTAACATTTCGAGAAGCTGTTTTCCATTTTGGTTGCAGACAATATCTTTGGACGTTCTATTGTTATTCGCTTTGATAAGTGCATTGTTGTTAATATTTATTAATGTTTTGACTTGGTTGCAGCTAATTCTTGCATTCAGATCGCCGATCAACATAACACTTTTACTGGCTAGGGAAGACATAACGCTACTCAATCTATTAAAATCCTCGGTCCACTTATTACAATTGACATAAAAGGGTACAATAAACATATCATTTCTTTTTAAGAGTTTCAGTACAACAGTGTTTTCATATTCTACAAAATCGTAGTGTTTAAGTTTCGAAGATTGTATCCCATACAAGCATCCACCACTAGCGCGTCCTCTTAAACATGTTTTGATTGCTGGGATCCAGAATAATTTAAATCCATTAAAGTATTTGTTGAATTTACTTGAATTTTCTATGGTGATATGAGTTTCAAATAGAAAAAAAATTTCAAAAGTTTTGATAAAATTAAAAAAATCTAAAAACATGATCTTATTATTCAGACCAGATATATTATAGGACAATATTTTACAAAGACTAATCCTATGCGAGCTGACGGCGTCTAAACCTCAAAGTCTAACCACACTCCTATTTTCTTGCTGAAGTGGCATCCCTGGACTGCCATCAAATGTTGTTGATCTACTCCATTCATTCCGATTTTGACGTCCTTTTGACATACTCCTGACATTTTTGACAGCTTCGAAGTTTATGTTTCCAAACATTTGTTGAAGTTCATATTCTCCATCATTTTGATTACATTTAAGATTATTATTATTATCTAAATAAAATATTTTGTTTTCTATTAAAAGTGTGTTATTTTTTATTTTAATTACTGTGTCTGACTTATTAGTTTTGATTATTTTTCTATATTGAAGGAGTATTCGATGTTTCTGTTGCATGCGTTTGGACAAATCACGTTGCAGAAAAACACCTGTGTTCTTTAGTTTTGGTGCATTTTTCAGCATTTGCAAGGCAATCTCATTGGAGCCGGTGTTAATTTTAAATTTAGTTGTAGTGTTGTTTACACTTATTTTTGTTGGTGGAGGGATGTTTTGCACACAGTTAGTACCAAGAAGAAGACGAGTGACAGAACGTAACTTTTCTTCTGGATTTTCTTGCGCATCTTCGTTCGGAATAGAGATAATGATGTTCTTGCCTTTCAATTCTCGACTTTGCGACTCAAGTTCTTCCTCTAGCAAATTACATCTTTCTTCGAAATGTTGAACTTTTTTTGTTAAATCTTCGTTTTGTTTTCGGAGATGATTCATTTCTATGTTGAGCTTGCTCAAGTCTTCCTTAGTGGCCAAGTTTGCAGTAGCCAATGCAAGTTCTGTATGGAGTGAAGAATCAATGATTGTTTTGATTTTGTGCAGGTCTGCTGAGGATATGGACATCTTTTCGTAATGTCATGTTTGATTGTTAAATAATTTTTTTCTCGAATCCCAAACTTGTCTTATAGTACCTGCATAATGTATATTATATATTCGCAAGTGAGGAAAAGATTCGGAGACACAACGGAGCCTTGGGGCACACCGACATTTATTTATTGCAGACTTGAAACCATCCAATACAACTTGTATTGAACGGTCCAGAAGATTTCTAATTCAACGAACAAGAATATCTTCGATCTCAAAAGCACGCATTTTCGATAAGAGATCTTAATGCCAAACTCTTTTAAATGCCTTGGAAATATGAAGCGCGTTTATCATACTTTCGCCAAAGCGATGTAAAAATTTGATTCACTTTTGGGCTATGCCATCAAATCATTAGTGGAACAATTGCTGTGAAAGATATACTGTCAGTCATGAAGAAGTTTTAGATCTTCGAGATATTTCTTAAGCTCAAAGCTAATGCGCGATTTCATGACCCTAGAAAGAAGGGACGTAAGGGCTCTGGTTCGGTAGGAGGAGGGGGATCAAGTGTCACCTTTCTTTGGGTCAGGCTGAACAAATGCTGTTATCATCTTCTAAAAAAGATTCCAAAAGTGTGGGAGCAATGGAAAATCTTCCGTAGTTTCTTTGCCAATATGGAAGAGCACGTATTCAGAAGAATTGTGTCCAGTTGATTTGTGTATATCAAGACCTTTGATAACTCTTGCTACTGTACGAGTGCGGAATAAAAATTGTTCCATGAAAAAAAAATTACTGAAGTACAGGAGGGGCAACGTTGCTGTGAGGCACAATGTAGCTAATAGTGAAATGGACTGCGAACAAGTTTGCTTTCTCTAAAGAGTAAACAATTGTTATGTTACTATCGATGAGACCGAAGATGTTGAGAAGTTTTTAATATTTTTTAACAAATTAGCAAATATTTTTACTGATTTTGGGACATTATAGAAACTTGCCGTAATTTGCGGTCATTCATTAATCAATAACGGAGTTTCATAATAAACCAAGACTTTTTTATTGGGTTTGATACTTTTTACTGTTATGAGTTAAAGCACAAACATACCTAGAAAAAAAACATTTCAGCACGCACTGGCATCAATGTCAATATCGAGGAAGCATATTGGTCAGTTAAATTTACGGAAGAAATTATTCAAGCCGTCTCGGTTAGCTGTCTCGTATTGCCAAACGGTCCTGGTGGGAAGAGGGAAGAGAAATTTGATGAAATGAAACAATAATCCGAAGTGTGAAATGGAAAAGTTTCACTTAATGGTATGCTTATTAGGGTCAAAAGAAGAAACATTTCAAGAGTATGGACGGCTTGCCGACGAACATCCGGTATTCGAGTTGGCACTTCGATCAGCTGGGTAAAGTGACCGAACAAAGATCTCGACATACCTTTCTTCGGGTGTGGTCTGATCGGAGCCAGCTTAAATTGTCAATATTGAAGAAATCGCCTATAATAACGATTTCAGTGCAAGGACAATGGACAAATTTTCAAAATGGAATCAGACAGCGCATCAAAGTCGTTTAAAATCGAAATACTGCATTTGAAAAGACGCTAGCCAACCTTTCATGATCGTTTCTGGACTCAGAACCCTGCTCCTTGAACATGCATTTCCAACGGCAATGTATGCTAGGCTCGTTAAATTCTGAATTTGACAGCATTGTCAAATGGGGAATAAAAAAAAATTGTGTCGAATTTAATCCATAAAAAACACAATGCTGTGTTTTGTTTCTAAAGCGGAATATGATTCCCTTGCCTCTTTCCATGAGTGAAACTTGCATCATGTAAGCCAATTTCACCGTAATACTCGCGCCTCCAATGGAATGCCCACCAATTTATCTCGAGCCTAATTTCGATCGTACTGTGAAGTGCAGGGAATCGTTCTTCAGTCGTACAACTCGAATGTGGAATGTTTTCCCAAAGTCTATTTTCCCATTCCATTATGAAGTTCAAAAGTTTAAAACCAATGTGCAAACGTCATCACCAAAAACAAAGTTTTCATGAACTTCCCTTGAATCCCACATCCATATCCTAAATTCCATTCGCTCCTTCAAAAACTTACCTCCAATTTATGCAATATCTTCTCGAATTCTGGACTTCCAATATTCTCGACTAATTTTGAAAATTCCTCACTCGTCTCAAGCTTGTCGAAGAACAACGACAAAATTTGATCCTGTGGCAGGATATCCAGTATACTGTCAACCAATCCATGAAGTCCATTTAGGCTTTCAACAGGAATCGTTAGATTTGCATTTTTATCTAAAAAAACAACAAATGTTAGTTAACCCCTTTTTCTTCATATTAAGTTTATGAATAAAAAAAACGATAATTCTTTAAATAGTTTCCCTTTCCGGTTGCTATATTTAGTTCTATGCCTTTCTATCAGCATTCAAACATCAAATAAAAAAGATTAAAATGCCCAAAATTAAATATTAAAAAGAAAGGATTCTCGGAATCATTCGAAGGTTTCCAAGGTAGACCTGTTATGACCTTTAAGCGAAAAGAAGGTGTGAAAAGTTCCCAAAATGAATACAGAGAGGATAAAAATCAACATGGAGAACAAAGGACAGTATTTCGTCGTCACTCCTTTCCCTTCAAAGGACATTCATGGAAAAAAAATATTTAAAAAAAAAGAAAATGGGAACCGACTTTGAATGATTTTAATATTTATGACGTGTGGTTGTCCAGCTCCGGCTATCTCAGCATCGACATCGGCAAAGAAAGAAATTCAAATCTAAAAGTTTTTTTTTTTTTTTTATTAAAAAAGGGTATCCGGTATCCGTTGTCCACCTTTTGAGTGTAAATTTACGAGCAGACAGGAAGAGGGGTTAGAGGAGGGTATGGTACACAAAAGGGGGGGTCTTAACGCACAAACGATCCGAGATCCATTGTGAACGCGCAGAGAATAACCAAAAAATTGCCAGACACTCATTTCCATTTCATTAGCAAGGACATGGGACTGCTTTAGCACGTCGCCAGATAGATTACGAGCTCAGCAGAGGGATTCCCTGCTCCGAAGCACTCCTCTTGTCGACACTTTATTTCAAGCGGGGATTGTATACCATGAGGTTTGTGGACGACGACAACGACGACGAAGACCAACGGACGTGGTGAATGGGGTTTTTATTTTTCCCGGATGTGGATTATGTGTAGTTTGTTTTTTTTTTTTGTTGGTGGTTCTTTCCCTTCTCCCATTTTGGCTGGAAGAGATTATGTAATATTACAAAAGGTGACCAAACGATGTAATTCTCCAGAGATAGTCCAGTAGAAGACAATCGGAATTGTGTTTGCGTTGCGGTAGGTGGTATAAACGATGACTGTAGCTCCCGGACCAGACTTTATATGCAGAAATTACAGGGTCTTATGACAAACTTTGTATTAAATGTGCCGAAAGTATCAATTAGGATTTTATTGGCAGTTTAAAGAATTAAATAGAGAGTTCAAAGATAATCCGACAGGCAACGTCTTTGATGTGGTTCATATTCTTGTAGAGGTGGACAGCCGCTTTGAAAAGTGGTATTAATATAGGCACTTGGAATTGGTTCTTACCTACAATTGAGAACTGCTCTTGAAAAATTTGTTCTGGTTTTTCAATTTCATATTATAAGCTCCAACAAATTCCCAAGAGTCGTTCCTAAATTTTTTCGAAGTTTCGAAGTCTCTTCGTTTTCAAGTATTTTGTGTGTAATATCGGTATAGGGATTGAACACTTTGAATTTATTTTGTGAACGCATCCTTTCACTAATCATCAAACTGTCATTGTCAGTTTATTCAGTAAACTCAACATTTCAATCACGGTAAAGTATACGAGCGAGCAACGTCTGCAAATTATAAGAACTATCTAACAAAATTCGGAGTCGGTGACCGCAACTTTAAGAGCGTTAACTCCAATTTTCTGTCGTAATTCTCGTCCTAGTAGACTTGCAATAACAAGTTTAGTGCAAAAATTTGAGACTAAATTTTTGTTGTGTGATGTTGCCGTGTCAGTGAGATAACGGGTTGGTCGAAGTGTCGATAACATCGCTGCCGCTCAGGCGTCCGTAGCAAACGATCCAAATCAGTCAATTCCACGGCGTTCTCAAGAATCGAACATCGCTCAGACCACATTATGGGTATTTTGCTTAAGGATCTTGGTTAACACCCATACAAGATCAAGAACAGAAGCCAATGGACCATTTGAAGTGACGTACATTCTCCAATTGGACTCTGAAGAATATGCGCCAAGATGATGAATTTCATTGCAAAATCATCTTCAGTGACGAAGCTCATAATATGCGTTATTGGCCGGGTGAAAGTCCAGATTTGCTTAATGAATCACAACTTCATCCTCAAAAATACCTAACTGTTTGTTGCGGTTTGCATGCCGTCGGCGTTATTGGGCCATATTTTTTTCGTAGACGCTAACGTCACGTTACTATGAAAAACCAGCGTTATTGCACCAAGATAACCGATTATTTTTGAACCGAATTGGAAGATATGGACTTGGACGATATGTGGTTTCAACAAGATGGTGCCACAAGCCAGCACATCTTACAATCGATTTATTGAAGAATAAGTTTGATGAGTGGGCCAGTCAATTGGCCGCCTGGTTCATGATTTACCGGCTCTAGACTATTTTCTTTGGGGCTACGTTAATCATTGGTTTATGCCAACAATCCGACGTCGTTGGAAGAGCTCAGAGCCAACATTGAACGCGAAACAGCGGCCGTTTCGACCGAAATGTGTAACCGAGTCATCGAAAATTGGGTCCACCGAATCGACTGCTGCAAACGTGCCCGCGGTGGCCATATGAACGAAGTCAAGTTCCATTCATAAATGTTTTGATTGTACTTCAAGCCGATAATAAAGTTTTTAAAATATCTCAAATGGTTTGCGTTTTATTTTAAAAATAATTGTCAAGTCCTTATTGGAAAACTACATTTCTTCTTCTTCTTCTGTAAGTCGAAGATTGTTATGATCTTTACTGGAACCACACTAAGGAAAAATCATTACTGCATCATCTGTAAATTTGAATTCATGCTTCTCCAACACCAAACTTCTTTGACAAACACTTTTGACAATGTCGATTACTCTGCAATCGCATTGTCACTGAAGAATTTAAACATAATCAGCTTACATATTTCTTCTTAAACCGACATTTTTATGATTTCGAATAGGGCCAAATCTCTCTCTACTTCACCCTGTGGTGTTTGTGAAAGTTTTTATAGTGTATTTCTCCTTAAGTCGCCTTTTACCACAAGCGGGAAGATGCTGCAGTAATATTTTACCACATCCATGCAGGAGCAGGGGGGACCTAAAAATAACCGACGAGTCCGGACGGCTACATGAGATGCACTTTGTTGAGACAAATTTTACTTTTGGAGCACTTGTCATAAGTCAAAACCTTGCAAGAGGCAGCCCCATGAATTAAATGGTGGCTCTAACGAGGAATCGAACCCCGACCCTTTGGCATAGCAGTCGGGCACACTAACCACTTAACCACGGGGCACTACTAACTAGTTTACTTGATGAACTAATAATTCGAATGCTAAAAAGCCAAAAAATCAATAATAAAATATGCGACTGCAAGCAGGTCAGCCAGTAGAGATACGCCACAAGATAGTCTTACGCCTCCTTCTTTGGAACATGGTTGTTCGCTTATAAGCTTCTAGTAGCCCCGAAAAGAAATTCAAGGTGATTGCTCAGACTAAAGACATTCCTTATGCCGTTTTATAAAAATATCCTCAGACATTAACAGAACTTTTAAAATTTATTTTAAATAAGCTACTCGGTGTGGATTGGGTGTAAGCCCCAAGGTAAGGATGAATTAAAAAAAAAAACGAAATCTAAATTTCTATCTTATCCGACAACGCAGGCATTGGTATACCTAGACTAATGTTGATTCAAGACGCTACAGCCTTGTTGATCAACACTTTTAATTATATTATAATTTCAACCAAGTTAGCTGATTTTGGAAAAAAAATAAGTTCTCCAAGTTGACACCATGACACTCCGGTACATTACGAAAAATCAGTAGTTGGGCAAAGTAATGAAGACATTTGGGACATTCGGGACAATGATATAGACAATCATAACTGAAACACTTTTGCTATATTTTAATTTTAATTGTCTTATACGAATTTTTTTCAATTTTATATAGCATTTCAATCACAAAAAAAACTTTTTTTATTTCCAAAAATATATAAAACATTCCCATTAAAACGTCAAGCCATACTCACCCTCCTCAACCAAGTTCTCCTCCGGTCGACCCGTAACATTAACCAAAGCATACGCCAAATTAACCACATCCAATCCACTATTATTAAGATAATTCAAAAACGAATTCATCTCAGGATTTGCAATTATCCGTTCCCTCAAGTCATCGAAATCATTGCTGCGCAGATAAGTATATCCCTTCTGCACTTCCATGTCATTCTGATAATACCTAGCCACAATCCCACTCACTTCCTGCGGCACCAAACTCACAAAGTCACTCATATCGATTTGAGGTTTTTCAAAAACATAATTTCCATTTTCGACCTTCACAATCGAATCATCCACTTCGTCATTGTCGTCGTGGTCGTCGTCAAAGTTCCAATGGACAAAATCATTGCGGGGCTTAGTTTCTACGAATATCAATTCATCTGACTTCATATCACTATTGAGGCTATCCTGAATGGATGATGTTACATTCTGAATGCCATAGTGCATAATGTCATCGATGATGCCGAGACTTCCCGAAATGCGGGCCAAATCGCGACTATCAACTCCCGAAAACGTCATCATCATCAACATAATGACGGAGAAGATTGTGCCAAGCAAAAAGGAATTTTTCATTACCAGCATGGTCGAGGATTTAAGGAGATTTCGCAAGGATTAAGAACTACACTGTCAGATACTACTACTATACCGTTAAGCTGGTGTACGACGAACGACCGAATGCGACCCCAGCATTCGACTAATTGAATTAAATCCTCAAATCTGTTGCTTGGATGAATTCGTTCCGCAGGCCATTGAGCGGTGATGGTGGGCACCCACATCACATAGATATTGGAGTGTCTGTGATTAAGTTCACGCCAAGCTGTTTTCGCCCGCAATTCAAGAGGCGGAACGGAACGTATCCATAAGATTGTTTATGTGGCAGATGGAGCAAGGCAAATTAACTAATTTAACATAAGTACTAGTTGGATGGATGCGGCGGAGGCTGGAGGTCGATGGTGGATGCACGTTAATCAAATCTCGTCGGGGTATCTAATGGAATTCATTCGGGGAGGCTGTTATGTTTGGAGTCTCGTTTATAGTTTCGACCCCCAATTAGCATATGAGGGGTGCGTGTCTTGATGATTATCTTGTAAGACTTTCAAAGGATGGCTGGGGAGTGTAGACGTGGGCTGTTTAAGACGGAAGAGTGTTCTGTTCTCGAAATTTAAATTGGAAGCTTGACTGGGAAGTGTTTCAAGACAGCTATAATAGTGTTGCGCTGATATAGTCTTTGAAACAGTTTTTCGTTGGGTTATTTTTTTGTGAGTTTTTCAGTAGGTAAACATATCGTCTAATCATAGACTACAGAATTACCTTGCGTCAATCTAGACTGAATGTCTGGGAGCTGGAACAACAGATTTGGTTTATCGATACTTGAATTCTATTAATTTCAAAAGATAATTTTTATCGCATTCTTTGTATTGCCAAAGACAATCTTGAGTATATGGTTGATCCAGAGACTTCTAGGCTTGGCCGGAATCCTATTGAAGACGAATGGGCGAAGGAGGAAAAAGCACCAATCTTCTTATTTACGCAAACCTCCAAGAAAATCATCTAGCATAGAATTTCTAAACAATCACCGACTTGAGAAAATAACTTTCTTCACAGAACTCCAAAAAACAAGGCTTTTCCTCTGCTTCACCCACATTGACTCAGTAAAAAAAAAACAAAATTAAAAAGATGCCCCAAACTTTAATGACAGAATCCAATAAAAACACGTCAGTCATGTGTCAACCGTTTTCCCTTACTTGAAGCAATCAAAAAGTTTCTTTCTTTTTCTAAAGACAATGCCTCTTCCATAAACTTGTCACACTAAAGATTCCTCAAGCAGCCAAAACACCAAAAGGTGTGGCAAAACAAATTCTTTCGCTCTTCCTATACATTATGGAACTGCGAAACACAAAAGTATGCCCAAAAACCACCCGTAATATCAATCACGCCCATCACATGCTACAACCATCTGCCCCAAACCTCAAACACCGTCAAAACGTAACTTTTTCCCGTGCGGCACAATGTAATACTTGACTACCTTCGGTGAATAAAAAATTACTGTTTCGCTTGTAGAGCATCTATATCACAACCTATGGTGTTCCCTATCCTCACCCTTGATTCAGCTATTCAGCAGCTGAGTTTTTGACACGTTTCGTAAATATTTGAGCACGTTTTGGGTTTAAGTTGACCATTTCCGCGGTTCAAGTTACTTGATTGTCTGTTAATAACAAAAAGAAAAAAAAGTTCGGTGTTGTGTGCGCGGAGTTCAAGACGGTCGGTGGTGGCAGTAAAAAGGTGAATCGTTTTCATCATCAATGGCGCACGGTTTCCGTTTCACCTTTCCGGTGTTTGATCGACCATGCAGGGAATTCAATATATTTTTACTTGCAACTATAAAACGGTTTGCACTGTTTGGATTCGAAACTTCTTGGATGTTATATTGAATTACTTGGTGAGATTGATTTTGACAGTTCGTAACGTAGAATTGTTTGCTTTGTATGTTTATTATTCGAGTTTCTTGATTCAAAATTGAAAACTAACTACTACTCAATTTTTAAAAGTGCCTGTTGCTCTTTTCAAGTGAAGAATGTATTTTGGGAAATTTAAATAACCATCTCAAAATTTAAATAATTTAATTGTTTTGCAATTTCTTCTGGGTTTCTTAAAAAATTGTCTTCTGGAGGCAATAGCCTTGTAAAAAGAAGTTTTTTTTTAATTTCTACTTCGACAGTTTTCATATAAGAGTCTCTATGTAAATCGCTGTTTCGTATGTACCACGAAGCATTAACGATAGCTTTGTTTTTACATAAATGTCAGCTTTTGAGTAACAACTCGGCTTGGTTCAACCCTAAAGTTTTAATCCATGTGTAAATACCATTTGAAGCACTTGCTTGTAGATTAGCAGTTTTCTATGAGTTCTCATTTTGGAGTATTTCCCAATAATCGAGTTCGGTTCTCGTTATTTTATATAGAGTTCTTCTGGTTTCTTTATAACGTTCAGCAGCTTAGTTTTAAAAGTATCCAGTGAATATAGTTGTGAACTTTCTAGCAAGTGAAGTTTACCAGTGTTGTGTTGGATTCGTAAGAACAGTACGCAATGCTAACGTCAAGTTTTTTTTATTTCGCTAAGCGTATTTTGTAGCTTTATCGTCACCAAATATGGCCATCATGAAGTCTTCTTTTTGGCGTGATAATGTCTTATACATCGCATCGATGACACGCTGCATATACGAAATAACATGACTCATGCTGATAGGAAAAGTAACGCGTTACGCTAACCGCGATAGGTTTTTTCAACCAAAATCGATCGCAAACGTATTCGGAGCACCAGGCCAACATGAAAAAAGAACAGCAAAAAATGCAAATTCCCAAAAATTCAAATTCGAAAAATACAAGAAGAGAAAAAGAAATACAAAATGGGCGGAGTTATGTTAAAGTAGAAAGTAGATGTAGATATTGGGGTGTGTGTGTGTGGATTTAACGAGAGGGTTTGTTTATAATTTTTTTTGTTGATTCTGAGGCTCGGTGCATACTTGCGTCATTTTGACTCAGCGGTGACGCTTTTGGGATTTACATTACTCACAAATGACGCAGCGGCATCTGACGAGTGTGTGCACCACTCTATTTATTTGTGAGTACTGTAAGACGCAAAAGCGTCACCTCTGCGTCAAAATGACGCAAGTGTACACCGGACCTGAACTGTGACAAAAATCAATTGCCAGAGTATTCTGTGTGTATGTATGTCGAGCATTATTTTCGCATTTTACATTTAAACATGTTTTTTCTAGGGTGTAGTAACGCGCGCCTGGTAACGCTAGTTAAATATAAAACTGGTGCCGATTAGTACTAGATTGTTCGTACAATAGTGTTTTTGGTACTAGAATTTTGTGATTAGTACTAGAATTTAGTGGTATTGTATTTTTGGTACTGGATTTGGAACTAGAATTAGTACTAGATATAGTACTTGGTAGTAGATTTAGTACCAGTTTTTTACGTGATAAGTGGAAATTATCGTTCGTAAACCGACTTTACAGACAACTAACTTTTTTTTAAGAGTATTTCGAACAACACTGGCGTAAGAAAACTTACTCGAGGGTCACCATTTTTTTCTTTATATAAATTTAAAATACTCCATTCCTATTTTCTAGGTAGGATTCCGGATCTTTTCGGAAACAGTTGTCTTAATTTAAATCTTGGTACCAGAAGTTATTGAAAGCTTGGCCATAAATCGCAATTTTCATTTTCGTTTTTTTATTCTATTTTTCTGGTTCCCTGTGCTGGGACGGAGTACAATATTCCTGCAGCGCCTTTCCGCATTGTCGTAAAAGTTGATTAAAGGAGAAGGAGAAATTACACACTAATGAACATCAAGTTGAATCTAGTGACATTCAGTTGGTTTTTGGGTCTCAGAAAATGAAATGGAAATCTTAACTTAAGGAGGACCTTAGTTTAAGCAAGCCAGTCTGAATGATAACCAAGAGTTTTAATCACGTGAGAAAGCCAATGAATGAAGATCTCTGCAAATTCTCTGTGTTCTTTGAGAATATTCAGGTTTCTAAGTTGAAGCTGATTTTGATAGGGGAGCAAAACAAATCGATCATTCCACGACAGAACGCAAAGAGCAAATGTGAGGAAACGATAATGAATGCTCTCGACTCTCAGAGATATGAATCTGCTGATATAGAGACCATATTTGGTTATGTAGATGGATCGGTCGACGTAAGAGTCGGAGAATTGTTTGGATCAAATTTTCAAAAAGCCAAGTGCTGAGTTGGCTATATGGATTGATTACGGAGAAGGTTGCGTTAACGTGAAAAAATGATTTATTAACTTTGGCAATATTTAGCTCTTAGCAGTTTTTAAGGCATCTGACCAAGAAACTATCGAGATTAAGTTGAAAGAGAAAATAAACAAGTTTAGAAGAAATTTTCCTGAAATACTTGGTATCGATATTTGGGAATGTTTGATGACAATTTCAATATCCTTAAGAGTAAAGATATAAAGGAGAGGACACACATGGCTGCCTTGGGGGACCCCTGCTTAAATGGATTGAAAGGTTAAGATCTGAAAACGAATATATTGTCATATCGGTTTGCTAGACAAATAGAGAATTCAATCCATTTTATAAAGATAGGTTCATAGCCAAAGAAAGATAATATGAAAACAGTTAGTCTATGCGACATTTTATCAAATGTCTTGTTAAGCCAGTAGAGGTAACATCTACTTCTTCCTCTTCTCTGGGGCGCAGAGGGTATGGGCTACAAATTCAATTGGTTTAGTGTTAATAGAACTGCATTTAAGAAACCCATGTTGTCTAGGAGAAATCGATGACTTACAACGGAAACTTAAAGTTTCGTAAAGAATTTCATGGAAACCATGTGGGGCAGCGAAAATTCGATCATTAAATTGATTTTACTTATTTTCGATAAGATAATCGATAATCGAAATAATCTGAATCAGTTTCGGTGAAAGATTGCTTGACAAAAAAATGGCGATATCTTGTGGATTATTTAAAATAAAACAATTGTTTCGAAGAGGAAACAACAAACCGCTAAATGATGGTTGTGAAATTAATGCGTTTTAAACAATTAAGTTGGTTGAATCATAGGCAGCGGATGAACACCGGAGGACCGGCACGTAAAGTCTCCAACGCCTTACTGGAAGCAGATTTTATCTTTGATAAGGTTGATGATGATCTTAATCAACTTGGCGCATAAAATTTGGAGACGAGTAGTGGCAAATTGAACTGGCTGGAAAGTTGTAGACATGACAACAAAATGACAAAACCAGCCTAAGAAACGGTTTTTAGTAAAAAAAAACGACAAATTTTTGTGTCGATTTTCATAAAATCCTGATTTTGTATATAACAATTTTTTAATTTTTGAAAATTAATTTTAAAACTATTAAGAACTCAGATTTATATTGTTTGGTCCAAATATTAATGGCTACTCCCATAATCCTACTAAGCTTAAACTTATTTTTTGTCACCAAAGAGTAAAAGAAAGGAAAAATATATGGCTCCCATAGACCGTTTTCTTTCCTTGCATTTTTCGAAAGCACAGTACCTACTTTAAAAAAAGGTCCTTGTCTTTTTTAATTTTGTTCTTTAACGCAGGTTATTGACGCGTTAAGGTTTGCGTTCCTTCAATTTGTTGATTTTAAATTTTAAGACGAGTTTTTTTACAAAACCTCTTTTATTAATAAGTTACTGGTTTCTTCCGTTTTCCAATGAAACCAAAAGAAATAGTTTCTAAAATTGAACAATGTAACACTTTTCCGCTAATTTCATCGTATCGCTCTAACATTTTCGCCTTAATGATATTTATTAGTTTCTAAATAGTCCTTGTCTCTATATCAAGGAGAAATATGGAAAGATTAAAAACAAATTTCATGCTGGTATTTTTTAAATCGTACTAATGAAATTCCAGAAGAAACAAATAATTAGAAGGCATTAATATCGGCCCGAAGTTCATTACATATCTTACCTGTTTTTCTAAACTCGTTTTTAAGTCCCATGCATTAAACTCAGTTATTTTGAGTTATTTTTGAGTGCGAGTCTTGATTCAATATATCAACTCTCATGTCAAGAATTATGACAACGCGCATTGTTTAAACATTCAATTCCTGCCTTGGGGTTCTGATTCCACAAAGCTTTCAACGGTATTCAAATCAAAACTCAGACATTCCTTGATTTATGTCAAACTTTCTCAGCAACCAAACGTCTCTGGAAATCCTGTTGCTATAGATATCACTATACAACATAATATACTCCACTATGCTAAACCTACACCTGTCATCCGTCAACTACTCTGCTTTAATACGTCCCTTATAGTTTAAACTTTTCCGGTACCTACTCATTGCTTGGGGGTCCTTTGCCTGGCACCATTCAACTCAGAACTCACACATGAACCTCAACCTTCCTGTCCTCCACCTCATTTCACATTTCCTTATTATACGAGACTCGCTTACAGATGACAAATGACAAAACTTAATCATCCAAGAAATAGCAATGGCGTAGTTAAGGAGAAATTTGCCGTTAGATCAAATAATGCCATTATGATATACAGGTGGGTCCTAAGTTTTAAAATCGTGCCCGTTGTCGCCCGCATACCGCAGCCTCATATATCCTCATATTGAACACTGTTGCCGTTACCGCTTTAAATGAAAGACGACTTTATTCAACTCCATTCCATTCATTTTATACCGCATCGTTCCGAATTGAAAAACGGAACGGAAGCACTCATGCAAGCTGGCACTGCCACACACACATCCGTTACAGTAAGTTGTGCCGTCTGTGAAGTTTTTACCACACAAAATGTCTCTAATTTTAAGAATGTGTGTTGCAAAACTTATAGAATATGAAGAAGCAAGTCGAAGTTCGTGTGCGGATGAAGAACGACAAAATGTACACAAAATTCTGTGGAAAGTTCAGGTGGAAATGGCAGACATTAGTCGCCCCGGGTTTTGGTCGAAGCCGAGGTATGTGTCGGGGAAAAGTCCCAAGTTGGACCTGGGCCTGACCATGCTAACGCAGCACATAAATTATAGTAGTTTGAATAATGTTGCTCGTAAAAGGGACGAAAGTGAAATACGTAAGGATATTTCTATATGAGTAGTAGCAACATTCTCAATGTGGACAGAGGGCAGCTTGGTCTGATATACTCATTGAGATTAGCACAAGACGAATAGGCCCAGTTCATAGCTAATGGTACGGAAATTTCAACCTGGAATATAACATGGTGAGCAGGCTATCTATAATCGAGGGAACGAGCCAAGAAGGCCAAGAAATACAGCAGAAAATTTTAAGGATGTGTAACCTTAAGTGAAGATAGATAAGATTATATTTGTGGTGTGAGTTTGAAGGATTATTCCATTCCTAAGGGACAAACAACACCTATTTCATGCATAGTTGCGGAGGGCAATAGAGTGGCTGATAGGTAGGTAGGAGTGTTAGTTGGGAGGCCTGGAGTTAAAAACCAATTGGATGTGATTTGTGTATGAGAACTCCTCAGGTGGGATGCAAATGAAGTTGGCAAGTGGAGCGAAAGAATGTGTTTTTGCCTGGGTGGTTGTGTGAGTTCGGCCCATTAGACGGAGAGGGCTTGAAGAAGAAAGGATCTTATTTCGTATATCAAACTGACACTTTCAGGGACGACTGAGCAAATGTAGGGTTGTTTATTGATTTGTTTGTCTTGGAGTGGCATATTATGGTTTAAAGGAATTTATTATGAAAACATGTAATTTATTCTTGAAGCGCATCGAGGAAAGGGTAATGAATTAAAAATCATGACTTTGCGTCTAATAAACAATATAATTTCTTAAGACCCTATTCTTCCCAACTTAGCATAACAATGAAAATATTTACGATTTTGCATTTCGCTATTTCAGTTCACACTGTCTTTCGTCAGAAAATTCACATATGTATGTAGAAAAATTATAAAAATTGTTTTAAATCCCAGGAACAAAAACGAAGCTGTATGCCAATGAATCAATAACATACGCAACACCCTTTCCACCGGAAATCGCTGCCAGGAGAGTGGCGGATCATATAAGAAACTTGTGAAACTACTGCCTCAAATGGAGGTAGAAGATAAATAATAGCAAAAGCAATACGAGATAACTTATCTGCTTTAGAACACAGCAAAGAGCAATCGATGACTTTTTGCATCACACTGTGATACCATTAGTATCAAGCTTCAAGCTAGCAGACAACATCGTGATAAGGACAAGAACAAAGTTTTGGAGTGAATTTCACCAATTGCTTCTTCAAATTCAACCCTTCGCTTAGGAGTCCGGCATACTAACTATTAATTTATTAAAAAAACATATGGAACTTACTGTAATAATTCTGTAGTACTGACCGAAGTAAGAAGGAGCAAACATTGAAAAAAAACCTAAGCAAGGTATGAGCAGACATTAAAAAATCTAGCAATGGAAGCAGTCGGGCAGACAAAAAGCTGTAAGCGAAAAGGTAAAGAAAATACCACACGAGCCTTAACTAAACAGGAGTTTTTGAACATCAATCAAGTCAGGAGAGGAGATAGTTGGATGCTAAGTCTTGAAAGAGAATCTTTGTGAGAAATGTAAATGGTAAAAAAAGTTATCGGATATGTAATACTGCGATGACTGCAGAACAATTGTTGGTTCTTCATATGACGGTATTATCATGGAGTCTTCTAAGCGACCTCGAGAGCCAACTCGTAAGTGGAAGGAGAGTTGACTTTTTACTCTCGACATGTCAACCTTTTGGGAGTCACTCGCCAATTGGCATACGTTTTGTTCACTATCGGAGATTAGCTCGCACAATTCCAACAGTGTTTGTATTTTGAGAGAAGCTATCGAGAGCATACATGGCAAAGCCGTGGACGGTCTGAACATTTAAAAAGTGTCAAAACTACAACACTTGAAAAGTTTTTTAATACATCTTAAATAATAATGAATTTATGAAAAGTTTTTCAAAAGTTATGGGGCGGGTTTTAATAAAATGTTTGGTTTTATTTTTAATTTTTTGAAAAAAAAAAAATATTATTTTAGCATGCAGTTTTTTAGAGTTTATTAATATACAGCTGATTATAAAATTATAAATATATTTTTATTAGTCTTAAAAATATGGAATTTTCAAAAAAAAAATCAAAAATTAATTATAAATAAAAAAAATAATTATTCAAAATATTGGTATGCAGAAACAATTTTAAATATATTTTTATTAGTTTTAAAAATATGGAATTTTCAAAAAAAAAAAAATCAAAAATTAATTATAAATAAAAAAAAATAATTATTCAAAATATTGGTATGCAGAAATAATTCAGCTAGCTAGATCGTCTCAAATGTAAAATTTGAAATAAATCCAATGAGGCGTTACCGAAAAAAGTCGAAGCGAAAAGAACCATTAAAAGACTTGTCCGGTAAATTTGGTTTTGACAAATAGTACCTATTATAATCGGAAGTTAAAATGCAATTATAACGGAATTAAAAAAAAAATAATATTAATAATGTTAAATAGTGATATTTAAAATATTGGGCCCAAAGGATTCTATTATATATTCTTCTTCGCTGAAGGTCACTTCTGAGAGTAGTTCACGCACCGTTTTAGTAGCGACAGTTTATCCATAATGTAATTTAGCACTTTTTTTAAGAATACATGTTTCTTTCACTACCCAACGGATAACTGCTAGAAGAAAATAAGTGGACACGGTTTATGAGATTACTCTCAGGAAACAAACTCTCAAAATTCTTCGGCGAGCTCGAGATATTAAAATTGTCCAAAATATTACTCTCAAATGGACAGTCACCAGAGAGTAACTCTCGCGATTTTATTAGCGAAAGTACCCTCAAATAGACACACATCTTAAGCGTAGTTGCTCGTGGTCTTAACCTGTAATAAGGAATCGACTACTTACAATGTCATTCGAAAAATGGTGATCAACCTTTTTTTTTGAATTTTGTCAAAATAGTTGCGGCAACTATATTTTTTTTAATGAGTTTTTGTTTTCTTAAAAAATAGATGGATGTTTGGGTGAGTACCTGGCTCATTTTTAGGTGATTGAAGAGAAATGCTTAATTGGTGTAGAGTTTTCGTTTTAGTAATTGCTTCTCATAAACATTTTCTATCTAAGTAGTACTTTGTTGGACCTTCTCTTAATTTTTTATAGCTGCACATCTGCGAGACATTGACTCAGATAGGTGTTTCCATGTTGATAACGGTATGCTGTTCCAGGTCCAGGCAAGTAAAATAATCTTAAGTTCTAAATTTGAAAACGATTGGCCTAACCGTTCAGGCTGTAGTCATTTATCATGTTATTTTTGAAAAGAATTTAGCTTATTTATAAGCTTGATATTAATTACTCAAATTAAAAAAAAAAAACAAGTTCATACAATTTTGGCTGTAAGGCGTGTCCTGTTGAAAAATTTATCTACAAGTGTCACCAAAAAGCTCCAACGCAGAGGGCTCAAATTAGTTTTTCAGAACCCGTAAATAAACTTTTGCAGTGACTTTCGATTCTAGATACACCGAAGTCTTGAACCGATATGGTTCACCAAACAAAAAAACCATCTTCCACTGAGGTTTTCTTTTTTGCCCCCCTGAGCCTTTTTTTTCTGCTGGTACTCCCGGTCTCCATTCTTGCAGATTATCAACACAAACACAGGAATGGTTGAGAGCATAATTCACTAGGCCTTGGCTCCTTCAGGACCTGTCGCGGCAGTAAATTTATTTATTTATTTACTCCCGGTCTCATGAAATATATTTATTACGTTACACAGTTTTTTGAGCAACAAGTTTTTTTCCTAAAATCTTTTGAAAAGTGGTGTAGTCGTAGAAACTTGGAAAAGGGATTGATCTGAATGAGTTCAGAATATTGGTATGGCCAATAGTGTGTTTTCTATTAAATATTGCTCAATAGGTGTTAAATGCTGATCATTCTATTTTTTATTTCTCGAAGATTGCTGTAAGGGTTTCTTGGCCGTTTATATCTAAAGTGTATGAGGACGCAGGAGGCTTTATGTTGCTTCGAGTGAAAAAATTGTCGAGTTACTTTTTGGTCCCGCAGGCATTAACGGTGAGTGGAAAAGGAGATGCAAAATGGAACTGTAAAAAAACTGAAAAGTGCAAAGTCTCAGATTGCTGGGTAATATAGGGCGGATGGACATCAATGCTTCGACACGGAAAATGTTTGATTACACTCTGAAGAGGAAAGACCAGGATTTTGGTGACGGACGTAAGGTGGAAGAGGACCTCAACCGACTTCACGTGCTAAGCTGCAGGCAGCTGGTTAAGGACCAAGATGACTGAAGAAGCTTTTTTCTTAATACCCAGGTCCACCCCGGACTGTAGGCCGTTTAATATGAGCTCCTCTTAAAGAATGTAGGTGGACAAGCTTCTCCCTTAAGATAGAAAGTGAAGATGATCTTGGTAACCAAGTTGATAAAAACGAATTTTTATGAACAAATATCACTTAAGAACAACACCCTTGTCATAAAATCGTATGTACTTCCAAGACCCATAACATAGGAATATTCCATTCATGATCCATAACTTGAGAAAATTAAAAAAGTCGAATATCTAATACCATAACAATGTTCTCTGCTATCCTGCGCACACTAACACACATGGAAAACCAAATGGAAAACAAGTTGTAGATAAAGTGATTTACATGTTTTCGTTTCTTCCGAATTCCTAAATTTTCGCACGTGACACTCAGTTATTATCATATCCTGTGAATAAAAATTTTGCCAAAAAAAACCTTCAAAGGACCATAACAAATATTGAACGTTCATTGAAAAAAAACTTGTCCTTTCTTCCAAAAAAGCCTGCCATAACTGCTATGGCATTTCACTGAATTTGAATTTCACAAAAGGTAACGTAAATATTTACCATCGCCCGAAACGACCACTTCCAAATGGAAATCAATAATGCTTTGCATGGTAACTAAAAACTAACCTCTTTTATCCCCAAAGGGGGGATCGGACGACACTGCAAAAAAAACTCTTAATGATTTCTTTTTTACCTTGTGGATACAAAACGTATCCTCGTCCTTTTTTCCTACCAAAGGGCATGTGTCAATTGGGAAAAAATGCAAATTAGACTTTGGGTCTTCATATATGTATACTGTTACCTGAGCCGCCTGCATACTATTGTATTCACCCATCATCCTAAAAAGGGATCGAAATTGATAAAAAAATGGAAGGAGAGAGCAATCCAATCGGTGTCCATTTGCATACTGAAATCACCATTTTCCACGAGCTAATCTACATTCACACCTTACGAACATGAATGTCAATTCAATTCCGATTCCCATTCCTCAAGTATGTAGTTCTTCCTGAGTCCTATATGGGATGTCCTTGCTGAGCCCCCTTAGCAGTCTATTTGTTGAGTTCTTTTTGTTGTTTTGGGAGTTAGATTAAGACAAGTTGCCTTGGAACATCTAGATCCCTCTGCCATCGATAGGGACATCTCTTAAATAACGCGGGGAATTTTGTTGGACTTTTTTTTTGATGCATAATGATATCGTAAAAGTTTTCTCGTTCCAGCGAACAGCTTTATGCGAGTGCGTGGCGTATTCATCAGAATATAAATTGGTTCGTTTGCTATGACTGCCCCGAAGGAATATTGGAGTTTATACTTGTCAGAGGAGGAAGAAAAACTTCACATTTTTTGATGGAAACAGAATGAGATTAAACCAAACTGTCCTTTGCATACATGTTATACTCCTGCGAGGTGTTTGGTCATATGTGAACAAGGAGGTCTAAGAGTGGACAAATAATACTTTTTTTATAATATTCTAATCATAAGCCTGGCTGTACGTTTGTATGTTTGACAATCACGTCTGAACCATTGAAGCTATCCACTTATTTGCACACCATTATGTTCCCGTGGTGTTCCGAAATGTTTTTGTTTGGATTACAACCTCCTAGATGGTATTTCGGTTCTTTCTTCTATTTTTTTGTTTGTTTAGAAGGTGTTAGCTCAAATTGTGTGTCTTCGCCAAAAAATCGAGGTATTTATTAAAACGCAATTTCTCTTGTAAATCATTTTTATATAAAAAGTATTATATTCGATGAATGTTTGTGGGTTATTTTCATGGTTATCTGGATGTTTTTATCATTGGATAGGTGGCGCTGGTGTCGACACCAAGAATAGGTATGAGCCAAGTAACGCGCGGTTGATCAGCTTGTTTCTCACTCTCGAATAATTTTCTGTAACTCTATCGACTTGGGGGAAGTTCTCTCTACCTCATCATGGTTTCTTCTGGTAACGAAGACAATTAAGAACGGATCACGCTGTGGCTTACTGGTAGTGATCATGTTTCGGTCTTCATGTCTAGTAGGATCTTCGGGTAAAAGGAGAAAAAAGTTGGACCTTGTTTGCAGTCTACGTATGACTACATGTCATCAGTTGATAAGAGCCATGTTTTTTTGGCAAATCTTTTCGCAGTGCAGTAGGATTTTTCACACACAACAAATTCAACATCCCACTACCGATAAAAGGAAGTTGAATTCAGCTGCGGATAGATACCATATTTTCTTGTAAGTTTTCCATTTTACTTGTCAGAAAATTAATAATTTCTGTACGTTCCCGCTTTCCCTGTTCATGTTTTTTGTTTGTGTATCATTTATTTGGCAGTTAGATTGTCAAGAGAGTCTTTGACGCCGGTGCCTAGTGTTGAAGACCTCCCTGATAAAGACACCTGTAAAAACGATATTCGGAGGGCTGATGCTAGGGCAACTGGTTGCAATTAGTAGCAAATAGTTGTGGGGCTTCGATGGCTGATTTAAGTCTGTAATCCAAACTGAAAAAAAGGAATTGACGGAAATCGTTGCTAGCGGTGACGTGACAACTCATGGTGTGTCGCGCTTTGAGCACTACCTATAGGTTTAGTTCGAATTATTGGCCTTAACTTTAGTTACGCCTTATAACAACAGGTACGGACAGCGCTGTACGTGAGGTTTCTAGTAAACGGTGTATCTAGCTTCGGGCGCTTTTAATCTATAGATTATGGTTTTTATGGGATAACGGTAAAGCTAGATTCTCCGGAACTTTTGTTCTTTAATATGCTTTTTGGGCCATCGTTTGAGAATAGATCCACAAAATGGATTTGTGTTTCAGGATTGAGCGAGGCCGACCCTGGTATAAATTCCGGTACCATCACGGGTTAATAGGAAACTCAGAAGCTTCATGCGTGCTGTGACTATTAAAAATCACGAGGGCAATGGTATCTCAGTTCTATGCCGCAAATTGACATCCTTATCTTACACCTATAATGTATAGGCTCACCGTGAAATTAAGCCTTAATAGGCAGGTGTTCACAAAGAAATAATCCGTATCTTTTTCGACAAGGTAGCCGCCATAAGTGTGAAAGAATTTAGCCTTCCAACTTTTTTACTGCTTCACCTTACCTATTTTTGCCGAAAAGATCTCAGAAATTATGGCAACCCACGTAATTTTGAAGTGTTTGAGGCCAACTAAGCCTAACTTTGAAAGTTCATGTTATGATTTTACTTTCCCATTTGCATCTTGTACCTTAGAATCATTTAGTTCTAGGCTTCTCTTGACCCCACTGTGTTGGTTTTCTATAAAGACATGCTGGAGACATGGACGATGTATTGAAAATTGATTTCATTATATTGTCATCCCTTTCTAAACAGTTCAAACACATTGTTGGATGCTGTGTCCTATAAATCTGAGGGTTAATCACAGTCACAGTCCACTTCAAGGTATATACATAGGTATTTCCACACATGTGTTATCTTTCAGTTAGAACGTCATAAAAAATAGAAGCACAAATTTCTACGCCCCAGGGTCGCAATATCGCTTGCTACAGTAGAAATATAAGAAACTAAATAAGACATTTGCATCACACATTTCCCGACACCGTTACTGACACCAACGCCTTCGTCCTATAACATACAAATTCGTCCTTTTCCACTCTTAAAGCGAGAAATAGGTTGATCTCTGTCCTGCAGGCGGTGAGTGGGTTCTGGAACTACATTCTCATATCCATTCCATAACCGTGCTAAGGACGAACCTACTGTTACAAGTCGGCCTCTGGAAAAGCCATTCCACCGCACCGCAAAACACACACCTCGTACGTCCCAACTATCAGCATGCAAATTTCTGGGGAAAATGGAAAAGTTTGTTTTGCTAATGCTAATACCAGGCGCGTAGTTATTTCTTAGAGAGTTGTGTGTGTATAGCTGGTGAACGGTTGTTTTGTACGCCTTTGAACGGTGAACTGTTGTACTATAGAGTGTCACATCGGAGATAGGAGTGCCCGTGGAATGGCTTTAACTGGCGCTCAGAGGTCTCCACTTGCTGCGATATTTACATAATTTCCGATGCAAATTGAGCAAATTGAAAGCGGAGAGATGTTAACGTTGCCCCCCATGCCAGCGTTTGTTGTTCTTCCTTGGGACTTGGGACAGCACACGATTTGTTTTTAGCAATTCATGTTTTTGTTGCACGCGGTGGTATATAGGTAGTTCTTATAGTTGCTTAAGTAAAACGACACACAAAACTTGCTGTGATAGAATTTTCCAAGCGATGGTACATCTCCACCAAATCCTGGTTGGTTAAGACGTCGTTTTTCCTGAATATAGTTAGTGCCGTTGTGTGGTTGTTTTGCAAAAGGTTACTCTTTATGTGTGATAGTTTTCGGGCTTAGGGTGTCGTAATGCTGTGGGATTTTCTTACACCTGTGACGATTTTTAATGTCGCAATCTTTTGTGGTGGTTGCTTAGAAAAGATGGGGGTTACACATTCAGGGCTACATTCCAACCACAGGCGTAGGTTTGTAGGGCTATACATTAATATTTGCATAGAAAAATCACTGTGCAAAATGTTTTATGCATGCTTTTGTGTTTAGTTTTTGTTTTCTGAAGTTAGATGATTTTTTGTGTATGTTTGAAATTAAACTGAGATAAATGCGAGGGAAAGTAGAAATGTTTGGAAGATTGAGTAACGTCACGTTTTTTTTAAAGTTGTTGCAAATACGACAAAATTATTATTACAATAATTATTATAATTATTATAAAATATTAAGACACCTGACAGTTCATTAGGCATTATTTAAAAGTTGTATACGATAGTGGAATAAAAATAGTCAATAATTGAACACGAAATAACACAAGTTTGTTCAGTCAATTGAAGTAAAAGATGTTTGTCTCGGATTTCAGAATTCTTTTTGAAGCTCTCGAACCAAATTTATTATAGGCATATCAACCAGAAGAAGAAAAATGTTAAGAACTTCCATATATGTAAGTAATACTATTTTCATTGTTTTTCGATCGTATTGGGTAAACTATAAACACAAAGACGAAGAAAAGCTTTCATGCTCAGCAGTCATGTTGATTCTAATATCTGATCGGAAGCCTAACTTAAATAAGAAAGTGCCCAAAATTTAACAAAACAAAGAACAGAATTAATAAGGAAAGGACTCGTGCATGGATCTAAGGAATGTTTTCTATTATGGAGTTGCAAGCTACGCTAAAATTAAGAAAAGAAGTCAACAGATTTATAAAAGTCCTTCAAGAAACTCATAAGAAATATGAGATTTCAACTAAATGCGCATGACTGGGTCGCACGTACTTGCTCCTATGTTTCTAGTCACATTGGAAGGCAGGATCTTTGACAGAAACAAACAACATTTACCAAGGAAAGTCACACGATATGAACCAATAAAAAGTATTAAAATCATAACACTTAACGGTTTTCGGTATAAATTGAGTACGCTATCAGACGTTTTAAATAATAATTAATTTATGAAAAAAGTATTTCGAAAATTGTATGACGGATTTTAATAAAATACTGTTTTTTATTTTTAGTTTAAAAAACAACATTTTATTGATATTTTGGTATGTAGTTTCTTAGAATTTATTTATATACAGCTAATCATAAAATTTAAAGTAGTATTTCTATGATTGGTTTTTGAAATATTCAATTTTGAAAAAAAAAGTTTAAAAAATTAATTATAACTAGAAAAAAATAAATATTCAAAATGTTGGTATGCAGAAAAACTTTGGCTGGTTAGGTCTTTCCAACTGTTAAATTTGACAGAAATTCAATAAGCCATTATCGAGAAAATCTACAATTAAAAAAACCGTTACACAGAAGGTACGGTTAATAGCCGTTTTCGAGAAAAATAAGCTTTTTCTTAACAGTTATATGGCAGGTACCGTTATTTTTACTCCTTTTACCAATTTTTGATTGTTATCACAATTTTTTTTCTATTCACGAATCTTAACTTTGCCGGGATGGCACGTTTTGTTTTTTTTTTTAATTCATTAGTATATAAGATGTGTGGTATATACTAACGAATTTAAAAAAACAATATACAGCTGACTAAGACAATTAAAATAAAATTTATTGATTAGTTTTAAAAGTATTGAAAATTCTAAAAATAAGTAGAAAATAAAACTGATTCAAAATGATTGTATGCAGTATTAATTTGGCTACCTTGATCTTTTTAAATATAAAATTTGATACAGTTCCTATGAGCCATTACTGATAAAGCTGAAAATTAATTTTAGATTTTCTTGAGGTGCAAATTTTCAATAGAGATTTTCATCTAGTACAAGACCTATGTACATAAACTTTTTTAAAACCATAACTTGATATACATTATGTTAGGGTATTGCATGCATAAGGAGTTACATCTTTTTTTGGAACAAATGAAGGTGTTTTTTTGAGCTCCAATTACATTTATTAAGTTCAATAAGTAAAATAAATATTAATTCTACTATTATTTTAAATGCAAATGTTTGTATGTTTGGATGAAATTCGGTATGTAGATGGACAAGGTGTTGGATTCAAAAACGGGCTTCTTTTTATCCCGGAAGGATGCACTGATCTTAGGAGATAGGCTTAAATGTGAAATGATGCATGGCTGAAAGATTGCTTGTCATGCTTCCATACCTCAACGACTGAAAGAATCTGTGAAGTAGATATAAGAATTTTAGGAATCACTCTACGACTACACAGGCTACTTTTATTCCGTCAAAATGCACGGTTCCTGCGCTACGGCAGAAACTTGATAAATATTCTTTAGCTGGTTTTGATTTAAATAATTAAATCTGAAGTCAGCGTAGTTGTTAATAATTTTGCACTCAAATTTGGTTTTGAATTTTCAAAAAAATTGTTCATTAACAAAATAATTAAATTTTAATTGCTACTGCCCCTTGGGTTTGTGGTTAGTGTGTCAGACTGCTAAGCGAAGAGCCTGGGTTTAAGTCCAGCTCACAACCACCTTCTTTTCCGGGGTACTGCCTCTTGCGAGGAACTGACAAAATCTTTAAGAGTAAAAATTTGTCTCGAAAAAGTGCATCTAATGTAGACGTTCGGACTCGGCGGTAAATTGTAGGTCCCTTACACATACAGGAATGGTTGAGATGAGAGTATTATTCACTAAGCCTTGGCTCCTTAAGGAGGTGTCGCGCTAATACATTAATTTTATTTATTTTATTAATAGTTCAAAATCTTTGCAAGAAAAAACGTACGTTCCAAACTTGTTGAAGTCTCTTCAAAATCCAGGCTTTCATTCTTGCTCCCTTTTTGACCCATTTTGTTGGTCAAGTTTTTGAGAATAAATTGAAAATCGATTGAATAAAATTACTGAAACATTGGATTTTAAAAGGAATGTGAATCGATACCTCCTTGTACATACTACCTTTTGAACAACACAATTGTTCCAGGGCTGATGAACAGTGGCTTTATAACAACAACGTGGGCGATGACTTACAAATCAGCAATATCGAAGCCTTTAAAACAACAGATGCTGCTGAACCCATTGGCCTACTGACAAAGTACTTTAAAGCTCCTGTAGAGGCTATAATATCACATTGATAATCTATGCTGAAAAAGTCCATAATCGAGCAAAAACTAACTTCGGAAGATTCATTATTTCAAATTGATATCTACCACTTTTGTATAGATCTTATGGGCGCAAAATGACTAAAGCTATACAACGAATTTTTGCAGGATTCTCATACTGAGGTTAAAAGGAGTAAAGGAAGTGTTAAATAATATGTGTCAAAACGTATTTTTAGTTTAACTTAATTTTCAGTCAGGTTAGGAAAGAAAATGTCAAACTGTCAAATAGTGAATTCCCAATCTCAGGTTTTGACACCCGCTACAAAAATCGGTTGTGCTTGGTGAAAGCTGGTATAGAGAGCTTTTGATATCATTGAATGATTCCAACCAAGTCGTTTAACTTCTTCAACATTATACTTGACAAAATTGAAAAAAAACGTATTGGCTCAATTTTAGAAAAAAACTGCCATTTTTTAGTGTATGAACTCATAAACCGAAGAGGCTAAGATTGTTAAGTCAGTCTGTCACTGAGGCAAAATCAAAGGTCCCGCTGTCAAAAACAAAATCGAACAACACCAAGAGCATAGGCGAAATAACTCCCGACTGGTAAGACTTTCAGATAAGAAAGATGGCATATACAGTGAAGGAATTGAGGATTTTTACCTGCGTTTATTAGGTACTATAAGGCAAATTATGGATTCGTGCAAAAACTATCTAACAATCAAACATGACATTACGATAATAGAGAAGTCGAAAAAAATGGGTCCGGAAAATCCGTCCGTCCGTCTGTCTGTCTGTTCGCACCTCTACAGCCTAAACGGATACGGATGGGCTGATTTGCTTCAAACTTGGTATTTAGTATTTATTTGGTAGTATCTCGGGGGCTGTTTTTCATTTTTGCTCTAGGTCGAAAAATAACGGTACCTGCCATACAATCTTTAACAAAAAGTTTGATTTTCTCGAAAACGGCTCTAACGATTTTGATAAAACTTTAAGGGCGCTAGTTTTTTACAACAATACATCTTTCAGTCAGAATAAATTTTTCGAAATTTGTTCTATAACGGTACCTCTCATAGAACTGTTTTTTTTTTCAAATGCTGTTTTATCGTACACCATTATCCAGATTTCAATAAAATTTTGCACACAGGAAGTCATTTATAATTCAATTAATAGATAATGAATTTCAAATTTTTAAAAACTTTTTTTTTCAATTTTTTTAAATTTTTTAAATAAAAAATTGTTTTTCGAAATATTTTGAAAACGTGTTGATTGATTTTTTTAAATAATTTTCAATATATAATAACATACTAAAAAAAAATTTAAATATTTTTTTGTAAAAGTTTTCAAAAAAACCACTTTTTAAAAAAATTGATCCAATGATTTTCAATATTTCTTTTCCTCGATAGACATATAATTTTCATATCTTATTGCATACTCAGTTTTTTTCCGAGAAAACTCTTAAACTAATTAAAATATGAAAGAATTTTTTTTGAGTTTTTTTTTATTTAATTTTTCTTTTCAAAAACGGTTAGTTAGATGTTGGCATACTAAACAAAATTGGAATATGTTTTTGAAAAGTTTATAAAAAAAACGTTTTTTGAAAAAAACTGGTCAAACGATTGTCAGTTGTCACTTCGGGGGTTAAATAAAAAGTGAATTATGGAGTAAATATAGCGTTTTATTGGGACTTCCAATACTGCGCTACCAATAGATTACCAATAAAACACGGCTATTATTAAATGATCCAGTTGTGCAAAATATAGCAGGTATCAAACCCATACCTTTCGCATTGCATTCTCGCAAAATCGGTTGATTTAATTTGAAATGTCCATTTTATTTTATTGACAATTTAGTTGTTTTATTGTCAATAAACAGAAGGACATGGTCACACGGACAATAATATATTTATGATTATTCTGCTTATTGTAACATTTTTTCCGCAAAATAGTCTTTTATGTAAAAATATACTAACCCTTTAGAAAACATACAGTCAAACAATACAATACAGTCAAAACAATGTTATTTAAAAAATATATACATAAAGCATATGCAACCACTTTCAACATTCCCACAAATGTGTTTTTTCAAACTCTTTGTTCTCCAAGTACAGTCTTTTAAATTATTATAGTCCTTCAAGCTCACATTCCTAATTATAGAAATCGAAACTTTGTTAGAACATAACATTAAATGACCGTCCTACGGACGTGGTATCCTTAAAGAAAATGAAAATTAGAAAAGTGCCTTCAAACTTTGTCCATGTTCGTAATATAGGAAGGATACTGAGGATATCCTCGACGATATCCTTTGTTAACCTGCACCAATAATTACATACTTTCAATATGCCAATTATAAGCGTCAGCAACCTGGCCAAAGCACTTATGCCATACAAAGTTTCCCGCCAATAACATTTTTGTTTTTTTTTTTTTGTTTTGTAATTCTCATCCTTGTGAACGTCCTTTGTCACATCAATTGCTTGTAATCACAACCTTTGACGACAACATACAGTTTAAACAACATTTTCATTCAGGCAAAACCAAATATGTATTTTTCTTACCAGTTTTTTACCATTTCTTCCTTTCTTTCTCTTTTTTTTTGTATCCCTGACTGGAGTAAGCTTTACGGAAAAATGATCCTTAATGCTTTATTTTCTATATCATTGTTCAACAGAATTTACAGGAACTCTTTCCGTATGAATACACGCGGGCTGTGTTTTTTCAAAGGAACACATTAATTGTACATTATTTTATCCTGGAAGCATTCATTACCGCGCTTCCCGCAATACGGGAAGAGGTCCACGCGTGTAGGTGTATTGAAAGGCAACCTCGCAACGCTGAAGGGAAGGGTGATATAAAAACAGTAAATTGTAGAGAGAGAATGGATGGCGATGTAGAACTTCGCGTGCGATAAGAATTGGCCCCTATACAGGGTGATCCATTTCATAATTCAAAATGGAGGAACTTCTGAGTTACTAATTTCTTATTTCAGAAAAGAGAACCCATTTCCATTCCGCTAGAGACGATTTTTCAGTAAAATTGAGATCCTCTTACAAACACTTCGAGGGCCAGTCAGCAAACGAATGGCGTTTTCTAAGGTCGTGAACTTTTAGCTTTTCAATCAGTCGGATCTTGTACGGGCGAATGCCGAAGTTCCCACGCGAAATTGACCAAGTTTAAGTTTTAAAAGTTGTAAGCCCGCAACAATTGAAAAACCCTATAGAACATATAAATAAGCTCTAACTTAGACTTCGGTCACCCTGTAACGATTTTTAAATCAAACCCTCTTTTTTGTGGTGCAACTGCATTTTAAACTTTTTCAAAAGGACGAGTATTGGTTTTGTTATAAGACTAACGTAACCTTAATTGGTTTAAGTAGAATCCGCTTATCCGTTTCAATAGACTGGATCTCTCAATTCGTTTCTTCTATTTTGATAAAATTTTGTAATTGAATTGAAAGTGTCATAAGAGCAATTGCATGTGGATCAGGAAAATAAAGCAGCAAAAGTGAGGTAAGGTTTTTTCCCTGATTCTGATGATACCATCGTCGGTCCTATAAAGAAAACTACAAAGCAAAGCCGTGCGCCACAGAATTCCACTTTACTTAACATTCGTTTTACCTATTTCGTGGAATCTTGTTGAACCATTATCCTTCGATTGCGTTGCCTTTGTAGCGGTTAATGATGGTTTTGGTTTTTTGTTGTCACGTTACGTGATGTGGGGTTTTTCGAGGGTATTTTTGTGGGGGTAGAGCTTTGATGTTTTGGTAGGGTACAGTACACACACTTGGTGGCGTACACAATTTCTCAATTAAAATGTAATTATATTTTATTAATATCGGGGTACCTATTATAACCTTTGGAAAAATTGGAGCTCGGTTTCTCTATTTGTTTGACTTTGTTGTTGTTGTTATGTCTTTTTTCTGTGATTTGATTATTTCTATATATTCCAATGCTAAATTATATGTTTTTTAGTTAAAAATCACAAAAATAGAACGGAATATAGGTCCTCGAATGAAATTTCGATTGGAAATACATACGTTATGAAATTATGTTTAATATATCATTTCATTCGGCAAGTGGGTTTGATATTTACGCTCTGAGTCATTTCTAATACAGAACATGTAATTAATAAAATGTCTTACTTAAATTCATGGTCCTCTTAATTATTGGTTATTAAAAGTTATTCCGTTTTTTCTTTGAATGTCAAGTCAAATGTACTAATTTTGAACTTAGTATCTGTCAGGTGTATTTCGTTAGAAACTTTTTTCTTTCAATAAATAATTTTCTTTTCGTACGTTCTCAAGAACAATGTACCTTACAGATTGACAGTTTTAATCAAGCTGGAATACTTTGAGAACACATCATATGATCTAGAACGAAGTTATCAGAAATCAGATAAATAAGGAGTGGTTTGTCCGGTACCTCGTCCTTTCAGTTATATTAAAAATGTGTTCCACCAGTTTGAGGGTGCTGCCATCCATCGGGGTAAATTCCCGAAAATGAAAAAAAAATCTTAACTTTCAAGGAAAAACAGGGCTCGAAATTCAGATCTGTACGTAGAATATAAGAAATTAACTGTTTTAAAGCAGACGTAACTGCCACACATGAAATGCGATGGGAATAGCCAGCTCAAAAGAACATAAAAAACTGCGATTAACACTACAGTGAATGCTACAGAAAAAAAGTGTCAAATGTGTGAAACGCTCATCACGGTAATTCGCATCAATGCATAATTTCCCAACATAAGCCTAATATGCGATCATGTCTCCACCAAAGATATGCTTTTTCGAGGTTTTGTGCAAAATATATGAGCATGGTTCAGGCTATGATATTAAAATTGTCCTAGGCGTCCTTACCGCCAATCTAAGTTTCATGTATTTTCGAGATTTTTCCGAAAAGCAAACAAGGTACGGCTGCGGATATCCCGACCAACTCATGAGGAAGTTTGACGTTGGATGACTACAATCGCGAAAAATCGCCAGGTACTTTCAGATAGAGTTTCATTTAACCTCCAAATAAGTATTTTACTTCAAGCATTTAGTATTGATAACCAATAGAAACATTGCTAAAATGCCATCAGAAAGTCCACCCAAGCCACAAAGTCACCAAAACGAAAACCTTGACTTGACAAAGAATACCTTAGTTAACCAGGAAGCATACAAGTACGTAATATGGTTTGCTTTATCTATGCTAAAGACTAAAAAAGCCGCCGAAAAAGATGGCCTAGCTGCAGACGATGACTTGGCTTGGATGACTTCCTGCAAGTTAAAAGCAAGATATGGTCAAAAGAGAGCCCGCATGATGAATGGAATCTTAGCTTTTTTTACCCGATCCTTAAGAAAGCAAACTGTTTGAACTATGCAAAATACAAAAGCATATTCTCAACATCGCCTTAAAAATCTGTTCTCTAATAGAATGCAAGCACCTAAAAGCCATTCTTTAACATATCTGCAGGTTCTAATCCTGAAAAGTCCACCGTCGGAAAAAACCACCATCGATTTCATTGATTCTGAAGCCGCGTATGACAGAATTTAGAGTGATTTCCAGTTTTGGAGTTTTGTACAAAATTCATCCGTCAACTTCGGTAAAGACCTCACCGACAACTTGGAAGTCAAATATGGATTTAGGCAAGGCTATGTTTGGTCATAGGATTTTTTCAACTTCATACTTAAAAACCAAATAACTGGTAGTTAGTGGTCTAATCTACCTGAAAGAAAAACCACTGCTAAGATCAAACCCCTCATTCTTTTGAAGAGGTATTCTTCAACAATGCCCAAATTTATTGCTGATGAACCATCGGCTTAAAGAAATATCTCGAAGACCGAAAGTTACTTCATGAAAGAGTTTACCATCAAGCTCTCGTATTGACGAGTAAAATGCGTGCTTTTGAGATTGAATTTACTCTTGTTCTTTGGACTAGAAGCTCCTATACAAGTTGTATAGGACTGTTCCAAGTCAGATTTTTATCAAATAAATGCTGGTGTGCCCCATGCTTCCGTTCTGTCTCCGACTCTTTTCTTCATTTTATAAATGATGTTCTGTCGAAGAACCTGAAAACTGATCAACGACGACCATCACCGTTCGAAAGACCATATATATGAGATCGCAAAAAATGTTGCAAAGTGCTTGGGTTTCCTTTATCAATGGAAGACATTTTTTTTCATTTATGATCTCGCTGTAATTTATCAAGCCTTTATTCACACCTCTGGGTAGAGGCTTCTTAAGCATCGCAACATCTTGGTCTTCAAAAAGGGACCATTTGTTGAAGCTACATCTGTCAAATTGGCTGTCTTTTATTCAGTCTGTTTTGCCAAATCATCATGGATGGATATAGCATTCAACAGCACGTGCAAATGATTTAATTATCTATTTTATCGAAATAAATGTTCTGCTCAACCAACGTTCCGCGAGCTTGTTTTAATCCAAAAATCGTCTTCAGCGATGAGGCCCATATCTGGATGAATGGGTGCATGAACAAACAGAATTGTCAAATTTGGGACGATACCAGTCCGACAAAGAGACTGTTTGGTTTGGATTTGGGGGTGGCGGCGTCATCGGTCCGTATTTATTTAGCCAGGTCATCACCATCAACGGCGAGCGCTATAAGTCGATGAATACCAACTTGTTTTGGCCTGAATTGGATGATATGGGCACCAACGACCTCTGGTTTTAACAGTTCAAGCCACATTGGACAGTCTGCACGAGTGATTTGAGGGCATGGTCATCTCAGGTGGAGATAATGTAAATTGGCCACAGTGATCATGATATTTGACCCCATTAGACTTTTTCTTTTGAGGTTTTCTTAAGTCGCAGGTCTATGCGAATAGGCTACAGCGCCTCTCAAAGCCAACATAACTAATGCCATCGGTCAAATTCGTCCTGATTAATGCGCTGGAGTAATGGAAAATTGGAACTTCGGATGCGCGCCACCATGTTATATTAATATTCCACACATAATGGCATCAAAAGGCCTTTCAAACGAATAAAAAAATTTAATGGTATCTCACGCACACATTCTTTTTTCTTTAAATTTAAAGTTAGGAAGCTTTTAATGAAAAACCCTTTGCTATAATGCACGTTATGCATTCGTGCAGACTAAAAATTTTGGGATAACAACCAAACATGACATTACGGTGGTAGAGAAACATATTTGGCAAAATTCTATCTGTCTGTCTGTCTGTATGTATGTGTTTTGAAATGTGTGTGTATTTTCTTTGATTTTCTCCAATAGGTTAAGCAATTATAGTCAAATTTGATATGCGGGAAGATGCACGCAGTGATAGCAATTTTACACACAAATATTTTTGAATAATAATTTTTTTTTTGTATTTTTATTAATTTGTTTAACATTTTTTTTTTTTTGAAAAATCAATATTTTAACAACGGGTCATTGATTTTTTTGTAATTTTTTTTTAATTTTTTTGCTTAGGTTTGCATTCTTGAATTATTTTTTTTTTATTTAAAAAAAAAAGTTGTTAAATAAAAACTTGTAATCCACTTGTGTAATTTAAGGTTCGAGTGGATAAATGGTAATATAATATCTTGAACACACGAGCTGGAAAACGTCTTTGGTGTCATCATATATATCTCTTCCATGCGGGAGCATGTGCGCCTAAAGGGCCTATGTATCGTTCGTTTCGAATCAAACTATTATTCATTGCTCATATAATCTATCTTCAATCCTGAACTGTAATTCTAGAAGCAACAATTGATTCCTTTTCCTTCTGGGTAATGCTTCTTCTTCCAGAGCTTCTTGATCCCAACTCCGCCTTAGCACTCTTATCTTTTTAAGTTTATTAATAAGTTATCAACTAAAGCAATAATTTAATAAACCAGCTTAAGAAAAAGAAGCAGAAAGAAGATATATCCTTTCAATTAAATTAACATTTTCAAAAGATATGAGTGCTTTTCTTTTCATAATAGTATTTATAAGTAAATTTCATTTCATCATAGTTTTATATAATTAGGTTAATCTGGGATGTCGCAAACAGTCAACTAAGAACTCTCCAAAGCACACAAACTCACAATTCAATTAAACTCTCTTATTTTCTTAATTTAAAACATCCTTTTAGACACAAAGTCAACATACTTATACACTTCCTACGCGCACCATACTTAATCTTATCTTTAGAAAATCTCTATAAATAACATCGTTAGCGAATCTATTTCTGAAAACACTGAGTGTTAAATGAACTAATCACATTAACCAACATTTTCTCTGGAAGAAGCAGATCCTTCACAAACAAATATGAGAATACATACCAAGTAGAAGAATAAATGCCTTCAAGGACTCTAAATCAGCTTAAATGTAAACGACACTTTGGCACACATTCACAAACCAAATTAACACGTTCGTTAGATTGTGAATATACAAACAGACAGTGAATGGTAAGGGGGGAGGGGTGCCCTTCATCATTTCCTTCCTCTATTCTATTTCATGTCTGCTGTGAAAAGGATCCCAACCAATTATACGAAAATTTTCAATAAAACCCAAGTGCAAATTACCAACGTTATTTCTGACAATTAAGTTTAGAATTTCTAGCCTTTGGCGGTGTTCCTTTGTCTGGATCTCGTTTCTCCTAGTTTGGTAGAATATCATCATCGTCAAACAAATAGGACTAATCGAGGGAACAGAACTATTTTAGCCAGCAACAAGGAGAAGGAAGAAGAACTAGGAAAAAAAACATAACTCAATGTTAAAAGGATTTTCCTGGAGTAAAGAGGACTTAATTATCACTACAAAGGGGCAAAGTTATTGAACAAAATCCGCGCCCTGCCACCTGCGATGTAACTTTGATGGCTAGGGACTATTGCGCGCTGGAGATAACCTAGACCGCCTCATGGAATTCTGATTCTCAAACTCTTTGACATGGCCTTATTCACAGAGAACACGCTGAAAAGCCCACAGGCAGTAAATATCTGTAGGATCTGCATTTCGTCTTCTTCTTTTTCTGTTAAGGGCTTTTTTAATGTTTGCGCTTTATTTCGATTTTAACGCTTTCAAAGTTGGTGCCTTCATTTTTCTATCCTTCAACAAACCATGCTATACAGCAGCTAGAAGGACGCGTATTATGAAGGACTTTTAACACAATTATCACAGCCAAAGTACTTTGATGTCCGGAGGTGATTCGTTTATGTAACGGAGTGTTGTGCCACGATGAAAATTCACAGGTCTTAATACTTTTTTTTCGTTTCAGTGAAGAGTTAAGAATACACTTGGTTCGTTGGCAGGTATGATGTGGAAAAATAATCTTCGAAATAAAAAAAATTTGTTTGGTATCATTACAACATAATTTTAGTCATCAAAATTTAGCAAACATTTTAAACTTTATTCCTATAAAACTTAACTGTGATATTTGCTTTTTGTAATATGTGATATTTGATGCTGGTTATTGATATTTAATATTTGGTGTGTGATTTCTGATATCTTATATTTGATAATTGATATTGGATGTTTAATATGTGATATTTGATATTTGTTATATGATTATTGATATTTTATGTGTGATATGTGGTATTTGATGTGTGATATTTGATGTTGATATGTGGTCATTGATATTTGTTTTGTGATATGTAATATTTGATATTTTATATTTGATGTTGGTTATGTGATATGTGATATTTATAATTGATTATTGATATTTAATATTTGGTGTGTGATTTCTGATATCTTATATTTGATAATTGATATTGGATGTTTAATATGTGATATTTGATACTTGTTATATGATTACTGAAATATTATGTGTTATATGTGGTATTTGATGTGTGATATTTGATGTTGATATGTGATCATTGATATTTGTTATGTGATATGTAATATTTGATATTTTATATTTGATGTTGGTTATGTGATATGTGATATTTATAATTGATTATTGATATTTAATATTTGGTGTGTGATTTCTGATATCTTATAATAACTATTATTTGATGTTTAATATGTGATATTTGATATTTGTTATATGATTATTGATATTTTATGTGTGATATGTGGTATTTGATGTGTGATATTTGATGTTTGATATTTGATATCTGATATTAGTTATTCAATTATTGGTATTTGATTAATGATGTGTGATATGTAATATTTGGTATTCATTATGTGATATGTAATATTTGATATTTTATATTTGATGCTGGGTATGGGATATGTGATATTTGATTTTTGATATTTGGTATTTGATGTGTGACATTTGATATTTGATAAATGAAATTTGTTATGCGATATTTGATATTTGATATCTGATTTTGGATATGTGATTTTTGATTATTGATTTTTAATGTTTTAATAGTAATTATAATAATAATATAAATAATAATAATAATAAAAATAATAATAATATTAATATTTTAACTATGTGTTTCCAATGCACAATGCCTTTTTGAATGCAACTGTCGTTGCACGACAATAGTTAAAAGAATTATAAAGATAGGAAAGAAGTTTTTCGCCACAGTAGATCAGGAATTAGGCGAAAATGTTCTCACTTAAAACCCACGGGCAGCTCTATCTTGCATTAGTAGTTGGGAAAAACAACTTTCCCAGCCTGAGTATCGAACTGATGACTTCTGGGTCGAAAGCAAGCACCTTCTCAACTGCACCACTGCCGCCCGGTGGGTGGTGTGTGATATGCTATATTTGATATGTGATCAAATATCTGATGTGTGATATGTGATAAAAAATATTTGTTTTATTTGATATTTGAACTGTGATATGTGATAATATATTTGATATGTGAAATTTATTATCTGATATCTTATATTTGATGTTTATTTAAAGAAAATCGTCTGTATACAAATATATTGCAACAACAAAAACTATTGCTAGTTGTTTGTCGTTTTTTTTGTGGAGTTTTTGTTGAATTAAATTCAATAAAAGGTTTTTGTGTCCTTTACTCCAAATGTGCGTTTCGCCCAAGCATGGACGGTGGGCTCATCAGTTAGACCGTTCATGCTCTTCTAAGACGCACAATATAGGTCTGTACCAAGGTTAACTCTTAAGTAGTAAAGAGCATTAAAAGAGCATAAAATATTTTTTTTTTAATTTACATGAGTATTAAAGAAAATAATTTAAATTACTTACAAATTCAAAAGCATAATTGAATCAAAATTCAAAAAAAAATAAACAAAAAAATATATTAAGAAAATGCCAAAAATTAGAACGTTTACTTCACAATATGAAATAAAGTGCACGACTGGGTCGCATGAACTTGCTCTAACGTGCAACAGTGATCTTGGGGCTTCAGATTTTTGAAAAAAGGAGGTACAAAATCATTTGAAATTTTGTTAATCACTTAAAAATCACTAGTAAAAACGTTTTTTGGAAAAAATGAAGTAAGCCATTTAATTTCTTTTACAGTTTTGAATTTTAAGGAAACATTTTTTTAAAATCTTTTGACTAGTTTTTTTGAAAAAAAAACTTAAAAAAAAACTTTTCGAAAACATATTTAAAATTTTTTGAGTATGCAAACATCTAGCAGGTGGTAGTTATTATCAAAAAACAAAATTTGTTTAAACTTTTAACAAACCGTTTTTGAAAAAAAAACAAAAATTAAAAAAAAAATTCGTTCGACCATTCTTTTAAAAAAAGTCGTTTCTTGAAAAACTATTCGAAAAATATTTTAATTTTTTTTTAGTATGTCAATATAAGGAAATTTATAATTTTCATCTAGGAAAATTATTTAAAAATAATTCAATCAACCCGTTTTCAAAATATTTCGAAACCCATTTTTTTAGAAAATTTTAATTGAATTGTAAATGACTTCCTGTGTGCAAAATTGTATTGAAATCGGAATAATGGTTTACGATAAAACCGAATTTCAAAAAACCGGTTCTATGAAAGGTACCCTAATAGAACAAAAATAAAGAGCAAAAATAAAAACACCCTCGAGATACTATCTAATAAATACTACTAAATATTAAGTTTGAAACAAATCGGCCCATCCGTTTAGGCTGTAGAGGCCCGAACAAACAGACGGACGGAATTTCCGGACCCACTTTTTTCAACTTCTCTATTATCGTAATGTCATGTTTGATTGTTAGATTATTTTTTTCTTGCATAAATCCATAACTTGCATTATAGTACTTGTAATCGCAAGCAAAAATTGTTAAAAAGTAAATTTCAGTTCAAATTGGAGAAATTCCCGAAGCAAAGTTCATGGTGCTATTTATCCAGGTAGATATGAAAGGAAAAATAAGATAAAACATTTTACAAATGTAAAAAGAAAATAGTACAGGTCCTAGGATTGACCCTTTAGGAATATCAGGCAGAAAAATATGATAACAACTTATTGGTGCACCAAAATGCTTGCCAGAGATTTTTCAAATATGATAAAAATGGTTTTTAGGTCTGTCAGAAGATTTAAATATGTCAGTAGATCTAAGAGATAAGCTTAAATTTTGAAAAGCCAAGTAAAAAAAATTGTGTCTTAAGCTAGTCTAACATCATCTGACACCTTTAGATGCAATGAAAAACAGAGAAAGATATTGGTTGATATCCATGCTAAGTCTTTAGTGGAAGAGTAAACTTTTGCCTCCACTTTTTAAAAATTTATTCGCTGTGATTTCATAACTAAATTCACTCGAGATAAGCTTGTTTCTTTCAAAATTAAAAGTCCTTGGACACTTAAAATGTCTTCCTTGTCCTTAAAAGAAAAATTATCCATTCGCCTCACATTCTGTTTTGATGAAGAAAAATAAGGTAAAATAATAAAAAATAAATAAAAATAAAAAACAACATTCAATTTACCACATTATACGTGCATATTATACTGATTACAGTATTGCCAACAGTCCTAGAGTATATATACTGTTTACCAAGGATTCGGTCTGTTTTTATTTCTGAATGAGAGATTGGAGTACGATAGCTGCTGCCACACCAATGCCACCACCCAACGAATATACAAGAGGAATCCAATTTGCAACAGTTTGTTTGCTTGCACGGGATGATTTGAAGAGCGCTCACCTAATCTGTTTCTCAGCCAGCGAGCGCATGGAAGCAGGAAACATCTCCTTGTTCTGGCAGCTTTAGTATGAGTCGGTATATAAGAGTCTCTTGCCAGAAGCAATGTTTGCACAGTTTTTGTGTGTTCCACGTTTTTCTTTCTTTTTTTTTTCTTTTGTAAATTTTCTCATGATTTTTCTTCCTTTTTAAGAAGGAAATGGAGAGGGAAATTAAAATCTGAAAAATAAATACTTAGAAGAAAAAAAATTTTGAGACGAAACCAAAAAGAAATAAACGCTTGCTTCCCCATCCATTTTTATGATTAGGAAATGGAAATTGAATTGGATCGTTTGAAAGCGATACAAACGAGATGTCTGTTTTTATTTTTGGGAATCGCAGCAGTTTAATGAACACAATATTCTGTTGATTATTATACGCTCAAGGTTGCTATTTCACAGGGAACGCGTGTTTGCTAAGCTTTGATTGAAAAACAATATTGCAAATTAGATTTTTTTTAAGTTCCAGGTGCAAAAGGGTGTACCACAAGGACTCATACCTTGAGGAAGGAAATATTAGAGGTCATGTGAAGTATCCTGTTAACCATTTAAATATTTGCATTGCAGGAGAGAGTAGGGTAAAAAGGAATATTTTTGTTCTGATTTCTTAAATACGATTATATATTTATTTATTGTCTTGTTATTTTTTTTTTTTCATTTTTAAGCAATTACAACTATCCTGATCTAATTAGGTGAATGTCATCTTAAATCTATTGTTGTACAGGGTGTACTTTACAACCTTCAAATCCGTTCGTTACCCTATCTTAATCCTACATTCATCATTTCCTTAAATTGACCAAACTTGAAATTCCCAGGTCATCACTTCAATCCAAGCTATGTATTTGTGTATTTTGGCAGCTGTATGTTTTTTTTTTTCATTCAAAAGTGGCCAGGTTCTAAAAACTTATTATCAATTACCATAAGACTGGGACTTTGTTTAGAACTGCCATAAACACTTACGTGCGAATTTTTATTCTGTCCCGCACAAGGATCGCTATATAAAATCAGGTTACTGATATTGACTACAATATTATTATAAAAATGCTCGTACCAACAAGATGCAATTTCCTTTCCCCCTATTTTCGGTGTGCCTTCATGCCACATACAGCTGGAGGGCTTATTGCAAGATCGTGCACTGTTAGATTGTACGTCCAGGGCTGACACTTATGCCAAACTAGCTTCTACCCGCGACCTCGTCTGCTAGAATTTCAGATTATATTAATAATTTGTATTATTTGAATCAAGATTCGTGAAAGAAAATTACTCAGATTTCTCCCGCAGATACAGTGCAATTTTTCGGAATTAAAGTAGCCTGTGTACTATAGTGAATCCTGTAACTCTTCTGGCTACCTAACTCCACCAATTCTAGCAGTCCTTAAGACATGGAAGCATTTTAAACAAACCCCGAGCAATACAGTATTACACATTAAAGCCTCTCCCACAGGAACAGTGCATTTTTCTTAGATAAAAAGAAACCTATGTTTCAATCCAACACATCATTCATCTACCTACCAAATTTCATCCAAATCCGTTGAGCCGTTGAGGCGTGATTGGGGAACAAAGATTACAGATGATAATATATATATTGGAGCGACAGTTCCTTAAGAAGCCAAGGCCTAGTGACTTATACTCTCAACCGTTCCTGTGTGTGTGTTGTTAATCTGCAAGAATGGAAGGGACCAACAGTTTACCGCCGAGTCTGATCGGCTACATGAGATGCACTTTTTCGAGACAAATTTTACTCTTGGAGGTTTTGTCAGTTCCTCCCAAATTTTAAATTTTAAATTTTTAAATTTTGGTGGGGCTAACGCCCCATTTATTAGCTTAATACAAGCTTAACTTAAACAACTAAACTTAAAAACTAATTAAACTAAATTAACTTATAAGGAGGAAAGATGATGTAAGAGCTGGGCTTTCAGACAAGGACTTGGAATGTTGAAATCGAAAAGAGGAGAGATTGAATTGATTTTACTCAACATGCGGGTTAAAGGTTCATTGAGACCATAGGAAGTACGATGGGGAGGAAGGTAAAAAAGACGTGATGATCTTAAGTTGCGTGGGTTAGTGTTAAACAAGATGAGATCAAAAAGTGAGGAACAGTCAGTGGCACCTGTAAGAATTCGATGAATGAAAATGATGTCAAACACATTCCTACGGACTTCAAGGGGGTGTAGATTTATAATTTTGAGTCGGTCAAGGTAGGGTGGCAGAGATGAGAAGTTATTAGGGTCATAAAGACTTCGGAGAGCAAAGAGTAGAAAACGGCGTTGAACGCTCTCAATTCTGGAGATATGAACCTTGTGATAGGGGGCCCATACTTGCGATGCATACTCAAGGAGAGGACGAACATAGGAAATATAGAGGGATTTGGTTACAAATGGGTTCCGAAACTCTTTGGACCACCTTTTGATGAAACCAAGGGCGGAGTTAGCTCTTGATATAGCATTATCGATATGGGAGCGAAAATTTAATTCGCAATCACAGAGGACGCCTAAATCGCGGATAACCTGTACGCGGTTAATGGAAAGGGTTTGAAGATAATAAGATCTAAGGGAAGGCCTTTTACTTTTTCGAGAGAACGTAATTAGCTCACATTTGGCAATGTTGAGTTCGAGAAAATTCTTACTGCACCAATTGACAAATGAATTTAGGTCATTTTGAAGCAGGAGAGAATCATGACCAGAGGAGATTACTTTGAAAATTTTAGCATCATCAGCATAAAGGGAGATAGAAGATGATTGGATTATCTTTTCAACATCATTAATGGCAAGGATAAATAAAAGAGGTCCAAGATGGCTACCTTGGGGTACCCCAGAGGTGGCCACAAATGGAACTGAAAGAACAGAACGAAAACGGACTCTGTATTGGCGGTTGTCAAGATACGAGGATATCCATTTAAGAAGGTTAGGACTGAATCCAAGAAAGGAAAGCTTAAAAAGAATTAAACTGTGAGAGATTTTGTCGAAAGCCTTGCTGAAATCTGTAGTGATGACGTCTACTTCGTAGCCCTTTTCCATGGCAGAGAGTGAAAATGTAACGAACTCAACAAGATTAGTTGTGGTAGATCTTCCCTTACAAAAACCATGTTGAGTTGAGGATATTAGAGATTTGCATTGGAAAGAAAGTGAGTCATACAGAATGCTTTCGAAGAGTTTGGGGATATGAGAAAGTTTGGCGATGGGCCGATAATTACAAACTTCGTTTTTGGGACCTTTTTTATGAATTGGTGTGATAGTGGATATTTTCCATAAATCGGGGAAAGATCCGGTGGAAAGGGATAGTTGGAACAAGTTAGTAATAGGAAGGACCAAACTCGAGCAACATTTTTTAAGTAAAATTGCAGGTATACCATCGGGACCAGGAGTATACTCGTCTTTAAGTTCAAGGATGCCATTTAGAACTAATGAAGTATCCAAATTCGTATTTAAGGGGCCGGTATTAAAATGAGGAAGGTAGGAAAAATAAGATTTGTCAGGATCTAAGGTTTTTGGTGCAAAAGACTGTTTGAAGTAACTGGCGAAGAAATTGGCGATGGTAGATGGATCATTGGATGATTGGTTGTTATAGAGAAGAGAGGGAGGGAAACCATCATTTTTCTTTTTAAAGTTAATAAACTTATAAAACGATTTGGGATCCGTTATTAAATTTGCTTGGGTGTTGGAAGCAAAGTCATTGTAGAGCGTTTCATATAGATTCCAAAATTTATAAAATACTCCCAAGTAGTCAGAGTAATCGAGAATTGAACGAGAGCGAAGATATTTAACCCAAAGCTTATTTCTCCTGTTTCGTAGCTCGCGTAGTTTATGACTGTACCACAGGGGAGAAGTTGAAAAATACCTGTTACGCGAAAAGGGAACATAAAGATTTATGCAAAACTGCACTTTTTCATAAAAAAGATTAGTTGCTTCATTAAGTGATAGATTTGTAAAATCGAATGAGGTATGGATGAGGTAGTCATTTATTTTTTTGAAATTAGCCTTATGATAGTTGAATGAACAGTTAGAAATATTAGGGAGAGTAGATGGAGAGGAAATGAAAAAAGAGAGAAGGAGAGGGGGGTGAAATCGATCAACTACAGATAATGGGATGGTGCTTTCTGAAACAGATGAGTTAATCGGGTCAGAGGTGAAGATAAGATCGAGTTGCCGGCCCATGTAATTCAGAATTCCACTCACTTGGTAAAGGGCGGAATCAGAAAGACCGTCAACAAAAACAGATTCCTTGGATGAAACGGGATTGGCAGCGAAGGATGGTACATCATCAGAAATGTTCCACTGAAGTTGGGGAAGATTGAAGTCTCCAAAGATTAGAACTTCGTCTTGTGCTTCAGAAATAGCTAGCACTTCATCAATGGCATCAACAGCAAGCTTGTAAGATTCAACGGGTTGGCCAGGAAGAATGTAGAAACACACAAGGTATAAGGACTGATTTGGGAGTGATAGTTTAATGGATATGTAGTCGAGCATGTTTGAGGAGGAAGAAGAAACCAGGGTCGAATCGAACTTGTTATGGACGGCAATAAGGACGCCTCTGCACGGAGATTTAGGAAGAGACTCTTCGTCGTCGCGAAAAACATTAAAGAACGAAGGAAACAGCTCTTGACTTTTAATGTCTTTAGAAAGATTTGTTTCAGTAAGCGCAAAAACGTCATAGGGTAGGGCTTGTGACAGTGAATACACAGAGTGTGTTTTAGAGCGAAGACCTCTTACATTTTGGTAATAAAGGGAAAGAGGGTGGTGATTGTAGAGTAGTTGGGGAGAGAAAGTGTTAGGAGCGATAAAATTTATCAGAGTCGGAACGTACTCTTTGAAGGTAGGAAATTCTTTTAGAATGAAGAAACGAAGAAAAGGCGGAGAGATCTTTGGAGATTCGTTTTGAGGATATGTTTAGAAGCTCGTGATATTTGTCGTATATCTGCCTTAATGGTACCATATCAGTAGGCAGACCTTCCTTTTTAATTGACGCTGACACATAACTTTTCGTTTTACCGTCTATGCACAAATCGTCAGGTTTATCGTGGAGATAGGCTAGGTACAGGCGAATGTTGTCTAACAGTTTGCTATCTCTTAGTTTGGAAAGGGCATAACGGGACTCAGTGGAATCAACAAGGGTCTGTTGAGTTAGTTTTACATTAGGTGGAATGAGAGGATCAAAGCAGGGGGGTGGACGTGAATCTGTTGGAAGCAGAGAAGAGTTTGGGTTTAAAATATGGGAGCTTACAAAGTTAGGGTATTTTGCCCCGGTGGTGAGGTCGAAGCTTGGAAACTGAGGAGATTCAGTAGGATTCGAGGAATTTAAAGGTGATGAAGGATAGTCAGGATTGATGTTGAAAGACACTCGTTGGTGAGCGTGTTTCGGTGTTAATGGGGTTTGCTGGTCTTTCACTTTGGATTTAAGTAAAGACAGTCTAGGTTTAGGTTGCGGTATATTTTGGGGTTTAGGTTGAGGTTTAGGTTGGGTCTTAGTTTGGGGTATATGTTGGTGATTTGGTTGGGGTCTATGTTGAGTCTTAGGTTGGGGTCTTGCATCGGAAACGGTTTGTGAATAGTGACGGGGTTGGTTTGGAATTATAAAAGGAGGTGTAAAATCTGGCATTATGTGCGTTTTGAACGACCAGTTAGGATCTGAGCGAGGGTGGTGTTTATTCGCTTGGAATATAGGTTTGGGTTTTAATGACTTGGGATGTTTGGGTATCAACATATTGGCCAATTTGAAAACACCACCTGATAGGTTGAGGAACAGCCATTCATATTTGGAAGGGAAAGATATTAAGAAAGTGTTGGGTTTAATTTTTTCAATTTTAGTTACGTTTATATCAAACTTATTTCTAAAAAAGTCGTGGATCCACTTTGAGTCCGCATTGGAAGGAACTCTTTCAAGAGTGAAACTGCTGGATTGAAAAGTTGAGCCACTAGCGTCATCGAGTTTCTTCAGTCTGTTGTTCCATTCCGAGAGTTTCCACAAAGTACCGAAACGATTAAGGGTAGGTTCCTGAGTTGGCGAGGCAATTTTGTTATTTGGTTGGGAGTGTAGAGGTATGGGAATGGGCAGATTTGGAGCTACCTCAATAGTGTCCAATATTTCCTCCAATATTGATGTATTATATTGGGGATTAGAGGGAGCTTCAAGAACATTCCTTGTTGCTAGTTTTAATTCCTCGGCGAAACCATTCACTACATAACGAGTATCTTTGATGTTGTCTTTAAGTTCTTCAATCTGACACATTAGATTAAAAAGTATGGGTTCATAATTAACCGGAGGAGATACAGTCTTTGGGGCTGGAGCTTGTGACTGAATATCAATCACAGTCCGTAGCGTGTCAAATGACGCTATTAAGGGGGAAATTGTTGATTTAATTTCACTAGAAATTGTTTTTTTTATATTAGCCACCATTTCAATGTTAATGTTGTTTGTAATGGGGAGTTGGAAGGCAGATAATTGTTCATTTATTTTCTTTATATCTCTTTTTAGGTAGGTCGCGGATTGTGCATTGTTTTGGTTAAATTCATCAAACGATTTGATGAACTCATCAAATTTTTCGAATTGGGTCAGGCATTGTTTGTGGTAAAGTTTATTTTTTTCCGCAGAGCTTGCGAACGAGTCGCTTAAGCATTTAATCGCGAGCATTATGTGGGACAGAGATATATTTTTGCACTCATCGCAATAAAATACAAAATTACGGGAAAATTCTTTAAGGTAAAGAACAGACCTTTTATTTAATCCGACACATGTAGCATGGAAATGTTTTCCGCATAATCCATTGCATGTGACCCACTCAACGATATTGTCGTTGTTGACACAATTAAAACTCGCGCACTGTTGAGACATATTTAGTTTGTATGATTGGTTCAATTTATAAGATCAATAAAGCACACAATTATTATTATATTTTTTAATTTTTTTTAAAGATTTGCTTGGATTGGTTTATGGGGAAAAAGCACGGAAATAAGGGCACAAATAAAAGAAAAGACGGAGTTAATTGAAAAAGCGACAGCACTCGGCGAGATACGAATTACGTGACTAAGAGGCAGTACCCCGGAAAAGAAGGTGGCTTTACGCTGGATTCGAACCCAGGCTTATTCGCTTAGCAATCCGACACACTAACCACTAAGCCACGGGACACTACATTACGGATGATAGGATGATGAAAATATATGGAATACCCGATACGCCGGGTGGGCCGGATAGTAATATTTTATAACTCAGGAAGGATGACAGATGACGCATATGAAGGATGACGGATATGACGAGTGTGATGAATATGACGGATGTGACGTATATGACGGATGAGACGGATATAATGGATGGCAGATATGACGGATGAGGGATGACGGACGTTCGATGACGGATGATAGATTATAGATGAAGGATGACAAGTGACAGATAACGGATGATGAACAACGGATGACGGGAGACTGATGACAGATTACGGATGAAGGATGAAAGCATGTTGAAAATATATATGGAATAACTGATATGCCGGGTGTGCCAGTTAGTCATAATTTATAACATGTTTCTACCGCTTTCTACTATGCTGTTATGTGTTTTTGCCCGAGAAAAATGTTATCGAGTCACAACAATCCTGACAAGAAAAAATCACAATTGCTTGTGACTTGTGATTGGTCACAAGGGGGAGAATCGGGCTTTTCTTAATATGACATGCTGTGGAATGTACATTACCCATTGCTGAGTAGCGAGACCTACTAAGAACTTCTTTGATCAAAGTTTTATAAAAACTATAGAAGATTACCTGACGAACAAAGTCTCAATCTTAAAAATCCTGATGCCATATGTCGCGCTTTATTTTTGGCATTTTTTTCTAACCCATATCATGCTAAAGAATTGACATACAAACATGTTTGAATAGTCAATACTGTATGAAATTTTATGGTCTACAAAATATACCTGCACATTTTTTAACGTAGGACGTTAGCAAAAAAGTTATTAACATAAAACCAAACAAAAGTCGAACATTTTGCAGCCCCCCCACCCCCCCCCCCTTCAGGTTAATCAACCATGCCTTAACTCTCCTCTCAATTCTTAAAAATCCAGTTTGATCATCTTTGTTTTTTCGGAATTGTGAGTGAACTATTGGCCTCATAAACTTTGTTTTATGCTTAAATTAAAGGAACTTAAATTTCCAACAAGTTTATTTGTAACTGGCTTACCCTCCCGGCGTTGCTCGGGTATAGTGTACATTTTCGAACTAACCCGGCGTGGCGCCTCTTTGTAATCAAAATAGCCTTAGTTACTTCTTACAAAATAAGCTATCTGCTTGTGAAACGACCCCAGCGGCACCAACTGGTGATTAAAATAGCCTCAGTTACACCTTTCATCTATTTGCCTGTGAAAGTCCCGTCATTATCGGGAAACAAATGCAAATTTTCAAAAAAATACTTTTCCAGCGCCAACTAGAGATAATTAAAATATCCTGACTTAATTCTTATAATATCAGCTTTCTGCCTGTGAAAATCCCGTCAAAATCGGTCAATAAATAAGAATTTTCCAAAAAAAAATCTACTCATCGCCACCTAGTGGGTAATTTAAATAGCCTAAGTTACTCCCTAGAACATCAGCAATATGCCGTTGAAAGTCCTGTCAAAATCTGTTCAGCCGTTCCGGAGATAACCCAGAACAAACACACAGAAAGACAGACAGACAGACAAACAAAAACTTTAAAAAGTGTGTTTTTGTTATAAGTACTGTGTATGTGTATATTTTCATATAAGCTGTTATTTTGATATTAAAAACAGACACTTAATTTTTATTTATGTGTACCTATACATGAATTTCTTTATAGGATAAGCGGTTTTCGCACTATTTAGATCCAGACGGTAGCAAAACTAAAAACTGTCATTTTCGGTAAAAATTGAATATTTTCAAAGAAAAAGCTTGGTCTGTGTAGGGTTTATAGAGCTAAGGTAAGGCTTAAATTGTTGGAAATTTAAAGGACTTAAAAAATTTACCTAATTTGTTTGTCGAAAAACACACAGTTTATGACTCTTAGAACAAAAAGTGGAAAAAATTAAAAATTAAGGCAGCGAGCACCAGTTTTTTGAAGTTGCGAATTTAGATTAACACTACTCTAACTGGTCCATAAGACATACCAAAAATTCAGAACTACATCAAGTTTTGCGATTTTAGCCTTTTTTGTGTCGATTTCTAATGGGCTAGTTGTCTCGAAAAAGTGCATCTCATGTAGCCGTTCGGACTCGGCGGTAAACTGTAGGTCCATTCCATTCGTGCAGATTAACAACGCACACACAGGAATGGTTGAGAGTATAAGTCACTAGGCCTTGGTTCCTTAAGGAGCTGTTGCGCCAATAAATTTATTGATTTATTTATTTATTTAGTTGTAACGATCACAAAATTAAAAATGGAGTATGAAATAAATATATAGGTAATTAAATTTCCAATCCAATGGAAACGAAGTTATTGCTCTTTAAATGTAAAAAAACTCGAAATTTAAAAAAAGTACTCACATTTTAGCTGCTTCATAACTCCATTGGTATTGGTTGTACAAAAAAACTTTATTTACAATTTTTTATGAGTTTATTTACTACAAGTTGGCTTATAAAGTCATTTTGCTTTAAAATGAACCTGAAGGGAGTTATAGAGTGAAAAAAGTGCCGATTTTCAGTAATTTTTTGTCGATTGTAAGGGATTGGAGGGACGTGGTTGTGGAATTTTGTTGTTTGTAACTACATGGCACCCCAAACAACATATCAAGAATTCACAACTACCCGACCTTTTGTAAGGTAACCCCTTATTTCATTTATTGGACTATAATGTCATGTTTGATTCTTGCTCAATATTTTTTATTGTATTCAAGAATTTATTCACAACTTATCTTAATGATACCTTAACACGGTGATTCGCATAAAATATGACAAAAAGCTAAGGCGTGTAGGTTGGGTCGAGACAGTAAAAAAATGTTACGGGAGGAGGCCATATTTCGCTCCGTTTAGGTAGGGGCGTGGTTGGGCAATTTTTAATTCCAGTTTGTTGACCCTTTCTGTAACATGTGAAATAAACTCTGAAGAACATCAGGAAATGAACTTGCTTACTCTATTTGGGTGAAATGGTGATATCCAAAGTTTTTAATAATGTCCATTATTATTTGTATATACAAAAGAAAACACATATACAGAAGTGGCCATGGTTCCCACAGAAGGAGCCATTATTACAAACTCGACCCTAAGTAAATAACTGCACTCTGCACTTGCATATTATGCATTTACAAGTTTCTACCTTTCGTTAACTTTATTTTTGTAACTTAACCCTTAAGTTGAACTTTTGTTGCGGTTTATTGCTTACATCTTATTTTCACATAAAAGAAAATTAATTATCTCCTCCTCACTGCAGTTGTTGTTGTCAAATTAGTCAAGTAAACAAAAACAAACAACAACAACAAAAAAAATTAATCCTTCGTGTTCCCTGGCAGTGTGTCCTGCCAGATTTATTTTCAGTTTTGGCAGCTATAATGAGGCAGTTAAAAAGTTGTTCCTTCATATTTTTTTGTTGTTCTTTTGCCATAGAGGTTGCAGAAGGCTATCGGAAAATAGCAGGGGGAATGGGAAACAAGTTGAATGGACTTTAAGTTTTGGGCTATACGAACAAATCCAATTACTCATAATTATTTGGTACACAAACTGAGGCAGTAAGCCAACAGCCAAGCTGCAGCCAGCAAACTAAAAGTGTAGGTATTCGGTTATATAGTGCTGACGATGATGCAATGTAGACATTCTAGCCCTATTTGGGATTCCGGATTCCGGAAGCTATTTGTGTGTCATTAGTGACTGCAATGGTTTTATAAACGAGTCAGCTGGCGGTTGATAAAGTTTTTGCAAACGAATTAAGTAGAAAATGTTGTGGGCTTGTTAGTTGAGTTTCAGAATTTATGTGTGACTATTGGAGAAAATGGCTATGTTGACGCTTCAAGTTGCAATGAACTTTTTGGTATTCAAACAATTTGTATTTTGGGGTCATAAAGCAGAAGCTGAAGATGGATTTTTTTCGGCTTTTAATTGTTGGCTGAGTGGGCATAGAATTCTTTGGAAATATTGAACATTTTATTATATTGAGAAGGAAGACAAGTTTATAGAATCAATAATGAAAATCTTTTTATCGATTTTGTTAGGTTTGATAAAATTAAAGTAAATAAGAATTAAAGTTTGATGGTTCGCCGGAAATGATGATATAAAAATGTATTTTCGTCATACTTACTTCGTGAATTATTTGACTCGCATATACTTATCCTCAGGAAAGTCGAAATTCTGCATAATCATTCGACTACCTTAAGTAATTTAGAAATAAAAAACAATTTTTACAAAAGTTACTCTTGGTTACGTCACAATCAACATTTTCAAAAACAAAAATGGGGTATCCCGCACGACTGCCACAAAATTTCGTCATCATATTGACGAGAGAGGCACCGTTTCACGCAGTGAAAAAAATATAAAAGCTCATCACGACCGCAAGACTTCGACAAAGCAGGGGGTGTGTAAGAAATCGGGGGCAGGTGAGCTACGCTCCCAGGAACCCGAAAGTGTTACGAGCGTCAAGGCGACGGCAATTCGGACTTAAATCCAGAGTTTTATAAAATATTTGTTTGTGCATTTTACTATATAATTACTCATTAATATTGATTTTTTTGACGTGATAACGTCTTATAAATCGATGACAGGCTACACGTACGAAATAACATGACTCAAGCTGATAAGACTCATGACTCATGCTAATCGCGATACTGTTGTTCTTTCAACCAAAATCAATCGCCAGCACAAGGCGAACATGAAAAAGAACAGGCGCAAATTTGCAAAATAATTCCACTCATATTCAAAAAGAACAAGAAGAGAAAAAGATACAAAATAGGCGGAGTTTTGTTAAAGTAGAAAGTAGATGTAGAAATTGGTGTGTGTGTGTGTGTGTGGATTTAACGAGAGGATTTGTGGGTGTGACTAAACGGTTTATATGGTTGGTGTTGGTGTTGCTGCCATCAATGTTTTTTTATGACGTTATCATGTAAAATTATCGTCCGTAAATCGACTTTACAGACAACCAACTCTTTTTTTAAGTTAAAAAGTTTGGAAAAAAGAAAAAAAAAAGAAAAAAAAATTGAAAAGTTAAAAGCTAGAAGTTGTGAAAATAGGTATGTGTTTATGTATGTGTGCATATTTGGAAATTATCCCCAAGCGCGGTACATTTGATAGCGGCTCAGCAAGAGGTCGAGACAATCGGCGTACATAGGTTTCCTGACCGCCGCAATAAAGGAGCAGCTTTTTGTCGAAATCTGAGCACGTGCTGCCAAGGTGCACACGCAGCGTCCTTTGCTGCGATCATATACCTATTATACAGTTTACGATAGGGTGTCCATAATGTAACTAGAAGAAAAGAGAACATTTTCAAAAGTCAAATAATACTACCATGCCCCCCTCCCCCTGGTTCCAGTAGAACCAAAATTATGTATCTTGTATAATTAAATTAAATTTTGGCTTTATAAGCAAATTTCATTGCATTTAATGTTTAAAAATAATTTCTGACATATGGCCTCCGCGACTGCGCCTTATGAAAGCCATCCTCTCGGTCTAATTTTGCACCACTTTTCGATCACACCCTCTCTAAGTTTGTCAATAGGGCGTCTAATGTTGGCTTCTAAGTGATCAATCGTTGCTGGTTTATTAGCCCACAAAGAGTAGTCCAAAAGTGTCGCATTACACGAACGAGGTGGCCAATTCACATGAGATGATTCGGTCATCAAAATGATGGTTTCACGCGCTGTACGGCATGTTGCATATCTCCTCTAAATGATTTGCAATCATATCAGCAATACAAAAATCAGGAATCGTTTGCGATTCACGATAATATTTGCACCGGTTTCGGATTTAAAAACAAATGGGCCCTGATGACACCTTCGGTATTTAAACCGCACCAAACAGTGATTTGGGGATGTAATGGAGCCTCAAGAGTCTCATGAGAATCTCACTCCAAAAACGACAATTCGGCTTGCGAGTGAGAGCGCGAGCAGGGACCGAGGTGCTGACAAAGGCTTCGGAGTTCAGATCGATAAATTCGGGTCTTCCGTCATACTCACGTCTACAGCAGCGATGGCTTCTTTTCTACGTACGTTACGTAGCGTAGCTTCTAAGATAGACGATTATGTGCACCGTAAACTTGACGAAGTGCTATATAATTTTGGAGAACAAAGCGAAATTTTGTAAATAAATTTCCACAATTTGTAAACGTTCTAAGTCTTTGCATTGTGATTTGTAATAGTATGGAAAAAAGTCAAACACACTTCATTAGTATGACAGCTAGTTTGACAGTTATCCCTAGCGGAAGTTCTATACCTCTAAAAAAAAACACCCTTTTATTTTCGAAATAAGGGCTGGATTTTCGACTTTTGAAACTTTTTTTAAAACGTGTTAATGTAGTTTTATATAGGACAAATTATTGGTTTTGATGTTAAAATTTTAAAATTGAAGTAAGGGAGGGAACAAAATTTGTTTTATTCCAGAAATTCTCTAGAGGAAGATAGAAAAAGAGACTAAAAAGAGGACATGTAAAAAAAGGGGGTAAAAATAGAATTTTATAAAAAAGAGAGTGTAAAATAGATTTTAGTTGTAAAAGAGAACATGTTCTCTTTAAAAGAGATGTTCTGGAAGCCCTAGTTTAGGGATACCCCGTCAAAGCGTATATTCACAACATCAGACGTGCCTCAAGAGAGTCATCTCTATACTCTTCTTAGTAGAATCTGGTCTGAAGATATATGTCGAAAAATGCGAATATCCAAATTTATCGAGCTAAATTTCACGACTGGATCGCACGTACTTGCTCTTATGTGCGGTATACGCGTGGAAAATGTTAAGGGAACTTCAAAGTTTTTATTCGATTTTTCTAACTTTTGATTGATCGAAAAAAGTTCGTAAAATAGTTTTCACCAGAACAATTTGAACGCCATTGTATGCATTTCTTTAAAAAAATGCTAAAGAGTTAGAATATTTTTGTTCAAAATCTTAGGAAAGGTTTTTAAATAAAACGATTTTTATCTAACAACTTTTCTTAAAAAAAATTCAAAAATAATTAAAGAATGCAAACTTTAGCACAAAGATAACTTACATTTAAAAACAAAACTACAAAAAAATCATATTGAATTTTGAAAAAAAAAATAAGAGCATTATGAAAAAATAAAAAAAAAATTAAGAACATTATTAAAAAATATAAAAAAAAAATTATTCGGAAATATTTTTATGTTAAATTACTTTGGCTACTTACATCTTCTTGAATATCAAATTTTATTGCAATCCCTTAACAAGTTTTCGAGAAAGTCGTAGAAAATAAAAACGGTCCTATGGAGGTACCATTTTTAGCCCGGCAACTTAATTTTTTTTTCACCAAAACATGTGTGGTACCTACCTATAGGTTTTGGTGAAAACAAAAAGCTTATATGCCAGGTACCGTTAATATTTTTGAGCTAAAAAAAAGTTAAAAAAAGTGCCCTTAAGTTCTAAATTTGAAGACGATTGGTTCAACCGTTTAGCCTGTAGTTCAATAGACATCCGTACAGACAAACAGACAGACAGACAGAAACAATTTTGCCAGTAACTCAAATATGTTTCTCTATCATTCTCTATCATCGTAATGTCATGTTTGATTGTTATCTCAAGATTTTTAATCTGCACGAATGCATAACTTGCATTATAGTACCTATAATCGGAAGTAAAAAAGTGGGAATTGTACTTTTCGTCGGGATCATAAATCTAAAAGAAAATTGTTCAAACTACTATTCTAAACGATTTTTAGTAAAACAAGATAATGTCATCACGGATCTTTAATAACAATTAATATTACATGAAAAAACTATTTTAGAAACTTTGGGATCGATTACGTAGATGCGTATTTTTTATTTTTAGTTAATTTGACGAAAATAACTTTTTGAGGTTTTAAAAAGCAATTTTTTAGAGTTTATATACAGTTTATCATGAAATTTTAATAAAAACTTAATTTTTTCCTTATAATTTATTTAAATTAATTAATTATTTCAAATCATAAAAATAAAGTGAAATACTTTACAGAACGCTTCATTAACAAAATCGTCTAACATCACAGAGCTATATTAATAAAAAATAAAAAAAACAGCAGACATTTTGTTCATATTCAGGAATACTGCAGTCGCAAATAAAAACAGTGGAACAGTAGTTGTGGCTCAATTTTATACAAACCTTTACCTCTTGACTCAAAAAATAAAATCTAAATAGAAACAAAACAAACGCATTTTTAAGGAATCTTATCACATTTATTGACATTTTTTTAGTTAAAAGTGTTTTTTTTTTAATTTGATTTTGCATTTTTTTTCTTACTATTCTTTCGTTTTATTACTTATTTAATTCTTAAAATTTGTTTTACCCCGTTTTCATGAAACTTTATCGGTTGTTTTGTTAGTTGTTTGCTCTGTTTTGCTTTTTATAATAGAGTTAATATTTCATTTTATTTTTTAACTATATTCCATTTTATTTGCACACTTTATTTAAATTTTATTCATTTCAATTAATGTTTTTTTTTCTTAGAAAACTTTCCATCATGTGATTGTCATACAAAACATTTCACAATAGATTTATTATTATACAATTATATATATTTCTATATATAGATATATATAAATTTATTCCATTTAATACTCTCATTCAAAAGGCCGCTCTCACATCATATTTTTTCTCTTTCTCTCTCATTCATACACTACACTACACAGTACACACCCTCAGAATAAAAACTTAAATATATATATTGTAAGCAGTATTTTTTTAAGTTTTTTTATCTGAATACTTACTTTTCTTATTTTTTATACACATTTTATAGCGCCTAGAAAAAAATATTCATTTTTAAAAAATACTTAGATATTAGATACATATTAAGTTTGTTTTTTATTTTATATGAAATTCTTTTTAGGTATTTTTTTTATTGTTATTTAAGTACAAAAATTGTGTTTTTTTTTAATTTATTTATTCAAATTTAAGTTATTTTAGTTCAAGTACGGATTTTCTTTTAAGTTCTTGAATGAAATTTCGTCGAAAATATAGAATTTTTGGATAAAGTATTTTTGATTCAATAAAATCCTGGCTTTTCAACTTACGTAATTTTGTTTTTTTTTTTTTATTTAAAAGCAATAATTTTGGAAGAGCAAACAAAATAGTTTCAGGTGTCCGTGATACATACGCAAAAATTATTTTTATGGATAAAGTAAAAAGGATTTTTTTTTATTTTTATATAACAAAATCTAGAAGAAATTTAGAAGAAATATGTATTTTCAGAATAGTTTTGAATCAAAAATCTTACCTGTAAAAGTTTTTTTTTTTTTTTGATATTTTTCTATTGTTTTGGCAAATTTACAGTAACAGGTTTTGCTAGTAACTATGTATTTTGAAAAAATGTTTATTATACACATATTTTTAAACGATTACTCATAAAAGCTTCATTAAATTTATTTATTTTATTATTGCTTATCATAAACTTTACATTGCCATATGCAAAGGAATCATCCACCACTTTGATAGAATTTTCATGCAATTTGCTTTTTTTTACATTAATACTTCAAAATTTATTTTTTTTTTAATTTTTGTTTTGCCTCTTAGAAAAAAAAATAAAATGAGCAAAATTTTATCCTGAATTTGTATTTTAGTTTTGTATAAAGTCGATCCACCAAAGTATTGAATAACTTTTTGCTAGCAATTGTACATGAACGAGATAACATACAAATTAACTCACAAAAATATTTATATTTAGGTTTTTTTTTATACATACATTTCTTTTTTTTTATATAATATATAATAATTTCTCACTTGTTTCATATTAGTTTTCCACTCAATTTGCTATTTAATTTTTTGTTCTGTACAGCCAAATAAAAATTAAATTTAACTCAATGTATATTGAAAAGCGCATTTAAAACGTATTTTTTTATATTTTATTGCTAAGCTTAAGACTTAAATTCATGTTTAAAAATAAAAACTCAATTTATTATTCTATTTACAATGATATCTTAAAAGTTCATAACAAATTTGAAATTCCAAAAAATCATTTACCTCTCTATTGTGTGTGCTTTAGGTCCACTTTTTACATGTTTTTTTTTTATTTTTTTGTTTTAATTTAAAAATTTTATTTTGCAAAAATATCTAAATTAGAAACTTAATTTTACTTACAGGTTAAATTTAAAAATAAATTCTTTTTTTCATGCTTATTTTCTGCTTCATAGATGATGGCTACGTTTCGTCTCTTCTTTGTGGGATGAGTGTTATGCAGCTTTTTATGTATAGTTTTATAGTTTTTTTGTTTTTTTAGTTTAAGGTGGTGCTTTCTGTTTCGCGGTTGGTTTTTTTATTTATGCGCAGTGGGTCGTTGAGTTTTTTAAGGAGTTACTTTTTTATTTTTATTTTTTCGGATAATAGGCTGTAGGCAAGTTGGCAAAATAATCCTTTGTTTTTTGTCAAAGTATATATTTTTTTAGAGAAATATTGGCAGGAATTGTTTTTTGTTTTTTATGTTTTGGATATTTTTTTTTCTTTTATTTTCTTTTTTGTGGTGTGTGTTGGTTTTTTGTTGAGTGAGTGTGAGTTTTTTTTTAATGATAGTTTACACTGAATTCGTTAAAAATTAATTTTTTTGCGAAAATAAAATTGTAATATTGTCTCTCAAAAGCTAAAATGTCAGTCTTTTGTTTGTTGTTATACTGCCTGAAAAGATTCAAGAACAATGATGTTGTTTAAAAACCAAAAAAAAGTATTTGGAAACAAAGAAGTTCAATGAGAAACAATTCAAATGAATGTGTATACATGGTTTAACATTTTTTTATTAATAAATTTATTTTCCATTTCATATAAAAAAAATAATAAATTAAAATATAATAAATATATAAAAAAATGATTATGAAAATTATAAAATTAAATCATATATAGGTATCCTTCTTTTTCAGAAGAACGAACATATTTCCTTTTTACTCTTTTGTTTAACTTTCTTTACTAATGGTGTTATCTCATACATATTAAGTTAATGTATGATTTGTAAATGGATTTCCAGTAAGGAAGAACCAATTTAGACAGAAAATGGCATCCATGTTGGTTCCGCGACTTTTCGCTAATTTTATGGAGACGGGTGGCATTATAACGTCGCTTCTGCAGCGTTTTATGGCCATTAGGGAAACAAGATGGAATAGGGAATACTGATACACATAAGTTTTCAACTTCTGCCAATCAAAGTGGGTGCGAATAACAGAACCTGCCAAAACGTTCCACATAAGTGCGGTGCGACTAAAGAAAGAATCCTTGTATTTAATTGTACCCCCCAAATTGGGCTCAAGAGTAAGCTGATGGGTATTCCTAGAAGTGCGAGTATTATGGTAAATTTGATAATTAAAATTGCGATAAAACAATGAAAAACACGTTTCATTACAACGGTGCTCGAAAGAAGTAATTGAATTAGTAATTTTTCAATCACTTATTATTTAAGAGCTCTGTCTTGGATTTTTGTTTAATGGCGCGACAGCTCCTTAAGGAGCCAAGGCCTAGTGACTCATACTCTCAATAAATCCTGTGTGTGTTGTTAATCTGCAAGAATGAAAATGGAAGGGACCTACAGTTTACCGCCGAGTCCGAACGGCTAGATGAGATGCACTTTTTCAAAACAAATTTTACTCTTGGAGGTTTTGACAGTTCCTCGAAAGAGGCAGAACCCCGGAAAATAAGGTGACTATGAGCGGCATTCAAACCGCTGCTCATTCGCTTAGCTGTCTGACACACTAACCACTAAGCCACAGAGCATTCTCTCTCGTGGATACGATCTAAAAAACCCAAGTGTGTTAAAGGACAACTGCCCAAATATGGGTATTATACTAAAGCTGTGTATATTGTAGCCAGAGCAGACGGGGTGGCAAATATGCATTAAGGATTTATTTGGCTCTAACGACATAAGAAAGCATTGAGTTTTATAAGCATTTTACCCAATGTACAATACTGTCAAATCAGAATTTGATGAACTTATCGTACGCCAATACGATAAGTCAATGGAAAAATAAATATTTTTTGACAAAATAATGGAGCCATTGATTCCACTTTTCGGTGAGAAATACCATCAAATCACCAGTGGACCCATATTACTGCGAAAGCCGTACTGCCGGTTATTAAAAAGCTTTCGATCATCTGTAAGCCTTATTTATGTATACTTCAAACTTATTTATGTATACTTCCGGCTAAGCGGATTTGTGTGTATTAAGATCTTTCAAAACTCTTTCGACTAAAGAAAAGTGCGAAAGAATATGACTACCTGGCCACATTGACGGAAGCGCACATGCAACTTGAATAAAAATGTAAAAGAAAAGGATTGATTTTTAATAAGAAGGAAAGAGATGGGCTAAAGAATCCAAAATCTGCACGAATCTCATAATTTATTTTAAAACTCTGTACAGTGACTCAAGTTTCCTTCTCATATCGTTTCATTTTTGACAGATACATTCATTTGCATTTTATCGCCGTGATGGAAGGTTCATACGATTCACTTGAATTGTATTGATTTGAGTGCTTTTACTCATTAAAAAAACATATGCGTATAGATAGGCATTAAAAAAATATTTATAAATATAAGTTTATCAAACAAAACACATATAAAACACATATAAAGCACAGACACAACCTTTCTTTGTAGAGAAAAGCTGTGTTTTACTTTCCAGACGTTCCTCTCGTGTCAGCTTATCTCAGTGTGCAGCCTGCAGCCCCGAGTTTGCAGTGATGCAATTGCGCGCTTCCGTCAATGTGGCCAGGCACTAATAAAATCATTTACGCTTTCTAGTACAGGAAGAGTTATAACACCTGCTGCTGCTTGTACTGGTATTATTGAGCAAAACCTTAAATTAAGCTGCAAGCTAATGGCCTTTTTCTTTTGAGCTCACAGCAGGAGTATTGTTGAAGACGAGCGTAGAAAATAATGACTATGAAGAATTTCGTAGTTTTTTTACAAATGACCAAATATTTTTACCACATTTTGGGGCACTGCCCTATTTTTCTACCGGATTTTGTATTAATGTAGAAATTTGGTCCTACGAATTTGAGCATAACAGACATTTCTAAATTCCTGAAACTTTTATCGGGTTTCTCTCTTAACCTGATAATCTTTTTATAGCTCCAGATCGAACCATGAGTTAGTTAGTTTAGGTTAGACTTTTTTTTAACTTCTAATAAGTGAAAATGCATTAATTGCAAAAATGGATCAGTTTTTTATACACTTCTAAAATGACGTGATATCATGCGGAGCATACGTAATTCGATCACAAAAATCAAGCTATTTTACCATATTCAATTTTTTCTGTAAGGTACTCTGAAGGCCCTGCGTTATACCATTAAGTTGCAATCCACTAAACTGATACATTTAAGTTATCCAAGGCATCGCGTACATTCAGCCGGATTTGCATTTAAACGATGTCAAAGTTCATACATAATAGCAAAGTTCATACATAATGGAAGACATGGTAATGTTTCACTTTTTTACAATATCGACCCATCGTTCTTTGAGAACCCTACATTTACTTAAAAATATTTAAAATTAAAAAAAAACAGACAATTTGGGAAAAATAGATTTAACACATAAATAAGGATATAAATATATAAAAGCCATTTGCATAGTTTTTTTTATTTTTAATTCATTGGTTTTATTTATTTGTTAAGAAAATATTGTTAAAAATATATAAAACAATAGAAAAACATTTTCTCATTGTTACCTAAAACTTTACTCACCAGGAGGTCAGACTGTTGCCTCATCACTGAGAACATCGTTTATGTGTTTGCTATTCTTTTTCTCCTTCGCGTTGCATTGCTAGAAAAATTCAAATAGAACAAAAGCACCAACAAATCATTTTAGAATGGAAAAAAACATATCAGTTTTCTAAAAGGATTCTATTTCCCACAGACACTTACCTCCTGCGTCGCCTGCCATTGTTTCATCGCAGACTTGTACTTTTCAAACTCGTTGCACCAATGCGAATAAATCTTCTGGTAGTCATTCTTTTTCGATGGCGGTGTACATCTAGAAAAAAAACACAAAAAAAAACAAATTTTCAAAAAAAAATTCATTTAAAACTAATCGGACACCATCAAACAAAAAAACTCGACATCGTCACAGTAGACGAAAATCGATAGCATTTTCCAAAAACACAAAAAAAAAATATATGTAACACCTGTCCTCTCCCTAAACTAACGAGATGAAAAATGGAATTTAATTACAGCCCCAGCACTTACGCAAAGTTAGAGCCGGCAATCAATTTAATCACCATAGCCATTCGATTTAATTGGAAAACGAGGAATTGACAATTTTTAAGGACCCGATCTAGGACTAGCATACAAAGCGTAACGGCCTCTAATCTCTCCGAAAAAGTCAAGTTACATTGAAACAATAAAAAAAGAGACAAAATGAATGAACTTTCAAATTATCTCAATTGCCCCATAGGAAAACTGCCAAAAAGTTTTTCCACCCCCTTACCACCCAAACAAAAAAGGACTCACACTTCAAATTCACCGACTATACCACCCCATGCTAGTGTGTGTATATGGATAACAATTAAACAAAAAAAGCAGAAGGATATTCAAAAAAGCTTACCTGTGCGCATCGACATTCACGCTGTAGCTGCAAAGAAGCGTGCCATCCAAATAACTGTCATAACGACCGCTGTCGCCCTCGTTTATCGATATCAGGACTAGACCACCCTCTGACGTTTCGATATACTTTGACGGTGTATAAGTGATTTCGTATCTAAGGACAGAAGAGAAAAAAAAATAAAAAACGTATAAAAATCGATGTTAGAATTCCAAAGGGAGAGACGGGAAAATAAACAAAAATAAACATCGGATTTTAATTAGTTTTTTCGCCGACATTCAAAAAAGTTAGGGCATTATCCTTCGGGGGGATGAATTTTGGAATTGAAAATGGTTTTTTGGTTATAACGGTACATATGTGAGGATATTTTCAAAAAAAAATATTCTTATTCCATTCTGTATCAGGACGAAGGGTGAAGTAGCAACGTTATTATACACAATTTCCAATTTCACACCTCAAAATGTTTACTTCACTAACTGAGGGGTTGATGTCGATGGGTGGTATGTTGTATGAGACACTCTCAAGAACCCGCCACCCATTTTTCAACCTACTCGATTCCATGGAGACAACAGATGTTTTTGAATGATACATAGCTATATTTTAATTTTGGAAAAAGGGGTGGCAAATAACGTACTTACTTCAAAATTGAGTGTTTTATGGGTTTTTCAGTGAGTAACTTTGAAGGGGGTTGGTAATATTTTTTTTTCAGTTGTTTGAATGACATGAAATTGCTTATATTTTTATCAAGTAGTACACAAGTTTATTTCAAGGACTTTGATTTGAATGACTGGTTTATTACTCACCCAATTAGGGTGTCCTTATTTCTTTTGTTAGGGAATTAATAAAAATGTGTAAGAAATAATCAGTATGAATTAGATTGGAAGGGTAGTGATTAGAGAAAGAAATTATTGACTTGAGACGGATTATATGGATTCAAGGATATCTAAAATTGCCTATAGTCTACTTCAGGGTGGCGCTCGAATCGTGCTACAAAAATAAAACGTAATAACAATTTTTCTGTGTGAGGAATAGGCTTATTTTTTTTTATATTGCAGGTTACTATGTAGATTAATCCAAATGAATGCTTGTGATTCTAAAAAAAGGACTTCCAAAGGAAATCTAGACGGCACGAAGACCGTACCATGGAGATCCCAATGTTCGGGTTCAAGATACAATCGCGGCTGTAGCATCGGCAATACAGGCAAATCCAAGTGTTTCGAATCAAATCTTATCGGGACAAATTGGAATAAATTGAAATTGAAATTGGAAAAAAATTATCAGACGATCATTACAACGGAACGGATACTTCATGATGATTACAATTCAATTCAATTTTTATTAAGATACAAATGTACAAGTAAGACGTAAGTCTTTTATAGTACCTAACATTGGGTATAATAAATATTTATATTTTGACCTAACTAATAATTATTAAAAGTAGCTAAAAAATTACATTATTTGACAATTTTTACATAAAATAAATTAGAAAATAGAAATAGAAAACGAAATATAAGGAAAATAAGAAATAGAAAGAATTTTATGATTGCCGTGTGAAGTGAGAAGCAATTGCATTTTTTAAATTTGAAGCATTTATTATACTTTTAATAGCAACTGGTAGAGAGTTCTATAGATTCGTTACGTACACTAAGAAGAGCCGCGAGGAGTTCAAGTAGCAATATGTTGGCACCAAAAGCATTAATGATCTAGAGGATTGAGCAAATCTAAGTTTTTCAAACAGGTAAACAGGTATTTTACTCCGCATAATTTTGTGAAGAAAAATTAAGCAATTAGCATCAAGATATTCCTGAAGGGAACATCCCAGGACAAGCCGATGTTAATGCGATATGTGTTCGTATCTTCGAATACCATACACGTATTTAACCATGTCATTGAAAGCAACGAGAATTTTATGTTGGGAATGGGAATCTGGTTTACAATACACGGTATTGCCATATGTTATTAAAGGCAAAAGTAGTGTTTTTATTAGCCGTAGTTTAGTGTTCACTGGATTTATGACAGAAAATAGCCAAAGCTTACGCAGGCCAGTGTAAATCCTTCCTATTATATAGTTGGTATGATTTTCAGCAGAGAGCGATTTATTTACCATGATACCAAGACTGGTTACAGTGTCCACAAAGGAAAATTAGAGGCAGAGAAGAGGTATCAATCTTCTTTTTGGAAATTGCAATAAGTTGAGACTTTGCAGGGTTAAGTGTAAGACCATTATGAAGCGACCAATTGGAAATTGCAGTGAGATCCTCATTAAGTCTACACGCCAAATCTTCTTGCAAGCCAATTGGGCGAGATATATACAATTGTACATCATCCGCATAAAGATACAAGAGCACATTTGAACAGACACCGGGAAGGTCGTTAATATAAAGGCAAAACAATATCGGTCTAAGAATGGAACCTTGAGGTACACCCATTTGCAAATTCAAAGACGGAGATTGAATCTGACCAATATTAACTCTTTGACTACGGCTACAAAGATAATTCCTAATAAGTTGCACTGCTCTCTCATGAAAACCAAAGCAGTATTTAAGCTTTTTTCAAAGTATATCATGGTTAACTCTATCAAAGGCCTTCGAGAAATCCAGTAAACAGAGAACAGTCACATTGTCTTGATCATATTGAACTCTTATATAGTCAAGGACCTTTATCATGGCAGTTTGACAGATATGCTTTTCACGAAAACCAGATTGCACTGGGGCCAGTAATTAAATCTAGTAAGGTGACTAGATATCTACGACGAATATTAATGGGTCGGAAGTCTAAGCTAGAGCTAGCGCTCGGTTTTTTACCACAGGGATGACCTTAGCTTTTTTTCAGCTCTCAGGAAACGATGAAGAGGCTATATAAAAATTAAACAAGTGTGTCAAGGTATTAGAGATATGTGGAAGAATCCTTTTCAAAAAACTAATTGGAACACCATCTTCTCCACGAGCATCAGATTTAATAGAGCGAATGCTTTCCAGCATATCATATTCAGGTACAACTTCAAACTCAAAAACCGATGGAGGTTCAAAAAAGATTTCGTTGTTGGGGACAAAGTTAAGTTCTTGGACGTCACTCAAAACGAAGGTGTTGTTGAGTTCATTGGGATCAAGGAAATTTAGAGTTGCCTCTTTCTTACCAAATCCAATAGAATGTAAATTACTCCATAGTTTTCGAGAGGACCGATTAGTGTCAAATTTCGACATAAAATAGCATTTTTTAGCTCTACGAGTTATAAACGTTGCTTCATTACGAGAACGGCAGAATAGTTCCCAATTGACATTTGAGGGGTTAAGCTTCCATCTAGCATACGATTTTCTTCGATTTTTAATCGATCTGTGTACATAAGATGTAAGCCACGGACAACTTTTGTTTCGTAAAGAAACAGTTTTAAGAGGAACATGTTTATCGAACAATTAAAATACCATGTCAGAAACAATCATGAGGTCAAGGAGACTCGGAGTACAGTAAGGTGCAAAACGTGTAGCAAAAGAGTTCGAGATATGAAGTCCATTAGCCGCGATTTCATCCCTTAGTTGTTTTGCCCGACTATCAAAAAGCAAAAGATCTGCATTGAAATCACCGCAAATGATAATGTGTTCAAATAAGGCAGAGAAATGTTGAAGAGCAGAAAAAAATGGTTCAGGGGAGTAACTTCTGTTAGGATTGTAACCAACGCCTAAAATGGTCTTAATAGCACCATCTGTTATTTCCAAGATAAGAAACTCAATTCCTCCATTATTCGACGTTCCTAAAACTCTACTTTTAAGTGATATATTGCAATACACTGCAACACCACCCCCAACAGTGTCAGTGATTCTATCGTTACGAATTAAGTTTTAGTTATTGATATCATATATGTCACTGGGAATATCTGGTTTGAACCATGTCTCAGTAACACAAATAACATCCAACCCCGATGAATCAAACACATATTTCATGAAATCCAGCTTATCCATGTTAAGGCTACGCGCATTAATGCAACATATCCTGAAACCCTCGCGGGCACTTGATAGTATTTTAATAACGGATCTAACAGAAGTGCTACTAACCATGCCAAATGAATCTCTCTTCCAAGATCAACAGAAACAAAGACAAGAATCACCTCAAGTTCAGCTTCACACAAACAAAAAGCAAACAGAATCTTTTCATTCTTACAATTAATGGAAAGGCGAAAAAAAAGTTACTAAGAAAAAGTTAACAGAAATGAAAAAAAAAACAGTAAGTATTAAAAAGCACTTAATTAAATAAGCGAAAAAAAAATTAAGAAAGAGAAAGAGAAAAACAAAAAACTAAACAAGAAATAAATAGGAAAATAATAAAATAAATAATAATATAAATTAAAATAAAAAAAAAATATTAAAAAATTAAATAAGAAATTATTGAGAAAATATATAATGTAATAAGCAATATACATATAATCAGCTCCGTATAACATCGCTGTCTTTAAGTTGATTTAGCAATAAAGGAAGATTTAATTTTTCTCTCTTTATCATCACTTAAACTTGTTTCCGTACAAAGTCCAAACTACAAGCACCGTTATTTAAAGATGTTGAATGAGTTTTTTTACCCTGAACTGCTCCGAAGGCGTATTCCATTGAACAGCATTTGGTTCTAGCAAGATGGAGCAACTGTACATATGGCCAGACCCAGTTATGGCGGTGCTCCAACAAAAATTCTCAAACAAATTAATTTTCAGGAACTGCACTTTTCGCTGGCCCCTAAGGCCACCTAACCTTCCTGCACCAGACGTTTTTTATGGTGTTATGTCAAGTAGGAGGTATACAAAACGAAACCTAGGGATTTGACTGAGTTGAATCAGTTCTTTAAGACAATAATTGAGGCGATCCTAACTTTTCAGGCCGCAATGAACAATTTTCTGATCAGGTGCCGCATATGCATCTTTAAAAAAAAATTGTTATTTAAAATAAAATTAAATTTTCAAAACAATAAAAAAAAAATTGAATACATTAAAAAAGAATTATTTGAATTTCTTATTGTATCACAATTGGTGTTCCACCCTATAGAAATACACCTTGTTCTTAATAGATGAGTCTGTCGTACAGTCTGTTCCAAATTCGTGTTGTTCGGCAAAAAAAGGAATCTCTGTATTTCACGGTACTTCCGAAATTGGGCTCAAGCGTGAACTGCTGAACATTCTGAGCGAGTGAACTTTTTTTTTTCAAAAGAAGCGATTGATTAAGGAAAGACATAAAACATTACGTCGTTGTTTGAGAGGGGCAAATTTCTTATACATTTTAACGCTATGTTTTGCACTCCGTCGAGCAGGTGTAGCAAAACTTCAGAAGCAACTGCCCAGACGTGGGAGTTGTACTATAAATTGTAGCCAATACAGAATACTTAAGCACTAAACCGCATTTTTGGCTATCTCAATAGTCATTCCAATGGAGATAGTCGTTTACATATCCACCAAGTTCTGAAACCTTTCGATTCTTGGATGAATTTTTAGCTTTGACGATAGAAGACCGCATTGAGTTTTCGAAGCATTAAATTCCACACGATTCCTATTACCCCATTTGACGATGCTGCATAATTCGGAGTAAAATGAGCTTAACATACGGTACCGTTGCGATTGCAAGTCCGAAGGCGAAGGACGTGAATCATCCAACGAATATGAGAAGCCAAGGTCAGAGTCGTCAGCAAAACTGCTAAGTGGATTATAAATAACAGACAGAAGATCATTTATAAAAATGAGGAAGATTCGGTGACAGAACGGAGCCTTACGGCACACCAGCATTTATTTGATGGGAATCAGACTTGAAACCCACCTATACAAATTGTATTGAACGGTCAAGAAAATAGATTCTAATCCAACGATCCAAATAGCATACATTTTTAGTAAGAGACCTTGATGCCAACTTCAATCAAATGCATTGGAAATATCAATCACAATAATCTGACTTTCCCCAAATGGATGTTAACATTTATTCCATCATTAGATCACATACTGGAACGATTACTGCGAAAGCCATACTGTAGCTCAAACAGAACCTGTTGGTCTTTGATATATTTCTTAAGCTGACGGGTAATCAGCGTTTCCATGACCTTAGAAAGAAGGGACGTAAGTGATATGGGTCGGTAGGAAGAGGGGAAGGCTGGGTCACCTTTTTAGGGACAGGGTGGACAAATGCTGTTTTCCATCTTCTAGGAAAGAATCCGAAAGAGTGGGAGCGATAGAAAAAGTGGTTTTTCCAGTGTGGAATAACACCTGTAGCTTTCCCAGATAGAATTAAGTACAGGCTTTAAGACGGACTGGTGCGATAGATCTATTTCGGAATGCCCATTGTTATACCCTTGAGCCAGACTTCGGAAGTACTAATTTTGGAATTTCTCACCCAACTCAATTTTTCCTTAATGTCCGACATTTAAGACAAATGTACATCGTTATCTCCTACTATATTCTTCCACTGACTGTTTCGCTTGCACTGTGTTAAAGATTAACATGTTAAGGTTGCTTATAACCCCTATCAAAATTTACAATTTAAAAAGATCTAGATTGCTGAATAAATGCTGCAAACAATCTCAATTTTTTTTTATTTTATGATCAGCTATCACTATATTGATTAACTATTTAAAATTGTTTAGGCTTAAAAAAATATTGTTGTTTTTTTTCAAATTGGACAAGCACGTAAGGTGATTGATGTGCGATCCAGTCGTGCAAATTTTGTTCATAATTTCAAATTTCAAATAATTTGTATTAATTTTAAATCGTCTTCACTACATTTTCAAGCTGTTGGCAACATTAGCCTTATTTATAACAATATATCTCTTTCTGAACATTGTGCAAGTTTGTTAAATAAGAGATTTACTCAGAGAGTCAGTCTAAGCTCAGTCTTCTTGCGATAGTGATCAATACAAGCTGCATTTTGCTTAACAAAAAGTAATCGCATTCAGAGCGAACTTCGTGGTTATCTGGATTGAATTGTTAGGTTATTTAAATGTTCAAGTAGAAGATGATGAAGACCCAAATACACCAATACACCGTTATTAAACGAGGGCAATAATTTTTCTCCCAGCTTCATGTGCCTTCGAATTGTATAAATGGAATTGTCTGTCCATTTGAAAGAACAATTTCGAAGTCATCCAAAAGGCGACACATAAACAAGCAACCATTAATTTTCTTTGTGGATAAATGAACTTTTCAAGAAGCCAAAACACTTACCTCCCCTTTTCCGTCGAATGGTGATACCATCGTATCGATTTCTGCCGCAAAACTTCCGGCAAACGAACAAAACACGACAAATGCAGCGTCTGTCCATACGAGGCTGTTATCCTTTTCTTCAGAACACTCGTATCGCAAATGCCCGATGTTTCATTGCCAACATCCTGTAGATAGAGAGAGGAAGAAAAGAAGAACAAAAAACGATTGAAAACGTTTAGAGAACATTTAGCGATCCTGATAAATTGACACAAGGACACAGGAAGGAGCCTTTCAAAAAGTGAACTCTCTATATATAAATAATTTTTTTTTTATTGAACGCACCTGAAGCAATCCAAGCTGATATGGCCGACAAGCACCCACATCCTTATCCCATCCGCAATACGGATCTGTGATGCAACGGAAGCAACTGTCATACCGTCGATTGCACATTGCCAAGTCGATTTGTTTCACACTGTGCGCTGTCGCTATATACAGCGAGCCGGTCTTTTGGCTCAAATCCATCTCTCTAATGGGCTCATTTTTCGCTATCTCCAGGATATCCAGCAAATTGGAATGGCGTTGTCCGTACTTAATGAATTGCACGATTTTATAAATGCTACCCGTATTTGTGCCAGCAAAATAAACCAAATATTCCTGGTTCAGCTTTTCTATTCGAATCCTTGAAAAAATAATAAGAAAAAAGATTTTTTGAAGATAATAGTATTTTTTCAAAAATATTTGTCTATCTTTTACTCGATGAAAAACGCTTATTTAGCGTGTACACTATCAGTTGCAGCACACGTCAAAAGATGCATTCTTAAGGATTTTTTTTCATCTATTTTCGAATGATGGAAAAAAACACTTAAGCGAGCTCTGTGGTGTGTGCCAAGAGTTATAACTTACTTGTCGACCACCAATTTGGTAAGGATAACATCACGTTTGAAAAAGACTGGATTGGCAAACTCATGATCCACAGCTTTATCCATTAGCGGATGCTTTCGTATGAAGTTTAACACCGAGTCCGGAAGGGTTGAAGTGTCGTTGATACATGTGCCAGGACGTGGATCAGGAACTTTTGAGTTCAGCACAGGCAGCCATGCGGAATTGGATGTGGCTTGCTCTTTGAATTTTCCTGGAAAGAGATTTATTTTTTTTTTATTTTATTTTTTTTTTCTTGTGTTGAAATTTAAAATTAATTTATTCGAAATGTGTGTTGGCAGAGAATCTAATGGGAGGAGGCAGGATGTATTTATGGTTTCGTTTACAGTCGAGTCTGTCTTGGAGGTTGTTTAGCGAGATGTAAGTTAAGATATGAACTTAGATTAATGATGGGAGACATAGTAGGGGATTCGCTTTCTTAATGTTTTTGGCATGAATTTTAGGCGCCGGATTTATATTGTTTTGAAAAGTTTAGAAATAATGTGGATCAGGAGCCATTTTTCAAAGTTAAAACGTATATAAGGATGTGTCAGTCATATGCAAGGAATAAGATCAATATTTCAAAACAGGTTAGAACAAATAAAATGCATCTAACAGCTGAAGAGGTGTTAAACGATAAGAGACCTTCAACATCGAAGAATATTGGTCACAACATCATCTTAAAAAAAGTACAATCCTGAATTTGCACCACACCCCCCATTAGAGGGGAGATTTTTACAGCAATTAAAGCACTGAAGGCGAACGGTAGGGCTTTATGCTAACAAAATATAATATGCAAAATAGTTCTCTGAGCTTAAGGACTCAGCTACGACTGTTTCGCTACAAGTAGAACCTCTACTGCTATATGGGTGCACCATTTAGGAAGTTATATAAGCTGTCACCAGGAATCGGCAAACGTCCGTTAATAGATGTCTACGAAAAATCATTATTATTATTATGGCTAATTGAATATCCAACGAAGATCTACTTAGGTTTAGGAACCCATTGACTCTCTTATAAGATGGCGAAAGTGGCAATTGCTTGGACAAAGCCTTCGAAAACCTAACGTCAAGCCTCTGGTCATACCTTATTCTAAGCATCACAGTTTAAAATGTAGATCAGAATGCGACGCAGTTTTAATATTGAATTTCTCTGTGATGTGGCGACAAAGTGTGAAGATTTTATGAGGATGCATTGTGTTCTCACCTTAAGGCGAGAAAAGACCTTCAGGATTCACTGAATTCACCCACCTGAATTCTTCAATCACATCCAACTTAACGAAGGCACTGCAGCAAGTGAAAGTGCAGTTGAGGTTTATGCGTTGAAGTGTGAACATCGAAAGCGATAATAAAAAGTGGTTGAATTAAGAAAAAGTAAAGTCTTAAAGAATAAAGAGTAATTTAAGTGTGAAAAAGTGGTGAAGTCAATTCATTTTTAATTGAACTTAAAGAAGTTATGTTTGATAAATAAAAAAAATCGTTGTTTAGAGTTAATAATTGAAATTGAGTTTTATTCAACGAACCCCAGGCAAAAACATAACATTATTTAAGGCTTTCACCAAACAAAACATAAGAAAAATAAAATGGCTTTCTTTTAAATTAAAAAATATTTTCAAGAAAACCCATCAACTACAATGCTTCTATATTAAAAAAAAAACTATTTCTAGAAGCAAGCATAAAGTTTGACTAGAAAATGCCAATACCTTCCAAAGTTTTAAAAATACCAGGTATCCATATCACCAAATCATAAAGTCAAAAACTCCCTGTAACTTCCATTGTAAATCATAAGTATAAATTGAGCAATTGCCATGTTTTCCATCGATAAATATATACCATCTGACATCGAACACACCACAAAGTATCCTCAAATCAATTTTCCCCAAACAATTCCTGCCAAACTACAGCCAAACTAAATTATCTAAACAAAAGTATCTAAATTTTCCAGAAGAAGAAGAAGCAAAAACCCCAGACAGAAAAATGAAAACTCAGCTATCAAGTTAGTGTACAAAATGTAGCCATCGTACACATCTCTAACAATATCCTCATTCCAGAGGATATTTTTTTCCATTTCCGGCAAAAACGAACATAAAACCTTTCGTTCGCTTTCTACCTTTGGCGTGGCATGCTGCATGTTATATACAATACAACACTATTGCGATGGCAGTAAAATGCGTGCAAGTATTACAAATGAATGTCATCCATTCAACACAACCCACACATTTCTTCCTCTCCCAACCACACCATGAAGGAACAAACACCAAAAAAAAAAGAACATGAATAACCTTCTGAGGTGCGAAATCCTTGATATTCCATGCAGCACACATAACATATCCGGCTGCTGCTGTTATTGCCAGGTGTCATTCACTATACACGGCAGAGTAGAGCAAAAAAAAGTGTAACTTTTACACGTTCGTCCTGGCAAAATCCCAAGGGATAATTTTTCGAGCGAGAAGGAAGCGTGCAAAAAGTGCAAAAACCGCGTAAAAGTGTCACTTGAATTTCTGCTTCCGCAGTGCATCATCATAGTCGTATACCGCACCAATATCCTCCTCTCCTTTTGAATATGATAGTTCTTCTTTTTTTTAGGGGAGCTAGAGGGTTGGTAGAAAAAGGATACCTTCCATTCGGTTACATCTTGCTTCAGTGATGTGTCAAACTACTTCACGAATCAACCGAATGCATAAAAAAGGACATTGCTGATGCGCGGCAAGGACGAGATTCTTGAACAAAAAGGTGGAACGGAAATTCAACGAGTTTTCAAGTTTTCAAGTTGTTGGCTGCATTCCTACACTCGGTTAAGGATGTTCATACAGCAAAGCAGAGAAAGCCAACTGTCATCTCATAGGATGCTGTCGAATTTGTCTAGATACCTATTCAGCTGCATATCATTTTCACGCCATCACCATACCACTAACGACAATGGTGCGACGCGATGCCGGAAAGAAAAAAAGAGTACCTACTTCTATATCGAGTCTGGGGACATGGCAGTCTCTAGAATATTGTAAACCCAAGTCAGCAATATGTGTCTTTTATAGTTCGCCAGAAACACATACACACATATACGTATCCTCTGCAATGGCAATATTCTCCTCCTTCATGGGTACTCACCTTCGAATGCTGAATTGATATCCTTAATGTCGTAGCTGCAAATTGCTGATCCCAGGATGCCGTGTGTGTTCGTTGTAAAGGTGGCATAAAATTTCGTATCGTCATGCAGCATTTTGTAGACGGATTGGATTTCGTTGAAATAGAAGGGGAATTCACTTGAAATGCTGCAGTTGATTCGAGCCTTCAGATAAGTAGCCCAATTCTGGCTGATCATGTATTTGCCACCTCGATCGTTTTTGCAAACCCGTGCAATTCTGGAGTAGATTGCCTTGCCGCAGTTGATGTACTCGACCGCGTGCTCCCGGAAGAAGAAGTACACGTATTCGCCGACATCAAAGGCTCCAACAAAGTTTGGTTCTGCAAGAAAATATTGAAATTAATATATGTAAATAATTCAAAAAAAAAATTCAAAAAATTTACAAAAAAAAAAAAAAATTTTGATTACAAAAATAGGGATTGGTTGATGAAAATATTCGCAAACATATAATTTGTCCAAGTTCCAAATCCAAAGAATATACGAAAGCTGAGAGAACTGTAGCTGGCAAAATAATTTGTTGGATCAGTGGTTTCAAAAAAAAAAATAAAAAAGGATGCAAACAAGGCGATGCGCTATCGTGCGACTTCTTCAACATCATACTTGGAACAATAGTGCACAACTGACACGAAAACACTAGACATACGATATTTCAAAAGTTCATCCAATTACTTTCATATGCCGATGATATCGAACGTATGTAGTTGGAAGAAACCAGGGTAACGTCAGTGGCGATTTTGTTAAAATTGGGACCAAAGCAGGCAATGAGGTAAAAACTATGTATATGCTGTCATCAAGAAAAGACACCCACCATCCGACGTCTTGGAGAAGACATCACGATAGCGAGCTATAATTCTAACATTAGACAACCTCTAACTGAACTCCGTTTTCAATTCACAGAACAAAACCAGTAAGAGCTGGCTGAAAAAACTTGGTTGTTTAGGATCAGGTCCACTCGGGACTGTAACACCACCCAAGGTATGGTATGGTTAAGGTGTGTTGTTTTAGGCAAAGGGATTAGAATCGGTGACAAAATACAACCCTGCGGCATGCCAGAATGTATTTTGAGAAAATACAGATTTAAATCCATTCAACACAATTTTTATCGAGCAGTTCAAAAGGTATTACAAACTCAACAATAAAGAGTTTCATCGAGTTTAAATGCACACATTTTTGATAAAGGAGCTTGATGCTAAACTTTATCAAATGCTTTTGAAAAATCATGTGCAATTAGCTTTCTTTCTCCAAATCAATGTAGAGATTGATTATGATTTTTGGTGAGATATGCCATGAGATCACTAGTGGCTTAGAGGCTTTCAATTATCAAGATATGGACAAGTTATGTTTTCCTTCCATTCGAGAAGAGACCAGAGGAATAGGACAGATGTTAGAGCTTACGCTGTGATTTAGCCAGCGTTTATATAGCACCTCTTCAGAATAATAGCGGGGATATTATTCAACTTAACGGAATTGTGTGTAAGATCTTTGAAGACTGTTGTGACTCAACGGGCGCTTAAGAGAATTGGACGCATAAAACCATGTAAACTCTCGAGTGCAAATAGGAGTAACAATATCTACTGATAGGGTTGAGTTTCCCGCAAATTGGGCTGCAAGAAAAACGGCTTTTCTTGAATACTCACAGCATAAGTGTTGTTGAAGACAAGCGTAGGAAGAGATGATGATGAAGAAGAAGTTGAAAATTTATTGAAATTAAGTCGTTAGCATTTTTTGAAACTCATTTTTCCTTTAAAAATTTTGCAACCTACAATCATCAAAACTGATTGTCATCTGAAATCCATGGCTCAGCATCATAAAATAAAATAAATTTATTGGCGCGACGACTCCTTAAAGAGCCAAGTCCTACAGACTTATATACTTTCAACCATTCCTGTGGGTGTATTGTGAAACTGCAAGAATGAAACGGACCCAAAATTTACCACCGAATCTGAACGGCCACATGAGATGCACTTTTTCGAGACAAATTTTACTATTGGAGGTTTGTCAGTTCGTCGCAAGAGACAGTTCCCCGGGAAAAAGGTGGCTCTGACGGAGAATCGAACCCCGGCAACCTTCGCTTACCAGTTTGACACACAAGCCACTAATCCACGAATCACGGCTCAGCATCAATATGTATACGAAAAATTGAAGCCAGCTTTGCTGTGTAAAAAAAACTTAAAGTGTTCGGAAATATAGCGAATACTTCTATTGTTAGTGTAAATTTGGCATAATTTATAATTTTAAAACTCTTCCTGATTTGGCTTAACGTACAGCTTGATTATAATGTTTGTTCGTAGAAACAGGCTTTTTTAATATTTAGAATTTGTTAATATTTATGCCTATTTTCACATCCCACTTTTGCTCGGTAAGTTTCAATCCATTTTTTTTTCAAAATAAAGGAATTTCGATAAAATATTTAGCAGTACTCATCTATGAAGAACATGTGAATTCATCATGTTTCAAACTTTATCTTAACTAAAAAAAGGGAAAATACTTTCAAAACATATAGGTTTCGATAAACAACTTACCCTGCCTGCATAAGAAAAAAAAAACCTTTTATTTATAGCTTTCGTGTTATTTTAATCCCAAAGTTTTGCTGAATAAATGGGTGAGTTCCTTTTGCCTAACTCGATAAAAAACAAATAGTTTTGACTTTGAACAGCAAGTTTTTCAACTTCAGTATATTTTTATTTTTAATTCTTGACCTTTTCAACCTGACGACCAACTCTATAGTTTTCCTCCGCTCGGAACAGTTTGCCTGCATTATTTTTTTTTTTGATTAATTAACATATCAATTAATAACTCAACATGCATGTTAACCTATTTTCCTTTAATTGCATTTCCATTTATTAAAATATTCAAACAACCAATTTACCGCCACTTAAAAGAAATTCAATTAAAAAAAAAAAAACCAACATTTGGAAATGCAATCAATCAAATAATTTTTGAAACACTTGACAACAACTACTCCGAACATTAATTCAATTCCGGATATAAAAAAAGGAATTTTCAGCTTGTTAGCCGTCAATAACTACTCGATATCCTGTATGACTTAACAAAGCTTACATTATAAAATCATATTTACATATTATTTTGAAAAATTAAAAAAAAAGTTCTGTTCTTGATTAAATAAAAAAAAAAGGTCAACTTTACGCTCAAACAGTAAGCAAATATTAATATAAAAACTTCAATATCGCTTACAATATATTTATATTAAAACATCATCACAAACAACCCTGATGATATTGTCGATTAAAAAAATTAGGTAGGTATTTCAATTTCAAAATAAAAATCCAGAATCCTACCATCCATTTCATATCCGTTTTTTCGAAAATTGTTTCCGGTCGAACAACATCAACGTCATACATATTATTTGACTTTTGCTGTTTTTTTCTCTCTCTCTGTATTGAGACAGCAACTGCCCTCAGAATGCGAAATAAAATAATAATAAAATAAAAATCAGCCAATCTGACCCTCCCGGCTCCAATTCAATTAATTTCGTCCTTTCAACGCCCGCCCGCCCTCTGCCTTATTCTTTTTCGTCCTTTTTGCGCCTGCTGAATATGAAGTTGGATCACTTTTTTTTCCTGCTGACTCCCCACTGTGTATGCTCGGGTATTTTATTAAATTGCTTCCGATTGCTTCTCTCCGACTCCATACAGTATGGCCTCCCATTTTTATCTCGTCTTTGGAATAACCAGGATTTAATAAAATAATAATAAAAACTAAAATAAAAATATACAAAAGAAAATTTATATTTTTAACCACATAACCGAACACTAACAAAAGAACAGAGAATTAACCCCAAAAAAAAAGAGAAGAAAACCATGACCTTTTCATGTGAAATTGCGTTATGATCCCATTTATTGTCACCCCCAGGATGGATGAGGGAATAATATGACGGAAGAGAACAAAAAATTGGCAAAAATTATTTCCACCCAGTGAGTGAATTCACCAAAATTAAATCCTTGAATATGAATATGGAGAAAAAAGCACTCCTTTGGATTGGCAAACTCTAGTCCTCCCTATACCCACTCCCCTTCATTCATCAACCATCAACCATAATGTCAAAACCAGGAAATAGTATGATTTTCAAAAAAAAAGAAAAAAAAACTTACTGTCAAGCCATTTCGAGTCATATTTGAGTGTCCTTTTGAAATTATGTTCCTTTCGCCCAGAAGTCATATTATACAAATCCGATCTAAATATCACTGAGTCTGCTTTTGTGAATTCTGCATTCGTCCCAGAATACTGAAATTGTAGAGATAAAGTGAACGTACAGATAGATTGAATAATTTTCATTTTTTTCGAGTAAAGCAAAAAAAGGACATGCGAGGATGAGTAGAAATACGATGAATATTGACATCGCGTCCATATCCTTTGATTGGTAATTTAATTTTGTGTCCTTTTACGGAATTTCAATTCGCCAAATGACCCACGTGTTAAAATCTTTCCAAGTTAAATGCAGAAAAGAAGTACCACTCTCTCTTTCTCTCACTACTTTTTTTTGGTTAGAACTGAACTTACCAAAGCTGGCAAGTCATGAGGATTGCCTTTTTCCACATAAACGGCCGTAGAATTGTCCAATGGATCGTAGGGACATTTGCCAATACCCAATCCGATTCCTGGCACGTATTCAGATCTGGGTAAATGTGTTAAGTTCGCCTAAAGGAGAATTTCACCAAACACAAAGAAAAAAAGCAAAACAAACGAGAATAATCGTTAGAAAGTGTTTTAAGGACACTAACGCAAAAAATACACTTACATATATCACATAGTCCTTGGGATTGTGTGCATTTGTGCCACAAACATACAAACGATTACCCGAGTCCATCTGCTGAATCACACGTATATGATTTTGACATTCGAAATTCTGTCAGAAAAAAAAAAAAATAAAAGAAACAGATATATGACAACGTGTTAAGGACATTATGGAAGTTCCACTGAATAGAAAAGTCATTCTATATTATTTTGTCTTCACAAAACACACAGATACTCTCTTATGTTTCTATATAAATAAAATGAAATATTTTTGTCATTGACTCTACTAAACTCACCTCTCGTTTTCCTCTTGACACACAACTAAGGATATCAGATCCAGTTGGCTTCAGGATGATAACGTCTTTCTATTGAAGAGGGAAACACAAACAAAAAGAAAGACAAATTTGGAATTAGCAAAATATGAGAAATACACAAGTTTTATTGAAATATAAATTTTGTTTATGTAGTCGATTTTGGGTATAATATTTGTGTATTTGTATGTGTTTATATTGATTGACATAATTCTGACGACTATGCCTTATGAGGATAATTGGTACTTTGATTTGTAAGGATGTGTGGTGAAACGACTGTATGAATTTTATTGAGGTCGAGATTTCTAGGAATTTTGTTAGTTCAAACAAAATGTGTTAATGGAATTGGGAAAACATTCTCAAGTTATTCAGATGCAAAGTTCATTTTTGTATATACTTAAGTGTGCAAATCTTTCGATTGACAAAACATACGACTTAGTTTTAATAGATAATTTAAGGCTCATGTTCTTCCATAACCAAATAATTTAGTTTCGTCTGACTGAATTTCTAGGGTTAAAAGACAGAATTAGGAAATATTTCTATATTTTCTTATTTAATTGAGATAAACCTATAAGGACGTAGCATCAGCAATTTATTTTTTTTTAATATAAAATGATGAAGTTAGTGTTTTTATTTTAATGTGACATTGATAAAGAACTTAAAATTCTATGTAAGTATATAACTGGGATTTGCTCTTATGATTCCGAATTTTAAAATGGAAGTCTAGGGTTTCAGATAAATAATTATAAACGATTTATTTCTATAGAAATTAATTTAGTGACAATATTATGTTACGAACGGCCGATTTACTTGAATTCAGTTTGAAGAATGAAGACTCCTCCTATAATGCAAAAATGTGAACTGCCTAACTGGTTTCAGGTTTATGTTTTGTTCGTCTGTATTATTTGTCATCTAGATCATACGATAGCACTTATTCACAATAAAATAAATATGTTGAGTAAATTCGAAGTTGGAGGTAAAATAGAAACCCAAATCTTGAAAACTTAAGACGCGACAGAGTTTGTGTTGTGAAATACAATAATCAAATGTGCTTACGATTCGTTTTCTTGTGATCGTTTAATTGTCTTGGGTTCTATTCTAAAGTAATCAATATTTTCTTGCAGAAGAATGAAGTAATCCCTAAACTTAACTGTCTTAGAAATCTTCGTGTCATCAGCAAAATATTAAGAATGTCACTGTATGCATGATATAACATCATTTGAACCAACATGAATAGTAAAGGACCAAGATGGCTGCCATGAGGTACTCCACAGTGAGTCATGAAAGAGTTTGAAATATAATTTTTAAATTTTATCTAAGATACCCAAAAGGTTTTAACTTGAACAGGATTAATTGGTGACTTAAATGGTCAAATGCTTTTGAGAAGTCAATGTAAATGCATTCAATTTCATAAACTTTTTCTAATGAATTTGAGCATTTGTAGGAAGGTGTAAAAAGCATCATGAATCCGTGTTGGTGTTCACAAATGAGATTAAAAAAAGAGAGTTAACTATTTTTCGTAGAAAACTACATAAAATGTTTTTTTTTAAACAATCTTAATTAAAAACCTAGTTTAATCGCGAAAAACTCAATTCTTTTTTTCTTTGCGTATTTTTGATTAGCTTTGCAAAATTCTTAATGCAAAGTGCAAAGTTTATTTGGTTGGTGAAACAAAGTAGAACAATTCTTTGCAAACTAAAAAAGCTTTGCAAAGATTTACTTTTCACTTTGCAAATTGGAGTTTGGTGAAACGAATTTTGCAAAGAGGAAAACTTTGCACCTTGTCAAAAAAATAATTTCCTCTTTGCAAATTTGCGTTTGGTGAAACAGAAATTGCAAAGAAAATTTGTAAAGTTGCAAGGTGTAAACTGAAAAGTGGTTGGTGAAATAGGGCTCAGTTTTTTAAGAAGTCTTTTTTTAAACTTTTTCGAAAAAATATTTTAGATTATTAAGTATCTCATATAAGAAAATCTGTGCTTTCAGCTGGAAAAATTATTTAAAAAAATTCAACTAACCCGTTTTCAAAATATTTTGAAGACAAATTTTTTTTACAAAATTTAAAAAATCGAAAAAAAAGTTTTTGAAATGCAATAAATATGACTTCCTGTGTGCAAAATTTTATTGAAATGAATACGGTTTACGATAAAACCGCATTTAAAAAACCGGTTCTATGAGAGGTACCGTTATAGAAAAAAATTCGAAAAATTCATTCTAACTGAAAGATGTATTGTTGTAAAAAAAATAGCACCCTAAAAGTTTTATCAAAATCGTTGTAGCCACTTTCGAGAAAATCAATTTTTCTTAAAGATTTTATGGCAGGTACCGTTATTTTTCGACCTAGAGCAACAAATGAAAAACACACCCCAAGATACTACCAAATAAATACCAATTTTGAAGTTAATCCTGCCATCCGTTTAGGCCGTAGAGGTGCGAACAGACGGACGGAATTCTTTTTTCGACTTCTCTATCATCGTGTTTGTTAGAATTTTGTTTGCACGAATCTATAACTTGCTTTATAGTACCTATAATTGCAAGTAAAAATGCAATGAAGAATTTTAATTTCAGCAGAAAATTTAGATTAGCGAGGAACACAAAAAATGCTCTTGGCATTTAAAATACCAAAAACAAAAATTATACAAGTTCTTAGAGTCTTACCAACATTTTTACACTATCAAAGCTATTTCCTCTAAACATATAAATTAAGCAATTTTTGTTCTTCTTGATTCTGATCAATGAGTGTATCTTTATTTGTATATATAGAATAATATACGGGATTTTGTGATGTTGTTAAGCGGGGTTTCGTGAAACAGGAAAACATATCTAAATCTAAATGATCTTTGGAAAACCTGTAGGAAATTTAAGTTTTATTTGAAGAAATTAATGTTATTTATAAGTGTAAGTGTAGTGCCCGTGGCTTAGTGGTTAGTGTCTGGGATTGCTAAGCAAATGAACCTGGGTTCAAATCGAGCTCATAGCCACCTTTTTTCCGGGGTACTGCCTCTTGCGAGGAACTGATAAAACCTCTAAGAGTGAAATTTGTCTCGAAAAAGTGCATCTCATGTAGCCGTTCGGACTCGGCGGTAAACTGTAGGTCCCTTCCAATCTTGCAGATTAACAACACACACACACAAGAAAGGTTGAGAGTATAAGTCACTAGGCCTTGGCTCCTTAAGGAGCTGTCGCACCAATAAATTTATTTATTTATTTTATATATAATAAGTGTAAGTACGTCCGTTTAAGTTCGCCTTACGGATCAATGGAAGGTGTCTTATACAGGATGGTGGTTGCGGTGATTCTGTTGGCAGGTGACAGTTGAGTCTTACAAAGTCTTGTGTTCCATGGTTACCAATAAACAATTCATCTTTGACGTTGCCACTTTCGTTTTGTAGAAAAACACACAAAGAACACTTCCTTGTGGAACACTGTAACATTTATTATTTTATTTAATTTCTCTGTTCCTTCCTTATGTACTTCGGAAAAGCCTATTTTTAGGAAGGATTACAGACTTAAATATATTTTTTTCGTCGATTGAAAAGTTGTCGGTAAAAATGACGACTTTCTTTCAAAATACAGTAAAAAGAGAAATGCTCCCTTTTAATGTAGTTATAAAGTCAATTTTATTATTATTTCAATGCTATAAAATATATTTACGCGCATTTTGCAATAAAATTTGTTTTTACTTTCACATCGCTATCGCTATAGGCCATTCGCACTCCTCTCATTATTTTTTCTGAAAAAATAAGTCCCAATTTGAATTTGGCGGATTGATACTTTAGCTCCTGGAGTAAGGAATTCCTACTCAGACGTACAATTCAATAGAGTGAGGCTCCATTCTAAGTGATTTAGATAGGATTGGTAAGACCTTTCTGTTAAGAATTATATTTATCAAGAGGTTCATTAGACAAAAAAGGAGTTCGTCAGTAATAGTATTTAAATTCTGTTTTTTTTTCTGATGTAAGATGTAACTATATAATCACAAATTTAGTTATTCCTGATGGTTCATAAGATAGTAGCTATAACCTTTGTTTGTACCTATATCTCAAAGTCCTTGACATCTTAAATCGTTTTCAATTATTAATTCGCGTTTATGTTGCGTCTGGGTGTTAATCATACATATGTGTCAAAGATGGTGAATCTTGAATGCATTAACGTTAATAAAGTTACGGACTATGCAGCGGGCAAATTGCTAGTGCAAATAAGATTTTCTCATTAATTCGATTTGAACACGTTCTAATTCGTCTCTTATAAGCAGTTTAAATCATATTAAATCAAAGGATTATATTAGTCAATCGAAATCCTAACTAAATAATTAATGCAAACAGGCGCAATTTAAATCATAATGTAGGCTAGGAACCATAATATTCATTACATTTAAATTAATACAATATCAATTGTCTAATCTCAAAATTGTCTTTTTTCGGAACTATCCTTTCAGCATTGAAATTTCTTGATATTTCTAAAACGCTTTTAGATATTTTTTTTTTAAATTTTATGTATGTCAATGGAAAATAGAACACCTTTCTTGAATCTTGCAGACTTTTACTCTTCTTCAAGAAATAAATGCTTAAAAAATTCATCAAAAGTGGAAATTCAAAACAGATTCAAATCTTAAGATCCTCTTCGCCATCAAAAGTGTTCTCAATCTCAAGATTCATTTTCCATTTTTTTTTTGCCTGCTTCCACAACAAGCGCAACCAAATTTAAGAACAAATACTTCAATCCGCAAAGAAGCTTTCAAAGGCCAAGTGGAGTGAAAACCGTTTAGCATTTTTGAATAAGAAGAAGAGGTTTAAATTAAAATAGTACAACAACAACAAACCCAAAACAGTGAAAATGGCTACGTAGATGAAAAAAAAAGAAATCAAGAATTCCTGCAGGATATTGATTTCTTTCGTTTTTTTTTTGTCTTCCTTTATATAATTTTTTTGCTCTTACTCTATTTGTTTTCATAAGAAGTCCTTATTCTTCTTCATAGACTACTTGTACACATTAGAAATATTGTGCAACAGCAAAAAAACCAAGTGGTGGCCATGGGAAAAAAGATTCCATCGGAATACACTTCGTTCTTCGTCTGATGGCGCAAATGGCTTAGGAAGGACAGGACACGTCTCTCACACAATTGTCTTATTGATGGAAAGAAAATCATCGGCACAAGGATGAAAATACATAAGTCTACAGCGACTTCTTGTCCGAAGTCGTCTTTCTCTACTCGTCCATTCGTCCTTTTTGAATTGCAATTCCTGCAGCATTTTTTCTTCATCGCCACGTTTTTTTCTTTTTTTTTTTTAGGAAGGTTGTCTCTCTATTTTCTTGAATGTCCTTTAACATTTTCCTATTAATCCCTTTTGCCATTTCTGAGCAATTTGTGGGCCAAAAGCCATCCCAATGCCGAGCTCTACTAGAAGAGCAATGAGAATTTTATTAAAGTGTACAAGTGCGGCAGACAGCCGGGCGGACAAACGACGACGGACGGACAGGACTTTGTGAATGGAGCAAGTAATTGCATTTTGTGCGGCAAGTGCAGTGCAAATAATTGCAGGTCAGTGGGAAACACTTTGTACTTAAGTCCATTTTTTTTGTTTTGTTATTTTCTTATTCCATTGAAAACATCAAGACATCTCAAGATGCATTCTTGGATAGAAAACAGAAAAAAAAAACGACGAAGAAGACAAATGAAATAGTCCAAACAAATTGTTTGGGCTTAAATAGGATACAGGTTAGTGGGCTTGTTTGGGGTAATCTTTAATGTAGACTTAAGCCACTCTTATTGTAGAAACTAAAGATCTGATGTTTTTCATTGGATTTTGATGAACTTTTTTTCAGAAATTTTTCAAACCTCCTACTCTATGGCGTTAAAATTTTTAAAAAAATTCCTCAACATGTCCTCCATTTACCAATCACGTGCCATGAATAACAATTATTTCCATTCATTTCGGTTCTGTCGAATGAAAAATGTTTGAAAACAGCAAAGTGTTTAAGACTTCTGCCACCGCGCCATTCAAAATATATCCTTTTTGCCGCCTGAAGAAATAACAAAAAAAAAAGGACGAAAATCGCATCCAAAACGTATACAATGTCGCGTTTTGCCTAGAGTAAGAAGCATCCCTTATGAGTGTGTGTGGAGGAATTCCCAATCGATTACGCTTTCCAGCAGGCTCAAGGACTAGAAACGCTTAGCTTCATAGAAGAGCACCAGGAGCAAAACCCATGTACAAGTTGTTTTATTTAAATCGTGATAAAATGTTTATTGAATCTGGCGGCAATGGTATGAGAGGCGGGCGCGGCGGCGGCGGCGGGGTTATAGCCATAGTTCCTTGAGTGGGTTTTGGGACAAAGCTGTACCCATATACAGCCAGTAGCACTTGCCAGCTTGATTCAGCAGTTCGCTCACGATTTGAATTTGTTTATTTAATTCGATTTCTCTGTTGCTTTCCGGGATAGTGTGGTGGATGAAGGAAAGAGTCATCGTCGTCGTCGTCGTCGTCGTCTATTCCAATGACTATTTCGATGACGGGGAGGCTCGCGCGGCGTTGTGATAGGGTTTGGGGGGTTATTGGGCATGGTGCTGACAGCAGCACGATTTGGGCAATCGTTTGGTGATGCAAATGCTCAATGGAGCGGATAAGAACAAGTCACGAATTTATGTTTCCTTTTTTTTTTTTTTTTGATAATTAATAGATTTCTGGTCGCATGAACGTGGAGTCCTGATGGTGATATATATTCAATAGATTCTTTATCGTAGTCAATTGATTTTCATTTTGCCCAAATAGGCTGTTTTTTTTTTTTTTAATGATGTATGACGACTGAGAGGCAATTTGTGCGAGGATGTGAAGAAGTTTATTAGTGTCATTAATTTCTTTGCTTTTGTTGACATTTCGGAAGGAACTTGGACTGGCTGAGATTAAGTGGTTGATTTTTTTTGTGGACTGAAGCTAAAAATGGTAACAAAAACTAGTTTTGAGATTTTTTAGGAACTTCAAAGTAACTTTATTTGGGTAAAGAATTCACAGGAAAATGATTTTTTATTGGAATTGAAATAACAATGGCTCGATTTCTAGCAAGGCTCAAAAAAGTAGGTACCAAACATACAATTTTTAAAATGTGGAAGACTTTTGACTTTTAGAGATTTTCGATAAGAACAAAAATATACTCTATAGAAGCCCTGGGTCAGTCAGACATTTCGAATACAATTTATTGAAACAAAAAAATAAATAAATTGAAAATTTGTGTTTCCAGTAAGCTTCGGTAAGCAATTTTATAGAAAGTTGGAGATGTTACAGCTTAAATAATACTTATATTGTGAAAACTGATTTATTTTATAATCAGCACACGTTAAAAGTATTTTTGATGACGATAAATGGAGCTCGAGCTTATGAATATAGGAGAGGGTTTAAAAGGAGATAAAAAGTGCTTTTAAATTTTTTGAATATCCTAATGGAATGGGGAAATTGAGTAGGCCAAATATTTCATATTCGATTTGTATGGCTGAAAAACCAAAATCTCTGTTATATAAAGTACGAACAAAATAAGGCTCATTGGTAAATTGTTGGGCGCTAATATTACGGAGCAATTGTTTAATTTGATGAATACAACTGGTTATTTCCTAAAAATAATGGCAAAAAGAGAGATAGTAGTATGCTATATAGTCTTGAGGGAATATAAGTTTTGTAAAACTAGATAGAAGACAGATCAGAAGGGTAAAGAATTTTTTACATCGCCGAATGTAGCCCAAGCATCTTCTGGCATTTTTGGCGACATCTCAAAAATAATGATTTTTGCTTAAAAGGTGTTTGGTGATGTACATACATAACGAGAATTTTAAGACCTTGGTGTAGTGATATTCAGAGATAGAGGCGCGGAGGTACATTTTGCCATAACGACAGAAGACAGCATTGTTCGACGCAGTAAATTCCACAGCATTTCTTATTCCTCACTTGAAAATGCTGTCAAGGTCAGAACTTCATGAGCTTTACTTACTCTTCATCCGAAAAGCAGGTACGTGAGTTCAAAAACGAATATGAAAATCTAGGTAAGTTGTCGTCAGCAAAGCAGTTTAGTGGATTAGCCATTTTAAAAAAGTGAGCATTAATTAAAATAAGAAAGAGAATCGGAGAGAGAACGAAGCCCTGAGGCTCCCCAGACCGAGCATATATTTTAAGGGTTTCACATTTGAGCCCAACTTGTATTGAACGTAAAGTAGTTTTTAATCCAGCGGAAAAGAGAAACATCGATCACGAAAGCATGCATCTGCGATAAAAGAGCCTAGTAGCAGACTCCATCAAATGCTTAAGAAATATCAAGTAGACTAATCTTAATTTCTCTGAAACGATGTTAGGATTTCTACGAAAGTAGTAGTGGCAGCTTTCATTCTTTAAGATATTTCTTGAGCTGATAATTAACTTACGTTTTTATGACTATGGAAAGAAGGGTCGTAATTCCAATACCACGGTAGTTTGTAGGGGAGGATGATTTCTATTTATTGTCTCAATGGAACTAACGCTGAGGAATAAGTTAGGTCGAAGTGGAGTTTGACCATCTTCAGGTACAGAACTGGATGCAGCAATTGAGGCGCATTAGAGGTTATATAGGGCCTTTGATGAAATAACCAAATAGGTGGTTTACATCAGGGAAGTGTCTTAAAAGCTTAACTTTTTCAGATTTTGAATTTTAGCATGAAGGTAAAATTATAATTATCAGTTATACTTAATGACATCATAAGCAGGTGTCCACACTTCTGGCACAAAGAAACTTGTGTAGGCCTTTTTGCGTTTTCCGATTCTTTTCGTTGTTTCCAATAAACCAAATCTTGCTAATGTAAGAATTCATTATCAAAAGATTAGATTAGATTAGAGTGCCTCAAAATGATTACATGTACAAGGAGTAAGATGAAATTTCCGACCAGTAGCTGATTCAGATGATTTTTTTCTAATACCAAGAGTAAGCAAAGTGATGGCAAAGAAAGATGAGGCGGGAAGAAAACTGTGATCACATGATATCATCTAGCTGAAGAAAATGCCCTAAGAGCATATCAGTAAAGTGAAGCACCGTAAAATTAAGTAAAAAGCAGTTAAAAATAAACACTCTGTATCATGAAATTTTCTTTAGATCACTTAAAAGGCTGGGATAAGAACATGCAAAAGCCTCCGGATTGTTGATTGTTTCTATTTTTAGGGATTCCACATACATGAGGGACTGGACTGATAACAACATACCCTACAGAAAGAAGACCATAACTAGAGAACAACGGCAGTAAGTTAAAAGTTCATAAATAAATAAATAATTATTACACAAACGAATGATACGACGAATAAAACGAGATACACAGAAAATGAGCAGACAACATACACTTACATGAACGGACGAAACCAGAAAAGGGGAAAAACCAGTATAAACTCTGATGTGTGCCTGCTTGCTTGCCTATGCTACTATAGAGTTCAGTTGTAAAGTAGTCGTCAAACAAGCAACTCACTTAATTCAAATTTAGTGGCAGAATTTATACTAAAGAAAAAACTTAATTTAAATAGAAAATATATTTATCAGTATATTAACATCGAAGAGTTTTATTTGTTTTTTGCATAACTACATTGTTCAAATCCCACACACATATCTCAATATATGCTTTTAAAGGAAAGATTGTTGCTTAGCAGAATAAAAATGTTATACCTAGAATATCTATTGAAGTTCGATCAGGTCACGCATTTTGACTTCAAATAAAGGAGAAGATATACGCTGCTGAAGTTTTGCAAAATCATCTCCAGTACAGATTGATGCCCTACCAAAGTGTCTGCATGGATAAGTGAAAGTATTTCAAATGAATCTTCACATTCGATAAAACTTAACTTGATTCTTAAAATTGTGTTGACCATTGCATCTATCCAATTCATTTTAAAAATACCTCTACGATCTTTTAGATTTAGACAATTTAAAATAAGTGCAGAGCTGCAAAAGTCTCCACACCCCAAACAAGAGCAAGAGGAATTTTCAGTATCAACAAAATATTTTCCAATGGGTGTTTGCACCTGTTAAAACTTTTTTTTAGAAACACATTTCAACACATACAGGATGAAAACACTGTGAAGGCAAAGGCAGGCATGGAGCGAAGACAAAGTACCAACAAACCAAACCAAACCAATCCAGGATCTATTTCTCGAATTTTCCAAACTTGAATTGATTTCTACTCATGGAATGAAGCTTAGAAAAGAGAAGGTACCGGGTAACACTGGACCAAGATGAATCGAAAGAGTGTTTTGCTATGTGATTGTATATCCATTGGCATACATTTGATCCTCTCGTCCTTGCAAGAGTGTGTGCATGTGAAACTTTTCAAATATCCGCCTCTGAACACGAAATGAAAGACCAAAAAAAGGAGTTCATTTTAACTCGCTCCAAATACTACACACCTTTTTCTTATCCTTTAACTTTTATAAAAGTGATTCCCATGCACTCAATCCTCATAGTCCTGACGGTTTGTATGTTCTTTAGTTGGTCCTAGTGGACATAGAGCATTTTATCCCTATGAACACAAACAAATATAAAAGAAGAAAGCCCGCATATGTTTGCGATTCGAGTTAGAGTTTGTTTTCCTTCAGCACAGGAGCAGAAGGAAGATGTCCTTAGGAAAGTTTTTCTTTCACAGGATATTTTGTCTTCTTGGACTTGGACACTTTTCTTTCGATTTGTTTTTTTTTATTATTTTTTTCTTCTGAACGATTTGTGTGCTGGAGATATGGAGTTGTTAAATGCATGTGATGAGATGAGGGTGGAGAGGGGTGGTTGTTATATATTACTTCGTGTGTGACTTTTATTTGCTTGAAGTTCGCCGCGGCGGACAGAAAAAAGCTTGAAGTGAAGGCTGAAGAAGAAGAGTTTTCTTCGTTTTCAATTTGGTTTTGTACGACAACAATCCCAAAGGCCAACACAAAGTGGTTAAAGTTTGATGTGGATGGTGGGGTAGTGTAGAAAACCGAGGGTGGTTTTGTGATTTGGGGGGGAAAAATACGATTCCATTAGAGGATACTTATGGGGATTATTGGATGGGAATGAGAAACTGCTCAGGGGTGACCATAATGTGGTGTAATGAAATAACGGCTAAGAGCTATAAAATGGGCTGTGATAGTGATATTTTCTTAATGAGACTTGCCATCAGAGATTGGTTACATAAGGAAAATTGAAGGTTTATGGGCAGTGCCTGGTGTGGATCTTTGGTTTATTTTTCATTACACTCTTGTCGGTGTCAGGGGTGAAGTTTAAAATTGACAAACATTTAAAGGATAGGAATATGTCACGAGATTTTTTTTAAGATTTGTTTTAGGTGCTAGTGCTACTTACCTCACATATCGATTGACTGATGTTCTGCAGATTCAGCCGAAAGACCCGATCCCTGTAAAGATAAGAGAGGTCAATTAGACAAGAAATTACCATAAAAATGTATGCATACCATAATTTTATGTATTTAGTTAGATTTAAAATGAACTTTAAAATTGTAAGAAATTGGTTAGTACAATTGGTAATAGAATGCAATATGAATTGAACTTTACCACTTTTCATATAACTGATATTCTGAAGCTCGATTATCAAAAGGCTTGGTGATGAAATCTTAATAGTAATACATACAAAATAAAATCTATTCAAAAAGGGGAAGGTGTTAAATTAAACAATTTCACTGCCGACATTGATCCTGAATTTTGAATCAATTCGTGTTTTCAGAACGAATCTTAGAACTCCTCAAAGCTTCATTAGCCAATTGTATTTTGGGTCGACGGCTTAATATGATACCAAAGATTTTATATTGAACTAATCGACATCGTTGATAGTTGCAAAAAATAAATGGGCTTTCCAGGTATGACTGTCTAGGAGATGACCAAGTAATCTCTTAGTCTTGAAACCAAACTTGTCAAGGATTTATATGATACTTTGCTGGTAGCGGACAAGGATTACATGAAACAACACACCCGCACTATGTTTATTCATGTCAACGGTAGCAGCGGTGTTCTTAATCCAAATGAACAAAATTCTACGAAATGTAAAAACAAGTTCCCATACTTGCAACCTTATTTTATGGAACAAATATGTAGGTTAAGATAGTATTCTTGTTAAGCATTATCAACCACCTCCACAAACAACATCTGCATCTCTAAGGTGGAAGAAGGAAATAAATCCCCACTTAAAATAAATAAATTTATTGGCGCGACAGCTCCTTAAGGAGCCAAGGCCTAGTGACTTATACTCTCAATCATTCCTGTGTGTGTGTTGTTAATCTGCAAGAATGGAAGGGACCTGCAGTTTACCGCCGAGTCCGAACGGCTACATGAGATGCACTTTTTCGAGACAAATTTTACTCCTGGAGGTTTTGTCAGTTCCTCGCAAGAGGCAGTACCCCAGAAAAAAGGTGGTTATAAGCTGGATTTACTGCCACTAACGAGGAACTGACAAAACCTCCAAGAGTAAAATTTGGCTCGAAAAAGTGCATCTCATGTAGCCGTTCGGACTCGGCGGTAAACTGTAGGTCCCTTCCATTCTTGCAGATTAACAACACACACAAAGGAATGGTTGAGAGTATAAGTCACTTGGCTCCTTAAGGAGCTGTCGTGCCAATAAATTTATTTTTATTTTAGTGAAAAAAGAGATGATCTTCGAATTACTAAAAAAAATGAAGTCTAATTGATAGTGGCAACTGGAGAGGTGTCCGTGTCCTCCCTGTAATGGCAAAAATAATGGCGAAAATTAATTTGATTTCATTAACACCTTAAATACCATAATAAATTTATTTCCGTTCCGTTTCAATCTACCTGCTCTTTATCGATTTCAATAAGGTTTTCCGTTAAATTTTATTTTGTTAGCCTTTTCGAAATCGAAGTGGAGTTCCACAGGGATGTTTACAATGGTCACGTCACCTTTATTTCTGAAAATTATTATGGAGATGATTTCCATGGAACTAAGCAAAAACAAGGAACCCCATGAATGAATTTTGACTATACAAACTATATTGGTTTGCTTTCACTTCGCATAACATTGTCAATCTTAACCAGATGATGAGCAGACTATGGAGTGAAGCTAACAACGTGAGGCAGGGAAAACGAAAATCAGCAACACTTTTGGTAATTTTGCTCAAGTTGACGGGCAGGATAGCTTGAACGGAGATTCCATGTATTAATTTCAATTGGCACCGGTACATTTTGGCGGCCTGTGGCGGCCATGTTGTTTTGGTGGCAACTGTCAAATTCGTCGGTTTTTATTTATTTACAGTTATTAGCGCTATAGACCAATGATAATCCACTTTTTTTGTCCAAATTGAATCATATCGACCTAGACATGTGGTTCAAGAAGAATGGCGCAAGGTGCCATACAGCCGACGCCACAATTGACATTCTACATAGGCGATTTCAGGGTAAGATCATCTCTCGAAGAGGTAACGAGATTTGGACACAAAGGCCTTGGCTCTGATAAAGCATGAGTGCCCCGTAAGATCAGCGGAATCAAACATCATTGCGCGTGGTTAGTACTCGGATGTGGGACTGCCAACGTGTTTTATTTTTTGCGTTTTGTCCCTTTCTTCTGTTTTTTGTTGTAACAATATAGTCTTGTATGTTTTGTATTTTCTGGGCCGATGGCCTCAGTAGCAAGTGCTCGTAAGTGTAAAGAAAATGCAATGTAATGTCATACATTATAATATAAGATCTTCGAGATGAAAACCAAGGCCATTTAGAGCAAACAAGAATAAAAAGTGAGAAAAATCATTCTATCATTTACAAAACTATCAAAAAGGCATGTGAAAGAGAAAACTATGGTGAGTAGATTATCCTAAAGTTTCAGATAATGGGTTTATGGGGTTATGGTTCTTTTTCAGAATTCAGTTGAAATGTCAAAAAAAATAATCAATTCCATATAATTTCCCACTTTTCAATTCAACTGTCGATTTATAATTTTTATCTCGATTGCCTTCCAATTGAAGACAAATGACTTATAATCTCTTAAGCATTCAGTTCATCAAAAATTCATAATCTTTTTTCTATAATGTCTAGCCATCTACACTTTTTCTTTTTTTTAAATAAGACTGTACTTTGTAAATTATATTACCAAGTCGTTAATCACGTAAAGAAATCTCTCTAAAAACTTATTGAGCATGTTCAACTGTCATTTTTCAAAAAGTCAAATCTGTCAAATAGACGACAGGAATTTTGAAGTTTACCCAATCGTTGGTTGGCGTTGCCTCAGTAACAGGATTATTCTAACCAAAAACCGACAGTCTTGTGAAGACTTCAACCAAGAGAGATGCGGAAAAAGAACTTGACTCAGCCTAATGACATCTTCCAGCAAAATGATTGAAAAATGAAAATCATTTTTCATTAAACTTTGTTACCCTCACTCTGCCCTGCCACTACCCCTCGAGCTTATAGTACTTTTAGAACAGATTAATCACCCACCTGCTAGATGAACAACAACGCTAACGTACCATCCACTTTTACTCTCACAATAAATCATTTCCTCCAAGAGACAAACGGCCTGGCCACAGCAGCTTCCCTTGCCGGTTCAAAAAATAAAACAAGGAACACACCAAATGTACGGCTTCAGCTGTCAAATTTTGAAAAATTAACCGAAAATGTTTTCGAAATTACAATAATTGTACGAAAGTTAAAGCCTCCCGTTATATTTGAATCAATCATTTTTGCCTCGCAAGGAGGGCTGCTTTCCAGAGCCTGCTTTGAAGAAGCTCCAAAAACGGAAGTCACAGTTGTATTGAGTTACCCTCTCGACAGTCTTCTAAAGAGTCGATCCATAACTTTCCAACTCGTTGGCTAATTATGATTCGTCCTGCTCATTCTCCGCATTGTCATCAGGCAGAAGACAACTAGAGTTCTGGTCTGGATCTCTGACTGTATATGTCTCTGTTAATGCAGTGCGAGTAAGGAGGTTTTAAAATTCATTTATGAACCGAAAAAAAGAAGAACACAACGACCACGGCACCGATGGAGACCAAAGAGGCACATCCTTAAATTGCCATCATTAATCTTCATTCGTGATGCTCTTTAGCTCTGAGTAACTTCCTACACACTAATTCATAATTACGAGGAGCAACATTTCAAATTGGCGGACATTTTGTATTGTTCTGTGGGATTTTTTCTTTTTTTCTTTTGAAAAACGGTTTCCGCAAACAAAAAGGATACAGAGAGGCTACCATCATCCCAACGACAACTCTGGACGGCTCGGCGGCCGATGAAAGGAGTCTTGCTGAGAGCTCAGAGCATTTATAAAACAAAAGGAGGGTCACTATGGGTGTTGGAAGATGGCGTTGATGTTGGAGGTAGTTATTAAATGAATACGCATAACCAAGCATTCTCTTTGTGTGTGCACAGAGTCTGGCTCTGGGTCCTTCCTTAATGGCGATAATTATGATTTGTTCTTAAAGGGTGTTAAGTCGAGTTAAGTAGTACTTACATAGCGCCCACGAACAAGGCATTGTTGGCCTCGTCAAAATGGAAGGTCTTGTAGTAGAGTAGGCCGCAACTGAAGTCTCTCACGTGATCTGTAAAAGAAGATGAAAATAATAATTATTAGTTTATGTCGGAAGGAGTAAAAAGTCATTGTAATTTTTAATTAACTTTGCCAATTTTAAATGGCAAATCCTTGTTCAAGTATAAATGTATGTGTTTAATAGTTTGTTTATAAAAAAAAATTCTTTTTTACTAACAACAAAATTGAGTCTGATTTTTGGCAATACCAAATACTTAAATCGAGAATGTGGGTCAGAGGGATTTGATGGAGCTTCATTAGATTTTTTTAATTCAAAACAAAAAGATATTAAATTTATTGGGTACATGAATAGATGGAGGCTTAAGGAATTATCTTTTTTAAAGAGCAGGAATCACTCTCAATTTAATTTCAAAACATTAATTTCATACTTTTGTCGAAAATAAGAAAAAGATAAAATATGCAATTAAATATACCGGGAGCTGTTGGTGTAGGTAGCTTCACTACTTTACTAATCGTTCATTGTTTTAGTTGCATTTGTTCATCTAGACGCGATAAACGCAAATGAATTCAGTTATAATTGTACAGCCGACTGAAGTGGACGTGGTTGCTAAGTTGTAGTGTAATAAAAAGAAAGGAAGAAGACGAGTGTGTTTCCCCAAAAATTATAACAAAAGAAAATATTACCCCCCTCTCCCCTTACAATACGAACATAGAAGGCAAAAACAGTATCTTCCATGGGATATTCTTTGACTTCTCGAGAACTGGTAGGTTGATTAGAACCAAAATTCATATTTACATCAAAGAGTTTCTGTTGAAATAGGGTTTTGGTTAAAAAAGTTCAAAGAGTAGACATGTGTCGCCAAGAGGAAACACAATTATAGTTTTTTTTTCAGTTTCACGTGGTGAAAATCAGGTGCCAATTGCTAATGCTAATGCCTTAACTGGAAATTGAGTTCCGACCACTTTGGAATGTAGGTGGGGGCAGCAAACGAGATAATGGAGGAGAAGTATGAAAGCACTTCTCTTTGCATATAGGTGGCAGTGGAAGAATTTTCTAGTTGGAATCAACGGTGGCGTCTACAATTCCAGTCAGTCAGTTTTTGGAACTCAGGCTTATAAGGAGTGATTTCTTCGGCTCCTTGTCCTTAGAGTTATATTAAGTTCCGTAGGGGTAACTAACAGGCCAAAAATATGGACAAATTTACCAGAAAAGGCGAACCGGGCTATCGTTTGAATTTCGAATCTTTATGTGGATTTATAGGTCCATTAACAGAGAACGTGCAGCCGAAGAATAAGCAGAAGCTCTAGACTCTTGTAAGGCGGACGTAACCAGTGCAGGGCTATAAGCCCCTGTCCCTGGCACATAGGCCCAAGTTTTACGTTTTACGGGACTTATGTCACTGATGCTCTGGGACAAAACATATATGATCAGTGCCTTAGATATTACACTAAAATTGGCCTAGGTGACCAAGGCCAAGCTAGGGAGAAGGAGTATCTTCGGTGGAGCACATCCTGCTCGACATCAATTACGATGATGGATTAATGCTACTTGAGTGCTGCTGGGCGAAATATTGTAAACAGTGAATCGTACCACTACCTCGTTGTAGCCAAGGTACGGCCGCGGGTATCTCGACCAACGTGAAGTAGAGGTAATAATAATACTCTGAGGAAGTTTGACGTCGAAGAGCTGCAATCGCCAGAAATCGCCAGGCCTTTTTCCTACCAAGTCTCTGATTATCTATAAAGGAGTTCTTTTACCGCCAGAATATAGTATTGAGAACAATTGGCAATACTGTCAAAATGCCCTATTGAGGAAAAAAAGAGCTGTAGGACTGAAGTTCGAAAATTTAATTAAAAGGTACACAGAAGCAGTGCTATACGAAACCAAAACTAAAGCTTAAAAAGATGAGCAAGGGTGACATCGTAACAGATTCGCAGTCGATGCTGAGAATAGGGAAAAACACGTATAACGGCGATGACAAAACGAATTCCGCTGTCAGCAGAAGTAGAACAACGATTTCGACTACCCGATCTGGATGAAGTAAACTAGTTATATCTAGCTTAAGACTTATAAATCGACCGGAGCCGATGACCTTCAGGCGACAGTTTGGTCATCGACCAATTATTTACATTACGGTGGTTCTTGGAAAAGAAAAAAAAACAAGGAATATCAAATTGTTACCCTCCACCTTTTTATCAATTTCAAAGCCCTACATTCTGCATGACAGCTTTTATAATAGAGACGAGCTGTATAGAACAAAGTCCAGTTTTGGAATCCCCCCCAGACTTGTCCACCTTTTGAGAATGACGATGGAAAATACACGCTGTTCCATTAAGGTTGGTAAAAATCACACCGCGCTGTAATGCAACTTTTGACGAAGACCAAGACTTCGGTAGCGCACTCAAGTGTAGGAGAACCTCGACCAACTTCATGTGCAAAATTAGAGACAGCTAGCTAAGCACCCTGCTGGCTTTGGCCCAGATCCACATCCTTTCGTTCATTTATTTGATGATCTGTTAAAGAGATTTGGAACTATCTGATATCTGAGAATATTCCGTGTAAGAATTCCCAGTCAAGGGAATCTGAAGATCTATAAAGAATCACGATATATTACAAGATCAATACACTTTGGATTGCCCTTCGTTTGATTTTAATTCGAAAATCTCAAGAACCTTTAATCAGAATTGTGACTAAAAAAGTCCTTTTTTCTCATGAATCACAAACTAACTATCCATTTCGGTCTTAATTTGATTCCTAATCAGTTGATGTATTCAGCTTGCAAACAAGTCCATTCGGATTAATGTCAGCTTTCCATTATTTTTTTTTCCTTTAATTTCCACTCTCTTCCTTTCAGCTCTTTTCGATTCCATGAAGTTGAACCTCCTATTTTCCTTTTAACCTCGTCATGATGTCTTTTAACTCAGTCAGCACCCGACTACCTACCTAGCTATATATTCCTACAATACAATGTAACACAAAGACTCAAGTCCAATTTACTTGGGTTTAATCAAATTTTAAAGTTAATTCAAAGATAAAACGTGAATCATCCCTAATGACTCTCATTTGTCAACTGTCACGAATCCTTCTACGAGAACCAAAAAAAAAAATAACCTTATACGAGAAGAGGATTGCAATTCCGCCGATGGTGGTGGTGGGTGTTTTTAGTTCGCAGGTCCTTGGTAGGGATATATAGGTACTCCCACAAGGGATTGCAAAAACGACAAAAAGGACGAAACGCAAAAATAAGTAAAACTAATTTGTACAAGAGAAATGTGACGTAGGTTCAATTCTGGCGCTGAAGTAAATTAAAGTAGAAACAAATCTGACAGAAGTAGCCCGTCGAATAGCACCAGGCGTCGTCTTCGTCATCGTCTCAACAAACTTAAATGAACCTTTTTTTTTTGACTGTCTGATTCGGACTTTTTGTGTACAAATGAGAAGTCACCAACTCTGACGCGTCGTCCCTTGCGCTTATTCACCCCTAACAGTCTTTGGCACAAGATGGTGTTGTAGTTGAGTCGAATGGAAGGAAAAAACTGAGAATTTCCCAAAAAAAAAAGAGATCGTTTCAGCTTTTTAGAAATAGCACTGGCAGCAGCAGCGGAAGGAACAGCTTCTTACTCAGAGCCATCAGCAACCATTTGTCTTAATAAACTTGATTCAGGGGTCGTCTGTCTTCTTCATTACTGTCACTGTAAAACTTTTCTTTTTTAGTATCCTCTCTTCGCCTTGGTGTACCATCTTCTTTATCTTTCACTAACATTTCTTTAAAAGTTGATTTTAATTTTTAAAGGTAACTAAGGCTTCTAAACGTTGACATCTTTATTCCAAATGTTAGCCAATAGAGAACGGTTAAAGGTTTTGTCCGTTGTAACGTTATTCCTTTTTCAATAAAACGCCATCACATTAGTGGTTTTCATTTCATATGAAATTAGGCAATCACTTTGTCCACTTTTTAATTTTAGTCACACTATTGTATGAGAATCACCAAGAAGAAAGGTAAAATTAAATTCGTTTTTAAATTGAAGTACTCAAAGTCTTGCATCACAGCATCGAGTCGCATAAATTATAATTTTATTTTATAACACTACTAGAACATCCTTCTTATGTCGCATTATTAACAATAAAACACCTAATTGAAAAGGATTTCCTTGAGAGCTAGTGTTGCTTCCCCATTAGCAATTTAATCCCTAATTACAGTTCCATTAGACAGAATAATAAGCCATAAAGCTTTTGTTTGGGAAATTTGACCTCCGCGCGATGGTATACCCCTCCTAATTGTTCCTTCTTCACTCGTTAATAAGCCGGGTGGAGTTTTCAGTTGGCCTTTAGAAGCACACGCATTTTAAAAAATATGTCAGCACCGTTATCATCATTAAGCCTCGACCACCTAACTATATTTTGTCGCGCAAATACATAATAAATTCCTCTTCTCTAGAATTTGCAAATAATGAGTGTAGAGGACACCTCATTCTATTGTCCTTGGAAAGTCGGTCGGAATCGTGATGACTTTGTTCGAATAGTTGTGAATGTTTGGAAGGGGGTGAGAGGGGTAGCAGTATGAACAATAGAGAGCAAATCCTTGTGATTTGCATGCCAATGAATATTTTCCTGCTGCTGCTGGTGTGTCCTGGTTAAATATTGACCTTTATGCAAATTAGCTTAAGTCAACTTAAGAACATCTAAAATTCTTAGGTTTGCTGAGTGTCTCTATATATACTATATTATCAAGGATCCTATTTTTATTCGCATTCCCTCCTGCTGCTCGATGTTTTCTTCGGCTAAAAATAATGACATCAAGAGAAGAAAAAAAAACAAGCAGAAAACCCTCTGTTGTTATTTCCCTCGCACACTTTCTGTGCAGAAAATAATAAAAGGATACTCTGTGAGGATAAAATTAGAGAGAAAATCTGGAATTTTTTTTTATCTAGTCCTTGTTTGGAATTTTTGTGGCACATTGTGAGAAACGGCATTTCAAAAGCCGTTAAATTATACGATCAAATAATATGTTACAAAATATCTCATAGTCCTGACGTTGATGATGATGCTATACAGCCCAGGACTCTGGGGATGGGGGGCGAGAGTAGCAAAAAGTGATGTTCCTTTTATTGACTCTGACTCTGGATTTGACTGTGCATCTAGTAGTACCATGCCACACAACAACAACATGACAAACTGACTGACAGGGGTGTTTGGTTGTGCGTGGGAGTTTATTTTTTGAGTTTATAATGGTTGGCTGGTGGGGGACATGGTTGAGGAACACGCAATAATGTCCTCGATGTGGCAAGCAACATTTTGTTATTTTTTTTTTAAGGACTCTCTGACAGTGCAAAAAATGGAAATCAGTGTTTGTTGTCTTGTTTTCAGATTTGATTGATGTTGGCGGGTTTCGGGGAGTAGACTGAAAGTTGTTTATAAAAGGCTATATAAAGTAGAGCTTGGAATCTACGTAGGTATATAGTACAGCGATGGAGGGATACATTCTGCCAAGTGGCATAGTTAGTTGTTTGGTTAATTTGCATATGTTTTTTATGTTAGCTGTTTGAATTAGACTTCTAAGAACTAAGTGTGGACCGTTTTCTTTTTTGATTTTTCTTTTTTTTTGTAAATATTTTGACAGCTGTCAGTAGGTTTTGATAAGATTTTGTGTTTATTCGTAACCTAAACGAGGATTTTGTTTTGTATAGAATTTTGTTGGATGAATTAAGTGACTTGTGTGTAGGTTTTTATTAAAATTTATTTGAAAGGTTTATGAATAAATAAAATTGAATTAACCGAACAAAAAAAGGTAGCGTTGCTTTTTTCAGCATTCAGTTCCCGTGTAATGTTTTCCTGCCGACTTTTTTTTTTAAATCAAACTCAAACAAATTTGTTGTCCACTCCACTCACTTCACAGCTCACATGTGTCTGTCTATTTCCAGGGATTGCAATTCCGCAATAGCACATTTTCAAAATTGTTTTTGGTACTAAAATTTTTGTTTGAAAATTTTATGAAACTTGGCGATTTTTTAAAAAGATTTTTGTAATTTTTAAATTAAATCGAATCTTATGAAAACAAACAAAAAACGCATTATAAAACTTCTAAGGCATTTTTGATTAGACCACGATTTGTTTGTTTTGTTAGTTATTTGTGATTCTCATCGTTTAGCATTCGGATAAATAGGAATTTTCCGATTTTTGTGCAGCATATTCAGCTATCTATTCTTAAAAAAAACTTTGCATATACCCAAACTGGCTTCTACTCCAAGTTGTATAGTGAGCCCAAACAGGGGTGTTAAAACGATACTGGGACGAAAATGTAGTTTAAATCCTGAGGATCTGCGTAACCTTACCCTAGATACTATTTTAAACGCAAACTGTATATTTTTCTGGTGGGGCGACGAAATGTGATGATCTTCTGAGGATGTATTGTGTTTCCACCTTAAGGCTAGAAAGGACATGCACGAATCACTGAATTCACCCATTGAAATCACCGACCACAGCCAACTTAACGAAAACAATGACATTTACTCGAAGTAGGAATGTGCTGGAAATAAGAATGTATGTACCAGAATTCCCCCTCAAATGAAAAAGTACCAGTGGAAAAGTAGCAACAGGGAAATTTAGAGTATTTTGTAGATGTGTATAAATAGGCATAATGGCATGACTCGGTGTATAGGAGTGAACACATTCAACGCAATCTAATACCACAACAACATGCACTTCCAGAAAAGACTAAAAAAAAAATCAAACCTGGACCTAACGCCTTCAGGGAACCTAATTGAATTACTGGGAAAAATGCTCCAATACTCGAAACAAATAACCCAAGCAATGGAGAGGCAACATCAGTATAGGACAAAACCGAGGTATTTGCTAGTTATTTTGAAAATAACTTCAAACCAAGCCCAGCTTCAGTCAACACATCAATCCAAAGGATTCAGCAGCTAAACCTGGACAAAATTAAATTCAACGATGCTAACCTTTTAAGTGATACTGTTGAGGGGCCGGATTTATGCGCCTCAGATGAAATTGCGGAGATATTTCATAATGTCATACCCAAAAATCTTTTGGACCAGATAAAGTGTCCGACTACATCATTAAAACGCTTCCACAGACGGTATTCCTGGCAATTATTATGAACAACTGCATCAACAATAGTTACTTCCCACAGAAGTGGACAACTGTAAGAAAATTGGCGATCCCCAAAAAAGGCACCCAATCTCATCTTTAACTATACTAGCTTCCTAAGCGAAAATGTCGTAACTCAATTTTTGTCATTTTTGTTTTTTTGAGTTTTGTCATTTTGGAAAATTTGCGAAGTACCTGACATTATATATATGTGAAAAAACCGTATCTTTAAGAAAAATCGTTAAGAAAAAAGTCGTATCTCAAAAAACTGTTGAAAACCTAAGCGAATGTTTTTCCTTGAAAATAGATTATGCAATATTAAACAGGTGCGGGATGAACTTTTATAAGAAGCTTCTACTGAAAATTTAATTTTTTTGAATTGCGACCTTATCGCTTAGGAAGGCAGTATAGGCCGATACCTCAGCAACTTCAGCAAGATACTGGAAGAACTGTTACTTAGGAAACTAAAACGCTTCTGCTGTGAGAAGAATACAAAACATTGGACGCTGCACCCACTTCTGAAACTCCAACACGATATCTCATTGGCTTTGAACAGTAATCGAGTTATCGTCGGATGTTTTTTGGACATAGACAAAGCATTTGACAGTGTATTGATTAAAGCTCTCATCCTTAAACTCCAACTATTAGGCTTTCAAAAATCTACCCTGCTACTGAAATTAAGCTTAAGTTTAACCTCACAGGGCTATTCTTCTATCATCAAAGACGCAGGCACTTCAGAAATAAATAACTCTACGAAGAAGCTGGAATCATCCCTATAGACAGCAACCTCACCCTGTTAACTATTAAGAAGCTCATAGGACAAGTCAGCAGCCACCCGAATCCATTCATCAGCGCAATAGCCACTCAGGAACGACACCCAATGCCTAGGTACCTAAGCGCAATGAATTCCTTAGAAGAAGTAATAATGCCAGCGATTGCCAACGGAGAAGTTCCGTTTTATAATGACCATAGATGCTAGACACTATAACAACTTGCAATGTTTAACGTAAGGTCCCCTTTGAGCCAACAATATTTTAATTTTTCATTACAAATTATTTAATTTAGTTTCGTAAGCCAATTGTATATATTTTTTAATAATCAATACTACTTAATTGAATTGAAAAATTGATTTTTATGCGTTGAAGTGTGAACATCGAAAACGATATTAAAATGTCAAGATTTCAGGTTGCTGCCAAGCGGATACGGGCATTGTTGGCTGTGTTGATCCAAATCCCTCATTTTTTTTTAGTATATTCCAAAAATGTAGAAATGTTGTTTTTTTGCTGACTTTTGCTGGAACTGGAAGGTTTCGCGTGTTTTAATGAGTTGATCAAGTTGAGGAGGAAAGGTCTGTGGTACGATTCCAGGCTCGTATTTTCTTCATTGATTGATTGAATAGGTAGAGAAAAAGCTTCTATAGCCTAGCATTCCTCAAGTACTTTTGAAACCTCTTGTCATACTCAACCAAAATGTAGTATTTTAAAACTATACCTACCTAGTTGTTTTAAAAGGCACTTTTGCGAATATGCAATTCCAATCCCATTTAAAGCAAACTTTCAAACGGAACAGCCAAAAATAATACCTACCACTAATACAAAAGCCATTTCAGTTTATCCACATTTAAATTTACGGTTATGGTCAATTTAAAAAAAGCTTGAGATGCAAAAAACAAAAAATTCCAATCACCCAAAAATTCCCTCAAACACTGATATTTTTCCACCACCCTACAAGGTGCAAATGCAAAACAGAAAAATCGCTTCCGATTTGAATAATCCTTCCGAAGGAACAAAAAAAAATAAAAAAAATCCTCCCTGGGTGCTGCGCCAGAGACCGAAAGACCAACTAACGGTACCTACCATTTAAACAAAATTGATTTAAATCCCAATCGACCAAAAAAAAAAATAGTCCTCTCCAAAAATGAACTTCCGAACCATCGATCGCGTTGGCACAACCTGCACCCCACGATAAGGACAAAGTAAATTCTACTTATGCATATGAGGGCATTCTTCCCCAGAATCAACATAATCCACAAGGACATGATGCTTGCGCTGGGTGGAGAAAAATAATAAAAAAAAAAAATAAAAAAGAAAAAATAATAAACAAATGATGCATATTATCCTTTTTTGCACAGATTCCTTTTTCGATGATTAAACGCAGGATAAAGGGGAGTTTGTCTTAAAAATATGTAATATCCATCAGCCACATCAAATCCGAAAGGTACTAAGGAGCCATCGTTACGGCCTTCTAATAGGATCTACTCTAAATCTATATTATGCAAATGGATGTGAATGAATCATATTTGTGTTCCCTGTGTGATCCAGTCACGCATTTGAATAAAGTCCCACAAAACAATAACAAAACAAACATGATAAGCAAACGGGATGAAACAATAAGGCTCTCCCCAGATAAAAAAGGTGATTCCTTCTTGTATCCATCTTTGACAGAGTGTATAGGAAAGAAGAAAAACGCATCCTGGGAGGGACTTATTGATTTGGAATTAAAGGCGCCAAGAAATTAAGAAATTCGTATTCAAATTTCATAATTCAAATTAAATTGAATGCTTACAGACTAAATCCAGCATTTTCATGGGTAAAGTAGACATTTCCTTATTTTCAAATCCAAGGGCGCAAAATTATAGTCATTTAACTCCACACTAAAACATATTTAGCGTGAAACTAGGTTGAAATTTGTATGAAAATTTGACCTAGTTTCAAACTAAATTTTTGATAATGTCGACTTTAACTGTCTATAATTTTGCGCCAAGTATTTTAACTTTTTACATGAAGTTAATAACCAGAGCTTTATTTTTTTTTCTTGCGATTATAGGGACTATAAGGCAAATTTAGGATTCGTGAGATAACAATGAAACATGACATAAGAGTCTAAAAAAGCGATCGACAAAAAATGTCTGTCTGTCTGTCTCTCTGTCTGTCTGTCAGTATGTATAACGAGCTGCAGCATAGACGGCTTAGGCGATTATCTTCAAATTTGGTGTGTGTTATTCTTTTTGGCATTCCTCAGAAGAGAAATTGAAATTTTATGTTTAGGCCTAAAAATAACGGTACCTGCCATATGACCGTTTAGGAAAATCTTATTTTTTTCGCAAACGGCTCCAACGATTTTGATGAAATTTTTTGAGAATTTTTTTGTGGGCATTGGCTATAATTTAATAAGAACTAAATTTACGGGAAAAGTCTATTAACCTTTCATATAACGGCTTTTTTAATTTTTGGTTTTCTCATTAACACCTTCTTGGATTTCTGTCAAATTTTATATTTGAGAAGATCTAGGTAACCAAATTAATTCTGCATGTTTATATCAAAATTCTAAATAACTTTTTTTTTTCAAATTAAAATTAATATTGAAATAATTTTTTTGAAAAATCAATATTTTTAAAACTAGTGAAAAAAATATTTTTAATTTTATAATCACATGTATGTAGTAAACTTAAAAAAACTGCACACAAGAATTAAATTTTTTTTTTTTTCAAAAACTAACAATAAAAATAATAAACAATAACCTAAATTTTTCGAAATAAATTCATAAATTCTTTGTTATTTAAGACGTGTGATGGCACACTTCATTTTTCTAAAAAAAAAAACATTAAGTATTGTGGTTTTTATATTTTTTTTAAGTTGAAACTGTGATATTTTCATTGTAAATGTTACTTGTTTCTGTCAAAGATCTTGCTTTCCAATGCAATTAGACACATAAGAGCAAGTACGTGCGAATCAGTCGTGCCCATTTTTTTTTTTTTTTTAAATGCCAAAAATATCTTTTTCATTTGCAAAACAATTAAAATTCAACCTCATTTTACAATCATTTGTAACCCACCAGGCGTCTGTATAAATAAATCTGCCCCTGAGCAACAATCCCTAAATCCACACAGCTCCACAGTCTACACACACCAGATAACATACCCTCTAACCTAACTGCTGTTCTTTGTAGATAAATGGGGCAGGTAATGCTTAGGTAAGTTAAGGTAAGGTTATACCAGGCTATGGTTCCTTTTTTTAAGAAAATGACGACAAACAGGAATCACCGGGAGCGCACTTCACAAGAACGAGGTGGGCCGTCGTCGATGGAGAGGAGTTCGGTTCCAAACAGAGCAGATGAAAAATGTCCTGGATTTATTTATGCTTAAAAGCCCAAAACAATTTATTTTCTCTTCTTTCGTTATATTCTTTCGTCCTATCTGCTTCCACAACGGTAAAGGCAAAGGCAGACTGACATTTTAGAAAAGGAACAAAAAAAAAGCAAGATGTAGGAGGATATCCTGCCAGCAAGCAACACAACGGAGACACAAACTCCATAGAGGTACCAAAACAAGAACCAGCAAGTGTGTGAAGCTGGCTGGGAAGAAGGTAAGGTAGGTTATCATCGGATGAGGATAACTCTTGGCTTTATCCCGAAAAATGGATGTCCGAAATTTAAGGATCACTTTTACCTTAACGTTCTTTAATACTATGGCAGCCGCATGGCCAAGAGCCACTTCCTAAAACCGTCTGTCTCACTGCCAAAGTAAAGTGCAGAGGATAAGCAAAGTGAGCTGTACAAAAGAGATTTGTCAGTTGGTACACAGGCTATCTATATCTTTAGATACATTCTCTCTCGTCGTCGTCCTCCTAGTGTGTTTAGAAAAATGAATACAAAAAAAAATGTAAAATAGCTTGAAAGTCCTGGATGATAAATTGGTTTCGGAGATAGTAATAGTAAATTTTTATTTAGGTCAGGATGTCCTGATTCGAGGCAGGCACTAAGTTATGCTGTTATATCGTTGCACTTTGAATGCACTCTCATTTCATTAGAATATGTTATGTAAGTGGTGTTTCTCTTCCTAACCGAGATTCGAAAATTCAATTTAAAGATTTTTTTCTTGCAGCATCGTTTCCAAGGAGAAATAACTAACATGGTTTTGACATCAACAGAGAACTCAGATTGAAAGCTACAAGATGAGGTTTCTTCATGAGTTTAGGTTTTCCTTGAGTGAACAAACAACTTTAATGTTTTATATTGGTACTAAGAACTTGTTATCGAATTAAATTCGAAAAGAAAGAATTTTCTGTTCAAGGAGTTCTAAGAAGTCTTTAAAAATCTAGATCTCAGTTCAGAAAGATTTGATTTAGTTTTAGGATCTGTTGGCAACGGTATTTTGTCCTTGCCTACTTTACCATACACCGGTTTTGTGTTTTTCGTTTTGCAGTAGCCAGGGTTTAGGTATTTATTCTCATGCGAGGAGTAATTGCAAATATATTGGCAAGTAAGGCATTTTTCTTAAATTTTAAAATCTGTTGTCTAGGACCGAATATTTCATTGGTGCTCATAAAGCTAAAATAACAAGATTTTGCAAAAACTTTAAAAATATAGTTTTTTATTGAAAAATTAATAAGAAAAAAAACAAACTTTGTGTTTATTCTCCATTTCTAATAATATCTAGAACTAGTCGGTATTAAAGCAGAATAGAGCTACTGATCCGGTGAGCAAAATCGCATCGTCACCTTTACGCGGTGATCTCTGGATAACAGAAGTGAAGTAACCACGAGCGTTGGATTTATCGGATCCATAAGTGATAGATACCTCAGTTATCTAATGTGGAAATAGAAGCCGAAGAAAAGATAAGCTCTTTTAATCCGACATCAATACCATTTATATGCTGATGCACATGCCTCACTAGTGAATAGCTAGCCGAGGCCATCGCCAGTTTCAAAGCTGATGTAACAGCACACCAGGAGATGCGATGGGATGGAACGGCCCTGAGAAAAGCTGAAAACTGTGATTTTTACTATGGGAAATGCCACGCTGTCAGAGAAAGTTATCGGCAAAGGGTCTTTAGTTTTCGCGAAGTCAGCGAGAGAATTACGAAAATTCGTATCAAGACAAAATTCTATCATTTTAGCCTTATTAGCACCCATGTCCCTATAGAAGAGCAAGAGGAAGCACCCAAAGAAAGTTTCCCGAGCTCATTTCTAAAATGTGTAGTGCAAATATATGGAATTATTGAAATTTTACTGGGGGATTCAGCGTAAAGATTGAGAAAAAAAACATCTTTGGTAACACAATCGGAAAGAACAGTCTGCACGTTCGGAAAAGGACTTATGAACATTGATTTTGTCGGAAAAAATATGGTTGGACAGCTCGCAATTTACTCGTCTTGGGTTCCAGACGGGCACTTGACCGCCAAGATGGTAAAACTTGTAACCAAATTTATCATGTCGCTATTGACATAAGGCACTTCTCTAGTATTCTAAACGTCCGTTCTTTTCGAGGAGAAAACATCGACTCGGATCTTTATCTAGTTGATGCCAAACTTCGTTTGCGGATATCCATGGAAACTATTAGGGTATTAGGGGTGTTAGATAACTAAAATCCAAAACGAACCCCACAACATATACACTATAGTGATCGCATTTCCCTTGAGTAGCGAGAAACCCCTCGACAAACAATATGAATATCAATGACAACTATGTTAACCAGTCATAAGAAATACAGCGTCAGAAGTGTTGTACTTCCAACTAACAATTTAAATTGTATAAGGTTCTAAGCAAGCCAATTGCAAACTGATATAATAACATTAAAAGGTCTTATATATACGAGTTATTTTGGTGCATATTATGCAAGCTATTTAACTGCTATAAGACTTTAGTTGAAAGGTGTTATAGCAGCAAATAGTTTTTCATGGAATGGTTATTTCCTTGTCTGAGCAACCAATTTATGACAGCTAAAAGCTAATAGCTTGCTTTGGATGTTATAAAAAAGCTTTACCCAATCCATTTAATGGCAGCTTTTGCTAAAATCGGGCCCTATGTTTATATAACGGCTATTTTGAGTTGCCACAAACAAAAAGTACTTGCCAGCCTTTTTACTTTTAAGGTAAAAAAGTTATTTTTTTTTATATTAGCTCATTATAATCTAATACTTAACAAAAACGGAAAAAGCTAATTATTAGTTGAGAAAAATAAAATCAAAGGTGAATTCTTTGAAGTCATATACTTTACGTAATTATTTGATTTCATATCTGTCACACTTAAGAAATTATTTCTTATAGCACTTATTTCCTGTCTTACGATGTTCAATTTTTACTTCTTTTATTTTATTTTTAACTTATTTTATTTATAAGAACTCATTTATAAGACTCTTGATATTAGAAGATTGATTAAGTTTATATAAAGCCCTTATATGCAAGCCTTACAAAAGCTGTTTGCATTGACTTGTCGTGGAAAGCCTTTGTTTAACTGTCAGAAAACATCTTCGGAAGGCCTTATACAGGCCATTTTGAATCTTTATCAACAATCTTTTTATAGAGCTCGCCAAACTCACTTTGTAAGGCCTTATAACAGCTACTTCTATAATTGTCAAAATTTGAAATGTGTGACTTACAAAAGTTCGCCTTATACAAGTTCTATGCAAGCTATTGCAAATTAAATAAAAAAATGGACCTTATACAAGCCAAACTGTTAGTTGGGCTTCTTACAATCACCTCCGAGAAAATCCTGAGTGAAAATCGGAGTGCGAAATCGGAGACTACAGGCTAGAGATCGTGCCAGCTGGAGGGGCATATTAAACCAGGCCCAGAGGTAGCAAGGTTTATGTATCGCTAAGTAAAACTAAGTATTAAAGATTTGATTACATTAGGTTTTCAAACAGTATTCTTAGAGAATTGCACTCCTCGCAAAGTATTTTTGGTCTTATAAGAAGGCAACGACGGTATCTTAAACAAGTGAAAGTGAAGATCACAAGCGACCAGATATGTTCAAACAGCTTTGCGCTTCTTTTTATCAGATTTTTGTATGATGTCCTTTAAGTATCCTTTTTATCTAATCCAGAATAGAAAATTAACTCTAGATAGTCCTTATCCCAATATTTTTGTTTGATCCTCAGTTGTAAAAGCTACCACACGTACAAAATTTGTATAGGCCTTATCCTGGAACTCAAAGTAACTATTCAGTAGTCTAAATAGCTTATCAAAAGAACCCTAAGAAGCTTAAACTTCACAAATTTGCTATCTTTTATCTTTTTCTTAAAAGTCAACACTAATAACCTTTTACAAACAATCTGCTCCGGTCATTTCCGAAATTTATGCAGACTTCTTTTTTTTTTTTTGGCTCCTAACCCCTATTCATGCCTTACTCGAACCTCATTATCTTTTCAAAACAAACAAAAATACCTCTGGATAAGACTGCTTAATTATTTAAAGTCCCAACTCACCCCAAATAACCCGACTATCTCTTAAAAGTATTACTTTCGTGTCCTGTCAAAAAAAATATACTTTGACATGTTTTTTTCTCACAAGAACTTAAACCTTTATACTTGTATGTCACAAGTTTCAGGTGGTGTTTCCCAAATCTTTTGCCACATGAAATAGTGCACCAGAATAAATATTGCATAAAGCCAGGAAACATACATACGTACATCTTACCGCCGGTTTTTTTTATTCGCGCGCACTGACAGTAAAAGCGCCCGCAAGGACCAAAAAGCTATCAAACCTTAGCCTTAGAGAGTGAATGGAGAATAAAGGTAGTTCCTCCCACACTTAACCCCTGTTTTATATACAGGAAGTGAAAAATGCCGGAAAAACGAGCAATGTATAACAGCACCATGAATACCAGGCTGGCGGTTTTCTTTTGCTGCTACTGCATCCTTTGTGCCTTTTCCCCTAAGAAAAACATCAACCTGCATAAAATCCTCAGGACCCTCTTAAAACATCCACCCAAACTTAAAGTATCAAGTTTATTTAAAACAGAAAAAAAACATATTTTTTATCGCCATTGGTATTTTTTTTTAAAGCATTTACTTGTACTCTCCTCTTAAATCTTTGCTTGCTTTTTAGCTGCGCTCTAGTGAATTGAACTATTTGTCTTTGCCATATGTGAATGTTATAATAGTAAATCGATATTATGCCGGCATTAAAGCAGAAGTAACGACAGAACAAAAGGCACACAGCCGCCTCCCAATCCCAACTCCAGGACAAGCTTTTTTTGAATTTTTCAAAACCTCCCGGTACCACATGAATGACAGAGTTGCCTAGAATTTCGGTAAAAAAGAGGTACGACTTCCCATCTCGAAGGATATGTAGCAATGGCAACAGCTCGACATGAAATGAAGATGCTTAAGTAATAGGCGGAACGGGAAATAGGCGATTTAGAGGTAGCAGAGAGAGGAAGACGTCTCCAGATCCAGAGTGAAATTTCAACCCCAAATCTTTAAAAGGCAACATCTAAAAAACAGAACAAATGAAAACAAAAAACGTAGAGGCGAGGTAAACCTCTTGAGCTTTATCCAATTTCAGGATAATTCTTACTGCCAAGGTTTTGTCTGGATGTTTTTTTTTTTTTTTTTCATCTGTTCATCTTGTTTCTATTGCTTTTACTGGGTTCTAAGTCTCTGCCACTTTTCATCTTATTTAACTGCCTCTTTGCGAAACCCTTTCACGTTGTACCGCATGGCATCAGGAGCAAAGCGGTGTTATCCTGGCTTTGAGATATACCTTCATGTACAGTGAACACATATAATGTGTAGGTACATTGTACATGTTTTCTGGGAGCAGCATTTTCTCTTAGGATGTGACGTCGAGTTGGATGAAATTGATGTTGGTGTATTGCAAATCCTAGCAACCAACCAAACGTACCTTTTAGCCTTAAGTCTTTTTGTCTTCTAAAATCTGTGAGTTTTTCACAGCACAATAGTAGGATTGTGTTCTATAGGGGGGTACAGTTTTTTTCTAGCTTGGAATTATTTTTCACAGGTGTGTCCTGGCATAAGTGTATACTCTTATGTGTATGGATATTTTTGGGGCTGTACTCGAAAAATGGTTTATTGCCATGGGAATAGGTAATGAATTGTGTCTGTTTGCGAAACAAGTTACGCTCGCATTTAAGGAAGTCGGTAAGCGAATTCTCTGTATTGTTGAATTTGAGGGGAAGATTCTTCACATAAGGACTCAGTGTATCTCCACAGCATAATGGGTAAAATTTTCATTTAAATTGTAATTCGAGATCTTCCTTATTGTATTGTTTCCATTCATCTATCCATCCATCCATCCATCCATCCATGTGCATTGCATCTCTTCACTTGTAGGTTGAATTTCAACTTCAGTGTCAAAAATGTTTTAGCAAAACCTTAAAACTTTTGCCTAATGGTATAATTTTGCTCATTTTGAGCGATTTAAACATACAAAAAAACATTGAATACGTTGAGTAATGCTCCAGAAAATACAAAAAAAGAAAGAAAACCAACTCATGATAAAGGTACGTGATATTCTGAGAATCAACAAGAACGAACAATAGACATTTTCAATTGAAATTGTATTGAAAATCATTTATTTTTATTTCCTCTATTATAACAAGCAGTAAGTGAATCGGGATTTTAATTTTATAAATAAATAAAAAGCATTCGATAGGCAACCACATGATTTGATATGGGTGGCTCTTAGAAAACGAGGAGTTCCGGAAACCTACATATTGATAATTATGGACATGTACGAGGAAGCAAAAACAAAGGTTAGATGGCCTGCCGTTATCACCGAAGATTTCCCAATCAAAGTAGGAGTACACCAGAAAAGCGTTATCAGCCCATTGCTCTTTATTACAGCCTCTTACTGTCACGGGCCCAAAAGTGCATCAGTAATTTTTTTTTTAACTTACTGGCCCTATGCGGTCGCTCTAAATTATTCTATATCTTAATATTAATTACCTTTCGGGTTAAAAATAACAAAAAATTAAAACTTAATTTTTTTTGTATATTTTGTGATATTTTTGTGTAGGGCCGCAACTGCCCTACATAACTTAAAGATACCTAAGACAAATTTAGGTCGGCCATAGGCGATATTCCGACTATGTCGACTAAAAATATCGGGTTTTACCTGAGCCACCAAAATTGGTGGAACTGATCAAGTGCTTCCTTCCGATCCCGGTCGGAGGCGCTCTGCTTCGCTCCCAGCCACTATGTCTCGGTCGTAGAAAAGCCGCCTATCGACTGTTCTGCGGCCGGCGTGGTAGATCAACAGAATCGCCAATCTATCCCGAATTTGCACTCGACTATCAAGGTATAGGAAAACCTCGGGCGGGATAAAACTATTCGAACGTGTACTTTCAAAATATTTATCTTGGGGGTAATAAGCCCCGAAGTTTTGTCAATTAGTTGAGGACATAGCCCTTGCAATGTGTCCGCGAATGAGCCTAATTAAAAAAGTTATCCATCCTGTTTATATTGGCCTCGTTGGAATAATAGTGTTTGGCCTCCGACTCTGTTGTTCTATAAAGTCCGAGACACGTGCGAAGACGCTGTCTCTCAACATCCGAATCTTTTCCATAAGAGATGGTACAACGTTAAACCACACAGGGCATCCGTAGGCTATCATCGGCGTGATGAGGGCCATGTAGCAAAATACTTTCACGGCTGCTATAAAACAACCGTCTTGTCAGGGCAATAGCTCCCCTAGCCCTGGTAATTGCAGCCTTTATATGTCGATTGAAATATAGAAATTGATCTAACTAGATAACAAGGTACTTTACTTGTGCATCAGTAATTCTTTTCTGACGATGGACACACCATAAGCGATGATCCTACATCCCTGCAACGAGCACTTGACATATGGGTTTACGTTTGGAAGAAAATGGGTACCGTATTAGTCCAAAGAAGACTGAAAACTTATGTTGTCCGTTTTTTGATCCACTCAGGCTTTTTCCATACATTTATTTAAATAGATATGTGATTAATATATGATTAATAATGAAGCAACTTGTGATGACGACCTCAATCATCGCGTAAGCTTTCTCTGCTATCTTCTGCGATCGGAAAAATGCCCCCTAAGCTGAAAGGCAGGCTTTGTACTGCAGCTGTGCGTGCAGCACTTATATACGGCTTTCAATGTTGGACAATGTACAAAAAGTATAAAAGTAAATTAACAGCAGCTGAAATGAAGATGCTTCACATGACAGCAGCAGTAACAAAGATTGGTCGAATAAGAAGTACGAAAATCCGATGAATCCTTCAGGGCAAAAATATGGCGCCACTGGCTCAGTTTGTATTGTCATGTTTTAAAAACAGATTCTGAAAACAGTCAAGATCAGAAATTCGTCGGGAATAAAAGGTAAGAAGGAGAAGACAGTGGCCTAGAGGTCTTGAAAGAATTCGACATACATACATCCGCTGGTCCAGATAGTAGCCCCACTATTCTTTTGAAAAGGTGTTCAAAGTCACTTTGTAATCTTTTCCAACTGTTCTTCTCCTCAAGGATCAAGGCATGTGGAAAATAGGTTTTGTCTAACCTTTACTCGAAAAGGCCGAATTTTTTGCTTTGAAAGCTGTCGATCGATTGCAATTACCGTTTTTTCTGTCCAAGGTCATGCAAACGACGAATTACCAGCTTAAGAAATGTCTCGAGGACCGAAAGCTTCCTAATGACCGTCAATACGTCTTTTGAAGCATCATCAGTTATTTGATGGTTTATGTCGCCGAACAGTGATGCAAATCCTAACACCGTTTCTTTTAAGCTCCCTCAACAAAACAACCAACTGCTTTTTCCGAAGTAGTAGAATAAATTGTTATTGATTAAAAAATTTGTTTTCCAAGAACCATGGAATTCTTAAATAATTTATTCAACAGCGCATTAAACAGCAAGTTTGGTTTTATTTACTTACACGGTTTTCTATTTCGGCATATAATATCCCATAAGGACTATTATTATCACATCAACCTTACTCGGTAGCCCACAAAATGATCTAATCAATAACATAAAAGCTTACAGTATTTAAACCTCACCAATGTGCTTATAAGGACGAACCATCGCCAACGCCATCGCCCACAAATCGTTAATAATGAAGTAAGTCAATTGACTTAATGGAGCTCTTCTCCTGATGGCTGCGGCCATTATCATTGACCAGAAAATAAGAGCGAGGGGCAGTTTCATAACACAAGCTCATAATATTTCCTAACCGCAACAGTACCAGCAGCACGATATAGTGGTTAAGGAAGGAGCTGGGCCAACACACCGTTTACCTGACTCTCAAGTCCTGCTGACGGGATTAAGAATACAACGAATGTGCTTGTGTGTATGGAACTGTTCCAAAAAAAAAAGAAGCAACAAGGACACCGCTAAAAATGGACACAACACAATATGGTCGACCACACTCTGGAACTTAAAATTTACTGACACCATTCACATTTAAGTATAAGTGAATGTGTGAATAGGTTTTTTGTATGGCCGCAGGATGTGTTGCAAGAATCGTTGCGGTGTCTTATGAGGATCCAATTTTGCGGTGGCATTTTGTATAGCACAGGAGTAAAAATGAACAGAAGGTGGGTTCATATATTGTCCCACTTAAGACCATCATAAATTGACAGTTTATATCAATTTCGAACAACAGTGTTGATATGTCCTATATAGCACCTCCTGCTGTGCCAAGGGAATCCTATGAGAACAATATGTCTGGCGAACAGGTTGTTAACTTTTGTAAGTGTTCCATATAAGCAATTACTTACCTCCTCTTATATAGTTTTGTACATATAGAAGAAGTTATTGGGTTAAATGTGGGGCATGTCAATTTTAGCTTAACTGGATTTTCATTGTTGATTTGTTGAAACTGTTGTGCTGTATTAAATTGGTAGAAGAGATTTTGCAGGATGAGGAAAAGATTTTCTTAATACATAATATCGAATAAAATCATTGAGTGTTTTATATAGAGTGATGTGGCAATAAAATGTAACGATTTTTTGAGGATGCATTGTGTTCCCAACTTAAGGCGAGAAAATACATGCAGAAATCACTGAATTCACCCGTCGAACTTGCCAACCACAGCCAACTTAACAGGCTGACTCCACTAGACATAATTTCTCTCAGAATACTCATCATGATATGAAATATCTAATGGAATTGCCTTGTTTCGAGTTGTGTTGGGATGTTGGCGATCTCTCTTTTCGATTCTGTTTTGACATCGATGTCTGAGGCGTTGCCACTTCTCCGAATAATTTTCGCAGCAGATTTACAAAAAAAATGCAGAGATGCAATATTTTCGCAGTACCGAAAGCACTGACACCAATTGAAAGTACTAGAATGTGCTGGAAATTAAAATGTACCTGGATTAAACTTCCAATAGAAAAGTACCATTGGAAAATTAACAAAAGGGAAATTTCGAGAACTATTTCTTTCGTTTGCATAAATAGATAGATTTGTGCCCTCAAGGGATGCAGTTGATTTTTATGCGTTGAATTGTGAACATCGAAAGCTATAATAAGAAGTGGTTGCATTGAGGTAAATTAAAAGGTGTTGAATGATAAAGGGTAGTTTTAATTGTGAATAAATGGTGAAGTAAACTTATTATTAATTGAATTTAAAGAAGTTTTGTGCAATAAATAAAGGGTATCGTTGTGTAGTTTTTTCAGTGTCGATCTTAAGCTCATAGCGGCCGGACGTCGGGTCGAGGTGCGCGCATAACAATTAAACAAAAGTCAAAAAAAAAAAAATTATTGCGCATTGTTATCGCGAGTGTTAAAAAAAAAATTATATTACACACTCGTTTGAGAAATTGGCAAAACCCCCTCGCGTGTGCTGTAAAGATAATAACAATATCCACTTGCGTCGTTGGAAGACGATAAGATGCCCATTCGCGCTGTGAAAGAAAAAAAAAAAAAAAAAATAATTCACACTTGCATAACAAATTAAATTATCCTCCTATCTGTCCCAACCCTTTGTGCTTAGCTTAACTGCCTCTTTCTTATCTACTGTAGGCATCGTATGCTTGCGGTAAATAGATAAGGGCATCTGAGTTTGTCCTATTGTGCTGAATATTTAAATTGATTTTTTGTATGCAAGCTGTCTTATGGGCATAACACCTAAGACAGTTTGATTATTACAGAGATTAATTTTGATTTTCACTGCATGGTTCGACTTATTCAGAATTGTGTTTTGTGTGTAAGTATTTTTAAATGGTAAGTGATTTTTGTGTCGTGTATTCCAATGTTCGTGGTATTAGAAAGAATTTCTTTCACCTGTACGTCTACACTGTTCAATACAGGCCAGCTGTTTTGGCATTAAGTGAAACCCAGGTTGGAGTAAATACTGATTTATCAGAATTTACTCTACATGGGTATAGCTTGGTGCCATTACTCTTTTCCCATCATGGTCTCGTGGTCTATGTTAGAAATGATATTGCTTGCCAGAGCCTTCCCCAATATGGGCAATGTTCCAACACGGACTTTAACTTCTTGTGGCTCAAATTCACTGTCCGCAAGCATGTCATTCATTATTGTTTTATTTACAGGAGTCCAAATCTCGACAGCAATTCGACTTGTAACGAATTTGATGCGCTGTCAGATTCTATCTCGAAAATTGTTTCCCTTTGTCCTCGCACTGAAATCGTTATTGCGGGCGATTTCAATGTACACAATTCCAATTGGCTCCGCTATTCTGGTCAGACAACACCCGAAGGAAGGTATGTCGAGCTCTTTGCCGGGTTACATCACCTTACCCAGCTGATCGATGTGCCAACGCGTATACCGGATGTTGCTGGGCAAGCCGCCCATACTCTTGACTTCTTACTTCTTACTTCTCACCCTGATAAATATACCATTAGTGTAACTTCTCCATTTGGCACTTCAGACCATTGTGTCATTTCAGCTAATTTCTCATCCTCCACCCATCCAGTTAAAGAAAAACTTCCCACCAGGACCGTTTGGCAATACGAGAAAGCCAACTGGGACGGCCTGAATATTTTTTTCCGAAACTTTAACTGGTCACTATGCTTCCTCGATAGTGACATTGATGCCAGTGCTGAAATGATCACAAATGTGATTCTTCTAGGGATGCGTGCTTTTATTCCCAACAGAGTAAAAAGCATCAAACCTAAAGAAAAGTCTTGGTTTAATTCTGAGTGTAAAGAAGCTATCAGGCTCAAAGAAGTAAGTTTCCGTTCCTACAAAGCCAACCCTACAGAGGAAAATCGGAAAAAGCACAAACAAGCAAGAAACTCATGCAACTCCGTTATTGAAAGAACCAAATTTTTGCATGACCAAAAATTACGGCAAAAAATTCTGCAGTGTCCCAAAGGCAGTAAAAATTTTTGGTCATTTGTAAAAAATATTAAAAACTCCTCAACATCTTCGGTTCCAACGCTCATCGACAATAACAAACCAATTGTTTACTCTTCAGAGAAGGCAAACTTGCTCGCCGCCCATTTCGCTGCCAGCTCCACGCTGCCGCATAGCAACGTTGCCCCTCCTGTACTTGAGAATGTAAATTTTTCCATGGGACAGATTTTTTTCCGCACTCGTACAGTAGCAAGAGTTCTCAAAGATCTCGATATACACAAATCCGCTGGCCCGGATGGTATACCCCCGATTATTCTGAAGAGGTGTTCTTCCACACTGGCAAAGCCACTGCGTAAGCTTTTCCATCGCTCCTACTCTTCTGGAATCTTTCCTAGAAGATGGAAAACAGCATTTGTCCAGCCTGTCCCTAAGAAAGGTGACCCATCCTCCCCCTCCTCCTACCGACCCATAGCACTGACATCCCTTCTTTCTAAGGTCATGGAAACACTGATTAACCGTCAGCTTAAGGAATATCTCGAAGATCGTAAGCTTCTCCATGACCGTCAGTATGGCTTCCGCAGCAACCGTTCCACTGGTGATCTGATGGCATATCTCACCGAACAGCGGAACAAATCTTTACATCGCTTTGGTGAAAGTAAGATTATTGCTCTTGATATCTCCAAGGCATTTGATAGAGTTTGGCATGAAGCTCTCTTATCGAAAATGCGTGCTTTTGGGATCGATAATACTCTTGTTCGTTGGATTAGAAGCTATCTTCTGGACCGTTCAATACAAGTTGTATTGGACGGATTCAAGTCTGATTCCCATAAAATAAATGCTGGTGTGCCCCAGGGCTCTGTTCTGTCTCCGACTCTTTTCCTCATTTTTATAAATGATCTTCTGTCTGTTACTTCTAATCCACTTAACTGTTTTGCTGACGACTCTACCCTCAGCTTTTCATATTCGTTCGATAATTCACGTCCTTCGCCTTCGGACGTACAATTGCAACGGTGCCGTATGTCAAGCTCATTAAACTCCGATTTATACAGCATTGTCAAATGGGGTAATAGAAATCGTGTGGAGTTTAATGCTTCGAAAACTCAATGCTGTCTTCTGTCGTTAAAGCTAAACATTCCCCCAATGCTATTGTCCATGAATGGCACTTACATCGAAGAAACCGAAAAGCTCTCAGTACTCGGTATGTGTGTCAACGACGACCTCCGTTGGAACGACCATATATTTGAGATCGCTAAGAATGCTGCAAAGTGCTTAGGTTTTCTGTATCGGTGTAAGAAGTATTTTTCCCCATCTGATCTGGCTACAATTTATAAAGCGTTTATACGCCCTAAACTCGAGTACAACTCCCACCTGTGGGCAGGTGCTTCACAATCATCGCTTCACCTGCTTGATAGAATACAAAATCGAGCGTTAAGATTGATAGGAAATAGAACTGCCGCTGAAACATTTGCCCCTCTCGAACACCGACGCAATGTTTCATGTCTTTCCTTATTTTATCGGTTCTTTTATAAAAAATGTTCACTCGAGGTAGCCAGCTGCATTCCTCCCGTTAAAAGTTTCGCCCGTAATACTCGTCTTGCTAGGAATGCCCATCAGTTCACCCTTGAGCCCAATTTCGGACGTACCGTGAAATATAGAGATTCTTTTTTTAGCCGTACAACACGACTTTGGAATGGTTTACCCGGCGAGATTTTCCCTTGCCATTTCAACATGCAAACATTCAAAACCAATGTTAATCGACACCTCCTATCTCTCCCCTCCCTATCTTCCTAATGCCCGCGCAGTGTGTTACATTAAAAGGGAAACAAATAGTCCCTTGTGCGCGCGTTAATTATAAAAAAAAAAAAAAAAAAAAAAAGTGAAATTGAGTTTTATTCAACGAACCCTAGAATCACCTTATAAGATATTGATGAAATAATTAAAAAAAGTACAACCGTGGAAAACTTAATACACGACAAATCTATTATTGCTTGTATCTCAAAGGTTGTACTAATTTTTCTAAGCTTTAAACCTTACCATACCTTAACTTATGTGGTATGATGTTGAAAAATTCGCATGAAAGGGCATCGCCTTGCCTAAATCCTTTTTTGACTTCAATGGTCTCGTTGAGGTCTTTACCGAACTTGACAGAACAGCATACGTTTTCCGTCGTCATTTTACAAAGGTGGACGAGTTTTCCTAGGATACAAAAACTGCACGTTGCTCTAAACAGCTTGTCTCTATAAATTCTATCATACGCGGCTTTGAAATCGATGAGCATGTGGTGGGTATCGACTTGAATATCCTGAGTTTGGTCGTAGGTGAACTTATCTGGCCTATAGGCTACACTGGTATGAACCTATCGGGTTGTTGACGAATGGCCTTCAGCGGGCATGCCTTCTTTTTGAATTATCTTGCTTATGAATCGGTCCACACTTCCAGCAAAGTCGCTTTACAATTTAAAAGTTCCGGAGCTAGCCTATTTCCCCCGTCAGATTTATTTTTCTTAATCTAAGATACATATTGCTTTACTTCGTCCTGATTGGGTTGGCGGAGTTACTGTTCTACTTCGCCCAGATAGAATGGTTAATTCTGCCTGATTGTTTCGTCATTAGCTTTAATGTGTGTGCAGAAGTGGTTTATCCATATTCTCAGCATCTACCACGGTTCTATGACGATGTTTCCTCGATCGTCCTTACAAGCTGCAGTTCGTGCTCTGTAGCTTTTTACAATTTCTTTTTAACTTTTTAGTAAAACTTTCGAAATCTATTCTTTTTGTAGATTCCACGAGTAATTCTGGTTCTTCTAGGCAGCACCGCCTTGTATGCTTCCGGTTTACCTGTATGTCGCAATTCATGGACAAACCAGAGGTTTTGTTATTGTGGAAACACTTCAAGGTAGCCTCCCTGATAGTATTTGGGCAATGTTTCCACTGGCTCTTAATACTTGTTTCTGACAGTAAAGAATCTTTTGGAGGTTATTAGAGACACGAAAGGAAAAGGACCTTGTTATTTATTGCAATTGCAGCCATCCAACGTTAAATGTTTGCTCCTCGGAAAGTTCGGAAATCGATAATACTGGGATAGTGCCTTGCATCGATTGCGATGTGGTCAATCTGGTTGAAAGTTGATTGACCCAGAACCATATGTCCCTATCAGGTGTGGGAACTGCCAACAAGCGGTTACAATATTTCTCCCTGCAGCAAATTCCGCGGAATCCTCTTTCGGATGTAATATTGTACAGGCTGTTTTTACCGACTAAAAATATATCTTGGGTGTTACCATCTTTTTCTCAGAAGGGGTCTGCATGCATATAGGGCTTATGCTGGCGAATTTAGCCTTTATCCGGAATTGAGTGAGGCGCTCGTTTACAAATTTGAAACTCAAGATCTAATGCATGAAGCAGACCCCGACGACAAAACCACATCCAAATAAGCGCACCTTATTTGCTTTTAGCTGTTTTTCTTAATAAAAATCGCAGTTTTTATTTTTTTGGATTCCCGTTATGTCTGCCTTACAGCTGTCCAAATCCTCTGCTAATTCTTAAGCTGCACGTTTTCTGTTAATAGACCTACCATTCCATATAAAGATACGAAATTCATTGTACTTATTTCGTTTGCAAAGTTCGTCATCTGTGAATCCATCCCTATCCGAGGCCTTTACTTCTATCAAAACCTTTTCTTCTATTAAATGGTACTTTTAGATTCGAATGGCTCGTGATCACACTCCTGCCATAGTCTCCTTTTAAAAGTAAAATCCATGATTTTCTGATTTACTTCCATTGAGATTTTTCATATTTTATTAAAAATAATTTCCCATTGAAATCATCAATTAACCTTATAGCCAGAGACAGACAACCCAACATGCCTCACATTTCAACATCCAAAGGTTACGCGCTATTTTCAGAAATGCTCTAGTGGCATTATTATTTTGTCTACACAAAACACGGAAGTGAAAGTAAAAATAAGAAAAAAAAAACAGAAAAACCAATCTCCAGACTCATCTATCATCCTTACAAGATAATTCTTCTGCGTCACTGAATTATATCGCTCGAAGTAAATTTATCTGGCACACAAAAGTTGTGGTAGATTGGAGATGATGATTCTCTTCCCTTCTTCCAGCAAAACATTCTCTTTAAACGCGTTTAAGATATACTCCAACGCAACAAGGATATAAAGGCACACAACCAACCAAAATTAAATATAGCTAAGCAAAAAAAAAAAAGTTTGTGCGTTGCTAGTATACATAGGTTCTTATACTGCTGTTCCTGAAAGATGTTTATCTGGAAAAATTTGCCCTTAAATCCTCCATCAGCACGCCGCACCCATGACATTTTATTTACCTCAAGCAAAACGTAAGAAAGAAATCCTCTTTAAGGATTCTTCTCCTGGAGAGAGAGAGAACCTACAAAATGACGGAAAAGTGTATATAAGGACAAAAAATGAAGAAAATTTAATTTTTCCGCCCTGTCAATGTCACGTCGTTGTCATCCCAACTCTTCTCCCCCCAAAAGTCAAACCACATCCCATGGTCCATCATTGTGCGTATGAATGTATGTTGACACATATTTCTGGGCTGCTGCGTCAAATTATGACATCAACCTTCGACGACCAAAAAAAAAAACGGAACTTTTTAGATTTTTCCAACCGAGCTTTGTGTGAAAAATGAAGAATTCACGAAAAATGCATAAGAAAATCATTCACCATTCGCCCAAGAACGTGGCAATCGTTGAGCAGCAAGAGAAAGCTGGAAAGTATCTGCACATAAGGCGCATTGACGACGCGATGGTACTTCCTGAGACCGTCTTGGCATGGGGCCATCTACATTATACGAGCACGAGTACGAGCACTAAAGAAACCATTTTTATGGACTCCATGGCAGTCATGCAAAAGAGCAAATTGCGTCCCAATGGAGTGATGCAGAAGCTGGCTGATGTGCGCCTGGAAAATTATGTATGTTCCGCTATCGTTTGGAATTTTAGATTTTATTCCGGAAAACTTATCCGATACCACTCCCCGAAGGTCCTTGCTTATACATATGAAAAGAACAGAGCCCAGCACATGCTAAAGCATTTTGTGGGTCGAAATGGTAGATAGAGCTATTTTTCTACCGCCGCCGACCACGATATCAAGGAGGATGGGAATCATTTGCTTTGCTCCCATGGGCAAAAATTATGGAGGCAACATAGAGAAAAAAACAGACAACCAAAAAAAAAAAAATAGAGAGAGAAGCTGGAGCATTTCTGGAATTTTTATGCAATTCTCTGTGTCTGCATTTTTTAACTCCTTCCTTGATTTTTTTCTTTTTTTATTTCGTCCTGTAAGCTTCTTTTGCGAAGCTTAAGAGGATGAACGTTTGGTTTTTGTGTCGTGTCCGCTCTCAGTGGAAGTATATGGGTGGATAATTACGCTCACACCGAAGGGTTTAAGGAGGATTCACATTTTCTTTGAAGCAGAGGATCCATAACTCAACGATGAGATTTTGGTTATGCTTGGAGGGAGTGTGGTTTTGTTGCGCTAACAGATGAAAGGGTTCCACTTTGGATTTTTAAAGACGACATGAAGAGGTGTCTAGACGAAACTAATGCTTCATTTTGTCTTGGCTTCTAAGTTGTTACCCATATATGTGTGTAGACATTATAGAACAAGTTTTTTATGTGGTTTTTGAAAAGTAGGAAACTAGTTTATGGAAATAATTATGTTATTGGTTTGGTAAGGAAATGGATTGTTTGATAATAATTTTGGAAGTTTAAAGTATTAAAGTTTAAATGGGTCAACACATAGTTTCTTACGGAATCACCCCGGAAAAAAGATTTCTAAGATACTTGAGTGGAATAAAGTTTCTACTGTTTTTAATTCCACAATTTTTGTCGAACAAATTTTTTTATATATTCTAATAAAAAAAATTCAATGACTTTTGGTTACTGGAAGTTTTGCTAAAAGATTTCCTCTCAAAACCAAATTTATCCAAAGTATTCTATACTCCTTAGCAATAGTTTATCTGCCTCAATTTATATGAAATTTGGTTAATTAACTTTTCCTGCAAACAATATACTATGTAAAAAGCAAACAACGGAAAAACAACATATTGTCCTTTTTGCCATTCTTTTCCATCTGTCAATTACACATTTCTCACGGTCAAGTTATTGTAATTAACCTGACAATTACATAATTGAATTTTTGCTAAATTGCTAACCGCACAAACTAAATTTACCGAATTTCTTTACCCTCGAACTAATCAATCCGACACAAGCAATATATACAATATAGTATAGTTCTATCGTCCTGCGGCCTACTAAGTCCTAAAACATCACCTATATAATAATGTTTTATAACCTCCCCCACTGTTCACACCCCACCGCAGGAAACAGGGCCACCAGAGCAACTGTACCATACCATACACTCTGCAAATTCACTATTAAATTACCGCCATTGTTTCCCAAACGTCAATTGTACAAAACATGTCATTATCGTGCCGCAGGAATAATCCGGAAAATTTAATGCCCACACGCGTTGGTTTGGCCATACATACCTTCAACATATCATAGGAAGACCAGCAACAGCAGCGGCAGGAGCGTCGCTCGAGCAGCAGAGCAGCGGCTATGCGGTTGATTGTGGTTGTGGCATTTAATGATGGCGCGGGTGTTGGGCGGGCGCTGTTAGATTATTGGACGAAAAGAGCAATTAGTTTCATTCAAATGGAAAACAATCAACCCCAGGTCCGAGGACGAGAACCCATGATCTAATATCGAGCATATTTTTCATGTGGATAACACCGATGAAGTTGAAAAGAACACAACTATTTTATTTGTATCCTTTTTCGATTAGGGTAAGTCTTCCACTGTTGGGGGTATTTTAACACTGAGAAATAAAAGCAGACAACTTAAAGGATGGTACCGAGATAGTATTTCGAGACACGGAAAATTGCAATGGAATACATTTTGTATAAAAAAATTATGTTTCCAAGAGGTGGAAGAGCCTTAACACAGCACTCTATACATAATATAGGAGAACGTTGATTTATACTTCTGAAGGTAGGGAAGGAAGAACAAAGCCGGCAAAGCGTTCCACATTCGTGTGGTGGTACTGAAGAACTAATCTGCGTAATTAAAACAACATCCCAGTGTAACCTCAAAGAAAACTGTAGAGCATTCCTAGCAGTAATAACGTGAAATTCTTTCAGGAGAATAATGAAACAGACTATTTCACTGAAAGGGCGGTGCTGCGTCCGTTATTTTTCTTTCGCCTATCGATCCTACAGTTGTTCTTTTGGAGATTTGATACAAACAAATCGAGAGCGTTATAGCGGCTGCTAAATAAGCCCGACAGCTCACTAAGGAGCCAAGACCAAGTGACCTATACTCTCAACCATTCCTGTGTGTGTGTTGTTAATCTGCAAGAATGGAAGGGATCTACAGTTTACCGCCGAGTCTGAACGGCTACATGAGTACACTTTTTCGAGACGAGTTTTAGATGTTTGGATGTTTTGTCACTTCCTCGCAAGAGGCAGTACCTCGGAAAAGAAATATGCGTTCAAGGGACTTGTAATTTCAGACAAGAGGTTCCTTGATGTATATAATAAATAGTGTCAGGGGCAAAAAAAAGAACCCTGGGGCACATCATAATTTATTTTGTGAATATCAGACTTGAACACGTCTAAGACTAATTGTGTGGAATGGTTAGAAAATTCGAACGAAGAAGAGTTACATCGCGATGCGCATCGAGTCCAAATGCATTTTCGATAAAAGGATTTGGGACCAAATTATATCAAACTGCTTAAAACTATCAAGGGTATGAATTTTACATTCACCAAAACGAGATTGGTTCTACTTTTCAGTGAGATATGCCATCTAATTATCAGTGCTCCTGTTGCTGTGAAAGCCATACAGGCGGCCATAATTAAAAAAATCTTTAGATAGATACAGTGAATCAGAGTTTACAATGACCTTAGAACTAAGGTATGTAAGTGCAATCGGTGGATACTATAAGGGGGGGGGGGTAGATTAGCCTTTTCTTGGGAACAAGCTAGACAAATGCTGTTTTGCATCCACTCAGAAACAGACCGGATAAATCATAAAACATATGGAAAAAGTTACCTAGTGGTTAAGCCACTGTTAAAGAACACCTTTTCAGAACAATAACGGGGATATTACCCAACCCAGAAGAATTGTGAATATTAAGGTCCTTCAATATTCTTGAGACTAAACGAGTGCGAAAAAGTATGGGTCCCATGAGACGTACAGGTTAAGTTTTAAAACCTGGTGACATTTTTGGGTTGGTTTAGGTGAACTGTCTTTCAAATTCTCAATTCATAATAAGGGTAATAATAGACCTTGAGTGCGCGCCGATTATAAATAAATTGTACGACTGGATCGCACGTACCTGCTTATATGTGCGGTTACATTGTAGAATAAAATTTAAGAAAATTAAAGTGAACATCAAAGGATTTATTCACTTGATTGTTTGAATGAAGTACGTTAATTGTATTGATTGAAATAATTTAAACGCCATTTTATTTCTTAAGGAAATGTAACAAAGAGTGATTTTTTTTCTCAAAATCGTAGGAGCGGTTTTGAAATAAAACGGTTTTTCTTAACAAATTTTTTAAAAAAATTTAAAAAAAATAATTCAGGAAAACAAACTTAAGCACAAAAATAACATACATTTAAAAACAAAACTAAAAAAAAACCAGTTACCCGTTTTCAAAATATTGATTTTTCAAAAAAAAAAATATAAAACAAAATATACAAAAAAAAAGTTTTCGAAAAAAATTAATGCGAAATTACTTGGGCTTCCTACATCTTTTTGAATATCAATTTTGATAGAAATCGGATCACCAGTTTTCGAGAAAGTCGAAGAAAAAAAAACCCGCTCCTATGGGAGATACCGTTTTTAGCCCACCATATTAATTTTTTTTTCCACCAAAATATAATGTTTACCTAAAGTAGTACACTGATTTTTTTCATAAAAATTCTTGGAGCCGTTTTCGAGAAAAATTAGCTTTTACATAACGGTTAACTTTTTAGCTAACGAAAAATCAAAAAACTCCGCTGTAGAATGTCAAAATTACCTTAAGTTCTAAATTTGAAGACGATTGGCTCAACCGTTAAGGCTACAGTCCAAAATACATCCGTACAGACAGACAGACGGGCGGAATTTGGCCAGTAACTCAAAAATGTTTCTCTATCATCGTAATGTCATGTTTGATTGTATTGTAGTATGTACCTATAATCGCAAGTAAAACTATACACGACTACTGGGTCGCATGTATTTCCTATTATGTGCCTAATCACATCGGAAGGTAAGGTTTTTGATAGAAACAAGTAGCATTCACCGGCAAAAATCACACGTTCCTGTTAGAGGAATTCGAAACTTCGGACGGCCAACTTCTGCCTTTTGCATACTTAAATTTGTGGTCGGGACTGAAATTCAATCCATCCCATACATAATCCAACAAAACCAGTAGTTGACCACACCACAGACGTGCTATGTCTTTGCTAATTACATTGGAAGCGCAAACTCATTTCAGACAAAAAATTCAGTGCTGATCTACTTTGAAGAGTTATCAGAAGCCGAAATATCGGCTGAACGATCCTTGATCAGTCTGTAAACTTTGGAAAACAACGATGTAATAACCATTTGACAGGACACATTGGACTTCTTTTTGGGGGGATTTCATAATGACTTAAAAACATCCGGCTCGTTAAGAGCAAAATAACCCATCCATTGTATATAAGTAAATTTTTTGCATTTATTTAAAATTTAAAAAAAAAATATTGTTTTTAAAACGACATTTCTGAGCTTAGAGTTAAAGGCCATAATACTCGTCTGTAAAACCCAAGCTTTGATTGATGCCTAGTAATTTACATGGATGTATTGTCCTAATGTTCGCAATTTAAAATTTTGGCAATTTTGGCTCTTAGGATATACAATGATATCCATATATACTGCAAACTTGGACTTGGCAGTCTCAGTACAATTATTTACTTTCAACACTGCCAAAAAAGGATTTTTAGCTCTGAACACATACATTTTTCAAGGAATATCTACAAATCCAAAAAGTAGGGTAAAGTATGTAAAAGAAAACCCACACCCAGCGTCGTGTTATTATTTTTTCATTTGGTTCATATAAGTTGTTTAAGTTAAGTTTTTGCTTCCCTTTTGTTTGTGTGTGCTAGCGATGTTAAACCCAAACTCTCCACATATTCAGCCTTCGTTATCATGTTTGCTGGTCTGACTACAGTTAAGCGCTCCAACCAGTAACACATAATAAAATATCGACTATACAGTAATTGAATTACTAGGGGATGGACGGGCAGACACGGACACGACACGGATAAAACTACCAAACAAATTAAACACGAATAGTTGTAGCGCACACATATAGAATCTAATATCGAAGACCCCAGACTATAATCCACTGGAACCAATAAACACACAATCAACCCAGAGCGGCTTTTCTGCTGCAAGCAAAGTGAAAGAAAACGAAAGGACTTCGAATCCGGAGTACAAATCCTTTTCGTAAAACTGAACAAATCTCCCTGTGGTGTACTAACGTGGGCTATTGTAGTCCTTTGCTCCGCTTTTCTAACTCACACACGATATTATTTATCGATTGACCCGATTGCAGTTAACAATAGCAGGAACCGGAAAACGAAGAATAGGACTTTGCATGGTTATTAATTATTTTTATTGCAAAAATACCCGAAAGGGTGCGGTAAAAGATCACCAAGGATATATTTAAGTATCAGATTGTTTAAGGACCAGAGAACAGAGAAGTCTTTAAACGAAATATTTATTATTAAAGTAAGTATTCTGGTCTTCATTTATTCGAATCTGATTAGAATTGTGTGTGCCGATGTGGCAGGCGGTTGGGATTGGAGGGATGTGGAATGCAACATAGACAATTTCCGATAGTCGTCCTTTATAATATTCCCTCTTGGATAGCGGGGCGGCTGGGTGGTGTGGTTCATTTGGTGGCATGTGTGCTGGAATTTCATACTTGCCAGAAGCAGTGTGTATATCGATAGCAAATTGCAAATGGTGTTGTTTGGGGAAGACAGCGGGTTGGAGTTGCTTCGTTGATGATTATGATGATGTTGTAGGTTATTTATACAAAATTTATTCCATTGGTTGTTATATATGCGGGAATTGCTATGGTTTGCTATATTTATATAGACACGTCGAGGTGTCTCATATATGTACATCCATATGTATGTCTAACACATCAGGCCGGGTTAACAAAGCTTTTCATAAATGTCTACCTATGCAATATGGGATGGTGCCGATACGGCAATACACCATGTGCTATGTAGAATAGAGATTGTTTGTAGCTGATTGCGGTGCTGAGAGTCAATGACTTGAATGGTTGGATTCCTGCTCAATGGAACATGAACCTAAATGGCCATTTGGCCATATATAAATGAGGGACGATATGCCCACCGACCGACCAACCTATCGGTCAGTGGGATTGTGTTCGTGTCATTTACGGGTATCGGAATGCGCTTGGTGAAGCCATATCCAATTTTATTAAAGCTATTTATAAAAATACAGCCACAGAAAAAAATCAGAGTGTATTGTTAGATGTGAATAATATTGATCTGAAATGCCGGGCATGACATTGACTACAGGTCTACATGGTTCAAGTTAAAGGCCGGGACTTTAAAGAACTTTCATTTTAATGGTGTTTTAGGACTTTACGTGCGGGCTTTTATGAATTTAGGAAATGAGTGAAATTATGATAGAATTCTGATGCATTGATGCCGAGTCGAAGATTTCATGGTACAAGCTTACCGATTGGATTGAGAATAATTTAATTCTTATACTTCCTGAAAGATTATTTAAATTTTTTTGTTGGCTCAGTACTCAGCACTCAATCTACAACATCAAACCACCTTATTCGAAAACCTTTCAGTTTAGAAGGGTTTCACTACTGAACACTACAATTTTTCAAGATAACGCCAAATCTTTGAAAAAAAAGTTACCATTTTTTCTAATATTCTACTACAATAACTTTAAATTTAATCAAGTTCCTCACAATTCTCAAAACCATATTGTAATTCCTCCAAATTGCTGTTACCATGCAACGAATTGCCCCCCTTACTGTAACCAAGTAATTCAAATAATAAAACTCCTTGAAAACAAAAAATCAATAGCAGCAAGAAGGATCTAAAATTCAAATGAATCTTTAACCTATGTGAATCGTTTTCTTCTAACTCAACCACAGGCATTCATTCCTCTCTTGCACCCTCCATTTACTTTTATTTTATTGGAATCTTATCTATCTTTAGTAACACTTAGTTGAACACACAATAATATACCTACTCCAGAAACAAAAAAAAAAGATAAAATGGTACGAGCAACAGTTAAACTTAATAACCCCCATCCTCCCGTATCCTTGTGCCCCAAAAAACCCGACACCAACGCCCCCAATTCTCTCACACTTTATGAAATGTAAAAGCATTTTTTTTTGTATTTTGATATCCCTGTTTCGAGATCAAATTTCTTACAAAAATACTCACAGTTAGTTCAAGAAGTTATAGGGGAGTAGAGCGCGAATCTCATCGCGTATTTATAATGGCATTGGCAAAGTTTTTCCTCAGGAAAAACCAACACACCAACTTTTATTACTTCCCCACCCTACCGACCCACATATCAAATATGTAAAATGAACAGCTAATTTCTTGGTCCTGGAAGAAAAATAAAAAAAAACGAAAGAAAATCGAAGAAACAACCGCAAAGGAAGATAATATCCGGAAGCGATTTTATTACATCATGACGTATGTGCCAAAAGGCCGAGAGATTGCGACTGCGGGACTACCGCCCGCACTTTGGCGGGCTTTTTATCTTCAAATTCATTTGCATTCATAAAATAAAACCCTTGAAGACCTCGAAGAAAAAAAAAAACAAAGTTTCAAAAAGTTTTTTTATGATTTTTTTTAGTGGTGCGTTAAAATAAGATATGTGCATTAAGAATTATATCGATGTCTTTTGTTTCAGGGGATGACAGCCATAAAGGGAACTTTTCAAGGATATGTGTGTCTTAGCTGGCGCGGCGTTGCTCCTTGTCAAACGCGTCATGACCTTTTGAAGATAATTTATGCACCCATATTACAATTTTGTAGGGTAAGTAGCTGAGTTTTCAATTTCTACTTCAGTTTGCAGTGTGAGAAGAGAAAATATTTGCTTGGAAAAGAAAACTTCAAATCCAAAGCTAAATACGTCTTGATAAAATGACGATGAAGAAACCTAAAGGAGTGTCGCCAATTAATCGGTCTGGTGTGGATAGATTGAAGGAGCCGTTTTATGAGTAAGTTTAGTATCTTGAAACATTTTCAATTCCTCGGAATGTGATTTCTAAATAAAGAATACAACTTTAGTTGTTCATTACTGCAGCCGGTTTTGGGGCAGTTAGATCTAGGAAATAGCTTTGCAAGCCTTAGTTAAAGCCAGATCAATAGAAGCTATGTATAGCTAAGAAAAGTAAGAAAAATCGTCATCTTCACGCGGTGGCCGCTGGATAACTGAAAAGTGAACTAACGACGAGCTGTGGATCCATCGGATCTATGAGTTGTAAATACCTGAGTCTAGCCAAAAACATTGCCAGTTTCAAAGCTGTTGAAACCACACTTCAGCAGATGTGATGGGATGGACCGAGCTTGAAAAGAACTGGAAATTGCTATTTCTAGTATGGGAAATCCATCCTTGATGGAAAACCACGTTTGTTTGGATGCGTTTTTGCTGTCGCAGGAAATCGTGGATGTCATGATTGACTGAAGACATTTCTCCAGCATTCTGGATGTCCGCACGTTCCGAGGAGCAAACATTGACCCGGATCACAGTTGGTGCCAAACTTCGTGGACAGATACCGATGGAAGCTATTAGACGATCAACAACTACGCGGAGGAAATTCAATGTTGGAGGACTCAAATCGGAAGCGACCTCCACAGTCTATGCTGATCGCGTATCCCTTGAGCTAGAAAGAAATCCACAGACTGAAAATGCTTGCATGTCAACAAGCCATAAGAAATGTAGCGTCAGAGGTGTTTGACTTCTCATAACCACCTCCGAGATACCACCGGTTCGACTCCGAATGTGCTCAGGCAAACAAAACCAAAATGTAGGGCACACAAATTTTGGCTTTGCAAAAGCACTAGAACATCTTATAATCTCAACGTTGAGCGAAGGAAGGATGAGAAACGCTTAATCAGGAGGAAGAACAAAGACCACAAGCATCATGAAGTCGAGGAGATGTAGAGGTGCTTTAACGAGAAAGAGGTGTGAAACTTCTACAGAAGAGTGAAACAGTCAACATTAGGTTACACTAGCCCTCCTGGGCCCTGCAAGGATGGGGATGTAAGCACCATAGAAGATAAGCAGCCGATATCAACCATCTGGAGAGACTAATTCAAGCAGTTGTTGAATGGCAAAGACGTTTAACCTAGATGAAAACCAAGAGCTACATGCGCCCGATCAAAGTGAGATCAAAGTATCCATTGCCAGACTAAAAACGAACAAAGCAGCTGGTGCCGATACTCTACAAGTGGAATTTTTAGAAACGCTAGGAGATTACCTGGTTATGCGTATATACTAACCAACCTGCAAAATATATATGCCCGATGATTAGAATCTCATTACCATCTGCCCTATCCACAAAAATGAGATCGACTACTCTGCAGCAACTATAGAGGAATTAGCCTTTTAAACATCGCTTATAAGATCCTGGATAATCTACGATAAATTAAATTTTCACTTTGCCCAAATTCCGGAGAAAACCCAAGAATTTAAGAACGAGACCCACCATCATCTATTCACCAACTTCAAAGCAGCCTATGTCAGTGTAAACTGGGACGAACTGCACCAAGCCAAGTCTAGTTTTGGATTTCCTGCTAAACTGATGTCTTATCAGGATGACGATGGAGAATGCTCGCTGTTCCGACAACATTGGCAGAGATATTACTGAGACCTTCGACACTACCAGAGAGTTAGGTAGATAGTACGCAACATCCAAGTCAGCACATCTGGCACTATCTTTAAAAAATCAACGCAGTACTTGGATTTAATGATGGCATTGATGTGATTGGAAGAACCAAGCGGGCAGTAGCCGGTGTTTTACTTCCGTGGTGTCAGCAGCAAGCAGAATGGGAATGGTTATAAACGAGGACAATACAAAGTATATGCTTTTATCAACAAAAGTCCAATTCCACCACTGACTTGGTCAGAACGTGAGGATCGATAGGTATAACTTTGAGGTAGTTAGTGGGCTCCACTGTGAACACAGGCGACAACATCGCGTAGAATTCAAGGGAGAATCTTGCTGATTGCTGTTATTTTGGGCTAAGTAAACAATTGAGGAATTAAGCCCTATCGAGAAGCACCGAGGAGACGCTATTCAAACCACTCATCATCACGGTCCTGCTATATGGTAAAGAAGCATGGATCCTTCTTTCCAATTCGGATGAAAGCTCCCTTGCTGCATTCGAGAGAAAAGTACTACTCGCGATTTATGGTCCTGTTACGATTAATTTACAAACGAGTGGGAAGAAGATACAAAAACGAGCTGTACGTGCTTGTACAGCGACATAGGCTGGTCAAAAAAATCCGTATCCAACGGCTAAGATGCCTCGGCCATGTAGAGCGGATGAACATCGAGGCTCCATAGTACAAGATCTTCAACGTCGCGTCGCGCCGACGTAACTCATCTACGATAGAGCGACCAGGTAGAAGGTGATCTTCGACTGCTTGGAATGCGAAATTGGTGACGGCAGACAAAAGATCGAGCCAGCTTTAGGGCATATTGAATTAGGCCCAGAAGCAGCACGCCATGTAGCGTCACGAAAAGTAAAGTAAGTAAGAGTGGCACTGTAACTGAGATCTCCGCTTCGTTTCTTGCCTTTGCAATAAAATACATTACTTGTTTATAATTATTTAACTTTATTTCAAACGATTCTTGAGAGCGACACAATAACTCGATCACTTTAAATTATCACAACCGGCCGGCGCATTGATTAACAATCGACTGTGTCTATCTCTACTCTATATTTATCAATCGACTTGTAAACGTCTCTCCGGTTATTCTATATATTTGTCGTGTTGTGTGTATTCTGTGCAATCGTGGATCGTAGTGGGTTGTATACTCATTTAAGGAGTAATAACAAATCTTCTAGAAAGGCATATACATATAATAGGCGTTACAGATTTTTATGTTGTTTTCAGTCGCCGTCTAATTTGTACAAATTCTCAAATCAGTCTTTCGAATTAAATTTAGGCGTAGAAAAAGGTGTGATACGCTTATATGGATATTAATTTCTAAAAAATGACGATGAAGTTAACTCGAAGTAAATAAGTGATGATTTTAAGCTATAAACATACTCTTTTTCAATGCAGACTTATGCGAACAATATTGTAATAATGTAAAACTGACAACTTCTAGGAAAAACGCGGGAAAAATATGCATGAACAGAAACAATAAAACAAATTCCAAAAATTCATACTCCGGCGAGTGCATATTATTATGCTGCAAGTTCTGAAAATAAAAAAAGCGTGATAGAAATAATTTCCAACGTCGGTCGTTGCATCTATTCTATCTGCATAAAGTGGTGTTTACCTTAAAAACAAAAACAACAGCTCCTTCCCCAAAAGGAACTTCCATTCAATAAATCCCGACTTCTGACATCAATTCGACACAATAAACTTGATGACATATTATCTCAGCCCTCACCACACACCACACGCCCATTCATAAGCCGCAAGTGAAAACAAAGCTTAGGGATACCCTTAAGCCCCGTTCGTCTTATCCTTAACACATGAAAAGACCAAGCCCCTATAGACGGCGCGGCGGCAGATTTCCATCCAAAGGGTGGCCCAGAGCCACCAGCACTACTAGGCAGATTGTTTATTAATTTTTGTATGCCACATCACAATAAAAAGCAATTTTCGGCAAGGATTTTCGTTCCTTTTTCTATTTTTATGAGAATAACGTCCTTTTGTGTCAGAAGAATGTAACACACAGCTCGATAACATGCGAATAGAAAAAGGCTCCCACACACATGATGAATGCCTGGGCACCGGGCCGGGCTATCAAAGGAATTTCGTGTTGACAGTAAACATTCGTTTAAGCTGTGTGAAAACACGCAATATTATTATCCTTTTTTTTGGTGGTGTGTGGTGCGTTGGTGGAAGAAGCAAATTTGTTATTTTTTGGAGGAACAGTGTGAAGGATCAAGTCGTTTGGACGGCTCTTGGGTGCGTGCTGAATAGCTACAAATGCCAGCTTACAACGTCCGTTACACACACAAAACTTAAAGGTGTAAATAAATAATCAGCTTTTGTTAGCTTCAACGAGCCTGTGTTTTGTCACGAAGATTGTGGAGAGTCCTGTGTGTAATAAGTAGATGTATCCTTTTAACAAAAGAGTTATAGGTTTTTTATTTCAATAAAATGTTCCGATGGCGGAGAAGAAACATGAATGCTTTGTATACGGAGAAGCTTCTTTTTTGTGTGGAATAAGAATTCATTATCCTTTTATTCGTCCTTTTTGTGTGGCATGCGCGTGTGGGTGGTGAGGTTTTGTTTTATGATGAAGCCTTTCATAAAATAGTAGGTACGATATGAAAAAAAATAGTTACAGGCGGGCTTATAGAAAGGACATGAATACTGTTGTCCTACTATATGATCTGTTGAAAGTGTCGTTAAAAAAGCGAAGTCCTTTTTGGAAAAGTGTCGTCTTTTTCATCGGTATGTGTGTGTGTGGCTAGGTCCTTGTAGTAAATTTGTTAAATTGTAGTTTTTATTTTCATATTCTTTTCTGGCTTTGAGTGCGGAACGCGAAAGAGGTCTAATTAGGTTTGTATTTACATGAGAATATTTTTGTATTCCTTATGTTAATGGTTGTGACCCGTTTTCTTCTATTCCATCGTAGTGGTCGTCGTGGCGTTGACGTCCTTGTTGAATGCGTATATGCTAAGCTGGTTGGCTCTCACCTAGTTTTATGAGTTGAGTCTTTTGACTTGGTTAGATGGCCAAAGAACGCGTGTCAGCTGGCAATGTTGGGTCTAGAAAAAATAGGCACCCCTTTAGGAGTCCTTTAGTCTCACGCAAATATAAAAAAAAATAGCATCGGCACGGCAGTGATGTAGGGTTAGGAGAGCAAAAGAGGTCCTTGTCTACCTCTGTGGCATAGTGCGGTTATTTATGACTGCAAAAGTGAAACAACCGGGTGCGATTAATATTTTTAAGTTGTTTTAGTTCAGCGGTTCACAAAACACAAAACAACTCTTAGGTTGGTTTTATGAATGGTCCTTTATAGTTTTGCAGGTCCTGGATCCTAGTGCTGCTGTTGCTGTGTAAGGAGATTAATTGCTGTTGTTTCCTTCTACGAACTGTGTTCTTGTGTTTTTTGTGTGTTTCTTTTAAATGCGGAGTCCTTTAAATGGAAGACACTAGTACACGATGGAATATTAACGAGAATATGAATGGTGCTACCCTGGTTTGTTAGGGATTTGAGGGTGGTAGAAGGATAATTACCACCAGAGGGTGGTTTGGTTTAGTAGGGTTGCCATATCGTTTGTGTGTGGTATAAATTAGTTTGTATACAACAATTTGGGTATTATGATGATGAGATAGTGATGGTAGGATATTGGTGGTGGTAAATCCATAAAGTTTGTGTGAAAATTATGGTGCGTGAGACAAACTTTGGAGTTAACTTGTGTCTTAAAAATATTCTTTCAATTATTTCTGCCATAATTGTTTGTTCAATTAAATTGAAATTTTTAATTTTCAGATCAACCTACATACATAAGTGCTCATTAAGGATTGAACAATTAAATATAATTGAAAAAGAAAATTATTATAATTCTCACCACATGACAGGAGTGATTAAAAATTGTTCGAACAAAAATCAAAGAGGAAACTAGCACTTTGGAATTAAATATTAAAAGTGTGGATCATTAAAGTGGGGGGACATTACCTGCCACCAGGTAATTTTTAATAATGACCATACTTGACATGGTTTAAAATTATATTTTTTAATTTTAAGAATTATTTAGGTTATGGAAAAGTTTCTGAAATAGAAGAACGAATATGTGAGTCGGAGAATTCAAGTGCGAGGAAAATAATTATAGACCTTTTTCAATATTTAATTAATGACCTAATGAGGTGTATGAGAGACACCAGGGTGTGGAAAGGATAATTATTAGCTTAGAGCTTGTGATAAAAAATATTTTAAGAACCCCGTTTTTAAAATGAGATTAATTAAAGACAAAGTAAAAATGTAGCTTAGTGTAGCCAGTAGGTTATTGGTGGAGTTCAATGTTATTAATACGAATTAAAAACAAAGAGGATACCAGAATGAAAACTTGAGACAAAACGAAAGATACAAGTATGGTTTTTTGTTGGCACTACAGAAGCATCAGTCTTTTCAACATGATGTTCTACGGAAGCAACTTGAAAAACTCTCACGCCAACGCTAGAGGCACGATACGGCAACGTATCGCATCGTATTTGCATATAATCAGGAGAACACATCATGATATCAGAGAGACGGAAGTAGCGAAAATGAGCTTAGCCTTCACTGAGGATGAAACCAAGACAGAGTCTTGGAGAAAAAAATACGACAAATTGCTATAAATTTGAAATAATTAGGGAAGGGACTTTGTTTACCTGAGCTTTGCAATTAACTTAAAAAGCAATAAGAAGAATAACTCTTATCAATCACTGCTTTTCGGACTAAGAAGGCAATTGAGTAGCAAAGCCCTTTCATGGGTAACGTATGAGTCCCTTTAAAATACCCTTATCATCTCAGTCCTGCTTGCTGTATGGTGCAGAGCATCTTCAAGCTGATCCACGAGTGAAAAATTCTCCGCGTTATTTTTGGTCTCATATGCATAACCGGCGTTTTGAAAAGGAGACACAATTAGATTTGTACGGCTGTTTTCTGAATATACTGACACAAACCTACCATAAACAATAGTCTAACGTCTCAGATGACTAAGTGACAAGAGTGGATGGACACCAATGCTTCGAATCTGAAAATCTTCGATTTTAACCGGTAGGCGGTAGGGATGTCACAGTAGGTGAGGACGAAGATTAAGGGGACCCACCAAAGTAGAAGGCGACTTCGACTAAATTCACGTGTAAAAACTAGAAGCTACTAGCTAGGTACTGAGCTGGCTTGAGAAGCTTGTTAGTTGAAGTTAGAAAATTTGTTGGTGTCTCGGAAATATTTTTTTTTTTTTTGAAAATTCTATCTGTCGGTGAATTGAGCTTTTGTTTATAAAATGTTACTAACAGCCATATTAATGACACGATTCAAAATTAGTTTTAATGTAAAACTAATTCTACCGGGGTTTCGAGTTTCCAGTTTTGAAGTATTATTCAAACAAAATATGACACCTAAATCTCGAAATCTCAAAACTAGTTTTGGATAAAACTTGGAATTCATAAAATCACTATTACCTAGATTTAAGGATATCAAAACTAGTTTTCAAGCCTTTTTCCATAATTCATCACAAAACAAAATCGGGAGGTTAACAATTTCTTGCTGTCAAAATTAAATCATCTATTTCGACAAAACTAGTTTAATGGTCAAAACTAGAAACTTGTCTGAAAACCCAAACTATGTAGTACTGAAATGAATAATACCTTGCCATTTCGATTTACCAGCATTCAAAACCAACAAAAAAACGATTATTTGTTTAAACTAGTGTTGATTCATTTTGATAGAACTGAAAACAAAACTAGTTTTACATAAAACTAGTTTCATTTCTAGTTTTGAAAAAATATGAATAATATGGCTGTAAGGGTTATTAACACCCTTAACGTGAATAAAAACTGTATGAGCGTTTAAGAATGTTAAATAGGAAATAAAAAGAGATATGTATTTTGAAATTCGGTGTATCAAATTGGGAGGAAAATGTTGAGCCGGCAAAGCTGTCCACATTCATGTGGTGCGTCTCAAGAAAGTATTTCTATACTTCACAGTACGGTTATCGGGGACAAAAGTAAACTGATGGGCGATCTTTGCTTAGTGAACATTAAGGGAAAAATATTTAAAGGAAAGAATGCAATTGGATTTTTTTATTCATTGCAGTGCTTGTATATGGAAAATGGCGTTAAAACGCCCAAGGAAATATCTCCTTAATTGATTTGGAAATAACGCCCAAAAAATTACCGAACAAATGTTAATTGTATTAATTTTTCTATTTTAGGCTTTATTTGTTGCAGTTAAATTTCATAAAAGCGCTGACGCCCAAAATGGAAGCTTAAATTGTGGAAAAGAAATTAAAACAAAAAAAGAAAAGTAAAATAAAAAGCATGCTGCTCGCGACTTTCACGGCGGTGCATCCCCCCCCCCCTTCGACGTAATGGATTATTACGACATATTATTAAGAAATATGAACTTTACAAAAGATTAAATAAATATTATCTTTCGCAGATATTACTAAACACTTTACGTATGTATTAGACTCGCTAGGAAATAACCCCCAAATCTTACAAAAACAATTCCTATACAAAATTTTTGAGCGATATTGCTATTATGTGATTTGGGTAATATAGAATTCTGGGGGTTTGGCCAAAACTTTTGGCCTTTATTTTCCTTTTTTCGTCGATTTCGGCTGTTTGTAATTTGGTTGAGTGTTATTTTTTGAAAACAATTTGGGCGATATTAACTTGGGCGTTATTTCTTAAGGCCATGGACAATATTTGCTTCATTTCCATTAAGTGAGGTTTTCAATCAATAAAATTCTTTATTCCTATAAAAGTACGTTTGATGCCATTATGTATGGAACTCAATTTTTTTTGCATGGCCACCACAGGCACGCTTGCAGAAGTCCAGACACTGAACCCAATTTTCGACGGTTTTCAAGCATAAATCGGCCGATACTGCTGCGATTTCACGTTCCATATTCGTACGAAGTTCATCAATCGTCGCTGGCTTGTTGGCATAGACCATAGACTTGACGTAGTCCCACAGGAAATAGTCTAACGGCGTTAAATCGCACGACCGAGGCGGCCAAGCGACTGGACCATTTCGTGATATAACACGTTCTCCAAACTTGGTTTCCAATAAATTGATTGTGACATTCGCTGTGTGGCTTGTGGCGCCGTCCTGTTGGTACCACATGTCCTCCAAGTCTATATCATCCAATTGAGGCCAAAAATATTCGGTTATCATTGAACGGTAGCGATCCCCATTCACAGTAACGTGACGGTCTTGATCATCACGGAAGAAGTACGGCTCAATGACGCCGCCGGCCCATAAACCACACCAAACCGCAATTTTTTCGGGATGCAATGATGACTCATGGAGTACGTGTGGATTGCTGCCTGACCAATACCGCATATTTTGTTCATTGACGAAGCCATTCAGCCAGAAATGAGCCTCATCGCTGAAGATGATTTTTCGATGAAAATCCGAATCATTTTCAAGTTTTTGCTCAGCCCAATTCACGAACATAGGACGCTTCTGGTAGTCAAGCGGCTTCAGTTCTTGCGTCAATTTAATCTTGTAAGGATGTAGGCCAAGATCTTTTCGCAAAATTTGTCACAACGACGTCACAGAGATGCCCAACGCTTGAGAACGACGTGTGAGAGACACATTTGGGCTTTCTGCAACTGAAGCCTCAGCGGCAGCAATATTCTCGACACTATGGGCACTTCTTTGTCTCACTGGCACGGGAACATTTTGTACCTGTGCCTGTGGATTCAAATTTTTCCACTAGACGTTCAATTGTTGATCTGCTAGGACGATTATGACGACCATAAAATGGACGTAGCGCTCTTAACGTTGAGGCCACTGACTCCGAATTTCGGTAGTAAATTTTAATAATTTCGACTCGTAGTTGGTTCGTATATCTTTCCATCATGAAATGACAAACCTTACTGAAGAGAAATTACAAGAAATATGGCGTCGTTTGCTGTACCTGTCGCTCTACTTTTGTAGAAAAACCCGATACATATCGCCATTGGCTTGCTTGGTGAATACATATACAATGCTTGAAACACCACCATTTAAACGGCAAATCGGTGGAAATGTGTTTTTGAATCATATTATCTTCGGCTCTAAAGTTATAGTAGCTTCAATCACGTGTTATTTAACAGTTTCTGCGTATGAAAGAAGATTCGTCCATAGTCACCGTTTACTGCTGTCAACAATGTATTGTACGCGAAATTAGTGGTAATTGATTCAAAAGAGAAACACAAAGCATCTCGATCTAGCTCAAACTCTTTATTAAAAATGATGCTTTTAACATTCCTTATTCGCTCAATATCTTGCTAGACATCGCCATTAAAAATTCTCAAACCTTGAGTCATATTTTTTTCTGAAATGTTCTAGATTGATGGAGATTGGAACTTGAGAGTCTTTGAAGATTTTGCGGGTTTCGATGTGCAAGAAGAGCTTGTTCCTCCATTTTTCCAGAATCGTCAATAGATAAGATATATCAAAACGAGTCTTGAAGAGCTTTCAATGGAATAACCATCCCCGTGAAGATTGTTTGATAGTCTACTGCTTGTCGTTTTTGGTGCTCCTTCCAACTATTGTTTTTACATTTAGAAAAGTTAAGCAGAAGACACTATTTAATAATATCATTTCTTCTGGTAAAATGTTTGATAATATTAATAAACAATAAATAGAAGATGAGACATTCCAGTATAATGTTTCTGAAAACATTTTTAATATCACAAAACAATGATGCAGCCCTTCATTTAAACTCTTCAATAACTCAAGAAACCTTCTCTGGAAAACCAAAATTAATATGAACTTGTCTCCAAAAATGTTAGTTCTTGTGATTCTTATTCGAGGGGAACAACAGTGGCTCTTGTTTTCCAAAACATTGATAAATTCCAATATCAATGAAACATTCAATAGCATCACTTTTTATTATTTCCAATAAATTTTTTTTTTCAACTAAGTTAAATTCATTATTTATTTTTTACGGTTTCATTGATAAATCCATAAAACAAGCCAACTTAAACCAAAAAACGAAAACCCCGAATCCAAAACGTTCCCTATATAAGGATGGTTGATTGCTTTTAGTTCTTCATTAAGCTTGAAAAAACTTTCCAGACAAAACCCCGGAGTATGAGTACCTATCTACAAAAAAAACATCCAACAAAAAATGTAATAAACCCATGTTTACTTGGTTAATTAAAGAAAAGCAAAAAAAACGAAAAAAAAAAACAAAAAAAACAAAACGGGAACAGCAGGGAGAGTAAATTGCAAAATTTCCAGTATCGGACGCAAGGTGTATGTGGTGGGTTTTCCAAATGAACCATTTTCCACGCCCGTCAGTGTTATGATCGCATCTACACCACAAAACTTTTTGAGGGCAGGAGGACTAGAAAACCTTCTTTTTTCACTTCAAATTCGAAGATAATAACTAACCTCACTGGTAGGTGGCTTTTCCAACCTGTTAATGTACGAAAAGAAGCTTGAGGAATGAAATTCCGGGAAAACAAAATAAATGAAAAACAATAACATCAACAACAACAAAAGTAATTAACTATAGATTCAAGCGGGGTAATTGCGTTGTGATTGTGTGGGTGTACCCCCTCTCCATCTGCACGTAAACGACAACAAGAACATCATGATAACAACTACCTCACAAAGTTGTTTCACTCATTTTTCGACTTACTTTTTGCCTTCTTCAAGAGATGCACAGGAGAGTTGGCAAAAAAAAGGATCAGAGTTAAATTAGCAGAAAACTCCCCCCCACGACCCCAGCTTATCAGCCGGAATCCGCATGTCCTGGTTCCGTATTCCCGGTGATGAAGGGTACAGCATTAAGTAACTTTATTTTTTTTTTTTTCTTGGCGTTCTTTTCGGCGTTTAAGGGTTTTTACGGCTTAAAGTAAATGCTGATCCATGCTTTTACCCCTCACCTTTTAACTTTTTTTAGTTAGTTTCTTTTTCTTTTTTTTTTTTTTTTTTTGTAATGCAATGGCACATCTAGAGAATAGAACAAAGAGGCGAGACACCCTTTGAAGTTGAAGACCAGAAAGAAAAAAATAATAATAATGGAGTTTAAAAAAGTTTGTTTTGGGGAAGAAACAAAAAACAGGATACATTTTTTTCTGGGGGAGCAAAACAGTCTTCTGGGAAAGGTTCAGACACGTAGGACCAATTTTCGGAATAAACCACCGGGTAAAGGAACGAAATGATGAGGTAGAATTGAATAGATTCCAACTTAACTTTGGGTTTGGCAGCCTTTTTTTGGTGTTACGGTGCATAAAGAATGTCAAAACAATTGGAAATATTTGACACATGATTCGCGCCTACGGATGGCAGACTGATGATGATGGCTTTTTAAATGTAATTGTGCGGAAGGAATCATCTGTTGGTTGCTATAGAGGGAATGTCTCTTATTGTTGTAGTAGCTTTAAATTTTATGATGAAACAATAATTGAGGAGACATTCTGTAAGTATAGGGAATTTTTCTTCTATAAAAATACTCAACAAGTCTGATTTGTCTATGAGTTTAACCCGTGCTATCCTGTCCTTCCCTATAGTTCTTATCAGTTTCAAGATTCTTCGGTTTATACGGCGAAACAGATTGCGACTGAGAATTAAATGTAGGTGTTAAAAACAGCATCAGAAATAGAGTTGTTAACTATAACTAAAACATACTTAAAAGATGGATTATAGCTTATCAACGGAAAGTGATCTTATCACTGCACTAAAATATAATGAAAATTCCATAAGCAAAGAAGTAAAGAAATTTGCTAACGCAAGTTCCTTGAGTAATCAAGGCCAAGTGACTTGTACGTTGTATTTACTCTTAACCAGGAGGAGTTCAGAATTTGCAGGAATGGAGAGGACCTTCAATTTAACGAAGAGTCCGTGCGTGTAAACGAGGTGCACTTTTCCCAAACAAAGACTACACTTAAAGGATTTGTCATTTCTTCGCAAAGTCTGTGTTTCGACAAAAACATCTAGTGAAGAGGTCGAACCTGACATTTTATTATAGCAGGGCAGTTCCACATACGAAGAAAGTGAAACAAATATGAAACACGAGGATTATAAAATCTGCTGACAGCGTTAAATTTAACGTCAATTTAACTGCAAAAATATCTGCTTTTTTTGAGAGCTGATAGCAGGAGAGTTATTGAAGACCTTATGGACCTATAATGAAAAAACAACAAAAAATTGTTCGCTTTTGGGATATTGCAGAATTTGTTGTCTATTTTTTGTTTATGCAAGAATTTGGTTCTGCGAATGTGAGCATATGCAGCTTTTAGACCTTACAATATTTTAGCTGCGATTATCTTTAGGCTCTCCTTTCAAAATCGAATCACTTTTAAATGCTGCGATTTCAAACAAAGTTTACGTTTTGAATTTTTCCTTTATTTCGGACAAACCGACCACATCCTACAAATGACGAAAAGAGATAAAACAGATTGAAACAAAATCAGGATAGCACAAAGAAGAAGGTGTGATAAGATAGTTCGGTGATCAGCCCGAGCTATTTTTTGTACCCCCGCCACCACATACGTTTCTCACCTTTGTATCAGAAAATCTCATGGTCAGAAGGGAGACATAATTGAGCTTTTTCCAACTTTTTTTCAACTTTTTTCCAATTTTTGTATGGGATTCCTCGATGATGTTCACATTATTGTTACAAATTATAATCTCTTTACAGCTCAAAGCAAACCATAGGTTATCTGGACGTTCGATACTATTTGAACTATTCGGAACAATTTTATTTTCATTCTTAAAACATGCCTTTTTACTTGCAATAATAGGGACTATAAAGCAAGTTCAGGATTCGTGAATATAAAAAAATTGAGATAACAATCAAACATGACATTACGATCATAGAGAAGCCGAAAAAAGTTAGCTGCAACAAAATTCTGTCTGTCGGCCTGTAAAACGAGCTGCATCCTAAACGGTTTAAGCGATCATCTTCAAATTTAGTATGTGTGATTCTTTTTGGCATTCTTCAGAGGGAAAATTGAAATTTTATTTTTAGGGCTGAAAATAACGGTACCTGCCATATGACCGTTAAGGAAAACCTAATTTTTCTCGAAATTGGCTAAACGATTTTGATGAATTTTTTTGAGAATTTAGCTATCATCTTATTAAAACCAAATTTACGGGAAAAATCATTTCATATAATTTTTTTTTTTTTTTAGTTTTCGACTTTCTCGGTAACCATTTATTGGATTTCTATCAAATATATTTGAGAAGACCTAGGAAGCAAATTAATTCTGCATACAAACATTTTGAATAATATTTTTTTCTATTTATAATAAATTTTTGATTTTCTTTTTTGAAATTTAATATTTTTTAAACTAATCAATAAATATTATTTTAAAATTAATATTCAACTCTATATTAATAAACTCTATAAAACTGCGTACCAAAATCCCAAAATAAAAATTGTTTTCAAAAAACTAAAAATAAAAAACAAAATTTCATCAAAATCCGTCCTACAAATTTTGAATACTTTTTTCATTTTTATATAAAACGTGTAGGCAATGGCGTACTTTTTTTTACTAAACAACAGTTAAGTATTTTGGTTTTGACACTTTAACTCTGTTCAGACAATGTGATTTTTCTACGTAAAAATGTTACTTGTTTCTGCCAAGAGCACATAAGAGCAAGTACGTGCGAAAAAAATGTTTTTTTTTTTATATATATTTATATATATATTTTATATTATTATGGTAATATGTAGGTAGTTAGTTCTTTTTAGAAATAATCGATAAACTGCTTATTAAAAAAATTGATTAATTATTATACATTTAAAATGAAAAAATATTGTAAAAAAATTCATTTTAAATAAAAAAATGTTCTTTCTTATGCAACACTTCCTTAAAAGTGTATGAGACAAATAAGGTTTTTCTTGACGGTTTTAAGAACAATATCATTATCCCAATCTCTTAAAATATAATTTCGAAAACGCCTCTACGGAAAGCTTTATGGCCATATATGTACATATTCCTGCACAATTTGAAGAAAATCGGTTTAGTGGTTTTTGCCAAAACATACATAGAGACAGACACAGACAGATAATTGTTGTACGTAAAAAAGTTTTCAGCGGAAAAATTTTAACGCCATTTTTATTCTTAAAAAAATGTTAAAAAGTGTGATTTTTTTTCAAAATCTTAGGAACGGTTTTTAAATAAAAGGAATTTTATTTAACATCTTTTTTAAAATAATGCAAACTTTAGCATAAAATTACCTTCATTTAAAAACAAAATTAAAAAAAATTCAGTTTCAAAATATTGATTTTTCAAAAAAAAAATAAAATGTGATTGTAATCGGTTAAAGTAGTTCTCGAGAAAGTCGAAGAAATAAAAAACGGTCCTATGGGGAACCGTTTTTAGTCACCAAATTTTTGTCCACCAAAATATAGAGCACACCTACAAAAGTACATTGATTTTTTTATAAAAATTCTTCAAGCCGTTTTCAAGAATAATAAGCTTTTACTTAACGGTTATATGACAGGTACCGTTAATATTTGAGCTAAAAAAATTGCAGAATGTCAAAATAACCTTGTATACTAAAATTCGAAGACGATTGGCCAAACCGTTTAGGCTGTAGTCCAAAATACATACGTACAGACAGCCAGACAGACAGACGGACAGAATTTTGCAAGTAACTCAAATATGTTTCTCTATCATCGTAATGTCATGTTTGATTGTTATCTTCACATTTTTAATCTACACGAATGCAATATAGTACCTTAATCGCAAGTAAAAATTAATGTACATTCCCGTTTTAATCGAAAAAATTAATGCTTTATTTAAAAATGAATCCTTACCCAACCGGCGTCCTTCTATTCATCCAATTCATCATTTTCACATTACTCTTTTTTGTTTTCTTTGGAAGTGTTGCCACAATATTAGTAATTTGTCGTAATTCTTATTTTTTCAGAATCATTTATAAGCCTCATTTTCCTTAAGGAAATACCTGTTTATTAATTCTTAGTTTCTATTAAGTTTGTTATAACGAGAATTTTAAAGGAATCATTAATCAAGCTAAAATTGCAGTTTCGAAAAATATCAACTTGCATTTGGTCTTGGTCCGGTTCATAACAACCTTATATTAGAAATTTGTAGATGTGATAACGTCTTTTAAATCGAAGACAGGATACACATGCGAAATAACATGACTCATGCCGATAAGCCTTATGATGATAAGAAAAGTAACGCACGCTGCACCAGGCGAACATGAAAACGAACAGGCGCAAATTCCTAAAATAATTACACTCAAATTCAAAAAGAACAAGAAGAGAAAAAGAAATACAAAATAGGCGGAGTTTTGTTAAAGTAGAAAGTAGATGTATTAATTGGGGTGTTTGTGTGTGGATATAACGAGAGGGTTTGTGGGTGTGAGTTAACGGGCTGTATGTTGGTGTTGCTATTATCAGGTAAACCGACTTTACAGACAACCAATTCTTTTTTGCTTAATATCTTAACTTATTTTTCATTGTTTTGATTATGTTTTATATTGGCTTACAAATTTTTTAAAAACCTGTTGAAACATGACGTTTTTTTAACTTTTTTTTAAGAAAAATATATAATATAAGGAATATATTATTATTGCCATACAACCGTAAGAGAAGAAACAATTTTTGTTGAAAACGGTTGCAACAATTTTATGATTTTTTTCTTTCTGCCATAACAAAGTATGGACTAAATTTTGTTTCAAAATATTTTTAACAAGAAGTAATTTTTTTTTCTAATTGACATTTTAAAAATGGTTTTGGTGATTTTTTCAATTTCTTTTTAAATGCAGGTCGTTGATGTGTTCTAAGACTAAGGTTTTTATTTTTTTTATGGACGGCACTTATATCAATAAATTTATTTCAATGGAATTCTAAGGAAGTTAAAATTCAGTAGGTATTGTTTTTTTTCTCCGTTTATTAAAATGATTTGTTTTCTGTTTTTTTTTCTTATTTTATTTCATAATTAAATTTTTTTTGTTGCAGTATGTGCAATTTTTTCTTAATAATTAATAAAAAAAAATAATTAATAAATTCTTAAAATTAAAATTAAATTTTTGAAAATGAAAATTATCATTAAAAACAAATTTTGAAATCTACTTACATATGTTATAAATGTAGAATTATTATTATTAATTGAAGGTGAACAAAACCAACATTATTTAGTTTCAGCGTACTTAAGGGCTTTTGATAACGTTAATATGCCAGAGAAACAATGCGAGCATTAGAAAAGGTGGAGAGGATTTAGAAGGTTTCATTACCTTAAAATCTATTGAAGGTTTCTTTGGAGAAATATTTTGCTAGTTCAGGTTTCTTAACAATTTTGAGATCTCAAGACATTTCCTCAGTTGCTTTTTGAGCTGAAAAAAATATCTAAACACAATTTCCCAGTAAACGCCAAAAAACTTAGTATTTTTTTCTTCTAATAGAGTTTTTTTTTGACAAACTGAAATTGAGCAAGCAAATTCAGAAAATATTAGATACGATTATTTTTTGAACAACAAAGTTGAGATTTTTTGTTCTCTCCGAAATCGTTTTTATTTCAAGTTTCTGAGAATATGGAGATCTCGGAGGGCTTAAAAACTTTATCTGGCTATTTAATTTAAATATTTTAAATCAACATTAAAAATGTTGATTTGCCTGCGAGACTCAAGTGAAAAGAGCTCTACCAAACTTTGAAACATACAATTTCGGGCGAAAGTCACTCATTTAAAGCGAATGTGTAATATCAATTATTTTCTGTTGGAATTTAGTTCAGAAGGAGCTCACAATAAAGAATAATTAATATTAGAACGTTTGCATCCAAATCTTAAGTCTCAACATTCAGCCTTATTCTAAATTTCGCGGGGAAATTTGTTCACCAGAAACAATATTTAATCAAACAACTTGATTCTATCAAAATATATTTTTCGTTTAGACCAAAAAATTAGGTTTTGTATGAAGATGTCAACGGCATTAAATTCCGCCTGTTAGAAATTACTTAAATTTATTAGTGAAATATCACTTTTTCGTTTGTACAACGTTGTTTAGGGGTAATTTAATTACTTAAAAAAATATTTAAAACATTTTCATCCAACTTTTAACATTCAACATTATTCTTAATTTTGCGTGGATATTTGAAAAGTGAATTTTGTTGGAACAATTTTTGCCCAAACAATTATCATCAAAATATATGTTTATCGTTTATCTCAAAAATTGGGTTTAAATGTCAACGGCATTCCATTCTACGTAAAAAAAAATTATTATACCTAATGGAAGAAATCTTTCGAACCTATTTTCGGGCGAAACTGAAATTAAGGGAAAAGTGAAATAATAATCTTTTTTGCTAAGAGAAACTCATAATAAGGCTGATTTAATACATATTTTAAACCGTTATTTAAAACGCATTTTTTGGTTTTGAAAATAACTTCTATACCTTACTTAGCATTAAAATAATAACTTGCATACACTTAATTTACATTTCAAAGAAATACCCCTAAACTTAGATTTTTTTCTTATAGAATTGTCCCTTATATTTGAAAGCATTTTGTAAATGTTCCTTTCGAAGAAGTAAGCCCGGCAAACTTTTTTTTAACACAATTTAACTCCCTCATCCCTTTTAACCCTTCTTCAGACATGCCCAAGATCTCTTCTGACTCAAATCATTATCGTCTACACGACTTTTTTTACAATGATTTCACTTTCCAAGAAATTCTTCCCCAGGAATTCCCTGTCTTCCGCCCTAACTAACAAATTGTATCAATTTACAGAACTACCAAAAAAAAATAACTTAGAATAAAAGAAAATGTCAAAGTCATATCCTTCTATTTCTTTTTACTACATCCCTTAATCTTCTTCTAAGTTGTTCCTTTGTGTCCAGTTAAAGTGCAAAACCGTTTTATTATCATCGTCATTGTAACCAAGTGAGACCATGAACCATGGACCATGGACCACAAAGTTGCAAGAACAAAAAACAAAACCAAATAAAATTGTATAAAATTCTCTGTTTGTCCTCCCTTTTCCACCATTTCCCTCCCACCCAATATGATATAAGCCATATTCGACACAGAAAAAAGTAAAAATATAGACAATTTGACGAAAAGGCAGAATCACAACAGAAAACTATGCTAGCCTTAAGAAAAAAACAAAAAGAAATCCCAATAAGGATCAAGGACTCTTGTGTATGACATCGAACGTTATATATAGAGTTGTCTCTAACACTTACCTCTGTGATGCCTTATGTGATGGCCACTGGAGGCTCCACAGCATGGCTGCTCATAGTACAGGTTCCAAGTATTTTCGTAATCCGAATAAACGTTATCCACAAATGTTACCACGAGCAGTGCACACAAATTGATCACGTATTTACACATTTTCTTTTATTTTCCTCAATTTTCTTCTTTTTTTTTCTTATATTTTACTTTTATTTCTTCTTTTTTGTTATGTGTATGAAGATATAAAGATATATTTTTATCTATTCACTTTTTTCTACTGACGAGCTGTGAGGCAGCTTAAGGGCACGCACACACTATTTGTCAACTACGACACGACGATGACTACGATGGGACACACTACCGGTTAAGTTTTGATTTTATTGCAACAGCCGCAGCATAAAAAAATAGAAATAAAAATCAAAAAATCCTTCGGCAAGGATTCGACGACATTTACATTTTTTTAGTTTATTTTTTGTTCTTAATTTTGAACTTAGCTTCCGGTTTACTTAGTTTTCGAAAGAACTTTTGAAATTTTCTTTCAAAAATGAAAAATAACAAATGTCAACATTCTTTACAGTTTGCATTTAGTTTGCTTTGTCATCTTTTTTGTGGTCGACGGAGGAATATCTAAGGACGACGCAACAACATCGATTTCACATGCAAGTCGAATATGAGTTTGTTCGTTAAATATCCTTACACTTCCGTATCCGCAATCGAACTGAGTGAATTCTCGTAAAGACGTTTGTTATTAAACACCTTGTTCGGAGTTTCTTCTGAATTTCAACGATAATGATGATTCTCGAAGGACATTATTCCGTTCTCGGGATGTGTTCGGTGAGTCTTGGGAATTTAAACGCGCAGGCTTGTGTTTCTCTCTCACTTTGTCGGTCTTCCTTCCAAGTAAACAGGTGAAATTGAGAAAACTGCTAGAATTCGGGAGTTCCTGGAATAACTGAATTTGTCTAGCAATCCTGTATCCTGGAATGAATAATAGAAATCAAGCATCAGTTCCAATATAATAGAGAGAGAGAGAGAGTATGCGCACAAAAGTATGCTTCGAAATATTATAAAATAAGTTTTTCAAGGGTGCATGCATCCTGGAATAAAAATAAAAAATAAACAGAGTAGAAAGTTTTTTTTTTCTTTACATAATATAAAATTATATTTCGAATAAAAATACCGCAAACGACGAAGAAAAGCGTGGCGGTAATTTCATGTAATTTTCCTACCACTAGGTAAAAGGGGGAGGGGTGATGCAAATTAAAAGAAAATTCATACAAAAACCTCAATATTGGTATTTAAGTGGAGGAAACATGCTTTTTTGATGGTCCTTTTGGCTTAAGGCAATGCGGGGATAAGGTTTAAGTTAAGTTTATCTAAAAGCAGGGCAAGCTAAATGGATCAACCGTACAACACATTTCAATAGCAGAGAAAATCAGGTGGAATTTATGGTTTTTTCTCTTCGTAATTGGTATGTACAATAGCATCACCTACACTTACCAGGTAACCAGCAGGTATTCATGATTATCTCTGGGAAAAAAACTATACAAATGACTGAGCAATGAAAATCTTTTATAAAATGCCAAGAAAAATGCTAATGCTGGCGGGTAGAGCTTTAGTTCTGCCTTAATCCGAAAAGCAGATTTGTTTTGGTTTATTGAAATTTTATCGCACAAAGGCTTTTGTGGGAATAACGAGGAGAGGAACCTGTAAATAGATTTGGAGATGTAGGCTTCGAAAGTTTTTTTCTGATTATGAATATTTTTCTATGGACCTATGGACATAGACTATGAAAATTGGAATTTCTGGGAAAAAAGGTTATAGTAAATCATATTAATTAAAAAATTCACTTCAATTAATTAAGAATAATATTTTGGTATGGTTCGTTATTTTTCGGTTCGATATTTAAAAATGCTATCAAATTGACAACATTATGATAAACAGCTATTACTATTAGTTATTAGTTTCAGGGTCTCTGGATAACGAGGATCTGTCGTGCATTTATTGTAGGCGAGATCCGGTTGGTATTCAGTTTCAGCGCTATTTTTTCTCTTTATTCCTTGCTTCTGAGGATTTTCTTCCAAATGACGCTTTTTCGGTGGCATTGTTAAAAACCTGAAGACATATTGAATCTTTATTTATTTGGTGATTGTGGAAGAAATGTTGATTGTGGAAGTAATTCACACATCTGATTCGACGAATATAACATTACACGTGGAATCGATTGAGGAAAATGTACTTAAAACGCATTTCTGCGTTTGTTTTTTTAATCATCACAAAATATGTTTACCAACCTCTTTTTTCAAATATGTATTCTTAAAATTTGCAGCCAACGATTTATTCTCCGATTGATGTCACGCGGTTTAAGCCTATTCAATGCGTAACAATATTTTTTCAAAAGCAAATCTCCATATATGTAAACAAAAATACGTTTTTGAAAATCGAAATTAAAATTTCCAAAAACCTGATAAATGAAGTTTTTTCTATAGCTCACTTTTTATCACAAAAAAAATTATAAGAAAATTGAAAAAAAAAATTGCCAAAAACCTTAATTTTTTTTCTTTCTACCCGATCGGCACCAAGCCTTCACAGGAAGCATCCTTATACTAAACTATATATATATACTATATATAGGAGGAAAGAAAGTAATTTCTTACACAAACCGGACTTCCGACAATATTAGAGCGAGATTTAAAAAGGTTTTCTTTTAAGGGTAGATGAAGTGGACGAAAACTTTGTCACCTTCACCTAACCAACTAAGCTCTTACTGCAGTTTCGAAAGAAGATAACCAGAGTAATTCATGTAATGTCAAGTTCCAAACATAATCGCGGAAGAAAGGATGGAGCAAAAACTCGAGGATCAAACAAAAGCAACGACACATGCATTCAGTATGCCTCAGGCAATTAAAAATCAAAAATAAGGACGTTTTTGAAGTCAACCCGGCGAAACCCAACAAGTGAAGTTTTAAAGCGAAGAAACTGGATACAAATCAGTCTCCTTAGAGCCATTTTCTTCACAACACAAGAGGTCGAAGAGGTTTCGCATCACGCTGGGATAGTATCAGTATCAAGCTACCAGACAACACAGTGATAAGGACAAAGACAACAGGAAAATACCTTGGAGTGAATTTCACTAACCGCTTCAAATTCAACAAGCATGCTTCATTTATGCTTATCCCTACATCTGGTCCACCCGCTTCATAGGAAAAGAAACGGACTAAGCACTAAAACTAAGATCCTCATCATTTTCTTCACAATTTCTCAACTTTCCGGAAAGTCTCGAGTTAGCCAACTCTAGAGTTGACACCAACTTCAGAGTTAAATGACAAGTTGATATTTGTTTTTCTTCACCATTTTAAAAGTCAACTCGAGAGTTGAAATTTAAAAGTTCACCTACTTGCGTTTTTCGAAATTTCCCTGGGATATTTTTGACAGATACGAACAGTTCAACTTTAGATTTGAATTTATTCTGCACGATTGATTAAAAATTATTAATAAAATTAAAAAAAAAAAAAAAAATTATGCGGAAAAATTAATAAGTTGTCAAAAGTTAAATATTCCATGGGAGAAGAAAACTGTCTTGTTTCAGTTTTCAAATATTTTGCAATACAACCATGTTATTGAAAAAAAAACTCAGCGCAACGAAGCGCGATTAAGACAAGGCGAGGAAACTTATTCAATATCGTTACACCTACCCAGGTTTAAAATTGTATTTAACCTTCTTTTAATTTTTTAAAGTTTTCGAACCCGACATGTGGACATATTTTATATTGTTTTCTTTAAATCACCAAAAAATTCTCCTTCTTTATCTTCGCTTCCGGAAACAGATGGATAATTTTCCCAAATATTATTTTCTCTAAACATTTTATGAAAAAATAATTTTTATTTAAACCAAGAATAATTTTTGACAGAAGAAGCAACAAAATGTATTACAAATTAAAAAAAAAAAAACAGAAAACAAGTTTGCTTTTTCAACTTCTACTTTCTTTGGAAGTTGAGAAAATCGGAAGTTGATTAATTCAAGAATTGAAAATCGAAAGTTGAAACTGACAATTTCGAGTGAAGAAAAACAAAATAACAAGTTGAGAATAAAAATCCTCAAGTTGAGTTTAACTTGTAGTAAAGAAAATGGCTCTTAAGGAAAAATCAAACAAAAAACCTTGAACATAATAATGTAAAAAAAAAAAAAAAAATGGCGAAATTGTGGTCCCAGTCCAGATTAACTGGGACTACTAAAAATACCATTAGAGTTTAATTTATCGGAAAGCCTTTTAGTTAATATTTGCCAACAAACACTAGACACGACGTAAAAATGTATATCCCTCCACGCCTTGGACTCGTTTTAAATACTATTCAACAGGTTGCGATCGACTGTATAGTCACAATTCAGTTTTCAAAATCTTGTATTTACAAATTAAAAATTTTGTATTTCAAGACCAAGATTAACTTGCAACTTTGGGCCTGTTCATAATTTTTGATTAAAAATCACACTTTTTTTACTTGCGATTTAGGTACTAAAATGCAAGTTATGGATTCGTGCAAAAAAAATCTAACAATCAAACATGACATTACGATAATAGAGAAGTTGAAAAAAGTGGGTCCGGAAATTCCATCCGTCTGTCTGTCTGTCTGTTTCTAGTATCTCGGGGGTTGTTTTTCATTTTTGCTCTAGGTTGAAAAAAAACGGTACCTGCCATACAATTTTGATCAAAAAGTTAGATTTTCTCGAAAACAGCTCTAACGATTTTGATAAAACTTTTAGGGTGCTAATTTTTTAATAATAATACATCTTTCAATTAGAATAAATTTTTCAAAATTTGTTTTATAACGGTACCTCTCATATAACCGGTTTTATCGTACACTATTATCCCGATTTCAATAAATTTTTGCAGACAGAAAGTCATTTATAATTCAATTAATATCGCATTTCAAAATTTTCAAAAACTTTTTTTTCGATTTTTTAATTTTTTCTTTTTTAAAAATTTTGTTTTCGAAATAATTTGATAATGGGTGAATTGAATTTTTTTAAATAATTTTCCCAGATGAAAACTACAGATAGCCTTATAATGAAAGAAAAAAAAATTAAAATATGTTTTCGAAAAGTTTTTCAAAAAAACCACTTTTTAAAAAAACTGGTCAACGATTTTCAAATTTTTTTTCTTCGATAGACATTTAGTTTTCAAATTTGTGAGCATACTTAGTTTTTTCAAGAAAACTCTGAAGCTAATTAAAAAAAATAAAGAATTTTCTAAAAAAAAATATTTTTTTTATTTTAATAGACGTGTGGTTTTCAATCTGGCAATACTTTTTTTGGAGTTGGTCTTTTTGACTGTCTCTTGATTTATGCTCAGTTGGTTTGCGATTTTATAATGAATAGACTTACTCCTGAACAAAGTTTTCAAATAGTGCAAATTTATTACCAAAATAATGGTTCGTTTCGGTGGAGCAGAGTATCGAAGAAGACCCAAATGAGTCCATCCGTCATCGCGCGCGGAAGAATCTTGGTTTGCAGGCTTACAAAATCCAACTCGTTCAAGAATTGAAGCCAAACGCCCATCAAGCGCGTCACACGTTCGGTGAATGGGCCCAAAACGAAATGGCCACCGATCCCGATTTTCACAAAATTGGCAAAATTGGGCCTCGGCTGGAATTTATTCGAGCTAGCCACGGCGGCCACTTCCCCGAATTCATTTTTAGAACATAATACAAACCCTTATCTTTATAATAAAGCTAGATTCTTGGCCATAACATTAAACTATGTATATGCGTTTTATGTCTTCTTTAAAACCACACGTCTAAGAAAAACACCCTTTATAAACATTACATACGCAGCCACTAAGAAATTAACTAGCATAAGAACTAGTTTATGCGATCCAGTCGTGCAATTTATTTAAATACAGAATTCTGAAATAATGAATTTGGCCCGTACAAAATTTTACCAAGCAGAATTCTGATCCACTCCCCTCTTTAACAATTGCTCAAAAGGGAACCTACATCGACTTGCCTTAAGGGCTATCAAAGTTACACAATTCCTGAAAAGATGCTTTCGACCACGGCTGTTTAATTGTGAAACATTGGTCGGGGCAGCTAGTAATACATACATATGTATAAACAAATTCTCATTTTAGTTAGGTCTATGGTGTTTTCAAATATTTTTCTATAGTAGGTGGTTTTAAACTGGATTTTGAAGAACGGACACAACGCCCATGTGCCACAAGTTAATTGAGTTAAAGAGTCATCAAAAATGGCCTTGATTTCTTAGCAAAGTTTTGAAAAGCAATGACCAACAGTCACCAGTTGAAAACATAAGTTGAAGCTCTTAACGTTTAAAAGATTAACTGAAAAAATGCTAATGCATTCCTAATGATTGTCTATAAAGCCAGACTTAATTGAATAAAAAAAAAAAAACAAGTTCAAGTTTTCTATTAAAACATTTTCTTGTGCAACCAATTCTGGTTTGTCGAATCTCTTACATATCTTCTTCAATTCATATAGCTAATTTAACATTCTTCCTTTAATTCCGGCCATTTAACCCTCAACCATTAAATCACAGACCTGCTCACCATTATCAGGTGAAGAATACAAGACCGAAAAATTGTTCACTGCAGTATAATATCTTCAAATTAAAATTCGTTTAAGATTTTAATGAAATCCCAAAAAAAAAAGACAAAATCCAAAACTCCAAAAGAGGGCGCTACGCATCATCAAAAACAGAAACATCCTACCCTTGTCTCAACTGGATATATCCCTATGAAACCCATAGACTGACCTGGCACGAAAAAAAAACATCAAATACTTTTTCCAACCAGTCAACCTTTATGTAGTAGGAATAACCATTGCAGCAAATGCGAAGAGGGATCCCCGTTTTCATTAAATCCTTCGTTAAACATGGACCAGAAGGATCTTCTGTTCTCTGTAGGTCTGCTTAACAAGGGTAGGTTTGTACCTAGGTTAAGATATCTAGATGCTGATGAGCAGCATGACTGACTTTGACTATCTATTTATGCACTGGGGAAAGGGATAGTGGATTTGGTTAGGTGCTTTGGTAACATTGGGCTACCACGCCAATCTTGGTTTATAGCAGGACATTTGCCCAGGCCCACTATACCAAACCAGCTACAAAATCTTCTCTAAACCTAAGGCACAATGGTATACGTAGCTCTATTTTTTGTTGGTTATGTTGTGAGAACATATGATTCATCTGTTGTCTCTCTTCTTGGGTTTACAGGCAGGGTACTGGCTGCGAAGTAGGATGAAAACACAGATCTCTCCAGTGTCTGTTGCAAAGTGTTTTTTTGGGATCCATCGATGTACTTCGTGTTGTAGTGGAGAGGATTTATTCCTAGTTTTGTTGTACCCTATCATCTTTAGCTATAATATATGTACATTATTTTGCCCAGAGGTGGATTTATTGCATTGTGGGCCTGAAACAGCTGCACGAAAGTCATAACCCTCTGGTGGTGTCGAAGGTCTCATTAGTATTCCTACCAAGTTGCCAGAAAATTCTCGTATTCGAAATTTGAAATCGACGTCGATTCAAATTCATTACATCCCCCCAGGTCAGGTATCAGTACAAGTAAAACCACTCGGCGCCTTATGCAAGTAAGAAAACCAAACACATCCCTGGCTTAATGGCCCCTTCATTTCATGGAGCAGAGCAATTCAATGTCAAGAAGCGGTTTTGCCGAAGAGGGAACAAAGTATTATGAAGATGAAAACATCAACAAGAGCCAGTAAAGAGACCGCGCACTCATGCCTAATTTTTCAGATGAAAATGCAGACGTAGAGTGCCTCGGAACAAAAAACAACAACCTGCGGGAGTGGGTTAACTCACCACTAAGCCACCCCTATTCACAGAGTCTAATCAGCAAGGATAATTTTGACGTAACACCTATCAGCATAGAGAACGAAAGGAGGACTCCACTAGTCCTGTTCCTGCCCTGCCAGTACAGAGTTGATTGCATTGTGCAACCAACAACACAGAGGGTGGGTGGCCGGCCGGTGGTGGTTTGTTGTCAGCCATCGCATGAGGGCTGGAGAGGCAGGCAGTAGAAATGGTTTAATTTCCACAACCAGACGCAGGCTTATCCTTTGGGTAAACAAACAACCATTAAAATGTTTTTTTTTTTATTTTACTTTCTTTTTTAATTTTATTTGTTGCTGTAGCATACTACTATATTGCTGCTTGAATTTTTATTCCCTATGCACACTGATATCCAGTTTTTTTTTCTCATCCAGAGTTATTTGAAATTAAGGGTGTTCGAAGTGGGTGGTGCGGATGGTGGGAATCCCTCTATTTCGTTGAATATTATAGAGAAATTGCATCCGCAGCAGAGTTGTTTTAGGATTCTCACTTCGATGATCTCGAGAAGGAAAGTATCCTTGCATCATCCGCACATTCAATTGCTCTGTGTTGCATGGATTCTGTTAATGTGATGTGTTTTGTTCAATAAAATTGGCAGTTCTGTTTTTTTCTTCCTTTTTTTTGTTAACTGTTTATCAGAGTTGGGTTGAAAAAATTGAGTGTTAGTCCGAAATAAATGGGTTTATGTTAAACCATCATCGTCATATGTTTAGGGGTGTGGAGTGTGTAGAGCATATAAAGGGGTTGTATTGTATTGTGTATCCTTGACGAGTGAATCGATTGTGCATGAATGAGAAACAAGTTAATTCCAAAGAGTTGGCTTTTCTGACAGGGTAGTAAGTACCTAGGTAGAGAGAGTGTTATCTAACTGGTGATGATGACTACTGTGCGGCCTTCAGTTAAGCCTTTTTTGAAAGAAAAGGATTATATCGCTTGACTGCTGCTGACATAGGATATTCAACATCTACACAACTGCAGACAGTTGTTGGTTATTTGCGCAGAAGGAATAAACAAAATAATGCCGACGAAGTGCAATCAGTTGAGCCAAAATGGGGTTCTGTATTTTTTTTTTTTTTTTTTTTGGGTTGAGATCCTGGTAACTGGCATTAAAAGTGGTTTCTCGGAAAACCGAACTTTAACCAAAACATGCATTAAAGAGGGTTAGTAATATAATACACTACAAGGTGATTATTTTTAATGGAATTGTCTTTTGTGTGGGCGTAGCTGGCAGATGGTTTTTTGGGAAGTATTAAGGATCATTATTGTATTATTTGGGTAAGGAATTATTAAGTACAGAAACAAAAGCAGACAATTAGGGAAATTTTTGAAACCATTTGGAATTATAGTTGTCAATTGTTTCTACATGGAAGGCTTGGAGTATTATTATTGAAAAAGAATTTTCATCTGAGTAAAATCATCCTATATAATATTATATGTAGCTGCGGATGCAATTTTTTTATTTGATACGCTTTTCAACCACAATTTTTCGACCGATTATACTGATTATTTTTCACAGAGATTGTCAGGGATTCATAAAAGGACATAGGGTACTTAAAATCCCAAAAAATACAGTCCTCTGGGATAAACAAGCCAAAGTAAGGCAATTTATAAAATTATATGGGAACTTTGATTTACACGCCTAAGAATATGCAACACTCTCAACTCGGTTTGAACGCCTTTACATTTAATTTGAATAATTTTATTTGGCTGCTGTTGCATTCTCTTGTAGAGAATAAACAACGTGAACGAAATATAAATTTAATTAAAATTTAATTAAAAATTAAATAAAATATTCAACAAAGAAAATGATTTTTGTTACTTAATTTTGAAGAAAATGTAGAAAATATAATTTCTTACTAGCTGAAGATTTTATTGTTATTTTTTTTTTATTTAAATGTATTCAATATTAATTAATTTATTATTTTTCGTATAATGTTTTTGTTTTTTTTCCTAATGTTAATTAAATTTTAATTAATTAAATTGTAATTATGAATGATAAAAGAACAAATAAATGAAAATACCGTACGTACGTAAGTTAATTAACCTTTAAACACATACACATACAAGGAGCTTGGATTTTGGCAAAATATATTTTTGGGAGGACAGTTTTGCATCACAATTATTTGTCCTCCCGTCCTCTCTTCGCTGAACATCTAATCTACCAATTAAACTAATATGAAATCTCTTTTTTATAATTTAACATGCTATAGCTTTTATAGTGTTGTCATAAGGCTATTTACGGTTGTTTGTCATTTATGAAGATGCTTCTACTTTAAGGCATAATGGAAACTTACATAAGTTGTAATGGAAACAAGGTAGGTAGCTCACATAAGTAGGTAAGTTGAAGTCTAAGAAATAACAGTTTCTATAAATCTTGTTATTCGAAGTTATACAAAATTCTCTGTAGGACTTATTAATCGAAGCAATATCGGAGATAAAAATTTAAATGGAAAATAAACCTACATGTATACATAACTATATCTACCTCGCTATTAGAGTTCTTAGTACGGTTTCAACCTTTCAGTTTTAAATAATCATACAAGCCCAGTGGATGCGTGTTGATCTTTCGAGCGAAGGGTCCGAAGTTCGATTCCTGGACGAAGAAAGTAAGGAAAACTCTTACTTTTCAATTAAAATAAAACTATAAAAAATGTACTTCGAAAGGCCGATAGAAGAAACTTTGAATAAATTCAATTCAAAAAAATACAATTCAAAATAAAAAATGTTTATTTATATGTTATAGCTTTCATAAAGCTTGTGCGAAAAAGTATTATGGAAATTGAAAAGAATGCAGTTTTGTTTTAAATAAACTTAAAGCTTTTCTTAGAAAGCTATTATTTCCTTTTTTTAAGTTGCTCAATCCTATACTACTTATATTCTAAATGTGAATGTGTATGTTTGAATGTCTGTTCCCTAATCTAGTCCCAACGGCTTAACGGATTTAGATGAAATTTGGTAGGTAAATGGATGATTTGTATTTATGGAAGAAAATATGAACGGTCCCTGAAAGTTTTTTTGATATGCTTCCATGCTTTAACGACTGCACGAATTCGTGAAGTTTTGTTGACGGAAGAATTTCAGGATTCACTTTACTACTCAGGCTACTGTTATACCAAAAAAAAGTACCGTTTCTGCGGGAGAAATCTGATTTATTTATTTTTTTCTTTGGTGAGATTTGATTTAAATAATACAAAAAAAATTATCTGAATTCCACGCAGACGAAGAAGCGGGCAAAAGGTATAAATACATAATATTCAATGCTAACTTATTGCTTTTATGGGGCATGTATAGAAAAGTCTTGAAGGAACAAAAAAGCTTCCATAAAGTAAGAAATATATATTTCCATAAGATTTCTTAGAATTGTTATGGAAATAAAAAATTGCTTCTTTTGACACTTATGAAAATTTAAAGTAGAGCAACTTCAAGATAAAGTGAAGAATGCTAAAGTGCATTTTTTATTAATTGCAATATAGGTGCACTGTATGACATGTTAAGAATTCATGCATATAAAAAATTCGACATAACAATCCAACATGACATTACGATGATACAAAAATATAATGAAATTAGTGGTAAAGATCTGTATGTACAGCTCTCTGTAGCCTTAACGGCTGAAATGATTTTGAATTTGTGACTTTCTAAGTAACGGCTCATTGGATTTCTATGGAATTTTAAATTCGAAAAGAGCCTTACCGCCAAATAAATTTAAGATACCAACGTCTAGAATAATTTAATTTTTTTAATTAACAGAATATTAAAAATATTGAATTTTCAATATTTTTAAAACAAATTGATATTTTTTTTTATTTTATGGTTAGCTGTAGATTTATTGATAAGAAACTGCATCCCAAAATCCGGAAAACATTTTTTTAAAACTATGTTTATATAAAAACGATTTAATCAAAATCTCTACTATTTTTTTTAAATATTTTTCATTAATTTATTGTTATTTAAGACGTGATGGGATACTCTATTTTCGTATTACTTGTGTTTCGACACAACAGCAACTAAGATGAAGATGCTTCTCATGATAGGAAGATTAACAAACTTGATAGAATAATTAGCTTTTCAAGAATTCAAAAACTCCGTCGTTTAAAAATAGAAAGCCATTTCAGCAAATATTATCTTATTTTTGTATTTATATATAACTGCCCCTCACAAAAGGGATTTTGGTTATCTCATAACGTTGATTAAACACAGCGGGGATATTAAAAAATTGAGGAAGGGTGTGATAGAAGATACCAATGCACATTTGTTTTAAACTTCTACATTTCCAAATGGGAGGGAAAAAATCACATTCGTAACATCCAGTGTGGAGCTCAATGGTAAGTTTCAGGGAGAAATGCCAGTTGGCTATTTCGATAGAGCGCTAATTAAAGAAATAGCGATAAAATAACAAAAGAAAAGAAATATTACGACACTGTTACGATAAACATAAATGTGTCTGTTATTGAAAGGGTGCATATCATTTTTAAAACCCTTTTTTTGAGTTCCATGATTGTCGAAGAAATTCATGTATGTTATATGAGCACCTGCCCAATTATGGGACGAAGGTTCTATAAAATGAAAAGATCAATAACTCTATCAATAAGCTGGAAGGTCAAGTTGAATAAAGAAGAAAAAGATAAATATTTGTAATATAAAAAGAACATACGTTAGCTTAACAAATTGAAAAAAACTACCGAAGAATGTTAATTAAAAAAATAGAAAGGAATTATTGTTAAGTTATGTTTAAATCCTCAATTACGTCCCTATTTTCATAAAAATTAAATTGTGATTTAAAAAGGGTTTTTAAAATTTGCCCTTTAATTCTCTGGAAACAATAGATATGTAAGTTAAAGAAGAAGAAGAAAGAATTTGTAAATTTTGTAAATATATTTCTTAGATGAGGTCATTTTCTTTTTTATCGGTGTTCTTTTTCCAAAAGGCATCCTGTTCTGTTCCAGAAAAGTTTCTACTTCATATAGGTACTTGTTTAAGCACTGCCTATAAGACACTCATGAAGCAGCATTTTTACTTGCGATTTAGGTACTAAAATGCAAGTTATGGATTCGTGAAAAAAATCTAACAATCAAACATGACATTACAATAAAAGAGAAGTTGAAAAAAGTGGGTCCGAAAATTCCGTCCGCCTGTCTGTCTGTCTGTTCGCGCCTCTACACCCTAAACGGATGGGCCGATTTGCTTCAAACTTGGTATTTAGTATTCATTAGGTAGTATCTCCTCGGAGGTGTTTTTCATTTTTGCTCTAGGTCGAAAAATAACCGTATCTGCCATACAATTTTGAACAAAAAGTTAGATTTCTCAAAAACGGCTCTAACGATTTTGATAAAACTTTAAGGGTGCTAATTTTTTATAATAATACATCTTTCAGTTAGATAACATTTTTCGAAATTTGTTTTATAATGGTACCTCTCATATAACCGGTTTTTTCAAATGCGGTTTTATCGTACACTATTATCCCGATTTCAATAAAATTTTGCACACAGAAAGTCATTTATAATTCAATTAATATCGCATTTCAAAATTTTCAAAAACTTTTTTTTCGATTTAATTTTTTTTTTTTTAATGTGGTTTTCGAAATAATTTGATAATGGGTGAATTGAATTTTTTTAAATAATTTTCCCATATGAAAACTACAGATAGCCTTATAATGACATACAAGAAAAAATTTTTAAATATGTTTTCGAAAAGTTTTTCAAAAAAAACTGGACGAACGATTTTCAATTTTTTTTTTCGATAGACATTTAGTTTTCAAATTTGTGAGCATACTTAGTTTTTTCAAGAAAACTCTGAAACTAATTAAAAAAAATAAAGAATTTTCTAAAAAAAAAATATTTTTTTATTTTAATAGACGTGTGGTTTTCAAACTGAGAATACTTTTTTCGGAGTTGGTCTTTTTGACAGCTGTCTTTTGATTTATGCTCAGTTTGGTTTGCGATTTCATAATGAATAGACTTACTCCTGAACAAAGTTTACAAATTGTGCAAATTTATTACCAATATAATAGTTCGTTTTGGTGGAGCAGAGTATCGAAGAAGACCCAATTAGTCCATCAGCCATCGCGCGTCACACGTTCGATGAATGGGCCCAAAACGAAATGGCCCCCGATCCCGATTTTCACAAAATTGAGAAAATTGGGCCTCGGCTGGAATTTATTCGAGCCAGTCACTTCCCCGAAATCATTTTTAGAACATAATGCAAACCCTTATCTTTATAATAAAGCTAGATTCTTGGCCATAACATTAAACTATATGCGTTTTATTTCTTCTAAAAAAACACCATATAACATTCATATGCAGCCACTAAGCAATTATCTAGTTAAAACTAGTTCATGCGACCCAGTCGTGCATTTTATTTACATTTAATTCGACGATGTGACCGCACATAAGAGCAAGTACGTGCGATCTAGTCGTGCAATTTATTTATTTTGCTGCACGGCCCGCAAGAGTGGCGCTGAAATTACCAATTGGTGTAAATATAGAATAAGAAAAAATCACAAAAGTGTATTAAATGTCGGTAAATGTTTTCGTCTCTACAACTAAGAGTTAGTTTTCAAGACCATGTACTTGAAAATGGCCAAAAGCCGATATACAGTTCTTCATATTTAATAATCTTTTCGTATAATCTTCCTTTCAGTACTTTTTAGTTGATTCTAGGAAATCTGTTCGCTTTTTAGTTCTCAAACACTAAATAAGGATGTATAGCTGCATTAAACATCTTCATTATGTTTTCCTATTTTTAAGTTAAGGGGCATTCTTTTTTATCTTTGGTTGCAGTGGAGGCTATTCGTTTCTTGGGTTACTTCAGGCTTTCATAGGAATTGTTTAAGTTATGTAAATATCCGTAATATTTAATGGAAGTAGTTTGTTCTTAGAACTAAATTAATTAGAATTATCAAAAAAAAAACTCTCATTATTTTGTGCATATTTTAAGAACTTTTTTTAGAGCAGAATTTAACCAAAGAAATGGTTTATTATTCCATAGGTATTCAGCCACATGTCCAGGCCTTCCAAAGGAAGGGTTTGCCATCTTAATTTATGATTAATTCATCATCAATAAAGTATAACTAATGCATCTGGGCTTCCTTGGCTCCTTCCAGGAGAATTCTTATTAAATGCCATAAATATCCTTGCTCATTTCCAAGTAATTTTTTTCTGATTATTAAGATTTTCCATTTCTTCTGACTGCTGTAGTTTTAATTATTCCATTCAATGGCACATGTTTAAATTTTCTGTAAAGGTTTGTCTATGAAAACATACGCTAGAGAACAAAATATCCTTACATTAATTTATTGGTGTGGTTATTTAAAAAAAAAAATAACCTCAGAGTCAAGAGATGACAAAAAACACTTCATCAAGGAAAGCAGACCAATCGATACCTAAATGCCCTAAGTAATGTTGGTTCTTTGTATTGAAAAAGTTTCTGTCTCCCTTTTACTTTTTAACCTCAAAAACGTTCATAGAACCACTTTTTCCTTGAAAAGGTCAAGGTTACCAAGAAATTGTCCAAGACCAGCTTAGTGGTTAAATGAAAAAAATAGAAATCTTTGAAATTTGTTTATGTAACATTTTTGTGCCTCTTCAATCAAAGACAAACCAAAAACTTGAAAATTAGAGAAAAAATAACACAATAAATAAAAAAAAATCATCCAAATGCATCTAGCTATGAAAATTGATAAGCCTATTAATTAATATCTCTCACATAGTCACCACATTGTGTTGCAGAGCCAAATCACTTTGTACTTGTTTTGTTATAAAATCGGCCACAAATGAAGGTAGAAAAACTCTGGTCTACACCAACTAATGTTCCAATTAAGGAATATTTTCAAAGTCCTCTGCTCTGCCATATACAAATACATTGCCCCATTCATGTAGGCATTCATGTAGGCATTGAATGAGTGATTCCTATACACAATAGCTAAAGCGCTTGACTATGCCATATCGACGATAAGGAAACTACCTATCAGAACAAAAAAAAATATATGTATTTCAAAAAAAAAAAAACTAGCTAGAAAATTCTGAAGCAGCGCCTCTTTGGTTCACATCCACTTCTATCCGTCCACATCATCCAGCTAAGCAGACACATACATCCAACGTGTGTATCCATCAGAACGCTGCAAAATAACAAACTAATCCACTACTTTTAATTATTCCGCTCACATAAAATAGAAAAGTTTCAGAAATTCGTTCGTCGGATTTTTTTACCATTTTTGCCTTCCAGCCAGCCTCAGACGATGAACTATCTGCAACGAATTGAAAAAAAAAATCTGATCCATCTAACCCCACAAAAAATAGAAAATAAAAATCAAGCACCGACCACTTCACAAGCAAAATCAAAGACAGGACAATTTTTGGGTGTTCAGCGCCCCCGCAAAATATTGACGGATACATTGTGCACTATATTGACAGGGAGGCATGTCGGTATGGTGAAGCAGGAGCGCACACACAGCCGTTCCCCGAAAAAAATCGACAAAATTTAATCCAAAATTGCTTTTATTTGAGTGAGAGGAGCTTCAGCGGCAGCGGTAGCAGCAAAAAGATACCTTCAAAGAGGTACACAATATATATTTTTTTTTTATAGAAAATATGAAAACTCGAGCTCTTCCGGGTCATGTACTTGGCAGATAGACGAAGCGTATGACAACAGATACGTGTGCACCCGTCTATGCACAGCTGTAGATAGACGAAAACTCCCTATTGTATCTTTTTCCCACGTGTCTATGTATCTATGTTTTGTCACATGGGGGGAGGGTATGCATTGAACAAAATGTATCCAACTATATTGTACGGAAGCATGTCGTGTGGTGTGGACACTTCAATTTACTTAAAATTAAAGAAGACAATTTCATGTCGAAGTGGAGAAGAAATGCATTAAAGGCAGAACACAGAGAATCGTACGGAAAAAGTATCTGAAGGAAGTGGAAATGATAAAAGCTATCCTATTAATCTTCATTAGAATTGAAGGGCAACATGGAATCAGCATAAAAAACCGACCAAGCAGTGGGAAGATCTTCCAATACCCCTTTGCAGCGAATGTTGACTTTGGGTACTTGTGCAATGAATGTGACACAGAGTGGTCTAATTGAAGTGATTTTCGTTATCTTAATTGACATTTAAACGAATCTGAAGTTTAAGCTATTTTTTTGGCTGAGTGTGTTTCCGAATCGATTTATTATACAAAATACATTCTGGAAAGGTATTAATCGAAGGTTAAAATTGACACAAGTCAAGAATATAAAAGTCAGAAAGAGCTTTTTATTTTATTTTGATATCCTTGGATCAATTCTATACGTCAGCTTTGTTAGTTAAAGTTTACTGTTAGCAAAATTTCATAATATATAAGAATAACAAATTTGTACTAAAACAAAATAAAAAAGTTACAAATTCTTTAAAGCTTCTATAGCAATGTACAATATTGTAGTCGTTATGCGTTCAGCTAGCAAGTTGCCATTGTCTGTAAACTTTATAAATTGTAAGTTTTAAGACATTAAATTATAGCAACATTTAACGAAGTTTCAGCTTCTTTAAAACTTCTAGTAATGCCAAATATTGCAGTTGTTCTTTATTTACACTGACGGATATCATTGTCTACTATTTAATAAAGAAATTCTATATTCTATGTCACTGGAAATTTTTTGAAAGCAAATTAATGAAATTTCAGCTTCTAAAAAACTTCTTAATTCGTTAAACTTGCAAACAAATAATAGAAACTTTATTCAAATCATTGGGGAAAACTGCAGTAAATCAATGAAATAATAAACAGTTTTAAGCTTTTCCTAAAAAAAAAACATTTTAAAGAGTTTTAAGAGTCTTACAAAATTACAGTTTCTATAATACCAAAATCGTTCTCGATTTAACTGCAAAGTATTACTCATAAAATGTCCATGATTCAAAAAAAAAAATTTGTTTAATCCTGATACTATCACAAAATAAAAGATAAAGTAAGCCAAATTGTTGAGTTCCAATTTTTAAAGTTTTAATGAAATTAACTATTTTTTGGCAAAGGTAGGGAAACTACTTTTAAAAACAAAGTCTAGGAGAAACTATGTTTTGTGGTAGAAAAAAAAACATATTTATACTTACATAAAGCGTTTGAATTGCTTTTATTCAATGAAATATTATATTTTGTTTAAAGATGTCAAACTTCTCATGTATACTAAACAAAGAAAGCTAAATAAAACTTTACCGAAGTATCACTGACACAATGTTTCTTGTTAAATTATTTAAGATATAATAACTTAATAACAAGCGATGACTATTGAAGTATAAATTGACGTAATTTATATCGTTATGTTAAATTAAATAACTTAACGTTACATAACGTAATGTAACGAATTTTTTGTTTACTTGGATCACAAAGAACTTATAATAGTTTTTTCTATAAGTAGACATTTTAAAAGCCTTTCAAATGTAAAATTTATTGAGAGAAACTTAAAAAAACAAAAATAAGCGATCTACTTTTGAAGTAAGGAATATTTTAAGGCATAGAAAACAGTTTTCCAGCCCAAATAACAATTTAGCTTTTATAAGGTCCAATTTTTCGAACTAATCAAATAATTTTTGTGTAGAGCTTGTATAAGACAAACTATCACAAGACACACATTTCAAACTGTGAAAATTAAAAAAATAACCACTAGAGGGTTTTTTAAAGTAAGCTTGGCAATTTCTATACAAGTATTGTATATAAAGCTTCTAAATGACCTGTATAAGGTCTTCCAACGAGATTTACTGCCAATTTTTTTTAAATAATAGCCGCTACAAGATTCTCTAAGACAAGCCAATGCAAACAGAAACAAGTTGTGTAAGGCTTGCTTATAAAGATATAGGCTTGACGACAAAACCAAAAACTACTTTTTTTTTTTTTTTTTTTTTTTTTTTTTTTTATAATTAACGCGCGCACAAGGGATTATGTGTTTCCCTTTTAATGTAGAACACACTGCGCGGGCATTACGAAGATAGGGAGGGGAGAGATAGAAGGTGCCGATTAACATTGGTTTTGAATATTTGCAGATCAAAATGGCAAGGGAAAATCCCGCCGGGTAAACTATTCCAGATTCGTGTCGTTCGGCTAAAAAAAGAATCCCTATATTTCACGGTACGTCCGAAATTAGGCTCAAGGGTGAACTGATGAGCATTCCTTGCGAGACGAGTATTACGGGAGAAACTTTTAAGGGGAGGAATGCAACTGGCTACTTCGAGTGAACATTTTTTGTAAAAGAAACGATAAAATAAGGAAAGACATGAAACATTGCGTCGGTGTTCGAGTGGGGCAATTGTTTCAGCGGCAGTTCCATTACCTATCAATCTTAACGCTCGATTTTGTATTCTATCAAGCAGGTGAAGCGATGTTTGCGAAGCACCTGCCCAGAGGTGGGAGTTATACTCGAGTTTAGGGCGTATAAACGCTTTATAAATTGTAGCCAGATCAGATGGGGAAAAGTACTTCTTACACCGATACAGAAAACCTAAGCACTTTGCAGCATTCTTAGCGATCTCAAATATATGGTCGTTCCAACGGAGGTCGTCGTTGACACACATACCGAGTACTGAGAGCTTTTTGGTTTCTTCGATGTAAGTGCCATTCATGGACAATGGCATTGGGGGAATGTTTAGCTTTAACGACAGAAGACAGCATTGAGTTTTCGAAGCATTAAACTCCACACGATTTCTATTGCCCCATTTAACAATGCTGTATAAATCGGAGTTTAATGAGCTTGACATACGGCACCGTTGCAATTGTACGTCCGAAGGCGAAGGACGTGAATTATCGAACGAATATGAAAAGCTGAGGGTAGAGTCGTCAGCAAAACAGTTAAGTGGATTAGAAGTAACAGACAGAAGATCATTTATAAAAATGAGGAAAAGAGTCGGAGACAGAACAGAGCCCTGGGGCACACCAGCATTTATTTTATGGGAATCAGACTTGAATCCGTCCAATACAACTTGTATTGAACGGTCCAGAAGATAGCTTCTAATCCAACGAACAAGAGTATTATCGATCCCAAAAGCACGCATTTTCGATAAGAGAGCTTCATGCCAAACTCTATCAAATGCCTTGGAGATATCAAGAGCAATAATCTTACTTTCACCAAAGCGATGTAAAGATTTGTTCCACTGTTCGGTGAGATATGCCATCAGATCACCAGTGGAACGGTTGCTGCGGAAGCCATACTGACGGTCATGGAGAAGCTTACGATCTTCGAGATATTCCTTAAGCTGACGGTTAATCAGGGTTTCCATGACCTTAGAAAGATGGGATGTCAGTGCTATGGGTCGGTAGGAGGAGGGGGAGGATGGGTCACCTTTCTTAGGGACAGGCTGGACAAAACGCAGTGGCTTTGCCAGTGTGGAAGAACACCTCTTCAGAAGAATCGGGGGTATACCATCCGGGCCAGCGGATTTGTGTATATCGAGATCTTTGAGAACTCTTGCTACTGTACGAGTGCGGAAAAAAATGTGTCCCATGGAAAAATTTACATTCTCAAGTACAGGAGGGGCAACGTTGCTATGCGGCAGCGTGGAGCTGGCAGCGAAATGGGCGGCGAGCAAGTTTGCCTTCTCTGAAGAGTAAACAATTGGTTTGTTATTGTCGATGAGCGTTGGAACCGAAGATGTCGAGGAGTTTTTTATATTTTTTACAAATGACCAAAAATACTGCCTTTGGGACACTGCAGAATTTTTTGCCGTAATTTTTGGTCATGCAATAGCTTCTTTACACTCAGAATTAAACCAAGACTTTTCTTTAGGTTTGATGCTTTTTACTCTGTTAGGAATAAAAGCACGCATCCCTAGAAGAATCACATTTGTGATCATTTCAGCACTGGCATCAATGTCACTATCGAGGAAGCATAGTGACCAGTTAAAGTTTCGGAAAAAGAAATTCAGGCCGTCCCAGTTGGCTTTCTCGTATTGCCAAACGGTCCTGGTGGGAAGTTTTTCTTTAACTGGATGGGTGGGGGATGAGAAATTAGCTGAAATGATACAATGGTCTGAAGTGCCAAATGGAGAAGTTACACTAATGGTATATTTATCAGGGTGAGAAGTAAGAAACAAGTCAAGAGTATGGGCTGCTTGCCCAGCAACATTCGGTATACGCGTTGGCACATCGATCAGTTGGGTAAGGTGATGTAACCCGGCAAAGAGCTCGACATACATAATCTTTATAAGCGACCCCAGGCTGTATTATCAAAAGGTAAAGCGAAGTAAATGGTTTCAAGTAATTCACCTTTAATTTTAATTTTCTATAATAACAGCTTGGCAAATTTTTCGAATTTGGCAAGCAAGACAATGTAATGAACTAATATAATAACTTCATAAGGCCACATAATTCTAACTTTAAAAAATAGAAAAATACAACTGCAATTCGGCTTTTAATATTGAGTTTGACAAGCTCTATACAAGGCTTTATAGACAAGGGTTCAAATTGGCCTGCATAAGGCCCTCCACAGATTTTTACTGAAAATTAAAAAAAGTAACGGCTGCTACAAGACTGTCCACGATAAATCAATAAAAAACAACTTGTGTAAAGCTTGCCTATAAAAACCTTATCAAACAAAATTAATATTTTATTTGTGGATTTTTGTTTTATGTTTGGCGTAGTAGTAGAGTACTGGATTCATGTATGCAGTACAACATTCAAGGTAAGCTATTAGCATTATTATAAAATGGCTACTAGCTGTTTTAACACCTGTCATCAAAAGTCTTATCGCAGTTAAATAGCTTGCGTAGTGTTCGCCAAAGTTTCGTGTATAAGGTCTTTTTACTATTTATTTCAATAGCAGTGATGAAAATAGCTTATTTAGAACTTTATACAAGTTAAAATGTTAGTTGGGAGGTAAAAAAGATTGTTTTACAGGATATTTTGATTCAAAAATCAGTTTCCTTAAAAGTTTTTTTGAAACCTAATTATAAAACGACTACTTCGCAATACTAACAAAACCAAAACTTACAAGAATCTTATCCCAAAGTCGCAAGTGCATACGCAATTTAAACAAAATCGACAAAGCTGTTCTTGTAGAGTAGATACAAACTACAGTTTTCATAAGAAAAAAATCCTAAAGACAAAAAAAAATACATAAAATAAAAATAAAAATGCAACATCAGTTGCCGCCGCCCGGCCAGGGCGCTGATGGGAAAAGGGTGAATATATGAGATGCAACTTCCCATCAGTCTTTATAGCTGCAGCGTGTCTAGTGAAAGGTACTTAAGTTCACTTTAAAGATACAACATTACGTTCAGACGATACCGATAGTATAGGTACATCTCTGTACTTATGTATATTCTACACGTTGAATTGCTTGAACCTATCCTAGGCACCATCAAAGAACGAACGAGGCCGATGGCGCATTCAGTTAAATTTACTGCATCAATGCTATTGGCATCACCATCACCATCACCAACTCCTGCGACCCCTCCTCAATTCTCAACCAAACAGCTCCAGGGTCTAAGCTCCAACTCTCCTCCATTACCATCACTTTATCCTGACACTCAGCCAGTGTGTGTGTGTTTGTGTGTGTATCTGTGCGGAGCTGTTGCCATCGCAGCAATCAGATGGACGTGATACCCGATAACCACATCGATGAAGTCATTAAGAGGTGAGAGGAGCTACACGTTGAGTGTGGAGCATGGAATGATGAAGAAGTTGCGCTGGCGACGACACGACATCATCGACAACGTCGCGAACGGTGCGGAGTCAATGGAGGGATTCCACCATGGCTATTTGCTTGCCGTCACTTTTTTCCATATATATATATAGATATACCTATCGCTCTGAAGATGATGAGCCTACGGCACCTTTCAAAGGTTTCAAAGGTCTGGGTTGAAATTCGGAATGAAGCGTGGGACGTCACCAAGATAGTATGACGATAGGGTGTGCATAAAGAAGACGGCAGAATATTGATTTATTTATTCAATGGTTGGTATACACTTTATCTTAAAAATAAACTTTAAGCCCGTTGGCTATAGAAATCGGGGAAAAAAGATGTATCTTCCGGTCAGTTGTATAGATACAGGTTTGAATTAAAGTAAACATTTTTTTATTCCTCGGGGGCATGATGCCATGTCTGTCTACACAGATGCCCACAGTGAGTGGTTGGAGTGATAATGGTCAAAAGCAGTAATAGGTTAGGAATAAAAAAAAACTCAATTGGCCGTTTAAATCGAATTTTTGTATCAACGACCAACGAACCAGTCATAAAATTTTGAGATCAATTTAGAAAAATCGATGAATATTTAACAAAGTTCTACGAAATTTTGGGAAATACCTTTAGTTTTTATTTTTTGTTATAGGTTGTTGCATAAAAAACAAATTGTAATTGAGTTAACATCAGTAAACGATCTCCAAAAAGAAACAAAAAAGGAATGGCTTGAAAATTCTTCACTAAAAGGGTCCAACAATTCTTTGATCCAATTAACCCGAAGGTATTTTCCGGAAAACATCAAAAAGTTAAAAAAAAAAAATGTTTAAAAAAAACTATTCTTGTTCGTCTATAAGTTTAAATGTGACTGATATTTTTAGTAGTAGTTTTGAATCAAAGAAAGAAGGTTATTGATGCATAATTTCAGACCTCAAGTACATATATGTGCGATTGTACGTGCAACTATGCACTCACTTGAATCTTGAATCAGAAAACGTTCAATATGATTGACAGATTTTCCAAGGAATATAGGTTGATTGGACACGGGAGTGTGTATTTTCTAAGAATACTTGGTTTTATATCAAAGAAAGTGTAAACCAGGTTTAAAAATCACAGACAACCTTTTCAATTTTCAACATAAATTGTATAGGTAGTAAGAAATGAAAATAAAGAAAATAATATATAATATAATAATATGTAACAGCAAAGTATTAGATGTATTCCACATTCGTGTTGTTCGATTCAAGAAGTTGTTTCCTTATTTCACATTAATTCGGAAGTTAGACTAAAGAGCAAACTGAAGAAAATTCCTAGCGGTGATAGTGTCTCGGGTAAATTTTTTTAGGGGAGGAATGCAACTGGATATATCGCTGGAGGTCTGTCAAGAATATGTAAGTAGAAGATAGTTTTTCAGAATTGAATGGAATCCTGTGTTATCTTTTTCTCGACCGAAAAACCAACATAACTGACCGATCGATCTGACCAAAATGACAGACATTCGTGGCTTAAGAAAGAATTTCTTTCATGTGTACGTATACACTGTGCAACACAGGCCAGCTGTTTTGGCATTAAATGAAACTCAAAGTGGAGCAAATACTGATTTATCAGAATTTGCTCAATATAAGTATACATAAGTGCCATTAATTTGTTCCCACCATGGTCTCGTCGTTTATGTAAGGAATGATTTTGCTTGTCAGTGCCTTCCCCAATACCATCAATGCTCCAACACTGACTTTATCTTCTTGTATCTCAAATTCACTGTCCACAACTAATCATTCCCAGATCTCGACAGTAAATCGATTTTTGACGATTTTGTTGCGCTGTCCGATTCCATTTCGAAAATTGTTTCCTATAGTCCTCGCACTGAAATCGTTATTGCGGCCGATTTCTATGTACACAATTTAGTTGGCTCCGCTATTCTGGCCAGACAACACCCAAAGGAAGGTTTGTCGAGATCTTTGCTGGGTTAGACAACTCGTCGATGAGCCTACTCGAATGCCGGATGTTCCTGGGCAAGCCGCCCATACTCTTGACTTGTTTCTTACTTCGCACCCTGGATAAGTATACCAATAGTGTAACATCTCCATTTGGAACTTAAGATCATTATATCATTTCAGCAAATTTCTCATTGTTAAAGAAAAACTTCCCACCTGGACCGTTTGGCAATACGAGAAAGCCAACTGGGACGTCCTGAATAATGCCTTCCGTAACTTTAACTGGTCACTATATGCTTCCTCGATAGTGACATTGATGGCAGTGCTGGAATGATCACAACTGTGATTCTTTTAGGGATGCGTGCTTTTATTTCTAACAAAATATAAGCATCAAGCCTCAAGAAAAGTCCTGGTTTAACTCTGAGTGTAAAGAAGCTATCAGACTTAAAGAAGCAAGTTTCCGATCTTATAAAGTCAACCCTACAGAGGAAAATTGGAAAAGGCAAAAACAAACACATCCTACTCCTCGCCTCCTACCGACCCTTAGCACTTACGTCCCTTCTTTCTAAGGTGATGGAAAAGCTGATGAACTGTAAGCTTAAGGAATATTTCGAAGACCGAAAGCTTCTCTATTACCGCCAAAAATGCTGCTATGTGCTTATGTTTTCTGTGTCGGTGTAAAAATTATTTTTCCCCTTCTGATTTGGCTACAATTTATAACGCATTTATGCGCCCAAAACTCGAGTATAACTCCCACCCCTGGGCAGGTGCTTCGCAAACATCCCTACACCTGCCCGAAAGAATACAAAAAAGAACGTAGGGATTAGTAGGAAATAGAAATGTCTCATCTCATCTCGTTCCCTGACGCAATATTTCACGTCATTCGTTATTTTATCGTTTCTTTTACAAAAAATGTTGCATTCCTCCCCTTAAAAGTTTCTCCCGTAAGACTCGTCTCGCAAGGATTGCTCATCAGTTTACCTTTGAACACAATTTCGGACGCACCGCGAAGTATAGAGATTATTTTTTTAGCCGAACAACACGAATTCGGGATAGCTTTCCCAATATGAATCGATACCTTCTGTTATCCCTCCCTGTCTTCCTAATGCTCCCGCAGTGTGGGAATTAGCGCGTACTATTTACAAAAAAAAAGACATTGGCGCAAATTTATAGACAAATAAAGTCGAAATTATGTGAAACTAGTTCATGTTTTCGAACAAATTTCAACTTACATAGTTTCACACAAAATAAATTTTAGTGTCGAGATTAACGTCTATAATTTTGCGCCATTATTTCGAATGTCGAAGGGCTTGTTTGATAATTTTACAGACACACAAGAGCAGGTACATGCGAACAGCCATGCTTTTCTTTTGTTAAATAAAAATACTCGCAGCATTTCGAATTGTTCATTTGAACTCATTAAAATGTTCGCAAAACAGACCTTTGTTTTACCAGCTTACATTTTTAGTTGCATGCTCATTTATACAATTTGGCATCAGATATGCCTTTTAAAACCACAACCATATTCATATATCCTATGCGGCTGACCAGCCTTTAATCATAATAATTGGCATCACTTTATTTTGAACTACATCCAGTGCATGTGAAATGGGCACTCATCTTGAGATTACCATACTTTCTATACGAACATATATACAGGAAAATCTCTCTAAGGCGGACAGCAAAGTTAATTAGTAAAGATTCAATTGTCAGCACTCTTAGGGCCATAGTTTTCCAGATGTTCGTTTGAGATGAAAGTAATTGTTTTCAGTAAAAAAAAAACACAATAATTACAAAAAAGTTACGAAAAAGTCCCAGAATTGATCTCAATATTATCAAAAACAACTTGTTTCTGGAATTTTCAAAGGGTTTACATTTTTTTTTTTTCAAATAAATAAATAAGTTTATTGGCGCGACAGCTCCTTAAGGAGCCAAAGCCAAGTGGTTTATACACTTTTTCAAATGTTAAGCAATTTTCAATTGATAGCATTATCTATTTTTATTTAATCTCTTTTCCTGAAGACATTAAATCTCAATGGAGATTTGAAAATAAAATAAAAACTCTTAAACAAAATAAGTAACATGTTTCGTTAAATTGAATCGTGTCGATTTTGTCCTCTATTACCCAGATCATTTGTTTAAAGTGTGAAACGTATACAAGGTCATTTATTTAAAAAAAATATATAATACCTATGAAGCTATCTGGAATGAGAGACTACACTGTATAAGCGTATTCAGCTCTTCTTACTTTTTATCACAAGCATCTTTTACAAAAGTTGGATTTAATTATAATACATCAAATGTGCCTACAGCACCAAGAGGCCATTTTTCTTCCCCACTCGACGTGCCCAATCAAAGGAACCAAACTAATTACAACAACAGTTAATTTGTGTAGCTAGTTTCCATTTTTCTTTGTTCTTCGTTAAGTGGAAAAGTTTTATGAAAACCTTGACCTTCAACTATGATGGTCATGGCAGCAAAATGTATAAGTTTTAAGGCTTTAAGCCTTTTTTTCTATAATTAATTATTTTTTAGTTTTTGAAGAACCTCCCTAAGCCTTTTTCAAAAAGTTTAGCATTCATCTTTGTATACTGTTGCAAGTCTAGACAACTCTACAGGAACAGCTCAGTAACAGCACCAAACAGCAGGAGCAGGAAAAGCACAACAACAAAAAAAAATGTTTAACCAATTCTATCCAGAATCCAGACACACAACCACATCAAAAGCTGCAGGATCATTCTTTTAGTCTCCTTTTTCTCTGGATGAATTCTGTTTAAACATTTGCAGGAAGGCAAATAGAATGCAGAGTTAAAATAACTACCCGCAGCTGGATGAGAGATGTTTTGTCGTCCTTGACGTGTTCTACTTGTGCTATGACCAGAGTCAGCATAGTCTACTAATTTGATATCCTCATAGAAAAGGATACTAAATTAGTTTCTCTCTTCGCAAACAAAATAATATCTTTCATCCTATTTTGTTTTTTTTTCCTATATGCTTAACCCTAAAGGATTGTTGTTTGTTATGACTTTGATATCATGTCCTCCAGGACACAAATACACAGAAAAAAAAACTACAAACGATGGTGTTACTGATATGTGTCCAACCGAAATGTTTTGTTTAACTTGTCAAAGAAGTCGAAAGGACATAAATATAACCTCCATTTTGGGTCTACAAGCTCGTATGCATAGTTTCTTCTATTAAAGGCAAACCGAGATAATTGTCTTTTTGTGGGTTAAATTTGTCCTTTATTTGGTGGGTGCCCAGGAAGCAGGAGCAGGGATGATGATATTATTCTGTTGGGACAGGATATGAATTGCAAAATAGACACACCATTTGTTAAGAGGACATAAAACTGAAGGAACTGAACTAAATACACATCCGACAGCAGTTTTAGTGGTCCTTGCAGGATATTAAAATAAAGAAAAAAGCGTTGCAGTGGGGGCATGCGGTTTTCCTTTTTTGTGCATTTTTTTGTATATGAGTTGCGTATCTGGTATGAGTCACGGATCATCAATACTCTGAGTCTGACTCACAATATTCGAGTAATTTATCGACCACAAAGAACTAAAATGTATCTTTTTATCTGTCCGATGCACAAGCAATTGATGTATCTGATGTTTGGCTTTTTTTATTTATTTTCAGTTTAATGTTTGCTTTTTTCTGTTTAGTTTTCCTTTTTGTTATCGAATAGCTAGTTTTGATCTCTATTTCGATGGAGGGGGACATAGCTATAAAGAGGATAGTTTTAACATTTTAGTTATCCTCTGAGATAAGTATCGATGGAATGGCTATTTTATTTCTTAGTTTATGTTTAGACACAGAAGAGTATTTTCGATACCTTAACTTGAAGATAGTTTTTATGACCGATTAATTATTTAAATGGTGCCATTTGTACCATTTATTTTAATGGTTGCAATGGTGGAAAAGCTTATTTTAGCATCCAACACACATTTTTTTAATTCTAACATTTTTCTTTATTTTACGAATAAAACAATAATCCCAGTGCCCCCTTTTCAAGGATTTTGTACATTCTTTTTATATATTGTATTTTGTATTTATTATGTAAATTGTAATTACAGAACAAAATTAATGCATATTAATATTTTTAAACATTTAAAGAAAAAAAAATCTAATAAGAATTAAAAATTTAAAAAAACAAAATTTACACAAAAAAAATTGTTTTTTTTAAATATTGGAAATAAAAAAAAATAAAAAATAATTTACAAAGTAACTCGGGCTAAATTCTTATGAATATCACATCTCAAAGAAAAAAACTCCCTACAGGTGATCCACACTAAACACATTTCATTTAAATATTCTTGTTAATTGTGTTTTTTATAAAAAAGCATGGAGTTGTTTGTGAAGCCCTTAGTATATCAAAGTTTTAATATAAAGGGGAAGAGGTGGTGGAAATACTCTGAAATTGCTAGGGATGGCTGATCATGCCCCTAGGGGCTAGGATCTAGGCTCTAGGTTAAATGAAGATACATATAGCCTCTTTAAAACACTTTTTTTTTAATCTTAATTGCTTAAATGTAACAGGGAGGAGGAAGAATATTTTAGAACCTTCTCGCGACATCTAGACAGTGACAAATGATAGCATAGTGCTTTGGACGCATTAAATTCCACACGATTTGTATGCCCTATTTGACAATGCTGTGAAGGTCAGAATTTAATGACCCTACTTATTGCCTTTGACGATTCATACCCAAATAGCAGGGGTACGAATCTTAATACGAATATGAAAAGCTAGGAGTACTATCATCATCGAAGCAGTTTAGTGGCTTAAAAGTTTCCGACGGAGATCATTTATAAAATGCAAAGGAGAGTTAGAGACAGTAGGTAGGGAGCCTTGAGGCACACCAGCAATTGTTTTGAAAATACTCAACTTGAACTCATCCAATAAAACTCGTATTGAATGGCCCAAAAGGAAAGTTCTAATTCATCAAAAGAGGTCAAGGCCAACGTCGATCCGAAATGAACGTATTTTCCATTAGAGAGCCAGGTGACATTCTCTTTAAATTGCTTAGAAATAAAAATAAGCGAAATAATCTTATTTTCTCCCAAACAATGTACGGATTAGAAGGTTTTTGAATGAAGAACAACAACTTGTGTGTACTGCCACCAAGTGCATAGACTGGAGTTATAGCCAAGGAAGCTAACCCGACCATCAGACTCTTTTAGGGGGACTTTATCGCTTTATTTTCAGTTATATCGAAAAACCTTTTTGTTCCCGAGCTGGGTTTGAACAAGCGATCCAGCGATTGCAAAAGCCACACACACTGTATTTTTTTTTTTTTAATTATTAGATTTTCTTTCGTTTTTCCGAACACAGGCTAGACGTACGAAATAACGTGACTCATGCTGATAAGACTCATAACCGCGATACAGTGGTTCTTTCAACCAAAATCGATCGCAAGCATCAGGCGAACTTGAAAAAGAACAGGCGCAAAATTCCAAAATAATTTCGCTCAAATTCAAAAAAGTACAAGGAGAGAAAATGAAATACAAAATAGGCGGAGTTTTGTTAAAGTGGAAAGTAGATGTAGATATTGGTGTGTGTGTGTGTGTGGATTTAACGAGAGGGTTTGTGGGTGTAAGTTAACAGGCTGTCTGTTGGTGTTGCTGCAATCAATGTTGTCGCATGACGTGAACACGTAAAATTATCGTCAGTAAGCCGACTTTACACAGACAACCAACTCTTTGTTTGTTAAATTAATAAGAATTAATAAAAAAAAATGGGAACGACTAGCTTCCACGTATCTGATCTTATGTGCCTAAATACATTGGAAAGCAAGATCTGTGCCAGAAACAAGTAACATTATTACATTATAGTAACGGCTATTATTAAAAATGATGTATGCCATCATATATCTTAAATAACAAGGAATTTATGAAAAATGTATTTCGAAAATTATACGGCCGGTTTTGATAAAATCCTGTTTTTTTATTTTTTAGTTTTATGAACATTTTTTTTTTAATTTTGGTATGTACTTTTTTAGAGTTTATTAATATACATGTGATTATAAAATTTAAAATAATTTTTTTTGATTAGTTTTCAAAATATTGGTTTTTCAAAAATTAATTTTACATAGAAAAAAAGTTATAAAAATGTTGATATGCAAAATTAATGTGGCTACCTAGATCTTCTCAAATATAAAATTTGACAGAAATCCAAATAAAAAATAAATAAAAAAACCGTTGTATGAAAGGCGGAACCTTTTATAGACTTTTTCCGTAAATTTGGTACTAATCAGAAAATAGCCAATACAAACAAAAAAAATCTAAAAATTTTCATCAAAATCGTTGGAGCCGTTTTCGAAAAAAATAAGCTTTTCCTAAACGGTCATATGACAGGTACAGTTATTTTTAGGCCTAAAAATAAAATTTCAATTTCCCCTTTGGGGAATGCCAAAAGAATCATTTTTAAAATATTGATTTTTCAAAAAAAAAAAAAAAAATTTATATACAAAAAAAAATTATTAAAATATATTTTTATGTTAAATTACTTTGGCTACCAACATCATCTTCAACATCAAGTTTTACTGTAATCGGTTAACCAGTTTTTTTAAGAAAGTCGAAGAAAATAAAAACGGTCCAATGGGGGTTGCCGTTTTTAGCCCCCCAATTTAAATTACCACCAACTACAATTTAATACACTGATTTTTTTTATAAAAAAATTGCAGCCGTTTTTGAGAAAAATAAGCTTTTAATTAACGGTTATATGGTACCGTTAATTTTTGAGCTAAAAAAATAACCCTATGTATTAAATTGAAGACGATTGGCCCAGCCGTTTAGGCTGTAGTTCAAAATACATACCTACAGACAGACAGAATTTTACCAGTAGATAACTCAAATATGTTTTTCTATCATTGATTGTAATGGCATGTTTGATCGTTAGGTCAACATTTTAAATCTGTATGAACATGAATGCATAACTTGCATTATAGAAAGTAAAAATAACGTAACACACATATATTAAATTATCACCTGTAATCACCCAGAACTGCGTTACCAAAAACCTACATATATTTATCATGCAAAGATGTGATTGTGGCCGAAAACGTCCGCATTTGAATGACTTTTCCAGCTTTATACATTAATAAAAAGTCGCCTCTATAGTTGTAAATTTCCAAAAACTTAAAAAACAACAAATATTCTAGACAAATAATTCAAAGCAATATTTTGGGTAGGTAGATTTAAATATATATGTTGTGTAGATTATAATTTACCATAAACTCAACCTTAACATAACTAATATTAACCTTAAACAATTTTTGAAAAACTCTGTTTTGATTCAAGTGAATTCAGATTCAAACATTTCTGCTATGTCTTGAAAGCTTTTAGTGTTTTCTGAAGCAAATTAGGAAACGTTGAACGTCATTTTGGAAATAAATCACTTGGAAACGCATACCATTTAATTATTAAAAAAAACTAGAAACATGCAGTCAATCATTTCGTCTTAAAACCAATGTTTCCTGACAACTCTGTATATCTCATAGATAGTAGTTTTCTATGAGATACTTTATTATAGAGCTAAAAATAGTCCCACTCATTCGGTTATTCTGATGAATTTGTTGTTTTAATGTTTTTTAAATTAACTTTTCTAGGTACTCAATGAAAACTTTCATTCAGAAGAAATGCAGTTCAGAATTACGTGCCTTATAATTCTACAAGAATGTTTAAATTCCAAACAACTGTATGCCATTGAAATGTTGTAATTCATGATAACAGTTTTTGAATGCAGAGAAATAATATCGTAACTCAAAAAAGTTCTTTTGAAAAACATTTGGCTTTCTACGGAGACTTCGTTGGTATTTTCGGTTTGAAAGTTAATAACATTCCTGCAAATTTTAACAGTAAATTTGAAGAAATAGAGGTATTTCTGTAATTTTTTTTGGAAAGAAACTAAAATGTCAACCCAAAGAAGGAGAGGAAAAACATACGACTTGGTATTTTGAAATAACAGGTAATCCAATAGAAAGCATTTTGACTTGCGATTGTGCAGATTAATTTTAAAATTTGGAACATAAGGTTATTTTGACATCCTACAGAGGGATTTTTTGAATTTTTTTAAGCTCAAATATTAACGGTACCTGTCATACAACGGTTGTGTAAAAGCCTATTTTTCTCGAAAACGGCTTCAAGAATTTTTATGAAAAATAAAACAGTGTGCTATTGTTGGTAAGGTGAAAAAAGAATTAAGATAGTCGGCTTAAAACGGCAGCTCCCATAGGACCGGTTTTTTTTTATTCGACTCTCTCGTGAACTGGTGAACAGATTACAACCAGAATTTATATTCAGGAAGATGAAGTTAGTCTAAGTAATTGGTATAAATTTAAAATATTTTCGAAAACTTTTTTTTTTGTATTTTTAATAATTAAAACATTTTTTTTTGTAAAATCGAAGCTTTGAAAACGCGTAGGTAAGTGAAAAGTTGTTAAATAAAAACCGTTTTATTTAAAAACCGTTCCTACGTTTACGAAAAAAAAAATCACACAGTTTCGTATTTTTCCACTGAAAATTGTTTTACGTACAATCAAAAGTCACGAAAATCGAATACAAAACTTTGAAATTCTTCTTATAAATACTTATCAGATTTATTTGACGCTGTGACTGCACATAATAGCAAGTACGTGCGATCCATTTGTCTAATTTATTGCGTTGTTTTAACAGTTGTTATTTGGCAACTGGCTTGTCAATATGACGTTTGTGTACAGTATGCATTGCCTTTTCATCTTGAATATAGACTTAGCCCTGAGCAGGGCTTACTATTTGAGGAAACTTATGTATTTCCAAAATCAGTGGTCAGTTAAAAAAAATTATAGAACTCATGGACCACATTTAGGTCGTCATAATGGTACAAATGAATGAACTATACATAAAACCATCACCAAATTCCGACAGACATATTTGTCTTTAACTTTCTTCGACTTCATAGGAAGTAGGTATAATGCCATGTTTAATAGCTATATTAAAAATGCATATCTTGCCTGACAGGTAGGGCAAAGTAAATCAAAATTCGGAAGTCAATTTTGAGAAAATTAAACTTCGCTTGACAGTTATGTGACAGATATCTACATACAAATAAAATTTGCCGTTTGGGCTGACTAAATTCGGAGACAATTTTTTTTCGTCAAGTAGAACTTATGTGAAATCGTTACGTGACGATTGAATAAAATCTTGAATGCATTCCCCTAACCACCTTCCTAATGTTAGCAAATCTATTAGATTAGCCATAAGAAATGACCAGTTCCAGTTATGTAGGTACAAACCTACCTAACCTTACGCCTTTGGTTGTAACTACATTTTACCCTTCACTAGCTTGGTTTGATCTCAGCCACACGATCCCAGAAAGTGGGCAGCCTTGTGAAATAAAATAACGTTCGTTATTTTTCAAAATAAATTGCACCCAACTCTTATGCACCTTTGCTCTCATTTTCAGCCTTTTTAAGTGTATGCCGATGCCGAAAATAATGTTCGCAAATACCGGTATAATTTTCCGGTTATTTGCTCGGGCCTCTGTCAACGTTTTCTTACCGACCGAATTCCCCTGCCCGCATCGTTCATTTTGCTATGAAATATCCTCAAAGTTCCAATATATTTGTATGTACATACATACATACATACATTGTACAACGTTACCCAGGGTATGGGGGAATAGTAGTTAACGAATTCGAAATATTTTTTTAGGTGCATTGCACCCGACATCTGCTGTAAAAATTGCCCAACACACAAACTATGGACAGAAAAAGAATGGTATAAGATACACAGATACAAGATACTTGTTGAAGTTTCGCAATCAACAAACAAAAAATACGGATGGCAGAAGATAAAAAAAAAAGAAACGGAAAACCAAACAAAGAGGAGAGAACAAAGATACAACAAACAAAAATAAGAATACAAATTAATTCGATTATCCACGCACCAATCCGAGTCCAAATATGTTGAAAGATTCCGCAATAATTATGCTTCCACTTCCATCCAGATGCTGCTACTCTCAGATACAATAATAATTAATTAAAACCAAGTGAATGTATCTTTAACAAACACTTTGGTATTCTCTTTTTGATTACTTCTTTCACTTCACATTCACATTTCACTTTGGATTCTGGTGAATCACTTAATAAATTTTATCAATTTCAATCTGATTTTTTTTTTCGTTCACATAGAACAAGATACTATAAAATATTTTTGTATCTTTAACATAACAGATACCATACGAAAGATTCAGATACACGATTCGTCAAAATTTTTGTTTCGACAATAATTTTACGCGCTAACGTAGAACGTACCGCTCAATATGCAGTTACCGTGCAAACTAACTGTTCGTGGCGGTCAGGCTTGGCGCTCTAGTCTTTTGCAGATTAAAGTCTGCACTTAGGTTGGCATTTTGTTTGTTTTTGGATTGGGGGAATAAAGGGGAGCCGAAGTTGTACTAAAACGAGCTGCGATGAAAAACTGGGAACAGAATCTCTTTGCAGGAAAAAGATATATTGGGAACAGTTTTTGGTGCGCATGTTTATCACTTGGGCTCTCCCCAAAGCATTCGTATCTTATTTTGGTGTTCTTTTTTTCAAAAATACTTGCTTCACCGGTTTTTGTGGTACCACTACCAATTTGGTCTGGCGTTTTGCTCCTCAGATCCAGCTTCAGCCTCGTCTCATCAATGGTGCGTCATGTCGTGCCTTTGTCATTGGAACGCAACAATTTTTCGTTGGGTTGTTAAATTAAATCTTGAGTGTTGCCTTGTTGGACTTGGATTGGAAGTCTTTTGTAAAAAAGATGAGAAAAGACAATAAAATTCAATGCAACAAAATTATACGGATATGCCTTCCTATGATGGAATGTATGAGGTGCATGAACCTGCTCATTTCTGTGGGAATCGGGAGTTGGTTTGGATTCATCAATAAGGCACTTAAATTGCAGAACTTTGAACCCGTTTTCACAAATCCTTTTTTTTTTTTTGGTTTTAAGGTGTCCCTGGAGGATGAAATTTATTTTGAATTCAAGGAATAACGTAACGGTAACTTTCAAACATTCGTTTAAAAAGAATTTTGCATTTTGGTTGTGTTCCAGTTATTTTGGGTAGCTTAGCTACGGCGATGAACTCCTTAAAAAAAACCCAACCGTTACTAAAGGTACTTCCATAGTAAGTACTTTTTCTTTTATAAGTTATGCATTTGTGCAGATTAAAAATTTTGAGATAACAATCAAGCATGACATTACGATGATAGAGAAACATATTTGAGTTACTGGCAAAATTCTGTCTGTCTGTCTGTCTGTATGGACGTATTTTGAACTGTAGCCTAAAAGGTTGAGCTAATCGTCTTCAAATTAAGAAGATAAGGTTATTTTTACAGTCTACAGAGGAGTTTTTTTTTAATTTTTTTTAGCTCAAAATTAACGGTACCTGTCATATAACCGTTATGTGAAAGCTTATTTTTTCTCGAAAACGGCTTCAAGAATTTTATGAAAATAAATAAAAATAATTCAAGAAGATGTAGATAGCTTTAGTAATTTTGCATTAATTTTTTTAATTTTTTTTTGTTGAAAAATCAATATTTTGAAAATGGGTAAGTGATTTTTTTTAAATTTTGTTTTAAATGTATGTTATTTTTGTGCTTAAGCTTGTATTCTTATTTTTTTTTTTTTTTTTTTTTTACAGTAATTTATCTAAAAATCGTTCCTACGATTTAAAAACAAAATTCTAACTTTTTAACTTTTCTTAACGAAATAACATGGCGTGTAAATTATTTCATTCAATACAATTTAACGTAATTTATTCAAACAATCAAAAGTCACAAAAATCGAATAAATGCTTTGAAGTTAACTTTAATTTTCTTAAATTTTACTTTACAATGTGACCGCACATATGAGCAAGTACTGCTCTGAAGGCTTAGTTTTGATATGATTGCAGTGTTTGCTTATAAATTGGCTTTGTAAAAGCTCAAAGTTGTATTGCGTAGGACCATATAAGTTTAAGCATTTGCTTGTAGATATTTAATTTAATTTTGGTGGGGCAAAACCCCATTTATTTGGCTTAATACAAGCTATTTCGTAATTTTACTTAAGAACTAAGAAACTAATGAGCTAACTGTTTGGGAGGTTTAGGAGACGAAGCTTTAGGCAGGGGGTACTGATATTGACGTCAAAACGAGATGGAAATGGGAATAGTCTTCAGTTGAAGAAATGCTCATATAAAACTTGATGTCATTTGTGTACAATGTGTGTACAACAGGAATGTTTGACGACCATTTCAATGTCGTTAATGGTAAGAATGAAAAGGAGAAAGCCTAAATGGCTGCCTTGGGGAACACCGGATGTAGCTAAGAAACGGCTTGATAAGATGGATCTGAATCTAAACCGAAAACTGTAAGAACGGTTATCTAATTAAGAAGAAATCCATCTCAAAAGAACTTGTTCAAAGCCGATTGTGGATTGTACTGAGTTAATATAGATGAGCAGGTACTTACCATATTTTTTCTCAGTTCGTCTTCTGTAGCTTTTAAGATGCTCTTTTAATTTAGCCGGATGATTCAAGTACGGTGGCATCATCAGCTTATGGGGATAACATGCCGTCTTCTTTCTTGAGCTTAGGTATATCGAGTATAAAGTACGGACATCACTGGGCCAAGCACAGTTTCTTGTGGAACACCAGCATTTGTCTTTTAAAATTCCATAACACTCTTTACATAGTTTGGCTCGGAACATCCTATTGCTAACCTAGGTAGGAATATAAATAGAACTTAGTATATTTGTTTAAGTTAAACATATTCTAATTTATGAGAGGAGTATTATACTCCACTCCTTTCCTACTGGAGAGAATAGGATTTGAGTACGATTTGTTGTATGGGTAATAGGAAGCTTAATGGGATTTGAATTTGAATTTAAAACGGATAGTTAATTGGAAAGATGTCAGACAGGAAACGAAAGCGTTCACGTTAGCATTTACCACCACATAAATAACCTACAACTCCACACTTTGGTTCTGAAGGTATACGCTCCTTCGAGAGATAGTTGCGGCACTTTTCGAACTTTCCAATTTGAGCCGAGGATGTTGCTTTCCACGTCATCTCCTCACCGTATGGGCTCAGCTAGTTTCTCTTTCCCTCCTCTGAAAATTTCTTTACGTAATATCTAAAATAAGCCATTCTTCTTTTCATTGGAATTTTTGCTGATTGACATTTTTGTGCAGATGGACAATTTTTGAAACTCGGAATACATTTTTTGTTTACGGGAGAGATGATACAAAACAGATTCTTTTTGCGGTATCTTGGGGTCGCTAAATTTGACTACTTTTTCTAATTCGAGTTTTTAATGAAACTCCAAGATTAATCTGCACGGAACCGTGTCATGTTAATTCTGTTAGTTGATAAATTGGATTTCGGATTAAAAACATCACCTCATATATCAATGAAATCGAACAATGGGTCTGGTGAATAAAAAAAAAGTTAAAGATATTTGTAGAGGAAGCTAAAGCTAAATAGTCATAGCTTTTACTAGTAGCCTAAGCTAGACGGCTCTAGCTTTAGCTTTGTTTTATGTGAATAAAAAACAGATTTTACTAAAAAGCTTAAGCTGCAAAATTCTAGCTTAAGCTTTGCATTTTCAGCTTTTGTTTGTTTATTCACATGTCTTGGATTAGGTAGCTTTAGCTAAAACTGATCGTACTCATACTATAAATGTGAATGTTTGTATGTTTGGATGTTTGTTTACCAATCACACCTCAACGGCTTAACGGATTTTGATGAAATTTAGTAGGTAGATATATAATGTGTGTGGATTGAAACATAAGCTACTTTTTATCCAGGTAAAATTAACACACAATGTGGAAGAGTCTTAAGTGTCAAATACTGCATTGCTGGAGGATTGTTTGTTATTCTTTCATACCTTAAAGACTACTCGAATTTGTGAAGTTGGTAGACGAAAGAGTTACAGGATTCACTAAACCATAGATATAATTTGTGAAGTTTGATAGACGGAAGAGTTACAGGATTCATTATGCTACACAGTCTACTTTTATTCTGAAAAATGCACCTTTTCCTGGGGGAGAAATCTGAATATTTTTTTTTAGCGAATTTTGATTTAAATATACTTAATCTGAAGTCCAGGCAGACGAACTCGCTGGTAGAAGCAAGTATTTTATTAATCGGAGAACCAAGGAAAGGGGTAAACTCTATACACTTTTCCGCTGCATTGCATTGCATATTGTTTCTACATTAGGACTGTGAAAGCCTTTCCGATTAACATATATACGTATGTTCGTATATGTCATGTTCGCACTATTACTAAAAAGTATTCTAAAACTAATAGTAGTCAAAGGTTTCTAGACAGGGGTGTTGAAATCTTGATATGTTTTTAGCTTTTGCTTAAATATTTTAGCTTAAGCTATTTTTTATTCACACGAATTGATTTACATGATTTCAGCGTTTGCTATTTCAAAATAGCAGTTGCTAAAAAACTTTTTTTTTCTAGCTAGCTTAAGCTGGGTTTTATTCACACAAAACCTAGCTTTTGCTTAAAAAACAAAGTTTTAGCTTTAGCTTTTTTTTTATTCACAAGACCCAATATCAATGTTTTATATCGAAATAAAAACTGTTCCTGATTAATAGAGTACCATAGCTAAGCACTATTTGCGATGATAGGATTTAAACTGTTAAAGGAATGGGAAACGTTTTAACCTCTTTTTCAGTTGAAACCCCTTTGTACTCAAGACTAAAAAGGTGCGAAGCTATTAGATCCACCTGGCCCTAACGTTCCTCTTCTGGTTCAGAATCTAAAAATGACTTCGATGAATCTGGAGGTTGATAGCTAACTGGAAGATTATCTACTATTAAATAGTAAAATCATTAACAAAGCTTTAAGACATTTTGGCAAGAAAATTTTGGTATTAGAGGTATACTGCAAGGTGCTGTCCTGTTCTTCCTTTCATAGGAGGCAGTTGTCAATGAACTTCTTATTAACCTAGAAGCTGTGGGATTCAAATTATTAGCATATTAGCAGGGAAGCATCTTCAAATTTAATATAGAAGAAAGAGACGAGAAAGCAACTGTGGCACTTTTCTCTTGAAAAAACGCCAATGGGAACAAATTAATTCTATCTCCACTAAACCTACTGAGAATTCTCCTTTGATGACCCCAGTGACCTGATAAACAAGGAAATTAACAAACTTCATCGCTTCATTTCTTGCAACATTATATGGCATCCTTGCATATGAAATATAGTAATATCATGAGGCAGCTTCTAGTTAAGCGAGGTAGAGCCACAACGTCGCTGCAAAAGCTTTTTCTGTCAACACGATATACATTTGTATGGGTTTTGTAGAGTAGAAAGATATATATTGATGAAAGAGTAGGTTGTATGGTTTAGTTAGAACGAGTACAAGAATAGGCAGAAATAATGAATAATAAGTACGAATGAAAGGTTCAAAAAGTGACACTAGACCATTATGGTATGGTTGAGTAAGGGAAACAAAAATTCCTTTGATTTTTCGTGAACGAACCAAAATTGTGCGTCTTCAATTATTTTTGGGATTATGTATTCTTCAAGAAATTTTGTTATTACTTTATTTTCTGTATTTCTTAGACCGAAATCAATTACCAATGTTGCCATATTCGGATTTGACTGTTTAAAGTTTTAATATGTATTGTTCAATTTCGAACGTTAGTTAAATATAAAACTGGTGCCATTTGGAACTATGTTGTTGGTACAATAGTATTTTGGTACTAGATTTTTAGTACTTAGTACTAGAATTTAGAACTATCGTAGTTTTAGTACTATATTTAGTACTAAATTTAGTGCTTAGTAATAACTTAGTACTTATTAGTAGATTAAGTACTATATTTTGTAGTTAGTAGTAGATTTAGTACTAGATTTAGTAGCGATTAGTAGATTTAGTAATAGATTTTTTGACGTGATAAGTGAAGAAACTCTATGGCAATAGCATAGGTACAAAACTCGGGAAACAATGTGTTTTATTTGTAAAATAAGTAACGAGGTAGGTACTTCAACTCAAATTAAATTTTTTCAGATTAAAAAAAATTGATATAATAATAAAACATGGTAACCATTCAAAATTGTTCAAAAAAACCTCCTATAACCCACTTGAGTTTTCTCTTGAGCACCGCCGAAATGTTTCGTGCCTTTCGTAATTTTATCGTAATTTTTACAAACAATGCTCTAGCGAAATAGCCAGCTGCATTCCTCCCCTGAAACGATTCAACCGTAATACTCGAACTGATAGGAATGCCCATTAGTTTACCCTTGAGCCTAACTTCGGACGTACTGTTAAGTATAGAGATTCTTTCTTTAGTCGTACCACACGAATGTGGAATGCTTTGCCAGGCTCTGTTTTTACCTCCCATTTTGAATGGGTGAAGGTGAATGTGAATCCTGGGCCATCTTGTTCCTTAGAATTTTGATAAATGCCAAATAAGCCCAACCTTAACGAAAATATGAAACCAGCTTCAGGAAAATGTAAAAACTAAGCGAAGTCAATCCAAAAACCTTACATCACTTCCAAAGACAACATAATTTTTACCAAACCGATAAGTGTAACCTTAAATCTAGCCAACAAAATGTTAAAGGTTTGTGTTGGGGGTACCAACAATGTGTAGCAGGTACTAATCCAACGACCATTCCTAAGACGTTACCACAAAGAAAAAACTAGGAAAGAAAATATCTGAAAGATAGTTTTCCCTGCATTTGCATGTCTTGGCTTTGCAACTTCTTCTCCATATTCGTGGTCTTCGCGTTTACCTGATGGTAGCAAAACCATTCTCATTGGAGACAGATTATGTGGCGAGCGGATTGCATGCTCGTTCCTTGCGCCTTGCGGGTACTCTTCGTATTCTGCAGAATATAAATACACCAGCACTTGGAATGACGGTGGAGAGATAGACAAGAAGGATGTGGTCGTGGCGATGCAATTGTTGTCTAGTTCCAGTTCCTCTATATACCTATCCAGACACCGTCTATTGACCTTTTGACAATGCAGCAGCTTTTACTTTTCACCGCATAAAAAGGTATATAGTGAGTTGATAAAAGTTTGACAAGCTGTGTAGTCCTTGGTGATAAATGACTTGAGAAAAAGGCATTGTTGTGGGTATTCTTGAGAAAAAAAAGTCGCATCAGCTTCCATTAGTAACACGTAGAACTACTTGTCTCTAGAGGAAGCAGAAGCCTTCGCTCATTGATGGCTATTGTTCTTTTCACACTCTTTTCTTGAAGAGAATATCAGAGAATAGTGAGGTTGTTAAATAAGGAGGCGCATCTCAAGTTCTTTTACAATAAAAAAAAATGTTTATGAAGAAGTAAAACAAAAACGTGATATTTTTTTAAAAGGGAGAGAAAAATACCGCCGAAGAAAGGTATCTAACCTAAATAACTTCTGGATCAAAAAAATGCTGTGCAATCTTCATTTAGTTGGCCTCAGACAAGGAGTAGCCCAAAAATGCAACGTTTTTTAAGGCCAACCTGTTGAATTCCACATGTGGAGCCTTATTGCGAAATGTGGAAATGTAGAAGAGAATTTTTTTAAAAGCAAGGGACCCAAGATTCTTCCCTGTTGTACTCCAACTTAATTTGGAAAACTTTACTTAAATTCATAAATTCTCAAATGCAATGTTTTCGATCTAGAAAGAAGTCCTAAATGAGTCGAATATCCTTTATTTTCCTTGTTCGCGTTTTGTTCGTCCTTGAAATCAATTGCACTTTCCTCTTCCAAGGAATCTGGTTCAGGTGTTGAAACCACCAACTTTATTGTCATGGCAAGTATTATGAAAATCAGTATTTCCTAAATTGCAGTAAATTTCCTCTCCAACACCCACACACACTTATATTCAGTGAAAAAAAGAAGAACAATATCTAGAAGAGCAAAACGAACAAAAGTAAATTCCTCTACCGGGAAACCAGCTTGCAACTGCGATTACGATGGCACAACTGGAAATTTTGTGTATTTGAATTGAGAAGACTTTGGTGGCACGAAGGCGATGTGCAATGTTTGTAGATACATAGATACCTACGCGCGTGGGATATACTCTTCGAATGTGTTATAGCTAGACACCTTCAACGCCCTGAAGTGTATGTAACGCTCGAGGACAACAACCAGCCAGTTGACAAGGACGCAGCAAAAACGACGACGACGACGTGTTGGTCGTGTTTACACATTTGAGCTCTTGTTATGCCATTTTAGACGCGCTCATCCAGTGCCCTCCGTCCTCGCCTCCTGCCTAAACATCTTTAAGCTTCCCGTCGGATATTAACATGACATTCAATGCACTCATACGTGCGAATGGTGTAACATGATCCTTTATATCCCACAAAATTGCCGCTTTAATTTGTCAGCGGGCTCTTATGTTGTGTTCGCTTGAATTGGAGGATTGAGGCAGACATTACGACTCGGTCATGAATCCAACAACAACAAAAACAACTACAACTCAGCAACAAAGAGCAGAGTTATGAGTCTTTTGATGGTGTATTGCGAAGGACAATGGTAACGGATATGACGGTGAGAATGAGGTGTTAGGTGTTTGTTTTACGTTCCTAGAGGGCATACGAAGTGCGAAAAATTGTTGAAAATAAAGAAAGGATACGACCGGGCACATTTCATCGACTCAACTCCACCGGTATGTTACCCGTGGTAAAGAGGACCATATACCATACTGCGCCATTGAAGGAAGGTGTTGATAATTATAAAACATTTACAAGGATGTGTTTTATTATTTTGGTTGGCATATCCTTTTCGTGTGATGAGTGTTTGCTTTGCTGGTATATTGTTGTTGGGTGTGCAGTGCTGAAAGAGGTATCTGTATGGTGGAATGAAGATACCATGAGGTCTGACAGATTAAGTGTCAGGATTTTGTGTCTCTTAAGTACTGATGTAGGTATAGTCGTAATTGAAAGACATATAAACGGATACCTGACTATAGTAAGGTTGTTAAGAATAATAAGCGAAGCTGGGTACCTAGTCAGTGCTGCCAAAAAATGATGGTTTTCAGGGTTGACTATTCTAACATTCTTGGGCTTAGAACAAATTTCTATGCAACATACGTTATAATGTGGTAAACAGACCAGCTGTTTTGGGACTAAATGAAACCGAAGTAAGAGAAAATTCTGATCACTCGGAATTTATCCTTCATGGTTATAACTTAGTGCTATTATTCGTTGCCCATCACGGTCTCGCCATAAAGGTATATTTTAGGAACGATGTTGCATATCAACTTCTATCACAATACGGTCTGTGTACAAATACAGATTTTAACTTAATGTGGTTGAAATTTAGGGTGAACAAGCGCATCAAACATACTCGTTTCATCTATAGAATCCCTAATTTGGACAGAGTAACCTAGATAGATGGATAGATATTTATTTTTATTCATTTCAAGTTATATAAGCTAATTAACAATTTTTTTAAAAGAAAAAAATAATAGTGTTTATTCTTTTACTTTAGAAGTAAGTGGTGAATGACACATCAATATTTTTACATTTTATTATATATACACAGCTGGTCGAAAAAATAGGTGTGAAGAAAGAATTTGCTCTTAGATACGCGAACTGGAATGGACCTGAAGGAGTTAAAAAATGGCGTAATATCCTGTGGAGCGACGAGACTAAAATAAATTTGTTTTCTTCGGACTCCGGGCGTAATGTAAGACGCCCAAAAGGAAAAGAATACCATCCCCGCTATACACAAAAAACAATCAAACACGGAGGTAGCAATATTATGGTATGGGGATGTTTTTCCTGGTACGGTGTCGGTCCTATATTTCTCATTAAAACCATATTAACAAAATATGGGTATAGGGATATCTTGGAAAATGTCATGCTTCCATTTTGTGAAGAAAACATGCCCCTCCGATGGTGGGTCTCGTAAAAGATTGGTTCCAAGAGAAGGAAGTATCTCTTATCCCCTGACCTCAATCCCATTGAGAACTTGTGGAATGCACTCAAGCGAAAGTTAGGCCGGCAATATTTCACAAATGGAAACCAATTGTGGGAAGCCGTTCAAAGAGAATGGTATTCTATACCCAACCAGACATGCCAAAAATTGGTGGAATCAATGCCACGCCGACTCCAAAAAGTTCAAGCTAACAATGGAGGATACTCTGGTTATTAGAGTTAATAAAATCAATATTTTTTAATACTCTAGAAAGACGCGCCTATTTTATTGACCAGGCTAAAGTTTCGACAGTTTCGACCACTTATTATGAAAATGTTCTATTAATTCAAGATCCTATTAAAGTCTTTTATTTTCTTTGTTATTGAAGTTTTATTAAGAACATAAAAATTATAATGCAACTGAAAAAATGTAAAAAAAAATTAACTAATAAAAAAATAAATAGTCACACATATTTTTTTAACCAGCTGTGTATATATATATTATATATGTTGTGGGGTGACAACCTGTGTTAAGTCTTACGTTTTTTTACATTTTATGTGATTAAAATAGAGACAAAATCTAAAAAAATAATTCAATATTTTCATAGCTATTTGTGAATAACCAGTCTTTGACATTTTTACTTGCGATTATAGGGACTATAAGGCAAGTTATGCATTCGTAAAAAAAAAAAAAATTCTAACAATCAAACATGATATTACGATGATAGAGAAGTCAAAAAAAGTGGGTCCGGAAATTCCGTCCGTCTGTCCGTCTGTCTGTCTGTCTGTCTGTCTGTCTGTCTGTCTGTCCGTATCGATATCTACAGCCTAAACGGTTGGGCCGATTTGATTCAAACTTGGTATATAGTATTTTTAGAGTGCTCTACCCGACAATTTTCGGAATTGGCATTCTAGCTCCAAAACTAACGGTACCTGCCATATAACTTTTATTAAAAAACTTATTTTTCTCGAAAACGGCTCCTACGATTTTGATTAAACTTTCAGAATGATGTTTTCTGTGCAAAATCTATCTTTTAATTTTAATGGATTTTTCAGAAAAAGTTTTATAACGGTACCTCCCATATGACCGGTTTTTTAAAATCAGACTTTCTCGTTAACTAATTGACGGATTTTGATGAAATTTTCAAAATATGTAGTGTTTTATGATTTAAATAATATTGCTTATCAAAATTTTCAAAAACATTTTTTTTAAATTTTAATAATTTTTTTAAAAAAATATTTTGTTTTTTGATTTTTTGAAAACGGATGTATAGATTTTTTTTTAAATTTTTCTCCTAGTATAAACTATAGATTTCTTAAAATTGACATACTAAAAAAAATTTTTAAATATGTTTTCGAAAAGTTTTTCAAAAAAAACATTTTTTTGAAAAAACTGGTCGAACGATTTTGAAATGAAAAATTCATAAAATAGAAAACAGCAAAAGAAATAAGATGGCTTACAACATTTTTTCCAAACCTTATTATAGGTACCTAAATCCTTTATAAATTCCATTGGTCCCATATTGGGACGTATAAAGGTCCCTCTACCTAGCATTATTGCCATACTGCTGATTCCGACGAATCTTTATGCCAGTTGTTCAAATTTTTCCATACCAAAATGAAAATTTAACTGAAAAAAGTCCTTTGTATCTTTCTATTAGCAAATTATATTATAAACAGTAAGCAGCAAGTGGAAAGATAATACTACACTAAAAAACTGCAAAAGCTAACAATCCTAACGGGTGATTTTTTTGAGGTTAGGATTTTCATGCATTAGTATTTGACAGATCACGCGGGATTTCAGACATGGTGTTTAAGAGAAAGATGCTCAGTATGCTTTGACATTTCATCATGAATAGACTTATTAACGAGCAACGCTTGCAAATCATTGAATTTTATTACCAAAATCAGTGTTCGGTTCGAAATGTGTTTCGCGCTTTACGTCCGATTTATGGTCTACATAATCGACCAAGTGAGCAAACAATTAATGCGATTGTGACCAAGTTTCGCACTCAATTTACTTTATTGGACATTAAACCAACCACACGAATGCGTACAGTGCGTACAGAAGAGAATACTGCGTCTGTTTCTGAGAGTGTTGCTGAAGACCGTGAAATGTCGATTCGTCGCCGTTCGCAGCAATTGGGTTTGTGTTATTCGACCACATGGAAGATTTTACGCAAAGATCTTGGTGTAAAACCGTATAAAATACAGCTCGTGCAAGAACTGAAGCCGAATGATCTGCCACAACGTCGAATTTTCAGTGAATGGGCCCTAGAAAAGTTGGCAGAAAATCCGCTTTTTTATCGACAAATTTTGTTCAGCGATGAGGCTCATTTCTGGTTGAATGGCCACGTAAATAAGCAAAATTACCGCATTTGGAGTGAAGAGCAACCAGAAGCCATTCAAGAACTGCCCATGCATCCCGAAAAATGCACTGTTTGGTGTGGTTTGTACGCTGGTGGAATCATTTGACCGTATTTTTTGAAAGATGCTGTTGGACGCAACGTTACGGTGAATGGCGATCGCTATCGTTCGATGCTAACAAACTTTTTGTTGCCAAAAATGGAAGAACTGAACTTGGTTGACATGTGGTTTCAACAAGATGGCGCTACATGCCACACAGCTCGCGATTCTATGGCCATTTTGAGGGAAAACTTCGGAGAACAATTCATCTCAAGAAATGGAACGGTAAGTTGGCCACCAAGATCATGCGATTTGACGCCTTTAGATTATTTTTTGTGGGGCTACGTCAAGTCTAAAGTCTACAGAAATAAGCCAGCAACTATTCCAGCTTTGGAAGACAACATTTCCGAAGAAATTCGGGCTATTCCGGCCGAAATGCTCGAAAAAGTTGCCCAAAATTGGACTTTCTGAATGGACCACCTAAGACGCAGCCGCGGTCAACATTTAAATGAAATTATCTTCAAAAAGTAAATGTCATGGACCAATCTAACGTTTTAAATAAAGAACCGATGAGATTTTGCAAATTTTATGCGTTTTTTTAAAAAAAAAAGTTCTCAAGCTCTTAAAAAATCGCCCGTTATATATTTATGTGTTTATCCCTTTGTCGTGACGCATGTTCGTTCGAGCTTCACCCCAAAACGATTCTAAGGAAGTTGCACGTCATACAAAAAATATTAAAATAAAATCTTTGTCAAAAAGACGCCTGCACTTAAAAAGGATTAGCACATAAGAGCAAGTACGTGCGACCCAGTCGTGCCTTTTATTTTTATGAAATTTCAATAAGAAACTGTTTGCCTTATTGTTAAGGGTAATTTATTGAAAATATATGGAGCTGTATGCGTATAAAAATGTGAAAAAATGTGTTCTATGTGCAAATGGTACATTGACAAGGTTCATATTATTTAAACGCAGGTTATAAAATTGAGAGTTTCTACTCGGGATGTTTCCACTTTGCTTGAAAACTCTCTTAATACTTTAAATACATACAAATGTCTTATTGGTAAAATTCGCAATCTTCTAAATAAAGGGGAAGTTTCAGAATACCTATGTTTATTGAAAATTATTCGTATTAAATGCTTTTGCGCTATCAATAAGGGTCCAAAAGAATTAGCATACGAACCAGCCCAGCTTGTTATACCGTATTGCAGTTTTGAATGTGCAAGGTCGTTGTAAAAAGTAGCTAAAACTTTTTGCGAACAAAAAAAATGAATTTGATGCTCCGTCAGATTCCATTCAAAATATTGTTGCCAATTATCCTCACATTTAAATTATTATTACGGTTGATTTCAATATATGCAATTAAAGTTGGCTTGGCTTTCTGGCCAGAAAACACCCGAAGGAAGGTATGTTGAGATTTTTGCTGATTTAAACCAATTAACCTAGCTTGTTTATGAGCCAACCCGAATTTCTGTCATTACAGGTCAAGCCGCCAACACTCTAGACTTGTTCCTTACCTCAGATCCTGACAAACACAAAGCCAACTGGGACGGTCTAAATAATTTTTTTCAGGATTTTTAATTGGTCACTATGCTTCCTTGATAATGACGTTGACTTCAGGGCAGTTATGGTAACAGATATTTTTCTATTAGGAATGAGAAAATTCTTCCCGAATAGGTCCAATATCAAACCGAAAGATAACTCGTGGCTTAATTAGAGCTGTTAAGATATTATCAGGGTAAATAAGTTAAGTATCCGTTGTCATAAATCCAACACCAAATTCTTCGTCATCATCACTTCCTAAGCTCGTCTTTAATGATGCTCCTGTTGCCAGTTCTCAGGAAAAAACAGATCTGTCTTACAGCCCAATTTGCGGCAAACTCAACGCTGCCAGCAGTGAGTACTGAGAGCGTAAATGATTTTTTGGGACCAATCTTCTTTCGCACTCGTTCAGTCGCAAGAGTATTAAAAAATCTCAACATTCAAAAATCCACTGGCCCGGATAGAATCACTGCTATTGCCCTGAAGAGGTGTTCTTCTACGATGGCAAAAGCACTGCGTAAGCTTTTCCATTTATCCTATTCCTCTGGTCTCCTCCCAAATGAATGGAAAACAGCATTTGTCTGGCTTATCCCTAAAAAAGGCGAATCTTCTTCTCCCTCCACCTATCGACCCATTCTTTACAATGCAAGGTCATGGAAATGCTGAATAATTTTCAGCTTATGAAATGACGGGCAGTAAGGCTTTACAACTCTATGAAACTCTTCTTCGTTGGATTAGTAATTACCTTTCGAACCGCTCAATACAAGTTGGGTTGGACGGATTCAACTCTGATATTCACAAAATAAATGCTGGTGTGCCTCAGGGCTCTGTTTTGTCTTCGACCCTTTTTTCTTATATTCATCAAACACTTATTTTCTGAAAAAAAACTAATCCATTAAATTGTTTCGCTAACCTCAGTACTCTCAGCTTTTCATATTCGTTTCCAGATTCACGTCCATGTACCGTGTTCTCCGGATGTGGAACTGCAGCGTATGATAAGTTTATTTAATTCTGATCTTAACAGCATTATACAATGGGCGATGAGAAATCGTGTAGAAAACTCAATGCTGTCTTTTGTCGTTTAAGCGAAATATTCCCCCAATGCCACTATCCATGAGTGGCACTTGCATTGAAGAAACAGTTCACCTCTCTGTTCTTGGTATGTGTATTACAGACCACCTCCTGTGGAATGAATATTTGACGTCGCCAAGAATGCTAGAGTATAGTTCCAATATTTGGACAGGTGCTCCCATAACAGATGGAATTAAAAAAGAACTTTGAAAATGATAGGCGACCGAACAATAACAGAGCATAGACCATATGTTTCTTGCCTTACGTAATTTTATCGTGAGTTCAATAAACATTGCTCTAGCGAAAAAGCCATTTCCATTCCTCCCCTGAAACAATTCAACTGTAATACTTGCAATGCAAGGAATGCCCATCAGTTCTCTTGAGGTCAACTTCGGACGTACTGTCGAGAACAGGAATTCTTTCTTTAGCCGTACCACGTGAATGTGGAATGGCTTTTGCATCCTTCCCTATTTTCCTAACGCCCTCGCTGTGTTTAGTAAACATTACAAGGATAGTAAAAATCCTTTTAGTGCGGGCCACTTATAAAAAAAAATCCCATAAAAGTTAAAATGGTTCCCCCACTCTTTGAGTAATTAGCTCATTTAGTTTCTGTAATGTGATTTAATAGAACAAACCTAGTTATGCTCTGATGTGTGTCCTCAATTACTTTCTTCCTCGCATATGAACAAAACAAAAACCAAGCCACAGAAACCCACATCTGAAAGAAATCTCATCTCATCAAATATATCGCCTACATATCTTATCTAACGATGCAAATCCAAATCCAATCTCTTCTTGCAATTCAGGTAGCTCGGCGAACAGAAAATACCAAAGTATCCTATTCCAACGATCTCCTTGAGAATACCACACTTTCATTTAAAAATCTCATTGAGGTTGGCAAACACATGTACGAGTATAAAGAATACTCTCCATCTTGCCACAGATTTTTTTGTTAAAAGATTCTTTTGCATTTCATAGATACTTTCGCCAAATGGTATCCTGTACGTCATACTGTGTCCTTTGTGAAGACATATTTTTTTCTAGGTTATGGTGTGTAGATATGTTTGGTATACAAGTTGAAATAGAAATCATCCCAGATTTCCACATTCACTCTTGGGAATAACATCCTTTGGGTATATGGCGGCGAAAAGAAAGCATACATTACACAACGATTTACAATACTTTAGTTGAACGCATAAAATATCTTTTTTTGAGAATTTTTCTTAAGCCATAAACTGATATTCATATCCTTCCCAAATTTAGCTAAACTCTTTGATAATAAGTTATGGAAAGTTTGGCAAATGGACTTTTTCCATTTAGCCAATAAAGAAGGGAATTTTTTAAATGTGACCATTAAATTGAAGTGAAATTATTGGTGAAATTCTAGCAAAAATTATGACTTTTCCAGCGAATTTGCCGGAACTTTTCTTTTAGCCAAATTGCGATAAGCTGGAAAGCGTATATAATTCAAGGAAAGTACAGGATGAACTTACTAATCCTGGTGCAGAATGTTTGATTTGTATGAGATTTGTGATGCTTTTAAAGTTGGTTGTGCTCTGAGGTATGATAAATGACATTTGACTTGAGTGCCAAAAAAACATTATTTTGAATAACTTATGGTTAAACATGTAACATATCAACGTACTGTTAATAATTCAGGTTTTTTCAATAATAAAAGGTACTTAACCTAAACCAACCACTTTATTTTACGGCTAACAGTTTCCAGTTTGTAGCGAATGATGTTATGAATTTCTGTCAAACGTCCCCGAATCTTCTTCAAGACCTCGTTGGTATCCTAACTTTCCTGTTGGTGTCGGCCAACATATTCACAATCATAAGTAAGCATAGAAGGTGTTTCACCCTTAACGTCGTGGACAGTCATTCGATAAGCGAGCATCGAAAGTTGTAGATGTTAATCCCAGTCACGTTGATGTTGTTCGCAGAATTTTGCGAGATAATCTAGTATTGTTCAATTTAAGCCTTAAACCATGCCATCGGATTGAAAATGCCTAGCCGTTGTTTTTGTTTTTTCGATCCCTAAGCGCTTCATATCAGTGCGGTTTTAGGACAGGAAAGTCCACTATCGATCAAATATTCACATTACAGATCTTGGAAAAAACTCAAGAACTTCAAATCGATACCCACCACATTTTCATCGATTTCAAAGCCGCGTACGACAGCATTTATAGAGACGAGTTATATAGAGCAATGTGCAGTTTTAACATCCCTGCCAAACACGTCCGCCTGTGTAAAATTACGATGGAAAACGCACGCTGTTCCGTCAAGGTCGGTAAAGACATGACCGACACCTTTGAAATCAAAAAAGGATTTAGATAAGGCGATGGGCTGTCATGCGACTTTTTCAACATCATACTTGAAAGGAATAGTGCAGAACTCTCACACCAACACCAGAGGCACGATCCCTTTATAAGACCTTCATCATCCCAGTCCTGCTCTATGGTGCAGACGCATGGATGCTGTCAAAGGCGGATGAGGACAATTTAGGCTGTTTCGAGAGAAAGATTCTCCGTGTGATTTTTGGTCCCATATGCATAAACGGAGAGTTGAGAAGAAGATACAATCAAGAACTTTACCGGCTGTACAGCGACACAGATCTAGACAAAAGAGTAAAAATTCAACGTCTCAGATGGCTGGGTCATATAGAGCGGATGGGCATCAATGCTCCGGCCCGGAAAATCTTCGAATCCACCCCAGAAGGACGGCGCAGTAGAGAAAGACCGAGACTCAGGTGGCGCACACAAGTGGAAGAGGACCTCAACCGACTCCACGTGCGAAACTGGAGACAGCTAGCTACGGACCGAGCTGGCTGGAGAAGCTTGTTGATTGAAGCCCAGGTCCACCCCGGACTGTAGTACCACCTAAGAAGAAGAAGAAGAAGAAGCGCTTCATGGTCTTGGTAAATATTTCGGACTCAAATTTGTCGGCCTTGGTCGTTGTGGATATGCATCGGCATACCATGAATTAACCGGTCCACCTTTTCACTTTTGTTAGGTCTGGAATCCCTAAATATATATAATATATATATTAGAGGAATAAAAATAAAATAAATTTATTGGCGCGTCAGCTGCTTGTTATACAATAGTTTATCTCTGGTTTTGAAAATGTTTTGCTAAAAAATTCTATTGGTTATTCCATCTTTGAAAATACACCCCGGCAAACAAATTTACTCGCTTTCTTCAGGTAACTTTGTTGTTGGAGCGCTAATCAAACTTGACTTTATTTTATCGAAAGCCTGATCGCGCTCAGGAGTCCATTAAAACAGTTGATTTTTGTCGGTTAACCTCATAAGTGGCTTTCCAATTTCCGGGATGATCGTACAAACCTCCTGTAGTACGCAGCAAACCCCAAAAATGTTTGTACCTCATTTTACATCTTGGAGCTGGGGCCAAGTAGACACAGTCTCTGTCTTGGATGGGTCTGGAAAAATTATGCGATCTGAGATGAAATGACCCAGACATAGAACTTGGTTAGAAAACAGGTTACATTTTGCTCTGTTAGTTATCGGCAAACTATTTCAAGGTTCTAGAGAACTTCTTCAAATGGACTGCCGTGAACTACCAAGCATTTAATGATGGCAGTGGTCACTCTATAGAGGAATGTTTGTTTCTTGCAAACGAAGTACTTTCGATTCCAAGTCTACCAGACATCGAAACAAACTTCTTCTTTTTCTTTTCCTTCTTTTCCGCTTTTGCTTCTCTTTCATTGTCTTCTTCTTGATCAAAACGATTGTTATGAGGTTATGACCTCGACTGAGACCACAACTCTCCCTTTTCACTGATTCGCCTTAAGTCTCTAACAACAGGCTTCGCGGGTTGACATTAGACCACAAACATATTGGATTGGATTGGATTGTTCCATAATCTGATTCTGGACACAACTAATTCCCTATGTCGTAGCAGTTTTTTAGTAGCTTTTTTAACTGGATTTTCGATAATCTTCTTAGTGACCTGTGACTTACTCTTGTGTTTTTTGTTTTTCTTAGGTTTTTCAAATAAAAGATGACAAGATGAGTTCAAAAGGCTAGCTATTGCTTCAAGCTAAAAGACTACCCACTAAGAGAGCTTCAACTGTAGAATCCGATGATAAAAAAAAATTGCCTCAAAGTTCCTCATTATCGTTAGGTATAAAAGCCTCTTTTTTAACCAACAAAAGGGTTCCAACTTTGGCCTTACCTTAGTACACTTTCCTTGTAAAATAACATAGATAGCTGTTGTTACGTAGTTACCCCTCAATTATTGGCCAGCCCAAAACAGAACTCCATCATAATCCCTTTTCGTGTTCTGCCATAATAATAATCCTTCCAGAAAAGAGCCAAATTGTTTTCACCTCACAATATCCATGCACATCGCATCATCGTCATTCCTCGTTAAAGCTTGTTATAGTTAGTAATATCTCTGCAAAGATTTCCAAAACATCAAAGAACACCTCAAAAAAAAATACCAAAACCATTACGCCTGCTATCATCGAACTTGTAAAACCAAGAGCAACCAAAGTTTAGAGTCTCTGCAACACGACCTTTTCTCGATCCTTATTAATATTTATTTATTCAAATATTTCCAGGGTGGATTTAAATAGCCTGTGGCGGCAAAAACAATTTCGTGTCCTGGAAGAATAAATTCATATATTTTTTTTTTTGTTCCCGGTGATGTTGCAATACTCCAGCGGTAAGTGAGCCGGTGTAGTAAAAGGGTGTCCTGGCATATGAATGTCGTCACAAAAATATGAATATAGTACCCCTATGAGTCGTTTATTAGTGTTCATCTTTGTTTCGACAGCACTCCACTCCCACTCCAGCCCATAGATGAGACTATAGTTCTAAAGTCCTTTTTTGTGTTCCTTGTTTTTGAAGGGTTGTAAAAAACCAAATTACCCACCCTTCGGTGCGGAGTACAGTTGCAAACAGCGTGCAACGGGATTGTGAATATGTCTCCGAGGAATTCGTCCTTTTTTGCATAAGTTGAAACAACGAACCCTTCTTGTGTGTACATTTTCTGGAATCGCAACATGTGCTAGACTAGTGAAGATACTCAATAGCTCCGAGTTCCTGTTTGCTATTCATTTGTTTGAGTTAATTTTCTTCTTCTTTGTAACAATAAATGCCAATATCAGGAAGGTTTCTAGTGTCTCGTCCTTTTTGGCGGTGACTCCCACAACTTTTCGATAAAGGCGATTTTTTCTCCTGCCATGGCATTGATTTCTTCGGTTATTTTCTTTGTCAAGAACAGGATCTACGCACTTGGGAGTTCAAAGTAAAATTATCTTCCTCTAGGTCCCTTCCGATGTCTGGGTATTCTCCGCCCCAGGGTAGGTTAGTTACTTTTTTTTTACTCAATACGAAGGTAGTCGTAATATAAAAAGGATATTGCCATATTATTATGACTATTATTATTAGTATTGTCGGTCTGTGGCCTAACGGAGTTTTCATAGTGGTTGGTTGACGGCAATCGACATTTCACCCGAAGCACATTTCTAAAAGTTCCCAGTTCTCATTGTTGGGTTTTATTTATCCTGATCCACAGCCGAAGATACCATCAGCGACTGTGGCTGTAAAATCTGAGGGAATTTCTAAAGCAAATAATTTTTCAATTAGGCCAACTTGAAATGGGGATTGGCAATAATATTTCAATTGAGATTCTTTTTTTTTCTTCACTTTTTTAGCTCTAGGCTTGTTTGATGACGTGCTTTATCGGTTATTTTTTCAAATCTAGTCGAAAGTGTAAATTGTTTGTGACATGCAGTAGGACAGGATAATGAAATGGTTGGGTTGTGATTTTAGTGTGGGTGTTTCAGGGCAAATGAGGCGTTTAATTGGATTTTATGTTTTTTTTTTTTTTTACATTTAAGATGAAGGAGTCACATTTCGACAGATGTCATTAGGAATAAGGAAGCAGAGGTAGGGGTGTGTATGTTTGTAATCTAATCAGTGTGTATGTATGTATGTATGTATGTATGTATCTTTGTTGCTCTCTTACGCAATGGATTTTGATGAAACTTCACAATAATATAGCTTACATATCAGAATAACACATAGGCTACAATTCATAAAGATATATCGTATTTGTTGCTCTTTCACGCAAAAACTACTGAATGGATTTTGATGAAACTTCACAATAATATAGCTTACATATCAGAATAACACATAGGCTACAATTCATAAAGATATATCGTATTTGTTGCTCTTTCACGCATAAACTATTAAATGGATTTTGATGAAACTTCACAATAATATAGCTTACATAACAAAATAACACATAGGCTACAATTCATAAAGATATATCGTATTTGTTGCTCTTTCACGCAAAAACTATTGAATGGATTTTGATGAAACCTCACAATAATATAGCTTACATATCAGAATAACACATAGGCTACAATTCATAAAGATATATCGTATATTATCCAATGTATAACGATAAGCGTCAAGAAAGTCGGAAAAAACAATTTCATCAAATTATCAGCGCTATTTGTTTGTGGTTAATAATAAGTTATAAGGAATTTTGTATGTCAATTATGTAGACTAATTAATTATAGTATTGACTACTGAAGATAGTGCTTTTGCATAAGGGTAAACCGATGTTATGCTTCGCTACCAGGTGGTATCGTATTCTGTATGAGCAATGCAATAAAAAATAACACTAAGATTTAATTCGACAACAAACATTAACAATCGCTACATTGAATACGACTGCAGTATTATAATATTCCATAGAAACGGCACATTATATAGAACGCACAAAATGCATCGAAAGGGCTTAGGTAAAATCAAAAGAATTTAAAGAAAGACAGAACGACGTCTGCCGGGCCCCCTAGTAAGCAATAAAATCATAAAATAGTTAATATGTCTACACGTGGACGTAGTATGTAAATATTAATTTTAGTTAATTGCTAAGATATTAATAAAAATCTAATTAAGAAGACTTGAAAAAAACCGGAACTGATGCAGGGCAGAGGAGAAACTAGGGGATCCTATAATGAGAGTAAGAATAGTAAATAATTTATTTAACGTCCACGTCATGTGATCATTGTCTGGAAAACTGGCTGTGGAGATTAGTATTCATTCTCTTTCCATTTGGTTTATATGTTTAACCTTTTAAGGTAATCATTATGAATATGATGACATTGGGCCATCAACATCTGCACAATCAGCAATTTTGAACGGAGCACCCCAGCCCCAAAAATTACTTATGGAAGAGCTTCGAAAAACAGAGCGCAATGAATATTGTTTCAAGGTAGTAAAATAATCATTTATATTGTTTAATGCATATACATACATATTTTAAAACTTTTAGAGCATGGTAATTCTGACGACGAGGATTTTCAAGATTCAGGTTCCGAATATGACCCCAGTCAAGAAAATTCTAATATCAATATGTCAAGATCCTCAATTGCATTTAATGTAGAATAGAGTGTTTTGTTCCTGAAGAAAATAATATCGTTCCTGAAGAGAATGTGGTTGATCCTGAAGAGGATGCTCCAAACAAAAGCAAAAAACCGCCAGGGCAACGAGGACAGCTGGAAACGAAATATCAGGAAATTAAAAAGAGCAAAAGTAGAGGAATACATTAACAAAACCGGGAATACTGTGCCAGCAAAGAAACCTTGAATTGATGCCAATATTTGTTCATGCAAAAATAATTATTGCACTCAAAAAATTTTAGTTGATCAACGAATTACCAGGTTCAACAATTTTTATGGATTATCTTCATTTGACCTTCAGAATTTATAGTAACTATCATTGATTCACATTGTTTCGAAGGCAAGGGCTTACACAAATGCTGAAAACTCTAGAAGAAAAAGAAGCTGCTTATATTTTGTGCCTGATAACGAAGGCCAGAAGGTAAGAGTTTGTAAGAGTTTTTTCTTGAAAACATTCCAACTATCTGATGCAAGAATATGCAGACTTATACAACGCAAAGCTTCAGAGCCAGGAAATAAAACCAGTGTACTAAAATTGCAAGAACTAAGAGAATTCATAAACAAATTTCTTTCATATGAATCACATTACACACGTCACCAGTCCGAAAGAAAATTCGTATCCCCTGATCTTAACATTTCTAAAATGTATAATTTATACAAGGATTCTCACACTAGTCCTGTATCAGAGCATGTATTCCGAAAGACATTTAATTATGATTTAAACCTATCATTCCATGCTTCAATATAAAATTATTGCAAGAAATGTGACTTTTTTAACAATAAGCTTAAGTTTGCGATTGATCACGAGAAGCCTCAAATACAAATTGAACATGAACTACATATTAAAAAAGCGGATTCGGCTAGAAAAGACATGAGAGATGACGTATCAAGAGCAAAGGAATCTAAAGATACTTCTGTAATTGCATTTGATCTTATGAAAACCTTGCCAACTCCAGTCATTTCAACGGGTGTGTGCTATTATAACAGACAACTTTGGACATACTGTCTAGGTATCCATGACATGGTAAGCAACAAAGCTTTCATGTATATTTGATATGAGTCGGTTGGATCAAGAGGTCCCCGAGAAATTGCCAGCTGCTTATTGCATTACATTAAACACTAGCCTCTACCCGCGACTTCGCCTCCGTAGACTTAATTAAATTATTAGTATTATTTAAATCAAAATCCCCTAAAGAAAATTATTAAGATTTCTCCCGCAGAAAAAGTCCATTTTTTCAGAATAAAATTTTATCTACATTTCTTAAGCAGATAACGCCTTTGTAATCAAATTTTGGAAATGTGAATTTTTATATTACCTTATAAAGTGTGTTCTAATATTAAACATTTTGTTTAAATTAGATTTTCCATCAAATTATAATTCATTTTTTATATCGCTGTATATCTATACCTCTATATCTCCATATCTCTATAGTATAGTGAATCCTGGAACTCTTTACTCTACCAAACTTCATAAATTCGTTCAAAATCATATCAAACAAAACCCCAGCAATACAGTATTTGACATTTAAGCCTCTCCCAAAGGAACCGTCTATTTTTCCTGGATTAAAAGTACCCTATGTCTCAATCCAGCACATTATCCATCTACCTACCAAATTTTATCAAGATCCGTTAATCCGATGATGTGTGATTGAGTAACAAACATCCAAACATTGAAACATTCAAACATCCAAACATACAAACATTCACATTTATTTTTACATAAGAATATACAGAATACGATACCACCTGGTAGCGAAGCATAACATCTGTTTACCCTTATGCAAAAGCACTATCTCCAGTAGTCAATACTATAATTAATTAGTCTACATAATTGACATACAAAATTCCTTATAACTTATTATTAACCACAAACAAATAGAGTCCATACCTGTGATGCATATTCAAGGTGAGGGCGTTCGTAGCAATTGTACAAGGAAAGAGTCACATATGGATCATTAAATTCCTTTGCCCAGCGTTTTATGAATCCAAGCATAGAGCTAGTTTTATTCACTATAACGTGTTGAGTAAATTCTAAGTTGAAGGTAAAATGGACACCCAAATCCTTAAAACTGAAGACGCGACAGAGTTTTGCTGTGAAATATGATAATCGAATGCACTTACGATACGTTTTCTAGAGAAGGTAATCGTCTGGCATTTTACAGGGTTAAGGGAAATACCACTTTTTCTGCACCAAATACTAAAGTTATCAATATCTGGCTGCAGAAGAATACGGTCATCGCTAGACTTTATTAACTTGAAAATCTTCATGTCATCAGCAAATATGAGAATGTCACTTGACTGAATGCATGATGTAACATCAATTATAGCCAAAATAAATAATAATGGACCAAGGTGGCTTCCTTGAGGTACTCCAGAGTGAGCCACGAAGGGATCTGAAAGACAATTTCTAAATTTTCCCTGGTAGGATCTATCCTTAAGGTATGATTTGATCCAAGCTAAGATACAGGAACGAAAACCATAAGCTTTTAGCTTAAACAAGATAAGTTCGTGGCTTAGTTGATCAAATGCTTTTGAGAAGTCAGTGTAAATGCAGTCAACTTCATAGTTCATAACATAAAATGCCATACTTTCACTGACTACTTGTTCAAAAAGTTTTGGTATGCAAGATAATTTAGAAATGGGCCTGTAGTTTGTAATATCAGCCTTATCTCCTTTTTTGAAAATAGGAGTAAGAAAAGACTTTTTCCATACTTGGAAATTTTCCTGTTTTAATTGAAAGCTCGAAAATGAACCTGAGCATCTGAACTAAAGAATTTCTACATTTTTTTTAACACTATTGGAGGAATGCCATCGGGGCCAGCTGAACAATCATCATTTAATGAAGAAAGAAGCTCAAGTACTGTACTCTGTTCTACATGGATATGATTACAGCTTGTTTGCGAAAAGGTATGTAGATTGTGGAAAAATGTCATCAACAACCATTGGTTCCATAAATGAATGGTGAAAATTGGCTGCAAAGGCATTAGAAATATCGATGGGATTATCTAATTGAAGGTTATTATATGCGAAGATAGCCGGAAATCCATCTGATTTTTTCTGGAAATAAACAAACTTCCAAAATTTTGTAGGGTAATTTTTTAAGGAAATACCCATATCATTTATGTAGCTAGTATATAATTATTTTAAGGAATATTAAATTCATCAAAAGTTTCCAGATAACGAGAGTAGTGTGTTGGAGAAAGAGATTTTAAATAAACTCTCCATGCTTTATTTCTCTTGTTACGAAGACTGCTCAGCTCTTTAATGTACCATGGATGACTAGGGCTTGAATTGTTTGTGACCAAGACTTTGGTCTTATCGAAAAACAAAAGAAATATTTTAAAGATACTTTTGGCCCTATGGACTCGTATAGGGTTATAGCAGCGGCAAGAAAGAAGGAACCATTTAAAATGATTGTTATGGATGGATCTTTGATGTTTTCGACGAAAAAATTACATATACAGACAAGATTAAGATCTAAAATATAAGATAAACTGAAGTTTATTAGCCATTATTTTTAATTGGAAACCAATAATACAAACAAATATTTTTCTTTAACTTCTTTAAACGTGAATATCTCACTTATAGCAATTTGGGGTTACGCCACTTCTGCTCTCAATGCCTCTACTTTCTGCTTTCCTCCAAGCAAGCGGGAAATTTATAAAATTTAGAAAGGCGTTTGAGAAAATCAATAATATATGCGTTAAATATTGTGTTTTTATTTTGTTTTATATTTTATTTCTATTGACAATATAATGTTTGAATTAATTGTTTTCCTTCTTTTTTTTTATAATTAACGCGCGCACAAGGGACTATTTGTTTCCCTTTTAATGTAACACACTGCGCGGGCATTAGGAAGATAGGGAGGGGAGAGATAGGAGGTGTCGATTAACATTGGTTTTGAATGTTTGCATATTGAAATGGCAAGGGAAAATCTCGCCGGGTAAACCATTCCAAAGTCGTGTTGTACGGCTAAAAAAAGAATCTCTATATTTCACGGTACGTCCGAAATTGGGCTCAAGGGTGAACTGATGGGCATTCCTAGCAAGACGAGTATTACGGGCGAAACTTTTAAGGGGAGGAATGCAGCTGGCCACCTCGAGTGAACATTTTTTATAAAAGAAACGATAAAATAAGGAAAGACATGAAACATTGCGTCGGTGTTCGAGAGGGGCAATTGTTTCAGCGGCAGTTCTATTTACTATCAATCTTAACGCTCTATTTTGTATTCCATCAAGCAAGTGAAGCGATGTTTGTGAAGCACCTGCCCAGAGGTGGGAGTTATACTCGAGTTTAAGGCGTATAAACGCTTCATAAATTGTAGCCAGATCAGAAGGGGAAAAATACTTCTTACACCGATACAGAAAACCTAAGCACTTTGCAGCATTCTTAGCGATCTCAAATATATGTATCAAATATATGGTCGTTCCAACGGAGGTCATCGTTCACACACATACCAAGTACTGAGAGCTTTTCGGTTTCTTCGATGTAAGTGCCATTCAGGGACAATGGCATTGGGGGTATGTTAAGCTTTAACGACAGAAGACAGCATTGAGTTTTCGAAGCATTAAACTCCACACGATTGACAATGCTGTATGAATCGGAGCTTAATTAGCTTGACATACGGCACCGTTGAAATTTTACGTCCGAAGGCGAAAGACGTGAATTATCGAACGAATATAATTTTTGGTCATGCAAAAATTTGGTTCTTTCAATAACGGAGTTGCATGAGTTTGTGCTTTTTCCGATTTTCCTCTGAAGGGTTGGCTTTGTAAGAACGGAAACTTACTTCTTTGAGCCTGATTGCTTCTTTACACTAAGATTTAACCAAGACTTTTCTTTAGGTTTGATGCTTTTTACTCTGTTAGGAATAAAAGCACGCATCCCTAGAAGAATCACATTTGTGATCATTTCAGCATTGGCATCAATGTCACTATCGAGGAAGCATAGTGACCAGTTAAAGTTTCGGAAAAAGATATTCACGCCGTCCCAGTTGGCTTTCTCGTATTGCCAAACGGTCCTGGTGGGAAGTTTTTCTTTAACTGGATGGGTGGGGATGAGAAATTAGCTGAAATGATACAATGGTCTGAAGTGCCAAATGGAGAAGTTACACTAATGGTATATTTATCAGGGTGAGAAGTAAGAAACAAGTCAAGATATGGGCGGCTTGCCCAGCAACATCCGGTATACGCGTTGGCACATCGATCAGTTGGGTAAGGTGATGTAACCCGGCAAAGAGCTCGACATACCTTCCTTCGGGTGTTGTCTGACCAGAATAGCGGAGCCAGTTGGAATTGTGTACATTGAAATCGCCCGCAATAACGATTTCAGTGCGAGGACAAAGGGAAACAATTTTCGAGATGGAATCAGACAGTCCATCAAACTCGTCACAAGTCGAATTACTGTCAAGATTTGGACTCCTGTAAATAAAACAATAATGAATGACATGCTTGCGGACAGTGAATTTGAGCCATAAGAAGTTCAAGTCCGTGTTGGAACATTGCCCATATTAGGGAAGGCTCTGGCAAGCAATATCATTCCTAACATAGACCACGAGACCATGATGGGAAAAGAGTAATGCCACCAAGCTATACCCATGTAGAGCAAATTCTGATAAATCAGTATTTACTCCAACCTGAGTTTCACTTAATGCCAAAACAGCTGGCCTGTGTTGAACAGTGTAGACGTACACGTGAAAGAAATTCTTTCTTAAACCACGAACATTTGAATACACGACACAAAAATCACTTACCATTTAAAAATACTTACATACAAAAACACAACTCTGATTAAGTCGAACTGCGCAGTGAAAATCAAAATTAACTTCTGTAATAATCAAACTGTCTTAGGTGTTATGCCCATAAGACAGCCTGTTTACAAAAAATCAATCCAAACATTCAGCACAATAAGACAAATTCAGATGCCCTTATCTATTTACCGCAAGCATTGTATGGTCATACGATGCCTACAGTAGATAAGAAAGAGGCAGTTAAGCACAAAGGTCTTGGGACAGATTAGAGGATAATTTGTTATGCGAATGCGTTTTATTTATTTTTTTTTTCTTCCTCAGCTCGAGTGGGCATCTTTATCATTCATCCTACGACGCGAGTGAATATTATTATTATTTTTTTACAGCACACGCGAGGGGGTTTTTTCCAATTTCTCTAACGAGTTTGTATTATTATTTTTTTTTTAAAGCACTCGCGATAACAACGCGCAATAATTATTTTTTGGATTTTGTTTAATTATTTGTGCGCGCACCTCGACCCGACGTCCGGCCTCTATGAGCTTAAGATCGACACTCCTATTATTTGTTTCAAAAAAATTCAAAAACTACGGAAAATAGAAGAATGAATGCACCATTTGATACAACTTTAGCGAATTTTTACTTCAGGAAGATTTTCTTTCTTAAAACTCACTAAAAACACAGATTTTTTTTATTTCCCAAAAAAACCAACTTAAATGTATTTAAACTGAGTCATTGTCCTCACCCTTGCTTCAAAAACGCATACAGGTGTCAGACGTGTTGACGAACACACAATATTTTCACACCTCAGCGCAGTTGTATAGTGAGGTGGGTTTTAAATTTCCGCTCCACTGAAACGAAATACCAGAAACAGTGCCGCCTCGTCACCACTGCCACCATAAGGAACAGGAAGCCGGCAAAAGGTTAACGCTTTGTTGACGCTGCACTTTTGCCACCCTTGCATCTTTCACCAGCAACCTCTGTGTGGATATAGAAGCACCACATATCATTTTTAATCGGAAGGATTTTTTTAGTGGCACGCCTGGATAAATCCGAATGCCGACATCGTTTCAGACAGCCAGCGACCTAGTAGCACATCGAATCTGTGATTCTTATGCCAAATGATTTTTCCTCTTATAAGGCTGGCGGTGGTGCGGGTGTTGGAGCTTGGGTTTGGAATAGAAATAAAAGCTCCCGTGGGTGTCATAAAATCTGACTTAAAAGGATATCTCCAGATAAGGATCATTTAGGTCATTCGATAAAATGAAAGTGACACAATCGACAGATGTGTCGTTTTTCAGTCCGATTGTTCAACATTGTTGCATAAGTGTTCAAAACACGAAAACCTTTTCAGCTGACTTTTATTTAACTTAAAATTCCTGGAATTGAATGTTAAATCGGCTACTACTTCAAATAATATTGGCAACAATGTGTTTTGGGTTTCACTTAAAAAAACATACCAGACGAAGGATATTGTGCAATTGAAATTTAACACCAACCCAAGGCTACAAAAAATATTTGGCTAAGCCGATTTATAAGCAGACATCAAAACACCCAAACCCTTTTTTCATTCAGAATTGACTTTCACTTAATAGGGATTCAATGAAGTGAGGTGTGAACCTAAGGGTGAAGCCATAATACAATGGTCGGATTACAATGGACCTTCAGCGAGAAAGTGGTTGACTTAAATTCGATGGTGTGTTTGATTAAGCTGGTTTGGGTAATATTGTTGGCCGCAGACATAAGAACATACTTCTTTTTAAGTAGCTTCTTTGTATAGAGACGGTTTGGGAAGTGATAATTATGCAATGATTCTCTATCGCATCGTTACTTCCACGAGATGTCAGCTGAATAATAGAAATGTGAAACTAACGACGAGCGTTGGATTCATCGGATCAATGGGTATTAGATACCTGAGTTACTTTCCAAGAACTAGGAGCATGAGAAAAGATGATTCAACCCTAACACGATCTATAAGCTCATGCACAGGCCTCACGAGCCGGTTAGTTAAGAAAACATTGTGATAAATCTGCTTCGGATGACCGAACCAATGTGCCAGAACATATCTAACTTTTTTAATTAACACATGCTAAAAATGCCCCTCCTCCAGAACCAACAAAAATAATAAAAAAATAAAAAAAAAATTAATAAAATGTTTACATTTTTTAAGGGGAAATTTAACACACAATTTCTTCCCTTTTTTGGACTGAAGTTTGCATTCTTAGTTCTATTTTAGGGAATTACATAGTTACTGAAGATTGTAAATCCCCTAATTTCAATTCCTGGACCTACTGCTACGAGACTCAACACACATGCTGGGACGAGCTTGGTCTAAAAGAGAGGAGGAATCGTCAGCGACTTATAGCTAATAACTGAAAAAAGAAGCGTCATGGCTAACGAGCCGAGCAGTCTGCGGACAAATAGAAATCGTATCTGCAGACCGTAAGCTAGACGCTGAAGGTAGGATGTGAGAAATAACCCTACCCTACTTCCACAATTAAACCACATGCCAGTTACAGCTCAGCTGGGAGAACAGCCCAGCTCGGTATTCCAAAAAGGAAATCTCCATACCTCTATTAAACCCACGAACATGCTAAATGGATCACATCGAAGCGATAATGGTCAAACGAAGGGAACAACGGTTCATAATTCCCCTTCCTCTCTTCTCAGGAAAGATAAATATATGTATTTCTGTTATCAGCACTGAAGCTGTCGAAAGCTTTTCCAATAAGAAAACTAAGGACTCTGTGAGGAGGGTCCTTCTTAGCGAACCCATGATCCCATGACCCTGATCCTGATCAAACTGTGTTGAAAGCTGAGTGATTGTAGCCAAAATGCTGCAATTATTACAGATTACAGATTTTTAACAATACAGAGCTCTTATATTCTGGATTGTATCTGTGGTTGATTCACCTAATTTACCTATATTACTTTTCGAAAATAGCCATCCAATACTAAACAATCTTCATGTATGTTTATCGCAGTTTCGTTTAACACACTTCTCCTTTACTGAATAGAAATTTCATCACCGGTGTTACGTTTGGAGATACAAATCTTAGCCCACCTAGACCCAATGTCTCTTATATTATGCCAACAATTTTTAATCTGTGGGTATCTTGTCCGTCCCAATAATTTTCCAATTTTGAAAGTACTTGTTTTTAAATAAGTAATCAAGCACGGTTGTTGTTAATATTTTTGCTTATAGACTTCCTGCAGCCATAGCTCGGCATTTAAATAGGATCTCTCATCATAAATGTCAAAGCCAAACCAACGTTAGAACGTACGTACAGTACATACTAGATTTTGAAAATATTAAATTTAAGGAACCCAGTTTAAAGCCAACGATAACCTTGGAATCAATTTTTACTGTTTTTTTTTTCTTTAAAACAAACTATTGTAATTTTTTTTTAGAAATTTAGATTTATATACATATATCAAAAAGCTTCTACCCACGACTCCGTCTGCGTTAAATAAATATTTAGATTCCCCCCATAGCCTGTGAAATTGTATAGTGAGTCTTATAAATCTTCCATCTACCAAACTTCACAAATTCTTGCAGTGGTGAAGGCCTAGAAGCATACAAAACAAACCTCCAGCCAGACATCACATCTAAGCCTCTCCCAAAGGAAATGTGAATTTGTCCGAGATAAAAAGTAACCTTTGTTTCAAACCAGCACCCCATCCATGTTCTTACCAAATTTCATCCAAATCTATTAAGCCATTGACGCGTGATTGCGAAACAAACATCCATATATCCAAACAAACAAACTTCACATTTATGAATAGGATGAGACATAAAAAAACAATTCTCTCCTTCCTCTTCTTTAATCAGCATAATACAAAATTAAACACGCTAAATACCAGAATACGAACGACCCACACACTATCCAAATACACATATGTACTACTTCCACATATTTTTTCATAGTACGCACAGCACAAGCAACGATGGTAAACCGGACTGTCAGGAAAGAAGAATGTGCGTCTCTCTTTTTTTTCTCTCATTTAAGCAATAATTTTGTGTACATCAAGAGTGAAGTTCGAGTTAGTTTAGTTAGTAGATGAAAGTTTCTGCTGAGAGCCAGTCGGAATTTCGCGCCGACGCTGAACCCGAGAAGTCTTTAAAGTTGAAATATAAATAAATTTTAGTTATCAATACCAGAAATATAAAGTGTTTCAATTAGCCCCTAGAACGAACAATCCAGGAATCTCTTTAAGGATCCCATATGCATAGTTATCAATTGATATATTTGGTTAGAAGTGAAACGATTTTTTCCAAAAGTTGTTAGTGTCCCAGAGGATGCAAGAAGAAAATTGACTTATTTTAAGCGAAACTAAAGATTATGTCACTGGAACTTGGAACAATACAAATGCTCGAACTGTTCCTGTTTGGCTGACTTGTAATAAAATATTAACAAAACCAAAAAAAACTCATCTAACTAAAAGTTCCTTAACCCATTTCCCAAATCTTTTTCCTTTTTCCATCAACCATCTCCACCCGCCAAAAATAACGAAGATCATAACTAGAAAATGATTTCAGTTTTAGTGTATCCGCACGTTCCTACAGATGCAATTCATTTTGTGGCAACACAACAAGGCAGTATCTGTGTGTGTCAGCAGACACAATTCTTTCCTCTGAAGACAAAACTAAAAGCCCACAAAAAACCAAACAAAAAAATCCTTTCACATTTACACATTGTGCAGTTGCAACCAGACGAGCTCCCCAAAATATGCAAGGTCCTCCCTATCCTTTTTTCCCAGAGGGTCCCGTTGCTGCTGTTAAGAGACAACTAACTGTACTACAACTCATTATTCAACAACTATGTTGGGTTTTTGCTCCGTCTTACTCCTTTTTGGCAACACGTCTGCTAGTTGTCTACAACACAGGAACGGAGCGACGAACGTTGACTAAAATGATAGGGACATGGCGGCGCGGCGGTTGTGGCCCAAACCCTCCCCATCAATGTTTGTATGCATAAAGGGAACACTTCTTCTTCCACCCGCCCCAAAAGTTACGCGTAGCGATAATGGTGACACGAGTTATCCTGGAAAGGACGACTTTTTTTCTTATAATGTTTCTTTTTATTTTTATTTCGTCAAAAGGCAAAAGAACGAGTAAAACTCGCTCGTAATGATGATGACTGTGCACACGGGAGACGAAACGGTTGGTGCAGCCAGAGCCATCTAGAAGAACAACTGTGTGCGGAGCTGTGTGAATTATGCCAAACGTTAGCCGGGGTAATGTGAGTGAAATTGCATTAAAAACTTTTCCAGTGGAAATCTTTTTTCAGTCTTTTTTCCGTCGTCGTCGTTGGTTTAGTTTTTTTTTTCTCACGAATGACGTCGGTTTTTGAACTTTTTTTTTTCTTTTTTAGTTTGATGCACTTTTTGTTGTTGTTGTTGGAGCCTTGCTTTCAACAATTGAAACACATTTTGTTAAATTTTAACTCGTTTATGATATTTGAGCTCAGCGAGCTAGAGTCGTATAAGAGCAGCATGAAATAGAAGGCGGAAAGCACTTAAACGCTTGTGCGAATTTGTTACCAGTGAGCACTTTGTGGAATTGGTTACTGTTTTCTTATTTTCATCATTTTTATGATTTTTTTTTGGTTATGGTCCTTTTGCTGAATTTCTACTGAATTAAGCTGAATCGTATTCAAATTATATGAGCACAATGTATAATAAATGAATAAATGAGGTTTATGGCAGGAGGAGACGAGCGATTAATAACTGTGCTGAATAATTTTCTAGTAAATTATGCGGGAGCGAATTAAGGAGGTGAGTTATTGTGATGACAGAATGGCCAGAACTTGGGATAAAACTGTTAATAAGGGCTTCAAAGTTTCGGAAATTGCTGACTTATCAAATGCGTAATTTTAAATGAATTTCCGGTTCACACGCCTCCGAATGCTAAATTCGTAATTTAAAACTGTGATGTGATAATTAAAAAAGATGACGGAATAAATTATATAACACTAGAGCTTTAAAGTTTAAACGCTTACCCAAGCTGATTTCTAGAATTTAATCTGAAAGCCAGCTTAAGGTTTTCTGTTGAGTTTTGATTTATAAAAAAAACGTATTTTTTAAGTTGGAAAACCAAGAATTTCCTCTTTTACATACAATCAAATTCTAGAAAACCTCAAGGCATCACCTAAAAAATTAAAGACATGTGCCTTAATGATAGATATTATTTTATTACAATTCAATATTGGCTTATGAAGGGTTTTTCAAAACGGGAACTTGACTACTTTGAACTTTCCCTGTGAACACAAACTTAAGCCAATGACTAAACTGTCAATAACATGTTGAACGAGCAACGTTGATATTTATTTATTTATTTATTAACTTTGCTTGACATTCACATTAAGAATTAAAACTCTTTTTTATAGTGTTGTCTCAACTTGAGTTTATGTAAAAGATAAAATTAAATTAAAAAAAAGAAGAAGAAACTTAATTGAACTGATTAAATTTAAATTAAGATATCAAAGAATTACATTAAATAAATTTATGAAGCGAAGTTAACATATCTGTAGTAGAATTAGAAATTTAGACTTTAATAAGAATATTATACACTACCATTAAGTTTTAAATATGGTTTGAAACCAAATAACAAAATTAGAGAGGTTTTACCTAGTTTTGACTGAAAAAGGATCTTAACTCCCGCTGAAAGCCCCCAGTACCACCAGACTTTCAAACATGCCGTGGTAGAGAATTCCACAGACGGACAGTGTTGACGAAAAACTGTCGTTCAGATGTAAGACAAGAAAAACGAGGCTATATGAGTTGATGGGATCTTGCTGAAGTATTTAACCGTATTTTATCAAAAAGCAAGCTGGGTTGATTTGTTTGAATAACGTTTGATAATAAAATAAGAGATCTATAACGTATGAGGTGATCAAAAGTCATATTATACAATAGTTTCGAGAGATGAGAAATCCTGTAAAAGCGTCTTACATTAAATGCATAACGTGCAATGTTGTTAAAGGCGACGTTGAGTTTTCTCTTACTCGCATAATCACAATTACAGTAAATCTCACAGCCGTAAATTAGATTGGGAACAATCAGTGTTTTAGCAAGCAATGAACGTGTTTTCAATGGAGTAAAATGTTGGGATACCCATAGTTGACGTAATGTTCCATATACTTTTCCGACTACAGTATTGATGTGGTCATTTCACGTGAGCGTTCTGTTAAAAATAACTCCTAAGTTTTTTGTTTTGTCAACATATTCAACTTTAGAACATCTTAGCATGATATCTGCGAATTATAACAAGTCGCACGATTTTTTGCTAATGACAAGACATTTGGTTTTATTGGGATTAAGAAAAAGCCCATTTTCTTCAGACCAAGTGTAGATCTTATCCAAATCCATATTAATGCCATATGCGCAGTCCTCTATCATCAAGAGAGCAGCTTTTATAGACTTGGACATCATCAGCATACATTTGAATTGAAGATTTAACTATGGACGGAATTTCATTTACATACAGTGAGAACAACAGGGGCCCAAGAACAGAACCCTGTCGTAACCCTCTGCTGCTGTTAAGGAAATTAGACGTGTTATTGGCTACAGAGACCGCTTGTGACTTCGAATGCAAATATGATGATATAAAAGTGACTGCTGAGATTGAGAATCCAAATAACATCGAAAGCTTAAGACAGAGGTTTGTGTGATTAACCGTATCGAAAGCTTTGGAGAAATCCAAAAGTATCAAAAAAGTTATTTTGTCTTCGTCAACAGATTCTCTTTTATCATCTACTACTTTAATAACGGCTGAAGTATAACTATGGTGTTTTCTAAACCCCGATTGCATAGCAGAAAGTAAATTGTTTGCGGTTATGTATTGGTTTATTTGTCTTTGTAGGATTTTTTCAAACACCTTAGACAAGAAAGGAAGTATAGAAATCGGTCTAAATTCTTTCCTGGTGGAACTCTTTTGAACAGGTATGATTTTTGATTTCTTACACTGAGGTGGGTAGTTACCGGTTGTTAAAATAAAATTTAAAATATGAACCGGGAAGAATTATCGGAAGAATAATTTTGACAAATTTAGGATGAATTCCGTCAAAACTAAATGCATTTGACTTTATTGAAAGCAGACATTCGACTATGTCCAGGCTATTTACACAAGAAAATTCAAAACATGTCCTATTCTGCTCGTTATTGTTCAATGGCAATACGTTTAAGGTAGGATACGGCAGATTTACAAACTGACGGTTTAGTTCGTTTATATCTACATCTATATTAATGTTCTGATGGGTCCTAGCCACACCAATGTTTCTAAGATTACTCCAAAATTGACGACCCTTCACTGTTGGATTAATTTTGTGTGCATAAAACTTCTTTTTAGCTAACTTTATTTTTCCAACAACGGAGTTGCGAAGAGAACGATAGAGCTCCCAATGAAAATTGAGCCTATTTTTTCTAATTCTCATATGCCTTGTTACAATTTTTAATAATATGTCGTATCTCACTTGTGAACCAGGGACTATCTCCTTGCTTTACGCGCTTAATTTTGATCGGAATATAATAATTATCAAAAAGAAAACCAATAATAGTAGACCAACACTTTTCGTAGATGCAGCCACCATGTACTTGATTTAGCTTTTATTGAAGTGCATCATCAAGTTTTGTGTCGTCTACACCCAGAGAAAAATCAAAGAAAACCACTTTGATTTAAGAACTTTTCAGAATAATTCGTGATTAAAGACGAGAATTTAAGAACAGTGGATGTCATTCATCAATTTGAATTTAAAAAAAAATTATTTTTCATTTAAAATTATTATTATTTTCTTAATTACAAATCTTGAGTAATAACATATATGGCACATATTTTTGCTTCAATAAATAAATATCTTAAATTCTACTAATGTTATAAATGTGAATATTTGTATATTTTGATGTTTAAATGTTTGTTCCGCAATCACGCCTCAACGACTCAACCGATTTGGATGAAATTTTGTTATTATGTATATAAAATTATTTGTAATATTTTTCTGGTTCACTTTCACTGTTAACAATTTGAATTTTAAAGTGCAATACATGGCTGACAATATGAGGCTACTTTATCCATGTCACGATATTTGTAAATAAATAAATAAATTTATTGGCGCGACAGCTATTTAAAGAGTCAAGGCCTAGTGACTTACTCTCAACCATTCCTGTGTGTGTGTTGTGCATCTGCAAGAATGGAAGGGACCTACAGTTTACCGCCGAGTCCGAAGGGCTACATGAGATGCACTTTTTCGAGACAAATTTTACTCTTGGAGGTTTTGTCAGTTCCTCGCAAGAGGCAGTACCCCGAAAAATGCTTTGATCGGGAGTCGAACCCCGACACTTCAATTGGTCCACATGGTCTCCACTTAAAAATGAATGACCGAATTACAACATTTGGTATAATTTACGTAAAGCGCCAAACGCTGAATTAGCTTGCGACATTAAAACAATCCAATAGTGATCCCAAGCAGGGGGATCGCAGGGGGAAACATTCTCCCCAGACACATTCTACTGTTTATGGAATTTACTTCTGATATCATAACAGATTGTCAAACAAAACGTAAATAATATGATGGTAATACAAATTTAAAGCCCAAAATGACAGTTGACAGTGCCAAATTGGCTTTTACACTTTACCGAAGCGATATCATGACAAATGTGACAATTCGGCCTAATAAAATGGCACTTTCACAAATGTCATAATACCAAATTTGTGCATTTGGCATAATGTGGTTTCGTAAAATGTCAAGGCACCGATCGAAAAAAATAAAATTAATTAATAATCGTGAAATAAAATATACTTATTTTATATATAAATAATTTTTTGTTTTATTATTATTATGATTAATATTATTATTATTATTATTATTCCCCTTTTTTTGAATACTGCAGATTTAAAATTTGCGTAGCTTAAGGTGTGTCCACACCAAAGAAACATTTGTTTTAAAAACATTTCAGAAACATTTTTCGTATGTACACTTTCAGAAACATTTCTGAAATGTTTATTTGTTTCCCATCTATTGTATCCAGTTTTGTACTTCAAGAATGAATTGTAAAAAAGTAGCAACCATGGCGTCGCGTTTTGTCATAAAGAACAAAATAAAAACAAATAAAAAAACAAAAAACCTGTCAACTTGACTTGAAAAACAAAACAAGTTTTCTGTTAGAAAGGGAAATAGAGAAACATTTCAGAAATGTTTAGTGAAGCATTCAAACCTAAATAAATATTTCAGAAACATTTAAAAAACATTTCAGAAACAAAGAAACATCTCTGAAGTGTTTTTGAAATGGTTCTGAAATTTTTCTGAAATGTTTAAGACACTTTTATGTTCAGACAATGAATCAGAGAAATACATATATTATTAGAACTAATAAGGTTCTCATCAAACGAAGTCGTGTATCTTTGTGTGTAAAAATGCTAGCCATCCAGAGATTCCTTTGAGTATCATAAATTCGACCAACATCAAAATTCAATGTGGTCCCTGTAGACAAGTCATTAGTTATTTTGTAACCAAGACTTGTCACAGAATTCTTATACGATAATATTTTCTTGTTTAAAATAATCAACGGAAGGTCTTCATGACAAAGTGACTACTTAGATATCATTAATGCAGATGCTTGTGTTTTTCCAGGATTAAGGGTGAGACCATTAACATCAGCCCACCTAGGAATGCTAGTAAGATCCTCGTTGATGCAAAAAATAAGACCACATTTTCGAGAAAGGTAGATTTGTATATGATCACCATACAAATGAAAACAAACATTTTTACAAACAGATGGCAAGTCATTTATAAATACAGAAAATAGGATTGCTCCCAAAATAGAACCTTGTGGTACACCCATTTTAAAAAAGATATATATTGACAGGTCATTCTCGACAGCAAGACGTTGTGTTCGGTTTGGCAAATAGCTCTTGAAGAAATGAAATTAAGTTCGAGAAGCCAAAGTAATGCTTAAGTTCTTGACAGAGAATATCTTGATTGACCTTGTCAAATGCCTTGGAAAAATCGAATAAGCAAAGTGCTGTAACATTATCTTGATCATACTGTAGTCTTATATCGTCTAAAATTTAAACTATTGCAGTAGAACAAGAGTGGTAAAACCTGACTGATAGGGAGACAGAAGCCTTTTTGAATTAAGTTGTTCAATTATTTGTCTCGTAAGTATTTTTTCCAAGTCTTTAGATAAACAAGGTAAAATGCTAATTGGCCGATAATTCGCAGGTTCAATGGGCAAGATTTTTTAGTAATAGGCATTATTCTGGCTGCTTTCCCAGCATTTGGCATTTATGAAAGTAGAAGACGCAATACAGTGGTTATATATATATATGAGTTAATCTTAATGGGCTTATAAGGTAGAATAAGATCTACATTTTTGTTTCAGCTATTTTTATCATAAAACTAATCATTTTGGTTAAAAATTGAAAAAAAAATTGTGACCTTTGACCTTGAATACATTTTTTTGCAGACGCGGGATCGATGGGGACTTCTCACACTTTATTTTGAATGGTGTTTCAAACATTCATACATACTTTCAGCTCTATGCGAATTTTTGTAACCTTAAATGTCTATTTTGACCGCACTAATACCTTTAAATTAAAGTTGCTGGCTGGATTTCCTGACGATAGTCCGAGTTCCTTTTGTTTACTTGCCGCAGCTACGGCAAGCCAGACCATCCCCTTTTCGGAGTCGATTAAAGATGTGGATTAGTCTGGACAGCAATCGGGCTACGTTAACTTAACTTGTTAAGTTGTTAATTGTCAACCTACGTAGTCGTGTCATTATATTTCGGATGCCGATTTCTCTTATAGCCTTGCAAAGTTCTATCCTGGCTATGCTATCTTTGGCGCATTTAAGGTCATTTATACACTGTGCATTAAGGCGGATATTACGACTTGGTAAAGACGGATTGGTAGAACTTCCGTGCTGGGTGCGGGCCTCGCTCTCTATTATTATTAATAATAATAATATTTTAATTATGTGTCTGTAAGGCACAATACCTTTTGGAATGCAACCGAATGTTGCACGACACTAGTTAGAAGAATTAGAGAGATATCAAAGAATTTTTTCGGCGCAGTAGATCGAAAATTAGGTGACTATTTTCTCACCTAAAACCCACGGACGGCTCTAGCTTGCACTTATCAACTGCATCATACTAGCTTGAAATTAATCGGCACTTTTTCCCAACTTTTCCCAAATAAATGAATAATATTGAAGAAAACTCTGGTTCAAGACCGATCTGCAACCCGTTCTTCCTTGGAGGTATTGTAGCATGTAGCAGTAGTAGAAAAAGGCAGAACTGCTATGATCAGAAATTATATGTCTTGTTGAAAAAAACATCAAAACCATTTGACCTTCGGATTTTGGAGACAAAATCTGTTAAATTAAAAACCCTAAATCAAAACTCTTCAGTTTGTAAATGCCATTAAAAGTACAAAAATGTCAAATCACTTGAAAAATACCCAAAACGATTCCTTGAATCAGTCGATTCAATAGCCACAATTCAACATGACTATTCTATTAAATAAATAAATTATTAAATCTTCTCTTCTCAATGTTCCCTACCTCATGCCGCACCTTCTTAACTTTCTTTAAATTTTTAAACAAACCCTCCACGAGCTCCATCACTGGGTTTCTTTTTTATTTCTATTAAAACTTTTTCCAACCCCATTTTCTGTTTCGGCCTTTTCTAAACTTTGACCGGCCCATTCCTTAGTGTGGCTCGGCTATAACCCAAAAATTTCTTACCACGTCATTTCAATCGGAATGATTTTGCAAAAAAAAACCGTAAAAATGGAAACAACAACAACAAAAGGGAAACATTCTATAACCCCGTCGAAACTACCCCCGACCGGATAATAAAATAAACAACTTCCGAGCGGTCCACATGTGTGGCACACATGGGCAATTTGAAAATCCTGACTCGGCGATTGTGAATATATAAATCCGGGATACACGATGTATCCCCATGTGCTATGTATGTTGGTACATGTGTAGGAAAACACTTATGCTAATAGATATTCTTTCGCAGGAATACTCTCTGCTGCCACATTTTATCTCGAGCACTGGCTGGGGCATCCCAGAATTTCCATGCAAAGAGCGCTAAGTAAATTCAGGTGGTCGTAGCCGGGGCCAGGCTAAGGCATGTTGCTGACTCTATCTACCCTTAAAGCTTGAAAGCCTAATATAGATTTTTTTTTTTGAATGGAATGCTTTCATTTTTCGTCTGGAATGTTATCCTTTACTCAGTTGTTGGTTGGCCTTTTCATGATGTTGGGTCGCAAGTCGAGGGAAGGATATGGTTCAGGATTTCCTACCTAGCTACTGCCGACTGTCTGACGTCTGGGGGGATGGGACTATTTATGTGGGATTGGGGATACTATTTATTTCAATGGATGTGTTTCGGGCAAACTGTATGAAGCCGTATGTCCCGGACTTGATGCCGTGGTCCACCTTACAGGCGGGGGAATATTTTATAAAACTATTTATGGTCTGATGCTGGACAGGTGAAGGTACATATCTTAATGTTGTTGTTTCTGTTGCTGCTATAGTGTTGGACGGAGCCGATACTGTTCGGGCGATATGTGTGGAATAATTTTTGATATTCAGCCCTTGTCGGTGGAGTTATTCAATTTTATTGGGGGTGTAGTTTTGGGATATTTGAATATTTCTCTCGTAAAGTGTTTGAAAAAAAAAAACTTTTAATGGATGGCTTTGCGGAGGGAGAGGAATATTTTATAGAATTACAGGTCAGATTAATGAAAGATGTGAATGTATGCTTTAAGGTTATGCATATGTGGGATATGGATAAAATGTAGGTGCCATATTTATAGCAACCGGTATATAAGTAAGAGCTTGGCTGAAGATCACCGCTTCATAATCCTTCAATTGTTAATTACAAGCAGTTTTTTGTTGCATATTCGACTTTGTGGGTAAAGAAGAGATGGTCAGAAAAAGGGATGTCCGATGAGGTCTTCGACGAACTTAACGCTCAAATTTTGAGGCAAAAAGCTCGGGACCGAGATGGCTGGAGAAGTTTAGGACTAGACTTGACTACTTTGATATTCGGCTTCTATTTGATCCATCTGCTTCCAGCAATAAGTGGATCTAGTTATGTGACGTCTATTTTATTTATTTCAAGACTGAACAGCTGACAAAATGTAAACTCGCTTTGGGCCATTTCCTTGTGCTTATACTTATTTTTTTTTTAACATTATCCCTTTAGCAAACACACCAAATCAAAGTACAATTTATCTGCAGTGAAAAAAATGAAAGCTTGTCATCCATAAATTTGAATTTTAATCTCCAGCATCACCCTTGGAATTCCATATGTGCTTCTGTATTGTCGGAATACGAAAAAGGAGTTCATATAAGCCAAAGCAGAATACAACGATGATGACAACAATGATGACGACATAATCATACATTTAAATTTGAAGCTTTTCAATATTTTAGTTTTCTATTTTTTGTGTGGTTTTTTTACTTGCGATATAAGTAGGCACTATGTGTATAGGCAAGTAAAGGATTAGTACAGCACATCAAAAAATGGGCATGACTGAGTCGCACGTACTTGCTCTTATGTGCCTAATTACATTGGAAGGCAAGATCTTTGATAAAAACAAATAACATTTACGTTGTAAGTAACACAGTTTGAACTTATAAAAACTATCAAAACTACAATAAAATTTTAGTGAAAATGAAGTACGCCATCACACGTCTCATATAACAAAGAATTTATGAAAATAGTATTTCGAAAATTGTGGACGGATTTTGATAAAATCTTTTTTTTTATTTTTAGTTTTTTGATTTTTTTTTTTTTAATTTTGGTATGCAGTTTTTTAGGTTATTAAAATACATGTGATTATAAAATAAAAAAAAAATTGATCAGTTTTGAACATATTGATTTTTCAAAACAAAAATTTCAAAATTTAATTTTTATTAAAAAATAAAAGTTTTTCAAAATTTTGATATGCAGAATTAATTCGGCTATCTAGATCTCTTCAAATATAAAATTTGACAGAAATCCATAGAGGCGAGTCAAAAATTAAAAAAAAAACCGTTATATGAAAGGTCATTTAATAGACTTTTCCCGTCTAATCAAATGATAGCCAATACCAACAAAAAAAAAAATTCTCAAACATATTTATCAAAAACGTTGGAGCAGTTTTCGAGAAAAATAAGCTTTCGATAAATGGTCGCATGGCAAGTACCGTTATTTGTAGCCCTAAAAATTAAATTTCAATTTCCCCTCTGAGGAATGCGAAAAGACAAACACATACCAAATTTGAAAACAATCGCTTAACTCGTTTAGGCTGCAGCTCGATATACACCCGGACAGACAGACAGACAGACGGAAAGACAGACAGACGGAAAGACAGACAGACAGACAGACCGACATTTTTTGCCAATGACTTTTTATGATCGTAATGTCGTGTTTGATTGTTATCTCAATTCTTTTTTATATTATATTATTTATTATAGGGACTATAAGGCAAGTTTAGGATTCGTGAATATAAAAAAAATTAAGATAGCAATGAAACATGACATTACGATCAAAGAGAAGTCTAAAAAAGGGGTTGGGTTCGATATCCCGCTTTTTATAATCCCTTTTCTTACTATCCCGCTTTTGCAATCAAAACTAGTTGTTTTATTTAAAAAAAATCGCACGCATGCTGCCCCCCTGCAACGCCCCTGCTTGGACTCACTATAGGATTTGGAATAGGTGCGAGATTAGGTTTATGCAAAAGTTCTTTAAATCAATTTTTTATTTCGCCATAAGGTCCATATACATTATGTCTATTTCGTTCATGGACATGACTATTTCCAATCGGTCATAATGTCCCTGGACCATATGTCATCCCGCCACTAAATACAATATTGTAGATTATGTTAGCAAAAACAAATGTGTGCGCACGGTAACGATTAAAACCATTCCAACGAATTTTCTTTTTAGTGGATTATTTTTAACATTTTTAAATTTATAAAAAAGTAAAAAGCGCATATAACGTACATCTATTATTATTTAGTTTAATAAGAATGTTTTGCAAAAAAGCGGGATTGTCGGGATTTGTTGGGATTTTAAAAAGTGAGATTATAATAAATCGGGATTTTAAACAAGCGGGATTTTAGCAGACGGGATTTTAAAACTTTTTTTTTCGGGATTTTTAAAAAGCGGGATTCCGATACGCTCCCCTAAAAAAGTGATCGAGAAAAAATGTCTGCCTGCCTGTTTGTCTGACTGTCTGTCTGTCTGTCTGTCAGTATGTATAACGAGCTGCAGCCTAAACGGCTTTAACGATTATCTTCAAATTTGGTATAGGTAATTCTTTTTACATTCCCCAGCGGGGAAATTGAAATTTTATTTTTAGGCCTTAAAATAACGGTACCTGTCATATGACCGTTTAGGAACAGCTCGAAAACGGCTCCAACGATTTTGATGAACATTTTTGAAATTTTTTTTTGTTAGTATTGGCTATCATCTGATTAGAACCAAATTTACGGGAAAAGTCTATTACGGGATCTTTCATATAACGGTTTTTTTTTTGGCTTTCTCGGTAACGGCTATTTGGATTTCTGTGAAATTTTATATTTGAGAAGATCTTGGTAGCCGAATTAATGTTGCATATGAACATTTTTAATAACTTTTTTTTTCTGATAAAAATTAATTTTTGAATTTTTTTTTTTGAAAAGTCGATATTTTGAAAACTAATGAACAAAAATATTTTAAATTTTATAATCACATGTATATTAATAAATTCTAAAAGACTGCATACCAACATATCAAAAAAAATCAAAAAACTAAAAATAACAAACAGGATTTTATCAAAACCGGTCCTACAATTTTCGAAATACATTTTTCATAAATTCCTTGTTAATTAAGACATATGATGGCATACTTCATTTTTAATAAAAACTGTTAAGTATTGTGGTTTTTAATACTTTTTATAAGTTCAAATTTTTGATTTTCAACGCAAATGTTACTTGTTTTTAGTCAAAGATCTTCCTTTCCAATGTATTTAGGCACATAAGAGCAAGTACGTGCGTAGGAGTCTTAGTAAGATCCACCGAAGGGAGGATTAAAACAGTCCTTCACTTTCTGACAAAGAATAAGGTGGCCAGTGTGGTGAAGCAGTTTTTCTTTACTGACGATTGAGCGATCAACAATACACAACAACAATATAATGACTCACTCAGGAACTTTCGCAATTTGAGTGTAGGATGTATCTTAGATCTATTGACAGGATCTATTGACATCAATATCACCCTTTGGAAATATATGGAGTATGGATATGGTAGGACTATAAAATAATATTGCATGACGTCTAGAAAGATGACCTAATACTTTACACAATCTTTCGGCAATTCACTTTCACATTACATCCCTGATAGCCTCTTCGTTTGGATTTTGTGATGTGACAATGGAAGGATGGCGAAGGGATGTAACATATAAAGGGTTGTTTTACCATGGGTATAGAATATATGTAAACGGATTTCAATAAATGTTTGCAGAACATTTTTTCTAAATCCGGAACCGAAGGACTAACAAACCCATTGATTTTTCACCCCTTAGGCACAGTCTGAAGAGCATTAGGCAAAGAGATTACGATATGTTTTTGCTTGGTCAGAAAAAGAAGTCGTTTGCTTAACGACCCTCATTCAGAGCAATTTATTGGGGAGACATTGAGAAATCGAAAGTAGTCTTCGATAGATACATGTTCCAGTCCAAGAAACATTGTGTAGGATTCAGACAAACCGGAAAGGTATGTCTGACTGCTATTTTGGGATAAGTATCAAATGCTAGAATTAGAATTAGTTAGGTCATAATTTTTTTGTAGTTAATTCGACTTTTAAAAATATTAAAAAACAAGGAAGCACAAAATATTGGGGGAAATGATTACACTTTTCAGTTTATTGCCAACGAACGATGTCATTCTTCATCGATTTTTCGAAATCACTGTGATGTTTACAAAATAGCCAATGATCCGTTGGAAAAAAACACGATTCTGGTGTTTTCTCCAGGAGGATATAACGCAAGACAGGATCTTATAAGTTAATTCCTCTAAGTTGGCTTAGAGTAGTCTATCTCCTTTTTTATTGATCAGGTAGATGGTACTAAAAGAACCCAATTATCGACATACTTTCCCCGACCGTAGTTTTGCAACTGAGTTGGTGTATGTACTTGAATAGGCGTTTCTAAAAAGTTCCGCTTCCGTTTGGCATCGGCTGCTTTGTTCGTTTTTTTCTTTTCTATTCGGGAAATGACTATTTGCATCTTATTTTGGTTGGGTGGATGTAGTTCTTCATTTACTTCTAGATTCACTGGTCCTGGTTGATCATTGGCGGGATAGTGGCCGTCATCGCTATTCAACAACTGGTTGAAATATATTCTAACCAAATTGTTAATATTTTTAAGGTAATTTTTGCAAAGAATTTTGGGCCTTAAGATCCAACTATTACCAACTCGACAGAGCCAAAAATTAAACTTTCATGCTTAATTCTTCTCTGAAGTGTCATAAACAAATGATAAAATGTACTTTTACTTGCAAACTGCCCTGAATACTCAAAGCCCCTCATAATCAGCATCGAAAAACGTTATTTCTTATCGCACACATAGGTGTATTATCCTTCTGGGTTGCAAGTAAAAACCACAATGTTTTGTGCCAAATTGACAATTTGTTCTATATTATTTCCACATATTTGCACCGCAATAACCCAAGCAATTGCTGAACAATAATTTTCCGGATAATGATAGGTGGCCGGTCCGGTACGGCTTCGATCCCTACATAGAATAAATATTTCAAAGTACCAATGAAAAATCAAAAAGGACAAAAAAGGGAATTCCATCGATTAATATTCATTCACCGTCGTGCGTATATCACTTTTTATTTGTTCATCCTCCCAGGGAGTTGGCCCATATTCCATATCCTCGTCATTGTATGTGGCAGACTATATCGGCCTTATACTTGGAAACCATTCGCTTCTTGCTTGCAGGAAGGCTCTATTTCTTGCATTTGGATTCGTAATGAATTACACATATACCTGGGAGGATTTCTTCCTCGAACTCTGTAATGCCTTATATTCGAAGGACATGAGCACAGAACGGTGATTCGAAATTATACTCAGTCAGGTAGACCCCATTGCAAATTACAGGGGATGACTTTGTTCATCCCTCACACATACATGAGACAATAAGATGTAAGGATGTGGAGGACTTTCCCTATGTCCCGGAAGTCAGTGGCGGAATTATAAACGATTTCTTAAACGCTTCGATGCGATGGTGGATATCATCAGGATAATGCTATATCATTTAAGAATTTATGCTCTTACGGTGTGCTGGTATGTGTGCGTCGCTTGTCTTTCAGCTCAGAGCTGTATCCATAACATGTTCTTTGGAAAATGATATCATACAGGAGCTAGATGGCTCCATCGGCCATTACAGGAGAATTTTATTTCAATTTCCATTACTTTTCCTTTTGTTATGCTGGAAACGTGTTCGAAGTCCGACTTCCTTCTCATCGCAGAGACATTTTGGGATAGCGACGTCCTCAATGTGGGTATACATATTGAGGAGACCAGGTAAGTTAGAGAAGCTCGGGTTTTTTCTGATGTTTTCCAAATACAGTACGTGAGACATTGAAAGCTAATTAAATTTAATCCCGGTGATCATGCATGCCTGTTCCTCTCCCTGGCCAGCCGGTATAAATGTTGGCCTGGCTTGTGGCACTCTCATCAGGATATCTTTGGAGTTGGAGTGTAGTCAGTGTAGGAATGTCTTCTGTTCTTGCTGTCGAATTGTATGATAATCGTACTGGCTATCTGTTAAATATTCATGCGACTGATTAAGTGAGATTGGATACGTGATGTCGAAATCGAAGACTGGTTTATATTTTAATTAGGAAATTACGAATGTAAGCGCCAGGGTTTTATTGATTTTAATAAAATTCGAACAAAATAATTGAAATAATTTCTGACCAGAAAAAAACTTAAGGCACCGTTGGAAATCGGATAGTATTATTTAAAAATGTATCTAAGAAGTTAAAGATTGGAGTATTTTTTCGAAGCGAATAAAATGTCAGCATTAATCAGTTTGTTCAGCTTAGATATAAAACTCCCAGCATGCCTTGTCCAACTGCTTGAAGGTAAGAAGTTAAGCTTCTGATTTTGGTGGCGAATTCACTATCATGACTCATGAGCAAGAAGTTTACATCCCTGCAACAGGCATTTGACGTATCGGTAGAAGTTCTAATGGCAAATGGGTACCGTAGTTGCCCAAAGAAGACTGAATATATTATAAATTGAACATTTTCTGGTCAACTTATTCTGAATTCCGACATTTTTATACTTGCGGTTTGTAGGTACCTACTATAAGGCAAGTTTTGGATTCGTGCAAAAAAAATTCTTACAATCAAACATGACATTACGATGATAGAAGGGTTAAAAAAAAGTGGGTCCGGAAATTCCGTCCGTCTTTCTGTCTGTCCCTTTGCACCTCTAACGCCTAAGAGGATTGGCCGATTCGCTTCAAACTTGGTATTTAGTATTTATTTGGTAGTACATCAGGGCTGTTTTTAAATTTTGCGAAAAGTTTTTCCCAAAAAACGACTTTTTAAAAAAACTGGTAGAACGATTTTCAATATTTTTTTCCCCGATAGACATTTAGTTTTCAAATTTTATTGCATGCTTAGTTTTTACCGAGAAAACTCTTAAACTAATTAAAAAAATTAAAGAATTTTGGATTTTTTTTTTTTTAATATATACATACATATGCAGGCACTAAGCAATTATCTAGCATAAGAACAAGATCGTGTGACCCAGTCTTGCATTTTATTTAAATTTTATTCGACGATGCGACCGCACATTAGAGCAAGTACGTGCGGAGTAGTCGTGCAATTTATTTTTTAAATAAACAGAGCTTTCCCACCGTAAGTTGTTTACAATTTTTTTAACCTAATGCACGAGGCCTGTGCATATCTAAAAAGCCATTGCACTACAGTTTATAATTTAAAATATATAACAATTTTTTCCTCGCCATACGTCCCCCAGACGTATATTATCTTTCTAGGGTTAGTAAATAATTTTGGTAGAAAGCACTATTCAAAAAAAAAATTTTAAAAAATTGCATACTTTTTGGAAACATACAAAACTTTGAATTGATGTAACTTCTAAACGGAAAATAGTATATGAAAACTGTTTATAGTAATTTTATGTAAAATGACCTCAGCTATAAATTTGTAGAAAGATTTTTTTTCTAGAACTTATTGTTTTTGCAATAAAAGCAAAAAAACAATTTTTTTGACTTTTGACCGACCATAACGGACCTAGCGTACACGGGAAAGTTAGGGACTTTTCTCAAATTGCAAGCCACATCAATGCCGACCTAAATACCAAAAATCAGATTGTAACTAATTTTGTCCTTTCAAAAAGCAATTTTTCTTGGGCTATAAGCTAATTCTCAGTATTCTTATTATTATTATGATTAACACCGACCAACGACCACTGATATCTGTATGTGCTGCCAGGAAAAGCAGTTGAAATATTTTGTTTGTAATTCGAAAGTAACTTCAAATGAGGATATCCAATCATCGTGTAAGTTTGGGCTCGAAAAATGTAAGCTCCAAAGAAGACTCAAACACCACATTCTACATAATAATATCTGTGGTGGAAATTTTGTTTTTGTGACATTCTGTTTCACTCGGCTTTAAGATCGATGAAAATGTGGTGGTTCCTAGGTTTTTTCCAAAATCTGTTCGATTCATATTCTAAAGCTGGAGGTTGTCGAGGAATTGCCTTTGGCGCTCACACGCTTCAGCGAATAAGATCGCGTAGGAGATGTAAAGTTTTTGTTAGCGTAGGGTAGAAGGTATCTTTTCTTAAGGTTCAGGTAACCAATGTTGAGATTCCATTCATCTTTGGTATAACTGTTATTCTTCTCCGCCAAGAAAGAATGGTTCATTTTGTCTGTCAGAGTAATTCAGTTCGTCATCCCTGTTATACAGTCTGCAGAAATGGTTTTCCCAAATTCTCCGTCTTGGGGTGGATTCTTCCAGGATGTCCATTAAGCGCAGCCGTACTTTGAATACAAACGAGGAATTGTTCGAAGTCAATGCTTGGTACTTAGTAAGTTCTGACTTGCATAATACTGGACCAGTGCCTATGCTTCGATCGAAATGTGATTATTCTAATTGATGATCAAGAGACGTCAATGTAACTTTGTGAATGTAAGCGATATAAACAATTCGTTAAATCATACATTTTAGGTAGAGATATACATAGCTTACCGAATGGAAATCCAGATACACTAAGCGTCAAGACGCTGAAAACTAAAATCAAATTTCTAACAAATAAAACAAATCCGCACATAAAATCAAATCAAATTATCTCACTATGTCCTTCCTTTCTTTCAGCAATTTCGAAATCAGAGAATGCCTCCAACTTTATGGTCCCTTCCTAATTAATAGTATCCATTAACACCCCCAAAGACACACGCAATTATAAAGGGAAGCACCAGCATTCTCTGTAAGTTTATGGAATCGCTTATTTCAAGTACCTTCATTCTGCATTCTCCACAGCAATAAAATCAAAACATCATGCACCCTAAGAACTCTATATTTTGGCAAACCAACAACACCGCCCAAACATTTTATGTTTGTTCATCCCGAAGCAATGCATACCTCAGTATGTGTCAACCCCTTGTTCACTTTTCTCAAGTCCAATCTGGTAATGTGGCAATGTTTCCAGCTTTCTAGAACACATGCAAGACCCACCCATGTTTGGACACTGGAAGAACCTACAACCAGAAAACACCACCGCAAAAGGTTGCAAACCATAAATCTTCATTCTATGTCAGATGATTAAGGTTCCTGGCACTCTTCATCTTCTTGAACATGGAGCATACATACACTAAACTCGTAGTCGTATAGGAGAACAATGAAGCAAAAATAGTGACTCCTGTGTTTCCAACCATATACTCGTCGTACATATGTTTAGGTACTGAGCAAATTTTCATCAGTCCCTTCCATGGAGCTTGGCCAAATGGAAATCGCCCCCGAAACACACATTCGGTTTGGTCTAGATCCTTCCTGTTGAAATCGAAAAGCTTTCAAATAATTTGTACGCTTTAATGTCATTGTTTTCCAAGACTCGAATGTAATAAAAATGGAGATGAATGCGCACCTAGGATAAGGCCCTCCTAAAAAGCAAAATTCAGGAGTTTTTCGTCCTTTGCAAAACCGATGGCCCATTACCAGTCATTAGGAGATGAAATCTCTGAGAAAATAGGGAAACAAAGTGAAAAATTCAACCCCTCATTATGAAGGGTTAAAGGAGATTCCATTATATTTTGTTTGTGGGTATTCCTTAGGGAATGTATGCCGGGCTTAAGGTTATATTATATTCGCTGTGGTAGTCTTTATGGTTAATTAATATCTTTGATGAGGGATGGGGGTAGACTTCAATTTACTTATAGTTGAAGATGAAGGCTAATGGATTCAGTGAATAATCAGGATCATAGATTTTTCATTTCATAGTCATTCATGGAGCCACAGGATGTGGAACAAATACATTTATCATTTTTCTATTTTTCACAATAGTTCTAAGTGTTTGACACTGGTTCTAAAGTCCAAAGGCCAAGAGTCCATAATGAACTTTTGACTACTTTACTTAAAAGATGTCCATCTTGAGGATTTCTTATAACAAAATACAAAATTTATCTATAAACCACTTTTGAATAGAGAAATGACCAACGAAACGGAACTGGGCTTCCAAAATAGATTCCATTCAGTTGACAACAAATTTATTACCAAACCCTCCCCCAATCCTACTCAATAAAACCGTCTTCCCTTGACAAATAAACCAGAGAAAAATTTAATTAATGGCTTCGCGTGATGCTTATCTATCTAATTTGTCAAAACTTAATCGCTGCTTCTACTTCCTCTAGCGTGATGGACATCATACCCGACATAGACCCCCTTTAACACTTTCTTCTTCAAACTTTCACTCTCTGGTTATAGTTACAAACTCAATAAGCCCGAGGCCATTCTAATGCATTTGGGTTTTGGGCAAAAAAAAAACTTTCAAAAATGTTAATTGGCTTACGTCTTACCCCAAACCCAAATCCCCGTTCTTCAGTGCAGCTTTTGCACTCTTACAGTTATTAACATGGTCTGTAGTATGACGTGCCGAAAGGTTGTCCGGTCTGCGTTTGTGGCAACAACTCTATGGAGGGGCTTGGTATGTCTTCCCTTCGCACCAACCGATAATCTTGATTCTAATAAATTCTGAAGTTAGTCGGCACAGGAAGAATAACCCTTTTCCTGAAAGTATATACTATAAAGCCGTTATTCCGACTGCACCCGCAACTATCACCGTACAGACGAAAGGAGCGCTTAAGGAAGCTAAATTCTGCCGGGGGAAATGAGTTTGTGAAAAATTATTTCGTGTTTATGTAATGGTAATGGTAATTACTGTTGACGGGCCAAGCTAATGCAATGTCCTTAAAACTTTATTCTAACGGCGGCGCGGCACGTTGGCCAAAGCAGTGCGGTGGATGGCAACAACGAATCAGGGAATTCCACCCTCATATAAGAATGAGACAAACGTCAGGATAAATTAACTTCAGGAAATTCTTATTATCGCTAAAGGATAAAAACAATTTTCGTTTAAATGGCAATGGGAGGCCAGGACATCCAGGGCATTAAAGGCCACTACGGTCCAACAACTTGCTGTTTGATGGAAAATATTTCAGGGCCATATTGGGGTCGAAGTGAAAAGCATTCATCTAGAATGCTGGAATGTCACCACAATTAAAGCATCTCTAAGATGGGGGTCTTCCTCCCAAGAGGGAGGACAAAGTGTGAGCCAAACTAGAGCAGAACTTCTTTGGAGAATTTACAGCAGTTCATTCGTTAGCTGATATTAATCAAATTTATTCCCATTTTTATTATAATTGCGGCGGTTTATTATTGAGCAAAGAAAAAAGCTTCCTTCGAGGGGGGTGAGGGGTTTTTTGTCCTCTTTCTTTTTTTTGTAAAATTTATATGAGTCCATTAAAAAATCTGCCACTGGGAACATAAATTGATATTAAAAAGTACGAAACGTCAAATGGGAATCCATTTTTCGTCAGCAAATTGCTCATTTCAAGGAAGAATTATGAAGGAATTTGTCATTTGTCATTTTTTTCTTTTTCTTTTTACTTTGCTAACGAAAGCACCTGGAAGACATGAAGTCCTTTCTCCTTGCCAAAGGCAAAATAGAGACTAAACTTTGGTTTGATGTGTCTAGTAATTGGAATAATTTATTTATACACGCACTAGACGCACAAGGTTGATGTGCCAAGGAAAGTATATACGAAGGTAGCTTTTTAGCTATATATGCATTGCAATGACAAGTGTCGGTTCATTTTGTGATATAAATTGTGCTGGGAGAAGGTGATATACGAGCTGCACATTAACGAGCTGGAGTAAGGATAATTTAAAATGCCTTTACTGTTCCTACGGAGGATAATAATGTTGTGTTGTTACTTTAATTTGTGTTATATGTTCTGTGAAATTTGAAATAACACATCTTATTCCAGGGGCGCTGACTGTGTTTTGTGCTTTTTTGGGAAATATTGCCAGATTAATGGGACAGGTTCAGATTGAACAGTTAAACCAAGGTTTTGTTTTAATAGTTGACACAACGACAGATACAACGACAACAGCAACGACAACGACAACGATAACGATAAATACAACGAAAACGACAACGACAACGACAACGACAATGACAACGACAACGACAACGACAACGACAACGACAACGACAACGACAACGACAACGACAACGACAACGACAACGACAACGACAACGACAACGACAACGACAACGACAACGACAACGACAACGACAACGACAACGACAACGACAAAGACAACGACAACGACAACGACAATGACAACGACAACGACAACGACAACGACAACGACAACGACAACGACAACGACAACGACAACGACAACGACAACGACAACGACAACGACAACGACAACGACAACGACAACGACAACGACAACGACAACGACAACGACAACGACAACGACAACGACAACGACAACGACAACGACAACGACAACGACAACGACCACGACAACGACAACGACAACGACAACGACAACGACAACGACAACGACAACGACAACGACAACGACAACGACAACGACAACGACAACGACAACGACAACGACAACGACAACGACAACGACAACGACAACGACAACGACAACGACAACGACAACGACAACGACAACGACAACGACAACGACAACGACAACGACAACGACAACGACAACGACAACGACAACGACAACGACAACGACAACGACAACGACAACGACAACGACAACGACAACGACAACGACAACGACAACGACAACGACAACGACAACGACAACGACAACGACAACGACAACGACAACGACAACGACAACGACAACGACAACGACAACGACAACGACAACGACAACGACAACGACAACGACAACGACAACGACAACGACAACGACAACGACAACGACAACGACAACGACAACGACAACGACAACGACAACGACAACGACAACGACAACGACAACGACAACGACAACGACAACGACAACGACAACGACAACGGCAACGGCAAAAAAATAACGCAGAAAAACAATAACGCCGAAAAAAATAATACTCTGGACTTATATAAAGTGTCTAAACCACAACACCTAACAATTTTTAGAAAAAAAAAAACGGAGAACGCCATCACACGCACACGTCATAAATAATAATGAATTTATGAAAAAAGTAGATATTTCGACAATTGTAGCACAGCTTTTTATAAAGCCCGGTTTTATTTTATGTTTTGTTGAACAAAAATAATTTCTCAGATTCAGCTCTGATCATAAAATAAAAAAAATATTAATTAAAACAAATCCAAAAAAAAATCCAAAAATTAATTATAAATAAAAAAAAAATCGACTTTTTTATAGGCATAATTAATATGGTTAAGTATCTAAATCTTTTTCTAAATATAAAATTTGATAAAAATCCAATGAACCGTTACCGAGAGTCTTAATTAAAAACATGTGCACGACTGGGTCGCATGTACTTGCTCTTATGTGCCTAATCACATTGGGCAATCTACATAAAAAAATCACACGGTCTGAACACATAAAAAAGTGCCAAAACCACGACAATAAACGGTTTTTCGTAAAAATAGAGTAGGCGTCATAAATATTAATGAATTTTTGAAAAAAGTATTTCGAAAATTGTAGGACGGATTTTGATAAAATTCAATTTTTTATTTTTAGTTTAAAAAAAAATATTTTTGAGATTTTGGTATGCACTTTCTTAGAGTTTATTAATATACAGTTAATTATAAAATTTAAAATAAAATTAATTAAAATAAAATAAAATAAAACAAAATTTCAAAAATTAATTTTAAATACAAAAGTAAATTATTGGTATTCAGAATTAATTTTGTTTTATATATCTTTTCAAATAAAAAACAATATTGAAATCCAATGAGCCAACAGAGAACGCCGAAAATTAAAAAAAAAAAAAAAAAAATATGAATGGGACAGTTAATAGATTTTCCCATAAATTTGATTTTGACAAAATGATAGCTAATACATACCTTTAAAAAAAATCTCAAAAATGTTCATCAAAATCGTTGGAGCTATTTTCGATAAAAAAAACTTTTCCTTAATTGTTATATAAATAGGTATGACAGGTACCGTTACTTTTAGGCCTAAAAATAAAATTTCAGTTACCCCTGAAAAGAACAACACAGGTATAATAAATTTTAAGATTGAAGGTAATAATTTTAGCCGTTTAGGCTGTGGATCAATATATCTACATACAGACGGGCATACAGACTTTTCACGTTAATTTGATTTAATTAAAATGATAGACAATACCTTACAAAATATTCTCAAACATTTCATAAATTTCAAAACTATTGGAACAATTTTCAAAAAACATAACCTTTTTTTAGTAGGTACCGTTATTTTGAGCTTAAACCATAATCGCTTAAGGTGTTTAAGCTTTAGCTCGTTATTCACTCAGTTAGGCAGACAGATACTTCTTGTCACTAACTTTTTAAGGCTTCACTATGATCGTATTGTCGTGTGTATAAACAATGCATATTCAACTTCCACTTCTAATTCCACTTCCACTTTTACTTCCAGTTCCATATCCACTTCCACTTCAAATTCCATTTCCACTTCCACTTCCATTTTCATTTTCATTTCTATTTTCGTTTTCACACCCACTTTCGCTTCCACTTCCAATTTTAACTTCCATTTCTACTTTTACTTCCACTTCAACTTTCACTTCCACTTCCACTTTCACCACTTTTACTTCAACTTCCATATCCACTTCCACTTCAAATTGCATTCCCACTTCCACTTCCTTTTCCATTTTCATTTTCATTTCTATTTTCGTTTTCACTTCCACTTTTACTTCCACTTTCACACCCACTTCCGCTTCCACTTCCAATTTTAACTCCCATTTCCACTTTTACTTCCATTTCAACTTTAACTTCCACTTCTACTTTCACTTCCACTTTCACCACTTTTACTTAAACTTCCATATCCACTTCCACTTCAAATTGCATTCCCACTTCCACTTTCACTTCCATTTTTATTTTCATTTCTATTTCCATTTCCACTATACCACTTCCAATTTTAACTTCCACTTCCACTTTTACTTCCATTTCCACTTCCAATTCCACTTTCTTGATTTTAATATTGAAACTTGGATTTCAACAAAGATATTTCAAGATTCAAACCGACCTAAAGACTTAATATGCAAAAATTTTATTGCTCAATGCTTAAAAGGTTTGTTCGATTTGACAAACTAGGTTTTTCAATGAGATTTCAATTTCAAAATCGTATGGAAAAATGCGGAGATTTCTTAAAAATAAGTAAGATGTAGAACTCCATTAAGTTCTTAGGTATTTTTAAAAACAAGTCTTAAAGCAATAGAACCAGGTTTGAAATAGAAGTTTTATGTCGTACAAATACGTTCATCACAAAACCCATGTGCCAATATTAAATCCAAGTCATTGTGAACCAGTAGAGTAAGTAGATTTCATTAACTTGATTCCTTGAAATTGAACAAACCCCATCTCTCTGAAATCTTATTATAGGGTTCCTTCTATTTTTCCTCTTTTTTTGTATTATTAGAAATTCTTTTGAGACGAGACTTGAGTTCATGAATTTTTAAAATTGTTGATTCCCGTCTGGCCACAAAAGGACGTGTTACCTGGCGACAGCGACTCATTTCATCACAATCCCCCAGACAATTTGCGGATTTTCCAATTTCTTCATTTTTATACCTTCTTAAGTTACTAGGAGTACTGCAAGTGTACGTATATATGTATAGTCAGTTCTATTACTTATCTATTTTCTGTGCAGGAAGCTAGGACTTGGTTAACTTTGATGGTTAATATTTGATGAGCAACTGCTTTAATGTTCAAATAAATATCAAATACAACAACAACAGCAATGGGGAAGCGTTCCTGGAATTTATCTACGCATTTTTTTTATATTTTTTTGGCAGAGTTTTGTCCTTAAATGAATTTGGTGGCCGGTAAATACTGTTTGCTCGTTAATTTAGCCCATCAACCCTCTTGTTTTGGAAGAGAGACAATGATCCCAAAATTGTGGGAAGATTTACCCCGTGAGTGACGGAAGGTGCGAAGGAATATATAAAGTAGAGATTTTTAATAGAAGTCATCATGAATCATTAAGTGAGTGAGTTTTCCTTAGAGAATAACGTACGATGGCAAGGTTGCCAAGTCTGAAGATACTAATATGCGGAAACATTCTCAATTAGAATACTTTTTACAAAATGACTTAAACTACTATCCATCTGGAGTTTAATTTGGTTAATATTAGTAGTTCTTGATATAAAGAGATTATGAACCTAAGGAAAAACTATTTACATACCCACGAAGTCTTCATCTATGTGATGGATGCTTTCAATTAGTATTTTATCTTAAAATTGTTAAAAGTTTGATTGGAAAATCTTCTGCAGATTTGTTCTATCAAAAACCTTCTGTTAACGTTGTTGTTTTGGTAATTCGGTTTCAAGTTCGTTTTCCGTTCGATTTAATCGCAACAAAATATTCTCAGCTGGCAACCATATTTCTAGGTTTGGTTTATTGGAGTGCAGCTGCTGCCGCCACCGGGATGGCTCATTATTTCGTGGAAGATTTATGTAACGATTCCTTAGTTCGCACCAAAAGTGCAAACAAAAAATCACAAGAAAAGTTTTCCGGTCATGCCTGTATAGCCAAGATGTCTGCATTCGCATCACACCTAACCTCATCTCACCTAACCTCATCTCATCCCTAGGGACAGATGAATTTTTCATTGTAAAAGCAAAGGACTAACGAGGAAGAACCCAAGTAAGTTTTGGGCAAAGCGATTCTATCTACCAAAACACACAAAGGCAACTAAATAATGCATTGCGTAGTAACAGTAAATGCAATTTTTTTTTTTTGGATCAAGATGTTCCCTTTAGGATGCGACGGAAAGGCAGGTTGATTCTTTTGGAAAACGCAAAAGATGTTTCGAGTATTTATGACACGTCCCAGAATTTAATGGAGTTAGGGGTCTAGAATACGGTTGCCGGCGGGGTGGACTTTGTATGCGTTGTCCCCGAGGGAGTGACTTAAATCGTCTGTTTTCTTTTCAATAAAAAAAATTAATGAAATAACAGACAAAGTAAAGGGTCCTGTGATATGAGGTAACATAATAGAAATTTTTTATGACTAAATTTGTCAGGAGTTGCTTCTTATACTTTATGAAAATAATTTTAATGGATGTGAAGAACAAAAAGATATCTTCGCTTTAAATAATTTAGATTCGGAAAATGAATTGGTATTTATTCTCCAGAATCTCAAGAATAAAGCATACGAATTTATTAGAGACTAGCTTACTCATCCGGCGTTGCTCGGGTACACAATACATTTTCGAAAAACGACTGCGGCGTGGCGCCACCTTATAATGAAAATAGCCTTAGTTACTTGTTACTTGTGAAACGATTCCAGTGGCACCAACGGGTAATTAACATAGCCTTACTTAATGCTTAGAATATCAGCTTTTTTGTCAATGAAAGTCCCGTCAAAATCGGTCCATAAATAGAAATTTTAAATAGCCTAAGTTGCTCCATAAAACATTAGCCATCTGCCAGTAAAAGTCCTGTAAAAATCAGTGTAGCCGTTCCCGAGATTACCCTAAACAAACAGAGAGACACAAAAATTTTAAAAAATTGTGTTTTTATTAAAAGTACTGTATATATGTATGTACTTTCATATGAATCTTATAAAAAGCTGTTATTTTAATATTAAAAAACAGACACTTAATTTTTATTTACATTATGTGTATAGATCAATTTCTATCACTGTGGATTGGTAACCAAAGAAAATTTGCACTTTCTTCCTTTCTTCACATAGAGATTAGGCGGTCTTATGTCGCTCATATGACGATTTTTCTATACCTTATTTGTTGAAATTAGAAGCTCATTAAAGCTGAAAAAATAACCATTAAGAAATCAAGTAAGAATCGCTCACAGTCCTTACCCAAACGAATAAAAAAGGAATAATTCGAGCTTTAGTGGTAAACGCTTCTAAAGGGTTTTTTCAATAAGTGCGGGTAGATTTTGAAATGGAATAAATTCGTATAGAGCGGCAGCTTCGGGAAACCTCACAAGAAAAAAATTAGCGGGGTGAAACCAATATGGACAGATGACGCCGCCGCGCCGGCCTAAGATGGTCACTGCAGGCTAAAAAATATATGCTCATAAAAGTTCAATTCTAAAAGCTCCATAGCAAGAACCAAAGAAAAAGTTATTCCAATTTCCATCAACGACGAATGGTTACTCTGAATCAATGTTAACTTTTTAATAAACACAATAAGCGAATTACCACATTTGGCAATCAGTCTCCTCACACCTCACAGCCGGGGAGCAGACAGGTTTCAATTTAACTCAGGAGTTCTGTTTCCCTTTAAATGTAGAACACACTACGCGGGCATTAGGAAGATAGGGAGGGGAGAGATAGGAGTTGTCGATTAACATTGGTTTTGTATGTTTGCAAATCAAAATGGCAAGGGAAAATCTCACCGGGTAAACTATTCCAAATTCGTGTTGTTCGGCTAAAAAAAAGAATCCCTATATTTCACGGTACGTCCGAAATTGGGCTCAAAGGTGAACTGATGAGCATTCCTTGCGAGGCGAGTATTACGGGAGAAACTGTTAAGGGGAGGAATGGAGCTGGCTACATCGAGTGAATATTTTTTATAAAAGAAACGATAAAATAAGGAAAGACATGAAACTTTGCGTCGTTGTTCGAGAAGGTCAATTGTTTCAGCGGCAGTTCTATTTTTCTATCAATCTTAACGCTCGATTTTGTATTCTATCAAGCAGGTGAAGCGATGTTTGCAAAGCTCCTGCAGTGGCAGTTATACTAGAGTTTAATGCGTATAAACGCTTTATAAATTGTAGCCAGATCAAAAGGGGACAAATACTTAAAAAACTTAAGCACTTAGCAATGGAGGTCGTCGTTGACACACAAACCGAGTACGGAGAGCTTTTCGGTTTCTTCGATGTAAGTGCCATTCATTGACAATGACTTTGGAGGTTTGTTTAGCTTTAACGACAGAAGGCAGCATTGCATTTTCGAAGCATTAAACTCCACACGATTCCTATTATCCAATTTGACAATGCTGTATAAATCTAAGTTTAATGAGCTTGACATACGGTACCATTGCAATTGTACGTCCGAAGGACGTGAATTATCGAACGAATATGAAAAGCTGAGGGTAAGGTTGTCAGCAAAACAGTTAAATGGATTAGAAGTACCAGACAGAAGATCATTTATAAAAATGAGAAAAAGAGTCGGAGACAGAACAGAGCCCTGGGGCACACCAGTATTTTTTTATGGGAATCAGACTTGTAATGAACGGTCCAGGAGATACCTTCTAATCCGGCGAACAAAAGTATTATCGATCCCAAAAGCACGCATTTTTGATAAGAGAGCTTCATGCCAAACTCTATCAAATTCCTTGGAGATATCAAGAGCAATAATCTTACTTTCACCAAAGCGATGTAAAGATTTGTTCCACTGTTCGGTGAGATATGCCATCAGATCACCAGCGGAACGGTTGCTGCGGAAGCCATACTGACGGTCATGGAGAAGCTTTCGATCTTCGAGATATTCCTTAAGCTGACGGTTAATCAGCGTTTCCATGACCTTAGAAATAAAAGGCACGACTGGGTCGCACGTACTTGCTCTTATGTGCTAATCCTTTTTAAGTGCAGGCGTCTTTTTGACAAAGATTTTATTTTAATATTTTTTGTATGACGTGCAACTTCCTTAGAATCGTTTTGGGGTGAATCTCGAACGAACATGCGTCACGACAAAGGGATAAACACATAAATATATAGGATTGTTAGCTTTTGCAGTTTTTTAGTGTAGTATTATCTTTCCACTTGCTGCTTACTGTTTATAATATAATTTGCTAATAGAAAGATACAAAGGACTTTTTTCAGTTAAATTTTCATTTTGGTATGGAAAAATTTGAACAACTGGCATAAAGATTCGTCGGAATCAGCAGTATGGCAATAATGCTAGGTAAAGGGACCTTTATACGTCCCAATATGGGACCAATGGAATTTATAAAGGATTTAGGTACCTATAATAAGGTTGGAAGGAAGGTAGGTACTAAAATTAAGATACGTGTTCCAACTACTGTTAAGCCAGTAGGTATAGAGACAATATTAAAAGTTAACACAGTGGTTTTGTTTATTTATAGGAAGGTGTAAACTCGATTGTTTTCTCGATTGAAATTTTTGCATTCAGTAGTAATCGAATAGTTTTTTTTATTTGTTAGTTGTTTTTGTGTGTTTATCAAAGGCTTCCTTGTTTATTCTGTGCTTTTATGATGATGAAAAATAATTTAAAATACGTAAGTATGTATGTAATGTAGGTTGTCACTTTCTTTTATTTGACTAATGGCTTGGCTAGGGCTTAGCCGAGCAATATGAAATAAAATGTTGGGGAAAAAAATTTATGAATTCAAAAAAACACTACTCATAACGTTTTTTGGAAAAAATGTTGTAAGCCATCTTATTTCTTTTGCTGTTTTCTATTTTATGAATTTTTCATTTCAAAATCGTTCGACCAGTTTTTTCAAAAAAATATTATTTAAATCATAAAACACTACATATTTTGAAAATTTCATCAAAATCCGTCAATTAGTTAACGAGAAAGTCTGATTTAAAAAAAACCGGTCATATGGGAGGTACCGTTATAAAACTTTTTCTGAAAAATCCATTAAAAGTAAAAGATAGATTTTGCACAGAAAACATCATTCTGAAAGTTTAATCAAAATCGTAGGAGCCGTTTTCGAGAAAAATAAGTTTTTTAATAAAAGTTATATGGCAGGTACCGTTAGTTTTGGAGCTAGAAAATGCCAATTCCAAAAACTGTCGGGTAGAGCACTCTAAAAATACTATATACCAAGTTTGAATCAAATCGGCCCAACCGTTTAGGCTGTAGATATCGATACGGACAGACAGACAGACAGACAGACAGACAGACGGACGGAATTTCCGGACCCACTTTTTTTGACTTCTCTATCATCGTAATATCATGTTTGATTGTTAGAATTTTTTTTTTTTTTTTTACGAATGCATAACTTGCCTTATAGTCCCTATAATCGCAAGTAAAAAGGGATGTTAGTGCTATGGGTCGGTAGGAGGAGGGGGAGGATGCATCACCTTTCTTAGGGACAGGCTGGACAAATGCTGTTTTCCATCTTCTAGGAAAGATTCCAGAAGAGTAGGAGCGGATTTGTGTAAATCCAGATCTTTGAGAACTCTTGCCACTGGACGAGTGCGGAAAAAATCTGTCCCATGGAAAAATTTAAATTCTCAATTACAGGAGGGGCAACGTTGCTGTGAGGCAGCGTGGATCTGGCAGCGAAATGGGCGGCCAGCAACTTTGTCTTCTCTGAAAAGTAAATAATTGGTTTGTTACTGTCGATGAGCGTTGGAACCGAAGATGTTGAGGAGTTTTTAATATTCGTTACAAATGACTTAACATTTTTACTGCCGTAATTTGTGGTCATGCAAAAATTTGGTTTTTCAATAACGGAGTTGCATGAGTTCCCTGCTTGTTTGTACTTTTTCTGATTTTCCTCTGTAGGGTTGGCTTTGTAAGAACGGAAACTTACTTCTTAGAGCCTGATAGCTTCTTTACACTCAGAATTAAACCATGACTTTTCTTTAGGCTTGATGCTTTTTACTGTGTTAGGAATAAAAGCACGCATCCCTAGAAGAATCACATTTGTGATCATTTCAGCACTGGCAACAATGTCACTCTCGAGGAAGCATAATGACCAGTTTAAGTTTCGGAAAAAAATAGTCTTTCCATATTTTTAGCACCAAGACCAGTGCTATTCTTGTACTATGTTCGATCATTCTTAAGTTCAAGTCCTGTTTTAAATCTCATTTCTTCAGTAAAAACTGTAACAACTTATAGCACTTCGTCAACTGTACGTTTTTAGTGTTCCCCTTTTCCTATGAGAAGTTGCTAAAGCCTGCCAGCACTTCTGATACATTGATGCTAATGTTATAATTCTAAACTTTTTAAACAAAAAAAAATAGAAAAAAAATCATATTTTGTTTTCAAACACTGAATTTCGAATTAATTAAAAAAACGTTACACTATCAAAAATCCGTACTGATAGCATAGGTACCTTCCTTAATACAGAGGGGAGCTGGATACTTGAATCTCAAGACGATGTTAGGACTCAGTCAAAAAAAGACGCAAGTTCAAAATATGAATTCTCTATATCCTACTTAAGGCGCAATTTTCTTCGATTAATTTTGTAAATGTTCTCCAAATTCATCACATTTACAACCCCTTAACGCTTTTCAACAAAAGGGTTGAAAAAGCAAACAAAAAAATGCTTCGCCATAAATATTATCTGCCAACAAAGAATAAAACAACTTTTTGAAACAAATCCAAAAACGAAAACACATTCGCTATTCAACTAATGAAATATTATCTGCAATACAATAACGCCTTCTCAAAGACAGCTGGAGCATGTCCCGAAGGACGGGGAAGAGCTAAAGAGGGAGGCCTGAAAGTGGCATAGAAAGTAGAAAAAATTACATCAGGGCTTAAGGGATTTTGTCTGGCACAAGCCAATGAATTCAATTCCGCATCACAAGAACACAATCGAAATACACCAGCAATAAAAAAAGGACTCATTCTATCCTTCCGATATTTCTAAAATACTCTTGCAATAAAAAAATATACAAAAACATATCAACAGGAAGTTTGTCTCTTCTCGTCTGCCGCCTCCTCACATCCCGGCCCAAACACTTAACGCTATTATTTTGTTGGCCCAAAACACATGCTATAAAAACCCTCAAACAACAAAAAGATACATCGATAGATGATCAACAAAAAAAGAAAAAGATACAAAAGGAACGAAAAACTCGAAAAGTCCAAATCACTTGGGGATTTATCGAATGACATCGAAAATGTGAACGTTATTATCGGAATGATGCCAAGCCAAGAATCTCCAGCGAGAAGTGTGAATCGCATAAGTCGCCGCCCAGGACAACAATGCGCATATAAATTTGTTTTCATAGTTTAACCTAATATATTCGTCGTAAATTGAAAACTCCATTTCCGGTTATAATGGATGGGGGCTTTGGGGTGGAAATAAGAAGTGTGAGAGAAGAAAAAGTTATTTCTTACCGGAGGGCCTGGGCTCCTTTGGGGGTATCTGACGTGATACAAACTTGCCTTTGCGAGGTTCTTCCAAATCGGATGCAGACTAACGCCAGGTTACCTGGGAATCCGTGTCGTCAAAGTTTGTCGGGATATTTCACTGGGGGATCTAGATCGACCTGCACCCGGATTGGGATCCGACAAATTAATACGGCAATAGTAGAATCTGGCAAAAAAGTTTTTGACAAAATATCCTTTATTTGCCTTTTTTTAAGTCCTGCTTACATGACGGCTATCTACAGGTTTTTTTTGTGCAAGACAAAGGCCTCCGACGGAACTTTCCTTTGATTTTCCATTGAAGACAAAAACTTTGGCGCTTTTCTGTCAAAAGTTTTCATCATCCTTTCCCGTTTAAGCATCAACGTACTCCTCAACCCAAAAACCCAGATCGACTTAAGATACCCGCGTGTACCTGGAAAACTGTGATGCAGCAAAGACGCTGGTACTAGTGCCACTTTGAAGAGTTGTTGGTAAAAAAATGTGTATCCCGCATTTCCCTTGTTCGTTGTCCCGAAACACCAAAAAGGCTTAAGTTTGTTTGGTTTTTACATTGAAGATACAAAAGGGTTTCAATCTTCTCCGCAGCAAGCGCCAGCTATAGTCAAAGGATGTCGGTGGAATATAAAAATATTGGCTTAATAATTTGCCTGAAACTTTATTTATTTCCTTTTGTCGGTCTTCATATCGTGTATTCTCCGTTTTCAAAACTTTTTTTGTTTCCTTTTATCTTAAAAGACATGATGATGTCAGATACATATCGGAGGGGGTAGAGGCAAAAAAAAAAGTTTAAATAGAAAAGTTTTGGGGGCGCTGACTTTTTAGAGACATAAAACGTTTTAATATTAACAATTTTTCTTTTGGCGTGCTGCTGTTCCAACGAGGCTATGGTGTCCTATGGTGTATCTTATGAGATTAAACTGGAAAAGTTTGGTTTTTGACAAAAGTTTTACTAAAGCCTTGGTGGATGTTGAAAATTATATGAGGCTATTAGAGGCTTTGTTCCGGAAAATAATTGCAGATACTTTTTTGGGGGATAAATTCAATGCAACATGGTGTTAGATTAATTATTTCGAAATCCATGGACCATAGGGAAGGGATTATTTTTAATAGTTGGAAGATGAAAAATTAGCAACCGCAAAAGTGATATCTTGAAAATTAAAATATTAAAAGAGAAAACTTATTTTAAGAGACTATGGGCTATGAGCATATTAAAAGAAACTTTTTTTTACTCGCTGTAGGACCAGTACAGTTTTTCCTTATATGCATCTCCTTTTGTCCTTTTCCACTAGTCGTTTATGCACATCTCATACGGGAGCATAGAAAACATCATTTCTCCTCTAGGCCTCAGTAGCTAGTGCTCGTAAGTGTGTCTACTTTCTAGATTTATCTACGGAGTAAACTAAAAATGTAAATGTGTATTAAAAATGTTTTTTTGTTAAACTCGTACCTGCATTGCTCTTCTGACCAACAAAAAACTCCTTATAACTCTGATAATGAAACAACTAAGAAAAAAGTTTTTTCGGAAGTTTTCAAACATTTCAACATATTTTTATCCTGAAAAGTACAAAACCTTTTTGTCCTCCCGAAAATTAAAAAAAAAAGTGCGTGCGTACAAAGTACACATGCCAGAAGTGAAACTTCTTTCTTATAGCTTATTGCACTTTTCAATAATATTTTCAGCAAAGGTATTATACCTCAGAGCTGGAAAACTGCAACTATTATTCCCACCCTAAGCCTAAGAATGATATGCTTAGCATCAATAGTTACCGCCCCATCTCCTTACTTACCTGTCTATCAAAGGTTCTAGAAAAAATATTTGTAAATAGAATTTTATGGTACACTGAGTTCAAAAAAGTTTTAAGCCCCAACCAAGTCGCATTCAAACCAAGGAGAGGATGCATAGATGCACTCCTTCATATCGACTTTGCTGTAACAAGTACTCTCACAGCTCGCAACCATTTAACAATCCTGGCGCTGGCACTAGACTTCGAAAAGGCATTCGATTCTATTGGTTCTCACCTTATCCTCGAAAAATTGAGAGATTGGGGTCTTGGACCCAAAATCTTTGGATAATAAAATCCTTTCTAACTCATAGAACATTTTGCATAAAAATACGTAATATGTTTTCCAAGACCGACTCAATGGATAACGGTATTCCGCAAGGATCACCCTTATCAGTAATTTGTTTTGAAATCGTCTATGCAGACGACGTATATATTTTATGTAAATACAATGATCTAGAAAAAACAAAAACTTTACTTTCCATTTTGCTTAGAGAAATTAACCAATGGTCATCCACCTCTGGTACAAGTCTTGCTTTAGAAAAATGTAAGCTTATTAATGTCTGCAGAAAACATAGAATTACTTACATCATTACATTACATCACTAAGAATTAATCATTAATAAAATAAAAATAGAAAATGTCACTCATTTAAATATTTTTGGTCTCATAATTAATAACAAATATAACTTTAAACCACATTGTATACTTAATTAAAATAAAAGGCACGACTGGGTCGCACGTACTTGCTCTTATGTGCTAATCCTTTTTAAGTGCAGGCGTCTTTTTGACAAAGATTTTATTTTAATATTTTTTGTATGACGTGCAACTTCCTTAGAATCGTTTTGGGGTGAAGCTCGAACGAACATGCGTCACGACAAAGGGATAAACACATAAATATATAGGATTGTTAGCTTTTGCAGTTTTTTAGTGTATCATCTTTCCACTTGTTGTTTAGTGCTTATATTATAATTTGCTAATAGAAAGATATAAAGGACTTTATTCAGTTTAATTTTCGTTTTGGTATGGAAAAAATTGAACAACTGGCATAAAGATTCGTGGGAATCAGCAGTAGGGCAATAATGCTAGGTATAGGGACCTATATAGGTCCCAATAACAATAATTTACTTTTTGAAATCAAATTAATTAAAATAGCTGAATTATGTTTGATGGATTGATAAACGTATGATGTGGGTAGGTATTAATGGAATTTATTAAGGATATTATTTACCTATAATAAGGTTGGAAGGAAGGTAGGTACTAAAATTAAGATACGTGTTCCAACTACTGTTAAGCCAGTAGGTATAGAGACAATATTAAAAGTTAACACATTTAACACAGTTGGTTTTGTTTAATTATAGGAAGGTGTAAACTTTTGTTTTCTCGATTGAAATTTTTGCATTCAGTAGTAATCGAATAGTTTTTTTTATTTGTTAGTTGTTTTTGTGTGTTTATCAAAGGCTTCCTTATTTATTCTGTGCTTTTATGATGATGAAAAATACTTTAAAATACGTAAGTATGTATGTAATGTAGGTTGTCACTTTCTTTTATTTGACTAATGGCTTGGCTAGGGCTTAGCCGAGCAATATGAAATAAAATGTTGGGGAAAAAAATTTATGAATTCAAAAAAACACTACTCATAACGTTTTTTGGAAAAAATGTTGTAAGCCATCTTATTTCTTTTGCTGTTTTCTATTTTATGAATTTTTCATTTCAAAATCGTTCGACCAGTTTTTTCAAAAAAATGTTTTTTTTAAAAACTTTTCGAAAATATATTTTAAAATTTTTTTTAGTATGTCAATTTTAAGAAATCTATAGTTTATACTAGGAGAAAAATTTAAAAAAAATCTATAGATCCGTTTTCAAAATATTCAAAAAACAAAATATTTTTTTAAAAAAATTATTAAAATTTAAAAAAAAATGTTTTTGAAAATTTTGATAAACAATATTATTTAAATCATAAAACACTACATATTTTGAAAATTTCATCAAAATCCGTCAATTAGTTAACGAGAAAGTCTGATTTTAAAAAACCGGTCATATGGGAGGTACCGTTATAAAACTTTTTCTGAAAAATCCATTAAAATTAAAAGATAGATTTTGCACAGAAAACATCATTCTGAAAGTTTAATCAAAATCGTAGGAGCCGTTTTCGAGAAAAATAAGTTTTTTAATAAAAGTTATATGGCAGGTACCGTTAGTTTTAGAGCTAGAATGCCAATTCCAAAAACTGTCAGGTAGAGCACTCTAAAAATACTATATACCAAGTTTGAATCAAATCGGCCCAACCGTTTAGGCTGTAGATATCGATACGGACAGACAGACAGACAGACAGACAGACAGACAGACAGGCAGACAGACGGACGGAATTTCCGGACCCACTTTTTTTGACTTCTCTATCATCGTAATATCATGTTTGATTGTTAGAATTTTTTTTTTTTTTTTTTACGAATGCATAACTTGCCTTATAGTCCCTATAATCGCAAGTAAAAAAGCATTAGCAGCTAGGCTAAATATACCGAAATATCTTTCATCTAGTAAAAGTAATGTACACCTAAACTCCCTTTATCAAATATCTAAAATGTTAGTTCTAAGTAAAATTGATTACGCTCTGTCCATCTACGGTTCATGTCCAAAATCGACTAAGAATATCTTTGCACCAACAAGCAGCCAGGAAAGTCTTGGTGCTTTTCCAACCACACCAATTAGAAACAAACTTGCTGAGGTTGGACTCCCAACAATAGAAGAGAGATACTTTGAAACTATTGCCAACTCAATGTGAAATTCGTCTTTCAAACGGGGTCATTAATAGATAGCGATGTTGCCAAAGCTATTTCTCACAAACGCAATAGAAAGCTCCCATCTGCAATACATCATGTTCTTGATTCTCGAATCAAATTACAAGTGTCACTAATCAGAAAAGCTAAATTCACACCAACACAACCACCATGGTCAATCCCCAAGGAATCAATTATTCTTGATCTTCAAGAACTACGAAAAAGCAGGACTTGCAACGACATCTTCAAAGCTCGATTCCTGAAGATCTTAAATTATATGAAAAACAAAGGTTGGTACTATATGTACACAGAACGGACCAAAAACAGACTCGAATGCGGCTTTTGCAGTGGTAGCCCAAGATGGTTCACTTATCGCCCAAGGCATCCTTTCAAACATGGCCTCCATCTACACAACTGAAGCTGTAGCTATCTTAGAAGCCTCTAAGAGATGTCTTCAAAGAAAGGGAAAATGGGAAATCTGCTCCGACAGTTTGTCAGGACTGCAGGCTATTGTCAATCCAAGAAAGAACACAGACACAATAGCTAAAATTTGTGATACTATATGCAAAGCAAAGTCAAAAATTAAACTTATCTGGACTCCAGTTCATGTAGGAATTAAAGGTAACGATAAAGCTGATTCAGCCGCAAACGCAACTCACAAAGCCCCAACATACACCTTCAATACATATGAGTGTCATAAACTCTCATTGCTTTTTTTTATAGTTAACACGCGCACAAGGGACTATTTGTTTCCCTTTTAATGTAACACACTGCGCGGGCATTAGGAAGATAGGGAGGGGAGAGATAGGAGGTGTCGATTAACATTGGTTTTGAATGTTTGCAGATCAAAATGGCAAGGGAACATCTCGCCGGGTAAACTATTCCAAATTCGTGTTGTTCGGCTAAAAAAAAGAATCTCTATATTTCACGGTACGTCCAAAATTGGGCTCAAGGGTGAACTGATAAGCATTTCTTGCGAGACGAGTATTACGGGAGAAACTTTTAAGGGGAGGAATGCAGCTGGCTACTTCGCTGGCCATGTTTGCGAACCACCTGGCCAGAGGTGGGAGTTATACTCTAGTTTAGGGCGTATAAGCGCTTTATAAATTGATGCCAGATCAAATGGGGAAAAATACTGCTTACACTGATAAAGAAAACCTAACCACTTAGCAGCATTCTTAGCGATCTCAAATATATGATCGTTCCAACGGAGGCCGTCGCGTCGTTAACACACATACCGAGTACTGAGAGCTTTTCGGTTTCTTCAATGTAAGTGCCATTCATGGACAATGACATTGGAGGTATGTTTAGCCTTAACGACAGAAGACAGCATTGAGTTTTCGAAGCATTAAACTCCACACGATTCCTATTACCTATTACCCTATTTAACAATGCTGTGTAAATCGGAATTGAATGAGCTTATCATACGGTACCGTTGCAATTGTACGTCTGAAGGCGAAGGACGTGAATTATCGAACGAATATGAAAAGCTGAGGGTAGAGTCATGAGCAAAACAGTTTAGTGGAAGTAGAAGTAACAGATAGAAGATCATTTATAAAAATGAGGAAAAAAGTCGGAGACAGAACAGAGCCCTTGAGCACACCTGCATTTATTTTGTGGGAATCAGACTTGATTCCGTCCAATACAACTTGTATTGAACGGTCTAGAAGATAGCTTCTAATCCAACGAATAAGAGTATTATCGATCCCAAAGGCACGCATTTTGGATAAGAGAGCTTCATGCCAAACTCTATCAAATTCCTTGGAGATATCAAGAGCAATAATCTTACTTTCACCAAAGCGATGTAAAGATTTGTTCCACTGTTCGGTGAGGTATGCCATCAGATCACCAGTGGAACGGTTGCTGCGGAAGCCATACTGACGGTCATGGAGAAGCTTTCGATCTTCGAGATATTCCTTAAGACGGTTAATCAGTGTTTTCATGACCTTAGAAAGAAGGGATGTCAGTGCTATGGGTCGGTAGAAGGAGGGGGAGGATGGGTCACCTTTCTTAGGGACAGGATGGACAAATGCTGTTTTCCGTCTTCGAGGAAAGATTCCAGAAGAGTAGGAGCGATGGAAAAGCTTTCGCATTGGCTTTGCCAGTGTGGAAGAACACCTCTTCAGAAGAATCGGGGGTGTACCATCCGGGCCAGCGGATTTGTGTATATCGAGATCTTTGAGAACTCTTGCTACTGTACGAGTGCGGAAAAAAATCTGTCCCATGGAAAAATTTACATTCTCAAGTACAGGAGGGGCAACGTTGCTATGCGGCAGCGTGGAGCTGGCAGCGAAATGGGCGGCGAGCAAGTTTGCCTTCTCTGAAGAGTAAACAATTGGTTTGTTACTGTCGATGAGTGTTGACCGAAGATGTTCAGGAGTTTTTAATATTTTTTACAAATGACCAAAAATATTTAATGCCTTTGGGACACTGCAGAATTTTTTGCCGTAATTTTCGGTCACTGGGAACACTATAAACACCACTACGATCAACCCAAATAAAAATCAACCAAAGTATCCAACAGAGTTACACAAATCTGAACTCAAAACATTAATCCGACTTCGCCTTGGTCACACTGAATTCACTCACCAACACCTGTTAAAGAACGATCCTCCACCCACCTGCCACAACTGTAATAGTATAGCAACTGTAACTAACCTACCCTCTTCATGCTTCTTATCTAGACACCCACAACTTCAAACCTATAGCTACAACTGCAACGCAATAGATCTACTCATTGAACCGCAACATATAAACATTTCCAAAATTAATGAAATATTAAGTTATCTAAAAATTAAAATATAATAAAATATTTTCTTTTAACCCTAGAGCCGAAAGCCTTAGCTGCTATTTGCTCTTTTCTTATATATTAATTACAATTTTAATTGTATATTGATATTTTAATAAATAAATAAACAAATAAAATTATTATTAGGTATAGAAATTCTATTTTTGAAATTAAAATTTTGTAAAGAGAATTTATGAAACATTAATATTTTATATTTTATGAAAAATAATTTATCGAAATCTCAAATGACGAATTAAAAATGCATGTGTTTCTTGTAATATTAAAATTGCCTAATCTTCAAACGAATTAACATAAGAAATTGTATATGAACAAAAAGATAACAATTATATTACTTACTCTGAATAACTGATTAGTATAGGACGATTTACAAATTAATCACAAATTATTTATTTATATATTTAACTCACTCTACACACTGTATACATACATAAAACAGATCTGCGCTTACTCACTCGCTTGATCCATGGCTATGTGCTCGCTCTTTCTCACTCTCCCTCAACCGGTCTCAATCGCTCTCTACCTATTCCTAAACAAAAACGTTGCACATTTCCGTGTCACTACTTCCGTTTCATCCGTAAGAAATTTACTCTCATGCGCGTAAAGAAGTTTCACTTCAAAAAATCTTAAAAAAAAAACAAAAAACCTTAAAAAACTTGTTCATCTTAGCCTAATATCCTTATACTCTCAAACCCCCAATATGTATATACCTCATAGATAAAACTACCTTTCATTTCATTTTCATTTCATTCACCATAAGTCATTAATAACGAAGTCGAATAAAATTAAACCGACATTCACGTTTTCCAAATGTAAACACAAATCAAGCCACTTAGCATATAGGTGGGCTAAGTGCAAACACAAAGCGTTATCCCTAATAAATCACAACCTCCAATTAACGAAACTTTTTGGGGGAGGTTCTTAAAATTCTATACGTTTGCCATCCCCGTGACAAGTTAAACTCGAAAATCATGGTCTCATCGAGAAAATATTTACGTAGGCAATATTTACATACAAAAAAAACTTTCTGCTATCGTTCTCCCAACCATTGCCCCAGGAAAAAAAAATAGACAAGCCCACATCAGAACCAACCAGGACGTGATGGAAGTATTTTACAACTCACGTTCGTTGTTTAATTTATTTTTGTAAATTTTTTGTGTTGATTTCGATAAAAAAAATGGTTCCCAAACCACCCCTGCCCCATCATTCCAAGTTTTCCTCTAATCGCTGATGATTGTTTACAATATCAGTGAAATACCTGACCACCATCAGCCTCTCGTCCTTTTAATGTTTGATGTGTAATTCCCCTTCAAGTTCCCTTCAATTTCTGTATGGTTGGTGGTTTTAGTTAATGGAATTCTCCCCTCACCCAGTCCACTCAATTTGTTTGATGATTTTTTACACTAACTTTGGTCTAGAATTGGGCGCCATTTTTTTCTATTAAAAAGTCCAATAAAACACAATTAGTGTGTCGAATTTGGTTGTGTAATTTCCGAAATGACAGGTTTGTATGTTTTTGATGTTGTGATCTGACAGGAACCATAAGAATTTAAAGGAGAAGCACGAAAATCCTTTATGTATGCTGAAGAGTCAGGTTTCTCTTCATGAGCGACGTTTTTGATAAATCAAAGAACCAATCCTCCATCATTGGGGGGCTGTGGTTGTTGTGAACTGGCACCTATTTTTGAATAAAGATTGAATTTGCAAAACACACAACAGGTAAATTATTTCATTTCACTAGGCAGAAATTTCCTTTGATTTTGTTAAACTTTTGACAGTGGATTTGACACATTACGAGTGGAACTCGATTGACACATAAGATAAGCCGCATGACAGATGCCAGTGATTGTTCAATGACATAAATTTGATCGACTATTGAATAGATTGTGAAATTTGTTATGTTTGAAGAAAAACGGCAAGAAGTAAATTTTCTTGTGACATCTGTCACAGGCATACATTATTGAACTGTCAATTGAAGGCGGGAGTTGGCTGTTTGGCATTTACAAACGATTTAGCTTGATGTACTGGCAAGTTGTTGAGATGATTGTGATTGTTTTGGTGTGAAATTCTTTGGAATTTGGGCTAAGAAATTACTTTTGGTTAATATTAATTGAAAATCCATTGAAAAGTCGAAATTGTGAGAAGCCGAATGTTTTTTTATGAAAATAGTTTTTTTTCTTTGTCACTGTACAGCTAGTAAAACGAATTATTCGCCTCTCACTTCTTCTTCTTTTTCAAACAACCATTATATGTTCTTGGTTTAGGTCTCAACTATATCAAACATTACCGCTAACACAGGCGTTTGTCGGATTGACCTCAAAAAATTGGTAGACCTCCGGTTGTGGATCGTTCGATTTTTGTCGTTGCGTTTTCTTCTTTTTTATAATAAGCCTTCACAATGGGCTGACCTTATAATGTTGATGATGATTCCCATCATTCCTATTAAGAAAATAGGTAAGGATGTCAATGTCGGTACCCATGCGAATTTGTTTTTAAGTCCATTTAAAAATGAGAGAGAAACGCAGATAGGCAACGCATTCCACATCCACATTCGCTTGGTATGGTTAAAGAACGGATCTCTGTATTTGACTCTTTCGACGACGACGCGATGGTGCTCAGGAGATGTAAATGTTTCAGTTATTGTTCGGTCACCTAATAACTTTATGTGGGAATTTTTCTGGTCGAATTTAGATAAATTTTAACATTGGAAGAATTGTTGGCGACACGTGGAATATGTGGTGATAAGGTTATTCCACAGCATCTGGATCTAAAATGAAAAACCTGAGAGCAAGAGATATAAAGACAAAGTCGAAGATAACACAGTGCCCTGAGGCACACCAGTATTCATTTTCTTAATATCAGACTTATATCTGTTCAACATAACTTGTGTTAAGTGATTAGGAAGGTTATTACTAATCCAACGAAGAAGACTTTCATCGTGCCCAAATACACGCATTTTCGGAAAAATAACTTGGTGCCAGATTTTATCAAATACCCTAGATGTATAGAGGTCTACAGTTTCAGGGTGAAGCAGTTTCGTCTTTTCGGGATAGGCTGACCAAATTGTGATTTTCTTTCACTTAAGCAGAGACCAGAAGAATAGGAATGAAAGAAAAGCTTACACAAAGGTTTTTCCAGAGCTGAAGAACACGTCTTCAGAACAGTAGACGGCATTTGGGATAATACGGCTGTGTTAACTTCAACAACTTTCAATACTCCTACAACTAAAGGAGTTAAAAGTTACTAGCGGGTGAAGGCAAAACGTTTTTTTTTTTCTTGGAACATGACAAAAGAAGTATCCATTAAGAGGTTTGGAACCTCAAAATATGAAGAGTTCTGTACGTATCCAATTGACTTAAGGTTTGTAATGCTTTTGGAAAATTGCAGTATTGTTTGCGGCCATGTTGAGTTGATGCATATCAACGCTCCAGCGGGAGTCAGAAGCCAGAGTAGACCTCATCTCCGATGGAGCGACCAGGTAGAAACTGAAGACGACAGGCTTGAGACTGAGCCAGCAAGAGGAAAATATTAAACCAGACTCAGGAGCACCACGCTATGTCGCGCCACGAAAAGTAAAGGAACCATATCTACACTGAAGTCACTATCGAGGATGCATAGTTACCAGTTTAAGCTCTAAGGTACTGAAGAAATTATTGAGACCGTGCCATATTGCCAAACTGTTCCTCTAAAGGTTTTCTCCTTACCTGAATTTTGTTGGATATTCGCAGAAATTACACAATTTTCAGATGCACCTAGCGGCGATAAAACACAAATTGTGTATTTACCTTGATCGGAGGAAAGAAACGACTCTATAATGTTGGCAGTTTTGATAATGTCCATGCCCTTCCATGGTGGGTACGACACGACGAGCATCTTATGAAATGAAAATTTAGTTCTACTAGTTGTACGAAAGGGGGCTTTGTTAGTCAAATTTATTTGGTTCGATTTGCCTGCGTTTTAAAGAAGAATTGAAAATGAATATCTTCTATGTTATGATAGCATGTACTTAATTTGACATCGCTGACTTCTTTACCCATCTTTGTAGTTACCGTCTGTAGTAGAAAGTTGCATTACTACGAGTACACTAGCGCTAACGTATTGTATAATAATAAATACTATGGCGACACCGTGCCTGTAATACCATATTATAATAATTGTAATTCATATCATACCTATAGGCTCTGTATGATTATACTTGCACACTAGTCATTCTCTTATTTTATGCTTTCATGTTGACACTTGAAACACCTTGTAGCTTTATATTTAAGCAAACACACAAACACAACGTACTACAAAGAAGAGTCAGTTTGTTCCTGACAATCATTACGAACAGTTAGTTGTTTCTCCCCGCGCTGCGTGTGTAATTGATTCAATTTATTGCAGAAAAGGTCAGCGGTATTTCTGTGATGGATTTATTGGGTTATTCCAAACTAAGTCATTTGTACACATTAATACTGAGCAATACTTTACGTTTCAATACTTATAAAAGCTTTAATTACATAACGCTGAATTCCGATTATTTTAATATCATTATGCTGATCTTTTTGTATTTGAATGGAATTTTTATATGCAGGGATGTCAAAATTAGATAATTTATAAGGGCTGTCATCTATATCTGCGCTTCCACAATATCTCTACGGCTTCAAGTAGTAACAGTACATAATTAAAAAATATTCCTTAAATTTAAATTAATTTCAACTTAAATAATATGCTCCGTTGAGTCCTCTGATATGGCACATTAGGGTTTAGCTTAAATTTAAACTTCGATTCACATCCGATGTATGCCTCTTACTTACATATAGATTTAAAGCACTACACGTAGACTATACATCAAGGATTATATCAACTGCTGTCAATATTCACATTAGATGCTCATAAACAACCAATGTTAAGAGACAAAAGGACCCTTTCATTATCACCTCTACTATAACACATAATATCAAATGATCGGATCTGATGTAAATACCAAAGTCTATTAATCATGCTTCAGGGTTTGATGCGGCAGCAGCAGCTCTAAAACTGTGCACATTAACCGTCAAAATGTTAGGGTTAGGTGGGGTGAAGTGGTGCGGGAGGCTAGAAAGGATATAATTATTTATGTCATTTAACCCTTTGTGTTTGTATGTGTGGGGTTATAGGTTCATTTGAGTCCTTTTGCAATATTAATTATTATACGAGATGTATCAAAGGATATTCCTTTCTATCATACTATACCGAACCGACATTGAAAATATTTTGTCATATTTTAAGGATGAGTGTTTACTGTGTTTCTGGCACAGTGTTTCGTAGAGTCAGTCATTTGAAAAGGGATCAGAGTATTTGCCAAGAGGGTGGTTCTTTTAACTGCCGTTCTCTGCTTGAAATCGTTTTGCGTTAAGTGTTTTCGAGAATTTAATTAATATTTTGATTCAGTTGGGTCCTTTGAAAATGGGCGCTGGACTGGGTAATACATCCTCTCAAATAAGCATAATAAACCCTTAACCCAGATTATTGAATATACAATTAAGGGGTGTGTCTATATTTTCTTGAAGAAAAGAACAAAATTGATTTATTGTAAATAAATTTGATTTGAAAAATGTATATCTTAGTAAGAAAAAAAACGAGTCGTACCTAATACGGACTTCATAATAAAGTTCCATTGATTAAGGACATGTCTCCCCATTTTTAACCTCAAAAACAAGCTAACCTGGATTATGGTAAATCCTTTTTTCACAGCAGTCTACCGCAGCATTAAGTTTACCACCATAAGCCAGGACCAGCTTTACTCGTAAAAATCCTACAAAAATGAATAACTTATGCCGCACAAACCGTGGAAAATAAATTTTCCAAAAAAGAGGAAAAATAATAAAATCAAAAAGAAAAACTCAGAAATAAAACAAATCAAGTGCTCGAATGGAAAAACACAACAAACTTTTAACCGACTTGTATAAGTCCTTTGACCCATAATGGAATAGCGCCTCCCAGGACACAAGCCACCTTAGCATGGCATTATTCTTTCTTTGTACTACACTTCCTGTTACCAAAAAAAAAAAAAAACTTAAAAACAGGACCAAAAACAAGAATAAGAAACAAGTAAAGGCTCACAGCAGCGGCCTGGAAAAACGAAAATATGTGTTGTCCTCACCAAATGGTGTGTAGCGCCTACAGTGGGGCCTCCTGCTTCCTCTTTTCCAGCCCTAGTAGGTGAATCCCAAGTCCAAAACGAACTTCCAGCGGCAAGTAAATATTTCACTTGGCCATCTTCCCACTAATACAATTATGTCAAAGGTTGAGTTATGCTCCTGGCGATGTGTCCAACCTATCAACCTCATGGTCTGGCAAAGTGATGTCCTCTCCGCAGTTTGTTTCTTCGTTTTTTTTTGTCATTTCGAAAAAGGATTTTTCACAGGACAAAGAGGACATCGATGTTGCTCCTCTTCATCCTCGCCCTTTGTGGGTTTGATTCGGTTTGTGTTCTCCGTCCAAACACTGTATATGGTGAATTTTGTTACCAAAGTGCTAATTGCTTCCCAGGGAAAATGTCTCAACATTTTCCAGAGATAAAACAACATTTCAGTGATGCGGTTTTGGTGTGTCCGAAGTGGGCGCCTGGCTGGCAGGCAGCCATACTCTTTTTTCGGTTGCCAGCTTGCCAGCTTGCCAGTGGCCTTTTTAGCTTGGCTTGGCTCTGCTGGCAGGCAAAATGTCAAGAACACTTTCGTTGGAGATTATTAAAAGAGATTTTTGTCTATTCTGCGGAAAACAGAAAGGTTGCTTTGGCCTGGTCCGGTCCAGATCTCACATCCAAACCCAACAACAGCTGAAGCCAGAGAGCGTTCGGGAAATATTTCATGTGGCTAGGAAGCATGATTTTTGGTACTTTACTGTTGCTGGCATTATTGTGGTGGCTGCGGAGGCAAGCCGCTACTCCTGCAACCCGTGAGGTATATGAAAGGAGTTTTTTCTTGCGCTGTTCACTTGCATCACACTTGATCTTTGTAGAGGTTGGCATTTTAGTTGCTTCTATATGAGGAAGAAGTTTTTACTTTTTAATCCTTTCTTTTAGGTTTTTATTATTCCCTGTCATCGTGCAGGAAAAATAAAATCCTTAAGGTGAATGACGCGCACGAAGTCTTATTTCTGGTTGTGCATTTTTCGTGTCGGCATCTATCTTCAAGTGCATCTTTGGCTCCTGAATGCTTTGGTGATGCACCGAGTTGCTCTAACATTCCAAGGCGATGATGAAAAGTCGTTGTGTGGGTCATGTTAAGTGGGGATTTTAAGACATTTAGGAATTCCAATGAAAGTATTATTACTTAGTGGACGAAAAAATTGCAAAATCAAACTGCTTTGATGTTATATGGATCACGGGGGCTATAAAGTGGATTTTGTTTATTATTTCAATACAATAGTGTTAGTTTGATGAAAAGATTTCGCAGAGTTGTTTAAAATGTTTTAGTAATTTTTTGACGGAATTCTTATAAACATGAAAATATTTTTGGATCAGTATCTGCAATAAGCCGAACGAAGTCAAAAATGACAAAAAATCAAAATGCTTGACCTTCATTCAATATTCTAAGATTTGCTTGTTTTCATTTCCAAGCCCTATCAATAGAGTTTGATATATGTAATTAACATTGCATATTCAGATTTATAAAGAATAGCTGACGGTCCAACAACCGGAATCCGATCTAGGCCTCATCCAAAAAGTCCTTTCAAACATCTTTATTATTGGCCAACGCCATCCAGTTTCAAACCCCAAGGCTGACAGATAAAATGCCTTCTTACATAAAATGAACCGCAAACGACTTTCGAAGCTGGCTCCTTTTCGCTCTTACGAGTGCGACCATCTCACTCGATTCTACCGAGCTTTATTTTTTTGACAACATTCGAGGTAGATTTTAAAAATTTCATAATTGTATCATCTCAAGAATCGTCCTCTCTCCACCCCCACTGGGCCATAAGGCTTTCCTCCCGAACGATGTTAAACGATCAGAGTCGCTTTTAGTAAGATCCCTAATCTAGGGTCCTAAGGTCCTAATTATGTGAGTCCTGATCAAGATTTTTTCCTCCATCCAGTTATCGGCTGCTACTTTTGACCCAAGGTAGTTACACGATTGCAAGACTTCATAATTCATATTCATGTATAACTAGCATCATTCTTAGACCAACATTTCTCACAGACTAGCCTTCCTCCTCCTTCATTTATATGCAGCACAAGGCTTATGGCGCCTGCTCAATCTGAATGAAAGAGTCCTGCTGGATACTACAGATAATGTCGATATGGTCTGCGTAAGCCTATATCTGGCTGTACTTGTTGACGTTGATAGTCCCTCTTGTTGATGTGCCAAAGTCACGAATTGGTGTCTCCAACGCCAGATTGCAAAGAATAAAACCTAGCTTATTCCCTTGTCGGAATCCATTAAATATGTTGATTGATCTGGACATCAAACCAGAAAATTTTACTTGGCCTGTCAATTTGTGTCAATTTATTTGGGATTCTGAATACTGCCATGGCCTTATAAAATTCTACTATGGCTAGCCTAGGCGGACTCAAAGTCTATACAAAATATGATATTGCAATATTTTTAACTAGGATTGGGTTGATTTAAACTCAATTTCACTTTTTAAAACTACACAACGAATTATTTTATTTATCAAACACACCTTCTTTTAGTTGAATTTACAATAATTTAACTTCACCACATATTCACAATTAAAATTATTCTTTATTCTTTAACACTTTTACTATATTTCAATTCAACTACTTTTTTACTATCGCTTTCGATGTTCACACTTCAACGCATACAAATCAACTGTCCCCTAACCTTGAGCCAGCTATCCGTATATTTATACAAATATATTATCGAAATTTCCCTTTTGGTACCTTTCAACTGGTACTTTTCATTGTAAGGGGAATTCCGGTACATTCTTATATCCAGATCTGTGATCCCTCAACATTCTTATAAGAAGTATCTTCATCGTAGTGTATATTGCGACATGGTTCTGACGGATTGATAGAACTTCTGGAGCTCGCTCTCTATTTCTTTTCAGACTGCCTATATGCTAAGATGTTACTATCAACAAAATACTTTAGGATTGTGATTTTATCCAAAAGACGAGTTTGATAGCTTATATTCTAAAAATTTCCATTAATTTTGGTCATATAAATGTATATTTGATCTGGTTTCACTAAATTAATACTGATTGTCTTTCTACCGAAACAAGGTTTAAGTATATCGCAGTTCAAACATACGGCATCCATCATGAATGTAAAAGTCGACACACAAAACATATTACCCACACCTTACTTGAAAAGCTCCCCCTAGTGGGCATTTCAATAAATCTCCAAAATCATTAAATCTCTTCTTGACGTCCATTATAATTTTATTGGCCATCAAGCCATCAAGCTTGAAAAAACACATCAACATACACATAATATTATTATATCCTTCTGCAGCCCTGCTCCCAGGGTATAATGTTTCCCAAGAAAACCATCTCATGAATAATGAGCCAAAAACTTTTCTTCCAAAATCCAAATCAAGAAAGAACATCCTCCATAATGGTGAATGAATTCGCCGAAGAAAACAATTACCAACAAATCACCCTCGGACAATAAATATTGATCTTATGACTCAAGTCTGCATTTTTCTACGCACGCATTGAGGCTTTAGCTTTGTCCGAAAAAAAAGGAATCAATTCTCCATCCAGTTCCAGTCCAGCATCCCCACTTAATCTGGAAAACAGACAGTTCTTCGACATTAACGAAAGCGCATTAAAAATTAGCTCGTATTTAACTTTCCCTTCCGCTCGATTAATCATAATTTTATGCTCGGGCTATAAATTTCATCCTGCATCGGAGGAGCTAGACCATATCAGCTAAGAACCCACTAAGAAGTCCTGGTCGTTTATGGACCAAGACGGAAAAATCAAAGTACCTAACATCAGACGAGTGGAGGAGAACTGAACGTTTCCTTATGAAGTTATCAATTCTAACCTTTCTTTGGCCTTAAGTTTCCGCCCCATTGGGGGTTCGGCAGGCCAAATAGGGCACTGAAGCGATCATCCTTGTTGAAGCTTAATGGTATTCAGTGGGACCGACATCAGGATGCTCTTCGAACAGGTTTTCTGTAGCTTGTTCTGAGTATAGGGACTTGAGACACAAAAAAAAGTATGATGGAAATAGAAAACGCACAATTAATCAAAAAAGGACGAAGTGAAGACAAAAAAGAAAACAAAAAAAGTTTCCCATAAATCTCTCTTTTAGCCATAAATCCTTCTATAAGTGAAAATAAACTTTGAAGTCTGTTGTGCTGGGATAATGTTCCAGCAGAGAGCTGACCTACTACACACACTCATTGGTTTTGTGTTCTTTGGGTTTTTTGTGTCTGTTTTGTGGCCTTATGATCCTGTCCGTATTTACGATGTTGGACCGGCCGTTAGGATAATTCTCGCATCATTAAATCCGACCATTAGGTTAGGTTCAGATGAAAATGGACACGAGAATCAGGATCTAAAAGGATAATAATGTGTGTCCATATCTTTTTTATTCTGGGGTGTGACCCTGAAAGAGAGATTCGCAAAGGGAAGTGTGGGATACTGGCCGACTTTTGGTAGCCTGCATTAGGTGGCAGACTGTTGTGGCAGAGCACGGAGTTTGTTTTGTTTTCTTTATATGGAATTCAGTTGTTGTTCCTGTCAAATTAGGTGGATATGGAAGTCGAAGTGTGAAAAGTGGCCGTAAATTCGTTTAGATAAAAAGAGGATTTTTCGGATAAGCAACATTTTGGTTACCAATGAATGATTTTATTAACCAGAAGAGTGAATTTCATCAAAATCATAAAAGTCGTTTGTTTGCATGTCTATTTTTCCCCAAAAAATCCTTTTTATATAAAAAAAAACAATTCAAATCCATGTTGCAGCCTCGATGGTTAATTTAATTTGCAACCTATTACAAAAGCACGCACAATTTATTGCAATCACTCAAAAAAGCAAAAAAAAACAAATATGAAAATGTATTATTTTGGATCGCTAGGCTCGCAGGTATTTAAAAACAATTCAGAGCCAATCTGCTCCCCTTTTGGCGCACTTAAATCCTTATTGGCATTAAAATCCTTGAACATTATAGTGTTGATGCTTAGCTATGATTTATTTATTATTGTTTGATGATGAATCAATCATCATCGGCATCGAGCAAGCATTTCTATCAAATTGAGTAGAAATCATTAAATCCAACCGACTGCCCCCTTAAAAGCCAACCCTTCATGTGTGCCGGGTATTATCCTTTTGAAATTTGAAGGACTATAGAATGTTTGCATGGATGGCAATGCTTTAGCCTGCATTTTTCTGCGTTTTTATTGCGCAGTGAAAATTATGTTATTCGTGGCAATTGAATGGGAGTTTTCATGCTCCATTTGTGGCTGGGAGTGGGCTTTCTGTAGGTTAGGAATCGATTGGGTGGTGGACTTGCAACCATCATTATGGTCAGGTTAAAAAGTAGAAAAAAAATATTTATACACTCTTTTCAAATTTTTTATTTCAGTAGGTTTTGAGGATACAAATAATAAGGATATTTTGTGCTGGTATATACAGGGTGTGATTGAAATGAAAAGTTAAGTAGTTAAGAATTCTCAAACTAAAGGAAAAAATAGATAATTTTTATGTGATAATTGTTCAGTGATGGTTTGGAAAACGGTAACATCCGCCAGCAGAACGGGCTCATTTCGAAGGTGGAACTCCAAGTAATCCGAGAATCAATTTAGGATAAGAAATCAGCAGAATTCGACTGTGTAGGTATACCTAATTTTGCTTGCAATACCTCCCTGGGGATGCAATAGATATGCACAACACTGTTTAACAATAATGCATATTATCCAGTAAATTGGAGGACAAGTGCTGTATAAATCATCTACTGAAAAAGGGAAAAGATAATTACAATCTTCACCCCTCTCAACAAGATCTTGACCATGCAAGTTGCGCGACCGAATATAAAACTTTATTATCAACTTTATTATCTTTAGTGACGAACCGAATTTTTTGCACACAGTGGACGCCACGAATGACATTCTGAAAATCTACTTGACCTTATTTAAAAACAATACAAATAACATATAAGTCTTATTCCGTTCGAAATCGAAAGGTCTCGTTCACCGGAGCAAATTTGTTTATTTAATGAAAACAATTTTTAAAAACTTAAAAGGACACTGGCTTTCTCGGTGACGCGTCAGTTGATTTCTGTCAAATTTTATATTTGAGAAGATCTAGGTAGCCAAATTAATTCTCCATATCAAAATTTTGAACTACTTTTTTTCTAATTAAAATTAATTTTTTTTTTTTTGAAAATCAATATTTTTAAAACTAATAAAAATTTTTTTTTAATTTTATTATTGCATGTAAATCAATGAACTCTAAGAAACTGCATACCAAAACTTCAACAAAAATTTGGTTTTCAAAAAACTAAAAATAAAAAACAGGATTTTATCGAAATCCATTCTTCTTATTTTAAGTGTTGCCGTTGTTTTTTAATATTTATTTTTCCATTAAAGACCTTTTTTTCGAAAATCTTGTATTAAAAAAGAATTTTGTATTTAACCCCTCTATACAAAACCGTTATCAAATCTTGGCGTCAAAGTTATCGTACTCTACCCGTCCCGTTAATAGACTTTTCTCGTATATATGGTTCTAATCAAATTATAGCCAATACCAACGAAAAAAATTCTCAAAAATTTTCATCAAAATCGTTGAAGCCGTTTTCGAGAAAAATAAGACTTTCCTAAACGGTCGTATGGCAAGTACCGTAATTTTTAGCCCTAAAAATAAAATTTCAATTTCCCCTCTGAGGAATACCAAATTTCAAGGCAATCGCTTAACCCGTTTAGGCTGCAGCTCGATATACACCCGGACAGACAAACATTTTATTTTGTGCTTGTGAATACGTGTGAGAAGCATCAGCTAATCAGCCACAGGTTTCCAACTCCCCAAAAGTGCAGACGTCTCTAACGTTATATTCTTCAGTTTTTAGGCGAAGAGAGAATTAACATCTCAGTTGTCGTTCTTGTTTCTTTTTTCTAGGGCAGCAGTTACCCATGTATTAATACATCAGAGTCCGTGCATTTCTTCAGGATCAAAAGTTACCTCTGTTGTACTATAGTGAATCCTGTAACTCTTCCATCTATCAAAACCAAATTCCTGCATTGAGCTTTGGAAGCATAACAATAACTAACAAACTTCCACGTTCCACCCATACATAATTTCACCTTTAAGCCTCATCCACAAGAACCGTGCTTTTTTCCGAGACATAAGTTAGCTTATTTTTCAATACAGCGCCACATCCATCTATCTAAAGCCGTAGAGGCTTTATTGTAGAACAAACATCCAAATCCAAACATAGAAACTGTTACGGATGTCAGATGTCATGGAATTCCAGACTGAATTCCACATAAAAACTGGTCACCCTATGATCTACGAAATTCGAATACATATTTCGAATTCGGAATTACCTTTTTGCCGGACACGGCATACAAAATGTCTGCATCCAGAGGTTTCGTAAGCTTTTCGGTTTCCGCGTTTTAACATTCTTACATCATCTTACAAAGTGTGCAAATGTTCAGCTTAAAAAAAGGTAAATGAAATGGAAATATTAAGAAATAGTTTTAACTAATAAGTAGTCGGGTATATTTTTTTTTAAATTGCATTTTCAAAAGGCCTGGACACACGAGATGAATTCATCCGGGGGAAAACTGGTTTTCTGGGCGAAGGAAGAGAAACGAGCGGTGTACATTGGACTAAAATCTTCAACCAACTTTTGAGTGGTTGAACGAAGAGGAAAACTAATACTCACACACAATTTCGGAAGATTTTGGGTCTGCAAAAGGCTATAGAAATACTAACACCAGAGTAATTCATCCCGTGTGTGCTTGAAGTAAGGTTTGAAACCGGTTTTCCCCCCAGGTTGAAATCATCTCGTGTGCGCAGGCCCAAAGAGTGCTTGTGAAACAGAGAAGAAGCAGAGTACCTTGAAAAAAGGAGGGAAAATACACTAGGTTTCCAACTTGAAGGTAACTTCAAATCTTTTACGCTCACGCGGATTAAAAAACACGAGACATCTACGTAGATACTTAGTTAATTTAAAATATTCTCTTTAAGCTAATTAAATTGAGCCTTATTTTGCGTCAATATTTCCCACAGTGTCAAACTCATTGCAGATGATCTCCTTGGTGGGGAAAAATAACTTTGTTTGATTACCACCAACATTGACATAGGAAGCTCACGTGCCTTGAGAGGAAAAAGGAAAAAAAACATTCGTCAAATTCATCGCCGAATTAAAGCTGTCAGCTATCGCTTCTGTAAACCACCGGCATCAAATTCACCACGACCGCTACCCAGTAAACAAAAAATCTGCTCGCTGCACTTGCAGAAAGGGGTGGCGAGACACAAATGTAAATGTAGGTCAGTTCATCGTATCTCGCAGTCGCAGTCGCTGTCGCAGCTCGTAGGTGCTAGCGACGATCGTCCTGCCTAAGGCAGTTAAAGCAGTTATGGTTCGATTCGGATCGGTGCGGTGGTGATATTTGTTTGGTGATTTTTTTTTTGTTGTGAATTTGCTGGTGAGGTGCGTGACGGGCTTAAACGACCACAGGAGCCCCAAAGGGGTAATCAAGCAGAGTGCAAACAAGAGTGAGTTGTTCATACGTATTTTTTTCGTTTTTCCTTTTTGCATACCATACAAAATAGTAACAAGCATAAGTTTACAGTATTATAAGCATGCAAACAAAAAGTTAATATCAAAGAAACAAAAGAAAAGGGAAGAAAGAATAAAAAGGATAAAGGATAGGAAATTAGAGTGATAATAGTGTGTAATGGGTCAACAAAAAGTTTGGCAGGTAGTTGCGGTAAATTTTATCTTCAACTTAGTTTTAAAATTGCAGCATCATCAAGACAACGGGACATCGAAATTTTGTGCACAATCTCCCCTGATACCGTAAGTGGTGAGTTTCATACCTTTTTTAATATTGAACTTGTCTTAATTTAAATTTAAACTTATTTTTTTTTTCACTTGAATGTATATATCACTTGCATCATAAATTTCACTTTCACACAAATATGTATTTAACTTAGGTACTTTGCTTTATCTAGATTAACCTTTTATTTACACAATGAACTTACCATTTCTTAATTGCTTGACTTACCTTATTTAAACAATATATTTAATCTACCTATATATTTTAAAACATTATTTTACACGTACCTTACATTTTATATATTTTGCTTGAACATTCTTAATTGTTCTTTCCTAATTATTACTAATTAATTATGAACTTAATTTACCTTAGCTTGAGTTTATCGTACCCTAAATTATACGAGTTTATCTAAGATTAAGCTCCATTCTGTTAAGAAAGCAAAGGTGTGGATATGTGGACTTTTAAGAAAATTTATTAATAAAGTATTGGATGCAATTCAAATGAAGTGTTAATAACCGAGTTTTAGTGGGGTTATGTGTGGGTCAATCGCGAGGGTTTCAAAGATCGACGGAATCGCATAAAATCTTGTCGATCAGCTTAACGGATATCAATCTTGTAAAAAAAAACTACTGGAGCATAAGCTGTCAACCGGTGAACACGATGTTTCAGAGGGAGGGAATCAAGCAAGATACTCGTGTCAGTTAACACCTTCTGCTTTTGTTTGCGTCTGGATGTTCGCGGAACAAGAACCTCACCCACCGACGTTTCTAGGTGTGCACTATGCAAGCATGACAAGTCCGATTACGACGAATAGATTTCCAGAGTTTAAGTAGACGCTGCAACAAAACCTTCACATTTATAAAATTAGTTTGAAACGTTCAGCGAAAAGATCAGCTTTGTCTTTGTCTTTTTTAGCTCAAAATACAAAATCTAATCTAGAATGCCTTTTTGAGTTTACTTTTTCCGGAGAGGTGATTCAAAACAGTTTTGTTTTTAAGAGTGTGGTATCGCTATAACTTTTTGAGTGCTTTTCTTTTTTCGAGTAAAAATTCTTTTATTTGTTATGACACATTTTTATTGCTAGGAAATTTATTTCTTCTATTTTGCAAAGTGTTTTTCAGGCTGTGCAGGTTGCTTTGAATGACTTTTTTTTTAAATGTATCAACTTCTTCTAATTCGAGTGGAGTTTATATTCAAAGTAATAGTTTCTTGGCAATCTGCACAAACCAGTTCCTCGGTTAGCTCTGCAGTTTGTTAGATATGCCGCAATTCCCTTGGTTATTAAGTAGGCTTCCTTAGTAGGAAGCTGTTGAACTTCATGGGTGAATAATGTTATTAAATAACAAAGAAACACCCTGTGTATACATATATCGGATTATGTACAACAATCTATCCATAAATAATCCAAACTCATTGTGTGTATTTCGATGTAGCCACTTTTGAGTTGACTTTTCAAAAACTCACTGAAAACACTGAAATCTGAAATACGAATGGAATTTAATTAAAAAAGTAAAAAAAAAACATAAAATAAAACAAAACATTTTTCGGGTGAAATTGCGAGAGCAAAATATTTATATCAAATTGCATTGTTGCGAGTGTATCAAGTTTTTTTTGCTGCGTTAATAAATGGCTTTTATTAATGAAAACGTGTTGTGTTGGCATTTCTATATTAATTTAAGAACTAATGAATTAAAAGAGCTTAATTATTTATTTCTGTATTTCGTTATCAAGAAGTAATGAATTTGAAATTGTTTATTTAATTTTTTTTTTATTTTGTACTTCGAACACAATTTGATGGTGGAATGAAAAGCTGGAGTGTTTTCCATATCGCTGGTGTATATTTATGCTTCTGTTAGCTGAGGATAGCTCAAAAATATACATTTAAATTATAATATATAAAAAAATTTGGAAAATGAGTAACAGTAGATTACAAAAATTACAATAGGAATACCACTGGACTTAAGACATGATATTGAGGCGTCTGATCAGCGTTGCCAACCGCTTTTGACGAAAAAGTGCATATTTTGGAAAAAAGATGGCTTTTCCAATAAAATAATGCCTAAACAAATTTTTTTAGGTAAAGTGAAACAGTAAAATTAAACACAAATTTAAAAAAATAACAAAAACAATTTTTATTAAAAAAAAAAAAATAAATTATCAAATCAATATTGGAAAAAAATTGGTTGGTATAGGAACAAAATTCATGACATTTTAGTTTTCACATAAAAGGTACAGTGGAAGCTGAAATTATTTTTAAAGAATGACAAATAAAGTGTTCGGAAAATGGGCAGAGTTTAAATGTGGAAACACATTCTTTAAGACCGAAGTTACACATAAAATTCTGATTTTTTAGAATGTTTTACAAAATAAAAAGTCAGTATGTTGAATAAAAAAAATATGTGTAATGAAAAAAGATGCCTTTTTGGTAAAAAAAAATAAGCCTAAAGCCTTGGCTACTGAAATAATGCCTAAAAGGCACGAAAAAGTCTTAGTTGGCATCGCTGCCTCTGATGTTCTGTTTATTGATGACTTGCGTTTTATTAAACAAAAACTTGCAAACCATACGTTCACCTTAATGCTTTTTTAAATATTTTTTTAATGCGCAAATTCAAAATCATGTTTATCGGTTAAATTTATGCAAATTAGCCTCCTATGTGCTATGAATAATAAAATAGATAACACTGTTCTGACTCCAATCAAAATAAACCCCAGTCCCAATTTCGCCTACGTTGCAGGCTTATAAAAAAGCACTTAGAAGTATTTAACAACTCTAAGTTTTATGTGAAATTCATGAATTTTGAATCAAATATGATTTAATGAGCTTGCGATAAATATCAGCATTTTCAATAGTTTGGCTAGAAGTAGCTGATTCAGTTCAAATGTATGACAGAATAGTTGAAATAGTTTTTCAAGAATGTTGTTCTTTAAGTATTTACCGTTGCTTAGTTTATTACTTCTTCCTTTAAATTGTAACAGTGTGGAGGTTAAGAATATTATCAAAAGGATTCGAGATGAATCCGACTCGGCAAACTTATGTTTTATCGGTTTTGATGGCGATTTTCTGACAGATTTTATGAAGTCTTACTCAAACATTTCAGTGACAATTTTCCAATCTTCATTTAGTGATTATTTCGAAACCTTTACGGACAATATTGTACTAGCAATACATGTTGTAAAGCATCCATACCCGCATTTAGATTGTTTGCAGAAATTCATCGTTTCATTACGATTGCGGAAATTTGTGTTCATTTCTGCTAATAGTCTGGTCATCCTCAATCGATATTTTTCCTTTTTTCACAATTACAAGTTTTCAAGAATTTTTGGAAGCGCTGAAGGCAACGACTATTCCTACCTTCCATACGCCAATAACAAACTTCAAAAACTATCCGAAAACGATTCTCTACCAGATGCCCAGAAGAATCTCAACGGCTATACTTTTCTAACAACTGTGCAGCAAGATTTTCCAAGGGTGTTCAAATATCCTGACAAAAATGGAAAACTGATAGTAGGTGGCACTTTCGGGAAGTTATTTGTGCATTTCTTAAAGCATCACAATGCAACATTTGAGGAATTCTTTATGAATAACTCTACAGAATTCTTGCTTCCGCAAATCTTGGATGCAGTTGAAAAAAATCAAATGGATATTAGTATGAACGCCTATGGCTTACTGGGCGAAATGTACCATAGTTATCCTGCAAAAACATTAGAATGGTTAATAATGGTACCGATTAATGGTAACATTGATTCTAGCCAATATTTTTTGCAGCCGTTTTCTCCGCAGGTATGGATTGTGATGGGACTATCCTTTGTCTACATTATTGGAATGGATATTCTAAAGGATTTCATCATGGGAAAGCGGATAAGTGTATGGTTAAGCTTCAGAAGAACATTTCTTTCATTGCTTAACATGGCCGACATGAGGACAATTCTCCAATCTTATAGATTTCACAGTCAAGTTTTTGTCTTCGCTTTTATATTTATGAATATCTTCCTGATATATTTCAAGAGTTTCCTAACAGTATCCATTCGAACGAAACAATTCGAAACCATACAGGATATGGTTGACAATAATTTGCGAATAATGATAGCCGATTATGATTGGGATATCCTTAAGGATAATAGTCCTGAGGGTTTTGAGAAAATTGTAATGCCCGTTGAAGATGCAATTTATAAGAGGGAACGAAATTCAATGGTTAACACAAACTATGGATACGCAGTTGGTGAAGATATTGGAAATTATCTGATGGATATTCAAATCTATTTAGATAATGGTTTGTTTCAGTTTGCTAAAGAAAGATTTTTTAATTTTCCAGTAGTTTTTCCTGAAACACGTCATTCTCCGTTTAGAGATATTTTAACAAAGTTTATTGTTTATGTTATGGAAACAGGATTGATGCATAAATGGGATGACGATGCAACTATAGAAGGAATCAAAATTGGAATTCATTCAGATACCTATCAACGCTTTGCTGGTCGTCTATTTGTGGAAAATGAGCCATTGACGTTAAGACATTTATACTTTGCATGGGAATGTCTTGTGATTGGAAGTTTGCTTGCATTTTTAGTGTTTTTTTGGGAAATCGGTCGGGAATGGGCTAGAAGGATGGCAAGAAGATGGAAAACCTATAATCGTTCGCAAAAGTTTAAGGTGACGAAAGCAAATATGTACAGAAAGCTTGGATTTCACAATAAATAAATATTAATAAATAATTTGTTGTAGTAATATTCTGGATCAGATTTATCCATGGCTGGGTTCGCGTTGCAAAAGCACTATGGGAATTAAAACAACAGGCAATACTCCAATACTCCTGATCTTAGCTGTATGTTCCATTGCATAGATGTCGCTACTTGAGCGATGTATCTGCCAGGGGATGTGTTATCAAGTTTAATTAAAAATAAATTGTCAGCTGCAATCTTCTGATTTCTCCCTGATGGATCCTTTAAAGCCTTTTCTTAAACGCCGTCTCTGAGCATATATATTTAGCACATATTCCGGTAGGTACTAAGGCCCATCTCTAAATGATCTAGAATGCTATTGTGGACTCACGTGTCATTAATAGTTGCCAATAGGGACTTCCAAACTTTGACAGCTGATAGCGGCAATATTATTAAAGCTACGCCTGTCAAATTGGCTGTCATATATTAAGCTTCTGGCAAATAACAATGATTAATTTGTTTTATCAAAATTGATGTTCAATTCGGGAACAGCCCCCATTTTACTGTCGTCATGATCGTCTTAAAGAGGACTCGCAGTGATTTTTAGACACTTTGTCGAATTAAAATAATACCAATCCACATGCGAGATATGAGACCCAAGAGCGTCCAATGCATACCGGAAAAGTCACTGTTTGGTGTGGATGATATGGACACATTTAGCATGTGGTTTTTAAACAGAACGGCGGCGCTACGTGCTACACAGTTCACGCCTCATTGAAAATTCTTCACAAGCGATTCGAAAGCATGGTGATCTCACCCGAAGGTGATCCTGCGATTGAACCCCATGTAGGATTATCTGAACGTAGATCTATGTGAATAAGTTAAAAACCAAAGGCAACATAACCGAAACCATCGGTCAAATTCAGCAGACTCATACAAAATTGGACATTGGATGCGCGCTCAAAAAATCAAAATCATTACTCATAATCGTTTGCAGACCTTATATACCTCATTTTATATCGTAAGCCAACTTTCTGCATTCTGCATATTATGCACATAGCATACTTTCATAACCTAAAAAAAGTTAATTTTGACCATAGAGTGTCAGTCGTTGATGATCGCATTAAATCATAACTTAATGAGTAAGTAAAATATTTTCTGATTGTTATATTGAGTTTAATAAACTAAATTTAATGTGAAAATAATATTACGAACAATTGCGTTTCACTATCCGGACACATCACGCGCCACCAAGAGAATCGTTTACAATTCCATTATAATTACTTAAGTCTATAAGCTTACAATTTTAAGAGAGTAGTTTGTAGCATTTATACTTAAATAAATAAAATGCACGACTGGATCGCACGTACTTTCTCATATGTGCGGTCACATCTTCAAATAAATTCAAATAAATGCACGACTGGGTCGCACGGACTTGTTCTTATGTTAGATAAATGCTTAGTGGCTGCATATTTTTTGTATGTATGTATATAAAGGGTGTTTTTATTAAACGTGCGAAATAAAAAGAAATAAAGCTCATTTAGTTTAATGTTATGGCCAAGAATTTAGCTTGATTATAAAGATAATTTTAAAAATGATTTCGGCGAAATGGCCGCCGTGGCTAGCTCGAATAAATTCCAGCCGAGGCCCAATTTTCCAAATTTTTTAGAAATCGGGATCGGTGGCCATTTCGTTTTGGGCCCATTCACCGAACGTGTGACGCGCTTGATGGTCGTTCGGCTTCAATTCTTCCAAGAATTGGATTTTGTAAGCCTGCAAACTAAGATCCTTCCGCAACATCTTCCATAAAGTGAATGGGCACATCTCCAATTGTTGCACGCGATGGCGGATGGACTCATTCGGGTCTTCTTCGATACTCTGCTCCACCGAAACGAACCATTATTTTGGTAATAGATTTGCACAATTTGCAAACTTGTTCAGGAGTAAATCTATTCATTATGAAATGGCAAACCAAACTGAGCATAAATCAAGTGACAGCTGTCAAAAAGACCAACTCCGTCTATTAAAATAAAAAAAATATTTTTTTTTAGAAAATTCTTTTTACTTGCGATTATAGGGACTATAAGGCAAGTTATGCATTCGTAAAAAAAAAAAAAAAAAATTCTAACAATCAAACATGATATTATGATGATAGAGAAGTCAAAAAAAGTGGGTCCGGAAATTCCGTCCGTCTGTCTGTCTGTCTGTCTGTCTGTCTGTCCGTATCGATATCTACAGCCTAAACGGTTGGGCCGATTTGATTCAAACTTGGTATATAGTATTTTTAGAGTGCTCTACCCGACAGTTTTTGGAATTGGCATTCTAGCTTCAAAACTAACGGTACCTGCCATATAACTTTTATTAAAAAACTTATTTTTCTCGAAAACGGCTCCAACGATTTTGATTAAACTTTCAGAATGATGTTTTCTGTGCAAAATCTATCTTTTAATTTTAATGGATTTTTCAGAAAAAGTTTTATAACGGTACCTCCCATATGACCGGTTTTTTTTAAAATCAGACTTTCTCGTTAACTAATTGACGGATTTTGATCAAATTTTCAAAATATGTAGTGTTTTATGATTTAAATAATATTGCTTATCAAAATTTTCAAAAACATTTTTTTTTAAATTTTAATAATTTTTTTAAAAAAATATTTTGTTTTTTGAATATTTTGAAAACGGATGTATAGATTTTTTTTTTACATTTTTCTCCTAGTATAAACTATAGATTTCTTAAAATTGACATACTAAAAAAAATTTTAAAATATGTTTTCGAAAAGTTTTTCAGAAAAAACATTTTTTTGAAAAAACTGGTCGAACGATTTTGAAATGAAAAATTCATAAAATAGAAAACAGCAAAAGAAATAAGATGGTTTACAACATTTTTTCCAAAAAAACGTTATGAGTAGTGTTTTTTTGAATTCATAAATTTTTTTCCCCAACATTTTATTTCATATTGCTCGGCTAAGCCCTAGCCAAGCCATTAGTCAAATAAAAGAAAGTGACAACCTACATTACATACATACTTACGTATTTTAAATTATTTTTCATCATCATAAAAGCACAGAATAAACAAGGAAGCCTTTGATAAACACACAAAAACAACTAACAAATAAAAAAAACTATTCGATTACTACTGAATGCAAAAATTTCAATCGAGAAAACAATCGAGTTTACACCTTCCTATAAATAAACAAAACCACTGTGTTAACTTTTAATATTGTCTCTATACCTACTGGCTTAACAGTAGTTGGAACACGTATCTTAATTTTAGTACCTACCTTCCTTCCAACCTTATTATAGGTACCTAAATCCTTTATAAATTCCATTGGTCCCATATTGGGACGTATAAAGGTCCCTTTACCTAGCATTATTGCCATACTGCTGATTCCGACGAATCTTTATTATTGAAAATTTAACTGAAAAAAGTCCTTTGTATCTTTCTATTAGCAAATTATATTATAAACAGTAAGCAGCAAGTGGAAAGATAATACTACACTAAAAAACTGCAAAAGCTAACAATCCTATATATTTATGTGTTTATCCCTTTGTCGTGACGCATGTTCGTTCAAGCTTCACCCCAAAACGATTCTAAGGAAGTTGCACGTCATACAAAAAATATTAAAATAAAATCTTTGTCAAAAAGACGCCTGCACTTAAAAAGGATTAGCACATAAGAGCAAGTACGTGCGACCCAGTCGTGCCTTTTATTTTAATTAGTTTAAGAGTTTTCTCGGAAAAACTATGCAATAAAATTTGAAAACTAAATGTCTATCGAGAAAAAAAAATATTGAAAATCGTTCGACCAGTTTTTTAAAAAGTCGTTTGAAAAAACTTTTGGAAAAAAAAATTTGATTTTTTTCTAGTCTGTCATTATAAAGAAATTTGCAGTTTTCGTCTGGGAAAATTAAAAATTCAATACACCCATTTTCAAAATATTTCGAAAACCAATTTTTTTTTTAGAAAATTAAAAAAAAATCGAAATTTTTTTTTTTGAAAATTTTGAAATGCGATATTAATTGAATTATAAAGTCATTTATATGTGTGTAAAATTTTATTGAAATCGAGATAATAGTTTACGATAAAACCACATTTGAAAAAAAAAAAATTTTTTGCACGAATCCATAACTTGTATTATAGTACCTATAATCGCAAGTAAAAATAGGGTTCACGCTACATTTCATTCAGCAGCAAAATTCAAGGAGTTTATTGCGGGATTCAATAAACTATAGTCTAAGAGTTTCAAAAGAGTGTAGTTCGCAAAGGCAGGGCGGGAACAGAGCGAGTATTGCTTCTTAAGTTATACAAATTACTAATAGGACTTTGTCTATATCCACCTCCATCTATAATAAAATAAGTGACGAACGGGTAAAATGTCTGTTTGTCGAAATAATTCCATGGAGTGAGCAAGGCGCGATGAATTGCAATTTTTTCTTATAGCACACTTTTGAAGCACAATTAACTGTTGCAATTTATTAAGGCAAGCCCCCCGCCCCAACAACATATTCCGTAATGTAGCCGGGTATGAAACAATCCATAATACACAGTGGTAAGGGCGGTGTTTGAACACAATTTTCTTAGACGATAAAAACATCTAATACTAGACAAGAAGTACTGCTGGAAGTGTTCGTTCCATTTAAAATGTTGATCAATTGTAACTCATGGATACTTAAACTGTTTTACGGTATCGATTCAAAGCAACTACCATTGCAAACTGCGTTCGAATTATAAAGGGGCATGGAGTTTAACCTTAAGCAATTATAGTTTATTAATTTGTATTTTACACAAAAGGGGTCATGAAACATAACATCAACATTAAGTGGTTCATTAGACTCATGATAAAAAACATAAGTTTAGTTTTATTGCTTATAATAAGTTTACGATCAGCAAACCACACTTAATAAATGTAAATCATGATTAATGTCAGCAACTATATTAAGAGGATTAGCAGCATCATATCCAATGGCAAGATCGTCTGCAAACGCTATTACTGATCCCGCAAAAAGAGTCTTGATTAAGAGAGTTAATCAAGGCTAAGAACAGAATGGGGCCCAAAACAGATCCTTGAGATCCTTGAGGAACCCCTACATTGACATACTTAGGTGCATTTAAGACATTGCTCACTTATTGCTCGTTTTCTTAAATAAGATTCAACCCAGTGGTGAAAAAAAAACAAGGAAGCCGATTTTATACAACTTGTTTATGAGTATATTGCGGTTAACCATATCGAATTGGTAATATCGACGAAAAATGTACCACAACATTTTTTATTATTCAGACCTTTCTGTATAGAACAACACACAACAGAAGTCCAAAAGTGCATCTTCTGTGGATAGACCCTTCCTGAAACCGAACTATAGAGGGCTAAAAAAATTTGGACTAGTCAAAAAGCGCAGAATGTCTATTATATTGAATCCCGTTTTTATCAGTATATCGTTTGAAATGTCATCATTTCCACAAAACTTACAGCCATATTATTCATATTTTTCAAAACTAGAAATGAAACTCGTTTTACGTAAAACTAGTTTCGTTTCCAGATCTATAAAAATGAATCAAAACTAGTTCAAACAAAATATCGGTTTTATTCATTTCTGAAAATTAAACTAGTTTAGGTTTTCAAACAAGTTTCTCGTTTAGACTCTGAAACTAGTTTTGTCGAAATAGCTGTTTTTTTTTAATTTGACAGCTAAAATAAAAAATCAAATATTTTTTTTGTGGTTTTCAAACAAAAACCGTTGCATTGTTGCTCTTGACCATCAAAATTATAACAGTAAAACACAGATATTGTATATTCTTCCCATTTTTTGTTAAATATTCTTTGTTACCCAACTGGATGTGAAGACCCTAGCGTAGACCCTGCTACGCTAGGGAACGGAATAAGTCATTGAATTACTGTTTAATCTGCTTTCATTTCGGTGAGTACATGCACTTGATTTAGTAGCAATATTAAGTATAGATACATCTAGCATATAGCACGTTGCAAATCCGCCTATTTGCCTGTCCAGTCGTCAGGACCCCCGTAATAACATAACAAAACAACTGGTAGTTTCGACATTGTTGTGTTGGAAGTGAATTCAGAAGAAATGCGAGAAACAACGTCGCCCGAACCCCGAACTACAAGCGATTGAAATACTCCACATAGTGTCTTTTTCTAACCACCATATACAATGCTTTGGGGTTTAATGAACGCTAGCTATATATACATATGTCAGCGGTTGGACATTTGCCTGATGAAACCCATACTAAAAAAGAGTCTACATTTAACACTATTAAAGAATATGCGATTGTACACATATGTATGTAATATTTTTTGGATGAATATTGAAAAAATATACACATTTTGAAATTCAATTTCATCATTTAGAAATTCCTCTATTAAAGTCCATAATCATTTTTTAGGTAGAAAACATCTCGTTCTGAATTAATTTCGTTCTATGGTTTCATTGTTATATTCATATGCTCGGTTTGCTTCGTCTTCGTTTAGAAAAATTTCCCAGCCTGTGCCACATTTATTTCGTGTCGCAGTACTAGAAAGCGGCACTGATGCAAGGAACCAAAGCAAAAGTATTAACTTCTGCTCAGGGTTAAGGCAGAGAGGTCTATAGTTGAAGATTGTTTTTCCAAAATACCTAGAACTTAGTTCACTCTAAATTGTATCTTACCGTCTGCAGTTGCACCAAATCAACAACTCTTTTAAAAGGGCAAAACAACAAATCTTCCCACTCTTCCACTTCTGTCTCTTCATCATCATCTATAAGCGAAAAATCGTCAAACAGCTAATCGCCTTTTTCACTCAAAAATTCTTCTTCACCCAAAAATCGCGAAATACCGTATTTTTGTTGACTTTACGATTTTATTTTTTGATGAATAATACAAAAGGCTTCAAAACTAGTTTTGATATTCATAAAACTAGGTATTTCTGGTTTTATGAATTTCTAGTCTTACCCAAAACTAGTTTTAAAATTTCCAGTTTTAGGTGTCAATTTTTGTTTGAATAATACCGATTTGTACAAAACTTGAAACTCGAAATCCCCATAGAACAAGTTTTACCTTAAAACTAGTTTTGAATCGTGTGAATAATATGGCTGTATAGTATTCAAAATTTCAAATGCAGAAATAGCTTCAAAAAAATAAACTAATTCTACTAAATTCTTCGTTTAAAGTGCCAAATCTTGAGAAACAATTACAAGAAAAGGGCAGATCTACTTCAACGAAATAATCATTGAATATGTTAGCAGTCTCTTTAAGATCAGAATCCTCTTTGTTACCATTTTGCATCTTTATTGAGTTGGACTGATTTTGAACTCTTCTATTCAATATATCAATATTGTGTGATGGATGACTAACTTTTAACATAACAACTAATAATGAAAAGAGTGGATATGGAAGAGACGCACATTCTCTTTTTCTCTTATATTCCTATATGTCTTTTCGTTCGTTCGTGGCTGGTTGGTTTTGTCTGTATTGCTATGAATTTTAGGGTGAAGCTTGCAAATTTGGCCATATTTCAAGAAAAAAGGAAAAATGTTTTAGGACAGGAAGATGTGAAAAGTACATTGAGTTATGGTGAATGCAGATTTTGGTTGGGAGATTAGCTTTTATCCAAACCAGAATTCTCGCAGATATAAATCCATAGTTGCTTCAATAAGCAGAATATGATTTGCATCAATAAGGTAGTAGATGAACATGTAAAGGCCAAGGAAAAGATCAATATAATTAATGTAGTATTTAATTGAATCTTTATTAATAATCTAGTACTTTAATTTACAATGACGGATTTAATTGTTTTATTGGAGCTTGCACCCACTGCTGCTGTCGATGGCTTCAGAAGAAAAAGAAAAAAGTAGAAAGCCGGATATACAGAGATAAAAATAATTGAAAGATGGACAGCTGTCATTTCGAGTAAGGTGCGTTCGATGATATTTGGTGTTGTAGCTTCAAGGGGCGCGTTCTTTATTTGGCGATTCTTGGTCGCTACAAACACATGATGCTGATTGTAATAAAAAAATCGTTTGTCACTTAATTGATTATCATCACTCATCATCTATCAATTTATCATTTTTCCACTAAGTGATAAGTTTAAGCATTGTCCAAATAAAAGACCAGATTTCTGATTCATGATATGTTGATAAGTATGATAAATGACAAGTATTATTTGCAATACGATAAATATTTACCAGGGTTCTTCAACCAACCCCCACTTAATGAATCCCCTCAACAGCATTTAATTATTGAAATACAATCAAAAACGTTTATTTGCACACGTGCCGTATTTCTAAAAAAGCAAGCTTTATTTACCCACTTCTTCCTTAAGTCAGTGTTTACACTTGACTACGTGCCAACTACTCTTAGCTACGAGTATGCAAAGCTTATGAACTGTAAAATCGATACGATGAAGTAACCCAGTTAAACATCTAGACACAAAAAAAAACTCTCGTCGTCGCCGTAAAATTCATTCTGACTTATCGTCCTTGCACGTGTCCTAGAAGTACTAAAGTAACCCCTTTTTGTACATAGACAGCGTCAACACCAGGTTCGAGTACCATCATTAAGAGCATCCTCAGATTGTCATTTTTTTACACACTGACGAGAACTAATGCCTGCTAACATTGTTGCGAACTCTTCGCAGTTTTTGTGATTCAGTTTCTATAGACCTCTCGTCCTTAATGTCAAACCATCTCCTCTATCGTATTCTTATCGTCTTTGTGTGTCGCTCATTTACCATATCCCGCCTTTTTTAGGTAAGGTAAACAGTTTCCCGCGTGCTTTTTCATCTAATCACATTCACAACCAGAGCGCAGCACAATCCGCCATGTCTGCTTCTATACACAACGAATGACTACACTGTCGTCGATCTGGGTTTTTGTATTCAAAGGATTAAATAATTTCGTTTTGACTACTTTGTTTTTTTGAGTCGGTAACAAAGTAAAGGGGTCCTGAGCCGGTACCGACTTTACCTCTTCAGCTTGCATGTGCCGAAGACAGAAAGGGGTTGTTTGAGCAATTTGCCCCAACCCCTAAAGTCATCTGTACTGACAAAATAATCATTTTGTGATCCGACCCTGACGCCGTCGTTGTTGTCAGTGTTGTTGCCTGCGACTTTGTCCTTAGCAACACTTAGCTTCACATGTTGTCATTGATGGGCTGGTTTGGGGGCAGCAACTCAGTTGAAAGGGTAAGAAAAAACATCAGAGTGGCTGGGGTACTATTTACACTTTAATCGCTCCCAGATTTCGACGGTGGTTGGGGAACTCTTAGGAAGCTTGATTATATCCTTCTGACATTACAATCTGTTCTCGCCACCGTGGAAATAGAAAATAAGATAGCATATTTGAGGTTTGTTTTGTAGTGGCCCAGTTACACGTATCATAAAATCCAAACGTTTGCCATTTGCAAGGCAAAACAGCTTCCGCGGGAAGCGGAACTGAACGTGAACTTGAATTTATTAGAATTTTATTCAAATATGCAGTTGTGGATGGTGGAGGTTGGAGGTTGGAGGTTGGTGAATGGAGATTAAGAAAGTAAGGAACTGGGACACAATTGCCGCAAAGATAGTTTACCGGGTGGTCTTTGGTTTTCCTGTGGAAAAAGTGATAAGGTCGATTAGTGTTAGAGAAATAGGACGTGATGTTGCTTCATTTTTGGGTGTTTCGGTGATAATGATAACCCAAATGTGCGGTGAAAGGTATGTTAGCCGGGTTGATTGTTGTATTTGAGATTAACTACTTAAAAATATGATTTAACACGAAGTTCTTGTATATTAGGGGATGATTGTTTGTCCTCTTTTTAATATGAAGGGGTTTATTCTTTAAACGAATTAATAGTAAATTGTTTTTGTTTAAGGAAAACCAATATCTCTCGCTTTGTTGAAACAGATGAAAAATAATTACAGTTTAAAGATGTAACTTTCGAGAAATAATTCTTTATAAGAATGCACAATTAATTAATTGAAACTCACATATATTTCTTATAATGAGTAAGGGCTGCGAAATAACCTAAGAGAATTTCCTGAATAGCGGCATGACCAGAATTAAAGAAAAACATGGACACGACTGGGTCGCACTTACTTGCTCTTATGTGCATAATTACATTGCGTTGAAAATAACACAGTTGGAACTTATAAAAAAGTATTAAAAACGAGTTTTAGTAAAAATGAAATATGCCATCACACGTCTTAAATAACAAGGAATTTATGAAAAATGTATTTCGAAAATTGTAGGACTGGTTTTGATAAAATCCTGTTTTTTATTTTTAGTTTTTTGAAAAAAAATAATTTTTTAAATTTTGGTATGCAGTTTTTTAGAATTTATTAAATACATGTGATTATAAAATGTAAAATAATTTTTTTTGATTAGTTTTCAAAATATTGATTTTTCAAACAAAAATTTCGAAAATTAATTTTAATTAGAAAGAAAAAGTTATTCAAAATTTTGATATGCAGAATTAATTCGGTTGTTTAGATATTTTTAAATATAAAATTTTATAGAAATCCAAAGAGCCGTAACCGAGAAAGCTAAAAATTATAAATACCGTTATATGAAAGGTCCCGTTAATAGACTTTTCCCGTATATGTGGTTCTAATGAAATAACAGCCAATACCAATAAAAAAAATCTCAAAAATGTTCATTAAAATCCTTGGAGCTGTTTTCGAGAAAAATAAGATTTTCTCAAACGGTCACACTGCGCTGGCATTAGGAAGATAGGGTCTCCCCTCGAGGTGTCGATTAACATTGGTTTTGAATGTTTGCAAATTGAAATGGCAAGGGAAAATCGCGCCGGGTAAACCATTCTAAAGTCGTGTTGTACGGCTAAAAAAAGAATCCCTATATTTCACGGTACGTCCGAAATTGGGCTCAAGGGTGAACTGATGGGCATTCCTAGCAAGACGAGTATTACGGGCGAAACTTTTAAGGGGAGGAATGCAGCTGGCTACCTCGAGTGAACATTTTTTATAAAAGAAACGATAAAATAAGGAAAGACATGAAACATTGCGTCGGTGTTCGAGAGGGGCAATTGTTTCAGCGGCAGTTCTATTTCCTATCAATCTTAACGCTCGATTTGTATTCTATCAAGCAGGTGAAGCGATGTTTGTGAAGCACCTGCCCACAGGTGGGAGTTATACTCGAGTTTAGGGCGTATAAACGCTTTATAAATTGTAGCCAGATCAGATGGGGAAAAATACTTCTTACACCGATACAGAAAACCTAAGCACTTAGCAGCATTCTTAGCGATTTCAAATATATGGTCGTTCCAACGGAGGTCGTCGTTGACACACATACCGAGTACTGAGAGCTTTTCTGTTTCTTCGATGTAAGTGCCATTCATGGACAATGGCATTGGGGGAATGTTAAGCTTTAACGACAGAAGACAGCATTGAGTTTTCGAAGCATTAAACTCCACACGATTTCTATTACCCCATTTGACAATGCTGTATAATCGTTGCAATTGTACGTCCGAAGGCGAAGGACGTGAATTATCGAACGAATATGAAAAGCTGAGGGTAGAGTCGTCAGCAAAACAGTTAAGTGGATTAGAAGTAACAGACAGAAGATCATTTATAAAAATAAGGAAAAGAGTCGGAGATAGAACAGAGCCCTGGGGCACACCAGCATTTATTTTATGGGAATCAGACTTGAATCCGTCCAATACAACTTGTATTGAACGGTCCAGAAGATAGCTTCTAATCCAACGAACAAGAGTATTATCGATCCCAAAAGCACGCATTTTCGATAAGAGAGCTTCATGCCAAACTCTATCAAATGCCTTGGAGATATCAAGAGCAATAATCTTACTTTCACCAAAGCGATGTAAAGATTTGTTCCACTGTTCGGTGAGATATGCCATCAGATCACCAGTGGAACGGTTGCTGCGGAAGCCATACTGACGGTCATGGAGAAGCTTACGATCTTCGAGATATTCCTTAAGCTGACGGTTAATCAGTGTTTCCATGACCTTAGAAAGAAGGGATGTCAGTGCTATGGGTCGGTAGGAGGAGGGGGAGGATGGGTCACCTTTCTTAGGGACAGGCTGGACAAATGCTGTTTTCCATCTTCTAGGAAAGATTCCAGAAGAGTAGGAGCGATGGAAAAGCTTACGCAGTGGCTTTGCCAGTTTGGAAGAACACCTCTTCAGAAGAATCGGGGGTATACCATCCGGGCCAGCGGATTTGTGTATATCGAGATCTTTGAGAACTCTTGCTACTGTACGAGTGCGGAAAAAAATCTGTCCCATGGAAAAATTTACATTCTCAAGTACAGGAGGGGCAACGTTGCTATGCGGCAGCGTGGAGCTGGCAGCGAAATGGGCGGCGAGCAAGTTTGCCTTCTCTGAAGAGTAAACAGTTGGTTTGTTATTGACGATGAGCGTTGGAACCGAAGATGTTGAGGAGTTTTTAATATTTTTTTACAAATGACCAAAAATTTTTAGTGCCTTTGGGACACTGCAGAATTTTTTGCCGTAATTTTTGGTCATGCAAAAATTTGGTTCTTTCAATAACGGAGTTGCATGAGTTTCTTGCTTGTTTGTGCTTTTTCCGATTTTCCTCTGTAGGGTTGGCTTTGTAAGAACGGAAACTTACTTCTTTGAGCCTGATAGCTTCTTTACACTCAGAATTAAACCAAGACTTTTCTTTAGGTTTGATGCTTTTTACTCTTGATTATGATTGATTATGCCTCAGTAAAATTAAGGAGCAAAGCTTCTACAGAAATACTAAGGTTTTGAAGTGTTACACCCAACTAACAATTTAGCACTTAGAAAGTCGAAAAAAAATAACCGTATGACTTATGGCGTGCCATCAAAAGGTTACGTGAAGTAGGTATTTGATTTCAAGTAATTCATCTTTGATTTTATTTAGCTCAATAATCAATTTAACTTGATGTGTAAGGCCCAATTTTTGGAAATCGGCATCGATAAGTTTGAATAGAGAAAATATAATTCAAACTTTTGAAAGTCACATAATTCTAACTTTGTTGCTACGGGCTGTAAAATTGAGACTGTGAAGTTCTATTCATGATAAAGGTTCCAAATTAAATGTATAAGGCCTTCCAAAGTTATTTACTGAAAATAAAAATAAATTGCACGATTGGATTGCACGTATCTACTTGCACTTATTTGCGGTCACATCGTCGAATAAAGTTTGAAATATTTACAACATTTTAAAGTTTTTCTTAGATACCTATTTGAAAGTTTTCATTTCATTTAAACGCCATTTTACTTTATTTTTACTTGCAATTTAGGTACTAAAATGCAAGTTATGGATTCGTGCAAAAAAAAATCTAACAATCAAACATGACATTACGATAAAAGATAAGTTGAAAAAAGTGGGTCCGGAAATTCCGTCCGTCTATCTGTCTGTCTGTTCGCGCCTCTACGGCCTAAATGGATGGGCCGATTTGCTTCAAACCTGGTATTTAGTATTATTTGGGTAGTATCTCGGGAGATCTTTTCCATTTTTGCTCTAGGTGAAAAAATAACGGTACCTGCCATACAATTTTGAACAAAAAGTAAGATTTTCTCGAAAACGGCTATAACGATTTTGATAAAACTTTCAGGGTGCTAATTTTTTACAATAATACATCTTCCAGTTAGAATAAATTTTTCTTAATTTGTTCTATAACGGTACCTCTCATATAACCGGTTTTTTTAAATGCGGTTTTATCGTAAACTATTATCTCGATTTCAATAAAATTTTACACACATGAAGTCATTTATAATTCAATTAATATCGCCATTCAAAATTTTCAAAACCTTTTTTTCGATTTTTTAAAAATTAAAAAAAAAAAATTGGTTTTCGAAATATTTTGAAACTGGGTGGATTGAATTTTGTTAAATTCAAAGATTGCCTTATAATGACTTACTAGAAAAAAATTTAAAATATTTTTTCGAAAAGTTTTTTTATTTTAATAGACGTGTGGTTTTCAATCTGGCAATACTTTTTTCGGAGTTGATCTTTTTGACTGTCTCTTGATTTATGCTCAGTTGGGCTGCGATTTTACAATGAATAGACTTACTTCTGAACAAATTTTGCAAATTGTGCAAATTTATTACCAAAATAATGGTTCGTTTCGGTGGAGCAGAGTATCGAAGAAGACCCAAATGAGTCCATCCGTCATCGCGCGCGGAAGGATCTTGGTTTGCAGGCTTACAAAACCCAACTCGTTCAAGAATTGAAGCCGAACGCCCATCAAGCGCGTCACACGTTCGGTGAATGGGCCCAAAACGAAATGGCCACCGATCACGATTTTCACAAAATTGGGAAAATTGGGCCTCGGCTGGAATTTATTCGACCCAGGCACGGCGGCCACTTCCCCGAAATCATTCTTAGAACATAATGCAAACCCTTTCCTTTAAAATAAAGCTAGATTCTTGGTCATAACATTAAACTATATGCGTTTTATTTCTTCTTGAAAACCCCACGTCTAAAAAACCACCCTTTATATACATATATATTCAGCCACTAAGCAATTATCTAGCATAAGAACTAGTTCATGCGACCCAGTCGTGCATTTTATTTAAATTTTATTCGTCGATCTGACCGCACATATGAGCAAGTACGTGCGATCCAGTCGTGTGCAATTTATTTAAATTGTGAAAAGGCATGATTTTTTTTAATCATTAAAAGTACAAAAAAACGTAATTCGAAAATAATTGAATAGAAACTAACTTAAGCTTTCTACATCTTGCTGAATGTCAATTTTTAATGGAGTCGGTTAGAAAGCCTCAACAGAGCCGAATAAAAATGGCACCACAAAACCAAGAAAATGGCCCTCTATCCCTTTAGAGTCTCAGTTTTTGGGGGATACCGACGAGTTCTTGTGCACAGCGTCAAATCGACTGATCAGTTTCTGCTTTCCACTTTCTCTGACCGCGGCGATATTCTCAGCTGATAGTGCATTCCCTCATCGTACGAATGTTGGCTGACTGATTACTGAAACGCCTCCAATATGGGCGTGGAAAGTCGACTGTCTGGTCTTTCCATCACGTCTACCATAAAAATTGTGCAACGAGCACTACGTTCGCACTAACGAACACTCATTTTGATAATAAACCTAAAAAGAAACATTTTCTGAGTACACCGAACTTTGAGCTTTGGAACTAGATGGATATTGTCGTAGGAGTAGTAAAAAACAAACGGTTGTTCGGATATAATATTGATCCTCCAAAATGGAAAAAAAAACAATGTACAAATCTTAAATATTTAGGACTTTAGGGAATATCCATTACTATCATTGAAAGAAACTAAGCATAAGTGAGGATTATGTTACAACTTGAAAAAAAATTGTTTAAAATATAAATTGTATGATTTACCACGTCAAAAAAAAAATTATGTGTCATGCCTTATCGATTTTCCATCAGGACATTCTTCTTTCCTTAACTTTAATAACAGATTGCCTAACATTAATCAACAAATGGACCATGTTACCAAAAACTGCCCGCACGTGACCCTCCAGCAAGTTCCAATTATATATCTCCCTCTCCCATCCAATTGAGTACAGAGATCAAGTTGCCTCGACTCATTTCCTGATTATTATCGCAATACAACTTAATATTTGCCAAAAACTCTTGACAATTGATTAATTGAAATAACATTTCATCATTTATCGGAAATGAGGCAGAAAACATTTCAAAAACCTCGTCTCCTAAGGGAACACTAGCTCATATAGCGCCGGCCGATTCGAACAAGCTATTACACCACTTAACTCTGAGCTTACTCCTTCCATAGTCATCTCATCAACTATTGGTTAAATTCTATTAGCTGTACCTTGAGAGATTACTATCCTCGTGCTATACTGATGGCATCCCGAATACATCACCTTCGGGGGCTAAAAAATGACTTTGAATCTTATCGCACTGGCACACGCTAACTCCCATAGTCCTTTATCAATCATTAATGGCGCCATATCTATGTGTAAACCCATTCCAGGACATGTTCATCCTGTCTATGGATACCGTTTGCCGTTGCTATAGCGTGTATCTGCAATTGCATTAGATGAACAATTTTCCGTCATGTAAAGCACTTGGCCAACCAGTCAGTAGAGGAGGGTGGCTTGGCTTCAATGACTCCTTGGCCCTTGTAAACGTGAGTTCATCCCTGCTCGGAGGATTACCAAGGATTTTATTTTTTTGTTATTTCAAATTCAATAGAACTGATGAGGTCATTGCAGATATGCTCTCGAGAACAAATTTGACATTTAACCTTATTGCGAGGGGGGCTGGAGAATAATTTTTTTTTGCTGATAAATGCATTAGGGGCGGGAATAAATTGCGGAATGATGTTGGTAATCGAAGTTTTACGACTTCGATAAGCGAATTATCGAATGACTATCGATGTTTTTTTTTTTTGTATCAAAGAATGACTTAAGGATGAGAATCTCTGGATGATGGTGCGAGTGTGAGGCTTCGTAGTCAAAAAGTAGTAAAGGCAACCAGTTTTTTGAACGGTTATGGGCTTGTATTGTCGTTGATTGTTGGAAAAGCAAGGGGAATATATGACTTCTTAGTCACCTCCTTTGTGGAACTAATGGGTAATGTTTTCTTGATGACTTGACAGATTCACATTTCTTGATCTTTAATAATATCTGTGAAATCTGGAATAGGGGAGACAAGAATACGTTTGAGTTTTATTAAAATTTGATATTAAAATAGTTACAAAAGAGGCGTTTGTAGAAGTAGATGGCAACAATAAGTATCTTAGAAATATCATAACAGTTTTTGAATATACTACTGAACAGAACTACCGAGATACTTTGAGGGTGTTAGTCTTAAATGACTTTGGTTCCTTGGGAAGTAATCTGGATATGGCTGTGTAATTCTACTTACATTATAAATGTGAATGTTTGGATGTTTGGATTTTTGTTTGCCAATCATGCTTCAACGGCTCAAAGGATTTAGATAAAATTTGGTAGGTAGATGGATAATGTGCTGGATTGAAATGCACAGTTCCTGTGGGGGAGGCTTAAATGTGAAATATTGCATTTCTGGAGATTTGTTTGATATACTTATGTTTCCTTATGCAGCACGAAGAAGACGGAAGAGTTACAGGATTCACTATACTATTAAGAGATATAGAGTTGTAGGGAAATAGAGTTGTAAAATATAGAGATATAGACAAATCATAGGCGCTTGCAGGGATGGACCATGAATAACCATAACTTTCCGAAATCCAATTGCTATTTTTGACTTGAAATATAGATTTTTAAGGCAGGTTTAGGATTCGCGATTATACAAAAATTGATATATCATCGAACAAGACAGTTAATAAATATCATAGAGAAACCTAAAAAAGTTAGTTACAAAAAATGGCTCTACGTTTATCTGCAGTCTAAACGGGTAAATTGATTTTATTCCAATTTGGCTTGTGTGGTTCTATTAGCATCGCTCAGAGGGGTATTTGTATATTTAGGGCTGAATATAACGGTAGCTACCACTGCAATATAACCGTTAAGTAAAAACTTCTCGATAACGGCGACAATGAATTTGATAGAAATTTAAAAATATTTTGGTTGTTATTGGCTTCCATTTTATCAAAAACAATTTTACCGGAAAAGTAAATTAACGATACCATTCATATAGCATTTTTTTTAATTTTCGGCTTCCGGTAACGGCTCATTGGATTTATATCCATTTTTTTATTTGAAACGAAATACATAGGTAGCCTAATCCATTCTGCAAACTAAACATTTGAATTTTTTTTATTTATAATTAATTCATGATTTTGTTGCTTTGAAATTTTAATTTTTAAATTTTAATTTTTTGTTCTAAACACTAAAAATAAAAACCAGGAGTTTATCAAAATCGAAATGTTTTTTTTTTATAAATTCATTATTATTTAAAACGTGTGATGGCATACTCCATTTTTACTAAAAACCGTTAAGTGTTGTGGTTTTGACACTTTATTAGTTCAGTGCGTTCTACTTTTCTACGTAACTGTTACTCAAAAATCCTGCCTTCCAATGGGATTATACATATAAGGGCAAGTAAGTGCGACCATGTCGTATCTATTTTTGTTTGACTTCGTGTCTAATAATTGTTAAAACCAAAAACAAAAGAAAGTTAAGCATTCAGATAAGGTGAGAGGATACTATCGTGTTTTACGCACACTTTCACGCCTATTCTTAAATTTAGCTTGTGGGAAAAGTTTAATACAAAAAAATCTGCCCCCTCCCCCTAGGATATTTCCTGCGGGCGCCTATGAGAGAAATAGAAGTATATAGATATAGAGATATACAGATATAGAAATATAAAGATATAGAGATATAAGATATAGAGACATAGAAATATAGAGACAGAAAGATATAGAGATACAGAGATGTAGATCTATAGAGATATAAAAAGATTTAAAGATATAGAGACATAGAGATATAGAAACACAGAAATATACAGTTATAGCCGAATATCATTTCGATTAGATAAACGCTATTAACTATCTTAATAAAAAACAATTAAAATTTGACGAAAAACATAATTTAACTAAAATGCTTAATCTTAAGTCCACGCAGACGAAGTCGCAGGTAGAAGCTATTCTGTTCATAAAATAAAACTAAAATACAATTTTCGGTAGAAAAACGACTTTCTACCCATGACCCATGAAATCCCGGTTTGAATGTCTTGAATGTTTACATGGCTTTGACATTTATGTTAAAAAAAAAAAAAAATACTGAAAAAAGTATTACCACGCCAAAGGTAGTTTTCATACTTCTTATTCAGAAATACTTCAAATCATCGGTCCAAATGAACTGAAATCAATCCTATTTTTTCTCCTCATTTGAAATATTCCCTGTAAAATTCCCATTTATGTTTTAATTACCAACATTAATTTTAAATTACACTTTCAAGCTGAAAAGCGATCAATATTGTTATGCAAATTACGTATTCGGTTAAACTCAATATCGCCCTGACACGTTATAATATCGATTCTTGACCAACCATATCGCAACCAATCCCAGCAATGGAATTCACCCCACCGATGCTGACCCTGAACGATTTTCGATTTCATGTGAACTCTCAAAATCGAAAGCGGCAGCCTGAAAGAGCACCAACATCCTCGCGCATTTGAAGGCACAAAAAATAGGGTTCGTTTCAACCAATAACGGTTCTGACGCAATCGCCAACTGCCGAATCAGCCCACCATAACCTACAATAACCGCCAGCCAAACTCTGAACCGAACTATGCCCCAACTGGTTGCGACTGTTGCAATTTGGGTCAATGGGTATGTTAACACAATTTTGGCAAAAGTACAATTTCGGGCCGAACACAGTTACTAGGACATTTACAACACTTCGTTTCGTTTCGTTTCCGGCTGATTGCAATGCAGCTATAACGGTGCCTACCACCATCCACCATCATTGTCACTCTGCCGGATCACCATGACAATGTGCAGGTAATGATTGGGGGTGGCCCTCAGAGTGGGCCTTAATTGTAATTGCCCCATTTTGTCGCTCGTCGCGATGTCGTTGCACCATACACCATCTTGGAATTGTTCCCAGTGGTCAAACCAAACAAGCCTGTGGATCTCTGATCGGCCGGAGGGAGAAGGGAAGGCTTATAAAACTCATGACACTCTTTTACATTATGAACCGCACAATTGAGTAATTTTATAGAAAATCAATACAATAACGGTATTTGCCACTTTCAACGTGGTTGTTGTGGGTGGTATTGGTTGGGTGGTATGCCGAGTGGAAGAGTTGTGGGGATTAAATAACTGTTTTGAAATAGCGGAGGCGGAAAATTAAGAAAAATAAATTTGCACTCCATTATCGGGGTTTCCTATAGTTTGTTGCTGGTTGTGGTTTCTGGTTGGGGTATTCGGTTGGGTAACAGAATGTTTGGCCTAAATGAAAATCCGCGTTCGCAAATACTGCCAGATGTAGATTCTTTTGTATAGAGTGTTATATCCTTACATAGAGAAGAGGATATTTTTGGTGTGACCTGTGATGTTTTGGGATAAAGTAAGGACTGTTGGGCGGACGCACTGCATTATTATGCCTGCAGTATTAACTCTAATCAGATAACTGTTCACTCGACCATAATCATCGATGGGAGCTCGAGCGCCTAGCAAACATATTAGAACATATTTTGGTAAAACCAGATTACGTGTACGAAAATAGTCTCTGGAATATAAATAGCAGCGAGAAACCTTTTAGCATCCGTTTTGAAGGTGTATATGTGGGTCGAGGTTTAGAAGCTATGGGGCATTCCATAAATTGTTAACAGTGTTTAAAGTAGCTCTCCAGTTTCCACCTTTAATCATTTAATTCAGACTGCAAATGAAATATAGTAGTTTGAAGTTGTAGGGATGTGCTCACTTATATGACCTTAATTTTTAGAGATGGCGTTGGATCAGAAATGGACTTAAAAAAGTAAATAGCCCCTAAGTATCATACAGTTATTAGATTTTTGTTGGGCTATTTCTCTATTTTGTATTTATCTAAGGCACGCAACGAAGAACTACGTATAGGCTGAACAGCGAAACATATCTTGTGAAAAGATTAAGAGACCAACTATCAAATGACTGAAGACTGAGTCTGTGATGATGGGACGGGACATGGCGGAGGAGGGCGGCATTAGAAGAACGCCGAGATGGTGCAAAGCAAGTGGATAGGACGGACCTCGACCAACTTCACGTGCAAAACTAGTGGAACTCAGAGAGAGCGAGCTGGCTGTAGAAGCTTATTGCTTGAAACCCAGGTTCACCACGGACTGTAGCGCCACCTTAAGTATGGTAAGGTAAGGGTATGATTTACAATGAAAATTGATATTAAAATTAAAATTTTACAAAAATAATTAATAAATAAAATAAAAATATTAACAAAAAATAAAAAAAAAATAAAAAAACATATAATTGAAGAAAGAAAGAAATAAAAGTCAAAACCCTAAGGTGATTTTGAAAATAATAGCATTTTTATGGTATAATGTTTTGGTGTTCTATGAATATGGTAGCCACTGATCGGCATCAGTCTGGTGACTGTGCATCACCTGTTAGCTGTTGCTGTTACATTGTGTAAGAAGTAATACTTAGTTCATCGTCAACTTAAATAAATGACTTCTTGAACTGATCAAATCTCAGAAGAAGAAGAAAAGCAGCGCATTAAGAGACCGTACATAGCGAATGTAAAACGTTTTATCAAATCGCTCTTGATGAGCTATCAGAATTTGGTGGAGATTGGTCTATCAACTGGTCACCTGACTACTGAAGTAGATTACTGACGTTGGATTATCAAGCTCCTCAGCTGTTTTTTCAGGTTCTTGGTTTAGTATTCAAATAGCTTCCCTTTCATTGAAAATGGTATAAAACACAAACTTTAATGTTAACAATAAGGAATAGCGCGTTTTAAATCTATATTGAATCCCAACCCCAACAGCATTAGTGGTGACCCTGGGCAATTAATAAGCTGATAAGACAGTTATCCAAGAAGCATGAGAACAAAAAAATATGACACGGTGATTGCCGTACAAGCTAAATCTAATCTACTTTTGGCTACCATTTATTAACACATTAGCTTATTCTACCCACCGCGCCGCGCCGTTTCGTCTGCGTGGACTTCAGATTAAATGATTCCAATTATTTAAACTAAAACCCGTCAAAGAAAATTCTCAGATTTCTCACGCTGATACTATACATACTAAAGGTTGGCGCAAAATTAATTGCGATTATACATAATGTAAGTTCTATAAGGTAAGTTTTGAATTCGTGAATATACAAAAATCGAGATAACAATCAAAAATGACATTACGATCATAGAGAAGGCTAAAAAAGTTTATGAACAAAATGTCTGTTTTTCTGTATGTATAACAAGCTGCAGTCTAAACGGCTTAAGCATTTATTTTATTTTTAAGGCTAAAAATAAAGATACCTGCATATAACCGTTAAGGAAAAGATTATTTTTCTCGAAAACGGTTTCAACAATTTTGATGAATGTTTTTAGGATTTTTGTTGTAGGTATGGGCTATCATTCTATTAAAACCAAATTTACCGAAAAAGTCTATTAACGGCACCTTTAATATAACGGTTTTTTGAATTCTCGAATTTCTCGTTAATGGCTGACTAGATTTCTATAAAATTTTATATTTAAGTAGATCTAAGCAGCCAAATTAATTCTGCATACTAATTTTTTTAATATATTTTTTTTAAATTTATTATTTTTAAAACTAATCAAAAACAATGTTACTTGTTTCATTCGAAGATCTTGCTATACAATGTGATTAGGGCACATAAGAGCAACTACGTGCGACCCATGCATGCCCAATTTTTTTTATGAAAATTGTTAGTCCTATATCGGTCATATATGGACGCTTTTTATGGCATTTAGCATCACTTGTGTCAGAACTTCCGCTGATAGGTTCTCGCATTCCTCACTAATTTTCTCTTTATATAACCCTGGTACTTGAAATAAACCCACAATAAAAAGGCGTGATTGCGGAACAAAAATACAAAAATTTTAACGTGTTTATGTTAACATGTTTACATCCTTTCCTACTTACATATATGTATTATAAATGCGATTGTTTGTATGTTTGGATGTTTGTTCCACAATCACGCCTTAACGGTTTAACGGATTTGGATGAAATTTGGATGGTAGATGGATAATGTGCTAGATTGAAACATAAGCTACTTGAAAAAAATTCATGGTTCTTGTGGGATAGGCTTATACGTGAAATACTGCATTGCTGGAGGTTTATTTGATATGCTTTCATGCCTTAACGACTGCACGAGTTTGTGAAGTTTGGTTGACCGAAGACTTACATGATGCAGTATACTTATAAAGAGATAAAGAGATATAGAGATATAGAGATATAGAGATACATAGATAAAGAGATATAGATTTAGAGATATAGAAATAGAAAGATATAGAGATATAAAGATATAGTTTTTAGGCTTATACGTTAAATACTGCATTGCTGGAGGTTTATTTGATATGCTTTCATGCCTTAACGACTGCACGAATTTGTAAAATTTAGATTCACACTACTACACAAGCTTCTTTTATTGCGAAAAAATGCACAGTTTCTACAGGAGAAATCTGAATGATTTTTTTTGGCGAGTTTTGATTTAAATAATACAATTAATTTATTCTGAGTCAACCCAGAAGAAGTCGCGGCCAGAAGCTATTTTATAAACTAAGTAGTTTAATCACTTAACTTTTAGATATAAGTAGACACAACTTGGTTGTTTGCAGGTCGATCAAAGACTAACTCTTTCTTTCTTCTTTCTTTATTCTTGGTTTATATTTTATGTTCGCTAGGGAAATTTACAATAGAGGGAAATTTATATATTATATCAGTGTGGCCACTGAACTTAATTACTACAGTAGGATGCTAAGCCTTAACCAAGAAGGTGATGACCGTCGTCATTTGGGCTGATTGCGCAATCCTCATTAAGTTCAAATTTAGGAAGGATAAAGATTATACCACCAAAGTAGCCTTCTTTTCTTAAAAGGCAAAATTAAGACTATTCCAGGAATATTTTAGTTATCGCCAATAGCATTTTAATTGGTTTAAAATCTAAACAACACTGATTTTTGTAAAAAGTCAGATAGATTGGTTTTGCCGATAGTTTTCTTCTTCGTTATTTCATACAGTTATGTTTATTTGTTTAATTTATTTAATAAAACACTTTTAGTAGTTAGGTTTTATAATTTACTTTATTAATTAAAACACTTTTCGGCATATATTTTTCTTGTTTTTTTTTTCTTATTTCATTTTTTACAATTGAAAGAGAGTCATATACTTTGACTTGCTACCAAAAAGATTGATTGTCTAAAAATAAATATTAAAAATAAAATTAGGTATCACTGACAGTTCCAAGGTAAAAATAAGTTTATTCAATAATGCTGAAGAAACAAAAGAAAGTACAATCCAATGCTTATAAGCCCAATGATTTTATATTCTTAACAAGACAAAGATATTTATGAAAAAGTCTCTAGTTAAAGCTTAAGTTAACTCTCACAGTACAAAAATATAAGAAGAACAGATTTTCTTCCCTCGGAACATAACCAAGAATAACTTCCGCACAAATTAATCCATAAAACCTTGTTCTTTGTGACCCAATTCCAAATTGCAACATCAAAACTCATTACACACCTCAACTCCACCCCATCACTAACTAATTGACCCCTTCAAAGCAATCAAACCCCATGTATGCAAATAACCGACACGAATGTGAGTTCAGCATGGGTCTTCATCAAAACAGCAACAAAATTCCAAGAAATCCAAACCCCAATGAATACTTAAATCGTACTTTTTCCGTTTCGTTGAGTTTATCTGTTCGTTTCGCTGCCAAATTATCAGAAACAAATTTCGAAATGAAACTGAAACAATTTCTACAAAAAATCAAAAATAAAAAAAAAAATCCTGGTGCAGGATGTAGAAGCACATGGCACATCCTTCTCACGGCATTTCTAGGAAAACTCGACCAAACTGCAATTTGCACCCTGACCCGACCCATAGTAGGAGATTCCATGCCACTTGGTCGGCGATGGTGTTGGTTGTTGATGGTGCTGCAACCTGCAACGTAATTATACATTCGCGATTAACTTTTGCCACTGTTTCATGCGGAAATGAAAATGTTTACATATACTTTCGAGGTAAATTTAACCGATATTTCATGTGTTCGACAAGTGGGCGGGAGGGCGGAGTGCTGACTACTTTTTTTGCGATTTTGACAGCATTCGCGGGACTTTGTGCCGCTTCGCGTTGCCACCGCCCGCTTCATCACGCCACCTGAGCAAAGGGATTTTTTCTTTTTTGCATTTATTTATATTTATTTGTTTGACTGTGTTTGGTCCTTTTTTTTTAAATAAAAAAAAAAAACAAGAAAGCCACTTTAGTAAAACACTATATCGACGGTAGCTGGAAGTTCGGTTGAATTGCATTTGCTTTAACGGAAACGCGACGTTTGTTGGTTGTTTTGTTGTTGTTTGACTATGGGGCAAGAACGATGGGTGACGGAGCTATATAGACGCGACAGACGCCTTGTTGTCCTTTTTATGGTTGCAGGAGCATTTATTTGATGTGCATGTACACGTAGATTGTAGTATACATATAATGCATTATCCTGTCGCCGTCCTGGTGCATCACGTTCGCCAAAGGGAACGTTGCGTGCTTAAGTGCATGTAAAACGCGTTTCGTGTAATCAGAGAACAATTACGCTACAATTGCCGATTGTTTTGTTTATCTGTCAATAAAACAATTGAATGGTATTTTAATCCTTCAATTATCCTTGTGCATGAAAAGTTTTATTATCTTGTCGGCCACATTGACACGCACTATGCAATTGCTGCATAGAGGTGTCTGCCCTGCTGATAGATTTAGGCCATAATATTGGATTTTATAGATTGAATGAGTGAGTCATATGTTGTGTGTTATCACTGAATCAGGATATTATCGTTGATTTGGACAGGATTTTAAAATATCAATGCTCTGGTTACGTTGTGGTCGATGAAATACATGATTGGGTTTCGCGGAAAGGGCTTGATGCAATCTTAGTTCTGTTTATCTAATTTATTACATAAAATGATAATGACACGAAGACAGGGTAGTGAAAAAGTCCCGCGAATTAGCTTGAAAATTACTTTGACGATTTTGATAAAATTAACAATTATATCTATAACAGAGGTGATCTGCAAGGTGCAACAACAATCAAGGGTCTTGTTTACAAATATTGATAGAAAATTTGATTGATAGAATTCGAAACAGCGGAGGGGGCATTTAAAAAAATCTGTCTTTACCTGCGTGGAATAAATGGTTCGAGAAGCATTCAAAAAGTAGCATAAGGAAGGCTTAGCTTGTCTAAAGGCTTTCATGAAATTAAGGTTTCGGCGTGCATCTATTATTTATATGATTGAAAGTTTGGGCTTAATAATCCTTGGAATTAAACAAATTAATTAAAAACAACAAAATTAAGCATTTGTCCCCACATTTCTCTGTTTTTTCGGCTTCTTCAGGGATTTTTGTTAGACTTGAAAAAAAAATTAATAAATTAACACTGAGCAGACAAAAACTTTCTCAAAAATTATTATCACAAACTATGCAAATTAATTAATGGCAACGCTATTATTGGAACTGATTTTATCTATATCTGCTTTGTGGTTCATCGTCATATTTATATTGTGCTGAATTTGCAGACTCTCCAGAGTATAGCATGTGTTTGTGGGTCGGTCCAATATTGGGTCGTTGTCACAATGAAGCTTTGACGAGTCAGTGAGGTTTATTCATGGTCATCCAGAACATTGCAAATAGTTTGGCTGAGATGGAAAGATTTGACATCACCCTGTACTCATGATTTGATATGAGTCTGCTCCTCATCTCTAACCTTTTTTAGGAGCTCACTTGAAAGTTCGTCTCTTGAAGCTTTGAGATTGTTAACGCGCCTTTCATTAAGGAGTACTGGGCCTTCATCATCATGATTCTCAGCGCAATATTTGGGACCGGCCTGGGCTTCATTCAAAAAGTTCTTCAATACATCCCGGTTGCTTGCCGATACCATCCAGTTTCGCATCCCAAAGACTTGGTATACACCATCTTTCCAACCTTCCCATAGGAACTAAGTTGCTATTGGAAAGGTTTTTTTTTTTTGAGAGGTTTAGAACTTCCGATAGGGATTACTGTTAAACTACCTTTCATACTAATGAAATGAATGTTTAACTTCTTTTTTCAGTATACTTTGGCTGTTGTTGATGTTGCTGTACATGTGAGTGTGACACAAGACCCGAATTTATTATTAACTCGGTCTCAGCCCGTCCACTGTTTGGAAAATTTTAGGGAAAGATCTTGGTCTCCAACCATATCAGATCGAAGTGGTGCAAGAATTAAAGCCAGTGGACCATCAATTGGGCATTCACTAGCTGAGAACCAACTGAAAATTAAAACAGATTTTTATAGTCAAATCGTCTTCAGCGATGAGGTTCATTTCTGGGTTAACGGCATGTTAACAAGCAGAATTGTCATTTTTGGAATGATCATAATCCTTATGAGGCTCCACTACATCACGAAAATATCACTTAGTGATTTTTTTATTCTTCATGGTATTAGAAATCATTTATGGGAGAAATGGTTCCAACAAGATGGTGCAACATGCCATATAGCGCGTGCAATCATCACTTTGTGGAGCCGAACGTTTGGTGACCGAATCATCTCCAGAAATGGACCTTTGTATTGACCACCTCGTACTTGCAATTTGACACCTTTGGACTACTTTTTTGTAGGTTTTCCTCAAATCTCTGGCCTAATTCTGGATAAACCACCAACGATTGATCATTTACAAGCCAACATTCGACGAACTATTGACGAAATAAGGCCGCGTATGCTGGAGAAAGTGGTGCAACATTGGACCGACAGGATGGCGTTCATAAGACACCCTTTACAATACAATGGTCACATACGGATCCGACACTTGGGTTCTTACTAAAAGGCATTACTCTTATTTCTTAACGGCGTACTCCATGTCCGAGGAAGGATTCCGGAGATGATAAGCTCATGACTTGTAGAAAGTCTAACTCAAAGCAGATATATGTTTTGCATCTTTAAGTTTGCTGATCCAGTAAATGTCTTTCTCACCTTTCGGTACTATAAATTCGTCAATGGATTTTAGAAAAAAAACTATGCAACTGGGACAATTCCTCTAGGGGTTGAATCGAATTTCGTCGGCTTTGCAATTCCTTCCTTTCATTGATAATTGTATTGTATTGTCTGATCAGACAAAAATCCTGCAACGTTTTTGTTAACTTTTTATTCTAAAAAAACCGTGAAAGCCGCCCAAATAATTTAAGTATTCCAAAACTCTGTGTTACATCCTCATATCATAACTGTCATTATAACCACCATTATTCCTAAAACGCGAAACCAAATGAAATTTCTAACTCAATATCATGCAAAAACATCACGTTAACACCACCATTAAAGGTGAAAATAATTCAATAAAAACACAACAAAATTATAATTCCCATCAAAAGTCCTCATGACGCAACGACATCCATTTACATTCAGTTGAATCTGTTCCAACCTGGATTCCTGCGTTGGATGACTGAGAATTCAGAATGTGATTCCGCGTCTCTGCCGAAATATTACACCATGTCCTGGCCCACTTCATCCTTTCCACACACAACAACAACAACTGTCATGTCGTCGTTTACTAACCTCGGCTTCGGGCTAAATTTCATCAACGCAAACATCATTCAACGGTTTTTATGCGAGAAACTTTAATGGATTTTAACGTCAGGAAATTAAACGACTAAATCAATAAATCCTTTGTCCGTGTCCTTTGGGATGATGATGTATTCCACAACTAGGAAAAGAGTAAAGGGAGGCTGTGTTTTCTACGATGATGGGGCATGGAGGCTCAGTAAAGAGCGAGGTGCCACATATATGTGTATGATGATATCAGCCAGAATCATCGTGGCACAAAACGGTGTTGTAAAGTGTCCTGCCGCTCAGATTCCCGCCATACAGCCTGGCATAAATCTGAAATTGGATTAAATTTTGATAATTTAATATTTTTAATGGAGCATCGGAGAAGCGTCAAGCTGCTATGGCAGCTTTATAGCCACGCACTCACATTACAAACCCATGTTCCCTCATACGCAAACAAAAACCTTTTTATAATACTTATGCAATAAATTGATAATGGCGGTTACGGTGATGGTTGTGAGGTTGTGACTTGTGAACATCACTTTGGGGTAGTTCCAAAAACTGTGCGGAGTCCTTAGCCAAAACCAAACGAACACCAGAGACTCATTTACTAGCAGGGAGCTCGCGCTATAATGATTAACATGGAAAGAACGTTTTCACTGAGAGAGTGGATCCTGGATAGACCTTTGGGGTTCCGAACAATAAAGACTCGCGGTGCAAGGAGTTCGAAGCTTAGCGAAATAGTGTGGCAACATGAAATTTTGGTCTAATTTCAAAATTGGACGTTAATGAGTTTTGCGGCCCGCCTAATCTACGAAATTCAAGGATGCAACTATCGTGGGGCTTTTTCAGAGCTGATGTAGGTTCCGTAAGTTAACAAGTAAAGTGTACACCAAAGGCGGGTTAAGTGCATTTTCATGATGATAATCATCATCATGGCCAATGTATGTCATGGAACTCCGCTCTGGGAGTGTGAATTTCTTCCTGATGACAGAGTTTTAGTGGACCGAAAGTTTTCGTTTTACAATTCTATCACAACTACTCTTGGTTAAAGTTATTACAGAGATTTAATTGAATGTAAAAAAAGTTTCAAGTGTCTTAAGTGGTCTGACTTGAGGGTGATGAGTTTTTGAGGTTTTTTTTTATTTCTTAGAAAGTTCTTTTAAGTTGAAGTGGGTCTGGGTTGTTCTTTGTGTTTTTGTTTTTTTGTTTTTATTGAATTAGGTCGTCTTGGAAAATGAAAAGATATAGAGGACCAAAGCCTGAAGGAGAAAACTTTCGATTTATAGACCATACACTTGACAATATAGGGGTTGTCCTTAGACGCACACACTCATGGAAAAGAAGTTTCTTAAACTTCTCAATACGAAATTGTTTAAAACAAGAAATCAGATTTAATTTGAGGGTTTTAGCTGTAAGGGTTAAATTTCGCCATCTTAGAAGTTCTATTCTGTTTTTACTTTCATTGGCCTTACAGTTAAAGTTTTGAATATTACCAAAAATTGAGCTCAAAAATTCAAGTTGTTTCTAGCTGAACAAGTGGCAATTACAATTCATTGGAAGCTTCTGTTCCAGATTATTCTATATGTTTCGATCAAAATGTTAGTTTAAGAGATTGTCAACCGAGGGAAAGGTTTAAGGGGTTAAGGTGTCGCTAGGCTCACTTTCGTAATCACTGTTTAGAGAGTCTTCAAGCCTTATGTTATGTTAGGTGGCGCTACAGTCTGGAGTCTGGGCCTCAACCAACAAGCTCCTCCAGCAAGCTCGGACTCTAGATTTAACTTTATCTTCGTGGACTACTTAAACATTTTTGAAAGTAGGAACAATTCTAAACGAGTTTACAGAAGAGCTATTTTTTTTTTTTTTTTTTTTCTTATAATTAGCCCGCACTTAAGGGATTTTGACTACCCTTATAATGTTAATTAAACACAGCGAGGGCTTTAGGAAAATAGAGAAAGATGTGAAAGGAGGTAACTATGCACATTTGTTTTAAAGTTCTGCACTTCAAAGTGGGAGGGAAAAACAGAGTCTGGCAAGGCATTCCACATTCGCGTGGTACGACTAAAGAAAGAATCCCTGTACTTGACAGTACGTCCGAAGTTGGGCTCAAGGGTATAATGATGGGCATTCCTTGCAGTGCGAGTATTATTAATTACAAGATCATCAATAGGGATAGGATCACCAAGGAAAAATTCATTACTTTCATCGTGTGGTCAAGCGAGCATTGGGAATTTTTTTTGTTTTTGCAGATACCAATTTTGCTAAGGTTTCTTCATAGTTTTTTTTAGGAGATAAGGAAGTATTTAGCGTAGAAGAAAAGTAATTGATTTGAGATGATCAAATCTTACAAGTAGTTCCATTACGGGCTACTTCCAAACCTACAAAACTCACTGCTGTAGATCAATGCATGCATTTACTATGCAGCTTAGTCCTTTTTACTTGCAATTATAGGGAGTATAAGGCTAGTTATGACATGACAATAGGATCATAGAGAAAGGTGATTACAAAAGTTTCAGTCTGTCAGTGTGTCAGTCTGTCAGTCTGTCAGCCTGTCAATCTGTCAGTCGTCATTCTGTCAGTCTATGAATCTGTGAGTCTGTCAGTCTGTCAGTCTGTCAGCCTGTCAGTTTGTCAATCTGGCAGTCGTCATTTTGTCAGTCTGTCAGTCTATGAATCTGTGAGTCTGTGAGTCTGTGAGTCTGTCAGTCTGTAAGTCTGTCAGTCTGTCAGTCTGTCAGTCTGTCAGTCTGTCAGTCTGTCAGTCTGTCAGTCTGTCAGTCTGTCAGTCTGTCAGTCTGTCAGTCTGTCAGTCTGTCAGTCTGTCAGTCTGTCAGTCTGTCAGTCTGTCAGTCTGTCAGTCTGTCAGTCTGTCTGTCCGTCTGTATGTACATATGTATAACGAGCTGCCGCCTAAACGTCTTAAGCGATTACCCAAAAATTTCCTCAGAGGAGAAATTGAAATTTTATTTTTAGAACTTAAACTAACTGTACCAGCCATACAACGGTTAAGGAAAAGCTTATTTTTCTCGAAAACGGCTACAACGATATTGATGAAATTTCTGTTTGGATCACTAATTCTGCATATTAAAAAAAAATTTAATAACTTTTTTTTCTAATTAAAATTAATTAAATTTTTTTTTGAAAAATCTTTTAATACTAATTCAAAAAAATATTTTAAATTTTATAATGACTTGTATATTAATAAACTCTGAGAAACTGCATACCATTTTACTAAAAACCGTTTAGCGTTTTGGTTTTGACACTTTTTAAAAGTTCAGATAGTGTTATTTTTCTACATTAATGTTACTTATTTTTTAAAATTTTATTCGGCAATGTGACCGCACATATGAGCAAGTACGTGCGATCCAGTCATGCAATTTATTTATGCATTCATCACAGCGAAAGTGTACTAATGGCAGCAATTATTTTGGGTTCTTACCGTCTTAGGTGATGAGGACGTCGTCCATCTGTGTGCGCCACTTAAGTCTCTGTCTTTCTCTGCTTTCATCCGCTCTATATGACCCAGCTATCATCCCGATGAGGGTCTTCTAAAAGGACAATTTAGTTGCCCGAGAGAAGGCTTTGATCCTCAATTGCCTTTCACGCCCGAAGAAGCAGCGATTCGTAAGAATTATTCTCCGTTTGACTTCAGCGCTGGTGTTGTCTGAGCTAATATCGGAGCCCGGGTAGATAAAGTTCACTAACTACCTCGTTCATGCTTGGGCGAAACGCACATATTGGAGTAAAGGACACTAAACCTTTGAATTGAATTTTAATCAACAAAACTCCACAAAAAAAAAAAAAAACAACAAACAACTAGCAAGAGTTGTTGTTGTTACAATATATTTTTATTAACTACCTCAAAGTTATAGCTGTCTATCGTTATATTTTATCCAAGACGTCGCTGTTGGGTGTCTCTTCTTCCTAGCAGAAGATAATTGCTTTTGTACTCATTAACTGCTAACCCATCTTCACTACTTCCATCTCAATACTCAAAAAACCGCTACTGACATCACGCTGTGTTCTTCCGATTATGTCCATATCGTCGGCGTATGTGAGTAATTGGATGGACTTTTGAAAGATCGTGCCTATGTTGTTGGTGTGAGAGTTCTGCACTATTCTTTCTAGTATGATGTTGAAAATGCCACATGACACATGCCTTAATCCTTTTTTGATTTCAAATGTGTCGGTGAAGTCTTTACCGATCTTGACGGAAGAGCGTGTGTCATAATTTTACACAGAAGGAGGAGTTCGGCAGGGATGCCAAAACTGCATATTGCTCTATATATCTCGTCTATATATATGCTGTCGTACGTAGGCCTCTTTAAAATCGATGAAAAGGTCGTGTGTATCAATTTGAAGTTCTTGGGTTTTTTTCCAAGATGTGAATATTTGGTTGATAGTGGACTTTCCTGGCCTAAGACCGCACTGATATGAACCTATCAGGTTCTTGAAGAATCACTTTAGAGACTCACACACTACAGCAGAAAAAATCTTGTAAGTGATATTGAGGAGACTAACAACTCAGTAATTGAACATAGTTCAGAACTCAGATGCCTTCTTCGGGCAAACAATGCCATTGCATTCATCTGGCATGATTTGATTTGACCACATATTCCATATGAGTTGGTGGACCATTCTATCTGATAAAAGTACAAATACAATTCTGGCCGCCTGATCTGATACAAAGCCAGCTTTATCTAAGCTTAAGACCAACAATGCTCCCGGAGCCGACTGGATATTAACATCTCTTCGATAATCAACTCCTACCATAAATTAACGTAGGTATTCGAAATTTCAAAATAGAATCCTTCCGGTTCTAAATTTTTGTTAGTTACATCAAGATCGGTGGAGTGGGTAGTTTTATATTCAATAAGTTAATATTAATACCCCAATCACAAAACTGCCTCGTTAGTCATTCCAGGAAGTTTGATGTTTTATTTCAAAATCGTGTCATAAATTCCTTGCTTGAGTGCAATGAAGTTCATTTCATCTTTCATCTTTTGTTTATAATTATTTGTTACTAAAACCAAAAACAAAAACAAAGAAATTTATAATCAAAAACATGGACATACATATGCAAATACATATGTAAATATACACATCAACAGTCGTGTTGAATTCTCATGCATCCCCTCAATGTGCTCCTTGGAAATGTTAGTAACCAAAGACAGTGCAATATTTTTTGTCAAACAAAGAAAAGATAAAATAATTATTCTTCAAGTTAAGTGAGTTAAACCATGTGAAACATTTATGAAGCATTAAATATGGATCAGTGTTTATTGACTCCAATCTATATCATTAAATACAGGCAACACACTGCACACCGCAACTACACCATTGCTTCCATTAGATAATTTTGTACTCAACAGTATTAAAGTTCTATTAGTTTAATGGATTGCAGTGTTGGGGCGAGTCCCAGTCTAGCATAGTCTAAGTCCCTTTAGACTACAAACCCCATCAGGACAGAATCGGACATGGAATGTTTACAAAGACTGTATACGTACAACACAGGCCCAGTTGCACTACTCTATTGCTATTCCATATGCATCGATATTAGACAATTAACCAATTATCGTCACGGAATAAAAAACACCATGAAATGGTATAAGGATCTAAAAATAACGTTTTATAAGGATATGGATAAAAAAAGGAAAGATAGTGTCGCGGCAGTAATGACCGGAGTAATTTGTAACTTATACATTTTTTAATGGTTTTTATTGTTTGAGTTCCATTGTTTGTATCTATCCATCTCTATAAATTGTTGTCACAATGTCTATGTGAAACCATAGCATAATAGACCAAAAAAGGAATCAATTTGGTTATATTTTATGAATATCTATAAAGTGGTCACGAAGAAAAACCTTATGTAATAAGAACAGTTTTTATTTTTTATTATATTTTAGTTCCGTTTATTTTTTGGTTTCCAAAATTCGATTTTGAAACGAATTATTTTTTTTCAATGAATTTTGAGAAAGAAAAAAATATTGCTTTCATCCGACTGGGCTAGGGAAGGGAAGGGTTCATGATTCTGCACCATATAGCAGGAAGTTGATATGATGATTGTTTTATTATTGGTTCTTTTCAACAAGGCTTTATTCCTCAATTGCTTACTAAACGCGAAGAAACGATTAGCAAGAGTTATTCTACTTTTGATTTCCGCATTGATGTTATTTTCTTTGCTTACAACAGTGCCGGTTAGACAAATTCTATAACTACCTCGAAGCTTTACATATTTAATGTCACGTCTCAACTGCTTTACAGAGCGTCACGATGTGTCTACTAATTTTGATGGAAAAGCAAGCTTTCTCTTACGTCATCCTGATAAGTCGTATGAGCTTAGCAGGAACCCCAAAGCTATCACTTATTTGATATGGTTCATCCCTGTTTACACAGTCACAAGTTACGTTGAAATCGATAAACAGGTGGTGGATCTCGATGTTAAATTTGTAGGTTTTCTTCAGTATTTGGCATAATGTGAACATTTGGTCAACCGTACATTTTACGGGTTTAAAAGAGCCTAAGTAAGGACCTAAAACGTTTACATTAAACTCTGCACATGATCTTATAGGCCATGTTTAAAAGGTAATTCCTCTATAGTTAGTTCAGAGTAAGAAGTCGATTTCTTTTTTTTTTTTTTTGGATTGGACTTTCCCCCGACCATATTTAGCAGATGAGTGGTCTTATGCATCTGGTCAGGTAAATGCGAGCGCATCAGCAGCCAGTAACATTTGGTTGTCATTTAAATTGAATGGTACAGGTCGATCATTGGTAGGATATTGGCCTAAATCGCCATTCAACAACTTGTTCAAGTAGTTAGCTAAAATTGCTGACTCATCGACTAGGTATCTAACCCCATATTTGCAGGCACCAGGACCTGTGAAGGTCATGTTGTTTTGGTCGCATCTGTCAAATTTGTTGTTTGTTATTCAGAAACTGATTCGAAATTACTATGGTAAATTACACGATTTAATAGCACGTCCACATTATAAGACTCTATTATCAAAATAAGTGTTAGTTAGTGCAAACCTTGCCTTCGTTATGCCCATTTTACGATAGACGTGAGTGGACCCCAATTTTGGACGAACAGTCATTCTTAGCGACAGGGCTCATTTTTGAATGAATGGCAGCGTTAACAAGCAGAGTTGCCACATATTGGATGACACCAACCCATAAGAGGCTCACCAGGGGACAATGCATCCTTAAAAAGTTACCGTTCAATTTGAATTTTGGGCCAACGCGCAGCATCGTAGTTCATAGGTCCGTACTTTTTCGAAAAAGATGTGTGTGAGGCGGTTACCGTCAATGGCGAGCGCCACAGAACGATGTATTCAATTTCGTATAGTCCAACTAGAACCAAATGCACCTAGAAGACATGTGGGATTGTGGGCGCTATGTGATCCCACACAGCAGACGCCACTATTGACATTCTGCATGAACGATTAGATGATAAGGTAATTTCTCGCAGAGTTAACGTGAATTTATTGGACATTAAGGTTATGCGATTTGGTCTCGCAAAACTTTTTCTTGTGGGGCTTGTTAAAGTCGCAGCTCGCTGTTTTATGCGAATAAACCACATTACACCACTGCTATTAAAGGTGAACATTACATACACACATACATATATCGCGCTAAAATTCAGCCATATTCATGCGGAAGGTTGCCACTGTCAGAATCAGAGGCGGGCATTTGAATAATATCACATTAGATACAAATATATGTATTTGTGTCATATTAGATAAAAATAAAAAGCATGGCATGCATGGGTCTTTAAAATAAAAAAAAAATCTTTTAAACTCACACATATGTACATTATATAGATTATATACAATGAAAATATCTAAGTCATGGATTAGGCACACAAAAATATGTCAACATTCTATAAGATAATTGAATTCAAAAGTTGACAGTTAAAATAAGCAAACTGGTAGTTCCATCTGTAAATGAGTATTAGAACCATAATTGTTTTTTTAATAAATCTCTAAACCAATAGATGGCCAGAAGAAAAGATAGTAAAGACACTCACCTCCGGGAAGCCAAAAGAAAACTAGTAAGGACACTAACCACAACACTGTTTCTAAAACTGCGAGGAGGAATTGGTTTGTGTTTGTGATAGAAAGAAACTCACCTTTTGGAGTGGTTATGTTCCTTGCTGTGGCGAAAGCGAAAAACATTTTCGCCAGTTTGACACACGGAGAGGTAATGTTGTTTGAGAGAATAGCATATAATTTGAATTTAAATTTAAAAAAAGTATGATTTTGGAACAAAAAATAATGCAGATACAAAAAAAATTAATAAATGTTACATACATTTAATTTTATGTGCAAACATACATACATACAACATACATATGTTTTTTTTTTAATGTTATAATGATTTTAATACAAATGTTGGCTTTTGATAGGGTTGAATTCAATTGTTTAAAAAATGAACAGTAAGTGAATGAAATACATTTTGGGTCTAATACGAATTCTCGAAAATAAAAATCTATCTGAAATGCAAAAATCTAGAATGACAAAAATATCGGAAGACAAAATATTAAATGTTTACTAGATTTTTGTCATTCGAGATAAAGTCGTGATACCAATAAAATATCTCATATAAGAAATGGAGGGGGGAGGGGGGGCTGCTGCCTCTTTAATAAATAACATGACGTATTTTTTCCCTTAAATATATTTATAATTGTATTATACTGTTCCACTTACTATTAAATCAATTATTATATGGAACTAGTTTCTAACAAGGACTTCGTCTGCGTGGACTTTATGTTAAAAACTATAATGCAAGTTATGCATTTGTGCAGAAAAAATGAGGTAACAATCAAAAATGACATAACGATGATAGAGAAACATATTTGGGTTACTTATTCTGTCCGTCTGTCTGTATGTCTGTCTGTATGTCTTTGTGTATGGATGTATGTTGAACTGTAACCTTAAGGGTTTGGACCAATCGTCTTCAAATTTAGAACTAAAGGTTATTTTGACATTCTACACAAGAGTTTTTTGATTTTTTTTTGCTCAAATATTACCAGTATCTACCATAAAGCCGTTTATTTAAAGCTTTTTTTTCTCGAAAACGGCTTCAAGAATTTTCTTAGACTTTCTCGAAAACTGGTTAACCGATTACAATCAAAATTGATATTAAAGAAGATTTAGGTATAGCTTACATAAGTAATTTTAATTTAAAATATTTTCGAAAACTTTTAGTTTGTACATTTTTCAATTTTTTTTTTTTTGAAAAGTCAATATTTTGGAAACGGGTAGATGATTTTTTTTTTGAAATTTTGTTATTAAATTTATCTTATTTTTATGCGTCAGTTTGCATTCTTGAATAATTTTTTTTATTTTTTTTTTAAAGTTGTTAAAAACCGTTTTATTTAAAAACCGCTCCTACGATTTCACACTTTTTTACATTTCTTAAAAAAATAAAATAACGTTTAAATTAACTTAACGTACTTTTTTCGAACAATTAAAAATCATAAAAATCGAATAAATACTTTGATGTTCCCTTAATATTTTTTTTTAAATTTAAGTCGTGCAATTTGTTTATTATATTCATCAAAACCCGTTAAAATAAATTATTCCGATTTCTCCCACAGGAACCATGCAGCCTGTGTAGTAGAATAGTGAATCCTGTAACTCATTACTCATCCATCTATCAAACATCCCAAATTTGTGCACTGAGGCATGGAAGCATAACAGTGAAACCATTAGCCATACATCATTTCACATTTAAGCCACTCCTACAGGAATCATGCATTTTTGTGGGATAAGAAGAAGCCTATTTTTAATGCAGCACCTCAACCATGTACCTACCAAATTACATCCAAATCTAAGTCATTGAGGCGTGATGGTAGAACAAAAATCCAAGCATACAAAATTTTACTTTTAAAATATTAGTAGATTTAGCTGTGCATACCTTTTTTTAATTCCTTTTTTTTGTAAATATTTGAAGAATTCTCAAATGCAAAACCATAAAAATGCAGATTTTGAAAATGCTATTTCAAAAGCAGAACAATTTTGGAAAAAAAATTTAATCACTAATAAAAAACATACTAAATATCATTTTTCTAAAATATATTATTTATTTAATTTATTTTAAATTTATTTACAATTTAACAATATAACGATTACAAACAAATTTAATTTGCATAACAAAGTACATTCATTTATGTTAAAGGATTACTCCTTAAATACAAACAAAAGTTAAACTATACATTTTAAATATAACACCCTAAAACAGACTGAATATTTTTTTTAATTATTTGTTATCTTACAGAATGCACAAAGTGCTCTTTTCTTGTTCATAATTATACACTTTTTTAATATTTACAATACAAACAAACTTAAAAAGAGAAAGACAGCTTAAAACTTAATAAAAGATTTCTATTTGTTTCATTCTTCACAATGTTCATCAAGTTCTACTAATGACTGGAAAACTTCATTTCGAATAATCAAAGGACGAAATAGGAAAACTATTTTTTCTTTTCATTATTAACCAATGACATTGAGTCCTTTGTATCAAAAGAACTAAAAAAAAACTTATCAAGAGAATAGGACAAAAAAAAATAAAACTATGAGAATAATTAAAAAGATCTCGTCTTCTTGCAGAGAATCAAATTAATTGTGTATGCAGACTCCTTTGCTGGTCATTTGATGTTCCCTTTTATTATACATCTAATCGAATCGAACTCCTTTGAGTTGTGAGATGAAATATGAGAGAAAAAAAATGACGGACAAAGGAATTCAATCATCACTTTTGCTTCACAACTATAAAAATACAACACCACACCCTGTCCAAGTCCACCTGGCTATAACACCCTGCTTAGATGCCTCATGAAAGTTGTAGTGGATGGTTTCAATTGAATAAACAGGACGAACAGAAAAAAAGAACTGTCACATCCTTTTTGGTTTGTCTTGATGATGCTGAGGGTTTGATGCTGATGAATTGAAATTAAATTTCCGTTTTCTTTTCAGCAGTGGCATCCTCTTCATGTTGCACCACCTTCAATTCGACATCCTTAACTTCTTCGTCGAATATCTTCAAGTCCTTGACGTAGTACCAGACACCCACATCGAATATCGAACCCAGAGTTACAAATATCGAAGCAATGAAGTTCAATGTGTACCTGAAGGTTGGGTTGGAATTTTTGGGCGTTTTTCTTAAATGATCCCACTTACCTTAAGGATTCCGGATCATAGAGCCAGCAATTTCCTTTGTTTGTACAAGTTTTACCCCAAACCAGACAAAGTTTGTCTATCACCCAGCCGAAGAAAATCGGACTTGGAATGAAGGCGAACAGGCTCATCATCATGAGACCAAAGCCCATGGCTGCTGTTTTGTCCTTTTCGGGAACACATCTAACGGCAACAAGGAAATTCGAAGCTCGTCCTGTGGCTCCGACAAATTTCAAAGCACACAACACAGCGAGGAATGTTACGAAGTAACTGTAACAGTTTACCGGGCAGGAGCCGGGAATGGCTTGACCGCCGGAACCGAACTGAAATTTTGATGAAAATTATAGAACGTTTCAAAGACGTGCAAGAATTATTACATTTGGTGGACTGATTGTTGTTCCATCATCCAGGTCCAAGAAGCCATCTGTTAGACTGTCGTTGAGCGATGTAAGGCGGGCAAACACTGGAGATGAACTAGATGAATTACTGGATGGAATGCATGAACAATCGTAGTATGTCTGTAAGAATGAAGAATAAAAACATTTTTCAAATACCGACTTTAAAAAGCTTACCTTTTGTCCTTTCGAAGAGATTTGTTCATTTTTACAACCAGCATGACATGGAGATATGTATGTCATACCATCTTCTCCACAGATGGGCGAGTATCTGACATAATCACACTGACAGTTTGAATTACACGATGGAGCCATTGACGAACTATTTTGAAAAAAAATCTTTCTTTAGTTTAGTCTAGTTTTAGATTAATCTTCTTACCTATCGTGAATATTCACAATAACCGAATTTTCATTCCCAGGACATCCTATGAACGAATACGTCAACATACCAGCGACAGTAAGGAATCCAACTATAACATTCCACGCTGCCATATATCGAGCCTTTGGCTTATATTTTGAGATAACATATCCAGACAGAAGGATTCCAACTGCAGAGAATCCCAATGCTATGGTTCCCGTAACCAAACTATAAGAACAAAGTATTCCCCAATCAAACATTCCACAAATTTGCCATTCCTACACACCTTGATGTTGCGGCGGACTGCCGATATTGAATTTCAATATATTTCGGAGTGAAAATCCAGTAAGGAGTATAACCGAACAGATAGAACACCGAGGAGAAGTTATTGCACATGAGGGTAGGATTCTTAAGCAGTCTCTTGAATGTCTTCAACATATCCTTCATCGAAGCTGGAGTGTCTGTTTCGGCTTCCTTTTCCTTTTCTTTTTCTGACTTTTCAGCTGACTTTTCAGCTGCTTTTTCTTTTAGCTTCTTTCGTTCAGCTTCTACTATCTGTCTTGCAGCAGCTCTTGGCAGCTGTTTGGGGAACATGGTAAGAAAGAATCCTGATGCCGATAGAAGTCCACCGAGGAGCAGCCAACCCATCCACCAAGCCCCCAACCATCGAGGATCTTTCTGGCCGATTACAGGGCGCAAATTAGGTGCGATGTATACTCGCAGGCAAAATGAAGCTAGAGCGTAACCAAGTGCGGGTCCCAGCATACGGAGGAAGTATGATAAGCCTTGAATAAAAATTTACAAAAAATGTTGGTAGAACCATCCAGATGAACTCACGCAAAAGATTTCATCGAAATCCCTCAAGTGGTTCACAAGATTACAAGGGACACGCGAAGTTCTTAGGTAAATAGAAACAGACTTCTGTGTTCATTTTTATTTGTTCTTGATTTTCTTGGCAAATAATCACAAAACCCTTTCCTAGCATCTAAACCTTTATCAAATACCCAAACATACCAGTTTGACTTAGAGCTAACCAGTTAAGATACTTCGTTTATTTATATATTAGTATTACCAGCCAAAGTTAAACAAAATCGTCATGGAAATTTAGAAACTTTACAATATCTGGCTCCGATAACGTGTGGTGCTCGAATTCGTTAATCTAAACCCGATTATTATCAGCATAAAACAAAGCAACCTGCAAACCCCTAAGTCCACCAATTAAAAGATACAAAACGCTATGTAAATGCAAATACAGACACACGATCTCTATGGCTCTCTTATCACTACTCTGGAGTCTGAAATGACAAACACCTCTGACGGGTGATTGAAGGTTTATTTGGGAACACTAATTCTTAATCTAATTCTATTGAATCGGCCAGTGTTGTTTACAAAAACGTGGCTCGTCTGTTTGCTGCTTGTATACAGAATGACTGGCAGAAAAAGTGCGTCTTATTTAAGGCGTAATGCGGTTTGAGATACTTAATCACTCATACCATCGTACTTACTTAGAAGAGCGGCTGTTTTAGATTTTTTGGTATTGTCATCCATGTAGGCCACTCCGAGGGTATAGTATAAAGATCCACCAATGCCAGAGATAAATTGAGCTATGAACAGAACCACTTGCGGAGCTAGATTGCCTTCGCCCTGGTCACACTCCAAACCACTTCCTTTAAATAAAAATTATAAAATGCTTAGAAAATATTGAATCTTTGACAAACTTACCTTTATCCCTGCAAAGTAATTTGGAACGCTGAGCTTCTAGAATTTCCATTGTTGAATTTTCATCTGGCATTGCTCCGAATTCTTCGGTCAGTGATAATGCATCTTCTCCCGGGCCATAGAGGAAATGAGGTAAGGCAGTTAAGAGGCAGAAAGCAACAATGGTTAGAAGACCTAAGGTATACAAAAAATTTTGGTCAAAAAATTTATATCAATAAAAAAAGGTTTGGTCATTCTTTACCAAATCCAATCCATCTTGGTCGATGTCCCTTGCCAGCATAATAACTTAAAGCTGCAGATACAAATAACTGACTTATGTCATTTCCTACGGATATGATTCCTGTGTTTTTCGAGGGGATTTTAAAACGTTTTTCTATGGTTGTTATCGTTCCGTTGAAGTAGGCATATGTCATTGAGAAAACACACCCGACTAAGCCATACAAGCAAACGTAGGCGGTTTGGTTGGCAAAGCTGGAAAGAAAAAATTGACATTTTTTAAGTATTTTTATGTTTTTGTTGCTATTGGTTGGTTTTTCAGCGCAGGTATTTGAAAAAATCCTACCCAACCTGAGGATTGAACCCCAATTGGTGGGTTAGCAAGCAAACACCTTCTCAAACTTCCTGATTTTTTATTTGTCTGGTTCTAGAAAGAAGAGACAATGAAATATTGGACTTTTTGGTCTTTAAATTAAGAAAAAGTTGCTGATTAAATAAACAAGTGATTGAAATTTTCGATTCCAATAAGCCCCATAAGATAGAAGATTGCAAAATGTTATTCTTGATTTCAATTTTTCGAAAAAAAAAACATTGTAAAACGTAATGGCCTGTAATTTCATAGATATTGGCATTCATTGAACTTCTAAATTCCAATACCGTTTAGCAAAAAATGGTCCGATTATAAGTAGTTTTCAGCATGCAATTCCCAAACCCAAAATTTGGTCGCTGTGTCATCAAATCAAATAGTTCGGGCTTCGTGGTGAAGCTGCCGAAATTATCAAATGCGCCAAATATTGTTAATAAACAACATGTTAAAGCACAATTAATTTTGCAATACAAGACTAATCAACGGAAGTGCTTAGTCAGCTGCCTGCTTATGCAATACATTTGATCTAAAAGTTGAAAAATTAAAAAAATTAGACTCAATCGTCCATTTTATTTTACTTGCTGTTATATGAAGGTACTATTAGGCCAGTTATTAATTCGTTCAAATTAAAAGATCAATATATTAATAAAACATAACATTACTATGATAAAGAAAACTAATAGGCTAGTAGCGTTAAACATTCAAATCGAAAAATTTCAGGCAAAAGAATTTCCTATTGCAATAGCTTTTTTTGATGCCCAATACGAAAATCCTAGGTTTTCCCCATCAATAGAGCTGTGCTACCTGCTCCCTTTAAGATGTACCACCAAAAGGGGTATTTTTGTGATTATTCACTTGTATATTCTAAATTAATCAATATTTTGAAAAATGGTCTAAATAGAAGTTGTAGAACATTCAATCCCACGTAATAAGACCAAATTCATGTTTTTTTTTCTACAACCCACTATCAAACTACATGAGGTCAAAGTGGGACCAATTTTCCACATTTTTTTCATTTTTTCTCAAATATTTTTGAAAATAACTCTTTATGATAGAAGTAGTACATATAAAAGTTGTAGAAATATATTCTGCGTCCTTGAAAATGAAAGGAAGGCAGAAGATAGGGACGACTCCTGAGGCCAGTAAGTCGGGGCGAATTAACCCTTGCACTCATTTCAATCCTGGAGGTGCAATAATTATTTTTCTCGCCCTATTTCCAGTGTATGGATAGCTGGTTTACGGGTAGCTGGATTCAATACCTATATGCAAGTGCAAGAACCACTCGTCTAGGACCTCAAAATAACGGGATATAGGTACGGGAGGCTTGAGTGAAAAATGTATTTACTGGCACGCGACCCTTCCCTGGAGACACTGTTGTTTTTCAACGAAATTCTGATTATATGGATCAGGTAGCTGGACTTAATACCAATAGGACAATGCAAAACATACATACATAGTTTTCAGCGGACAAATTTAAACGCCATTTTATTTCTATAAAAAATGTGAAACAGTGATAACTTTTTTAAAAATAAAAAAAAAATTATTCAAGAAATCAAACGTAAACACAAAAATTACTTACATTTAAAAACAAAACTAAGAAAAAAATTCAAATACCCGTTTTCAAAATATCGATTTTTCAAAAAAAAAATATTTTAAAAAAATTATTAATAATACAAAAAAAAGGTATTCGAAAATATTTGTGTGCCGAATTAATTTCTCCTTCCTGAATATCAAATTTGATTATAATCGGTTGAACAGTCCTCGAGAAAGTCGAAAAAAAAATCCCGTCCTATGGGGGGTACCGCTATAGAACAAAAAAAAAACATTATAACTGAAAGATGTATTTTTTGTAAAAACTTAGCACACTGAAAGTTTTATCAAAATCGTTTGTGCCGTTTTCGAGAAAATCAAACTTTTTGTTAGATTAGTACCGTTATTTTTCGACCTAGAAAAAATAAACTGCACGACTGGATGGCACGTACTTGTTCATATGTGCGGTCAAGTTGTAGATAAAATTTAAGAAAAGTAAAGTAAACATCAAAGCATTTATTCGATTTTTGTGACTTTTGATTGTTCGAATAAATTACGTTAAATTATATTGAGTGAAATAATTTAAACGCCATTTTATTTCTTAAAGAAATGTTAAAAAGTGTGAATTTTGTTTTCAATATCGTAGGAGCGGTTATTAAATAAAACGGTTTATTTTTAACAACTTTTTCAAAAAATTTTTTTTTTTAAATATTTCAAGAATACAAACTTAAGCGCAAAATTAACATACATTTAAAAACAAAATTTAAAAAAAATCACCTACCCGTTTTAAATTATTAAAAATTAAATTAAATAAAAATAAATAAATTTAAATTAATAAAAATACAAAAAAAAAGTTTTTGAAACAAAAATAATGCGAAATTACTTAGGCTATCTTGAATGTCAATTTTGATAGTAATCGGGTCACCAGTTTTCGAGAAAGTCGAAGAAAAAACCCGGTCCTGTGGGAGGTACCTAAAAAAAATTCAAAAAACGCCTATGTAGAATGTCAAAATAACCTTAAGTTCTAAATTTGAAGACGATTGGGCTAAGCGTATAGGCTACAATCCAAAATACATCCGTACAGACAGACAGACAAACAGACAGACAGACGGACAGAATTTTGCCAGTAACTCAAATATGTTTCTCTATCATTTTAATGTCATGTTTGATTGTTACCTCAACATTTTTAATCTGCACGAATCCATAACTTCCTTATAGTACCTACCTATAATCGCAAGTTAAAAGGCAACGCATTCCCCATTGGTTAAGACAAACGTCTTTCTAAATTTAAAGAAAAATCTAATTTTTACTTGCGATTAGAGGGACTAACTATAAGGCAAGTTTAGGATTCGTGAATATAAGAAAAATTGAGATAACAATCAAACATGACATTACGATCATAGAGAAGTCTAAAAGTTAGTGGTTAAAAAATGTCTGTCCGTCTGTGTGTCTGCCAGTATGTATAAAGCGCGAAACAGATTGAACCAGCGACAGCACCAGCACCGTCAACAGCAAACAGCACGCTGACCAGCAAAATAATATGAAACACATTGCTACCAGCACCAGCATCGTCTTCTCACTTCTGTTTGACACTTTGTGTCATAAAAAAGTATACGAAGTTTTCTTTTGCCCCTGAATTTCATTTGCTCAAAGTTGGTAGCAATGGAACAGCAACAGCAAATTTAGGACTTTGGTCTAAAGACGCTGGTGACGTTGCAGGTGCTGGTCTAATCTAATTTGAGCCATTGAAATACATTGGTTCTAAATTAATGGCGGCCGCTGTTGCTTCAATTTGTTTCACGCATAAGCGATTATCTCCAAATTTGGTGTGTTTGATTCTTTTGGCATTCCATAGGGGGAAACTGAAATTTTATTTTTATAACGGTTAAGGAAAAGTTTTTTTCTCGAAAACGGCTCCAACAATTTTGATGAAAGTTTTTGAGAATTATTTTGTTGGTACTAGCTATCATTTGATCAGTCAGTAGTCAGAAAATTAATCGAAAACTAAAAGCAAAAGATATAGTCAGGAAGCCTACAAACATTTTTTTATAAAAAAAAAGATAATTAAGTAAATCTTCAGATGAAGATTAATAACCGTTAAATAACAGTTCCAGCATTGCTTCAATGTGGAATGTTGTTTAGAAAGAAGATGAAGAAATTGAGTCTGTAGTCGCAGAACGAATCGAAAACATAAAATGTGGATAAGTATCAATTATAGTATGTTTTAAGGGCGGAAAACGTCTTTCTGCATGTTTTCGAAACTTACAGAATTGTAGACAAAGATGTAAAAATTTAAGTTTTACTCTAAAGTTCTAAGAGGACATTACGAGTCGCTTAAGCTCGTTATATCTCGAAAAAGATTTAGGTTTTTTAAGTTTTTAGTTATCTATTGAGACTAAGACTAAAGGTTAACTCTGATCAAACCGAATAAAATGCACTCACATATAACAAAATAATTCACTTACGCTTGAAAGAAACGTCCTTTAAAGATCCAAAACCCACAAGTCAGGTCATCTGTAAGTGGCATGTCCTTCAAAAGCTTATCAATATCAATGCTCATCTTGACTTCATTTTCGTCCCCATTTTTCTCCAAATTATCCGTTTTTTCTTGTTCCATCGGTTTCACTCCATTGTTGATCAATCTCGCTTCCAACTCAACATCCTCATTACGATTATCCTTTTTATTCTCATTATTATCAGTCATTTTAAAACTATTATTTGTATTCTTAAATTCACACTAGCACAACACAAATATCACAATTTTTGGGTAAACAGTTTTGGTTTTTTGGGTTATATTCCCACAGAACAGTTATAAAATAGTAAATTTGTAACTAGATCCTTATAATTAAATAAATTAATAAGGAGTCTTCCAAGTCGTGTGTGTCCGATCAAAATGCATAGTTTTCTAATTCAAAAACTATCTGCAGATTAAGTATTTCGCTGGAGGGTGTTATCACGCCAAGTTAATTGCGATATTATTAGCCAATCCAGTGTTCTATATCAGTTTTATAGGGAAGGCAGTTTTTGTTCAAAGATACGTGTTCCCCTGTCGGATATTTGTCGAATATAAAAATTATTATTGCGGGACATAAAGTGCGATCGTATCTGTCACTTGTGTCGAGAGTAATTTTATTATTGCTGCCTAGGTAGACCTAAAAAATCTGCTAATAATTCTATAAAATGCCGGGATTTAGAACTTAATGACTTTCCACTTGAGGCGGGAGAGAGCGGTGTTGGCTTCTGATAGTGATCATCGTCTTAAGTAATCCAGTACTTGAAAGTATTTACTATTGATAAGGATTAGGAGCGATCAAAATAAGATGTTTCTGTAAGAAAAAAAAGCATTTTTGAGATTAGTTTTATTTGGACATTTCATAAAAGGTTTTTATTTAATTATTTTTATATTAATTCTGGAAGAATGTTGTCATTGAACAAACGAAAAAGTATATTATGTTTGTTTTTTTTAGATTAGAGGAACCATTAATGGCTTAGCATTAATGACGGTTGCCTTTAAATGAGTTTGATGGACTTTATGTTTTTTTTTCCAATTTCATAACATTTTTGAATATTGCAAGTTAAAAATTTCTGATTTTGATGTGGCATTACCAGATAGAGAAGCCGAAAAAGTGCATAGCCGTTCGGACTCGGCGGTAAATTGTGGGTCCCTTTCATTATTGTAGTTTCGCAACCCATACACAGGAATAGTTGAAAGTATAAGGCATTGGCTCCTTAAGGAGCTGTCGTGTCAATAAATTAATTAATTAAATATAAACAATACTCACCAAAAGTTAAAAAAAAAAATAAAAGGAACATAATATTAAAAGCCAGATTTCATGAAAATCAGTCTTATGATATTTGAACTACTTTTGTCAGGAATTGGTTACTATTTTAGGTACATGATGAGGATGATGATGATGCAGATGTTTTGCATGACCTTGACAGCCGAAGTAACAATGCGTGATCGAATAAATAACATACAAATCCGAGAAAGCTTCTTCATATAGAGCACTACCATTGTAAAAATACAGCATGGGCAACTAAGCTGGATACGGCTAAATACAAAAAAGATGCCAGGAGATGAAGGAGAATGACAATAGCATGCCTCGTTTCAATTTCAACACTATAGTGGAAGAAAGAGAGCCGCAAAAACTTTTGGGTAAAACAGATGCAAGGATATCTGCATTAAGTTGGCCAACTTTTTTTGAGGTTAAGCCCAGTTAACCCCACAGATGGATTTTAAAGCGAAGCAGGGAAGAATACGCAGAGGCAGGCAAAGCGTTCCATGTTCGTGTGATGCGACTAAAGAAATGATAAACTGATGGGCACTGATGACTCCTAAGTGCCGCTCATGAATAGCGGCAAAAGAGGTTTTGCCTTAAAGACAAAAGAAAGCACTGAGTTCTTGAAATATTAATCAGTCTTGAATCCGTCCAATACACCTTTTATGGAGCGGTTGGAAATATTATTTCTAATCCAACAAAGAAGTGTTTCATCGAGTCAAATTGCACGCATTTCCTACACAAGGACTAGGAGCAAACTCAATGAAAAACGATGGAGTTGGGTCTCGCTATTTTTCTACGCAAGCCTTACTGCCGATCTTTGGGAATTTTTGATCTTCAAAATGTGTTCATTAGCTGAAAGTTAACCAGCGTTTCCATAACCTTGAAAATAAGTGCAATTGGTTGCTGTATTCTTCTGTGAATCTGAAGGAATGAAAGCGATCTAAAATTTACCGCCGAATCCAGATATATATTATATTATATTAGATGAACTTTCCCAAGACAAAGTTTTCAATTAGGAGAATTTATGACACTTCCTTACACGAGACACAAAAACAATGTAACATGAGTGAAAATTCAGATCTTTCGGCAAACGTAGTCCGAAAAATGTACAACTAAATCAAGGTTATTAGATAACTAAACGTTTTCGCAATTAGAGCAAATGATAAAACTTTATGTTCAAAATTATTTGAAAAGGGACCCCAATTTTCACCGAAAAATCATTTCTAGCCCCTTTTTTGATAAATGTTTTATCAAGGCAAAATGAATCCACAAAAACTTACAGTCTCGTGTGAACTTTAAGCTGGCCCAGTGGCGGCGTCATTGGTCCGTACTTTTTCGGAAACGACATTGATGAGGCGTCGATGGCAAGCGGTACAAACGGTTCCAGAAAGACGGCGCTATGTGCTACACAGCGAACACCACCAATAGGTAGGCACATTCAAAAAAATTATGAAAATCGGCTTAGACCTTTAAAAAAACTTTCTACATTAAACTTTTCTAATATCAGTCAATTCATTTCTACTGTCATGGCTCCTCAAAGACTAATGACGGAGTAGGTAGCCTATCCATCCCACACGGAAGTTCTGACAAACAAATTGATCCTTTCTTGGCTCAAGGAAAATTTTATTACAGATCGGATATCCGCATCTTTAAAGACAGTCGAGTTGGCCTCAAATCACTAACTTCTGTTTCCATTAGCTCTGTGGAAACTTTCAGTCATCTCTAATTGAGATTACAGAACAGTTTAACATTTCTTACTTTTTGGGTGCCGGGTCACAGAGAAGTTACAGAAAACTGTAAAGCCGACGAACTCGGTAGAAAAGAAACTACAGCACCAATTTTACGTAACAAGGTAAACATTTGGATACAAATCGCGTCATGTTAACTAATGCTGTATGAATAGATGCAATGATAGAAAAGTATCAACACTTTTCCAGCAACCATTTTTCTTCGATGATCACAGTCGATCTATCCAAAGTTTCAACAAACTTGTCACTGCCGTATATGGTACAATAATGAGCCTATATTATGGCATTAGTGAGCCAGCCGTTTTCGTGACAGCCTAATAACTAACCTTATCTTTTTATTTGATTCTTTAATGAACCAGGGTAGAATTATTTGTCGAGTTAATGTTGTGTTGTATCTTAGAATTTTGAAGTGCGTATTGTTATTCAGATTGATGTTGGAGTAGTTGTTGGAGGAGAAGTGAATTATGATCCTTGGTCTGAACTTTTGGAGCCTTTGTCATTGCTTGAATAAGGTAAGAAGTAATTTTCCTTGGAGAGCTTTGTCGCGGATATTGTTATACGATGTTAACGATTATGTTAAATGCAAGAAGCTTACGAAATAATTACAATACTCAACCTCCATGATGTAAAGAACCAAAACCTAGGACAGATAACCCCATAAGCTCAGTAAATACCGAGAATGCAAGGACTTGTGAAAGTGAGACCCTGCAAATTATGATCCATTTCGATCCACTTTGATTTCAGAGTCTCATTGATGTAGCGTTAACATTCCATTCTTTAAACTTGCCTTGGGCTTAGCATTTTTAATAAAGAACTTACACAAAATTTGGAGTCTTTCAAACAGTCATTTATGTGTAAAACTTGGAAGCCTTTTCACCTAGACCTTAAGCATATTTCAGGTACAATGCGAATTCGGAGTTCTAGAACAATAATTTTGCTCTATTGGAAGGTTGTTTACACCTCGTAGCATTCTGGTCACAAATAGAATATTTGGACCAGAAGATTAAGATTAAAGTAACCTAAGCTTTCAACCAAACACCAAAATAACTAAACCACGAAAACCTGATACCAATATTACCATTTAATCGATTTTAAAATACGACTCAAACTCACTCTTGTCTCGTGATTATTCCGTTTCCATACTTTTTCATTCTATTTTCTTAAATTGAAAAACTTCATACATCCACGTCACGGTCAATTCAATTGTTTCGTTGACAATAATATTAGAAATTTTAAATTCCACTAAACGAATCATGCGGCAAAGGAACAGCACTTCGCAGCTTAACTCTGCCTCAACTCACATTCGTTTAGAAAAGCCGGTCAAGTTTGAGACTCATATTTTTCTATCACGAACATGTCACTCTCTTAGTACATATATATTTTAATAAAAAACACTAAATAATTAATTAAAACCTAGTTCCACTGGCATTTGTCTGTGGGCACAAATATTTCACTCGGAATATTTAACTTTTAATGTGTTTCCTGTTTCAAGATCCCACTAAAATGTCTGTTTTCACACAGCAGCGGATCAACGGACTACGACGTGTAGTCTTACGATTCTCATCCATTTAAAGCGCCACTTAAGTTAACAAATCACTTCACTAAATTTTTCTATCATCATTACTTTGCCCAGAACTCAGAGCTCAGAACTCACGGCGAGGCAGAATACTTTTTGGGAAAAAAGATACAATTCATCAAATCCAATCCGATAGATTAAAACAGAGAAAAATATCGCACACAAAATAACAAATGAAGGTATGAAAAACACTATGAAATTGTAATTCAAAATTGGAAACTAGATCGGTTGCAGATTCAAATTACATTGTAATCGGCCAACCGAAGCGGGCATGCATCACAGATACTAAGCTTTGGAGTATTGACAATGGCTTCACTTTGATTACACAATTATCGCGATTTGAACTTCAACTTGATGATGATTTCCATAATTTATCGAGTAAGATATGAATTTATACTTTTTTGGTTAATTATCTAATTATTTTTAGGGGTTGATTAAATTAATTATATTTTGTTTCTTTGTAGATATACTGTCGACGGAACACAATCATCGGTTGTGTGGAAAGCATTCGGTTGGATATCTTGTTTGCATCTTATCCCACGACTAACTAACTTAGTAAAGCGACACAGCGATTCGCATCATCTCAATCCGTAATTTTTTTTTTTTTTTTTTTTTTTGTAAGAAGAGCCTTCAAAGCTAATTCTATAACGTAATGTACGGTTTTGTTTGGTTGTGCAGTTAGTTATGTACGCGCGAATGTCAGTGGTGGAGGAAACAAAAAAAAGTCTTCTTAGAAAAATTTAGCCTTACTATTCAAAATTTCTTCTTATAAAAAACTTAGATATATGTAATATATTTTTATTATTTTTATTTTTATTTTTATTTGTAAAATTTTATTTAAAATTTTCGAATTTTTTAAAAATCTTATTAAAGCTAACCAAAAATGAACAAATTAACTTACGAATAACTATAATTTCTTGTTCTTATTATTTTTATAAAAATTATTATCGTTTTGATTTTTTAAAACTTATTAAAATTGGCAGTTTTAAAGAATTTTTTCCAATAAAATAGTAGGTTACTTTTCTTGATAAAAGATATTAAATATGAGCAATTGTGCCCTCAAATAACTCTACTTTATGATTTTTATAATTTATACATTTTTTTATTATAAACTGACATTTTTTAAATCTTGTCAGTTTTATTACTTGTTTTCATCAACAAATTTGCCCTTAAGTAACGGAACTTTTTTTATTTTTTGCAGTTTATAAAATTATAATTATAATTTAATTTTTTTTTTACATAATGTATTAAAATTGTCAATATATTTACTGATTTAGAAACCATATTGCATTTTATTGACCAATAGTTTACTTAATTGTTTAAATATTTTTACATGAGGTATTAAGTTTTTTGTTTAAAAACATTGAATAACAAAATTTATAATTAAAAACAAGAAAATGAACTGGAATTAACATTAATTACAGTAAATGATAAATAATCTTTAAGTTAAGTTTTAAATTTCCTTAAAACGGCTCCAAGAATTTTTATTTTAAAAAATTACTGAAAATGTGACAAATTTATGATGATGGGCTAAGAACTCCTAGTACTGATTTTTTTTCTTTCTTTCAGTTTTCCTAGATGTAACCAAAATGGCTTGATCTACAATCCAAATGCGGCAGTTTTGCTTATTGACGCCGCCGGGATTAACAGACAACAGCAATCTCGTTTCGAGCCCATTTACTGAATGTAGGCCGCGTCGGGATGCCGTTCAGGCGTCAGTTAACTCGTGATGAACTGAAAGTAGTATATCTGTAAAAAAATACCCTTTCTAACTCATTTGATAGCAGAACATACCGGCCTACAATACTGTAAGTTTACAGTACAGTTTTAGCAAAAAACAGCGGTGTCTTCAAGTGGCAAGTTTTAACAAAACTTGAAGCATTAGCACCACTTTAAGTAAAAAGTTCATGTATGTAGCAAAAGCAACTTTTGTGTTGATTGACCAAATAATTTGTATACTTTGTCTAACAGAAGTTGTTTGAATTCTTATATAAAAAATATTCACATTATAGGAATTTTCGAAAAAAAAACAACAATAAGCTAAGTTATTTCTTAGAATATCAGCTATATTCTATATGCCAGTGAAAGTTCCGTCAAAATCAGTGCAGCCGTTTCCGTGATAAGCCAGCAGAAACAGACAGACAAGCAAACATTTTAAAAATTATGTTTTTTTTTTGCGGGTGGTAGTGGTGCAGTAGAAAAGATGTTTGCTTGTCAAGCGAGAGATCCTAAGTTAGACTTTCAGTTTGGGAAGCAATTTTTCTAACTCCTAGTGCAAGCTAGAGCCGTCCGGTCCGTGGGTTTTAAGTGAGAAAATAATCACTTAATTCTCGATCATCTGCGCCGAAAATTCATTTCATAAATTTTTCGGAATAAATGGAATCTATGTAAGACTATAGTGAATCCTGTAACTCTTCCAACTACTAAACTTTACAATGGCATGGGAGCATGCATACTAAATAAACCTCCAGCCATGTATCATTTCACATATAAGCCTCTCCCACCGTACATTTTTTCGGGATAAAAAGCTGTCTTGTTTTCATTCCAGTACCTCATAATTCTTCCTACAAAATTTCATAAAAAATCCGTTGAGTCGTTGAGGCATGATTGCGGAACAAACATTCACCTTTATAGTAGGAGCGGATTTATTTGTCTTTATTTAAATTTTGTCATTTTTTAAACACTCATCTTTAATATAAAATATTAATATAATATAAAATATTTATTATAACATATACCTACATATATATAATATTAATATAAAATATTTTTAGTTTTAAAAATATAAAATGTTAAAAGTTACCCCAAAAAAATTAAATCTTAATTTTAAATCTTGCACTGGTTTTCCTAAGTCACAAAACATTTGTTTTTGTAATTTGAACAATTGCCAAATTCTGACACTAGGTTATGTTCTGACAGTAGTTCACATCTGGCCCTTAAAAGATGCACATTATGTATATTACACAAATAAATTTAACTAACAATAAAATGTACACAAACATCACAAAGAATAGCGCAAAAAATAAATTACTCAAACGTCTGTCCGACAGTGAAATCCAAAAGATAAATTCCATGACGTTTTCTAATTTATCCGTTTATCACTCTCTACTCTCTCTCAAAAATAAAAATACAGTTCAAGCATCCCTCTTCAGAAAGACTTACCCCAATCCCCATTACCCCAACGCCCAACCCCATAAAATCATCACCCCACACAGCAGACAGCAGCTTGACAATTTTATAAGTAAAATAAAAAAAAAACGGGGAAACATAGAATGTAGAACTTTAGTGAGATTGAATATCTTTCGAGGTTCGTCTAACTTGTTTCTTCCCTTAGTTTATCAGTTTTCTTTGTATCTGATTTTAAAAAACCGAATAAGCTGGAAGAAAAACCCCGAAGAACACTATTTCTTGGGGCAGATAAGTTCTGTAATCTACATCTACTACTTGGAATGATATGCGAGTGAACGCCAGATTGCTCCAACCCTCCATTCCAACACCCCGGGCTGGGATCATGATCTATGATCAAATTTCAAATTGTTTTGGTTTGAGATTTCTCGAGACATCAGCAACAAGTTGCGCCTATACATAACCAGGTTTTGATCTAGAATGTACTTTGTTTCGATCGATTGACACGATATCTTTCACCTGATTCCAAGTAGCTACCGTGACTTTGTGGTGAAGTAGAACGTTTAGCGATTACGATATTAAAAAAAATGGAAGATTTTTTTTCTACTTCTGCTAATGCTTAAACCAAAACAATTAAAGATACTTTATCTTTTTTTTTTAATGTTACATTTGATTTTATTTATTTTGAATGATTAATTAATAATAACAATTATTGTTATCAATTAGAAAAGAAACACGACGTCGATTTTGATGTCTAGGTACATAGTATACTTACAAGTTAATCAGACAAGTCGATTAAAAAACAATGATTTATATAGAAATAACATTGAAATGAGTTTTTTGACACAACAGAATAACATAATAAGAGTGTAGACTGTATAGCGTGGAATAATTATCTGCAATTAGGTGCTGGAAATAAATCCACACGGGAATGAACTATGGAAATCTAGATCAGTAGTTGAAGCGGCAGGCGACAGGCTTTCTTTGCAGACATTAAGATAACGAATGTTTTGCTGATATTATTATTATTATATTTTTTTAATAGGTATCCTATTTCTCGGAATTACAATATTGTTTATTGTTATGGATTGTTTTGAATAAAAATAAATTGTGAAATACCAATGACAATGCATAAAATTTGTAATCATTTTTTTCTGGAACGACTTGTACGATTTTAATGATTATGAGATTGTCTTAAGTTTTAATTGTTTTAGTTTGTTTTTAAAGGGATATCTGGTAGCACAGTGGTGGTGCTGACTCACTGATGATCATCAAAATTTTTAAGGTACTTCCTAATTTCCTAGGAAGCTGAAATTTGTTATATAAACTAATAGTAATCGACAAACAACAAAAAACTTGCAAAACTTGGAACTTTTTTCTCCAACCCCTTAAACTGGGGGATCGAATTTTGTATGGGACTTCCGCAAATTTTGACGCTAGAAGTCTGGAAGTTGATACAGGGACTCCTTGTTATTTAAAAAAAATAATAATAAAAAAATATCAACGAAAAGTAGCCGAAGTAATTATGGTTCCTAAACTGGAAAACAAATTTACTAAAATAAGTATTACAAGCCAATATCGATCATAGAATTACTAGTAATTTCCAAGGTCGTTGGGTAAAATATTACTTAATTATCTCTGAACTTCCTCGAAAATAGGGTTTTACGAGTCGAACATTTAATGGAGTATTTGAAATTTAAAGAGATAAATGTTGGTGTTCCACAAAGATGTGTAATTGGACCGCCCAGTGCCCCACTATAGCCACATTTTTCGATACTATACTTGCATTATCCTTCTCAATCGAAACCGGAACCGAAAAACTACATAAAACGCTTAACAAAATAGCGACCCATCTTTCCCCTCCTCCTACCGACTCATAGCACAAACATCCCTTCTTTCTAAGGCCATTGATTAACGCTGATTAACCGTCAGCTTATGGAATATCTCGAAGATCGAAAGCTTCTCCATGACCGTCAGTATGGCTTCCGCAGCAACCGTTCCAATGGTGATCTGATGGCATACCTCACCGAACAGTGGAACAAATCTTTACATCGCTTTGGTGAAATTAAGATTATTGTTCTTGATATCTCCAAGGCATTTGATAGAGTTTGGCATGAAGCTCTCTTATCGAAAATCCGTGCTTTTGGGATCGATAATACTCTTGTTCTTTGGATTAGAAGCTATCTTCTGGACCGTTCAATACAAGTTGTATTGGACGGCTTCAAGTCTAATTCCTACAAAATAAATGCTGGTGTGTCTCAGCACATTTCTAATCCACTTAATTGTATTGCTGACGACTCTACCCTCAGCTTTTCATATTCGTTCGATAATTCACGTCCTTCGCCTTCGGACGTACAATTGCAACGGTGCCGTATGTCAAGCTCATAAAACTCCGGTTTATACAGCATTATCAAATGGGGTAATAGGAATCGTGTGGTGTTTAATGCTTCGAAAACTTAATGCTGTCTTCTATCGTTAAAGCTAAACATACCCCCAATGCCATTGTCCATGAACCGAAAAGCTCTCAGTACTCGGTATGTGTGTCAACGATAAATTCCGTTGGAACGACCATATATTTGAGATAGCTAAGAATGCTGCTAAGTGCTATCGGTGTAAGAAGTATTTTTCCCCATCTGATCTGGCTACAATTTATAAAGCGTTTAAACGCCCTAAACTCGAGTATAACTCCCACTCCTGGGGCAGGAGCTTCGTAAACATGGCTTCACCTGCTTGATAGAATACAAAATCGAGCGTTAAGATTGATAGGAAATAGAACTGCGGCTGAAAAAATTGCCCCTCTCGAACACCGACGCAATGTTTCATGTCTTTCCTTATTTTATTGTTTCTTTTATAAAAAATGTTCACCGAAGTAGCCAGTTGCATTCCTCCCCTTAAAAGTTTCTCCCGTTATAATCGTCTCGCAAGGAATGCTCATCAGTTCACCTTTGATCCCAATTTCGGACGTACCGTGAAATATACGGATTCTTTTTTTAGCCGAACGACACGAATTTGGAATAGTTTACCCGGCGAGATTTTCCCTTGCCATTTTGATCTGCAAACATTCAAAACCAATGTTAATCGACACCTCCTATCTCTCCCCTCCCCATCTTCCTGATGCCCACGCAGTGTGTTACATTAAAAGGGAAACAAATAGTCCCTTGTGCGCGCGTTAATTATAAAAAAAAAAAAAAAAATGGCGAACTGGACAAATTGTTCTAAACGAAATCTCAAACTTAGGTTCCTATAATAAGCTGCTTAACTACCAGCAAGTGTTATCAAAACAATCGTTAATTCTCGATGATATATACGAAAGACCAATTTACACAAACTTTTGTATAGAAACTATATATATAGATATATAATAAATTAATTAAAAATGGCCTTGATTATATCGAGACTGTTCGACTTGCAAAATAAAACGTATAAACGCTTGTTAAATCGGTATCTGCAGGAACCAAACAGAGAGCTAGAGAGCTCTCTGCCAAACGAAGGAGCATATCGACGGTTAAACTTCATAACCTCGTAAGTCGTTTTTGCAAGTTTTTCAGAAATTAAGAAAAACCGCTTTGTGTATTTATGGAGAACCTCGTAAGTATATTTTTTTTTAACCTACCCCCCCCCCCCCCCCCTCAGCTTCTTTCTAACTCACTCACTCTCAGATGAACGATTATGCACACCGTAAACTTGACAAAGGGCTCTATAAGTTCGGCCAACAAAGCGTGAATTTCGGAAATAAATTTCTACGATTTGTAAGCGTTGCATGGTGATTAGTATGACAGCTAGTTTGACAGTTATCCAAATCGGAAGTTAATCTACCTATACCTCTAAAAACACACTTTTATTTTCAAAATATGGGCTTGACTTCTGACTCTAGAAACTCTTTTTAAATGTGTTAATGTAGTTTTATATGAACAATTATTTTGATGTTGAAATTTCAAAATTGAAGTAAGGAAAGGAACAAATTTTGTAGAAAAAGAGACTAAAAAGAGGACATGTAAAAAAAAGAGGACAAAAAAAGAATTTTATAAAAAAAGAGAGTGTAAAATAGATCTGAATTGAAAAATAGAACACGTTCTCTTTAAAAGAGATGCTCTGGAAACCCTAGTAGTAGGAGACTTACGAGGTACTGCTTAATTTCTTATTAGAATTTATAATACGAGTTTTTGAATTTTGTCATTTCTGAAAAATGTTCAGAACAATATTGTTGAGCTGAAAATATCAAAAGATGGCTGTGAATTTCCTGTTTTAAAAATATTTTTTTCGAATTTTTCGACTTACGAGGTTATGAAGTTTAACCGTCGATATAGGAAAGTTGCATAGAATATAAAAGGAAGTTTTTTTGCACATTGCTTTAGAATGTCTGCAAACTGTAATGGAAGGCAAAAATTGAGCCTATTCAAGTGTTCATGTAGTTCGGCTAAAGAATGAGTCTCTATAATTGAAAAAAAAGTCCTAAAACTGGCTCAAAGGAAGATTTAAGGGGGTTTCGGAAGATGCGAGGATTACAGGGAAACGGAAGTAATGCATCTGGCTTTTTCGATGGAATATTTGCTTTACAAATATCAATAGAAAAAGGAAAGACATCAGGATACTTTCGAAAATTTTCAAGGAAAGCAAAATTTTCTGTTATGTTTCTATCCCCTTTAATTTTTATTGCACATACTTTCGGATATAATCCAAGAAATGCAAGTGATAGACAGATCCTTGCTCAGATATAAGAATTATACTTAAACGCCTTAGACAGTGGTTCCCAACATTTTCTAACTGGCGACCCAAATGTTGAATTTTTAGCTAAGATTCTGAGATCCAATAACAAGTAACATTTATGTTGAAAATAACACAGTTTGAACTTATAAAAAAAAGTATTAAAACCACAATACTTAACGGTTTTTAGTAAAAATGAAGTACGCCATCACACGTCTTAAATAACAAAATATTTATGAAAAATGTATTTCGAAAATTGTAGGACCGGTTTTGACAAAATCCCGTTTTTTTTATTTTTAGTTTCTTGGAAAAAATTTTGTTTTTGAAATTTTGGTATGCAGTTTTTTAGAATTTATTAATATACATGTGATTATAAAATTTAAAATATTTTTGTTTGATTAGTTTTAAAAATATTGATATTTCCAAAAATTTATTTTTTATTAGAAACAAAAAGTTATTAAAAATTTTGATATGCACAATTAGTTTAGCTGCTTAGATCTTCTTAAATATAAAATTTGACAGAAATCCAAACCCAGCTCCGCAAAGGAGTGTTGAAACGAATGGTTAATAATTCTAAAGCCATATTCGCTAAGTTAGGGTAAGTTCCTCTTACACTAAACCAAAATCAGACAATGACTTTTCTCCAAAATCATCTTCGGCAAAAGAGTTATTTTTTCAACTTAATGAATTCATCTTAAGGGGTATCCGGAATATCAGAAACGCTTAAGTTTACAGCGAAAGGATATCGGATTCGTGTGAGTTAAACAGTGCACAAATCACGAAAGTTTGTAGTGACCTCCTGTTTTAAATGATTCAAGTAATTAATAATTAAGTTTTCCTTAAAATATCCTTTTCAGGTGTCTAATGTTTTACTGAGTTTGTGAAACATTGCTACATTATGTTCACTAAGTTTCCTACTCTAGTTTGTGATTTTTTCAACAAAAGTCTCCAATTGATCCTTAAATGATGTTGGTGTCCTGTCCTTGCATTTTAAGTTTAAATTTATTGAGTTCTTCAAATATGTCTGCCAAATAAGCGAGTTAAGCCCACCAGTCAAGATTCTTAAATTTTTTGCAATCTCGGATTTTCTTTGAATATCCAAAAATTGTTCAATTTCGTCTTTCAGTTCAAAGAAACGATTAACGGTATTTAGTCTTGATAATAAACAGTATCCATGTCTGCACTGAGTTATTTGTAATAACATGCATAGCAGGAGCTACATCAGTGCAAACAACCCAAAGTTTGAGCCACTCTAATCTTTCCCCTGAAAAAATTCTTCGATTATATCAAATAAATTGCACGACTGTATCGCACGTACTTGCTCATATGTGCAGTCACATCGTCGAATAAAATTTATAATAATGTTATGGCCAAGAATCTAGCTTTATTATAAAGATAAGGGTTCGCATTATGCTCTAAAAATGATTTCGGGGAAGTGGCCTCCGTGGCTGGCTCGAATAAATTCCAGCCGAGGCCCAATTTTCCCAATTTTTTGAAAATCGGGATGGGTGGCCTTTTTGTTTTGGGCCTATTCACCGAACGTGTGACGCGCTTGATGGGCATTCGGCTTCAATTCTTGAACGAGCTGGATTTTGTAAGCCTGCCAAACAAGATCCTTCCGCGCGCGATGGCGGATGGACTCATTTGGGGTTTCTTCGATACTCTGCTCCACCGAAACGAACAATTATTTTGGTAATAAATTTGCACAGTTTGCAAACTTTGTTCAGGAGTAAGTTTATTCATTATGAAATCGCAAACCAGCAGCATAAATCAAGAGACAGCTGTCAAAAAGACCACCTCCGAAAAAAGTATTGGCAGATTGAAAACCACGACTATTAAAATAAAAAATATTTTTTTTAGAAAATTCTTTATTTTTTTTAAATTAGTTTCAGAGTTTTCTTGGAAAAACTATATGCAATAAAATTTAAAAACTAATTCTCTATCGAAAAAAAATTGAAAATCGTTCGACCAGTTTTTTTAAAAAGTCATTTTTTTCAAACTTTTTGAAAAAATATTTAAAAATTTTTTCTAGTATGTCATTACAAGGCAATCTGTAGTTTTCATCTGGTAAAATTATTTAAAAAAAATTCAATCCATCCATTTCAAAATATTTCGAAAACCAAATTTAAAAAAAAAAAAAAATTTAAAATTGCAAAAAAAAATTTTTGTAAATGTTGATATGCGATATTAATTGAATTATAAATGAATTTTTGTGTCCACAATTTTATTGAAATCGGGATAATAGTTTACGATAAAACAGAATTTGAAAAAAAACGGTTATATGAGAGGTACCGTTATAGAACAAATTTCGAAAAATTTATTCTAACTGAAAGATGTATTATTGTAAAAAATTAGCACTCAAAATCGTTAGAGCCGTTTTCGAAAAAATCTAACTTTTTGTTAAAAATTGTATGGCAGGTACCGTTATTTTTCGACCTAGAGCAAAAATGAAACAAACAAAACATAAACAAAAACACTAAAGAAAAAAACGCAAGGAATATTATTAAAAAAGAATTATCTGATCTCATCCTACTTAAATTATAAAAAATGTGAATATTTGAATGTTCGGATGTTTGGATGATTTAAGGTTTGTTCCGCAATCACGTCTCAAAGGATTGGATTAAATAGGATTTGGATTTTTATTAAATGTACATACCGTACATGAATGGATGGGGTGCTGGATTGAGTAATAGGCTACTTTTTATCCCGGAAAAATGAACGGTTCTTATGGGAGAGGCTTAAACATAAACGTGAAATGACGCTTCCATGCCTCCAGTCTTTCACGACTTCACGTTATAGGACTCACTATACAATTTCACAGGTTAATTTTGTTTCGAAAAACGCAGGGTTGCTGCGAGAGAGATCTGAATATTTCTTTTAACACGGTTTGATGGAAATAATAAAGATCAATTAATCTAAAGTCCAAGCAGGTGAAGTCGCGGGTAGAAGCTAGTAATGTATAAAGTATTGAGAAGCTGATGAGTAAGATCTCCAAACTATCACGGCTGTTACTAAAATTATTTGGAAGCTCACTAATCCTTTCTTAAATTTCAAATATGTTCAACATCCACATCCTTTCAGTGGATCTCTAAGTTTCGTGTCAAGATAAACTCCAATACACTTCACGGATTGCACCTGCCATTTCTTAGCTGATTATTTAGAAGAAACGCTGACATTTTTTGATAAATAATTTTTCTTAATTGAACTTTGTATATATGTATGTATAATAATTTATGTATATTAAATCATGGCACCGCCACGGATAAATCATAACAAACTGGATAAAAATGTTGTTCAATTTTGTTATAACGTACATATTTTTAAGTAACTTTAGATCAACCAATAAAAATGTGTCTTTGTTACATAACATAACACGTTTTAGAACAATAAATTACAGATATATTTTTTTTCCTAAGGATACATTAAACAAACAAATATTTTTACGATACTATACATAAATCACACAATGTGCATCTATTTTTTAATTCGGGTGATTAATCAAAACTGTATCTCATAAATCTCCAAGCATCATTCATCAACAATTAAATTATTAAAATATTTGAACCGTACTTACCGACAAATTGCAATTCCACAAATGTATTTTTTTTATTATTTTAATTAAAATCCAACTTCCTAACACATTGAACTAAAAATTTCAAATCACCTTCTGCTAAGTTCGCGTGACGATTTGATATAAAAAAAACACCTAAATTAATAATCACAAAATTTTTAATAGATTTTTAAATGTTTAGCTAATTGTTCACTGATATTAAACAAAACAAAAATTAGCATCCATCAATGAATGACTTAAGTGTTTTGAGCGACATCGAGCACAAGTCCGGCGGCTTTATTTAATAAAATAATTTCAATTGTTTAAATAACGCACCGTAGACTGATAACAACAAGAGTTACAATAAGTTCATTCGTCTTGTCTTATCGAACTTATTACTTGTTGCTTATTGTCCAGTTCATACATAATATTTTAATAAAAATCTCGTCGTGTGTTATCTATGCGATTACCGAAAATTGATTTTTCAAGTACAATGAATCTACCTGAATAATTATTTATTATTTAATGTTTGTGTATTGGTGATTTAAGGGGTGACCCCCGAAAAAAATTTAAAAGTTCAAAAAAAAGTGTCAAATTATACAATTCACAATGCGTAATACAATACGTTATTACGGAGTACCTGTTTAGTACCTGTCAGAGTGGAAAGTGGTTTTGTTAATCAAAAGCGGAAGACTATGGAAAGCATAAGGATAACGAAGTAGTCGCAAGAACTTGTTATTTGTTTTCATTTAGAATTATATTTGATTATTATTATAACGGATTTAATGCTAAATAGCTTAGTAAAAATCGATATTAAAATCGCAAAGCATGATGTAGTTCTGATTTTTTGGCATGTTGTATGGACCAATTAGGGTTTTTTTTCACTGTTTGCTCTAAATATGTGTCCACACCAAAGAAAAATTTGCTTAAAAACATTTCTGAAATGTTTCCCATATGTTTAAAATACATTTCAGCAACATTTTATGGGACCAATCTTCTTTCGCACTCGTGCAGTCGCAAGAGTCTTGAAAGATCTCAATATACACAAATCCGCTAACCCGGATAGTATCCCCGCTATTGTTCTGAAGAGGTGTTCTTCAACGCTGGAAAAACCTCTGCGTAAGCTTTTCTATCAGTTCATAAGGTCATGGAAACGCGTGCTGATTAATTTTCAGCTAAAGAAATATCTCGAGGAACAAAAGCTTTTTAATGACCGGCAGTACGGCTTTCGTAGCAACAGGTCCACTGGTGATTTGATGGTATATCTCACCGAAAAGTGGAACCAATCTCTCCATCGTTTTGGTGAAAGCAAAATTATTGCACTTGATATTTCTAAATCATTTGATAGAGTTTGGCATCAATCTCTTTTATCGAAAATGCGTGCATTTGGACTCGATGAATCTCTTCTTCATTGCATTAGAACTTAGCTTTCGAATCGCTCAATACAAGTTGTGTTCGATGGATTCAAGTCGGATATTGTGCAGGAGATGTTAAGGGTGAATACACATTTATCCGAGGAACGGCGTGTTCAGTCATCGATTATGGGATAGTTTCTGGAAGGTGGAACGACCTTTTGAGAAGCTTTAGCGTGGGGCAGCAAAATTTTTCGGAGCATATGCCTTTAGAAATCAAATGCAAATCAAGACCGGCCGATGAATTATCTTGTTCCAAGTCACTTGAGCTCCAAAGCTACATTGGAGTAATAGTTCAAATTTTTTACGGGCTTACCAAACTAATTTAAATGAAGAACTGAGAAAACATAGCGCAGAGTGCGATAATTTAAACATGACCAGACTTACTGACATAATGAAAGCTGCAGTCCCAGTAACCAATAACTGGAAACAGAAAACTGATTTTAAACAAAAATGGTTTGACTTGGAATGCTCTAAAGCAAGGAAAAAATCATTCTGAGAAAATATAACCTTCATGTCTTTAAGACTATGTATGCGTCTGCGAACAAAAAGTATAAACTCATCTGTCTTGCCAAGCGTAAGCAAAACAATGAACAAACCATACAACGCTTAAACTCAGCGATGTCTTCGGCGGAATTCTGGAAAGCTGCTAAAGCAATTAACGGACGGCCTTGTAGGATTGGATCTTCACTGCACGTAACCGAGCTTCAGGAGTACTTTAAAAATTTACTTAACACTGCTCAGTTTTCACCCCTACCTCAATATGCTGCTCCGGTTTTCTTAGACGATATCCTTGATTCGCCGTTTACAGTTCTGGAACTTCGGACTGCTTTAGAAAAAACCAGATCTGGTAAAGCCCCAGGAGATAACAGGATTCCTTCGGAATTCTATATAAACTGTACGTCCGAGTATCTGTTCTCACTCACCAAGGAATTTAATAGAGTTTTCGAAACCGCAGAAGTTCCAGCCTGCTTCAAAAAAGCAATTATTTATCCGCGTACGATGATCCCGAGAATTACAGAGGCATTTCTTTTTTGAATTCTTCAGTGAAGTTATTCAGCACACAGCTATATGCTTTCTTCGTAGATTTCAGAGCTGCTTTTGACTCCATTGCCCGTGCATCGTTATTCTATAAGCTTTATACTTTGGGTATCTCAAGCAAAGTTGTGAATCTGCTGAAAGCAATGTATGAAAACAATGTGTCTTATGTTTGGGACGGAAAATTTACATCAGATGACTTTGAAACGGAAATGGGAGTAAGGCAAGGATATGTGTTGAGTACTTTGCTCTTCATTTTGTTTATAAATGATGTTGTCGAGGAAGTCGGAGGGGGTATTGAGTTCGAAGGTTTACGAATACCGTGTCTCATTTTCGCCGATGACATAGCTCTTCTGGCGGAATCAGTTGACGGAATACAGCGCATGATCAACCGTCTGGAGCGCTACTGTGATCTTTGGAACCTGACTGTTAACCTTGGAAAGGCTAAAATGATGATCTTCAGGGATGGAGGTGGTAGATACTCGAGAAACGAAAGGTGGACCTACAAGGGTCAGAATTTAGAAATTGTTCGAGAGTATAAGTATCTCGGTGTATTGATCTGTGCTAACCTTAACTTCAAAAAACATTTCGAGGCTAAATTAGCAGAGGAAAAGAGAGCTGTTTCTTCAATCTGGGGACGTTGTAAAGAGAGTAGGTTTGTGGACCATAGCGCAAAGATCCAGATATTGCGTGCCACTGCTTCTTCCATCATGTTGTATGGAGCTCAAGTGTGGGGTTGCTGGCAGTTCGATGTTGTTGAAAAGTTTCAAAGATATATTCTTAAACGCATTTTTCGGATGCCAACCTGTACTACAAATTACATGGTCCACCTTGAAACTACAATGCCACCGTTATTCTTAAATACGCTAAAACTACACTCCGATTATATAATCAAGCTGCTGGAGATGGATGAGACAAGACTACCCAAATTGATCCTCAAGTCGATAATTACTTGGTATTGGACCCGCTAATCTTAGAAACATGTTTTAAAATTTATTGGAAGGTGTAGCGCGCTCAGCTTATAGTGGTTATATCTTGGAAGCTAAATCATCTCAGTATAGGATGATTTATAGCCAGCTCGACTACAACTTACAAGGAAGCTCCTACTTCTTAAACAGATTACCGCTTTCAATGATAAGTACGATATTTAAAGTAAGAGGGGAAATGATCAACCTCAACTATATTCCACATCGTCCGGACCTACCTATTTTGTGCGATATTTGCAACCTCAAGGAAAGAGAAGATATTTACCACTTTATTGCCAGATGTCCGATTCTAAGAGAATATCGAGTCAGATTCTTCAGTAAATCCGTAATGAACATGAACGAAGTTTTATGTATTTTGAATGGAAGTCTTGGTTGGGAGAAATTGTATGTAATACACAACGATGGATGGCACTGAATTATAGAACCCGAATAGTCGAAGGCGACTTTTAAATTTTATTTTTATACTATTTTAGTAAAAAAATTATAATATTGTTATAATGTCATTCTGGTAGACGGCTTTAAGCCAAACCATATTAAACTATGAAATTTATTGTAGATATATGTACAATGAAATGTAATAAAAAAAGTTTCTATAACTAACTAGCTAACTAAGTCGGATATTCAAAACATAAGTGCTGGTCTGCCCCAGGGCTCTGTGTTGTCTCCGACTCTCTTCTTTATATTTATTAATGATTTATTAACTGAAACAACTAATCCAATAAATTGTTTTGCTTTTCATATTGGTTTCCAGATTTACATCCATGTTCTTCTGATGTGGAACGGCAACGGCAGCGTATGTCAGGTTCATAAAATTCGGACCTTGACAGCATTGTACAATGGGGGATAAAAAATCGCGTAGAATTTAATGCTTCAAAAACTCAACGCTGTCTTTTATCGTTAAAGCAGAATATACCCCCAATGCCACTATCCATGAGTGGTGCTTGCGTCAAAGATACCGACCACCTCTCAGTTCTCGGTATGTGCATTACAGACCACCTTCTGTGGAATGACCACATATTTGACATCGCAAGGAATGCTGCGAGGTGTTTAGGTTTCCTTCGTAGATGCAAGAAATTCTTCACCCCGTCTGATCTGGTTACAATATATAAAGCATATATTCGCCCAAAACATAAGTACAATTCCCACATTTGGGCAGGTGCTCCAATAACTCACTTGAGTTTTCTGGATTGCATCCAAAAAAAAACTTTAAAATTAATTGGTGATAGAAATATTACGGATTCAATTACATCCATTGAGCACCGTCGTAATGTAACGTGTCTTTCACTATTCTATCGTTATTTTTACAAACAATACTCCAGTGAAATAGCCAGTTTCATTCCTCCCCTTAAACAATTCAACCGTAGTACTCGCTCTGCTAGGAATGCCCATCAGTTTACCACGAATGTGGAGCGCTCTACCTGGTTCGGTTTTTTCCCTCCAATTTTGATATGCAGAATTTCAAAACAAAGGCCCATCGACGAAAACAAAAAAACTGTCAAATAGACTAAAATGTTTGAAAAATAAAGAAAGATTTCCTTTCGGAAGGAGAAACAGAGAGATATTTCATAAACATTTCAGAAATGTTCCGCGAAGCGTCCAGACCTAAATAAACATTTTAGAAACACTTTAGAAATAAAGAAACATTTTTGAAATGTTTTTTAAATGTTTCTGAAATGTTTAAAATAAATGTGTTTTTGTTGGTGTGGTCACACCTTAAGAGTCATAAACTAAGCGTTTTTCGACAAACAAACGATTTTTAGTTTTACTGCCGTCTGGATCTAAATATTGGCAAAACCGCTCATCACACAGAAAATGTCACTACACATAAAGTTGTAGCACATTTAATTTCCTTTTATTTAAACATAAAACAAATTTTGTGAAACTTATGGTTAATTCACAATCTTGAAAACAAAAAGAACTTAAAATAGGATTTTGAAGAATTGAGACACTTATTTGTAGTCCAGTCGTAGTTAGGTCGACAAAGGTCGGAACTTAATTAAACTTTGGGATAATGTCTACGCATGGTTAATTAATATTTTCTCAATTTTTTTTACTTCGTGGACCCAGTGCAAACAATTTCAACCTTTATTTGGCTTTTAATTTATATTTATAATCTATTTCTGCGTACGTCCTACGTCAAAAGTGTTTATTGTATTTTGTAGATCATATAATGCCTACAATATTGGCTGTTCCAACATATTTTTGTATGTCAATTCGCTGCCAAGATATGGAGCTTAGAATAAAGGTAATTTAAAATTTCCCTAAAAAATGACAAAAACTGAAGTGAAAAACCTCACTTCTTTTGTTATATTAGAATTATGAGATGCAGTTATTTTGTCGGGTCACCTTTGGTATAGGGATCAGGTAGCTGAACTCACTTCCTTTCTGATAGTATAAGAACCACTCAGCTATGACCTCTAAATAACAAGATATAGGCGTCTGCAAGTTTCCGGAATGTCAGTATGGTTTCCGAGCACGACACTCAACCATTCATCCGCTTCTTGGACTGCACTCCGACGTGACAAACGGGCTCAACAAGAAAGAGACGACAGTCGCCTGTTTACTGGACATCGAAAAGGCTTTCGACACAGTTTGGATAAAAGGACTAATATTTAAACTGTCAAGTCTAGGACTACCTGAACACTTGGTAAGATTAATCAAAAATTTTCTAATCCATAGATCCTTTTATGTACAGGTAAACAAAGAATATTCACATCAGCGCTGGAGTTCCACAAGGTTCCAAGTTGGGCCCCATACGTTTCAACCTTTATACAGCTGACCAGCCTACTAACATCCCAGGGACGAAAACGAAGCTATATGCCGATGACTCCTTAACATATGCAACATCCATTTCACCAGAAATCGCAGCCAGGAGAGTTGAAGGTCACATAAGAAACTTGTGGGACTACTACCTTAAATGGGGACTAAAGATAAATAGCGATAGGAGCGAGCTTATCTGCTTCAGAACCCCAACAACAGCAACAAGAGGTCGAAGACGTTTCGCATCACGCTGTGATAATATCAGTATCAAGCTACCAGACAACACAGTGATAAGGACAAAGACAACAGCAAAATACCTTGGAGTGAATTTCACTAACCGCTTCCAATTCAATAAGCACGCTTCATTTATGCTTAAGAGAGCCAACTTCTCCCTACATCTGGTCCACCCGCTTCTTAGAAGAAGAAACGGACTAAACACTAATACCTGGCTCCTCATCTATAAGCAGCTGATCCGTCCAGTTCTGACGTACGCTTGTCCTATTTGGTTCACTATATCACCAACATATATGAAGAAGATCAAAGTTTTTGAAAGGAAGATACTCCGTAGCTGTACAGGCCTACACCGAAACCCCATTACAAGGAAATATGTCCCAAACAAGAAGCTATATGAAGACAGCAAAGTGATCCCAATAAATCAGTTCATGACGCAGCTCTCCAAAAATATTTTCAGGAACTTGGAGCACCACCCCAATTTGGAAATCCAGCAACTACTCCAGCAACAACTAGAGCCCAGGCATCGCTACCTCAGCATTCGAGCCATCACAGACTACCGATTCGAGGATATAATGAACAATGACGGAGCCCCGTTCTACGAGAGAACCAGCAGCGAACACAACAGAGGATAAGCAACACCGCATCCTAACCGCAATTTTTTAAAACCAAAGACAGTAAATTATAATTAAGAATTTCAATTAAAAGATTATGCAAACAAAAATATGATATAAGTAAAAATATAGCATTGTATAGAGTCAGCTGAAGTAAGTCGGGCCCCTTTTGTTGAGCCGACATGATTTATTTTAGTTATAAGTTAGTTTAAGACCAATTGTACATAAATTCTAACGAATATAATAAAAATAATCTAGTTCTAGTTCAAGGGGTCTGAAGGCTTGAGTGAAAAAAAATTATTTTCTGACACGCCACCTTTCAATCCGCTCCTGGGGGCGCAGTTATTTTGTCAAGAGATTTGTCGTATATGGATCGAGTAGCAAGACTAGTACCTATCGGAAGATAATACTCAGCTAAGAATTCAATGAGATATAGGAATGTGAAAGCTTGAGTGAAAAAATGTAGTTTTTTTTTCGAAAAACGCATAATTTATGGCTTTTAGAGCAAACGCCAGGGATCGCTTGTTCGTTGTTCAGATTGGGAAGCACTGATCGTGTATGTTTGTCCTGTGTAGAAAAACGTTGTACCATCTAAGATGAAAATGATTCAGGGGTTCGAGGGGTAGTATCTGCGTCGTCCTGTCTTGGTTAACATCGCACACTCCAATACACTTAGGCCCAATGAACACGGAGCAACTCGAAAAAAACTGATTACCAATGCGAGTTGGCAACTAGTTTGCTTTAAATCATAACCTGTACAATCAAATGGGACGACGAAAATGACGCTACTGGTTGAAAACTCGTTGGCAATTCACTAAAAAAAAAGTCTGTAACCAGTCGTCTGTTGATTTTCATGTCTGTCGGGTTGCCTAGTGATTTCAGTTATTGTCTTTCCGGCTATTCAAATAAAAATGAAATGAAGAAGGCGTAGATAAAAATCGAGATGTGGATCTTAATAGTTTCAATCTACTGTGTCATATATTTCCACTGCTAGTGCAGAGAAGTTTGTGGGGTTATAAAAAAGTTGGCTTAGTATCCTCTTCCTGAGAAAATAGTACAACGTGATGGTTTCATCATCGCTGGAGTCTTCCGAAAACATTTCACGCCCGGTATCTATGACGACACTGAACGAACTAGAGATTTCGATTGCTGATGAGTTTTCTCGTGTGTAGAATCAAGTCACTGCTGAGTCCGTAACTGGTCTGTAACCCGAGTTGCCAACCGTAAGTAAAATCAATTTATTTGGAATGTGCTTGAATATTAATACTATTCAGTGAATAGTTTATTACGTTAATAGTTTGTAATAAACTAAAACAAAAAATAGAAACTAACATATAGTTTCATCAATTTTGCGGCTTGGTGTGTCGAAGGATAAATTAAATCTAAATGACAGATAATCAATTTGTCAAATATTGACATCTCTGGGAAGTACAGGGACCTCAACAATAACTTCAGTAGGTATAAGATGATAAGCATATATGGCATACAAAACAGCCAGGAAATAAAGTTTCATTCTCAAGTTTTCAAAAAATTGCTCATATATTCGCCTTTTAACTATATCAGGTTAAGAATAACCTTCAAGAGCGAAGGTTAATACATTTATTATGGTTTGACAGAAATGTTTTTATTCGAAAACTAACTATCTATCGAAACGTATTTATTAAAATAAGTGTTGGTGTGCCCCAGGGTTCCATCTTAAAGAAAGATGCTAATTGCTTATGTTTACTTCGGAGGTGTCACCGTAGGACTCGCCTTAGTAGCAATGCCAACATTTTTATATGAGCCCAATTTCAGACTCCTTCTTTAACCGCACCACTCGAATGTGAAATGTATAGTTTGCCGTGCCTTATTTTCTCTTTCATTCTGGTATTTGAAACAGCTGTTAGAATGCGTTTTTTACAATTTCGTCGCTCTCAACATTGTTAACATCGAACTTCCTGAAAACTGATTAACCTAATGCTGAAGGTAGGATAATCAATGCTAACCTAGGAAGGTTTTCTGCTAAAATGTCGGTTGGTAGAGGTATGCCACATGGTTAAGCTTTTTCGCCACTTATTTAGAACATGGTTGTTATTAAAACAAATAAAAGTTTCGAAAAGAAGCGATTCATGGTGGGAAAATTGTGGTCCCAACTCAGTTTTTCAATTTCATCATTCTCAATCTGTTCAGACCAACTGCAAGTCACTTCGATTAGATAATTAACATTAGCGTTGCCATTTCTACTAGATAAACTTAGGAGGATTAAACCTTTCTTGATGACAAACCCATCCATTTTCATATACGTGGTTCGAAAAATTATGTTTTCTTTGGGGAAGTGTATTTAAGAATAATTAAATTTAGTCACTGTACTACTTTGGTTAAAAAAACAACGTGATATACGATATGTATATCCGCATCTTTTCAAAAAATCTATCTGCTTTAAAAACCCTCGAATCAATCTCTTCGAACTTAATCACAGACCAATATTATCGACAGATATGGCAGAACAGTTTAATATTCACCTCTTCCTGGAACCTGGAGCTGATGAACTCGTCACGGCCAATCATATGAGCCCGATTTATGGCATTTTCCATCACCCTTGCCACAATTTACCGCAATAGGTTCCCGAATTCCTGACGGATATTCTCTTTGAAGGCTTAAAGAGTCTAAGTCTTGTTGAACCGCACAAACAATCTAGAACGGTTACCAAAACAATAGATTAGGCGAGACGGAAATTCAGCCTTCAGATTTTCGGTTGTGGGTCGTGCACTATGCGCCGTTACTCCATCCTGTTGGAACCACATGTTCTTCAATCCCAATTCGTCCAGTTGAAGTAAAAGATAGTGGTCGAAAGTGGCTCTGTAGCTCTCGCCGTTTATAGTTGTCGTATGGCCCTCAGCGTTTCCAAAAAAATAAGGCCTGATGATAATGTTTCTTCGTGTGATATACGTGGATTTTCTGAGCCTATAGAATCGATAATTCATAGATGGAAATGGGCCTCGTCGCTCATAATAATTTTAGATAAATAGTTGTCTTCCTCGTGGTTGAGATTCACGAAGGCTTGAGACGAGTGTAGGTTACACGGGCCTGGCGGTCAACGGCTAGTAGTTTTCAGGTAGTCTTTTAGCAGAATTCTCTAAAAGCATCACCTTTTGATGGTCACTTACATGGCACGTCGTCTGGTCGATACTTCAAAGCCTTCTGCGATATCTTCAGCCACTGTCACGATATTCACAGTAGACCGGCTGCTCCGGGTCCACCCAGGCCTGGCAGCATCTCGTGTTGTACCATAATTTTCTAATGTAACTATCCTTAATATTAAAAAAAAAAACAATGTTTCAATGGAAATAACACACTAAGTAATTTTTTCAGAGAAGAGAACCGACAACCCAATCGAAAAAATATACTTACTTCCTTCCATTAATGAAATTGCGGTAATTAACCCATAACCATTAAGAAAAAAAAGTGTTTCACTTAAGTTTTACATACTAGAACGATTAAAAGGTAAACATTCCCTAAAAATCCCCAAACAAAAAAATCCATCCAATTCATTTTTAAACTAGGCATTTTGTCCAAATTGCAATTACCATTTTCAAAAAGGTAATCACAATCAAACGTGAGACTCCCGAATTCTCCTTGGAAAGCCTTAATTTTTCCCATGCTTATACGCTGATCCTTCTTCGTCGAAGACATGTTTCTTTTTTTTCCTGCTCTCTGTCCACATAATGAAGCAATAAGAGTGTGGACTTCACATTCCACTCACGTCCTAACGTTAAACTCTTGATAAATTAACGAAGTAAATGGAGCATCATCGCGGCCAGTTACAAGGATTCTTTTTTCATCCCCAATCCTCGAATCATTCATTACAAAGTGGGTGGAGAATATTATTTGAGGTTTTGCTCATAATTGCTTCCAGCATCACTTGGGGGTGATTGGATTTTGAATCTAATTTAGATTTAGGTGCAATTTATTTCTTCGTCCATCTTCCCAACATATAAGCTCCTGCTGTCCTGAGGGGTCGCTTTTCTGTGCCTTAAAACCTGCCAGCCAATGATATTATCGAGGTTCACAGTATGTAAAACTTTTCTTTTTCTTTTGTAATAGATAGATTGGCAACGTCGTCGTCGTCGTCGGTTGTAGACGTTAAGGTGCTTTCTTCGGATAGAATTCTCGCACCCTCAAAGTGTATGTGTCCTGGTGTTCAAAAGATTTATGATAGCGCAATATAGCAAATTTATGACACACCATACAGTCTTCAGCGCGTGTATTAGAAGGACGAAAATTAACTCCCGTTTTTCAAAGACCTGCTCGACCTCCCCCTTCAACTATCTTAACATGCGGTATATAAACTCCTCTGTAGTGATGGCAGATGGAAATCGTAAGCTTTCCATTATCAGAGACACCGACCGAAGAACTGGCGCAAGGCGAATCTCCTTTACGAAATTAGTTTAAGAAAAGGCTTTTAAGCGGCAAAACTTTTTAGGGTTCTTAAGAGCATTTTGTGCCAAACGAACTTCATCGATAGTTTTTAACAAGCAAAATCGCAATCAACTTTGGGTTGAGGTATATCGAGTTCGGGTTGTGATGGTTTGGGCTAATATTGCAAATTGATCGAAGGACTTGGGTCCTGGTGGAATCGTGTCTGTTGGGTGGGTGGGAGTGGGAGGAAGTGATTTGGTTTCGTATTTTTGAAAATTATAATAATTATTATATTCAATTGAAAAGTTTCCGCAAAGGTTTTCTTTTTTTTTAATTAGAAATGCATTCGTTTGATAGAAGAAAATGTTTTTTTATTAAAAGACGGAGTTTTGACTTTATGGGAAAATATATGAAAGATACCTAAAACTTCGATAAGTTCAGTTTTTAATTGATGAAAAATGAAGTTATCGTCAATCTTAATTGAGTATATACTTAAATGATATGAGCATCATCAACTTGGAAGGTAATAATACAAAGTGCGTTTGGAGGTAGGTATATGAAGAATAATTAATAATTTATTTATTTACTCTAATTAAACTACCTTTTTTACATTAAAAGGGTAAATGTAAATAGAATTTCTGAAATTATATTATAATTATAGTTTTAATTAACTTTTTCCAAAAAATTAAGGAAAACTATCAGAGACACAGTGAAATGTATTATTAAAATTAATTTTTGCTTTGTTTACAAAGTCTTTATTTTCCTAGTATAAATGAAGGAACTCCCGTGCCCTTTCATAGCCACCTTCTTTTCGGGGTAATGCCTCTTGCGAAGAACTGACAAGATTTCCAAGAGTAAAAATTTGTCTCGAAAAAGTGCATCTAATATAGCCGTTCGGACTCGGCGGTAAATTGTAGGAATATGCATACATTTTTGTGCAACTATAGCTATTTATATTCATTGTTAGTGGCCTCAAGGCCCCCACCGACCTTAATCCGGCCCTGGTTAGAATATATACAATAGTTGCAATTATTACAATTCAAGCAAATGCAAAATGACAAAATAACTTTGTGAGTCACAATCTTAATTTTTGCAGATAGTTCGGCAATTTTGGCTTAACCATGTATTTTGTTTTTGTTTTGACTACCATTGTAATGCTTCTTTCCTTGCAAGCCCGTACTGCACCTATGTACAGATTTGGCTACATTATGTACAAATACAACAAAGTTAACAAGCTTAAACTTAAAGCAAAGATATTTAACGACTTGTTATAAGATCTTTGATTTAAGATTTTGAACGAGCAAAACAGTATGCAGCAGAAAAGAAATTGATATTGAATTGATTTTGTTGCATAGTTTTCGGATAACATTTGAAGAAAAGGCAAAGCGCATTATTTAGGATCAGTAAAAATGTCTGGTCATTTGAAAAAAATATTAAAAAACTCCTCAACATCTTCGGTTCCAACGCTCATCGACAACAATTGTTTACTCTTCAGAGAAGGCAAACTTGCTCGCCGCCCATTTCGCTGCCAGCTCCACGCTGACGCATAGCAACGTTGCCCCTCCTGTAATTGAGAATGTAAATTTTTCCATTTTTTCCGCACTCGTATAGTAGCAAGAGTTCTCAAAGATCTCGATATACACAAATCCGCTGGCCCGGATGGTATACCCCCGATTCTCTGAAGAGGTGTTCTGCCACACTGGCAAAGCCAATGCGTAAGCTTTTCCATCGCTCCTACTCTTCTGGAATCTTTCCTTGAAGATGGAAAACAGCATTTGTCCAGCCTGTCCCTAAGAAAGGTGACCCATCCTCCCCCTCCTCCTACCGACCCATAGCACTGACATCCCTTCTTTCTAAGGTCATGAAAACAATGATTAACCGTCAGCTTAAGGAATATCTCGAAGATCGAAAGCTTCTCCATGACCGTCAGTATAGCTTCCGCAGCAACCGTTCCAATGGTGATCTGATGGCATACCTCACCGAACAGTGGAACAAATCTTTACATCGCTTTGGTGAAAGTAAGATTATTGCTCTTGATATGTCCAAAGAATTTGATAGAGTTTGGCATGAAGCTCTCTTATCGAAAATGCGTGCTATTGGGATCGATAATACTCTTGTTCTTTGGATTAGAAGCTATCTTCTGGACCGTTCAATACAAGTTTTATTGGACGGATTCAAGTCTGATTCCCATAAAATAAATGCTGGTGAGCCCCAGGGCTCTGTTCTGTCTCCGACTCTTTTCCTCATTTTTATAAATGATCTTCTGTCTGTTACTTCTAATCCACTTAACTGTTTTGCTGACGACTCTACCCTTAGCTTTTCATATTCGTTCGATAATTCACGTCCTTCGCCTTCGGACGTACAATTGCAACGGTGCCGTATGTCAAGCTCATTAAACTCCGATTTATACAGCATTGTCAAATGGGGTAATAGGAATCGTGTGGAGTTTAATGCTTCGAAAACTCAATGCTGTCTTCTGTCGTTAAAGCTAAACATACCCCCAATGCCATTGTCCATGAATGGCACTTACATCGAAGAAACCGAAAAGCTCTCAGTACTCGGTATATGTGTCAACGACGACCTCCGTTGGAACGACCATATGTATGAAATCGCTAAGAATGCTGCTAAGTGCTTAGGTTTTCTGTATCGGTGTAAGAAGTATTTTTCCCCATCTGATCTGGCTACAATTTATAAAGCGTTTATACGCCCTAAACTCGAGTATAACTCCCACCTCGGGGCAGGTGCTTCGCAAACTGCTTGATAGAATACAAAACCGAGCGTTAAGATTGATAGGAACTAGAACTGCCACTGAATCAATTGCCCCTCTCGAACACCGACGCAATGTTTTATGTCTTTCCTTATTTTATCGTTTCTTTTACAAAAAATGTTCACTCGAAGTAGCCAGTTGCATTGCTCCCCTTAAAAGTTTCTCCCGTAATACTCGTCTCGCAAGGAATGCTCATCAGTTCACCCTTGAGCCCAATTTCGGACGTACCGCGAAATATAGGGATTCTTTTTTTAGCCGAACAACACGAATTTGGAAGAGTTTACCCGGCCAGATTTTCCCTTGCCATTTTGATCTGCAAACATTCAAAACCAATGTTAATCGACACCTCCTATCTCTCCCCCCCCCCTATCTTCCTAATGCCCGCGCAGTGAGTTACATTAAAAGGGAAACAAGTAGTCCCTTGTGCGCGCGTAAATTAATTATAAAAAAAGAGCTTTGTAATTATTTTGTTGAAGATCATTTAGTGCAAAATCCGTACACAAGATTCCATCTAAATAATTTTGTTTTGTATTTTATATACATTTATACATACTTACACACAAAAAACAAGATGCTAGTGTTGCTAATACTGACCCAGCACTAAAACAACTGTTTGACTTTATAGAGATCAAGTTTAGCTAAAAGCTCTTAAATCTGCTGAGCGGAATTGTTCGATTTGACTACAATGTGCCCTTGATCGTTTTTAGATTTTTGATAACATTTTTCCTAGCAATTTTGTTGATATTGTTTTTTTTACGCACCACCGTTTTGGACTATTGAAAATTATAGTTGTGTTTGCAGAAATACTGGGAAAAGCAAAAAATTAAGTATTATATTTGCAACAAAAGCCTTCCCTAAAGTAAATTATATTTTGTTTAAATTAATTCTATTTCGTTTTTTGATAAAATCTTTGGCGAGAGTACAAGTTCGGTGCCACAAAATAATAATGGATTATAATAGAAGGATTATATACAAACATTCTTTACTATGGGGGGGGGGGGGTTACCTCCATGCGTTTAGGCGGGAGTGGCAATTCTTAAAAAAAAACATTTGCATTGAAAAAAAATATATTTAAGAACAACAGCAACACCTAAAAAATGTGCTGTACCTTGTTTTAAAGCCAAAATTGTGTTAAATATTTAAATATCTATGAAAACTTTTGAAAAAACTTACTTCAAAATTTAAAACAATTAGTTCATATTGATTTTTTTTCAAAATTGAGAATTGAGTACTACATTTGTTTTTTTATTTTGTACGTCTATTAATTCTTAATTGAATACTGAAAACTAGATAAAATTATGTATAGACCCCCCTCCCATAGTAATTTTTTTTAATTAATTCCTCTATAAGAATCCGTTATTAATTTGCGGCGCAAAAGTTGTCGTATACTCTCCCCAAAGCTTTATTTAGTTTTGGTCAATTATGGCTCGCTGAAAGCTTTGTATCGCTGAAAAACGCGCTCTTATAACAGAGCTGATTTCAGAAGGAAACACCTACGCAAAAGAACAGAATTTAATTGGTTGCTCTCTTGTGATGATATTGAATGCATTGAAGTTAACTTCCCAAACCTGAAACCCGTGGCACCCTTGTTCTATGACGAAAAAATAAATAAATCTGATGATGATATTCGGCATAAAACCCATTTATGTCAGCGGTTGATCTTAAAGCGCAATTATTATTAAGAGCATTGAAACGGTTCGTAGACATTTGCGAGAGAAGCACCTGCCACTTTTCGAAGTTGTGTTAGAACGGCCTCCGCGGTCACCATATCCTAATTCTATTGAGAATTTGTGATGTAATGTAGAAAACTCGGTATAGCCAAGTCGAAAAATAACTCGCACTTTTGGGCAATAGTTTAGGCGTTGGTCATCAATATCCTTAGAAGTATGCCAACAACTGTTTGATTCTATGTATGTAACGCTGCGCCGGCCGGCGACACACATGTGTACCGCTGTTAACAAACCAACTTAACGCAACCAAATATTAATATTTAAGTAAGTTATCAGTAAAATCAAAGAATTTGAAGAATGTTGGCTATTTTGCTAAAATCTTTAAGGCATTTTTTAGCGACACGAATATTATTTTGACCGCAACTGTACTTACCAGCAGTCATTGTCAAATTAGGAATTTCGCTGTGGTGGACAGGCATACGACCCAGCACTTAAAAGCCGGCTCTTCTAGTGGCATTTTGAAAATGTTGCCACTGGTTCTCAATACTTGATGGTAAATCACGCTTTTTGAGGTAATTAGAAACAATCGGAAAAGAACCTGGAGATTTCTTGCTTTTGCAGCAGAGACAAGAAAATAACACTGTTTGAACTTATAAAAAGTATCAAAACCACAAAATGTAACGGTTTTTAGTAAAAAAATGGAGAAGGCAATCACACATCTTTAGTGATAGAGAATTTTTGAAAAAGTATTTCGCAAATTGTTGTGATAAAATCTTGTTTTCTTATTTTTAGTTTTTTGGAAATAAGAAATTTGTTATTTTGGCATGCAGTTTTTGAGAGTTTATTAATATACACCTGATTTTAAAATTTTAAATATTTTTTTTTATTAGTTTTTGAAATATTAAATTTTCAAAAAAAAAATTCAAAAATTAATCATAAATCGAACAGAATATTTTTTTCAAAATGTTGCTATTTTGCTATGCACAATTAATTTGGCTACTTACATAGATCTTTTCAAATATAAAGTTTTACTGAAATCCATTGAGCCGTTACCGAGAAAGCTGAATATTTAAAAATCCTTGTTCGAAAGGTACCATTAATAGGCTTTTTCGGTAAATTTGGTTTGGATAGGAGGATAGCCCATACCTACAAAAATACTCTCAAAAAATTTCATAATCTTGAGAAAAATAAGCTTTTCCTTAACGGTTATTGTTAGAGGGCAGGTACCGTTATTTTTAGCCCTAAAAATAAAATCTCAATTCCTCTCTGATGCAAGCCAAAAGATACAAACAACGTTTAGGTGGCAGATCTTAACTTAACTTGAACTTTATTGAGGCATTTATATTTTTGTTCTACTTGAAAACTTAAATTTAAATTGTCGACTTAAAGATATGCCTGACTTAACCAACTAGTCTTATAAATAAATGTTTGTGACATTTGAATCATTGAATTCATTAATAAGATTTATTTATTATTTTCTTTACGCTTGCTCCCGGTGTACAATCTCAACTTTTGCTTTTAAAGCATCTTAACTTATGACTAGAACTTAAAACTAAACTAAAATTAAAACTAAGAGGATATTCCTATCAATTTTCAAAGTATGAACATAATTAATTTGTTCATACATACATTGCATATAAGGGTTGTATATAAGGGTTTTTGTTTTAACCGATACTTGCCTGGAGTTAAGTAGTGGTTTTAACATAATTGAGGCCATTTTAGCTTTGTTTAAGACTAATCTGGTGACAGATCGTTATAGGCAGATCGTTATGTAGGGTTTTTCAATAAGAGCGCTACAAAAGTTTTTTTTTTAAATAAAACAAAAACGGTTTTGGATATCAATGAAATTCTTTATACCTGTGAAAGTACGTTCGATGCCATTATGTATGCAACTCGATTTATTTTGCTTGGCCACCACGGGCACGCTTGCAGAAGTCCAGACGCGGAACCCAATTTTCGACGGTTTTCAAGCATAAATTGGCCGATACTGCTGCAATTTCACGTTCGATATTCGTACGAAGTTCATCAATCGTCGCTGGCTTGTTGGCATAGACCATTGACTTGACGTAGCCCCACAGGAAATAGTCTAACGGCGTCAAATCGCACGACCGAGGCGGCCAAGCGACTGGACCATTTTGTGAGATAACACGTTCTCCAAACTTGGTTTCCAATAAATTGATTGTGACATTCGCTGTGTGGCTTGTGGCGCCGTCCTGTTGGAACCACATGTCCTCCAAGTCCATATCATCCAATTGGGGCTAACAATATTCGGTTATCATTGAGCGGTAGCGATCCCCATTCACAGTAACGGCCCAATAAACCACACCAAAACTTATTTTTTTCGGGATGCAGTGATGACTCATGGAGTACGTGTGGATTGCTGCCTGACCAATACCGCATATTTTGTTTATTGACGAAGCAATTCAGCCAGAAATGAGCCTCATCGCTGAAGATGATTTTTCCGAAAAATCCGAATCATTTTCAAGTTGTTGCTCAGCCCAATTCACGAACATACGACGCTTCTGGTGGTCAAGCGGCTTCAGAAAGACGCAAGAATTTAATCACATTTGGGCTTTCTGCAACTGAAGCCTCAGCGGCAGCAATATTCTCGACACTACGGACACTTCTTTATCTCACTGGAACGGGAAGATTTTGTACTGTGCCTGTGGATTTAAATTTTTCCACTGGACGCTCAATTGTTGAACTGCTACGACTATAAATTGGACGTAGCGCTCTTAACGTTCAGGCCACTGACTCCGAATTTCGGTAGTAAATTTTAATAATTTCAACTCGTTGTTTGCTCGTATCTCGTATGATCTTTCCATTATAAAATGACAAACCTTACTAAAGAAATGTTAAAAGAACGGCAAGAAATATGGCGTCGTTTGCTGTCCCTGTTGCTCTACTTTTGTAGCGTCCCTGTTGAAAAACCCGATACACAGGCAGACAGACCTTTTTTTATCAACAACTTTTTTAGGCTTCTCTATGATCGTAATGTCATATTTGATTGTTATCTCATTCTTTTATATGTTTACCAATCCTAAACTTGCCTTATAGTACCTATAATCATGAGTAAGGGTTTATCATCCTTAGACCAAGTGGATAAAAATTGTTAATGGATTTGATATTCACTGGGTCCAAAAGAATTTTGATATTCTTGGAAATTAACGAATCGGAAGTTGTATAGTTGGAATTTAACTCGTTTTAGCATTTAATGTTTTTAATTTTATTAAAATTGTGATTAATGATAGAAATCCCCAAACCATTCAAATTTTTACAATCCAGATACTATGCATAGATTTATTTTTTCTTTCATTGTCCTTCAACCTTAATTGTATGCAACTTAACCCTTTCTATTTAATATTAAAATTATTATTCCATTTCTTTGTTTCATGACCGAGAATAAATGATTCCTCACTGTTGGCTGTCATCGAAAATCTCCGTCCGACGTTTGAGTCTTAATTCTGATCATCAAAATTAAGTAGAAAAATAATAATAAAAAAGCCCCTGAAAGTATACACCCTTACTACCATATTTAGAAGAAAAACAAACGAATCAAGTAGGATTAGTGTTGTTTGCCCCAAAAGGATTCAACGAAATTAAAATTAAATTAAACAAAAAAATAAATACGATTTCTTAAAAAAAAATATTAAAACAAAACCATAACGAAAGGAAGAACAACTCACTTACACTAACAGGAAGGGAATTATTATAATATTTTTGAAAATTCAACCCAAAAGACGGGACGGAAATAAAAGGATGAAGGTGTGTTTTATACCGCATCGCAATCCTTTTTCTCTTGATTCTTTCCGAGGTATAAAGCGTGGCACCGTTGGTCTCATTAAATGCGCAGCTTTCGGCGCTGTTGGAATGAAAAAATAATAGGAAAATCCTTTTTACAATTCGAGAAAATCTTTCATACACCCGTTTGTCATTCTTTTCAAATTGGGATAAGTTCCCGAGGCATGCCGCCCACAATTAAAAATAAAGAAAAAGACATATGTATATGAACGGGCGTAAGCCTTTAGAGATTCTTAATGCCAATGAAATGTTTTTTTTTTTTCTTTCATCCGGAAATATACATTCCTTTTAAAAGGTTAAATCATCCCTGAGGCGTTTTTATTTTTTTTTTTTATTTAAAGACAAACACATGTCACTCTGTAGGCTTAAGGCAGTGTTAAGTGCAAAATGCCTTTCAACACATCTTCATCCTGATGGTTAAGATGTGAAAGGGTAAAATGTCTTCAGTGGAATATTTTGTTACCTCAAGTTTACTTATGCATTTGGCAAATGGTGTTAATAATCTTCTTGTGGAATTTATTTAAGGGTTCCTTATCCTTTGGGAAGCAAAACCATAACCAACAACCATCTTAGGAATTTCGAAGGAAGCAAAATTGAATTCGAGTATTTGGTGGGTTCGTGTCTCATTTGCGGTTAAATCATCGTGTGAAATCTGGCAAATTTATTCCTCCTTCTATGGTTGATGGTGATCCTTTTACGCAGAGGGAGGGGGGTGTTGTTAAACTTAATGGGAACAGATGTTGTTCAGGGACATTTAACTAGATTAGTGTGAGCGCTTATGTCTTATGGTTGATTGGAAAATAGATTTTACATTCGTTAAAAAAAGTTGATGTAATTTTCTGAAATTTGTGGATCAATGGTTAATATCTCAGGCAAAACTCTACTCTTTTAGCTTTTGTTTTATGTCATACTTATATCGGTTATTTAAGTGGCGAGCAAAATTTAAGGTTTTATGAATATTGATTGTTTTTTTTATAATAACCCTAATAACCTAAGGGGGTTTTGGCAATTCTTTTAATGTCGATGGCGATTCCTATCAAGGGAAAATAGATAAGAGTGTAAGAGGACGTACCACTCCAGACTGTAGAGCTACCGAAAGTCAGGTAAGGTATTTGCGGTTCCTGACAAACCATCATAGAACAATTATAACTTGTTTTTTAAGTTCACTTTAAAAATAAAACTCTTAATTGGATAAAGCGCCTAAAAATAGGCCAAGAGCTAATACCTTATCTAGTATTATCTGGATTTTATCGCAGTATAGTTGTAGGGGAATAATTAAATCTGCAACTGTAGCCCTACTCTTCCAAATCCGATTAATTATTTTCTTTTCTTTATTCTGAAAAAAAATCCCATTCCTAATAAAATATTTTCAATATTTCTTTCATAAAATGGCAAACCTTATCTAGTCATACTTTTAAAATCAACAGAAAAAGGTTTTGTCAACAAATATTCTTAAACAAAACTTCAAGTAAATTATCACGTTTTTCATCAAAATTTAGAAATTAAAAAGAAAAACTTCAAAGGATCCCCAACCACCACCCTATCCCCTTCAAATAGACTAAAGATTAAAAAAATCCCAAAAAAAACCTACTTCCACTTCATAATCTGTTCTTTATTCTTCCCGTTATGTTCTTGATGAGCACGCCTCATTAAAATGGCGATCTTAAGCAAATAAAAGAAAAAAAAAAATCCAAACGAAAAAAAGAACTTAAGCCCCAGCCCATAAAATCCAGGAAGAAAGGGAAAATTGTGTCCAACGAAGGACTTAAAATTGTTATTACAGTAGAAACGTGCAGCTTTAACACAGCCATCATCATATCTTACTTTAGCAACAAACAACGCAAGGAGGGGAGGATGAAAAAAGGAACCTTTGCAAAGCACACGATACATCCTTCCCAAAAAGCAACAAAAAAAAGAAAAACACAGGAAAACCAGGATAAAAATTCTCTTCGCGCTCGATTCGATTTATGGACTAATTATTTTCGTAGAGACAACACCAACCACCGGATGATGGGACAATTTTTATGGCAGCATACCATGCGCATCGTAACAGCTACCCCTTTACCCCACAGCCAGGACATAACCGAAGACCGTTTAATTAGAAAATTCTTAATTCCAGCAAGGAAAGCGACCCGCGACCGACTGTCTAATGCCAACAAATCGTCCTTAAATTTATTCGACAAGCATAGTTTTTGCCGTAGAGCCTCCGCGAACAATGCTGGCAAATCGTAACTGGTGGAGGACAATTCGTGACGGTCATTCCATTTTGTGTCTTAAGACGGAAAAGGATTATGCACATTTGGCAAGAGGATGCTGCCAAAATATCTGCCTGGCTGTTGGCATTTAAGCCAACTCAACGCTTGTGGAAGATTTTGGCCATGAAGAAGGAATTCAGTCAGCTGTGCTATTTTTATTCGAAAAGGATTCTAATTGTTAGTATCGGGGATTTGTTCCCCCTTACGGGTTAATTGATGAATGGCGTATACAATAAGCATCTAGAGAGGAGTGAGCCTATAACTGAAATTATTACCGAATTAGATTTGGCAAAAGAAACGAGGACATCGTTTCTAAGAGGTGGCTTAGTGCAATTAGTTGGTTAATGAGGCGGATGTTGTGTTTTGATTTCGATGTGGTGGTTACGGAGATTGTTGTTCTTATTATTTGTAATCCGAATTGCAGGACATTTTTTTCCAGTACGTAAATTTTCAATCTAATTTGATAATTTGCTGTAGAGATGAGAAAAGAATGAAGAGAAGGACTTAATAGCTCAGTTTAATTAAATAAAGGAAGCGTTGCCTTCTTAGAAATAATTGTTCGATGGAAGCTCATATTTATGGAAGCTTTGAATTTGGTTATAAAAATGTTTTAATTGTAAGCTTTAATACCACAAAGCGTACAATCCATGTTTTTAGATAAAATCTCTTTTCTAGAAATTCTCAAATACAAATTAAACACTTAAACAATTTCGACCCAATTGTGTATGTATTAACTATATTAATTAAAGTCCTCTGATTAGTTTTATTTAGTTTTTTTAAAGCTTTGTTGATTTTACAAATCTTGAAAAAGTATTTTGTATTTTTTAAAGAGTTTTTATAAATATCCACATTTTGTATAATTTGTACGGCTCCAACAATTTTGATGAACATTTTTGATATCTTTTTTGTCGGCTATGGCTAACATTTTATAAAAAATTATTTTCTTCGGAAAAGTCTATTAACGGTATTTGAACAGATCTGGGTAGCCAAAATAATTTTGAATTTTGTGTCTATTTATAATAAATTTTTAAATTTTTGTTTCAAAAATTCAATTCCAAACTAACCAAAAAAGGTATGTCCACACCAAAGAAACATTTATTTTAAACATTTCAGAAACATTTCAGAAATGTTTCTTTGTTTCTGAAATAATTTTTTAAATGTATGGCGAAACATTTGTGAAAAGTTTATGCAATGTCTTTCTGTTTCCCCTTCCGAACGGAAATCTTTCTTTATTTTTCAAGCATTTTAGTCTAGTCACAGGTTTTTTTTTTTTGTTTGTATTTTGTTCATAATGGCAAAGTCGGTTTACGCACGATAATTTTACGTAATAACGTCATAACAAAACATTGATGAAAAATATATATTAAGACATGAATTGAATTATTATAACTGAACTATCATTAATAATTAATAATAATTCTCAAGGAGTAAGGACAATCGGAAAAAGCACAAACAAGCAAGGAACTCATGCAACTCCGTTATTGGAAGAGCCAAATTTTTGCATGATCAAAAATCACGGCAAAAAATTCTGCAATCGCCGAAAGGCAGTAAAAATGTTTGGTCATTTGTAAAAAATATTAAAAACGCTCCAAAATACTTCGGTTCCAACGCTCATCGCTAACGACAAACTTATTGTCTACTCTTTAGAGAAGGCACACTTGCTCGCAGCCCATTTCGCTGCCAGCTCTACGCTGCTTCAAGGCAACGTTTCCTCTACTGTCCTTGAGAATGTCTTTTGTCCATGGGACAGACTTTTTTCCGGACTCGTACAGTAGCAAGAGTTCTCAATGATCTAGAAATACACAAATCCGTTGACCCGGATGGTATACTCTCCATTCTATTGAAGAGGTGTTATCTACCGACTTTTTCCTACCGACCCATAGCACTCCCTTCTTTCTAAGGTCATGAAAACACTGATTAACCGTCAGCTTAAGGAATATCTGGAAGATCGAAAGCTTCTCCATGACCGTCAGTATGGCTTCCACAGCAATCGTTCCACTGGTGATCTGATAGCATATCTCACCGAATAGTGGATAAAATCTCTTTGGTGAAAGTAAGATTATTGCTCTTGATATCTCAAAGACATTTGATAGAGTTTGACATGAAGCTCTCTTATCGAAAATGCGTGCTTTTGAGATCGATGATACTCTTGTTCGTTGGATTAAAAGCTATCTTCTGGACCGTTCAATACAAGTTTTATTGGACGGATTCAAGTCTAATTCCTACAAAATAAATGCTGGTGTGCCCCAGGGCTCTGTTCTGTCTCTGACTCTTTTCCTCATTTTTATAAATGATCTTTTGTCTGTTATTTCTAATCCACTTAACTGTTTTGCTGACGACTCTACGCACAGCTTTTCATATTCGTTCGATAATTCACGTCCTTCGCCTTCGGACGTACAATTGCAACGGTATACCGTATATCAAGCTCATTAAACTCCGATTTATACAGCATAGCTAAATGGGGTAAAAGGAATCGTGTGAAGTTTAATGCTTCGAAAACTCAATGCTGTCTTCTGTCGTTAAAGCTAAATATACCCCTAATGCCATTGTCCATGAATGGCACTTATATCGAAGAAATCGAAAAGCGGAAAGATCATTTATTTACCCTAGAAAGCTAACCTTCCTGCACTACCATGAAAAGCTAATCATTCGACTTTTTGACGAACATTTAAAAACTTTTTTTTTTTAGTAAGTTAATACTTTTTATTCAAGATTATAGTATTTATATATAAAAGGGGGTATAAATAAAATGAAATTAAAGTTAAAATAAATATTTACTTCATTTTGTAATACTAAAATCACATTTTTCATAGCACATGTTTTTTGAGATCAAAAAGGCACTTTCATTCTAAGAATAAGTTAGGAACTATTATTAACAAAAAACTTAAACATTTTCTTCAGTATTATAAAAATAAACATCAAAATAAACTATAAAAATAAAAAAAATTAAATATCTTCGGCGCAACCTGGGCAGAAATCAATAGTATGTTCACCACAAATTGGAAGTTTGCATTTTTCGCAAGAGTTCTTTGTCATGCGTCTTTTCTTGTAGTGGCATAAACCACAGCTCTTTCTCTTCTTTGTTGGATTGTTTTCAGGAACGCGAGGACTCCCAGAATAAGATGGTTCAGAAATTTGACCTTCTTGTTGATCTTCTACCCGTTGTTGATCGCTTAAGCCCAACACATCCCGTATTATTTCCTTTAATTTTCGTGTCATTGTTGTTGTTTCTAGACGATTTTTAAGCCATGGTTCTACAAGCTGCTCGTGCAATTGCATCATGTAGCTTCTTCGAGATAAAGGTTTAGCTTCCGAAACTCCGATATTGTGACAGTAAATTATGTATGAGTTAATTGCAGCTATATTGATCATGTCATAAAATATGGCCATCGGCCACCTATTTGTTTTCCGATTACATGACATGTTGGAACACATTTGGTCGAATGTATCGACACCACCTTTTGTTGAATTGTAAAATTCAATCATCGTTGGTTTTCTTGACGACGGGTTGACATTGGCATCTTCGTCACATGATGACAGCAAATAAACCATTTTACTGGGCTTTGGTTTATATGATAAGAGAGTAAGATGTCCATCAAAACAAAACATAGAAGTTCCGATTGGCCTGCTACGGTTGTTTCTCATTTGTTCGGGGATTTCCCTTTTGTTGGCTCTTAAGGTTCCGACAATAGTCAATTTGTATGGTTGCTGCAGTAATTGTTTTGCCAAAGGAACTGTAGTAAACCAATTATCAGTGGTTACGTTCCTGTTAGAACCATGAATACTGCGTGTAATTTCCTTTACAATGTACTCCGCCAGAGGCATGCCTTCTGTGTTTGTTCCTTTCCCAAGATAAGGAATGGCATCAACCATGTATCTGGTCCCACTATCACACATCATTTCGATTTTTAGACCGTACTTGGCCGGTTTATTGGGAATGTACATTTTAAATTTGCATCGACCGCGGAATGCAAGCAATTGTTCATCAATGGTTAGGTAACTTCCAGGGATGTAATTAGACCGACATTGTACCATCAATAAGTCCCATATTTTTCGGATAGGTGTAAATGGATCCGTCAGTATGGTTTGTACTCTCAATTCCCTGTTATCAAACCTTAGGCACCTTATTAGAAAGTCAAATCTTTCTCGACTCATACAAGCAAGGAAGCGATTTCCACAAAAAGCTGTGTTGAATAGCTCGTCGGTTGTTAAGTGGTTGTCCTTCAAAGCTGCTGTTAACAACAAAACACCAAAGAGAGCATTCAGCTCTTGCATACAAAAATCTTTAGTGGTTGCGGAGTTTTTGTCATAATTTTGTTTCTTGATAGAAATTTCAAAATTGGTCCATTTTAAAATTTCTTCGCAAATTTCCTTTGTGATGAACGACTCAAAGATATCGACAGGATTTGTTTTATTTTTCATTGAACGGGCTGGTCCTCTAGCCATTCTGACAATATTTATTACTGAGGTTCGAGAAGATGTTTGTCCCTTCCTCGTAGCCCAAATGTGACCGTTCTTGCCTCGAATTTTTGACTGCGCCAGATTAACAATAGAGTTGGAGACTGCAGAATTCTCTTCTTCATCTTCAACGTCAGTAGCTTCGTCTTGAACATCGCTTTGTACGTCGTCTGTCAAAAAACCATTCTCACTTTCGCTATCAGAAAACTCTTCATTTGAGAAATTTTCATCATCTTCAGGTACAATTATTTCATCACCAACAAACGACATCGCAGCCATTATTCAAAAATGAGCGTACTACATAAAAACAAAACAAAAAAGAAACACAAATCACCACAAACTAAATTTGTAAAAGTTACACATAAGATAAACATTCGTCAAAATGACGAGTACACTGCGCATATATAATAAACAATAACACTTACAAGATAAACACATCCACCACGCGAGAGAAACCACCGGCGACTGAGTTGGCGCGAAAGCACAATTATGTAAGTCAAACAGTAAGAAAGGGAAAGAGAAATATTTGATCGATGTGTGCCATTTTGACGAAGGTTAGCTTTCTAAATCGCTAAAAATGCTGCTAAGTGCTTAGGTTTTTTGTATCAGTGTAAGAAGTATTTTTCCCCTTCTGATCTGGCTACAATTTAGCGTTTATACGCAATAACCTCGAGTATAACTCCCACTCCTCGGGCAGGAGCTTCGCAAACATCGCTTCACCTGCTTGATTGTATACAAGATTGAGCGTTAAGATTGGTAGAATATTGAACTGCCCTTGAAACAATTGTCTATCTCGAACACCGACGCAATGTTTCATGTCTTTCCTTATTTTATCAGTCCTTTTATAAATAATGTTCACTCGATGTAGCCAGCTGCATTCCTCCTCTTAAAAGTTTCTCCTGTAATACCCGTCTCGCAAGAAATGCTCATCCGTTCCCCATTGAGCTCAATTTCGGACGTACCGTGAAATATAGGGATTCTTTTTTAGCCGAACGACACTAATTTGGAATAGTTTACCCGGTGATATTTTCCTTGCCATTTTGATTTGCAAGCATTCAAAACCAATATTAATCGAAACCTTCTGACCTTCCCCTCCCTATTATCCTAATGCTCACCCAGTGTACTTACACACATTAACGCGCGCCCTTTCTTCCCTAATAATTATAAAAAAATAAATAAAATAAAAACCTTAAGACGTGATCATTTCTTACCTTCCAGCACTCAGTCACTCATCGAGCTCTCTAAGAGCGAGTCCTAGCGGGCAACTGTAGATGTTGCTATTCTTTTCATCGCTGCCGTGCCTAAGCGGCGGCTGCAATACTTCTTTGCCAAGCAATCATCCTAGTAACCACAAACCAACAAGATAGTGATCCGAGTCCACGTTGTTGTTCTTGAATACCGTAATGTTTTGGGTACAAGTTCGTATTAGGAATATTGTTCGTCTTCTTAGAACTCCTCAACCAGGTGCGTAAACGTTTATGAAAGAATGCATAGCCTTTTGGTTTATTGGATTAAAGTTCATGATTTTTGCTGACTAGAAACTCGTGGTGGGCTTCCTGTGGTATTTCACTGACCCCGTTTTGGACATACATCATCCTAAAATATACTATCTGATAAGAAGAGAAAATTCAAGGACCAAGGATCAACCTAGGTTTCAGTAGATTTATCGATCCTAACACAAAAGACCAAACGCTGATTCGTTTCTCCTAAATTTTCACGCACACCCTTCAACCAAAACCAGTCTTTAAAAGGATATTTAACAACTTTGAACATCTAATTTGGCATTTTACCCGTTTTTCTGTATTTGGAAATAATTGCAAGTCAAGCTATATTGAAGATGATGATGAGTTGATGGCATATGAATATATTGATATCAAACTGAGCCTTAAGGGACTAAAGTTAAAAAAAAAAACATTTCTCATCAACTTTACTAGTTCTGCTCCAATTGAAATTCGCCATGCGTAGAGGTTTTTAAGCCTGCTTCATATAATTCCCCAAATCCCCGTCAGGCCTACCCAATTAAGGGCTGCCTAAACCTCTTCTCATTCGTCTTCATTTCGCATATGAGTCCTTCCAAGAAGCTCCCGTATAATATCTTCAAATCATTAAGAATTATTACAACTCGACTGCTGCAAAATAAAAATCCCCAGAATCCTTACTGTAGCGCATAAATCACAAAAAGATAATTTCAAATCGCACAATGACGCATATACTCTTCATACAAAGATTCGGCATACCTACATGCAAAGGAAAACCTCAAGAAAAAGCTTCTTCTAGAAACATTGGGTTATGGGTTTATCAAAATTGAAACGCGCAGAGCAATCATATTCCATTTTTTCCAGATGTACATAGATATCGTCCTTGCCACCGTGCGACGCACCACTAGATATGTGTGCCAGTGGGGTAAATTTAAAACCCCAACCCCATTTCCACCCTTCATGTATGCGGCAACAAAATGTTGCTAATAAAATTGTTGCCCGCAAAATTCGCCTTCGATAAGCTCTTAAGTCAGCGCTCGGTATCTTTTTAGGCGGTTTTTCCATGAACACCCGAAGGATGTTTTGGGGGAGTCCTGTTAAATGGAAAAAAATTATTTATTGTCATCATTCCGTACGAATAGGCATATGCAAATAAATCCGCCAAAAGTAATAGATAAGTAATCGGCGAAACAGCGAAATAGACATAGCCACGCACTGGGGGGAGGTGGAAATGACTACATGGCGTATGCGGTCGGCTCACACTTAACCATGCTCAGTAGAGAGTGCGGCATATAAAAGACGACGTGTGTGGAATATCCTTAGGGGTTGTTGTTATTATGGTTATTTGTTGAATCCTTGACGACTATTGTGGGTGGTTGCGGTGGCAGTGATGCTACTGGTGGCAGTTTATTCACCATCAGTGGGAAGGGTAGTTTTGTGTGTTTGGCAAAACATTTTTATTTGCGTACTTTAAATCAATGAACGGCTTTATTCAATGGTATTTTGGAAGATCATAAAATTATGATTTTGGGTTGTTATTGCGAATGGAACATATGATGCTACACAATTGAATTGGAAAGGATGTGATGTGTGGTTGGGTTGGTAAGTGTATCTTATGTTTTGTATTGAATTTTGAATTAAATTGGGTGGCTTTGTCTTTTGTTGTTTTATTAGTTTGTTTTTGGGCCACTTAGATTCCTCTGAGCTGTTGCATTATATGTTTTCATATATTACTAACTCATATCTTACACCTAAAGCATCATCCACTTTTGCCAATGTCAAAAGGTCCTTAATATAACTTCAAGGACAAACCGCTATTTATAGGCCTGAGCTCCGAAAAATGTATAATAAGCCATAAAAGATTCTCACTAAGTATAGTTTAGCCTGACTGGGACCGTAGACGCCATTGCTGATTCCATCTAAGGAATCCTTCTACTGTCCTGGTAATAATAATTCTCCCCCTTCTCTCGTTTGCCGTCACCAACAATCTTCCAAAATGGCTAAAACCCAATTGAAATACTGGGCTTCCGATGCTCAACATGTGGAGGTGAAAGTAGGAGTTGATGGACAGAAGTAAGTTTTGAAAAAATAAACCTACGGTTGCTGATGCCTTTAACCATCTTAAAAAGACACCATGTGGGTATGATTGCTTAGCTCTCAGACTTTCATTTTCGATTTTAATCAGAGCGGAATATTCAGGGTGGTGTAGTGTGAATTAACCCCTTAAAATATGTTCCAACTTGTCCCTTCTTTACAATTTCTCGTTACCAAGAACTAAAGTCTATAAAAAGCAATCACTTCGAGTTAGTTCCACTTATGAACTAATTCGTGAAAAATTTAAAACGGTTTTTCTAGACAGCATTTTATGAACTATCCCCTTTCATAGTAAACCAGTAAAAACTCTAACCCTGGTTTTAAAAAGGAGTTAAAACCCATGTCATGTTTTTCTAACACTCTTGCATTCTTTCTTCCGTCCTTCCTAATTCTTCTTACCATCATTATCCATTCTCAAATTTTAAAAATATATTGTTTTCTTCCACAAAGTTTAAAAAAATCAAGCGCTTTGGTTTCTATGACCACTCAAAGGCAAATCATCCACGACCTCCTTTCAAAAACATTATTTAATAAGGGATAGAATATTAAGAAGTTTCATACCCACCCACTCGAAGAGCGACACGTTTTTTTTTTTCTTCATACTTTTTCTAAAGAAAAAAAATATTAACCTCCCATTGTAATGGTTTCTCGGCGATGATGAGGTCCTTTGAATTATTTAATCCTGCCAAGCTCGACTCTAACAAAAGCGAGGGATTACACTTGTTCGAATTCAAATGTCAGAAACGATGAATAAATATTCTTGTGATGAGGGAAACTGCCTCCAACATCCGGCACTAATTCTTCGGCCGGGAATTTGCTTTTTTTCCACCACAAAGACTCCATCGGAAGATTCTTTAAGCTTGCTATATACAGAGGTGTACCTCCCGAAGTTGAAGATGGCCTGTTCTTTCAATGGTCTAAGGATTAAGACTCTTGAAAAGTAAAAAATGAACTTTTTTCCATCAAAAAGGACCTAAGACATACTAAATATTTATTAATGATGGCTGAGTTCCGCCCAGGATATCATCAAAAAAAAAATATTGTAAATTTATCACGTGCCGGTGGCAGAACGCTTACCTTACGTATGTTAGGACGCGCGTTAGATACTTAGTGGACCAAACCTAAAAGGATTACTTCAATTAAGGATTGCCTGAGTTTTATTTATTTTATTCCTCAAGAGGAATACTTGAGAGTTTTTTTTTCCTGTTACTCTGCATTCCCCACCCCCAATCGGAAACTTCTCAATTTCAAATCTCTCCTAAAGAAACAAAACCGACGTTATAAATTATATAAATAATCAGAAAAAAGGACATCAAGGACTATTCGCTCAATTTCATAAAGCAGCTACTTCCTTCCCAAACCGTAGTCGTGTGGCACAATATAAAGCGTGTTTTTCTTTACTTTTTGTTCCCTTCCTCGGAAAAATCTCGGCTTTTTTGTCTAAGCAATGGAAAAACCAAAAATAATGGAATAAATTAGAAAACAAAAAAAAAATTAAATTTAGAGGGTGAAAAGAAAAATATCTTAAGTCCTGGTTAATCCTTCGTGTAATAAGCAACCTATCCCAGAGATTCTTCCATTTGGAAGAAGGCGAACAAAATTATGTTTGGTTATAATTTTTTTTTTTAAACTTTGCTGTTGTTCTTGTTATGTCTATCGGTCATGGTATTTCGAGGGCTTTTCGATTAATTTCAACCGAATTTTGAAATTGGAAATGCCATAAACATTAATATTTTGTGTACACCATTTTAAACGGAACTCATTTAAAAAAGCAATTTAATACTTAATTTTTCAGCGATTAAGATGGCAAACAGCAGTAATGGTTTTCTTCTTCTTTTTTTTTGTTGGTTGAGGTTCAGCAGATAATGTCTTTCTTAATTAGAAAGCTTTGGTGGTTGGATTGTAACGGCTGTGAAAAAATTAAAAATTGCAATCAAGACCTTTTATCTAATCAATTGCATTGGATTTGTGAAAGTTTTTTTATCGTCATGAGTAAATTCAAAAACGACGTAAGTCATTCAAGCAAATATGTAGCAGAGTTTTGCGGGCCGATTACAATTTAATGGCATAAGTGAAGTCGCAATTCAATTATTTGAAAAAGAGGATCAAGTATCCGGTGAGGAAATTTGACTGCAGTAGAGAAGGTTTTCTCAACAATTCCTCTTTATTATATTTTTACTTGCGATTAATACAAACTAAAAGGAAAATATAGATTCATAAAAAAAACTAACAATCAGACATGACATTTCGATGATAGAGAAATATATTTGAGTTACTGGCAAAATTTTGTCTGTGTGTCCGTTTGTCCGTCTGTACGGATGTACATAATATTGAACTACAGCCTTAACGGTTTGGCCAATCGTCTTTAAATTTGGAACACAGACGACCGATTCGAGGATATAATTAACAATGACGGAGCCCCGTTCTACGAGAGAACCAGCAACGGACACAACAGAGGATAAACAACACCGCATCCTAACCCCAATTTTTTAAAACCAAAGACAGTAAATTATAATTAAGAATTTCAATTAAAAGATTATGCAAACAACAATATGATATAAGTAAAAATATAGCATTGTAAAGAGTCGGCTGAAGTACGTCGGGCCCGTGTTGTTGAGCTGACATGATTTATTTTAGATATAAGTTAGTTTAAGACCAATTGTACATAAATTCTAACGAATGTAATAAAAAATTAATCTAATCTAAAAAAAAAAACAGACGACTTTTTTTTTAATTTTTTTAAATCAAATATTAACGGTACCTATCATATAACCGTAATGATTTGGTGAAAAAAAAATCAATATGGTGGGCTAAAACGGTACCTCCCATAGAACCCTTATTTTTTTTTTTTGAAAACTGGTCATCCGATTTCAATCAAAATTGCTATTCAGGAAGATGTTGGTAGCCCAAGTAATTTAATTTTTAAATATATTCGAAAACTTTTTTTTTGTATTTTTAATAATTTTATTAGATTTTTTTTCAAATATCAATATTTTGAAATTTAATTTTGTTTTTAAATGTAAGTGTTTTAGTTTGCATTCTTGAATATTTTTTTTTCAAATTTTTAAGAAAAGTTGTTAAATAAAAACCATTTTTTTAAATACATTAACTAAATCTTTGTAAATTGGGCAAGAAAAAAAATTGCTTACCACATCACGCAAAATGAGAGAACGTATCTATGTACGATCTACGAAGTAGGTATATTTTTACTTGCGATTATAGGGACTAACGGGTGATTTTTTTAAAGTTAGGATTTTCATGCATTAGTATTTGACAGATCACGCGGGATTTCAGACATGGTGTCAAAGAGAAAGATGGTCAGTATGCTTTGACATTTCATCATGAATAGACTTACTAACGAGCAACGCTTGCAAATCATTGAATTTTATTACCAAAATCAGTGTTCGGTTCATTCACCGTAACGTTGCGTCCAACAGCATCTTTGAAAAAATACGGTCCAATGATTCCACCAGCGTACAAACCACACCAAACAGTGCATTTTTCGGGATGCATGGGCAGTTCTTGAACGGCTTCTGGTTGCTCTTCACTCCAAATGCGGAAATTTTGCTTATTTACGTAGCCATTCAACCAGAAATGAGCCTCATCGCTGAACAAAATTTGTCGATAAAAAAGCGGATTTTCTGCCAACTTTTCTAGGGCACTGATTTTGGTAATAAAATTCAATAATTTGGAAGCGTTGCTCGTTAGTAAGTCTATTCATGATGAAATGTCAAAGCATGTCTGAAATCCCGCGTGATCTGTCAAATACTAATGCATGAAAATCCTAACCTCAAAAAAATCACCCGTTATAAGGCAACTTTAAGATTCGTGAATATAAAAAAAATTGAGATAACAATCAAACATTACATTACGATCATAGAAAAGCCTAAAAAAGTCATTGACAAAAAATGTCCGTCTGTCTGTCTGTCTGCCTGTCTGCCTGTCTGTCTGTCTTTATGGATCTGCAGCCTAAAGGGGTTCAGCGATCACGTTCAAATTTGGTATGTGTGTATCTCTTGGCATTCCTCAGGGGGGAAATTCAAATTTTATTTTTAGGGCTAAAAATAACGGTCCCACCATATAAAGATCATGGAAAAGCTTATTTTTTCGAAAACGGCTCAAACGATTTTGATGAAATTTTTAGAGATTTTTTTTTTGGTAGTATCTATCAGCTAATTAGAACCAAATTTACCGGAAAAGTCTATTAACGATACCTTTCATATAACGGTTTTTTTAATTTTCGACTTTCTCGGTAATGGCTCAATGGATTTCAATAAAATTCTATATTTGAGTACATCTAAGTAGCGAAAATAATTCTGCATATCAAAATTTTAAATAACTTTTTTTTCTAATTAAAATTAATTTTTGATTTTTTTTTTTTTTTTTTTTTGAAAATCAATATTTTTAAAACTAATCGAAATAAATATTTAAAATTTTGTAATCACATGTATATTAATAAACTCTTAAAAACTGCATACCAAAATTTAAAAAAAATACAAAAAACATTATTTAATCAAAATCCGTCCTACAATTTTCGAAATACTTTTTTCATAAATTTGTTATTATACAAGATGTCTGATGGCGTATTCCATTTTTACTAAAAAACCGTTAAGGGTTTTTGTCTTGACACTATTTATGAGTTCAGAACGTGTTACTTTTGTACGTAAATGTTACTTGTTTCGATCAAAGATCTTGCCTTCCAATATGATTAAGTACATAAGAGCAAGTACGTGCGACCCAATCGTGCCCATTTTTTTTTTTTACAATTACGCCATACATTGGTTTGTTGCGTATTCCTACTCTAAAACAGCTGGCGTAGGAGTTGCAACTTTTTATTTTAAGCTACATTAAAACCGTGTATCCAAGTGCTATATAAGTTTTAAAGAGAAATTTATAATGTATAATTTATATACACAGAAGTACCGAGTATTTATTTATTTAGTATTTCCTGACGTCACTATGATTTTTTACTATAACGATAAAATCTTGTTTTCTGTTTATCATCCGCCAATTAGGTCACCTTATTTATAGAGCTTTCAAAATCCATGTTCCCCACTCAAATTGTTAAAATTGTTTAAGAATAACACTTGTTGCTCACAGGATTGCAAGAAAAGTGGATTTCCATGTCACTATCACAAGTTGCAACTGATAACAAACAACAAACTTTTTTATCGTTTTATCAATCTCTTAAATCGAACTTGTGATTGCTGATTGTTTATTTGATATAAATCATTTTTTTTTCTAACATTTGTCTAACTAATTGAAAATCCAAATTCAGATATAAAATTTTTAAAAGCCATTACTGGTAATTTTATTTGCGTAGCAAATCAACGATTCAATATTTTGTTTTTCAGAAGAAAAAGAAACTTATAAAGCAGTCATGAATTATTTTGAATAGCTTAAGTTGTGTCCACACCAAAGAAACATTTCTGAAATGTTTCCCATTTGTTTAAAAAACATTTCAGAAATATTTCATAAATGTTTCTGTTTTTATTTATTGGTGTGGACGCTTTCAAAAACATTTGTGAAATGTTTTTTTTTTTTTTTTTTATAATTTACAAGCGCGAAAGGGGTTTGTGTGTACCCTTAAAATGTTTAAACACCGCACGAGCATTAGGGAAATGAGGAGGGATAAAAGAGGAGATACCGATGCACATTAGTTTTAAAGTTTTGCATATCAAAATGGGAGGGAAAAGCAGAGCCTGGCAAAGCATTCCACATTCGTGTGGTACGACTAAAGAAAGAATCTCTATACTTAACAGTACGTCCGAAGTTAGACTCAAGGGTAAACTGATGGGCATTCCTAGCAGTTCGAGTATTACGGTTGAATCGGTTCAGGGCAGGAATGCAGCAGCTATTTCGCTAGAGCATTGTTTGTAAAAATAACAATAGAATAACGAAAGGCACGAAACATTACGGCGGTGCTAAAGAGATGTAAATGTTTCTGTTAATGTTCGATCGCCTATCATTTTCAAAGCTCTTTTTTGAATTATATCTAGAAAACTCAAGTGGGTTATAGGAGCACCTGCCCAAATATGGGAATTATACTCGAGTTTCGGTCGAATATATGCTTTATATACTATAGCCAAATCAGACGGGGTGAAGAACTTCTTGCATCTTCGAAGGAAACCTAAACACCTCGCAGCATTCTTTGCGATGTCAAATGCGTGGTTATTCCACAGAAGGTGGTTTGTAATGCACATACCGAGAACTGAGAGGTGTTCTGTTTCTTCAATGCAAGTGCCGCTCATGGATAGTGGCATTGGAGGTATGTTTTGCTTTAACGACAAAAGACAACTTTGAGTTTTAGAAGCATTAAATTCTACGCGATTTTTTATTCCCCATTGTACAATGCTGTCAAGATCAGAATTAAATGAACTTATCATACGCTGCCGTTGCAGTTCAACATCCGAAGAACATGGATGTGAATCTGGAAACGAATATAAAAAGCTGAGAGTACTGTCGTCCGCAAAACAATTGATTGGATTAGTTGTTTCAGATAATAAGTCATTGATAAATATAAGGAAAAGAGTCGGATACAAAACAGAGCCCTGGGGCACACCAGCATTTATTTTGTGAATATCAGATTTGAAACCGTCCAATACAACTTGAATTGAGCGGTTCGAAAGGTAGTAACTAATCCAACGCAGAAGAGATTCATCGAGTCCAAATGCACGCATTTTCGATAAAAGGGCTTGATGCCAAACTCTATCAAATGCCTTAGAAATATCAAATGCAATAATTTTGCTTTCCCCAAAACGATGGAGAGATTGGTTCCACTTTTCGGTGAGATATACCATCAAATCACCAGTGGACCTGTTGCTACGAAAGCCGTACTGCCGGTCATTAAGAAGCTTTCGTTCTTCGAGATATTTCTTAAGCTGAAAATTAATCAGCGTTTCCATGACCTTAGAAAGAAGGGACGTTAGTGCAATGGGTCGATAGTTTGAGGGTGCAGAAGATTCGCCTTTTTTGGGGATAGGCTGGACAAATGCTGTTTTCCATGCACTCGGAAAGAGTCCAGAGGAATAGGACCGATGGAAAAGCTTACGCAAAGGTTTTGCCAGCGTTGAAGGTCACCTCTTCAGAACAATAGCGGGGATACAATCCGGGCCAGCGGATTTATTTCTGTTGAGATCTTTCAATAGTCTTGCGACTGAACGAGTGCGAAAGAAGATTGGTCCCATAAAATCATTTACGCTCTCGAGTACAGGAGGAGTTCTGACACCTGCGGCCAGTGTTGAGTTTGACGCGAATTGGGCAGCAAGCAGATCTGCTTTTTCTTGAGTAGTGACAGCAGGAGTATCGTTGAAGACGAGCGTAGGAACTGACGATGACGAAGAATTCTTTACTTTTTTTTACAAATGACCAAACATTTTTACTGCCTTTTTTGACATTGCAGTATTTTTTGCCGAATTTTTTGCTCATGTAAAAATTTGGTTTTTCGAATATGAACATTGCAGGCCTTTCTAGCTTCTTGAAACTTTTTCCGGTTTTCCTCAGTGATGTTGGCTTTGTAACAACGGAAACTTACATTTCTTAACCTGATATCCTCTCTACAGCTCGAATCAAACCATGAGTTTTCCTTAGGTTTGATAGTCTTCGACCTGTTTGGGATAAAATTTCTCATTCCTAAAAGAACTAAATTTTTAACCATGTCTGCGCTGTAATCAATGTCACTATCGAGGAAGCATAGTGACCAGTTAAAGGTCCTGAAATAGTTATTGAGGCCGTCCCAGTTGGCTTTCTCGTATTGCCAAACGGTTCTCCTTGGGTTTTTTTTTTCAACTGAATTGAGTTGGCACGAGAAATTTGCAGAGATGACACAATGGTCAGATGTGCCTAGAGGCGATAATACACGAATTGTGCATTTGTCAGGATCGGAGGTAAGAAACAAGTCTAGAGTGTTGGGGGTCTGACCTGCAATGTCAGGAATTCGGGTTGGCTCATCAACGAGCTGAGTAAGATGGTTTAACTCAGCGAAAATCTCAACATACCTTCCTTCGGGTGTTGTCTGGCCAGAAAAGCGAAGCCAACTGGAATTGTGTACATTGAAATCGCCCGTAATAACGATTTCAGTGTGAGGGTAACGGGAAACAATTCCTTGAATGGAGTCAGACAAAGCATCAAATTCGTTAGAAGTTAAAACTCTGTCTAAATTTGGGCTTCTATAAAGAAAACATATATAAATGATGCGCTTATTAACCGTTCATTTTAACCACATGAAATTGAATTCTGTGTTTACACACAGACCGAATTGTGGTTGAAGTTGATATGCAACATCATTCCTTATGTAAACGGCGAGGCCATGTTTGGCAAAGAATAAAGGCACAAGTGAATACCCATGCAAGGAAAATTCCGAATGATCGGTATTTTACCCAACTTGTGTTTCACTAAGTGCCAATACAGCTGGTCTGTTTATCACAGAGTGGACATAGGCAGCATAGAAATTTTTCCTAAGTCCACGAATGTTTGCATAGTCGACTATGAAATCACCTACCATTCTAAAACACAGAACTAAACAAACTAAGACGGACAATTACCTATATTTGTTTCCCATTTTATGTATCCAGTTTCTTATTTCAAGATGGATTGTAAAAAAGTGGCGTTTTGTCATCATAATTAAAATATTAATTATTATTAATTAACAAGACTAAAATGTTTGAAAAATAAAAAAATTAACAGAGAAACTTTCCATAAACATTTCAGAAATGTTTCGCGAAGCGTCCAGACCTAAATAAACATTTCAGAAACAAAGAAATATTTCTTTGCTGTGGGCACACATTTAAAATTAAACTTCATATTGTCAATGAAAAAGAAAAATAGTTTTTCAGTGATTCTTATTATTTATTCTTATTAATTAATAATAAGTTTAATTTAAATTTACTACCGCCTTATCCTTCACTCTGCACTAAAAGAAAATAAATTATTGTTTTCTGCACAATACTTCATAAACATTTTCTATTTCCAGAAAAAGCAATTATTAAAAATAATTCCACTTGTGGATGGGCGCATCACAAAAGAAAATCCTTCGTTTAATAATTTCCCACTTCAGACAGACACATAGTATGTATATGTATTTATGTCAGGGCCACACCCTCTCGATATCCATGTATATTTACGTCTAAGCATGCTCAAAATACCCCACAACCACCAAAGCAATGCCTTAACCCATTCTCCTTGGTTCAGCATAAGAGCACAACTTAATTTGCAGCAATTGCAACATATTTGCAGAAAGGACTTAAAATCTTGACAACTTCTTTCCGGATGACATGCAATTTTCAGGAAAAGCTCTGAGGTTTTCCTTCCATTTCCACACACTACCGCCGCCGCACAAGGAAGCCGACCCAGTTTAAAAAGAAAAGGAAAAACCACCAACCCCACTTGGGTTACTGGATGGCTTGATTTGTTTTTCTGTTCGTTGGCTCGAACTAGGAAAATCCTTGAAAGAAAGAAAGGACTCTTACTCGCATACAAAGATAAGTACCACTATCCTTTCAATTATTTTCGAGCTCTAAAAGAGAGAGACGTATTGATCAAAAATGTATGAAGGCGCTCCACTGGCGCCCTTTCGATTGAATGGGCATTGAGCTGCAGAATGATTTCAGAAATTATTTACTTTACTTTTGGTGGCGCTACATAGTATGGGTGCTCTCTCCAGCTGGCTCCATCTCTAGCCATTTTCGAACTCCAAACTGTCATCACGGATGAGGTCTACCTTGACTTCTGACTCCTCCAGGTATGCCGTATATTAAATGCTTTTAAGGAGCAGGTATTTGTGATTGAACAAGGCTCCCGCAAACACAAATACACCCCTGTCTTGGAGCACATGTGCATATTGGAAAGATGATGAAGAAGTGTCGAGGTGTGTGCAGCGTCAAGCTTTTGTGGCATCCAAATACAAATTTGAGTGCTTTTGTGGTTCGACAGAAGCACCAGCAACGCACCGTACCGCTATATGAAAACGACAGACAACTATAGGAATCCACCAACCCTTAGTACAAATCTGGAATATTATTTGCGATATACCAGTTCGCCAAATGGAAGGGGGTGGCGGAGATGTGTTGTCTTACTTAAACGAAACCAACCACTTTCTTCCCATAGAAATAGCGCATAAGAGCCTTTGGCTAAATGTATGGCTGACAGCCGGATGAGGGGGTTTTCCGTGTCTCTTTTGCCATCCAGAAAGGGTGGTTGGTTCGGTTGGGATTTTTGTCAGTCTATTCGGGTGCTTCGATTTCTATTTCGGCTGAGGGTGAGTGGCTGGCTGGAAGACGAACGGTAATGTTGTGGGAAATTGCATTAATTATTCTATTAGCAGTGTAATACGCTCTTAATTGCATGATAAACTTTATTGCTTTTTGGTCGACCAGCCGTCATGGCATAGCAATTCCTTATTCGATATGAGGGTGGATTTTTTTTTTTTGGTCGGCTCACTGGGAGTTTGAACCTTAAGAGATAAAGGAGTTAGTGTGGAAGTCACTTTGCAGCCATCAAAAATCATTCAAAGGGATGTTGTAAAAACAAAACAGTAAAAAGTGGACCATAAAGGACATCACATGACCATCAGACATTAAGGGTCAAAAAGTAATGTGGTTCTCGGATTATCTGTGCAAATATTATGACAGGGGATGTTGTTTTTTTTATTCGGCATTTTGTCGGTAAAGTTGAAAACGTTTATTAAATTAAATAAAACGATCCCAATGATATCATACTCCGAGGGAATGTCAAATTGAGCCACATGGACATTTTTGAAAACCTAGATACCTATCGATAACATCAAATGGCAGTTATCTAGTAACACAACCTATGTTGTAGATTCAAAACCACAAGTGTGTGTACAAAGTAGATACTTCAAAACTTGTCCTCGTCTACAACAACAAGCCGCCTTAGTTCGAGATGAGGAAAAAGGTTAAATTTATTAGGATTTGTTCGACAAGTTGTGTATTTTGTTCCGAACCGAATTTGCTAAGTGCTTTTTCGTATTACTTGAGTTTTGTCAATCGTAAGATATCATTTTATTTTTCTCAAAACAGATATTATTGTCGGTGATAAATATCGCAGCGCGCGGTGTTGTATTGCTTAATGCTTTGACATTTTCTTACTCGTGATCACGATAGTTGTGATTCGTATATTTTATCTAAGCGAAGCTAAGCGCGGCGTCTTTTGTGGCGAAGGTGGTACAAGCAAGTGAACACAAATGGAAACATTTCAATTAGTTGCGACAAGGATCTCACAAGATTCAACAACAAACAATTGGCTGTGATATTGGATCGGTTTTCACTTTTTGCTAAGCTATGAATTCTGTGTTCAATTTGATAATATAGAGGAAGATTAGGGAGGCATTGACCTATTTAGTAGTTTTTTTCAGAAATACGTTTGATCGTAAAACTTGACAAATATGATTTTTTTTGTTTAATTGTAATCTTCCCAAACAGGATGGTAAAGATAATAATACTAAATAGTACTAAATTTGTTGAAATTTATAAATAATTTATACAATTATAATTATATAAATTACGTAAGTTTTAAAAAACGGTTTTTTTTCAAAACCTTCTCTATATCATTTTATAAGTTAGATTGTGATGAATTTTGGAAGGTAGATTCAAAAATGAAAATAATTCTTTTTATTAAAACGAATAATGACTTTAATCTAATAATTGTATAATCGTTGTCTTAAACCATTTTTAAACCCACTTTTCAACTGTTCGATACCGATATCGTTACTAAAAGCTAACTGCTTTGCTTCTTCATCTTGAAGCCGACAAAGGTTTTGATTTCAACTTGGACCACAAATCCCATTTCACTGTTTCACCTTAAAAGCTGTAGGGTATGCTGAATTCTTGTCTGTATGATGAGAATTGTCTCATTCAATAAATTCATTAAAGATTGAAATCATGAACGACCGCACCAAATTCAACTGCATATTGATATTAAATAGGTTTAAAATCATACGCTTTAAAAAACGAATTATTTATCACAAAAAAAATTCGAGAATTGTTGGGTTAACTTTAAAAAAAATGTTATTTTATTTTGGATCAACATAAAGCTGATCATTTAATTAATACAAAATATGATAAGTTTTAAGATTATTGAAAATTTAAAAAAAAATTGTTTAAAACATGAAAAGTAGGTACCGAAAATTCAAAAAAAAGTTATTTAAAACATGAAAAGTAGGTAACGTTAAGAAACTTTTCTTCCTGCCTAATTAAGCCTAAGAAATTTCTGTGGACAGAAATGTGAGTTAAATTAATAAAAAATGTGATAAGTTTTAAGATTATTGAAAATTCAAAAAAAAATATTTAAAACATGAAAAGTAGGTACCGTTAAAAAACTTGTTTTCCTGCCTATTTTAGCCTAAGAATTTTTTTTTGGAAAGAAATGTGAGTTCTATCAAAATTCAAATTTGACAATAAAAAAAAATAGCTTTTTAGTATGCAGTTTTCCTAAGTTTCCAATAATGACAATTAAAACATCATCTTCTTTCTCTTATCGGATCTTCATTAGGAAAATCACTGCAAAAAATGTGAGAATCAACTTTTTTTCTCGACATTTAAATTGCGTAAAAATTTTGTTATTCAACGCATTCGTTTACTTTCTCATAGTTTGTCTCTCTGTGAGAGAATTTCATCCTCACTCTTAAAAAATTTACAGCTTACCTTATTTAACCAAACCCACACAAGTAAACGAACAGAACTATTGATAGCTCAATCAATATTTTTACTAAAATCCTCATAAAATTTGAAAAATATTATAGTCTAAGATCCGGCCATACAACGACCTGCATCCAGCTTTTTAATGGATTAAAAGTATCAGATTCATCGGAAGTAAAATTTGCATCTTCCTCATCGGAAGATTCTTCATCATAGCTTTCTTTGTCTGTGGTTTCTACAATATCTTCTATTGTTAATGGTGTTTGGTCGCCAATAAAAGGCGTTGGTCTTAGATAATCATCTAAAAACCAACCGCAGTTTTCAGACTTAAGTTTTACGCATTGATGGTCTGTTGGACTAAGCTTGGAATTGACGAAAATAGTTCTTAAACATTTTTTTGTTGCAGTGATATCCAGCATGGTGGAATAGTGTTCGAACCAAAACTTTTAATTTTTTTTTTAAACTGTCGCTGCATATTTTTGATGAGTATTTTTTTTATAAAAATTAGTTATTGCGCCTCATTTACTCTAGTGCAGTTCTTTATGCCACACATACTAGCGTAAACTCTTGAACGGTGTCCCTTTTTCATCCATGAAAATATCGGCTTTAATAGTTAATGAAGCAAAAATTGTTTGATACTTTTAATTTGTGGAAAAAAATTTAAAACGTTTTAGTTTTTCTTTATTGTAAAATGCCGCCTTGTAATGGCAGCCTGTGAAAGCATAGAATTAGAAAGCGGGTAAGCTTTGGCATAGCTCGGAACCCAATTTTAACGCTAAATCAGTAAAATTAATGCAATCAAGGTGTTGGTTATTTTTCTTCTTTCTATATAGGAGTAGCACTGATGGCCAACAGTTAAAAAAATTTTCTTGTTTTGGATTATTGTTACTGAATTTGTATTTTCCCAATAATCAGCCAAAAACTTTACCAAAGCCTTTTTAAAATGGTAATTTTGAAGGCTTTGCAAAAAAATCTTTATGTCTGATTTGTTGGGGTCCTTTAAATTTGTACGGAATATCGAATTCTTTCCACTTTGACGTTCGCAATCTTTTTTTGACGGTGTCAAATAGCGATCAAAAATTAAATGGATTTCTGAAGCATTCGTTGAACATATTTTTACAATTATCGACTCTGCAATTTTATCAAAAGTTTGTGGCAAAGATGATCCGATCAGGTGTAAGTAATAAAATCCATCAATTTTTTCAATGTCTATTTTTTGGCTCAACATTTCAGTTTCCGATTTCAAAGTTTTCGCTAACGTTGATTTTACAGCTTTAAACATATCACCAGTACATGACAAAAGAGCAGGTGGCATTGGTGCTAATGGAAAAGTTAGGCAATGTTCTAAATTTATTTTTGTATCTATACTAACTGCCAGAAGTCGCCCAAATATGTCTCGTTCCATTTTGAGTAATACCTTTTTGCTTTTGGCTTTGTGTCATTAAAACTTTAGTGGTGCACTGACACTGAGAAGCGAAATTACAAATGTTGTTCCGTTTTATAGGTTTTTGGAATCTTCCGGTAGTTGAAGAGCATTCAGAAACAAAATTTAACTTTTGTTGATTGCCGGCAGTCTTGAAGTTAGTTAACCAGGAAATCAGCAACTTCTGCAGATGCAGCTTTACCAGTTGGAATATTAAATATTTTTATCAATTGTGTAATCAAATGTATTTATCGTATCTTTTATTGCTTGAATGATACTGTCTTGTCTAGGTTTTTTTGTCTTTCTTAATCTTGCCTTTTTGCAAAGACTGCGAAGTATCATCTTTTTTCGTTAATCCGATATTTTCTTTGACAGTAGTTAAAATTTTCGTCCTCATACTGTGCCCATCGTTGACGAGCAGATATTGAGTCTACAGCAAGGTTTTCAGTCAAATGATGGCTAGCATCAGCATTGATGGTCTGCTCTAGCATCAAGTCGACAGGTGATCGTGCAAAATTTGCTTTGGTTCGTCTTATTCCAAAGGCGCCTCGACGAAATGCTGCTACCAAAGGCGAATTTTCAGTATACAATTTAATAAATAAGTTACTCATATATAAAAGAGACCATCTAGCATAGTTTGGCTGGTAAACACAAAAAATAAATCAGAGATGTTGAAAATCGAGTTCATGTACAGTTCGAAGTTACTGGTGCGGATGCTTCTTGAAAACCGATTCCATATGGCTTAATCCAACAGACCCTCAATGCGTAAAACTTAAGTCTAAAAACTGCGGTTGGTTTTTAGATGATTATCTAAGACCAACGCCGTTTATTGGCTACCAAACACCATTAACAATAGAAGATATTGTAGAAACCACAGACAAAGAAAGCTAGAATATTTAGAATATTTATTTATTTATTTTATACCTGAATTTATTCAAGCTTTATTTTAGATGTTACAAAAAATAGTGTGAAAGCTAAAATTTAACATTTTTAATATGAAATTCATGGAAAAAAATTCAATTATGGAACTTGACCAATTAACAAAAGGATATTTATAGTTAAAAAACAAAAAAAAAAACATAATGTACAAAAGAAGAACATAATATATGTAAAAAAAATATAAAAATGAAAAATAATGCTATGATGAAGAATCTTCCGAAGAGGAAGATGCAAATTTTACTTCCGATGAATCTGATTCAGAATAATAGATAAGATTGTTTTTTAATTAAATTACCTCTGTATTTGAATTTTTTTTAAATTAAATTTGTGTTTAAAACGCAAGATCCTCATTACATTGTTTATTGTTTATTTTTTTATATTTTTTTTAACATTTTTTTTAACCAGGCAACCCTATATCACCGTATTTGCAGTGAAATTACCTTCATCTTGACATAAGTTTTATTTATTAAACAGACGGGTGCAAATTATTAGTACGGCCTTACTTTTTTTGCCAACCCATAGTTGTGACGGGATAAAAATAGTCAACCTAGTATTCGCATATTCAATAGGCTACATACTTTCAATTAGTAGGTAGTTTGTCCATTAAACAGACTGGTGCAATGTCTAAAAAGAAAATTATTTTTAATTAAAAAAAAGGTATCCTTGACTTACATTTTTTAGACAACCTATTTGCAATGTATTACTTGACCAATTAAATTTGATATAAAAAACTTTTCATCCATTAAACAGCTGGTTGTAGGCCGTTGTATGGCAGGATTTCCTACTATTAAGGGAATAAAAAATTTTATTTGATTTTTTAAACTTGTGATTGTTTGAAAAAACTACGTAAAATAGTTTTCAACGGACAAATTTAAACGCCATTTTATTTCTTTGAAAAATGTAAAAAAGTTTGATTTTTTTCAAAATCGTAGGAGCGGTTTTTAAATAAAACGGTTTTATTTAACAACTTTTTTCAAAAATCAAAAACAAGGGTACCTAAGAACTTTTAAACCACATTTTTAAAACAATTTACTAATCGATTTTTCAAAAACACAAACAACATTTGTTTGTTTTTGACAATCTAAAATTATTCCTTGCAATATTTTTTTAAACTTATCATACATTTCATGGTTTAAATTCATTGAACCATTGCATTTATAAAGTCAGAAAACAAAAAAAAAAAAAACATTTGAAAAAAATCATTAAGATAGTTAAAGCCATTTTCGAGAAAAACCTTTTTCTTAACGGTTCCATGGAAGCTACCTTTACTCCTTGTAAGTTAACCATTTAGGGAATCACATAAAAACCTTAAGTCCGAGGTTTAAAGGAAATCTATTATCAGCTTGCCAAAGGCAAGAAAAAAAGAAAACAATGGTTAAAATCGTACCTCCATAGGACAAATTTACTTTGACCAAAGACCAAACTTCTAAGCTAATTGTATGACATTACTTTCCAGTGTTTTTTTTTATTTAAAAAGTTTTTCTTAAAAACATTTTTTTATTCGTTTTATTCTTAAAATGCCTCGGTGATTATTTTTATACATGTAATGATTTTTAAATGTGGCTTGTTGTTGTGTTTAATCTTATATTCTTTTTGTTCGTTTAATATTAAGAAAATCATGCTTTCAACTTGGAGTATAAATGTCATATATTTTCAGATCAAAAATTTAAAAAATAACGTTTAATATTTTGGGGTCAAACTTGTTCATGTATTCTTTTTTTACAATAAAAATTAACACAAATATCAACAAAAAAAATTAAAAGTCCTTATAAAAATAAATTTAATAAATTTATGGGTGCGACAGCTCCTTAAGGAGCCAAGGCCTAGTGACAAGAAGAAAGGGACATACAGTTTACCGCTGAGTCCGAACGGCTGCATGATATGCACTTTTTAGAGACAAATTCTACTCTTGTCAATTCCTCGCAAGAGGCAGTACCCCGGAAAAGAAGGTGGCTATGAGCAGGATTCGAACCCAGGCTCATTCGCTTAGCAGTCCGACACACTAACCACCACTTAGCTACGGGGCACTACAAAGCCCTTATATTTATGTATTTATTTAAAATTTAAAAAAATAAGTACCTACACACATATAATCATGTCGTTCAATGTATTTAAAATATCTGTAGATGAATACAAAAAAACACGTTTTCCTTTTATAAGGTAAGATGTCCGTGATTAAATTTCTTTAAAAAAAAGAAATTTAAAAAACCCAAGAATTTTATAATGTATTCTTAAGACTTAATTTTCGGCAAATATGTCGATAGGCAGCACAATCTAAAAGAAAAACAATTAGAACAAATAATTGTGCACTCCCTCCGCATCGTTTTTCTTACACTCACGTTATATTTCTCTATGAAAAATGTTACCTGTTGCTTTTACGTAACAAAAATAAAAACCCTTCTCAATAATGTTTTCTTTTTGCATTAAGAAACAAGTTCATAATTTGCAACTCCAGCAAAAGGAATCTTGGATCAGCCTACCTGACAAATCCTTTAATGAAATTTGTCAACAGAAGATTAATTTCGAGTTAAGTTATACAAAAAATGCATGCTAATCCTATTTCCCTTCATAAATACCTTCTTATTGAAAATAGGTGCATAGGTATCCTTCAATTGGGTTTTTCCCTTTTACAGGTAGGATCTCACCTGTGACTTCGAGTGCTCTGTACACAGGACATTCCGTATTCAAGCCTGTTTTTCTTTCGACAACGCCGCTTTACCAATGTTCCGCGAAGGTATCTCTTCCAGATACCATTCCATTATATTTTCTGACTTCTTCCAAGGATATTTCCTAAAACTATAAAGAAACAGGTTTATTATCCAAAATACGACCCAAAAAGTCAATCTTTATCCATGGTAATCCCTTTACGCTATTCTATTGAGTGTGAATGGTCTTTTGTTAAACATCAAAGAAACAGGATGATTAGCAACAAATGACAGTTATCCTGTTAAAATTTTCTTTTTGAAGGATAAGTATCGTTTCGGCTTGCGATCAAACAAACATTTTCAATTTCTTTACCTGGTTTATAATTTTGTAAGAAAATTTGTTTCTTCAATTTCAAACGTTTACTTTTTGCTTAGAACCTTGACCAATAAAGATTCAAGGTTTGAAAAATAGAAGTTTTTCAACACGGTTTGAAAATATTCCAAATATTGACAAACAGTTGTTGGAAATACACTTAACAATATAACCGAAATAATATAAATAATTTAAGAGATGCCGTGTTGTTCAGTTTACAAATTATTAAATACCCACTGTGATGTAATTGTTTAACAGTCTTAGAATATATAATTTTATCTTTCAAGTCAACGTCAATATTAAAAGTCATCCCCTTGAAATTTTCAAAACTAATAAGAGGCCATGATCTTCCACAAAAGGTCGGGTGATGGAAAAAAGTTTGGACTTTAATACCCCAAATAAGCATGTTTTTATTGACTTTAATGTCAACTTCGGTAGCCAGCGTAGGACTTGAAAAATCCACGAGAGAATTTGGCATCCCAAATAAATTAACAGGACTTTGTAGGTTAACCACGATCAACATTACAAGTTAAATTATATTAAACGAATTGCTGTCAAGACAAATGCATTTGTTTAAGATTTACTTCCTTCCAAATCAATATGAGTTTGTTAGATCGGGAACTTTATTGTTATAGGAGTCTGAACAGGTCCAACCGTTGAGGTCATTAGTATTCCCTTGCAGCGTGACTTCGACAAAATTCAGCGATATTATGATGACTGGAAGTTGAAAACCAGCGTCCAAAAATGTCGAAATTTCCGGCTTAGAACCCCGCAGTGTCAAAGGATTCTTTTGATACGAGAAATAATAATTATTGGTTCAAGCTATGCCGATGATTGCCTTTTATGGAAAACATGTGTGGTTTATTGTTGCACCATCTCAAAAGGAAAAGATTTGTGGGTTCGAGATTTAGCCTAAGCGGCTAAATCCCGCCTGAGGCATTTCTCTATTTAGACAGTCAAGAGTTGTTACATAGTGGATCGGCAATTCAACTGATTTCTCACGTCGTTGTTTTGGATATCCGCATGCGTACCTCGGCTTCGCCGAAATCAATGATTGCCTCACGTTAACTTCGGACAGCTATGATAATGGAATAGTACCTTGTTTTCAATCCCAATGTGGTCAATGAGATGGATAAAGTTGTATGATCAGGAGATCGCCATGTACCTTTTTGAATTTTGTACCTTCAAAGATACCCTCCCACCATAGCTTGGCGTTCAACTTCCCTAGAACAATTTTAATATAAAAGCTAGTGCGCTATATGATCATATGTCTTGTCCAAGAGTTCAAAAGATATCTTTGGTGTCATCGCATTAGTTTTTATTTTATTTCTATTTAATTATATATAATATAACTTAATTTAAATAAATTAAATTTAACATAATTTAGTTTCCTATCATTTTATTTTATTTTGTTTTATTTAATTTTATTTTATTTTATTTTGTTATTTTATTTTATTTTGTTTTATTTTATTTTATTTTATTTTATTTTAGTTTATATTATTTTATTTTTTTTTGTTTTATTTTATTTTATTTAATTTTATTTTATTTTATTTTATTTTATTTTATATTATTTTATTTTATTTTATTTTATTTTATTTTATTTATTTTATTTTATTTTATTTTTTTTTTATTTTATTTTATTTTATTTTAGTTTATTTTATTTTATTTTATTTTGTTTTATTTGATTTTATTTGAATTTATTTTATTTTATTTTTTGTTTGTTTTATTTTATTTAATTTAATTTAATATTTTTATTTTATTTTATTTAATTTTATTGTATTTTATTTCATTTATTTAATTGTGTTTAATATTTTTTATTTTAGTTTATATTATTTTATTTTTTTTATTTTAATTTTATTTATTTTATTGTATTTTATTTTATTTTATTTTTTTATTTTAGTTTATATTATTTTATTTTTTTATTTTATTTTATTTTATTTAATTGTATATAATTTAATTTTATTTTGTTATTTTATTTTAATTTATTTTATTTTTTTTTATTTAATTTTATTTTATTTTATTATTTTATTTTATTTTGTTTTATTTGATTTTATTTGGATTTATTTTATTTTAATTTATTTTGTTTTATTTTATTTTATTTTATTTAATTTTATATTTTTATTTTATTTTATATTATTTTATTGTATGTTATTTTATTTATTTTATTTTATTTTTTTTATTTTAGTTTATATTATTTTATTAGTTTTAATTTTTGTATTTTATTTTTATTTTATTTATTTTTAATTTTATTTTATTTTGTTTTATTTTATTTTATTTTATTTTTTTATTTTAGTTTATATTATTTTATTTTTTAATTTTTTTATTTTATTTTATTTTATTTACATTTATTTTATTTTATCTTATTTCATTTTATTTATTCAAAATTCAAAAAATACACTGAGATTTTGATTTCTGACAAATCCTGATTAGCAGTTAATTCCTGTACAAATAATTCGATATAGTCCATTAGCTTCTAGCCCCGTCACGGTATTAACTCTTCCATTAGCGTTCAGAAGTGGGATATTTGCGATACAGTTAGTTGAACGAAACTCCTTTCGAGAGGGAAGAGAACAATTCTATTGAAGGATGGTGGAGCTTACTTAATTATGGAAAATCCTTTTTACTCCTTTCAAAAATTTTATGAAAATTTGATTTATCCTTTCATTTGATGATGATGCCGGTGAGAACATGGCATCTCCTTATGCGAAAGGGTTGTCAACAGCTTCAATCGTTGACGAAGGGGTTGGGGTTGATGTTAGGTTAGACACATTTTTTTTTTTTAATTTATACTCTTTTGTGATGAAACATGACTAAGACTAAGACGATACAAAGACGACAAAGAACGGAGTGGAAATTATAAATTATGACAAAGAATAAGGCGTATGATGGATGATGGAGGTTAATACTCTCCAAGGAAGCAAAAGATGAATAAATTCGTCGATAATTGAGTTGCGGAATCCTTTAAGTTGGAAGATCAAACAGTTGACAGGAGCCATTTAGGGCAGGGGTTAGTTGTCAAAGTATAAGGGTGTGAATTTCTTTAAACTGATGGCTACAATATTGAATTATTTTTGTTCCTTTTAGAGGAGCAAAGGCAATTCAAATCAGTATTTTCCCCGGAGCACATGGAAAAGTAAAAAGAATTTCCATAAATTTGGAGAAATAAAAGTTTTCTGAGGATTCTCATCGATGATATAAAACTTCTTAAAGATATCTGATAAAAAACATCTCCAAGGACATTCAGCTCAATGTTTGTAGTATATTAACTTCTTCCTATGCCAATTTACCTACTCAAAGACATCTACTCAGATATTTATAATTTATCGTTTCTAATAGTAGCGGACAGTTTGTAAATCGAAAAGCCAGATAAAAAACTCCAATAAGCCGATTTGTATATTTTTCCCATTTGAATTGGGGAGGTCTATCGTCGTAAAGAAAGGACACGTCGTCGCCATCGCCAGGACACACAACTTGACCAGAATGCAGAGAGGATAACAATTTTTTTTGACCACTTTTATTACAACCGGATCTTTGGTTCTTATTTTATTTTAGTTATTCTTGCTCACAACTGTTTACTATACGATAAAAAGGACGATAGTGACTTTTAGTAGATTTGGTTCTTTTTCAAGTTGAACATCCTGACTCGCACATCCCACTCCCAGCTATTTATTGTGTTCCTGTGTGGACCAAGCATATCATACATTATGCAATCCACATTTTGTGCTTGTGCGCTTAACTTTAGATGATAAGTTACTTTGAATGTCCTTAAAATATTTATATTCGTATCAGAATTGCATGATTTGAAAGTCCTTACAAAGGAACTGGTCTGGTAATAGTAAAAAAATAGGACTTAAGCTGTCATATATGCAAGCTTTATACACAAACACACTTACATGTAGAATTGGATGGTTTTCGTTAGAAAGGAACTAACATCGTCAAATCAAGGATGATAAATCAAGGAATATAAATATAATCGAATTTTTATTGTTACAAGCTGCTTACAACTATTTCCGGTCAATAGGTTTAAAGAAAACGACAGACCGACCTGGACGCCGGGCGTCCTTTCTTTGTGAAAATCTTCTGTAGGACGGATGGTTCTTGGGTATATTATGTTTCGTCTTAAGGAGGCGGAAAGGGTAGCTTCACAAGGACTTACCCTACATTATATTTTAACTGCGTGGTTAGGTTTTGCTTTTTGGTATTATTATTTTTAATACCCAGATTGGTCATCGATCGGCCAAATTGCCTTATGAATATGTTATCAACCTAATTTGGCAATAAAAATCTAAAGAGGTCTCCAAAAAGGATATTTTTTTATCGGACATTTAGAAATAATATTGGATGATTCGTAATACTGTTGAGCATAAGTAGATGACTTGTCATAAAGATATGACTTAGGGGTTTTTTTTTGATGAATTTCTTATTTAGTTTTTATTGTTAGGGAAATTCAAGCTTTTTGAAAATTTTCGGAATTTTATTTAGATGTTCCATTTAAAGGAACGATACGATCAATTTTTTTAGAGTAGGCACTTCAAACAGGCTTAGAAGTCTCAAAAGGTCGACATTAAAAATGCTTATTTTATACTGGCGAACCCACCCGGCGTTGGTCGGGTATAAAATACATTTTTCTGGATCCAACAACAGGGTTACTTATTGCAAGCGAGTTAACCATATTAATACATTACCCAGAATTTTTTTTAAATCGTTCAAATCACAATTATAAATTGTAAAATACAGGGAAAACCTCATTTTCCAATATCTCCTGCCCAGTGCTGCTATCAGACTGACAGACTGACAGACTCACAGACTCACAGAATCACAGACTGACAGACTGACAGACTGACAGACTGACAGACTGACAGACTGACAGACTGACAGACTGACAGATTGACAGACTGACAGACTGACAGACTGACAGACTGACAGACTGACAGACTGACAAACTGACAGACTGAAGACTGACTAGTAACTTTTAGGCTTCTCTATGATCGTTATGTCATGTTTGATTGTTATCTCAATTTTTTTTATATTCACGAATCCTAAACTTGCCTTAGTACCTATAATTGCAAGTAAAAATATACCAAACTTAGAACTTAGCACTTAAAAGCATCGACGCCTTGGACAAAACATCACAATAGATAGACCAGCTCTAATTTTGAGGAAGTTAGAGAATTTGTCTACCACGGACTCCGCTTTTAACTCAGAGAATAACAGTAGCGCTGGGATCAAACGAAGTATAACTCTCTCCAATTCGTTCTAAGAAGACACATAAGTAGAAAGGCCTTTTCTCCGGCAACTAAAATGTCCTTTTGTGGAGAACTAGCCAAAAGGATAAATGTCCAACTTCTCAGATAGCTGGGTCATGTAGAGCGGGTAGATGCTATGATCGAAAAATCTTCGATTCCACCTCGGACCAAGATGTAGTAGAGGAAGACCGAGACTCTGGTAGCGCACGCAAGTGGATGAGGACCTCGACCGATTTCGACTGTAAAACTGCTGCCCAAGGACCAAGCTGGCTGTAGAAACTTGTTGGTTGAGGTAGGTAGGATTCATAAAAATTGTTCAAAAACCAATCAATAAATATTCAAAACAAAAGCTTAACTCTCATTTAACTCTTTTACGTAAATCGTTTTAAAATCTATTTCCCCCCTCAATTGTCTTCTTGAATTATAAATTTTTCCAATGCCAACCGCATTCAGCAGCTTGAGCAAAATAATATTCTGAATAAAAAAAAAATTAAACAAACATTACTCGAGTTGATTAAGAGAGCTAAAAAGTTTACCTTTTAAGTTTTGCTAAAGCGACACTTGAATTTGTTTGCCAAACAATTCATGTGGCCTGTTTTTGTTCGCTACAGTGGCACCACACACTCAACTCCTCGTCCCACTCCATTGACCCGGGAATTATTTTAATAAAGGTGCTTCACTCGTTACCCAAGCTACTTAGCCCTGATTCACCCAAATATTATGTCGGAAATGGCACAAAAATTCATTTAAACCCTCATGTCGTCCATGTTGCAAATTCCCTGAATGCCCGTGGCCTTTTTCACTACACTACTCGTTGGGTGAGGGTGTGTATGGGTTTTGTTTACCTTAAACAAATTAGAAAAACAAATTTGTTTGACCATCGTTCTAGAACGTGATTATCTATGGCGCGATATAGATAGATAGATAGAAAGATAGATATGAAGAGGTAGCGATGGTGGAGCCGTGGAGCATGGATGGATGTGGCAGAGGCGGACGGGGATTTCAAGTGCATTTGGTCGCTCTTATCGGGGAATTTTGAAAAGTTTTTCAAGTGGCGGTCCTGTTTGAGCCCACCGATTGATGGCGATGTCGATGTCGATGTGATGACACCGCAGATAGTGTGTTGTGGCAGATATATAGATAAACCGAAAAGAAAAAGTTAATTAGATTAAAAGGTTGTTCTTCATTTTTCAATAGGCCACTGAGATTTTAGAACGCAATTGGTTTATAATTGGTTTGTGTGTCGTGTTTGCTTTTCTAATCAAATGGAATGGCTATTATATCTATTGACGTGCTTGCCAACTGTGATTTTGTTGTGTTTGTATAAGATTTTGTATCTTCAACTTGAGATGAGTGCAATGGAGGAAGTTCTGATTGTCTGATTGAGGGAAATGGAATTTTCAAATATGGAATGGATAGGACATTTGTAATTATTCGTTTTGGCTTATAATTGGACAAATGTATATGTGGGATCAGGTGCGGATTAGGACATCTTTTTTTGCCCTACGCAGAGCTGTAAATTGCCGCCTTTCCCCTTCTTTTTTTACTCACCTAGTTTTGTTCACGTACATATATATAAAAATATTAAAAAAATGATACCCATAAAGCGTTCTGATCAATCGGGAAATAATTGGAGTACCGTTTAGTTGCATAAGGATGAACATTATTGTGCCATACATAATATCGAAACAGTGTTTTAGAATAGCAGCCGTCATACAAGCTGATTTTAAGTTGCTGCAATATGAAGGTATAAGTGCATTAACTGACAAGGATTTAATTTTTGTATTTACAGAATTAAAGGAATATTTAATTTTACCATGCGGGTAGACGAAGTTGGTTCAAAAAGGCAAGTCTCTCGTGATATTTATTGGTATTGAACTCGATACCTTTTTCTAGATTTTTGAAGCCACTTTAATGGCATCGTACGAACTCGTATCTCTTACCTGCTTCATTTAGTACAGAATCAATCCGCAGTCAGTAGTTGACCTGGCTAAACTACATGTACTATTTCGTCAAAAATTTTGCTAACATATCTTCAGAAATCTAATTTAGACATGTAATTAATTTTACTTTTATCCAACGCTCTCTGAAAAAAGTTCCTTTGCTTTGTCATGTCAGTCGGTTGAACTGGAATTTAAGATCAAAGCTTTGTTCTCAAAACAAAATATCGGCTTACAGCCCCAATCATAAATTTTTTGGATTTTGAAATGAAATCTTAACGAATCCTCAATGTTTATATGCTTGTTTGCCATTTAAATAACTTGTTCCATATGTAGTTTCCTCCAGTTTTGCATATTTAGTTGTCAAGGTTCTTTCTCATTTGAATGCCCCACCTAGGCCTGAGTCTTCTTCTCTTGCCGGATAGCTGTGTTTTTCTTCCAATTTTGTCAATATCGTTGGCGTTGCGAGTAATTCAATGCACTTTTGAAAGATCCTTGCTCCGCGGCTTAGTGGTTAGTGTGTCGGACTGCTAAGCAAAGAGCCTGGGTTCAAGATCATCTCATAGCCACCTTCTTTTCCGGGGTACTGCCTCTTGCCAAAAACTCACAAAATCTCCAAGAGTAAAAATTTATTTCGAACTCGGCTGTAAATTGTAGGCCCCTTCCATTGTTGCAGAATAACATCACACACACATGAATGGTTGAGAGTATAAGTCACTAGGCCTTGGCACCTTAAGGAGCTGTCGCACCAATAAAAAAAAATTAAAGATCGTACCCTTGGTGTTGGCATGATGGATCTGCATTATTATTTCAAGTATGATATGAAAGACTTCGCCCTGTCTATTTTTTGACTTCAAAGGTTTTGGTCGGCCATTATCCACAGGCAGACGAGTTTGGTGGAGATTCCAAAACTGCACATTGTTGTGTCTGTAAATGCTGTGGTATGCGGCTTTGAAATCGATGAAAAGTTTGTGAAAATCGTTTTGATGTTCCTATGGGTTTTTTTCCAATAATGGTCAATAATGGACTTTTCTATCAGGTTGTTGACAAATGGCGCTCACGCAATATAGAAGAAAAGATTTAATGGCGATATTGAGAACATAGTTCAAAGGGTCTTCTTTCTTAAGGATCGAGCATATAATGCTGATGTTCTTTTCATTCGGGCATGCTTTCTTCTTACCATATCTTGCTTATGGGTTGGTGCTTGGTTGATATACTTCTAACCCAGTCATCGCATGCAACTTAGAAGAGTTAAGCAACCAGGCCATCAGCTTAGCGGTTTAATTGGTCATAAGCTTAGATATTGCTATAGCTGTACTTCGACCACATCGGGTGCGCGAAATTATTTCTTCTTTTTCACCGAGATAGAATGGCTCAGTAATTCATTCTGCCTTACAGCGGAATAATTTTTGTCATCAGTGTTTATTTGGTTGTTTATTTGAGGTTGTTTTCCATACATTTTTCCAACATTGACTGCGATTACACACGATGCTCACTTGATCGTCTTTTCAGGTTTGTTCATACATTTTACAGCTTCACATTTGTTATAATTTGTTCTATGAAAGTATATATGCAGAAGTTCCGATCCACCCAGGTGATAAGATCCTCCATCAATTTCGGCACTAATAAATAAATATTAAATCATTATTAACATGGCTTTGATTGAGAGTTTCAGAAACAGCCCGCCGGGAGGAATTTTGGCGAACCTGGCGTTTTTTTATGCGATTGCAGCCGTCCGACGTTAAACTTCCTCACAATATAACCACTTCTTGGCGTTCTTCGGAATATAAACAGCTGTATCTTGGCTGCAACGAGGTAGTGATGTTAAATAAATTTGTCCCTCGGAAAGTTTGACACCCGCGATGCTGAAGCAGTGCGAAGTGGTCAATCTAGTTTACCAGGGGATTGGTCAGGAGATTGCAATGTACATTTTGGAATAATGAGGTGTCGAAATTGCGTACTAGCTACTACAATATTTCGATTCTCCGCAAATTCAGTTAGCCGTTATCGAAAGAAGTGTCGTAAAGGCAGTGTTTCCAGTCTCGACCACCCGAAATACCCTCTCCCTGACTTTAACTTTAACAGAAAGTAAAATTTGTTGTTCTGATTTCGTTCACAAGATTCGTCATCAATGAGTTCGTCTGCCCCGGAATTGGCCTCCAAGATTGTGCGATTAAACGCTGCTAGACTATTTTCTGTGGGGATATATGAAGTTGTTAGTCAACGCCAATAAGCCCGAAACGATTGACCACTTTGAGGACAACATTCGCCGCGTTATTGCCGATATACGGCCACAAATGTTGGAAAAAGTCATCGAAGAATAGGACCGAAGAATAGATTAGATTACGCCCGAGCCAGCCTTGGCGGGCATATGCCAGAAATCATATTTAAGTTATAATGCCAGAAGATTATCTTATAATAATATAAGAATACATTTAATTTCATGTCAATTTAAAAAAATAATCTTTGTTTTTTCTCTTTCAAAGTTCTATACCTTTGAAAAAACACCCTTTATCTTGTCAAAAATATTTTAATACACTACCAAGTATTTAAAAAAAAACACCTTTCAAAAATTAACTTACTAAACATAATTATCATAAGGGTTTTAATGTTAAAGTACTAACATTTTTAATAACCAAAAACCATTAACAAACTTGTACAGAAAAGTTAAGATAAAGCTTACCCAACTTTCCATTCAGATATCTCACAAAAGAATATTATAACATATATCAATAGCTACCCCATTCCTAGCTCACCGGATGTAGAACTTGACGAGACCATCATCAGCATCCGAGTAGGGTTGTTTAGCAGCGCAAAGTATATGAATATATATACCAACCACGATATAACTCAAGAGTGGCCATACGCGTCTTATCTCGCTGTGAGCCATAAATGCAAAACACACCGTTAACAATGGAAAAGGTGTCAAATTCAATTAACCACCTCGCTGTAATGTCCTGACGTACATTTTACGCACACGCAATATTTTTGCTCATCATCCTTGTTTCTGACTCATTTCGGATCATTATTCGTTTTTTTTTCAATGCTCTGCTTAAAGTGTATATATTGCAAATAAAGGGGCGTTTATCGCGCAGATAACGACACTCCTTCTAGGACCTAAAAAAAAAAACAGGATACCCAGCAACAACAACACCCAATTGAGTATTCATTTCCGTGCTCATCTCTAAGCTCGCTGACTCTGATCCTTAAGATGGAGAAAAAAGGACTGGATACCAAAATAAGGAAAAAAAACAACAAATCTTTCGCTTTTTCTAAGAAGCCTTGGAAGGGGATCAGACGATGAATAACGGTAGGGAAAAAAATAGGAGAACGCAGGCGCTGTGTTAACATTTTTGGTATATCCTCGATACACATAACAGCAAGGATTTTCCTATATATATGTAGGCACTCTTAGCAAGGACGTTATGCTGTATTCCTCAAAGCCATAGAGGACTAAGGATTTTAACGATGAGGGACACGAAGGGGAGCCCAAAGTCTCCTATATACTCGATACAGTAAGCAGAAAGATGTTTCGACGGACACACAAAATCTGAGATAGAAAGAGAATGAGAAAAAAGTTAAATGAACTTTTCAAGGATATTGCATGGATTTTCTTGGTGTATTCTTGTTCAAGTGTGAGAGATTCGTTTTATTTAATTGGATTTGCTATTTTAATAGCTTGTTTTTTCGAGACTCGATCCGCCCTTCTGCTTCTTAATTTTGAACTTAAATGAAAGATTTAATGATATGGTACTTAATAAATATGTATTTGTAGATGAATACTTATACTTCCAAAGCATATGGCAGTGAAATCCCAATATAACAAGCTGTGGATTGGCCAAGGATATCCTAATTCATATTCCAAACGTAAGTATTTTAAGGTACCTACATATTATGTTATGTAAACAGTCAATGTATCTGTGTATGTATCGCTTTAATCTTTATTTAGCATGTTTTTATTCATCAAATCAAAGTTGCCGGCGATTTCAAAATGGCTGCCATAATTCCTATGCGAGGCTTGTTTCAAATCATCAGCGAATAAAAGAATACATTGTTATTCGCTGATGATTTTCAAAACCAGCCTCACATTACCTAGCTATTATGGTTTTGAACAGAATAGTTGAAAAAATCGCACGATTTAGATTAAAAAAAAAAAAAAAAACTATAAATTTATCACTAACGCCGTATAGCGTATTAAAGATTACTTTTATTTATATCCGAAATACAAAATAAATTTTGCATATACCCAATCTCACACCTCCTCCAAATCCTATAGTGACTCCAAGCAGGGGGGTTGCAGGGGACAGTATGCCGGCCCCTTATCTATCTTACTGTCTGTAAACCGTAAACTTTAATACACCATTATGGCGCTAGTTCACATTTAGGTGAAATTAATTCTCACAAAAAAGTTAAATCTTTTCTCAGTATTGGTGGGAATTTACTTCACAAAAAAACTAGTTTTATTTATTTATTTTATTTTTATATTTTATTTTATTTATTTCTTATAACAATTTTAAAATAATCAGATATAATATACACTCATATTTCAAAGAAAAATACAAGAAAAGTTAATCACATTCATTATTTTAAGGTTGAAAAAAAAATAGTTTTGAATGCCACAACAGATAACTATAAGTTTACAATATTAAAAAAATTATAGGGTGGGGTGACCCTCAAAGAATTCCAAAATAGCTTTATGAAATTTATGTTTAAATAATACAAAATTCTTAATATAATCAAATAAACGCCAATAGCAATACAAGCAAATAAAAAAAAATAATAAAATGTTAATAAAGAATAAACCAAAACATTACAAATAACGGGTGATTTTTTAAGAGCTTGAAAACTTTTTTTTTAAAAAAAACGCATAAAATTTGCAAAATCTCATCGGTTCTTTATTTAAAACGTTAGATTGGTCTATGACATTTACTTTTTGAAGATAATTTCATTTAAATGTTGACCGCGGCTGCGTCTTAGGTGGTCCCATTCGGAAAGTCCAATTTTGGGCAACTTTTTCGAGCATTTCGGCCGGAATAGCCCGAATTTCTTCGGAAATGTTGTCTTCCAAAGCTGGAATAGTTGCTGGCTTATTTCTGTAGACTTTAGACTTGACGTAGCCCCACAAAAAATAATCTAAAGGCGTCAAATCGTATGATCTTGGTGGCCAACTTACCGGTCCATTTCTTGAGATGAATTGTTCTCCGAAGTTTTCCCTCAAAATGGCCATAGAATCGCGAGCTGTGTAGCATGTAGCGCCATCTTGTTGAAACCACATGTCAACCAAGTTCAGTTCTTCCATTTTTGGCAACAAAAAGTTTGTTAGCATCGAACGATAGCGATCGCCATTCACCGTAACGTTGCGTCCAACAGCATCTTTGAAAAAATACGGTCCAATGATTCCACCAGCGTACAAACCACACCAAACAGTGCATTTTTCGGGATGCATGGGCAGTTCTTGAACGGCTTCTGGTTACTCTTCACTCCAAATGCGGCAATTTTGCTTATTTACGTAGCCATTCAACCAGAAATGAGCCTCATCGCTGAACAAAATTTGTCGATAAAAAAGCGGATTTTCTGCCAACTTTTCTAGGGCCCATTCACTGAAAATTCGACGTTGTGGCAGATCATTCGGCTTCAGTTCTTGCACGAGCTGTATTTTATACGGTTTTACACCAAGATCTTTGCGTAAAATCTTCCATGTGGTCGAATAACACAAACCCAATTGCTGCGAACGGCGACGAATCGACATTTCACGGTCTTCAGCAACACTCTCAGAAACAGACGCAATATTCTCTTCTGTACGCACTGTACGCATTCGTGTGGTTGGTTTAATGTCCAATAAAGTAAACTGAGTGCGAAACTTGGTCACAATCGCATTAATTGTTTGCTCACTTGGTCGATTATGTAGACCATAAATCGGACGTAAAGCGCGAAACACATTTCGAACCGAACACTGATTTTGGTAATAAAATTCAATGATTTGCAAGCGTTGTTCGTTAGTAAGTCTATTCATGATGAAATGTCAAAGCATACTGAGCATCTTTTTCTTTGACACCATGTCTGAAATCCCGCGTGATCTGTCAAATACTAATGCATGAAAATCCTAACCTCAAAAAAAGCACCCGTTATAAGATTCAAGGGCAATATAATTTAAGGAAAGAAGCCACATTTTTATATATTTTAAGAAAGTTCCAAGTGGGGTTATTGTCCCAATAAATTGAGGTGCATATTAAATAGCCGATAAGACATAATAGAACAAAAATTACGATACGCAGTCGTACGGAAAGGAGGTACATATAGAATAATTGAAAGATTTCCACGAAGGTTGTAACGAAAATTAAGATTACCAGACTTTATACAAACAATTTTAAGCACCTTGAAACAATACAGATGACGAACAGGGAGAATTTTTAACTCACAAAACAAAAGAAAACTAGAGTGTCTACGAGACTACGAGACGACAAATTTGTCAAACAACATATTGCTGCAAAATCAATAAAGGTTGAATTTTGTTATTATACACACCGCGCCAGCAAGCAATACCGTACTGTAACTTAGATTGAATACCCAAGTAAATTGTTTTTAATAACCTAGTTGAGCATACGTAACGTAAAAAATAAATATGACGCAGAGTACAACGGAAATACTTTTTCAAGGAGTCAGTGTGATTTTTAAAACTCATCTTAGAATCTAATATCAGTCCCAAATATTTAAACTCATTGACATTCTCAACTAGGAAACATTTATTACAACAAGACAAGTCACAAAAAAAAAAGAAGGAGAAGAAGGAGAGGAGATACCAGACAAACATTGGCATGAGAGTAGTTTGAATCTATTACACTCAGGTGCGTGGAAATAAACGTTTGCATCCAAATAACTAGATGGAGATAAGCTGTAAAACATTATCTTGGTTTTTGGGCTTATCACTAAACTGTGTTCATAGAACTAAAGTCGCAATAAGTCAAGATCCCAATTAATATATATGACATTAGGTCTAAGGGACTATTTGTACCATAGGAGAAACCAATATCATCGGCAAAAGCAGTTGGTGAACCCTTGAAATCAAGAGCAAAGAGAGAATTAATATACACTAAGAATAAAATTGGACCCATGACAGAGCCTTGTGGAACTCCTAAATTGGAAAATCTTATATCACTCCTTGTGTCATCTATCTTCACTCCTTGCAATATATTTTCAAGGTAGGACCTAAACCAGCTCTTTCTAGCATTCTTAACAAAATGTTGTGGTTTTTTTTTTTTTTTTTTTTTATAATTAACGCGCGCACAAGGGACTATTTGTTTCCCTTTTAATGTAACACACTGCGCGGGCATTAGGAAGATAGGGAGGGGAGAGATAGGAGGTGTCGATTAACATTGGTTTTGAATGTTTGCATGTTGAAATGGCAAGGGAAAATCTCGCCGGGTAAACCATTCCAAAGTCGTGTTGTACGGCTAAAAAAAGAATCTCTATATTTCACGGTACGTCCGAAATTGGGCTCAAGGGTGAACTGATGGGCATTCCTAGCAAGACGAGTATTACGGGCGAAACTTTTAAGGGGAGGAATGCAGCTGGCTACCTCGAGTGAACATTTTTTATAAAAGAACCGATAAAATAAGGAAAGACATGAAACATTGCGTCGGTGTTCGAGAGGGGCAATTGTTTCAGCGGCAGTTCTATTTCCTATCAATCTTAACGCTCGATTTTGTATTCTATCAAGCAGGTGAAGCGATGATTGTGAAGCACCTGCCCACAGGTGGGAGTTATACTCGAGTTTAGGGCGTATAAACGCTTTATAAATTGTAGCCAGATCAGATGGGGAAAAATACTTCTTACACCGATACAGAAAACCTAAGCACTTTGCAGCATTCTTAGCGATCTCAAATATATGGTCGTTCCAACGGAGGTCGTCGTTGACACACATACCGAGTACTGAGAGCTTTTCGGTTTCTTCGATGTAAGTGCCATTCATGGACAATGGCATTGGGGGAATGTTTAGCTTTAACGACAGAAGACAGCATTGAGTTTTCGAAGCATTAAACTCCACACGATTTCTATTACCCCATTTGACAATGCTGTATAAATCGGAGTTTAATGAGCTTGACATACGGCACCGTTGCAATTGTACGTCCGAAGGCGAAGGACGTGAATTATCGAACGAATATGAAAAGCTGAGGGTAGAGTCGTCAGCAAAACAGTTAAGTGGATTAGAAGTAACAGACAGAAGATCATTTATAAAAATGAGGAAAAGAGTCGGAGACAGAACAGAGCCCTGGGGCACACCAGCATTTATTTTATGGGAATCAGACTTGAATCCGTCCAATACAACTTGTATTGAACGGTCCAGGAGATAGCTTCTAATCCAACAAACAAGAGTATTATCGATCCCAAAAGCACGCATTTTCGATAAGAGAGCTTCATGCCAAACTCTATCAAATGCCTTGGAGATATCAAGAGCAATAATCTTACTTTCACCAAAGCGATGTAAAGATTTGTTCCACTGTTCGGTAAGATATGCCATCAGATCACCAGTGGAACGGTTGCTGCGGAAGCCATACTGACGGTCATGGAGAAGCTTACGATCTTCGAGATATTCCTTAAGCTGACGGTTAATCAGTGTTTCCATGACCTTAGAAAGAAGGGATGTCAGTGCTATGGGTCGGTAGGAGGAGGGGGAGGATGGGTCACCTTTCTTAGGGACAGGCTGGACAAATGCTGTTTTCCATCTTCTAGGAAAGATTCCAGAAGAGTAGGAGCGATGGAAAAGCTTACGCAGTGGCTTTGCCAGTGTGGAAGAACACCTCTTCAGAATAATCGGGGGTATACCATCCGGGCCAGCGGATTTGTGTATATCGAGATCTTTGAGAACTCTTGCTACTGTACGAGTGCGGAAAAAAATCTGTCCCATGGAAAAATTTACATTCTCAAGTACAGGAGGGGCAACGTTGCTATGCGGCAGCGTGGAGCTGGCAGCGAAATGGGCGGCGAGCAAGTTTGCCTTCTCTGAAGAGTAAACAATTGGTGTGTTATTGTCGATGAGCGTTGGAACCGAAGATGTTGAGGAGTTTTTAATATTTTTTACAAATGACCAAAAATTTTTACTGCCTTTGGGACACTGCAGAATTTTTTGCCGTAATTTTTGGTCATGCAAAAATTTGGTTCTTTCAATAACGGAGTTGCATGAGTTTCTTGCTTGTTTGTGCTTTTTCCGATTTTCCTCTGTAGGGTTGGCTTTGTAAGAACGGAAACTTAATTCTTTGAGCCTGATAGCTTCTTTACACTCAGAATTAAACCAAGACTTTTCTTTAGGTTTGATGCTTTTTACTCTGTTGGGAATAAAAGCACGCATCCCTAGAAGAATCACATTTGTGATCATTTCAGCACTGGCATCAATGTCACTATCGAGGAAGCATAGTGACCAGTTAAAGTTTCGGAAAAAAATATTCAGGCCGTCCCAGTTGGCTTTCTCGTATTGCCAAACGGTCCTGGTGGGAAGTTTTTCTTTAACTGGATGGGTGGAGGATGAGAAATTAGCTGAAATGACACAATGGTCTGAAGTGCCAAATGGAGAAGTTACACTAATGGTATATTTATCAGGGTGAGAAGTAAGAAACAAGTCAAGAGTATGGGCGGCTTGCCCAGCAACATCCGGTATACGCGTTGGCACATCGATCAGCTGGGTAAGGTGATGTAACCCGGCAAAGAGCTCGACATACCTTCCTTCGGGTGTTGTCTGACCAGAATAGCGGAGCCAATTGGAATTGTGTACATTGAAATCGCCCGCAATAACGATTTCAGTGCGAGGACAAAGGGAAACAATTTTCGAGATAGAATCTGACAGCGCATCAAACTCGTTACAAGTCGAATTGCTGTCGAGATTTGGACTCCTGTAAATAAAACAATAATGAATGACATGCTTGCGGACAGTGAATTTGAGCCACAAGAAGTTAAAGTCCGTGTTGGAACATTGCCCATATTGGGGAAGGCTCTGGCAAGCAATATCATTTCTAACATAGACCACGAGACCATGATGGGAAAAGAGTAATGGCACCAAGCTATACCCATGTAGAGTAAATTCTGATAAATCAGTATTTACTCCAACCTGGGTTTCACTTAATGCCAAAACAGCTGGCCTGTATTGAACAGTGTAGACGTACAGGTGAAAGAAATTCTTTCTAATACCACGAACATTGGAATACACGACACAAAAATCACTTACCATTTAAAAATACTTACACACAAAACACAATTCTGAATAAGTCGAACCATGCAGTGAAAATCAAAATTAATCTTTGTAATAAACAAACTGTCTTAGGTGTTATGCCCATAAGACAGCTTGCATACAAAAAATCAATTTAAATATTCAGCACAATAGGACAAACTCAGATGCCCTTATCTATTTACCGCAAGCATACGATGCCTACAGTAGATAAGAAAGAGGCAGTTAAGCTAAGCACAAAGGGTTGGGACAGATAGGAGGATAATTTAATTTGTTATGCAAGTGTGAATTATTTTTTTTTTTTTTTCTTTCACAGCGCGAATGGGCATCTTATCGTCTTCCAACGACGCAAGTGGATATTGTTATTATCTTTACAGCACACGCGAGGGGGTTTTGCCAATTTCTCAAACGAGTGTGTAATATAATTTTTTTTTTAACACTCGCGATAACAATGCGCAATAATTTTTTTTTTTTTTGGCTTTTGTTTAATTGTTATGCGCGCACCTCGACCCGACGTCCGGCCGCTATGAGCTTAAGATCGACACTGGTGGTTGACCATATCGAAGGCTTTTGTAATGTCAATAAATAAGCCAGCAACACATTTTTTCTCATCAAGATGTGACATTGTTAAGGAACAAAATTGTAAGAGAGCATCTTTCGTCGATTTCCCTTTTAAAAATCCAAATTGAGCTGAATTGAAAAACTTTGTTTTATTTAAAAAAAACATGATCATGTTTTTCATAAGTTTTTCAAAAAATTTGCTGAAAGGAGAAAGAAGTGAGATGGGCCTTTAATTAATAATTTCCGTAGCGGAACCTCTTTTAAATAACGGAATGACATCCGCACACTTAAGCTCTTTATAGGAATGATACCATCAAACACGCAACGATTATAAATATCTGCTAGGACATCGACTAAGAAACACGCAATTTGTTTGAGTACAAAACTAGAAATACCATCAGCTCCACACGAACATGAATTAGGTAAGTTGCCAATAACTTTCAATATTTCTAAGGAAGTTATAGGTTGAAAAACAAAACTATTACTTTGTACATACTCGGCACATTCACATATGGAAGAACAACTACAACACATGGATTGAATATTACCACCAACATTAGTAAAATAACCATTAAAAGCATCAGCAATACCAATTTTATCACAGACCACAGAGTTATCCACATGCAAAACAGTAGGTTGTTTTGAAGCAGAAGGTTTGTTTAATAAGCTCTTTACAACACGCCATTCATTTTTTACCCTGAACAGTGCTGAATTGAGCACGGTAATAGTTATCTCGGCAAATAGGAATCTCTTTTTTTAAATCGGCCAGTTTTATATACTTATTTCTTTTCAAAGTTTGGTTACCAGGATTCTTTTTGCATTTTATTCCAAGTTTATTTTTAGTTGTGACCTTATTCAGAATTGATGTGGATATCCAACAATTTTTTTGGAGGGAAGGAAATAGGAAGAGGATAAAATATGTTTCTTGAGAGAATCAATGAAGATAAAGTATGCAATAGATAAATCGCTAGTAGCAAAAACATCCTCCCAAAACTCGAGATACAAATAAATTTTTAATTTTACAAAGTTAATTTTCGTTTTTTTTTATGAAAAGAATCATGATGTTTACAGTGTTTAGTTTTGGAGATGGCAAATAAAAGTCCTGTCATACAATGATCGGTAATTTTTTTAAGTCGAAGACACATTTTACACATTCTTTAAGTTCAACTTTACTCATACGTGCATAAATATGATCTAGTCTAGACAGCTTGCGGAGGCTGGTCTATTAGGCTCATTAATGCCAGGTAACTAGAGATATTTTCCTTATCATTTAAAATGTTGATATTGAAATCACCTACAATAATTAAGTTATTTGATTTTTCCTTAGCTAAAAGGGCAGAAAATTCATTTATAAAATTCAAAACACTAAACAAATGCAGTCTGTATACACATAAAAACATATCAATACATGACCAATTTCTACGGAAACCTTTAAAACATCAGCACTGGTCAAATTATATATTATATAATATTGTAATTTTCTTTGATAAAACAACCAACTCCACCTGCAGCGTAATTTTCATTTGTTTTTGAAAAAAAAATTAAAACCCGAAATAAAATAGGTAATCATTTTCCTCAAAGTCATAATATCCAGATTTCAGACACAAAAATCATATCTGGAATGCAAGGAAAGGAATTAATATATGTAACTAATGAAAATCTTTATTTACCGCAGGTACAAAACAGAAAATAAAAGAGAGCTTTAATTATTTTCTTAATAGTTCTTTATTGATTGAAATAATATTTTAGAATGATTAGAAATAAAAATAAAATATAATATTTACTTATCAGTGAAATGTGGAGTGAATAAGAAACAAGTGTTTATAATATTACATTGAACGTTAAAAAAAGTTTACTTTCAACACTCCTCCTCGTTCAAATAATACTACATTTGTTCCTTAGATAAATATGTTTCGATTGAGATAATGGCTTTGTCAAAAGATCCGCAACCATTTCTTCGGTAGAATATCTTGAATTTGATTTATTTGTTCAATCGATGTACACGCCACAACTATATCATCTACATAAATAATGAGGTAACATAGCTTTCCATCGATTTCCTTTGCATACAAGCATGGATCATTATAGCTTTGTTGAAATTGTGCTTCTTCTAGTAGTTTATGAAGTGCACTGTTCCACGATCTCGTTGCTTGTTTCAGTCCATAAATACTTTTTTTAAATAAACAAACCTTTGAACCGCTTTCATAGCCTTGTGGTGATCTCATATAAATTGTTTCTGTGAGATCTCCATTAAGAAAAGCCGTTTTTGCATCTAAGTGATAAACAATCATTTTCTTCTTTGCTGCGACTGATAATAATGTTATAAATGTCGTATGCATTACAACAGGTGCAAAAACCTCATCATAATCTTCGCCGTACTTCTGTGAAAATCCTTGAGCAACATATCGGGCCTTATATCGCTCTATTTGTCCGTCTAGTCCAGTTTTGTCCCACATTCCACCAATCGCCTTTTTCCCGGGTGGCAGATCAACGAGATCCCATGTGGTATTAGCTTCGTGTGACTCCAATTCTTCTTGCATCGCTGAAAGCCAATGCTCTTTTTGGTCACTTTCGATTGCTTCATTGTAGTTAGATGGTTGGGTTACTTCTATAGTTGCGTTAATTTCTTCAATAAGACGCTTCGGTGGAACGCTTTTGTTTGATCTGCTTGAAAAACGCTTCTGAACTTTATGATTTGTTTTGTCTGTTTGGTCTGTCATTTCATATGTTTCAATATCTTCACTGTCTTCATCTATCTCCTCCTGAGCGATATATCCTTCTTCTTGAACATGTGATTTTTCGTGTGATGAGTCCATTCGTTTAGATTTCGACAGCTCAACCGAGACGAGGTAGACTTTCCACTTCCTTTGCAATTTTGTCATAGCATCGGTAAGCTTTAGCTTTTTCATCGTATCCCAAAAATATTGCTTCGATTCCCTTGTTGTCTAACTTTCGTCTTTTTATTTCTGGTACATGAACAAAGCATTTCGACCCAAATATTTGAAATTGTTCAATGTTTGGCTTGAAATCATTCCATCGCTCATACGGTGTTGTATTTTGAATTTTGAATAAAATTGGCAGTTGATATAGCTTCTCCCCAAAAACTGTTTGGTAATTCAGCATCTATCAACATGCATCTTGCCATCTCCACTAACGTCCGATTCTTCCTTTCAGCTTTTCCATTTTGTTGTGGGTTGTACGCTGCTGTAAGCTGCTGCTGAATTCCTTCTGACTTTAGGAAGTTTGAAAGGCTCCTGCCAGTGTATTCACCACCACGATCAGATCTTAAAATTTTGGGTTTTTGTGAGAAGCTTGTCTTGCAAAATTCCACAAACTGTTTTACTGTTTCTTCAACTTTCCCTTTTTGTGCAAGCAAACAAACAATTGTTAAACATGAATAGTCGTCTATAAAAGTCACCATGTATCGTTTTCCTGCATGTGTAGCTGTTTGCATAGGACCGCATACATCTGTATGAATCAAATCTAAAGTCGCCAACGATTCACTTCTAGATTGTTTTGGAAACGGCAGCCTTGTCATTTTTCCTTTCATACAGATGTCACAAACTTCTTTGATTCCGCAGTCGACAATTTTTAATCCTTGTATAGATCCATCGGCACACATTTTTCGGGTAGCGTTTGGATTTCTGTGCCCCATTTTTCGATGTAACTGATGAATACAATTTTCATTGTGTTCAATCAGAGCACACACTTTGTAAGGTTGTCGTAAAACATATAGGGAACCAGCTATATCTGCAACACCAATTTGCTTACCTTCATGCTTTATTTCACATTCTGTTTCATCAAATTCGAACTTACCAAATGGATTTTTGGTAAGTTTGACGGAAAGCATGTTACCCGTTAAACTTGGAGCATACAAAACTTCCGATGACTCCGCTTGATGAACATTACCACTTTCGTCCAAAAATGTCAAAGTTCCTGATCCAATTCCTTGAACTTTTGTTAAGTTTCCATTCGCAAGTTCAACAGAGCTTTTGTATGTCTTGTTAATATCCGAAAAAAAAATTTCATTGTTTGCTACATGTCGAGTAGCTCCTGAATCGATAATCCATCCGAATTTGTGTCCTTGGCCAATAGTGAAAAGAAAATCTTTTGAACTTTCGCTTGATTTTGTCTTCGTTTCCAACGGTTCTTCAACTGAATTTACTTCATTGGTCCATTTGACATCCCTCTTTTTGAAGTATTGTTTTGTAAGCCATTCCTTATATTTTTCACATGATTTCTTTTGGTGACCTGGTTTCCGGCAAAAATAGCAAACAATAACGTTGTCTACTGTCTTCAAAACAGAATCTTGCGAACTCCCATTTGCAATTGAATGCCTTTCATATTCTGCTATTACTCTTTGTTGTACTAGAGCATAAGTTATATCCTCTTCTTTGCGCGATTCCAGTGAAGTTATTAAAGTGTCATAACCCTCTGGTAAGCTACTTAGTAGCATCGCAGCACTCCATTTGTCGGACAAAGTTTCTTCGCCAATATCACGTAGTTTTGTAAAATAGCCTTGCATTCTGCTAATGTGTGCTTTTGCATATCCACCTTCTTCCAATTTTAATGAACAAATTGATCACATCAAAAATACTTTGTTGGTTAGTGTGTTCTTCTCGTGGTAGTTCTTAAGTGCATTCCAGGTCGGTTTTGCTGTTGATTCCAAACGAATATGGGCAAGTTGATCGTCATCAACGCATAAACCAATAGTTCCTTCTGGTTCATCGTCAAAATATTCCCAATCATCAATGTCTTGTTGATTCGTCACCACACCATTATCGCTAGTTGGTTTTGGTTTTTCTCCTAGAATCACCTTCTTCCACAAATTTTGCTTGCGAAGCAGCAACTCCATCCTGAACTTCCAGTTTGCATAATTGTTGTTGTTTAATTTAACAATATTAGATTTTGCTGCATTCATTATCGTTACGTAAAATTATTTCACGTAAAAAAAAAACATTAAAACTAAATCTTTGTCAAAAAGACGCCTGCACTTAAAAAAGATTAGCGCATAGGAGCAAGTACGTGCGACCCAGTCGTGCCTTTTATTTCTCTGTGAAGTGAACTTCACCACTTTCATTTCCATGTGAAATTAATACCTGGAAAAGTTAGCTCTCTGCACCGTCGTCACCCCTTGAGACCAACGCATTTACTAAAATGAAAAAACAATTGAGCAAATAGCCATCTGAGAGTTTTTTTTTTTTTGAAAAATAGGAACTATAGTGGATCGCACAAGCTATTATATCCATATCAAAGAAAAGGTGAAATGAGATCCTTGAGAAAACCAAGTGTTCCTTCAAAATATTTCATCATAAAGACAATGAGCTTGTGAAAAGTCTAAAAATTCAAACTTTAAATTTTTTCTGAAGTAAAAAAAATTGTGTCATCGGAAGCTATAAATATCAATAAAGTTATAGGAACTTTGTTCGAAATTTGTGGGACCGATTTAAAAAAACGTGTTTTGGTATTAAACTTTTTGAAAAACAAAACTTTTTTTGTTCCCTATTGTGGGACTTTAATAAAACAAATATTCTTACAAAAACCAAAAAAAAATATTAGCTTAAAAAAAGTATGAAAAAAGAAAGCCTTTATTAATTTTAAAAGTATTATTCGAGATTTTGGTACCCAGCGTTGATTTAGTTAGCTAGTTACCCAGAAAATTGGCAAATTCAAAATATATTTTCATTTTTTTTTGTTTTATTGTTTTTGTTTTTCATCAAATGATACCAACAGAGTTACCTTGAGAATACCATTATCTTCAGAGTCAGAGCAGTTTAGGAGGCAAATTACTAAATAAACTCTATTTTCAAGACTATTATTTCAAAACAGTTCATTGGACTTATTCTAAAAACATTGTCTTCGACAAAAAACTAAGTGCAGGAATCCAAAACTGTGAAGAAACCAGTTTGATTGTATTTATTTCAAAAGAAATGATAGAAATTACCTTCTGGAATATGAATATTTTGGGAAGCAGGTAACACATAGCTGGGGTTTGTTGGCGTACTCTGGACAGTGTGTTGTTGTCCGTTTTAAGTTGCTCCTAGCTGTTTTTCTGTCAGTTGACTTTTAAGAATGTGCATAGCACAAAACGCAGGCTCGTCTGATGGTTTTTCCATTAGGATCCATTCTTTTTTGAATGTTATGCTTCCATTAAAGAAACTTGTTGTAGAGACAGAAGGTCCAGTAAGCTTTCAGCAAACTACTCTCTAAAATTTGGTTTTTGTATTCCAATTTTTTGCCTTTTTATTAACTAGAATAGCGTTTATTACCGCCATACCCAATAAAAATTTTACTGCGACTTTTCTCTACCACTTGAGACCTCTTCTCAGTGTCCTGGCATAGAGAGCCACTTGATCAGATATATCAGATATCTATACCTGACTTTCCTCTGTTGTAGTCTATTATAGCAACAGGCTTTTTGCGTTTTGCCAGGCGTCGGTTTGGTCTCCAGCCCCTACTTTTGGAAGGTAAGTTTTTGGGTCAAGAATCGGTTTTTCGGATACGGCAGCCATAACAGGAGCATGTTCCTTATTTCTCGAGTTTCCTTCAACTTGAGGACAACAATGCCATTCTCTTCTTCACGGGCTGTCATTTCTCCTCTCTTTATCTTATCATCCATCACTTCTTTTGGGCCATTTCGTTGTTGGCCCAAATAGAAGTGTTTGTTATTCAAGCATTGAATGCGCTAGTTCATAGCTCGTATAAAACATTTCAACATAAAGAGTAAAACCCTACCCTTTCAATAAGGTGCTGAGCTCTTCGCAAACTTTCTTCGCTAGGCCAACTTCGCGAACACCTAACGAGCTTTTCCCGAAGTAATTTTTTGTTGACCACGTAAAACTGGTCCATGTTTTCTTCAGGTATAATTACTTTTACGAAATTGAAAATGTTTTTTTTTTCGAACAATAATCTTCCAACAATCCTACCTTCACAACCTCCATCCGGAGTAGAAGTCCAAGGAATTTTGTTTGTCTCTGCACCATTTGTGATAAGTGGGAACCATGAGTTATTGGAACTCAGCAATTGCTGCTGGACATACCTACTAGTTTTAAAAATCAATAGTGTCTGTGTCTGAATTAAAGTCATCATTTGGAACCACTTATCGTTGAAGTCCAAATCATCGCTTGAAAAATGGTCTCCAGTTCCTTAAATTTCTGGCTGTCCTTCCATCTCACTATCACTATATTTTTTAGACACTTATAGGTTATTTCATAAAAGATAATTTTGATAACTTGAAAACACTGCAAATAAAAACACACGAGGAAACTATTGTCGTAAATTTGTGTGCGACATAGCTTCATCGGAAAATTTTTATATTTTATGGCCATGTGAAATATGGGTTGGGTAGTTTTCGGATATAAAAAAAAGACCAACCTTTCGGTTTGAGTGTAACTTTATTACTAAAATCAACAACTAGATACAAAATGTTTATTTCTTTAGAAAAAATTATTTTTGACTTCAGCTTTTTGCTGATTACAGTATATTATTGGATTTACTTATTGAATTTGTTTTCAGCTTTTGCTGATGTAGTGCAATTCTTGGAATTTATTCATTTTATTTATGTTAATAATTAACTTAGAATTTAATACAGTAAGTTTCTTGAAATAATGTGCAATAATAGATTTGTTGACCGGATGTGCTGTGCCTGGGTCGTCTGGGTTGATGACCTGAATTAATGTCGTAACTCCTCCTCCCTTAAGAGTAGAGAGAAGGCCACTGAAAAATTGAAGGGGCCTGAACGATAACTCGATTATTATTTGTCTCTGATAGTATATTTGCTCTTTAGTTGTAATTTTTACGATTTTACTATAGTAAGAACAGGTTTGAATTTTTTATTTCATTATTATTCTCAATAAAATAAATGAATATAAATCAATTCAATTTCTTTTGCCCAATTTGACAAAATAACTATTAATTTATATTTTTTTTATAAAAAGTGGTCTATAGGAATGCATTTCCGCTAAGTGCATTTTGAACCAAACCATTGAGTCTATTCTATTTCCCAACTCAAAACGGAACCATGCAAAAGATTATTGCACTTGATATTTCCGAGGCATTTGATAGAGTTTGGCATGAAGCTCTCTTATCGAAAATGCGTGCTTTTGGGATCAATGATGCTCTTGTTCGTTGGATTAGAAGCTATCTTCTGGACCGTTCAATACAAGTTGTATTGGACGGATTCAAGTCTGATTCCCACAAAATAGATGCTGGTGTGGCCCAGGGCTCTGTTCTGTCTCCGATTCTTTTCCTCATTTTTATAGATGATCTTCTGTCTGTTACTTCTAATCCACTTAACTGTTTTGCTGGCAACTCTCTCCTCAGATTTTCATATTCGTTCGACGATTCACGCCCTTCGCTTTCGGATGTACAGTTGCAACGGTACCGTATGTCAAGCCCATTAAACTCCGATTTACACAGCATTGTCAAATGGGGTAATAAAAAAAGAAATCGTGTGGAATTCAATGCTTCTTCTGTCGTTTAAGCTAAGCAAATATTATCTGTGAATCGCACTTGCATCGAAGAAACCGAAATGCCCCTCCAGAACACCGACGCAATGTTTCATGTTTTTCCTTATCTTATCCTTTCTTTTATAAAAAATGCTTACTTGAAGTAGCCAGTTGCATTCCTTCCCTTAAATGTTTCTCCCGCAATACCTGTCTCGCAAGAAATTCTCATCAGTTTACCCTTGAGCCCAATTTCGGACGGACCGTGATAGAGATGTTTTTTAGCCGAACAACACGAATATGCAATTGTTTACCCGGCGAGGTTTTTCTTTGCCATTACAATTTGAATGCATTCAAAACCAATCTAAATCGCCTTCTGTGCCTTTCCTAACTTCCAATGTTCGCTCAGTGTGTTAAACACTTTTTGCGCGTATAAATAAAAAAATCAAAAATGATTCAGATGAAATCAAATTTTTTTAAGACTCTAAAGTCCAAAGAAGACAGCATTCCTCTGTAACCACTCTTCTTGAGTGTATATCGTTAGGTGTGTTCACACCAAAGAAACATTTTTCTTAAACATTTCAGACACATTTAAAAAACATTTTCGAAAAAAAAAATATTTTTTTTAATATAGATATTCATATATATGCAGCCACTAAGCATTTATCTAGCATAAGAACAAGTTAATGCGACCTAGTCGTGCATTTTATATTTTTAAATTTTATTCGACGATGTTACCGCATATACGAGCAAGTACGTGCGATCCAGTCGGGCAATTTATTTATAGTTGGTCGAATACTGATGATAAGATTTTAAGTTTGGGAGGCTCAATCATGCCTTACCCCGTGTCTTCAAAGTCAGCATGCTGTACGTTTTTTCTATTAAAAACCTAATTGCGCTCTCACTAGGTATATCTATCACAATTTTCTTATCAAAAATATTTAATTTTCTAATTTTCGCCAAATTCTTTTGGGATTCCTTTTAATATGAAGATGCAATGTTCAAGCTTGCAAGAATCTTAAAAGTATTTACTACGATGAATTCAAATATAAACGTTAAAGAATCAATAAAAAAAATCCTTGCAAACGGAATCAAGCAACACTTCAAATAGATACATAGATACAACACTAGAATTTACAAATATAGGTACTTTCCTATCAGCTCCTCTGAATGTTGGTACCCATAAGAACCCACTCTCAAGGAAATTCCCTTTTTGCACAGAACCATTCAAGATACCCAGACTTATAGCACCACCCGCTGCCGCGACCCCAGCCTCAGCCTAAACAGCCATCCATCCACCGAACTACCAAAGGCAATTACCTTCAAACCAAAGAAAGTATCCACTTTCTAGGAAAATCTCACCGCAATAAAGTGGAAGAAAATATTTACCCCTCAAAGCGGAGTCTTGGCGTGGAGTGTTTGTGTACTATCAGACAACATCCGCACTCCATACTGCCGGTGTATAAGGACTCTGCTCCCGATTACAATGCATTCCATGGATAAAAGGTGGTCGTAGTGGCGTAGTGCTTGTGCTTGTGCTTCCTGCTTGCCAGGATGTAGTTTGGCGGGGAGCAGAACGTAGAAAGTGAAGGGAAGATACGCGAAAGTTTTTTGGATATTTTCTTTGAAGCTTCATTAGATATTTTTTTTTTTTTTTTTATTATTATTTTATTTTATTTCCTTCGTTATGAGGTATTTGTGTGTGCTTCGGAGTTTTCCGGGGACTTTGGCAGGTTGTATTGATTTTTTCTTCTTGTTTAAGAGTGTTCAAGGAAATTTATATAGAAAAAGATAAAGAAGAGAGATATTTATTTAGCTCAAACCATGTGGACTGAGAGGTATTTTTGAAAATGTATTTTATTCATTTTGCTAAGAAAATGTTTAGTATTTAGTATGAATAGATGGGATATTTTTATTAATAGATAGATAGATAGATAGATAATTCGATACTTAATTCAGATACAATCGTTATACAAAAAGTATTTAACAAAATTGTTTAGGTTTGGCTTTGCCGTCTGCCCGATTGACATCTGTTTCAGCTTTAACAATAAATTACCTATAATTATTGAAGATTTTAACTAAAGAAGCTAAAGTATTTTTGATTATACATAAAAATAATTAAGTTTTTTTTAAAATTATTCGTTTATAATTTGGTTGCGATAGGACATCGCGGTTCGTAAGTATTGAAGAGTTGGTTGATGTTGCCTTCGCAGTTGAGGAGGGCGACTACTTCGTCTGGTGATTTGACATTGCTGCCCAGTGAATTTCTCCGTATTTCACTCAAAATGAAATGGATGACATCTTCCCTTTCACCTAAGTTACATAAAGTGCCGTAGATAGGCAAATCCTCTCGATGTGGTAGGTGATTAAGGCAGATCAGCTCCCCTCTCATTTTAAAAATCGCTGTGGTAAGCTCCTCTTTATATTCGATATGGAAGTAGTTACTTTCGCATAAATTGTGATTAAGGATGTTGTAAGTTGATCTTTGTACCGAAGATGTAGCCTCATTTATGAAGTCTAGTCTAAGTGATTCATCTACTTCGAAAATAAGATTTAAAAGGTCATCCGTTTTCATCTAGTATTCGAAACTTAGTTCGACAGTAGAGAGCATGTTCTTCGATCTTTTTATAGTAGTGTTAAGATTTTTGGAAGTCTTTCATCAGGTATATTAAGTACTTTTGTGATATCATTAAGATGACACTTAATGAAGTTCGGAGTGTTTTTTTCCAAACGAAAGCATCTTTTAATGAAGAACCTCTGAAGTTTTTCGACTGTTTCATAGTTTTCAGCCACTGCGACAAAGACCTTATACTTAACGCTATGTGATATATTTTGGTTTGAGAAGCATCTTTTCCATGTTGCGGATATTGCACTTTTGGCTATCACTTTACTTGTCATTGAGGTGTGTTTCCATATTAAGATTACTGGTTATGGTGAATTCCAGATATTTTTTAGATTTAACTATCTCGATTGGTTCTCTTTTAAAGTGCTTCTCATTCCTGGCTGTTGTTTCAGAACCTTTGCGGAATATCATCACTTTTGATTTGCTTAAATTGACCCTCAGATTCCATAACCGGCAGTACACTTCTAGTCGATTAACCATCAAACCTAGAAATTTCGATTCCGCCAGGAAAACAATCAATTAGATCATCTATAAACAAAGCAAAAAGATTTGGACTTAAAGTGCATCCTTGTTTATCTCCCATTTAAATAAAAAAAACATAAATGTTTTCTAAAATGTGTCCAATTTTTTTCTGACATCCCAAAGTTATATAGCTTGTTAGTGTGTTAGTGAAATGAAACATAAAAAAACATTTCGAGTTGAAGCTTGCTGAGGCGAAAAGAGCTATTTCTTCAGTTTGGGGATGGTGCATGGATAGTAGGTACATAGAACACAGTGCAAAAATAAAAATATTACGTGCGACTTTAGCCTCCATATTGTTGTACGGGGCACAAATTTAGGGTTATGCCAAATTTGAAGAGGTGGAAAAATTCCTGACGTATTTTTTGAAGAGAATTTTACGCCGTCTTGTACACCGAACTATCTGGAAACGTCAGTACCCCCATTGTTCTTAGACACTCTTAAACTACATTTTGACTATATATTAAAAATCATGGAGATGGAAGAGGGAAGACTACCCAAATATGTGCTCAAGAGAATAATAGTGTCAAAAGGAAGCCTTGTCAAAAGGTGTTAGGAGCTGGGAAATAGTTGCGGTGAAACAATACGTATTCAATCTGATATCGGACCGGATGAGTTAAGGAGTTTGGTTAGGAACTTACTGAAGAAAGTGAGCTGCGCAACGTATGAAGGTTGTATGATGGAAGCGCAATATTCACAGTATCGAATGATTTATAGTCAGCTGAATCTTAATCTTCAAGAGAACACGTACCTTCTGAATCATCTGCCTCTCCACGTCAGAAATTTAATATTTAAATTAAGAGGCGAAATTATAAATTTAAACTTCATACTACATAGACCCGACCTTTTTATGTACCCAACTAGTCAATAGATCAATAAATAATATTGTGAATATCTTGTATGGATCGTTTAGGAAGGAGATCCCACGATAATTGGATGGATCATCGATGTTACATTTCTTATGTATGGGAAAAATTAAAGATTGTTTTAGCTGTTTTGGTAGTACTGCAGTATCCAACATTATATTAAAGGCCTAAGTTAGTTTTAAGGTGAGGCTTTCCGTTACATATTTAAGAAACTCCATAGGTATCCTATCAGCTCCTGGTGCCTTTCCATCTTTCATTTTCTTCAGTACATTATTAACTCCATCATAGGTAATAATACTATCCAAAATATCATTTGAGTAAACAGGTTTTGCGTATTGGATAGGAGTTGTAAGACGCTCCGGATCAAAAAGTAGTTTAAAGTGGTCGTGCACTTAGTTTTGTACTTATTTTTAATTTTGTTCCATTTAATTGGTTTACCGCTATCCAGAATTCTTTGGAGTTTTTGCAGTGTGTTAGTTTTAAAGCCTCGGTTTAAAAAAACTTCGATTTTTTTTGCCTCGCACATTTTTTTTTTTTTTAATCACTGTTTGCTTTTGTATATACATTCTCTTTGAAGTAATTGCAGCTACATTTTCTGAAGACTTTCAACTATCCAAAAGATTTTTGTCGTGGTCTTTCACACTCCCATTTTTCTTTCTGTTTTAGGATTCCTCCTTGCCTTCTACTTGATTTTGGGCATGAAAGTAAGATAATTGATTATATGTCTCCTAATGAAAGTTGAGCATCAATTGGGACATTTCTCTCGGGTTTGCATTTATACTCCAATGCTTTATCTTCTTTCCACCTTTATTAATATATTTTTGTTGAATATTATAAGTTTATTAATCGTTAATAAAAAAGACATATACATATATAAATCATTCTCAACACGCGCCCTTGTTTTCAACTAAAGATTTGCTGTTCATATAATGCCAGATTAAAAGGATCAGTCCATATAAAATGTGAAATTGCTAGACTTTACGTTTGCTATGACGTTACATCATTAATAACCAAAATAATATTTAAGGAGCAAGATGGCCTCCTTTAGGTAAGCCACAGTGTGTCATGAAAAGGTTTGAAAACAATATCTTAATTTTACCTCTTTGGATCTATTTCCATGTTTGATTTGATCCAAGCTAAGAGCAAAGAAAGGAGTAATTAAAAAAGGGTGGAAAGCAAATGTTTATTTTGCTAATGCATTTAAACTTTTGTTGGAGAATATAAGAAGATTTGTAACAGCCGATCTTTTCTTCACAAATCCGTGTTGGTGCTCACGAAAGATATTTTTAATAAATTATTCACACAAACGCCTTGTTCAAAAATTTTTGGGGTGCAAGATAGTTTTGAAATGGAACTGAGAAGAATGTAGAAGAAAGTAATTGTTGAAATTCAATTGCAAAAATTCAAGTAATTTTGGTTCCAAAACCAGGAAAAACTCTTGATGGAAAACCAAACTAGCCAATACCGTTATTTTAACGACGGGAGAAACAGTATTGTTACTGCTTTACAATCCGGATATATTACAAGAAGAAGACGTCATGATAGCTATATTTACTGTTATACGACTATACTTGTAACATTCAACTAAATCGAACTCGATTTTAAATTAGGATTTAAATTAGGCTATTTAACTGTGTAGTTTTGCTAAAAAAAAGGTTTAAAAGGTGAACTTCAAATCTTATCGCTGTCTCCTGTGGGGCATCTTACTTTTTCTTTGACTTTGCCCATATATACATTATACATATATTTAAGATCGGGCGCACCTTAATAAACAAACTAGAACTGTTATATTCTTTTTAGAAAATTGATTTTATTTTAAAGCTCTTCACTAACACCATCTGAGAAGAATTTTTGTCATCATCCGTTAGCAGTTATCTTTGAACATTATTACTGTATTATGGTGAACCAAAAAAAAAAACACGCATACGCCAGAGTGTCTGAACATTTGTTTAAGTTTTAATTTAAACGGAAGACAGAAAACTGGGTTGCGGATCATTTTCTTGTTTTTATTTTAACTTAAAAAACAGCCTTACATATAGTTAGCTTAAACTACTTAAAAGTTACAACTACTTAAAACTAGAACAGCCACCGCAGCTTCCCTACACTACCTAACATAAAAACTACCCTAAACCTATGTAAGCCGACTGTTGGTGATAAGCCATATCGACTGCCACTATCGTTCTTGTAACCACCAAAATAGTTAACTTGTTTAAATAGTTCCTTACGGTTTCTATCAGATATCGCCCTTCTTAACCACGGGCGCTCTGCTCCACTCTCTGCGATGACGTCGCGATCAAAAAGGAGCCGCCTATCCACAGTTTTATGGACGACGTGGTAGATCAGCGGATTCGCCGATCCACTCTGTATCAGCCCTCGACTGTCTAAATAGAGAAATGCTTCGGGCAGGATGGAGCCGCTTAAACGCACATTCTCAAAATATTCGTCTTGGGGGAAGTAAGCCCCGAAAACTTGGCCATTAGTCGAGGTCATCGCCCTTGCAATGTGACCTCGAAGTTATCTTTCTTGTTTATATTGGCCCCGTTGTATAGAACCTCGTTGGGATAATAGTGTTTGTACTCCGATTCTGGTGTTCTGTGTAGTCCAAGACAGGTACGAATACACTGTCTCTCAAACACCCGAATCTTTTGCTATCAAGGCGGCTGCTATAAAACAGACGTTTTGTCAAGGCAAAAGCTCCCTCTATATGACGGTTGAAATATAGAAACTGTTCCAGCTAGATGCCAAGGTACTTTACTATAAATTTACTCTTTTACTCAGTCAGTGGATGTTCACATGGTCCTACGATCATTAGCTTGCGTCAGTTCTTTCTCGTACCCTATCCCTAGACAAAGGGGTTCTAAACAGGATAGTTTCACATTTTTGGAAGTTAAATTTCAAAAAATCACACTGCAAGAGAGTTTTGATAACCTCGACTGTTGAACCTGTTTTGTATGTGATAAAATCGTTGGCATACGCAATTGCTTAAGTAAGACTACCTATGAGATCGCTGGAGTAAAAGTTGAATAGAATTGGCGAGTTCAGCGCTCCTTGTTGCAAACCTTTTCTTTAATATCAAATAGTGTGTTTGAAGTCACATTGCCACTTTTGTCCTAAAGCATATAACATTGATTTATTTATGCTCCATCGAAAAAAAGAACCTGGCATTAGGTATTCCACATACACGTGGTATGGCTAAATAAAAAAATCTCTACGGTTAAATGCATTCTGGGGAAGAATTTTTATTTGTAGGTACTATAATGCAAGTTATACATGACATAACAATAATAGAAAAACATATTTGAGTTACTGGCAAAATTCTGTCTGTCTGAACGTATGTATTTTGGACTACAGCCTATACGGTTGGGCCAATCGTTTTCAAATTTAAAACAGGTAGAAGGTAATTTTAACATTCCACAGAGTAGATACATTTTTATTTTTTTTTTTATTTTTTTTAAGATTCAAGAATTTTTCTGAAAAAAAACAGTGATATAACATAAGTCATAGGCTAAAAACGTACTTCTCATAGGACCAGTTTTTTCTTGCACTTTCTCGAGAACTGTTTAACCCATTACAATAAAAATTGGTATTCAGAAAGATGTAGGTGGCCAGAGCAATTTCAAAAAAAGCGAAGAAAAAAAACCGTCTTTTTTATATGAATCATTTAAAAAAAGGTTCTATATGGGATGTAAGTACTCTTTATAGCACACCATCTTAAAATATTTACTTGTGATTATAGGAATACTATAATGCAAGTTATGCATTCGTGTAGAATACAAAATTAAAATACGATTCAAACATGGCATTACGAAAATAGAAAAAGAAATTTGAGTTATTGCCAAAATTCTCTGGTTAACCGATAACAATCGAAATTGGTATTCAGGAATAGCTAAAAAAATATTTCACATTAAATAATAATAAAATATTTTCGAGAAAGGTTTTTTTATCAGTTAAAACAAATTGAAAAATCAATATTTTAAAAGCGGATGGGTGTTTTTTAATTTTATTCTGAAATTTGGACCATTTAATATGTGCCTATGTTTGCGTTCTTGGATTTTTTTTAATAAAATATAAAACAAATTACATTGTTTAAAAAAAGTTTGTTTTTTTAAAACGTTTCAAAGATTTTGAAAACAAGATTCACTTATTTTCACATTTTTTTAAAGAAATTAAAGGCGTTTACATTTTTCCGCTGAAAACTATTTTCGTATTTTTTCGAAAAATCAAAACTCGACGATATTATCGCACACCAGTCATGTAATTTAATGTATTATCGACTGCGGAAAAGAAAATTACTAAACATATCAAAATCGGATGAGAATTTAATCGCTGGACCCCCGCATGACAAAATCCTGGATCCGCCACTATTAATATACCTATCTACTTACGCAAAATCTTGCTGACAGGTTTACAGCCAGAAAGAGGACGATACCAGTATGAATATTTAATCTTGAAAACACCAAATTTTGGCCCAAAGCATTATGTACAATACAAGATTTGGGGCATTTGATACCACTGATTTCATGGCTAGCAAGATCATAGCTTATGGCTTATTAAGAAAAATATAAAACAAAATTTTTTTAAAATAAATTTGCGAAATAAGAAATAATCGACAGAAACCAAATAGGTTAAGGGATCAGATATACAATTTCAAACAATTATGTTTAAATTTTTTTTATTAAACAATTATGGCAACGCAGTTAACAGCATCAAATCATGTAAGCAACAAAATATAATGTTTTAAATGTTAATAGGAATGCGTTAATGTTTGTTTTCCTTTTCTAAACCTAGTTTAAGCGCGTATCGCCTACTAGCAAGTAGCTTACCTTGCGATACTAAATCATACATGCATACATAGGTACCTGGATAGTCCATTATATAGATACATTTGCATAATGTATGTTTTGCCTTTGAAAACGAAATACCAACTCATAAATTTACTTTATTTTAATAAAATAATTTACTTTCCTTTTGTTGGTAATACCTCGTACCTATAAAGTTTTGCTTAAGCTGCCGCCATTGCAGATATTAAGTTCTCTGCTTCAGTAAGTAGGAAGGTACCTTCTCCCGTTAGCCTTGTTAATAACCTATTACATGGATACTTACCAACTTACAGAGAAACCAGAAACAGGTTTTAATGGGTAGGTATCAACAAAACACACCGAAACCTTCAGGATAAAACAGTGCTGCATACAGAAAAAAAACATTAAAATAAATCCCTACAAAAAGCATTAAAAATAAACAAACCGTCCACCATAGTTACCACGATTTTCAAGTGTATCTCCTCCACTCGTTCAGACTGCAAAGTTCCTAAATGTTCAGCAGCTCCAATTCCAAGCTGGCTTAAGCCCTGTTATACAAAATGACTTGCTGTAGCCCAATGAACGCCCAGCAGAGGTGTGGCTACAGCCTCATTATCTTTCTCTCCGTCTCACACGCTCCAACAAAAATCCAAAATAGCACAAACAACTTGCGAAGAATAAAAAAGAATAAAGAACATCCAAATAATATCTAACTGATAATCGCTCACTTACACTCTCCTAAAATGTTTCCAGATAACAGTAAAAGAAAAAAAAAATTGAAAAGCAAAAGCTCCAACTCCAACACCACGATGATGGTGATAGCGATAGACGAAGAGAGCAAAGTATATCTACAGAAAGGTTGGAAAAAAGTATCCAAAATCAACCTTGCCTTACAGTTCAGTTTAAATAGGTGTACACCCACCCCACCCATAACGGTCCATAGAGATATCTGTGTTTGTATCCAAAAAACATAAAATCCACTCAGATTGGCTAACGGGATTGGCGCGCGATCAAGGATTACGGAGTATATGCTAGTCTCATCCCCATTTTCCTTGAGAATGGGCAACAACTTTAATAGATACACTCCATCTCAGTCTCCATTTCCCTAACTGGATTGTGTGCGCAAGAGAGAACAAGTGGCATTCTCGTTTTCAGAATCAAAGACAAAGAGAGAAGGAGAGCTAACGAGTATATAAGACATTAGATATTCCTTATTTCGGTGGGGGGCTCGGCTAATCGCATGTAATGCGCGCGCATTATCCGGGCGGCACACTGCCTTATCTCTGCTCAGGCTTATATATTCTTTGTGTATATAAGGTAAAACGGTGCTCCAATCGTGGGTGTTGGTGGAGTGGGATGGTACATATTTGTTCCATATACGGTTTTATCTCCCTCTAACATGCTGAGTCGCCCAAATGAATTTGTATCTCATGGATAATGTATCTTTTAATCGAAACATTAACCAAGCCAATAATAAAATCCAGTTACCTATTTCATGAATGTTTTTTTTAAATTCAAGGAAGAAGTGCTGTGCAAACAAATACACCAGAGGGAAAAATGGTTTGTTTAACAAACTCTCCGACAGGCGACAGGTTCCTCGTTTAGTCGTTTAACTGTTTCTTTGGTTGAATGTTTGCACGTGTGAACTGACATACAAATACAAATGTAGTTTACGGTTGATTGTGTTGGGTTTGTTTTGGTTTAATACATAGACACCTAAGAACGCACACATAGGCAACGAAGAGAACGTAAAAAAATTCAAGGGATTTTTAATACCTATGATGGTATCTTTTTGGGAGTGAAAAGTACTATTATTTGGGATGTATCTAGCAGCGGCAAATCAAGCATAAGAATGAAATGCAGATTTGTCGTTTTGATGTTTAATTTACTGTTGTTCATTTATTTTATGATTGTACGCATTTGTGGTATTTTTTTGAAAAGAAATTGTCTAATTTTTTTTATTTAAATCTTTGTCAATAAATAGGTTAATCCTAATTGATTATTTCGTTACCAAGCTAATGAGCTAAGAACCTACCTAACATGTATGCAAACAAAGTTTCCAATGCCTAGATTGAAAAATTAAGAAAAAATGCCAATTGCATCGTCTTTTTGTACCTAGCTATACCTATCTATAGGTTCGTCGGGTTATCCTAAAAAATAGAAACCTACAGAAGATTATAGGTCTTTCATTTTTCAATAACTAGAGGTGAATTTTAATTTTATTTATTCTGTATTATTTTTGTATGCAGCATAGGTACCTACTTAGGCATGCCTCTTCTTTTTTGCAATTCCGTCGGAAAGTTGTGAACACTTATTGCCATCTTGGCGGGATTTAAAGAATTCCTATTATCAACGAGCAATATCCGATTCTAATTTTATTCCACTAAGCGATAGGAAAGTATCTATTATGGCTGCGGTAACTCATAGTGTTTTCATCTCAGCTGTTTTTAGCTTACTTTCATTATGTTTCTCATATTGTTCAACATAATTAACCTTTTATCCTGAATGTTTCATTTTTTTATAAGCTAAGCTCTAAGCATAACTTTTGGATTACAGAAAATAATGCACAAAGCTAATTTCAGACTCGTAATTCTATGTAACTAGATAGATAGGATGGTAAATTAAATATTTTGGAAATTCATACTACTATGTTAATTGTTGATTTAAAGATGAAAATCTCCTAAGAGGCGTTCAGAAATGAATACCAACATTGAAAACTGTGTCGGAAATCGTTGAAGAGTAGATAAAGTTAATAGGTACTTAAATTGAATTGCAAAAGCCAGACTCGCATCAAAAAAATCTCGCGCTCCAAAGTAGAAACTGATTTAGTTAAATATTTAGGCAGTTAAAGTTTCTTAAGATTTCGGATACCTCAAGGAATTTTCTTCAGGTCACTTTTGATGGATCTGAAATATGTATCTGATCATAATTGCCCATACAAGCAAACACAAAAAAAAAACTTTGTAGGTATCTATTCCTTCTAACGTTCTAACAGAGCTCTCTGTGACAAACTAAACTTGAGCAACTGAATCCAACAAATAATAGGATTCTTCTTTTTTTAGGGCAAAGTTCAGTTTTTTTTTTTTTGAGAAATCGTGTTCAAGTTTCTGAGAAAGGCAAAACACGGGAGTCTCAGAAACTTGAACTGGCTAATAATTTCCGGAGAACAATCCACATACCAAATATCAGTTTGTATCTAACACATTTTTAAGGTCGATTTTTCTTTCGTTGAAGACTCCTTGCGAAATTTTCAAGTAAGTATACATACCTACTCTTCAATTTTAAACGATGATTCCCATCAAATTGCAGAATAGGTTGTCAAAAATTCTGTCGAGGGATTCGCCATTTGATATAAAGATGCGTTTCCTAATATCTCAGGGCCGTACCTAGGGGTGTGTCACCCCCCTACCCACCGATCCTACGAGTCGGCAAATCAAGCTGCATTAATTATTTAAGCAGTTTAAGAAATGATCGACTAGTATGAATAGCGCTCCCCACTGGCTATTTTTGACTTGAATAGGTTTTTTAGCCAGGTTTAGTATTCGCGAATATAAAAAAATGACATATTATCCAAAAAGACATTTAAGATTATAGAAAAACGCCTATTCTCAATTTTAGCTAGTGGGAAAAGTTTAATTCAAGAAAAATTATAATTCTAAATGAAACTGTATAATTTTGATATACTAATTACATTAATTATCGTTACTTGTTTATTATAAAAATGTATAAAATATTACACATACTTAATAAATAATAACATAACTTCAATAATAATTCATTAATTTTTTTTATTATTCAATATTATTTATTATAAATAAATAAATTGCTGCAATATTAATTCGTTCATTGAATTCATTGCAAGAAAAAATTGGTGCAATAATAAAGTTTACTAATGTCTTCCTTTTTTAATTATTTATTATAAATAAATAAATTAACTGCTGCAATAATATATTTCACTAATATATTTATTCATTATAAATATACTTTTATAAATAAATACGTTGCTGTTAATAATTCTTGGTTCTGATAAAGCAGCCCTTGCCGTGAGATCAGCGAAATTACTCATCGCGTTTGTAAGTGTGTCTAGTTCGTAGATCCTAGATTTATCAACGCAGTAGATTTAAGTGCAATGTAATTTAATATTTTTTTATTACGGGTGTGAAATTTATGGAGTCGGCAAATTCTTTAAATAAGTCGGCATTTCAATGAAAATCACCCCCCACGGCTCGACCCCTCGGTACGCCTATGAATATCTACAATATTGTTCGCGTTCTTTCAGTTTCGCCGATGACAAAAATGCAACCAATGAATACTACCTTTCAAATTTGAGTAATCTTAAAACATACTTGAAATCGACAATGACAGCACTGAACGATTTATGTAGCTTCGCTCAATATTGAAGAGTTTTCCAATTGAAGAAGGTGGTTTATCAAAGAAATAAGAACCACATGTGTCAGATTTATTCTGGAATGAATTATTAGGTGCGTTTTAGCTTTATTTTAGTTTTTTTTCATTCAAAAATATACAAGTTTGAGTAACTTAGGGATAATTTCAAGTTAGTGAACAGGCATCTTACTTAGGTAGGTGTATTGTAATTGATTTATTTGAAGGGATTTTTGGTAAATGTAACTTTACTATTTCACATATTAAGCCATAGCTTAATTCTTATTGAATGGTTTAGTTATCTCGTGGAATAAAGGTGGAATCGAATAAGCGTTTTTTATTGATAGGGCTGTACTTTCCTAAGTGCCAAAACGATTAGTGAAGGCAACATTTTCATCTTTGTGAATTTCACGAATAAACCATGCCGACTATCGAAAACTCGACTGATCAAAGTGCCGATTCTTAAAATGTCGATTTTGAAAATATCGACTCGTAAAAGGCACAAGCCACTCTCCGATAACGGAGCTCTTATATCAACAGTATTATTTTAATCGTATCCAACTGCAACATTCTGTAAATATTGGTCATTTAATGGAAGACAAAATGAAGTGCAGTGTTACTTTACTTAATAAGTCAAATAAATATAAAGAAAAGGTAGTAATTGACGGGTTTGTTTATCGTTTAGAAAAGATTAAAAACATTTTTGATGTGAAAGTAAAAACAAATAAAAATAAAAAATAACGTTTTGTATAGAGAACTTAGAAATTTCTTTTTATCTTATAGCATTGAATTAATAATAAAATTGAGTTTACACATTAAAAGAAAACAATTAAATAGTCTGGATTTTAAACTGTACACTTTTTTAGTTGTCGATCAAGCTTCAGTCGGCATTTTAATAGTCGATGAAATTTATATTTGCCCAGTCGATATTTATTTGTCTCCGAATTTAAAAAATTGAGCATCACTTTGGTGAATTTTGTTAAAGGATCTTGGCTTGTAGGATAAAGGTAATTCAAGAACTTGTCCAACTCGATCATATTCTTTCTCAAATTGGGCCTTAAAAATGTTGGAAGAAAATTACCAAATTTATCGCAAAATAATTTTGATGAAGCAAATTTTTGACTAATCGGTTTCCTCAACCAAACCAGAATATTCATTCTTGCATAGCAGCAATTATTTTGATGCTTCAGTGGCAGGTAACGTGTTCTTGGAGACCACTAATGGATAGTAGATACTACTTGTTTACATGTCATTTTAAATGAAGCTTTGTCGCGGACCAAGAAACGCAAATTACAATGCGAAAAATTTCCAATATTGTTTCATAAAAAATAAAAACGAAGTCATTTTCCTCTGCTTTTTCCAAAGCATAGTAGGTGCTTTTCTTACTCACATCAAATCCCTTTTCAAAATTTCATGGATAATCGGGGACTTGGAAGTCCCAATAAGACTGCCCTTTTCCGAATTGAAGTGTAAGTAATGTTCTTGAGAACCCTTGCAAACGATTATAATTAATATGTTTAGGTATTTACTTTTAAATTTCGGCATTTTTGATTGTACCTATAGGCGAAGGTTCCTAGATAAACATTGAAATGAGCATTATCACTCAGCAATAGCGATCAATAAATACCATCAATTTTCACATTTAGCTACATGAAACTTATACGAATCGCTGGCAAATCACTTGAAATGTTTTTTTTTTCTTAAACCCGAAAATAGTATTTATTTTTTAAAAAAACATAGTCAATTCACAAAATAATGGAACGTTTTGTTTCAGTGTTTTGTGGTTCATTTTCTTTTCTTTTCTACTCATCTCATATCAGTAAAAAAATTACTGACACATTTTGCATCGTTAAAAAATTAGAGGATATATGTGGTGTGGTTGGCTTTGAAACACTGACATAAATTTACTGATTGCTATAACCAAACGTTCGTAAAAAAATCCAGTTTTCAACTGTTTCAACTACTGATGGGTTTTTATACCTATTGATCCCTGTAACTGGCGTCTAAGGCTCCCCTTAGATATGGCCTTATGGGTTAATCTGACCACAAACCTGCATTGCACACATTAACGATTAAATTGTGAATAAAACTTAAATCTGCATGGGGCTTGCCGGGTTAACTTTAGAAATCGTCGTTCTCGTTAGACCTCCCGGTTTTAGATTGTTCCATGACTGGAAAACTGAGGCCAACTATAAATGCAGTACCTAGTTGCATTTGTTTGATCCAATAGTTTTTGCGCCTTCCTTTCCTTTGCGATATACCTAATTCTTTTCATTGCAACACTTAAACACTGAAGAAGTAAGTTTGAATCAGAGTTTCTCAAAATAAGAGACTGCAAGCCCGTGATTGATTATGATGATTATTCAAGAATATTTTTTTAAACAATCTAAGACCTTACTTAACCAAATCGTGTTAATTTCCAGGAAACAAAAATAAAACCAGAGTTTTTGTTTTCCATAACAAGTCATGATTTCTTCTTAATCCGTTTGGTTTGTCGCATTAATTGCTCTCGAAACCTTAAAAAAAACTTGCTTACAATTCAATTCAAAATCTGAAATAAAAAAAAAATCGATTTCTACACATAGCCTTTTCATTCTATTCCCGGAGTTTATTTAATTCCATGTTTAATTAATTAACAACTTGATTGAGAGAACCGACAAAAACTCGCATAAAATTAACATCCCCTCTGCGATGCTCTTACCACTGTCAACCTTCCAGACCTAAAACGAAATCTGCACCTATCTAGCCTTACGCCAAACTTATATCAACCTACCTACCTTCCTAATTATTATTCCGTCCAACATGACAAGTCCGTAAACAAGATACAATTCTTTTTCTCCCATTCACGCTGTCGTCGTCGTCATCATCAACCAACAATATTCCAAATTCACCTCCTCCAGTCGGAAACTCAAAAACCTGCTGCTAAAGTGTAAGTGCATCAAATTCGGATATCATCAAACACAACCAGCGTGCACAAACATCCACCAGATACACGCGAATTATCTTCACTATTTGTGTTTACTTGTATCTTTAAAATACAAAAAAAAATATATTGTAATAACAAAACGGGGATGTATCTTTGATACTGCGCTCTTCTTATCCCACATAGTTCTTCGTATTGGAAAAAGAGGAGGGTACATAACCCCCAGACGATGGCAACACTCCTGCCATGCCGCTTTGAATGTGTGCGTTTGTATCTGAAACAACATTTGTATACCGTTAACACTAGGGTGCAAAATATAGCTTCTCAGTTGTGCGACAACTATCGGTGTGGCTAGACGTACACCGGTATTTCGATTCAAAGAATTCCGTTTTCTTCATGATTTTTCGCCCGAAAAAAAACAATAAAACTCAAACTCACCCCCTTCTCTGAAGAAAAAACACCAAAACTACGAGGGTTGTATTGTATCTACCTACAAATCATCTACTCAATCTCCTTACAATAGTGTTGAATGAAAGTGAAGTGTATTAGTGTTTCGGGATATTTTGGCGCGCGAGGATAAGACAAAAGGCTTGCACCGTTATTCAAGTGACATTTACCCAGGCAGCCATATTTGCTGCACCTGTCATCCCTTTGCACTGGGACAAACTCAAATTTTGTTTCATTGAGCTTGTTTAATTCGTATCTAACACAAGTTATCGGAAATAGTTTTATCGAAGATTCGTTACTTCAAAACGATGTTGTGTATAAAATATTTTTTTTATCTAAAAGTTCTGCCGTCATAGATAAGACGTATCTAGATACTGATATTATGCCGGCATAAGACAGCTCAGGCTGCCAGTTGTTGTTATATAGCTGCACAAATAGTGTTAGACTCAGCTTTAGACTCGGCTTCGGTTCCGCTCGTTGTGCATGCAATCCGCGATTTAAGTGCAAATTAGAAACGCTTAACGGAGACGTTTTCGAGGCTTTACCTTAACTCTGGAGACTGACTTAGATGAGGATGTCGGAATTCGTGTTGCCAACTGGGCGGGGATTGTTTTAACAGAATTTGTCACAGCCGCAGATTGCTGATTTGAGTGTCTGTTTTTACGGTTTTTAAAATTTTCTACGGTCGGATGATTAGTGTTGGTAATTAATTGGATTTATTTACCTGTTTTATGTGAAGACGTAAAAACAAACGTTGAAACTATCAAATATTAAGAAAACTGCTTTCCAATGGAAAATATTATTTGAAATGTGTGAAAATGTGATTTAAAAAATTACTTTTTGATTTTTTTTGTATATTCTAGTAAATTGAAAAACTTATTGTCAAACAATTATTAGTAAAATAAAACAAAACTTGTAACTTGTGATAGGGGTTATAAGTTTTTCTACAATTCTTGGCCCTGGTAATGGATTTTCAAAGTGCAATGGAAACATTTGCCGAGGCGTGGGTGGCTGCAAATGCTGGACAGCAGGTGAGTTTTCTCTGCAATCCAATGATATTTTTTTGGGGGAAAAAATTCCTTATTAAACAAAATTGGAAAATCCAATATTTTCTTATTCAATATAGAGTAGACAAGACAGGCTTCACAAATAGATGAATAAAAATAAGATATTTCTTAATAGTTTGATAAAAGAAGAACTTCCAATCTTTTCTCAACTGAACTTGCGTTTTCGAATTTCAATTATCTACCTAGAATTTGGAACAAAAAAGTTTCGGACAAAAAAAAATTAAACGACTTGGCCCAAAAAACTTCGCAAGCGCATTACAAATCTTGGATACGACGATTATTAGAGTAGTTGAGAAGCTTTTGATTTCCAGGTTTATGAAAGTTCTGGTTATTTGTTGTCAGCACAGTTGAATTTCTTAAAAAATGTTTACAATTTCTTATGTTTTACTTAAATTTTGGATATATACCTTTTTGCACGTTCTTATGTCACGAAAAACATTCACAAGTTCTTGGAGAAGGAACTGTCTACAGTTAATTAAATTAAAAACCAGAGAAGAAGAGAATCTCTTCCCGTACTTCTTCTTTTTCTTCCTTTTCTTCTTCTTCTTTAAATAGGGAAATGTTATGATCTTGACTAGAACCACAAATAGAAAATAAACCACAATCAAGAGAATATATAGTCTACCTGTAGAAAATGTGCAGCATGTACCTATACATATACTAACGCAGTACTTAACAAAAGTCAGGTATTGCTAGGATCCTTAATTGGTATTTCGGATAACGAAGTAAAATTAAATCATTGCTTATATCCTTTGGTTACTCTCTATTTAAAAAAGTCGCAACCTATTGGTTTCGTTTTAAGAACATTTCTCAACTGAACTCCATCAAGAATATTAATAGAAATCTTGTTTATTTAATCAAATTCGTTCTAGCTGTTGTTGATTTTGTTTTTTAATGTTTGTATTAATAGCTGTAGACAAGTGCATTTAAGGAAAATCAATGTTTTTTTTTTCTTTTAGTAAATTTTCTTCTGAAATCCATGTTAAACTTAATTCATCTTATTTTCGCATAAATGGCTTTTATAATATTTTTGGAACTCACTGAATATCTGTCATTATTTTAAAGAAGCCAACTCTAACATTAAAAATGAAGTTTAAAGTCCCTTAAGCTTGACATTAGTCTTCCCAAATTAAAGTCGTTCAAAACGCGTCGGGAATTAGTTAACAGCAAACGTTTAGGCCTTTAGTCGATCGACCGCCTAGTTTCTTCTTCTTCTATTTTTCTTTAACCGACTATTGGTGTGATCTAGACAGGGAACACACCTCCCTATTTCTCTGCTTCGGTTAAGGCTTCAGGCTTCACCTATGGAGTTCGACGAGTTGAACATAGAAAGCATCTACTGGCATCCCGGTTTTTGATTTTTTTCATGTCTGAGGCTAACTTAGTAAACCTTCAATATCTGCATACAGCATACAGTTACAGTATTGATAAGAATCAGTTCTTTTAATCTAAATTGTATTATTAGAGTATAAAGTAGCTTAATTGCGGCCCCCACTCAACTAATTGTTGTTCAATACAAATCATCGTTGATACAAATTAGTGAATTTGCATTTTCCTCTCTGAGTTTTTATTCTGATATTGTTCCCTTAAACTTCTCTCTAATTTGTCAAAATTCTTATTCCGTGCCGCCGAATCGTTTTTAAAGAAATGATGCCAGTTCCGTTATGTCTATGCTTAAATGCATTTCTCAACCGCCCAATTGGTTCCTCGGAGAAGAACTCTTTTTTATTAAATATTTCTTTAACTTCCTTGATTGTACTTCTTATCTATCTCTAAGGCAGAATCAGAAACTTCTTCTTCGGATGTCATGAGAACCTGAGAACCTGCTTCCTAAATCTATCAAACCTGACCTTTATATCCATAATTCATATTCAACTGTAGGTTCTACGACATTAGTCAAGAAGAATTGGAAACGGCAGGGAAGAATTTCGGAATTTTCTGATATTTCTTTCAACTTTTAGCTTTTATGCTTACTTCTTCCTCTCATCTCTAGATGTTCTAGAGTGTTAGATAACTGATGATGACACTTCGCATGAAAACAGTGGTTAGAGAGATTTATAGAATACAAATTATTAGTATCTGAGAAAGGCTTTTGTTGGAAAAAAACATGTCACTGAGACACTCAACTGATGTTGCAATCTTCTATGATTTAAATTGCATTAGGGATAGAACAATCCAAAACGGTTGGTTAACCCGGCGCCGGCGTTATCGACACGTGCAGTAAAATATTAAAAATTAGCTATCCCTGAATCGGGTAATCTTAATGATTAAATAAATAAGAAAAAACAAATCAATTTCCTTACTTTTTCTTTCACGCAATACTTCTATTCATCACCTCAAGCTAATGTTGACCTTAGGTCATAGATCGAAGATTCTTCGGAGTTTTGAAGAACACACTGTTATAACGTTTGAAAGTTGTCAATTATGAACCTCGTCATTGCCACTAATAAAATCAAAGAAGATTGTGTCGTAATAAACTCTGATTAAGGGATCAGGGGAAAAATAAGTTAAGAGTTCAAATAAATTTAAAAAATCTACGTTTAGATTAAAAAAGGGATGAATTTTACATTTCTAGCTTAAATTAAACAGTTTTTTTTTCTCTTTATAAAACAAGACTTCTTTTACCTAAAAGAACCTTAAAAACTTCTTAGATCGCAATTCGAATCGAATCAATTATAGTGGAGCTGGGACTTTTCTTAAAAGGACTTGACAATAATTTATGGCTTTAAATAAAACGGAAACCGTTTCAAATTATATCGAATAACATTTGTGTATGGAAGTTGACGTTGTTATTATGACATCAATCATCAATACCACGTATGAAGCTATCGATTCGTTAAGATTAAACCCATATTTCGATGATTTGGACAGCTTTTCTTATGCCGTGATGCGCCCTGGCTAGTTGGCATAGAACAAAAACCAATGATAGAATAAAGTCGAGCTTTCTTTAATAACACCAATCGCCAGGAAAATGTGTCCATATAACGCTTATATCGAATTTAGTTTTCGGTCGATTCGATTGTTCTTCAATTTATGTGGCTCGTGGCGTGTTTACAGCGGTCAATACCTTGAACCATGATTTCGATGACTTGGACTTGAAATTTTAATTTTAAGGCTTAATAAATGGAACATTTCACAAAACAATTAACGTGAAACATATTTTCTCGAGAACCGCTGATACCGATTTTAAATGACATGTTTTTAAGTATTATTTTATAGGTAGCTTTCATAAACTGTTTTTTTCGACTTGCTCGTTAACGGCTTATTGGATTTCTACCGAATTGTGTATTTAAAAAGCAAGCCTTAAATTCTGCAAAAACGCAGACTAATCTTTTTTTTTTAAATCTTTTTTGAATCTTTGAAAAGTCTTTTCGAAATATTTTTATCATGTATCAATAAATCGTTATTTAAGATGTGGGAACGTGAAGGCTTTAGATCTCCGTAGGCTTCGGTGTGCTGGGTACCTAGCTCTTGTGAACGAAGAGTTACCAAGCTCAGAATGTCTTCAGCAGTTCTTTATGGTAGAAGACAGTGAAGCAGACCTTGCTTAAGGTAGAGGAATGAGTAGACTATGTAGGTCGCCTGGAGCCTTGGAGTGCAAAACTTGATGTTAGTAATAGTAAGCTATCGGAATAAATGGAAGATCTTGTTGAACGAGACACGGAACGGGTGCGCCGATGAAAATGGAAAGCCATATTTTTACAAGAATACCTTTGTTATGGTGGTTTTTGAATTTAATATATGTATTCCGATCGTGTTGTTCGTTAACAACGCCAGCCTAGTGACACTTAAACACCTAAAAACATTTCCAAAAAAGCATTTAAATTCCTTGGTTTAGCACGACCGGAGATCACCGGTGTATGGGGGCATACATGTGTCGAAAAAATTAACTAATGCGAATTGCGATGCCACGTTGGCACGTTTCAACATTTACTTGGCCTCATACGTGGAACCATCTAAGATCGAGCGGCCTGCCGAAGATTTCTGAGCTCAACTCGGTGAACCCCACATGGGGAGCCTTAGAGTGAAGCTCAGAAGCTCAGAAGTGGTAGAGTTGTGGTTCCGGTCGAGATCATAACAATCGTCAACTATAGAAGAAAACGACTTGGTACATGCGACCCAAAATATATTATTACTTTTTAAAAAACTTTAAAAAACCGTGTTCGGTCACCTATTGGAATTTGAAAAATGCCATCCAACTCGATGACTGAAGTACCGACAATAGAAAGCATAGTAAAGAAACTGTTTGTCTTCTGCACCACGGCTGCCTGAAAAAAAATATGAAACCCAAATTTTGGATTTACTGGGTATAAAATAAAGAAAAATCTATATAAATTAGTTTTAAGCAAAAATCACTTGATAAAAACAACTATTAATCAAAGTTAAAGGTTTTTATTATTGGTTTTTATATACATATGTGGTATTTAAGTTACTTACTTACTTAGGGGGCGCTACAGTTCGGGACGAACCTGGGCCTCAACCAACATGCCTCTCCAGCCAGCTCGGTCTTTGGCTAGCTGCCTCCAGTTTTGCACTCCAAGTTGGTTGAGGTCGTCCTCCACTTGAGCGTGCCACCTAAGGCTAGGTCTTCCTTGACGGCGTCTACCCTCTGGATGGGAGCCGTAGCATTGTTGTCCATTCGCTCTACATGACCTAGCCATCTTAAACTCCTCCGAAGAATCTTACGCTCGAAACGACTAAGGATATCTTCCATGCCTCGGCGCCATAGAGCAGGACTGGGATGATTAGGGTCTTATACAGAGTCTCTTTTGTCTTTCGAGAGAGGGCTTTGCTACTCAATTGCCTTCCTAGCCCATAGAAACAGCGATTGGCAAGATTTATTCTTCGCTTTATTTCTGACGAGATGTTGTTGTCAGATGTTATAGCGGATCCGAAGTACACAAAGTCCCTAACAACCTCAAAGTTGTACCTTTCTATTGTGATGTTTTGTCCAATCCGCCGGTGTTGTGTGTTGGCCTCATTGACTGCTAGTCCCATCTTAGCCGCTTCAGTGCTAGCAAACGTTCCAGTGACAGCTCGCCAAGTTCTGCCAATGATGTCTATGTCGTCAGCGTATGCGAGCAATTGCACAGACTTGAAAAAAATTGTCGCACTACAATTGACTTTCGAGTTTCTTATAATTTTTTCAAGTATTAAGTTGAAGAAATCGCACGATAGCGCATCACCTTGTCGGAATCCTTTTTTGACGTCAAAAGCTTCTGTGAGGTCAGTACCAACCTTGACGGAGCAGCGAGAGTTCTCCATCATCATCCTGCACAGTCGGACGAGAGTTGTGGGGATGCCAAAACCTGATATGACTCTGTATAGCTCGTCTCTATAAATGCTATCGTACGCGGCCTTAAAATCAATAAAGAGGTGCGGTGGGTATCGATTTGAAATTCTTGGGTAGTTTCCAGGATCTGCCGTAGCGTGAACATTTGATCGATTGTGGACTTTCCTGGTCTGAAACACACTGATAGGGGCCAATCAGGTTGCTGACGAAAGGTCAGGCGTTCACATAGTACGGCAGAGAGGATCTTGTAGGCGATATTCAGGAGACTAATTCCTCTATAGTTGGCGCAGAGGGTCTCCTTTCTTGTGGATCGGGCAAACGATGCCGAGGTTCCATTCATCAGGCATACTTTCTTCTGACCAAACTTTAGAGATGTGTTGGTGTATGCACTCCACCAGGTCATATCCGGCCGCTTTAAAAAGTTCGGCGGGTAGTCCGTCGCGTCCAGCAGCTTTGTTGTTTTTTTAGTTCAGATATTGCTATCCTCACTTTATTTTGGTCAGGTGGACGGAAGTTTTGTCTGTCATCGTCCATGTTAAATGGTATTTAAGTTAGGAGAAATTAAAAAAAAAGAAATAATTAAAAATAGCCAACAAAATCTTTTCAGAAATTCATTGTCTCTTTGCTAAAACCATTTGGGTTTAACATTCTAATCAATTTCTTTGACAAGGCTTATTATATTACGCACTAGCATTACCATACTGGCGTTGCTCGGGTATACCAGAAAAAAGTTTTGTTTCTACATTTCGTATAATTTTAATTTCATTTCAAATAAAATAAATAAATATCAAACCAAAACAACAAAATATTAAGAAACACATTTAAAATCGCTTGAAGTTTTGAGGTAATACCAAAAAATGTGTCTCATTGTATCAAAAAATCGTTCCTATCTTCTTAATTCTTCTAAATAATGTCGGAGCAATATAATATTTTTTCTGTTATAAATATTTTTCTGCGAATGACCATCAAATTAAATAGAAAATGATCGAAAAACATTAAATAAAAAAAAAAAAAAATTAAGGCGCAGTCAATCGACTGATATAGACTTTAATCTAACCCCGATGGTCAAAGCTTACACAAAAATTGCAAAGTCCTCTTTATACTAAGGGAAAGGCATAATTTTTGTTTTATTATTTCAAATAATCAATGATTAATTAGTATTTATTAGTAAGAACATCAAAAGACTTAACTACCGCCTTTCAGATAAACTCTTAATACCGATATGTCATCCAACTGCGATAAGCAAAAAATCACAAATCCTTTAGGCATTTAATGTATAGCAAAGTTAAATGATAGTCAAGTCAGGCCGATTAGAAGGTTGAAAATAGCTATTGGCTAATACCCCTGCAAAGATATAACAAAAATAAAATTAGATAAACTTTGCTAATGGTTGTATTAATTTCATAAGGTAACTGGGACATTATATATTTTTTTTTTGTTTTTTGAAATCGAAATTTTTAGGTCGTGGTGATATTTTTAACGAAATTAAAATTTTCAGAAATTATCTTATAGAAGAAGGTAGCAATAAAATAATTTTTGAAAATAATCTTATTTCCAACAGAGAATTTTTTTGAATTGCATGCTTCTGGCAACTCTAACAGCCAATCTTTTAGCATTTTATGGGGAAGATTGTAGCGACAATATAAAATGCAACAGGAAAATGTATGTACTGGTGACAGTGGTAATAGAGAAGCTTATTTAGGAAACTGTTGGTGGTTTTTCGTTCTATTTTCCATTCTAAAATGCATTTGAGTTAACTTTTAGGACAAGTGTGGAGGCGCTGCAGAAATATTTTATACTGCCCCCTCCACAATGTGACAAGAACCAAATCTAGCTTTTATAATATGTATTCAATGGGTGTAGGAAGAAACTGTGTGCTTCTTACGTCTAAACTGCATTTAAAAATTCTGAATAGCTTCGATTTTCTAACCCAGGCAACACACGAAAGAAAGGTATGTTAAGCTGATGAGTTAAGCCAGCTAACTCAGCTCCTTTATGAGCCAACCTGAATTCCGACTAATTTCACTTAGGTCCCTTCTCACCTAGGTCATAGAACCCTGATTAATTTCTAGCTTAAGCAATATCTGGAAGATCGAAATGTTCTTATTGACCGACAGTGCTTTCTCAGCAATAGGCCCAGTGGTTATCTGATGGAATATCTCACCAAAAAGTAGAACCAATCTTTTTATCGGTCTTGTTTTTAAGATTTTATTTGTATGGCTGAAAATAACGGTACCTACCATATAAGCTTATTTTTCTTGAAATTGGCTCTTACACAAGGGACTATTGGTTTCCCTTTTAATGTAGAGCACACTGCGCGGGCATTAAGAGGATAAGGAGGGGAAAGATAGGAGGTGTCGATTAACATTGGTTTTGAATGCTTGCAGATCAAAATGGCAAGGGAAAATCTCGCCGGGTAAACTATTCCAAATTCGTGTTGTTCGTCTAAAAAAAAGAATCTCCGAAATTGGGCTCAAGGGTGAACTGATGAGCATTCCTTGCGAGACGAGTATTACGGTAGAAACCTTTAAGGGGAGGAATGCAACTGGCTACTTCGAGTGAACATTGTTTATAAAAAAAAAAAAACGATAAGATAAGGAAAGACATTTTTGAGAGTATTTTAGCTATTAGCTCTCATTTTATGAAAAACAAGTTTACCGGAAAAGTCTGTTGACGATAGGTACTTTCATAAAATGTTTTGTTTTAATTTTGGACTTTTTCGGTAACGGTTCATTGGATTTCTATCAAATTTTATATTTAAAAAGATCTAAGTAACTAAATTAATTATGCATACCAACATTTTGAATAATTTGGTTTCTGTTTACAACTAGGTGACCCCCGGCGTTGCTCGTGTTTACCGAAGGTTTTCTGAATACCGATCAAAAGCACCACATATTGGGTCCCGTGCCACTTACACGCATATTATCGCCAATGCTCTAGTTGTATTCATACACGCAGCAACAAAGAGAATCCAAAATTAACTTAACAAATTATTTATAGGTACTACTAAAGCATTGACGACCATGTGAGTGACATTTTTGGTCATCACTCCGGTTGCACTATCCAGGCATGTCCTAAGATCTCCTAAAAAAATCATTCAAATCGATCGAGCCGAAAAAAGTGTGTAGTTCGCGCACAAACATAATTTGGATTGTTCTTTGATATATAAAAAATATTTTTTTTTTTTTTTATTTTCATTAGATAATCAGTAGGTAAGTTCTTATTTAAAACTGTATAATCAGCTATAATATTAATAAACTCTGCATACCAAAATCTGATTTTTTTTCAAAACCGGTCCTAGAATATCAGAAATACTTTTTCATAGATTTATTATTATTTAAGACGTGAGAGAGCGGATTCCATTTTTACTAAAAACCGTTAAGTGGTTTTGAAATACCTTGTAAGTTCAGACAGTGTTATTTTTCTACGTTAATGTTACTTGTTTTTGTTTCTGATAAAAGATAAAGCTTATATTTTTTCTAAAAAAAAAACATTACTATTCCTTGAATATATATATTCTTCCGAAACCAAACATTCATCAAACGAATTTATTTATTCATCATCACTTCAACTTCAGTATTTCTTGAAAAAATCTATAAAGTCGCAGCAGCCATCAACAAAATCATTTAATCCTCTTAATTCGATTCATAAGATTCAAAAAAAAAATATCAAAAATATTTTTACTGCGTAAATCTATTTTAAAGTTAAAGTTTCGATAATTTATCAAATCCCCCAAAGACTCATTAACGAACGTTGCCCCTAAATGAATACCCCATGGTAAACACATGACAAAGCACCCCTTCTTTCTACATGCAACCTGTGCGTGGAGGAGAAATTCCTTCAACCTAATTTACGCACCACAAGCTCCTCACACCTTAGTTTTAACGGATTCAACTTGGGGTCACAATTCGCCGGCTGTACAGTTGTGAAGTATCTATAAGAGTTATTTATCTATTTAGTACAACTCCATGACATTATAGACATTCGTCTTGGTTTGTGTGTATGTCATATTAAATCAAAAATTCCAACCGATTAAATATATTTTTTTACGAAATTATTGAAAAACTAAGACACAAAAATAAACACAACCACTAATTCGATTGGTAATATACGTACAAAAAAAAAACTCGATATTAAATATTTTGTATCTATGATAGATATAGTTGCTGAAAATCCCCTAAAAAAATTATCTTTTTTTTTGTTTGGTTTGTTTGTTAATACGAAATCCATGCCACGACACAGTGTGTGCCAACAACATGCATGTGTCACTCTATACTGCGCGCTCATTATAATCCCCGTTGGGATTAATTTTAAATCTCACGTTCCTACGTGGCCGCAATCGAATGAAACAAACACACAAAATGTATCTTTTTTGCTCAATGAAATGTATAGATACACAACACACCCTAAAAAAATAAAAAATAAAATTTCTATATAAGTATACAAAAAAACTACAACCATAATTATCATTATCATATTGGATTATATTTCCAGATACATTTTACCCTGCGGCAGTATCTATAGGATTATCTTATCGCACTAGATACAAAAGTGATTTGAGCCCCAGCCGAAACGGGAAGTGGGGAAACGAATATTGCCAATCCTGATAAGGATTATCTTAATCTCTGCCCTGTCAGCTCATTCCCCGGTTCGGGCAGTTCGAGTCTCCCTTTTTGTATCTTTATGTTTTATCTATGCGTGTATCTTACAGAACAAAAAAGATATTAGTACGACTATGTCAACATGTTTAATATGCTTCGTTGTTTCGAGGAAAGAGTTTCTCCAAATTGTGTGCATTGTATAAGGGGAGGGTGGTAGGTTTGGGGATTTTATGGATACAAAAAAAATACAAAACTTTCGCTTCATTATTGTGGTTAATTTTTTGGTATTTTTTTGTTTGGTCGGAGTGATAAGTGGATACAAGAGAACGTGTCGCAATTAGGTTGATTTTTATTTATTTTTTGGATAAAACTCCAAGGGATTATAAAGATTATTCCAGCATTTTTGTGTTGAATTAAGTTAGGGATAGGTGGGTTTATTGGTTTTTTTGACGTCATATACGGGCTTGGGGTTTTTTCTCTTTTGATAGTAATAAATATTTGGAAGGCACTAAAATTTAAGCTAAAATAATATTTTTATTTCTCATAATCATTTTTTTTTTATTTTAGACTTTCTGGTTAACGGTTTGTTATATTTTTACCATTTTAAGATCAACATATGTAGGTAGACAAGTTGTTTCTGCTTATCTATATTAAAAACTTTTTTTTTCTATTTGTAATTAAAAAAAAACAATATATTTTTAATATTTTGAATAATCAACTTGGTACACATTTTTAATTTTAATATTTGCTATATATTATAAAATCTTATAAACTGCATATCATTATATCAATTTAAAAAAAAAAAACTAAAAATAAAATATAATTTTATCAAAAATGGTTCTACAATTTTCGAAATGCTTTTTTCATAAATTTATTATTATTTAATACTTGTAATGGCGTACTCCATTTTTACTAGAAACCATTACATGTTGCATTGTTGAGACCAAACAATACTGAAATGCGAAAGGATTATTATAGAGATTTTGGAAAAAAAATTAAGGATTTTAACGCAAAATCATAAAAAAAAGTATTTCAAAGAAACCTGTAGGAGCGATTTTCGTAAGCAGTATCCAGGCTAGCCATCAAAACTATGCTTAGCCTTAAAACTAAAAAGATATCTTAAAAACAAGAAATTAGAAATAAAAAAAATTGTCGAAGAAAATCTTAAAATTAAAAAAAAAGTTTTAAGAAAGGTACCGTGATAAAAAGTTTAATATCTACCTTAAAGAAATCATCTTCTTCGATTGTTATGTTCTCGACTTGGACTAAAATTTTATGCTTCGTCTTAGGGCTCCATTTATGGGGTTCACCGGGTTGTACTCAGAAAACATCGGCAGGTTATTCTGATACGATTATGCAAGCACTCCACTCCTAAGGAGTTCTTGTAAGTTGGAACCATAATATTTGTCTTCTTGATATCGATTGAGCTGAAGTTAAAGTGTCACTGCTCAGCCAGTAAATATAACAAATTCACCTAGCAATAAATTCAGCGGCTCTTTACTTATTAAATTGCAAAAACTTCACCACCAATACATGATTTCCAATTTTAATTGTTAAAAAGAAAAAAAAAACAACATTAAAACTTTATCCGATCAGAAATTTAAATTTTTAGAAAAATATTACAATATCCTAAAATCTTGCTGATTCTCAGCGTTTATTAGGTTTATCAGAAATAAAAAAACACAATTTCCTAGAATCTTGTTAATTCTTATGATTTGGTATATCAACATTTAAACACATAACAAGTCATACCTCAGTATACAAGTGTCTTTTAAAATTGAAAAAAAGCATGACTTTTTGTTCTCGTCGATTCTCATCAAATAGTGTAACTTAATTCATATAAAAAGAAAATTATGCAGTGGCTTCAACGGGATTTTGTTGAGAACAACCAACATCGATTGCATTCAAAGGAATTTGGATATACAGGCACGTATTGTCCTCAAAAAAGGCCAATTTCGCCAGTGTGTTCCCTTTCAAAATAATTCCCAATTTTGCAGTTTATCTGTATTCGATTTCATGGAAAAATTTTGAATTGAATTTCCAATAGATATCATCAATTTATTTATTCATGCTTTGCGAGCCATAATTTGTTCGTTAATAAAGTTTGGAACTCTTCGCCATTCGCAAAGATATCTCTTTGATAGATATTGTAATCATTTTTTTTATAAAATAATCCAAACGGATTTATAAATATTTTGATAGGCGTCTGCCGCGGAAAACAACAAACAGTTTGATCCAAAACCCCAAAACCAATGCAATATCAAATAACCAATAAAGTAATAAAAATTAGCAAAACATTAAAACAATTTTTTATGAATTTATTGCCAAACAATAATAAACATTTAATGTTATCTTTATATTTTTTTAATCTAACACTCAATGTCTGGATTAAATTGAACAGTCTTTCTTTCATTATTTGTTTATGTCATAAGTTGGATGAAGTAGGTACTAGCATTATGGTCTCGTCTATCTTATAAGACATCATCATTTTTCATCAAATAGATATCAGAGAATTATGTAGAAATGCAGTATGCAAAGTGTTGAAATAGATTATAACCTATGTAGATACAAAATTTCTTAAAAAAAGATACATATTTTCTTGCGATTTAAAAAATTAATTTGGAAAAAAGCATTTAACTATTTTTAATGTAAATAAATAGAAATAGATAAAATAAATAGTAAAACTTTTCGTTGGAAGCGAGGTAGGTACTTACAGCAATTGCAGATACACTGCTGATATGCTAAATCTAGACTTTTATTGAATTATTTCCCATATTTAAATTGCCTGTTAAATCAGTTTTTTTTTATAACAATCGTATTAAGTATTGAAAAAAAAACTCTCAAATTTCAACTGTGCGCTGAAATCCCATAACCCAGGTCGGTATATGCATCCGCCTCTGGACGGATTAGCCACGTTCTCGCGTTGTCGTATTATATGACTCGCTTCTACTTAGCCTACGTTTCCCCCTTTGGATTATTCATAATTCTTCTAAAGAATTCATCCACCACCTTTGCAAATGAGTTGTTGTTCGCCTGCTACTTTTTCGTTGTCATTTTTCTTTAAATTAACAATTTTTCATTCTTTATGCCATACCTATGCCTTTGAGTATCTTTTTCGCGCTCATCATTTCCTTATACGATTAGTCGTCTTAAGCCAACGTTACTACACATAAAGATACATTGATTTCAGATTCCAAAAATCGGGGCGGAAGGACAAAGTTAATTCCTTTTGTTAAAGTGTTTTATATTTCGATTTCCCTTTCCTTCTCATTTTTCATTCTTAACTTTGTTTTTTTGTACCTTAATTCCAATTGAAATCGTTTTCGAAATTCAGGAAGCACATACTCCAGATTAGGGGTGGATATCCCTTCTGTATTCCCCTTCCACACGCAACTCACTTCCTTAATCGATCAATGATCGTTATAGATTCTCATCTATAAGATCACCGATAAAAAAAAAAGAATTCGAAACGAATTAATCTGGTCGGTTTTTGTATCTATCCAGTTTTGTATCTGTGCGTTACAATGTGTTACATGGATTAAAAAAAGTCTGATTTATGATAAATCGTCGAGCTGATTGTGTCGCAATGTCATCGTCTCTTTATGATTCTCTCTCCAGCGTTTTTTTTTTTCTCCACACAATCACACATTATCATCCGCTTTTTATTCGATTATGTTTTATGGTTATGTGCGTATCTATGACAAAGCGCAACCTAATCTTTATCTAAACATATTTTCGTTGTTCATTTGTCATCTACTTATTACTAATATTCGTTAGACGATTAAAAATTTCACACTTTACGCCGCGCCGATCCGCAGATACACCATTAACTTCACAGATACAAAGTAAATCCCATTCAGAGTTAGTGGCTTTACTTTACTCTGGCTGGCCTCTAGCCATCCATTCGGGACACTCTCTCCATTTGGATGTTTCCAATCTCCAAATATTCATATGTATCGGTCAGTTTCTTACTTCAATGACCGCTTATGTAGATAAAACTCCCACTCAGATAGTATCTTGTATCGAAATTCTTTGTATCTTTTGGTATAAGCAGATGAAAAAAGTTTTTTTTTTTTACCGAAAATGGTGTTTGACTTATAGGTAAGTATTTTGTAAGCTAACACAGGTAGCTGATGGCTTGGATTTGTTTTGATTCAATAAAATGGGCGAAGTCTTAAGCTTACATTCAGTGAGACAGGTGGGAAAAAGTTTGAAGGGGATACCCATAGAAAAAAAAAAAACAAGGTTGTTAAATACGACTGATGAAACTTTCGGTTACCTTATTGACTATAGATACTCTTCATTCGGCAAAGAATATTTTATTTTTGGATTTGTGGATATTAATTTAATCGGACTTGGATCGATGAAATATTAAAGACGATAGCATAGAGGTTGTATTTATTAATTGCTTTATTCAATACCGGTAGCAGAAGCTTGTTTTTTTTCGAACAGAGAATTTTTGAATTGAGCTGAGAAATTGGTTTAGGTTTGAGATGGTTTTTTAATGATTTTGGATGAAAAATTGTACTTTAGAAGGAAATTATTTGTAAAAAAAAATACTGAAATAAATTTAATCGTTAGTATGAAATAAATCAAGTAGTATCTAAGTAGTTAAACATACTTATAGTTCGTGAACAAGTTAAACAATAAAAAAAGATACATATTAAGGATGATTATAAAATAAAAAGAAACCAAATTAAGGTTACAAATTATTCTTATTTGAAAATTGAATCCAAAGAAGAACAAATCAGAAACTTACAAAATTCGATGATTCAAAGCTACCAAAAATGTATGAATCAAGAGCAGTTAAAAAAAATATGTTCACCTTCTTTTTAAGACTGACTTCCAAAAAACAGACGTTATCTAAAGACTCACTTCAAAACCAAAACCAGAAGCTTGTCGTGTGGTTGATTAAGGCGCAGTAGAATTTTTTTTTATTGATAAGGGAATTCCAATGAGTAATTGTGCGAATTTACCCGAAAATAACTAAGGCAAGCTTATTCTTATCGAACAATTCTAAAAACTGCTTTTCGGAAAAATATTAAAATTTTGGATAAAACAATTAGGTATGTATGACTATGACTATAGGCTATTAACATAACAGTCCTTATGGCTGCCTACCTAAAAGTCGTCGGAAAACAACTTTTTTGTACTTTTTTAAGATACATTTTTTGGTAAAATTATCTTTTACATTTTTAATTAAATTCTGTACGTAATTATACATTTAAATATTTTCGTATAAGTTTTATAATATTTTAAAAACTTTTTTTTTTTAATCAACCAAAAAACTTAAAAAAACAGTCTTAAGTTAAAAAAATGTTGATTTCAATATTCTTCTTCTGGGGTTTGATTTAAAATTAAATATGTCATCATTCTTCTTAAATAACAATTAGTTTATAAAAAAAAGTATTTAGAAAATTGAAGAACCAATTTTATTGAAATCGTGTTTTTTTATTTTTTGTTTTTGAAAAAAACATCAAGATTTTGAAATAATAATAAAAATAATCGATCGGTTCATATTGTCACTTACGCATTAAAACTAGTGATAACATTTTATTATGAAATTTCGTTGCCTATGGAAATATGGGTGGCGAGGTGCTATCTCTAGTTATCAAAATAGCTTTAGTTACTTCTTACAAAACCTAAGTTACTCCTTTTAGAATATCAGCAATCTGTTCCGACAAAATCAGAGCAACCGATCCTGAGATTAGCCGGAACAAACTGACAAAAAGACAGACAGACAGACAGAGAAACAAACAAAAATTAAAAATTGTGTTTTTGTTATGAATACAATATATACTTTAAGATCGTAGAGAAGTCTGAAAAAGTGATCGACAAAAAAATTCTGTATGTCTGTCTGTCTGCCGTCCGTTTGTATAACGAGCTGCCGCCTAAACGGCTTAAGCGGTTACCTTCAAATTTGCTATGTGTGATTCTTTTCGCATTCTTCAGAGGAGAAATTAAAATTTTATTTTTAGGCCTCAAAATAACGGTACTTGTAATATAACCGTTAAGGAAAAGCGTATTTTTCTCCAACACAGTTCCAACGATTTTGATGATTTTTTTGAGAATTTTTGTGTTGGTACTAGCTATCAGTTAATCGGAACCAAATTTACGGGAAAAGTCTATTAACGGTACCTTTCATATAACGGTTTTTTTAATTATTGGCTTTCTCGGGAATGGCTCTTTGGACTTCTGTCAAATTTTACATGTAAGAAGATCTATGTTGCCAAATTAATTATCGATATCAACATTTTGAATAAGTTTTTTTTTTCTAATTAAAATTTTAAAATATTTTTTTTTTTATATTTATAGTTTTAAAAATAATCAAAAAAAATATTTTAAATTTTATAATAACATGTATATTAATAAACTCTAAAACACTACATAAAAAAATTAAAATAAATAACTGTTTTTTATCAAAATCCGTCCTACAATTTTCGAAATATTTTTTTTATAAATTCTTTATTATACAAGACGTCAAATAGCGTACTCCAAATTTACTAAGAACCGTTAAGTGTTGTGGTTTTGACACTTTTTATAAGTTCATATAGCGTTATTTTTCTACGTTAATGTTACTTATTTTTTAAATTTTATTCGACGATACGACCGCACATTTCAGAAGTACGTGCGATCCAGTCGTGCAATTTTTTTCTTAAATTTTCGTCAATTTACTGTTTATATTGGACAGCTGTTAGGCCGCTGAGTGAAATTCAGATAGGTCTGATAATTTTTTAACTTTAGAAGCCATCAGGAAGCCTGTAACGCCAATAACGCTAACGCTTGTCCTCTATGAACTATGATACTCCATTTCTTATTACTCAGGAGAAAGCTAACCTTTTTGTAAGCCAATTCTACGCGACCTCATAGTGTGAAGAATCCGCCCTTATTTGAGAACGTAAATGATTCTGTGGGTTCAATTTTCATTTTCTCTCGTTCAGTGGCCAGAATGTTGAAAGAAATCCATATACATATAACCGCTGGTCCAGATAATATCCGTGCTGTGTTCTGAACTAGTGTTCTTCTACGATGGCAAACCCAATTGCTTAAAGTTTTCCACATATCCTACTCAACATTAATCGTTCCAAGCAGATAAAAAAAAAAAACACAACTTTTGTCCGGCCTATATTCAAAAAAGGCGAATTCTTCTCCCCCGAAAAAAACCAACCGATTTCACTTGTGTCCCAATATGAGCTCAAGAAATATGTGAAGAAAATTCACGAGAAACAAAATCTTCTTAATTACCTACAGTACGGTTTTGGTTTTGGATGTTTGTATAATGCAAGCCACACATTGCAAACCGTGGTAAAATTCTTGTTCAGCTTCGATAGCATCTTCAATCAGAAGCTCCATTAAAACTCGTATTTTTACTTGCGACTATAGGTACTATAATACAAGTTATGAATTCATGCAGATTAAAAATGTTGAGATAACAATCAAACATGACATTACGATGATAGAGAAACATACTTGAGTTACTGGCAAAATTCTGTCCGTCTGTCTGTCTGTCTGTATGTCTGTCTGTCTGTACGGATTTATATTGGACTGCAGCCTAAACGTTTGGGCCAATCGTCTTCAAATTTTGAACTTTAGGTTACTTTGACATTCTACAGAGGAGTTTTTTCAATTTTTTTTTTAGCTCAAAAATTAACGGTACCTGTCATATAACCGTCATGTAAAAGCCTTTTTTTCTCGAAAAGGGCTCCAAGAATTTTTATAAAAAAAAATCAGTGTACTATTATAGGTATGCATTATATTTTGGTGAAAAAAATAAAAGGCACGACTGGGTCGCACGTACTTGCCCCCGTGTGCTAATCCATTTTAGGTACAGGCGTCTTTTTGACAAAGATTTAATTTTAATGTTTTTTTGACGTGCAACTTCTTTAGAATCGTTGTGGTTTGAAGCTCGAACGAACATGCGTCACGATAAAGGGATAAACACATAAATATATAGGATTGTTAGCTTTTGCAGTTTTTTAGTGCATTATCTTTCCACTTGTTGTTTAGTGCTTATAATATAATTTGCTAATAGAAAGATATAAAGGACTTTTTTCAGTTTAATTTTCGTTTTGGTATGAAAAAAATTGAACAACTGACATAAAGATTCGTGGGAATCAGCAGTAGGGCAATAATGCTAGGTATAGGGACCTATATAGGTCCCAATAACAATAATTTACTTTTTGAAATCAATATAATTAAAATAGCTGAATTATGTTTGATGGATCGATAAACGTATGATGTGGATAGGTATTAATGGAATTTATTAAGGATATTATTTACCTATAATAAGGTTGGAAGGAAGGTAGGTATTAAATATAAGGTAAAGCGACAATATTAAAAGTTAACACAGTGGTTTTGTTTATTTATAGGAAGGTGTAAACTTTTGTTTTCTCGATTGAAATTTTTGCATTCAGTAGTAATCGAATAATTCTTTTTATTTGTTAGTTGTTTTTGTGTGTTTATCATAGGCTCATTATTTATTCTGTGTGCTTTTATGATGATGAAATGCTTTAAAATAGGTAGGTATGTATGTAGGTTGTCACCTTCTTTTATTTGACTAATGGCTAGGGCTTAGCCGAGCAATATGAAATAAAATTTGGGGGAAAAATTTTTATGAAATCAAAAAAACACTATTCATAACGTTTTTTGGAAAAAATGTTGTAAGCCATCTTATGTCTTTTGCTGTTTTATATTTTATGAATTTTTCATTTCAAAATCGTTCGACCAGTTTTTTCAAAAAAATGTTTTTTTTGAAAAACTTTTCGAAAACATATTTTAAATTTTTTTTGAATATGTCAATTCAAAGAAATCTAAAGCTTATACTAGGAGAAAAATTTAAAAAAAAATCTATTAAACCGTTTTCAAAATATTCAAAAAACAAAATATTTTTTTAAAAAAATTATTAAAAATTAAAAAAAAATGTTTTTAAAAATTTTAAAAAGCAGTATTATGTAAATCATAAAGCTCTACATATTTTGAAAATTTCATCAAAATCCGTCAATCAGTTAACGAGAAAGTCTGATTTTAAAAAACCGGTCATATGGGAGGTACCGTTATAAAACTTTTTCTGAAAAATCCATTATAATTAAAAGATAGATTTTGCACAGAAAACATCATTCTGAAAGTTTTATCAAAATCGTAGGAGCCGTTTTCGAGAAAAATAAGTTTTTCATTAAAAGTTATATGGCAGGTACCGTTAGTTTTGGAGCTAGAATGCCAATTCCAAAAACTGTAGGGTAGAGCACTCTAAAAATACTATATACCAAGTTTGAATCAAATCGGCCCAACCGTTTGGGCTGTAGATATCGATACGGACAGACAGACAGACAGACAGACAGACAGACAGACAGACAGACAGACAGACGGACGGAATTTCCGGACCCACTTTTTTTGACTTCTCTATCATCGTAATGGCATGTTTGATTGTTAGAATTTTTTTTTTTTTTTTTACGAATGCATAACTTGCCTTATAGTCCCTATAATCGCAAGTAAAAATAATATGGTGGGCTAAAAACGGTACCTCCCATAGGACCGGTTTTTTTTTTCTTCGACTTTCTCGAAAACTGGTGATCCGATTACAATCAAAATTGATATTCAAGAAGATGTAGGTAGCCTAAGTAATTGTGCATTAATATTTTTTTGAAACCTTTTTTTTTTGTATTTTTAATAATTAAAAAAATTTTTTTTTTTTGAAAAATCAATATTTTGAAAACGAGTAAGTGAATTTTTTTTAATTTTGTTTTTAAATGAACGCTATTTTTGTGCTTAAGTTTGTATTCTTGAATTTTTTTTTTATTTTTTTTAAAAAATTGTTTAAAAAAAAACCGTTTTATTTAAAAACGGCACATTTCCTAAAGAAATAAAATGGCGTTTAAATTTGTTCACCCAATACAATTTAACGTACTTTATTCGAACAATCAAAAGTCACAAAAATCGAGTAAATGCTTTGATGTTCACTTTAATTTTCTTTAATTTTATTCTACAATATGACCGCACATATGAGCAAGTACGTGCGATCCAGTCGTGCAATTTATTTATTTTGGGAAACAGAAGGGAACATTAAGTATTTTCAGAAACTGAATATAACTAATTGAAGTAGATAGTTCTAGGTTCCTATAACTAGTGAAAACAAGGGGACACAGATACTTTTTGGACAGACCGTTGAATCCTTCGGCCTTATTCTAGTTCCTGTCCTATTACAGCTGATAACTTATATCGCTGAGAAAAATTAAATGGAAACCATCACCTTTTGAGCAAAAGAATGTGAAAAACTCAAAAGCTAAAATCTTTAAATTCCACTTTTCTAATGGTTTAAGGAAAGTGCTTGTAATTTAACGTGCTAATCAATAATCAAATATTATTCGATTCATTGAATGCATTCAAACCATTGACCGTGGGATTAGATATAATAATCCTGGTTTATCTTCTCCATTTCAATTATGCATTCATCTTGTTGCAGCAAGGCATCGAAATACTTCAAAAAACATCTCAAAATAGTCAACTCAAAATTATATATCTATTTAACATAGTTTGTATCTTTTGCCTGACTCACCATTATAACGCCTAATCTTTTAGGTGTTATAGTTTAACGACTCTGCCTTAAGACATAATTTAATTATCTTAATACACTCATTGAGCATGACTTCGGATAAATTGTACATAAAAATGAAGAAAAACTAGTGTAGATACACAATTTCCAAAGACCTTTTCGTGTTAACCATGTATTTGTATTCTTGAAGTTAAAGTATTTTGTATCTTTAAGCAGCTAAAGAATATTATTTTTTTTGTCTGTTTGTCTGTATGTCGTATAAGTATTTTACAAGTAGGCTAAACTTAAGCCATTCTGTCTCAAAGAACGCGCGCAAGCAAACAATTTATGCGTGCATTAAATCTTTACTTACTCATTCTGTGTGGAGCTTTAAGAAATAAGATTTTAGATATTTCTATGGTTTCGTTTTCATTGTGGTTATAAGTAGAAGAGGTTTACTAACTGCTATAGACGAGAAGACTTGACATTTTAAACTAAGCAGGTGTAATTGCTTATTATAGTTGCAGTAGTTTGTTTGAAGTTTTTAGGCGAACTGGAGCGAAATAGTATCTTTTTGCTTCCTTTTTGAAAGAGGGGTGCAGTTTTTGCTTACCAATTTACCAAATATCTCAAAGTCTGACTAACCTTTATTTGTTTTCCAATCGATATGATACGTATGCATTAGCCAACAAAATTTCTGGGATAAAGAAAGAATTGATCAGAAATAAGCACCAATTGCAGACGATAAAAGTGATCCTGCCGGATCAAGTATGTTTGTATTGAGAATGACAAAGAAAAATCCCAATAAATGTTCGTTTTTCCATTCATTTCTATTCAAACGGTCCTGATTTTGTCATCATCAGCTAAACACACCAGTTTACCGACCGGAAGTGCTATAAGATACAAATTGTTACTCAATCCAAAGCCACCCATGAACTCTCTCATTTAGGCATAACAGAGAGAATCTGATCCGATCCATTGACGTGTTTTTGCCTATATACTGGAGACGACGACGCAATCGATCGTGCCAGCCTGTGCTGGAGAAAGGATTAAAATTGTGGAAAAGTTCGCACATTAACTATGCGATTTGTTGGGAAGCGCATTGCACGTTCGTATCGATGTATCTGTGTTTTTAATCCAGGTTTAGTGAACGTTCCATACAACTGCTGCCACTGCCTCTGCCTCTGGCAACCGCCACCGGAGACCGGATGGATGGAATGGAAATGGAAGTGATCTCCCCCTTCAGGCAGGATCAAAGATACTTTTCAGCAACAAAAAAAGTGTATCTGTAGCAGAGTATCTGTGGGGAGATAGAATGCCCCCTCTCACAAAAAAAAAAAAAAAAACGGGCCCACCCTTTTTGTTAAAAGGTTAATCTGATCATGTGACTGTTTGTGTGTGGATGTTGTAAGGGATAGTAGACCTATCTCCCCATATAGCTGACCAACTGCCGTTGTTATACTCGAAACTCCAAGCCGAGAGATGTTGTTGCTGATGCTGCGGATGCTAAGACATAAGCCGGATTTAGTTAAGCAGATCAGCGTCGCATTGGAAGGTTCTCAGTGATTTTACATTATTCGCTTGATTATTTCAAAGATATTTTTTTTTCATTCAGATTTTGTATCTTTTTCCTTTTTTTTAATATTTAACTTGTGTCTGTGTATAAAATTTCGGTCTTTGGAGCTCGACACTCTCTATAGCACGGCGGATTGTCTTCTCATTAATATATACCGAAGCGATACTTTTGTGGTGGGCAGGTAAAAGCGTTAAAGATCACGTGTGTGCGAATGTGTTTGTGGAAATTGGCTTATTATTATGAGTAATGGAGTTAATCCGTTTAAATCGAGGTTACACTTTTGAGATAAAAATACAAAAAAAAAAATTAAACAATCTTTAAGTCGCAATCTGAGGTTGTTTCCCTCTGTTTGGTCGGATTTTGTTGTTGTTTTCTGTTTTGTTTTTGATTTAAGTTGGAATTTATTTAATCCATCGCAAGGAAATATTTTTTTATAGTGTAAGTGGATACACATAAAATTTTTATATTTGGGGGCTCATTTAGTTTCCGATTGCATGCGAATTTTTTGTTTGAGAAAAAAAAAACTTTAGAGAAGATGAAAAACTGCAAAAAAAGCTGAGTTTTTGGAGTTGTTTTCAAAGTATCTAATGGTGTGTCCACACCAATGAAACATTTGTTTAAAAAACATTTCTGAAATGTTTTTTTTAATATTTCTGGAATGTTTAAATAATTGTTTCTTTTTTGTGTTACCGTTTTTATGAGTCCCAGAGGCCAAAAAATTGAGTAATTTTGAAAATAAATGAGTCCTTTTGTTTTTTTTTTTTTTTTTAGATATATGATAAATCTTTTTTTATTTTTCAATAACAAAAATAAATACTTTAAAAATATAAAAAAAATTATTCAATTCATAAATATTAGTAAGCCAACTAATTGTAGGGATATAAATCACATAGGTATTAGGTATATATTTTGCAAATATCACAAAAAACAAGTATTATAGTAGTATTTTATTCTTAAGAAAATGAGCCAAATCTTAAAAAGATGAGTCCCTGAGCCAAGCTAAAAAAATGAGTCCCTTTTGACTCAAATGTGTCCCCGCGTTAATTTTGGTGTGGACACACCTTAAGACATCTGAATTGAATATTTTATTAAAAAAATTGTATTTAATGATCAGTATTTCTCAAAGCATTGTTTTTTTTACCTGCGATTATATTGGATACTAAATATAAGACAAGTTATGGATTCGTGCAAAAAAAATTCTAACAATAAAACATGATATAACAATGATGGAGAAGTCAGGTATTTAATTTATTTGGAAGTATTTCGGGGGCTGTTTTTCATATTTTCTCTAGGTCGAAAAATAACATTACCTGCCATACAATCCTTAACAAAAAGTTTGATTTTCTCGAAAACGGCCCCTACGATTTTGATATAACTTTCAGGTTGAAATTTTGTTGACAACAATACATCTTTCAGTTAGAATGATTTTTTTTCGAAATTTGTTTTATAACGATACCCCCCATATAAGACAGTTTTTTTCTTCGACTTTCTCGAGAACGGCTTAACCGATTACAATCGAATTTGATATTCAGGAAGATGTAGATAGCCAAACCAATTCGGCATAAAAATATTTACAAATAACTTTTTTTATATTTTTTAATAATTTTATTTAAATGTTTTTTTGTGAAAAAAAAAGTTTTTAAATAAAAACTATTTTATTACATTACATTACATATTGATCTGCTCCGTAGATAAATCTACGAAGTAGAGACACTTATGAGCACTGGCTACTGAGGCCATCGGCTCAGACAATAACAAGACAACTCACAAGACGACATTGATACAGGAAAGAACAGAAGATAGGAAGAGGACGGAAAACAGAAAACACATAACACAAGTCAACAGCACGCAGTTAGTTTTCGAACGGTCTTCCATCTTTCCACTAACCACGCGCAACGATGCTTGGTTTCGCTGATCTCACGTTAAGCGATGCCTTATCGGAGCCAAGGCCGTGGACTATTTTATTAAAAAAACGGCAAGTACGTGCAATCCAGTCATGCAATTTATTTTTTCTTCTTTAATTGACGATTGTTATGATCTTGACTGGGACCACAACTTTATTACTTATCTGCTTCGCTTTGAATTTCCTTATAACATTTAAATATATAAAAAATAATGAAGTTCCCTAGGGTTCCATTCTTGGTCCTATTTTATTTGTTTATTTCTTTGTTGCTTGTATTGTCATTTATTATTACGTCCTCTTCTTCAAATACTTCTGATTTTGTTTTGTCTGGGATTATTCATCTACAAATTCATCAGAGCTCTCGGGAGCCATCTTCTAAGTCTTGTAATGGGAATGCTTAAGACCAACGTCAATATTTTTCAATGCATGTAAAAATGTAGCGAATTTCTTGCGATGAAGGTAATTTACCTACGAGGTTTTAAACCGATGAAGAGGCAGATTGTATGACTTCAAGGGTGTTTCCTTGTATCAGGTCAATTTACTTCTCTAGCAGGTTATAAAACATCATATAAACTCAGCTATGTCCTTCCGCATGTTAGGCCAAACGTATCGTCCAAAAGCCTGCTAAATACTTTGCCTCTGTGCGGACAGCAATTGGAGCCACCTAAACCAATAAGTTCATTGCGTAGTTGTGACGGACGCTTATCCCTTAATCCACTTCAGATAAAAGCTTCTTTATTTTCTTCTGCGCTCCGAATCACAAAAATGATCAACTATAACCCTTTTGAGATTCTCGTATTTGTCCATCGGTGGTGGTGACAAGACACCGTTGCCTTTTCATGTGATGTGGACGAGATTCGTTTCAAATTTAAATATACATAGGTAATTGCTTAGCTTAGGAGCCTCCATATTCCTCCGATTTAAATTGGGTGTGCGTCCATCATCTTCCGCTGCAAATCCCCTAATCTATTAAAAGACCCAATTTTTTTCTCCAATTCATATCATCCCAATAATTTATATCCCAATGCAAGCAACATGTGGATAAAGAATTTACAACAAATATACAACACAGCAACATTAAAAAAATGTGATAAAAAATATGCGTTTACACTTAATACATATCTGTTGGCACACAAGTCGCTTAATCGTTTATCAAAAAGAACAAATATTGTTAAGTTTAAGTAAACTCATTTGATAATATAAACCCTGGTTAAGAAAAAAAAAAAGAAAACAATACGCGGAACTGGATTAAAAGATAACCGCCAGCGGCGTGCCCTTAACTCACAGCTTCGCCTACAAAAAAGTATGCGTCCTCGACTTTGCCGTGGTTAAATTTATATGGGAACCTACTTGCCTTAATGTCATTTGCCGAACAAAGCTGGAATAAAGATAAAAAAAATATAAATATTACTTAATTTACACAAAGCACGCGCTTTGAGATATCGAAATCCATGCCAACGAACGCGCATGAATATACAAAGAAAATAACCACAAAATTGAGGTTAAGATGATATTAATAATTTTTGGTTTTATTATTTATGGAGCTTACTTCAAAAAATATTTATTTTGAAACGGATTTTGAGTATCTACAAATTGTAGATTTATTATTATATAAGGTATATAAAAAAGGATGTAGGTATAAAAGAGGTGCCGAGGGAAATTAGTTTTGAGGCTCTACTTATCAAACAGTGTAGGGAAAAAGCATAAAGTAGACAACACGTTCCACATTCGTGTGGTGCGACTAAAGAACAAATCACAGTATTTAACAATATCTACGTCCGAATGGGACTCAATAGTAACCTGATGATTGATGACTATTCCAAGAAGTGCGATTGTTACGGTTTATGCTTTTTGAATGCGATCCAAAAGTCTTAATTAAAATTATAAGAAGACCTGTCCAAGCATGGGAATTATGCTCGAATGACCGCTTTATAGAGTGAACAGGACGACGTAAAATATTTCTTGCTCCTTCAAAATTTTAAACATTTTGTAGCATTTTTTTACCGCGAAAATATGCCAGTCCCATAAAAGTACATAGCTCTGCGATGCATAATTTTTTACTTTGACTTTTGATGGCACTACATAGTGTGGTGCTCTTGGACCTTACTATAAATATGTGCCTCAAGCATGTTTGATCTCTAACCTTCCGCTATTTCGCATTTCAAGAAGTCGGATCCCTATAGCAAAGAGGTTAGAATACGCTATTGTTTGGGTGCGCCTGAAACAAGAAGCTTCTCAAACACCAAGTACAGGCTGTCTAGTGCATGCACTTTCTTTGTTAATGGTGTACGGCCAGCGGGGAACTGCTCCTCAGCAAGAGTTAACATGCATGCCATAAGATGCTATATTAAATTGCTACAATAAAGCGGCTTGCTGCCCTTATGGGCACTAGTCATGCTTAATAGACTCTAATGAGAGTGGAATTAAGGAATAACTGGCAGGTGCCCACGTAAAAGCTTACTCGCATTCCAAGTAGTTGGAGGGTTCCCTTATCCCTTAACCTGATTGCTCCTTGGAAGATGAGGTCTACATCGACTTTTGACATCCTTTGGTATAGCATCGAAAATATTGCGCACTGGAGTGTCGATGCAGATCCGCTCTATATGGCCAAGCCATCTTAACCGCTGGATATAGTTTTTTTAGGGAACGTAAATCTCGATTTTGTATATTTCTGGGTGCATGGTTCATGCTTTCTGGATCACCATATAAAAGGACCGGAATGATGATTGTTTTGTATAGTGTCTCTTCGATATGGATTTATTCCTTTATTCCTCTTGCTTACTTAGGCCAAAGAAACAGTGATTAGCAAGAGTTGTTCGATGTAAGATTTTTGCGCTGATGTTGTTTCCTGTAGTTACGGCTATAAATTAATAAATAATAAATTGTCAAGTTCTGTCCTAGTCGGTGGTAAAATTTTCGAAGGTCTCTGTAGAATCCGTAACCAATTTAAGCGGACCGGTGATTATTCTCCAAAAGTCATCTTAATAAAACGAAACAAGAGTTCCAAAGCTGTATTGTAGTGTTGTTCCAGTTCCAGTTCCAGTGTTGTAGAATGCTTTAAGGTCCATAAACAGGTGGTGTGAATCGATTTTAAATTCTTAGGTTTTGGTATTCGTAGATTTCCCACGTCTAGAACTTTGTTGGTAAGATTTGTTATTCCGTCATCGGAATCATTATAAGTGATGCTTAAAATGCTAATTCCTCCTCACCTCGGGCGAATTGTCTCTCTCATTTTACTTGATCGGACAGAAGATACTATGAGTCCAACCATCGGAAATACATTCCTCGGATCATATTTTTTTGCAGATGAGTTGGTGTACGTTTTCTGAACTGATCATATCCGGTGTGTCTAAGAAGCATTTAATCCTATCGTCACCAGCTGTTTTGTTCGTTTTGATCTCATTTTGGTCGAACGGATATAAAACTTAATTGTCATCTGTATTGACTGGTATTGGCCGTCATCAATATATATTCAACAACTGATTGAAGTAGTCTCCCTCCAGTCTTCTAGATGCACCTTTTTGCAGTTCGCATATAGAATATGCTCTAGTAGTTATCTTGCAGAGCCACGACATGTATGTTCCGTTTTAGCTTTGTTTGCCTGATCACATTCGAAGTCAAATCGGGGATTTCTCGGAGGTGGCTGTAAGAAGCCCAACACTACATGCGTCGCTTTTCTAAGGGATTTTTGATAAAATTGCCAATGGTCTTCCAAGTTATTATAAGTCAAGAGAATTCCTGCTAGCTCAATGAATACGTTATCAGCATAAGCTGTGAAAGTCACTTCTGATTGAAGTCATCCAACATTGGTTGGTGGCTCTTGGTCACCTAGTAGATTTCATGAAAGCTTAGCACCGACTTGATAGTGATACGAGTTGATGTTCGTTACCCTATCCATCGTCAATCGAGATATGACAAGAGAACAATGTTTTTCACCTGTCTTCCTTTCCCAATTTTGGCGTTAAAATCCACTTTAATGTCATGTTTTGGGCACTGCTCGTACGTTTTGCAAAAAGCTCGTAGAAAAGGAATCAATATCAATACACTATCTTAACAACAAATTTCTAAATTCCTACAATCCTTTAACTATCGGATTTTTGGTAATCCCAGTCTGCTCTGCATAGAAAAAAATTCCCACTATCCACCACAGATGTCAAGATTCAAATCGGTGTTTTAATAACTCAATTCATCTGTCCAATAAATAAAAGATCACCTCCTTAAGTTCAACACCCGCTTAATACCTTCAGTATGTCAAAAATCTTCTCAATCGCGTTCTACAAATAAAACACGTGCAAGTTTTCAAAAAAAAAAAAAAATGCCAAACAAATAATTAAAATTTTGCAATAAAAATGCCTCATATCTCATAACGCGATAATAAAATTATTCAAAAAACAAAAAAAAAATTATGCACACACAAAAATAGTTCTCATAGATACACGCGCGCTGGGCACAAGCTTATTCGCTCCTCATGCTCTACGATCCGCCAACGTGTTAAGATTTCTGCTGCTCGCTCATTGCGGAATCCGTGATAGAAACATATTTTCTGCGCGCGCGTTTCGTGACAGTTACTTTACGCATTGTGGCTGCATAGTGCCGATGCATGCGTGTGTGGCATCCACATGGCGTTTAATAGCCCGTCAACATTTCATGTTTTACTGCGGGAGCTCGACAGTTAGCAGGCGTGCAGTGCAGCATCTTGTTTTGTAACATTACTTGCGTTGTAGAAGCGTTTGTGTTCAGGGGCGTATTTATAGTGGTTTGGGCCGCAGAGCAAATAAAATGCTCCAAAGAGGAAATCGTTTGTTAATTTTTTTATTTAGGGTTTTTCAATTGGCTGGCGTAAATTTTGGCGGCCATGTTGTTATGTTTACATCTGACAAATGTGTAGTCAAATAATTGGTTGCTTAAAACTTTAATTCGATTTTCTAATCCAGGATCTCCATTGGCAATATTCCAAGCAATAAATTGCCTAATTCATTGCTATTGCCCTCATATTGCCTAGTGCAGACGCTGAATCAATGCCAATAGCAATATTGGCCGGTTGATGAAAGGCGACTATTGCTTTTTCCATCGCCAAGGCAATCAATATTCTTTCAAATTTCTCTTTTTCAAAATGGCTGACAATAATATTACTTAAATAAACAAACTGGACAAATGAATTTGGCAGCAATAAAAAGCCCACCCTAATTGAATATTGCCATCCTTATTGATATTGCCATTGCCTCAAATATTGCCTGTAAAACAGAGCGTAACAAAATATTAAATTTTTTTAATTTTTTTTCTTTTTTTCATTTAAATTTGTTTTTACAAAATTCAACTTTTGAACATTTTAGAAGAAAAGTGCACCAAAATCGAATCATTGTATACAATTATCTTCCCGATTGACAACTGACACAATTCCAAACAAAAGTTGCATGCACGCTCTACAGACGCTTATCAATCAAACCTTTATTTTCTACCACAACGAATCCGTCCCTGTGCGAAAACTGTTTGTGTGTCATTAAGTGACATAATGCCGCGTGCCATCATCATCATCATCGGCTAGTTTGTAGAGTATCTATATCTATCTATAGTGACAAAACTCAGATTCTCAGACGACAGCAAAACGATCGTAAAAGATGTCAATTCAAATAGACGAAGTCAGTGAAACGAGCAAAAAAAAGGAAAGAAAAATCACCAAGAAGATGAGGAAAACCGAAGTTAAGGTGATAGAAAGAGGATGTACAATGAAATCACGGGATGTTAGCGAAATAGATTTCCTGTCTACATGCACATGGAGTCACAGTGGGATAGCCTCTAGGTGGTGGGCTGTACTCTGGGACTTTCGATTACCCATTGAGATAGAAATTGTTGAGATGTTTTGCTATATCATCCTCCCTGCAATTATTGTCAGTTTTTTTTGGCGATTTGGCATCACCGCTGCTAGCGATAGTGTGTGGGAAACGGAAAGCGCCTCCGGTAGATCGGTTTTACTTTTTTGTCGAATAAGAAAGATATTGTATCTTTTTATTTAGTCGACGACAAATGGTAAGGTGCATGGATGCGTAGATGCAATGTGTGTGCCCATTCATTCACATTATCATCTTTGTCATCATAATTATCATCAGAACAGCGGGTTGTGCTGTCATCATCACGATCACAGTAATTATATCAAAAATATGGATGGCATCTTCCGGTTGAAGCGAAGAGATGGGGACTGGACAGGTCGTGGTAACCTAAAAAAGTGAAACTATGCAGTCGGTAGCTGCAGGGACTACTGACGTCTCAGGGGGATTGACTAAATGTGTGACACAATTTATATTAATGATAGTCACGCCGGTTCGGTGTTTTGGTAACTTCTTATCCTTCGTCTTTGTATCTATATAAAAGGGCTACCTGTGTTTTGGACATGTTCCCCAAGCCCATAGCTCCTTGTGATGAGTTTTTTTTTGTGAAAAGGTGAAAAGGTAAAAGGTGATGATTGATAAAGCAGGAGGCAAAGTATCTGTAGGCAGCATAGTTTATATCTAATTAGACTTACAGCTGGTTGTAGATATTTTCGTTGTGAGCACGAATATCTTTGTCTATTGTTGCATTTTAATCCTAATTTATGACTCTTTGCTGCTGGAAGTGGGATAATCCTTGGAATTTTGACTTCCGTAGAGAACTCAGATGGTTTGAGTTCATTGTATTTTTGATATGATGGTGCAGCGAATAAAAAAGTCAGTAATTTTTATAAAATGGTTGGTTGAATAAGAAAATAAATAAAATATCAAATAATTGGTTAGGTATGTTAAAACAGGGGAAATTCTTTTTTGGGTTCTCATGGAGTTATAAGCACTCTTCAACATTAATTATGATATTATGCAAGACTCGTATCTAGAGTTTTGTAAAAAAAAAAAAACAAATATCTAATCTTAAAAAATATTGAGTTGCGGATGGCAGTGATGCATTAGATAAGGCGATTGCTTGCCCACATATCGTGAGTTCGATAGTCAGGTTGAGATTCAATTTTTCTATCACCTAATTGCTTGCTGGAGCCACCGGTAGGTTTAAAGTGGGAAATTCTCGTTCTACTGTGAATTACGGACACATAGTAAAGTTAAGTGCCCCGTGGCTTTGTGGTTAATGTGTCGGACTGATAAGCGAAAGGCCTGGGTTCGACTACTGGGCATAGCCACCTTTTTTGCCGGGGTACTGCCTCATGCGAGGAACTGACAAAACCTCCCAGAGTAAAATTTATCTCGAAAAAGTGCATCTCATGTAGCCGTTTGGAATCGGCGGTAAATTGTAGGTCCCTTCCATTCTTGCAGATTAAAAACACATAGATACACAGAAATGGTTGAGAGTATAAGTTACTAAGCCTTGGCTCCTTAAGGAGCTGTCGTGCCAATAAATTTATTTTAGTTAAAAAATAATATAAAAAAATTAAAATATTAATTTATCGAATTCGTTAGAAACGAATTCTTCGAAGATGAAAATAAACAAATTTGACTGCAATACCTACTGAATTTCGAAAGTGTTAATAAGAAGGGAAAGAAACATTCCAGGCTAAAATATTCGAATCGGAGATTTTAAGGGCGATTTAAAGAAAGAAAGAAAATTATATCAGTCATTGATTGGTATGTGAAATGACAGTTTCTGCAAGTCAGCTCCGAATCTATGATTTTTGCGAACCGGTGAGAACATTAGATTTGGCGCCCATGTCTTCCAGCATTTGAGATAAATTATTTAAGAAACAGGGAATATGGAACCATTTAAATACTAACTTTAAACTAGCTATTTCTTTTATTATTTAGTAGCTATCAATTACGTGTCACTCAAAAACAAAATACAATTTTTGTGTATAATAAACGCGTGCACAAGAGTTATGTGGCCCTTATATTGTTGAAAACACTATTAATATTGGTTTTGAACACTTTAAAAGTGAAATCGCAAAGGAATCATTGTTGTGCAACAGTTTAATTGGGTTTAATATGGTTTAAAGCCCGATGTTTTTATTAAAAAAATAAAAAAAATATCAATAATGCAAACCCAAGCACATCAATGGCTTTCATTATTGCTTAGAAACCATGTAGTTCAAAGTTGGCGAACAAACTAGCTTTTCGAATAGATATTCAGGAAGTCTCTGTTTCCATGAGAGCAATTAAAAATATTAACACTACTGTCTATCTGTCTATCGGTTTGTCTGTCTGGCAGTCTAAACGGTTTGGCCAATCGTCTTCTAATTTAGAACTTAAGGTTATTTTGACATTCTACGGAGAAGTTTTTTTTAATTTATTTTTGTTTAGCTCAAATCTTTATGGTACCTGTCATATAACTGTAGTTGCTGTACTGAAAATGCTGTTTGTATATCGTGAAACACTTATACAAACATCATCGAATTTAAGGGTAGAGAGTAGATCGTTATTAAAAATCTTAAATAATAAAGGACCCATGATTGAATCTTGAGGTACGCCGTATTTTTAAAGGGATAGTAAAATTGCTTGTATTCTATTCTCTAGCGTTTATTGTTTTGTTTTGTTTTTTTTTTTTTTTTTGAAATATATTATAATAGTCATTTTTTGATATTTTCCAGATATAAGGGTAGCTAGAAATTGTGAGGATTTAATTGAGTATAAATTTGTGAGATAAGGTGAAATGAATCGATAAATGAGTTTTAGGAACTTCGGATGCAAACCATCTAAACCAATTGTCTCTGGACTTTATCCCATGAACAGTTTTGATAACGTTTAATTCTTCAGCCCTACTGAAACTAAACTCACCATAATCGTTCAAAGCATTGAAAAAAGTTCAACATCGATTCTGCATTTACGTGGAAACATTAGAAAGGGGCTATAAGCCAAAGAGTAAAAAAGTGCCGATTTTCTGTAATTTTAACCTGAGTGTGAAAGAGGCGCATTGGGCACGGTTATGGAATATTTTGTTGGTATCGACCGGACATCCCAAACATCTTATAAAAAATTCACAACTTTTGTAGGGTAAAACCTGTTCATTTACTAGGCTAGATCGTGGAGTAGGCGTACTGCGAAAACCGAGCCAAATATACTACCTAGTACCTACCATTACTTTAGTACATTTTAGAATCGTTTTTTCTCAGAAATAGTGAATCTTAGTAAAAAAAAAGTGGCAGGGCACTTTTTTTAGATAATTGTATGATCTACATTTTTTCTTAGCTACTTTTATCAAAAAATTAACCATTTCGGGTAAAAAATCCAAAAACCCAATTTTTGTGACCATTGACTTTAAATAAAATTTTTTGCACACATCGGATCGATATGGGGACTTTTCACAGTTTGTTTCTATAATTAACGCGGGCACAAGGAACTATTTGTTTCCCTTTTAATGTAACACACTGCGAGGGCATTAGGGAGATAGGGAGGGGAAGGATAGGAGTTGTCGATTAACATTGGCTTTGAATGCTTGCAGATCAAAATGGCAAGGGAAAATCTCTCATTACCATGCTGTTCTTAACGTTCATGAAAATTTTCTTTCTGGGAATTTGTGCAAGTTTGAATGTCTATTATGACTGGGCTATCTAGAATTTAGGCAGATACTAATGGACTTTAATTCATTCTTACTCCCCAGTGGGTGTCATTTTGTACATGTGTCAGTTTTTTCTCGTGCTCCTAGAAGAACTAGGTAAAGAGGTTCTAAACAGAAGATTTTCATAGTTCTGGGTGTTTATTTTCAACTTCCACACAACAGTCGGTAGAGCTGTCTATTGGGAATAGAATTTTCGAATACCTTGCTGATACTCGGAATAAGGCTTTTCGACCGGAGACTCGCCCGATTAGAATTTTATTCATCGTCTAAAACTTCCCCAAATTATCTTTGATCACAAAGAATTAGCTGTCCAAGACAACAAGGATCAGAAGTAAGTTTTCCATTTTCTTTCTCTGTCGTTTCCTAAGTCCCTGAGATATTGTAATGATTTTGATGATGTAGTTCTCAAAAGCTATCCTAAACTTATTCGCTTTATATTATGACACTTTTTTTAATAAAAATAATAAAAAAAATGCCTTTTAAAAGGAAAAAAAACATTTCCATTCATTTTAAAAACTATTTAAATTGATAAATGAAACAATATTAATTTTTTTAATTTTTTTTCTCGAAAAAAGGTTAAAATTCTACTGATTTAATGATTCCCGTTTCTCATTGTTTGTAAAAAATTGTATCAGAGGATTTGTGAAGATTTCCATCAATTTTCTAAACAATTTCTAGGCGCTTAAATGTTTGCCTCAAATTCTTAATAACTTCTTTAAATTATTTTTTTTTTTATTAAGTTAGTATTTTGAGTCATTTTAAAATTCTTCTTATTTTTTAAAGAAACATAAATAACCCAACCCTTTTTTTAAACTCAACATAATCTTTCTCAATATGAATTCAAAAGAAAAAAATCGCTTAACAATTAATTTGACATATACGCAAAAAAAAAATTTAAACGTGTGTTTGCTAAAATATTTGATAAAAGTTTTATGTAAACTTCTAAGAAATGATTAAGCAAATGAGTTTTTAATCAATTGTGAAATTTTTGGAAATTAAAAAATATAAAAAAAAATATTTAACTGATAAACATAAAGCCTTCATCTTGTACCAACTGCGTTGGAGATGAAATAAATCTTTGATTAAGACCAGTTACAACTTAAAAGTCAACGAAAACGGTTTAAATTATTTTAAGTGTTTTTCTGTATTTTTCTCCTTTTTTTTCAATGGAAAATCTAAGTCCTCAGGTAAAACATTTAAATAAATAGTATATTTCTTAGTTCTAAGGACGAATCGCAAACACCACACCACGGTTAGTCTAATGAGTGCAAACATAAATTAAATCAAATCATTCACATTAGCCAAAAACAAACAAAGTTAAGCTTTTGTTAAAAATCACATTAATTTTTCCTAAAAGCTCTTACGCTAGCTTGACTCTCTGTGACCTTCATAATCAAATTTCCTTCAAATTAAGGATATTCACAGGCAAATTTTTGCTTTGAAATTACGTCCAACTAGATACATAGATATCCCTCAAAACCTCAATCAACTAACATCAAAATTCAAAAAAAGGATAACAAAACCATAAAAACATCCTTACTGGTAAAAAAATCCTTCTGGAAGTTGAATTAACAACTTCAAAGTTAATGGAATCATATAAACAACATCAGTAGAGCAAAAAAGAGCGAAAAAAAATTATTTGAAAAAAGGACTCTTCTATTGGAAGATACATAGAACGGTCCGGTTCAGACTCGGACAAAGAATAGATTAATCGAAAATTATGTTATATTGTGTTTGCGTTGCTTGATGAGATGCATAGATAGGTAGGCGCAGATACAATCATGTGGGTCGTCGCCTCGTCCTTCCGTTGTCCGCGTTCCACGTGAGTGGTTTCGATGCATTTGAAAATTAACTTTTGGTAGTAAATGTTCTGGTCTTAGATGATTTTTTTTATTATTTCAGTTAAAAAAAAATAAAAATAAAATAACATACCAGGACATCGGAAGTCCATGTTTAGAAACGGGAGTAACCTATTAAAAAAATATTAACTTAATTATCCTTTTGACATGAACATCAGCCTCCGCGGGTTTTCAGTTATTTGTGTGTGAATTTATTTTCTTTTTTTTTGCTTTTATATTGACTCTCTAGACTAGAAGGTCCTGTCCTTGCAACCCCTGTTTAGGTTTCTCACGAAGGACACCAAGCATTAAAACCAGGACACAATGGGATAGTTTTTTTTGTGTCCTTCCTTCTTCGTGTATAATAATGCAACATACTGCTGTTGTTACTGTCCTTTGAGGAAATTTTTTCGCTCTAGACTCTAGGAAGAGGACAAAAAAAGAAAAAAAAATTGTTAAAAGGACCTCACCGTAATAAGGTAGTAATTTGTGAATTTATCCATGTATGACAAAGAGACACAATTCCAGCTCGTATATTGTCAATAGGCACATAGGGTTGTGAAGGAGGAGAGGGAGGTGTAATAGTAGTTCAGTAGTCGGAGCTCGTAGAACTACCTGTATAGAAAGGGATATAATAAAATAAAGAAGCACCTAGGGCTATCTCTTTGAAGTTGCTGTATATACCTATATGAGACGCGCGGAAGGAAAAAATTCCATTTCCGATTTGAATTAACGATCGAATAGGGGAGAGGGTTAATGCGATCAGAACTCGCGACCTACTTTTGTAAAAAAAAATGTCTCATGTGAGGTGAACTGTTGCAGGAGTTTCTATGGTAAAAAAGGAAAAAAATAATAAAAACAGACTCCCTCGTTCTGTCACAAGGGCGAAATGCCAACATAAGTGGAAAATAAGTGAAGCGTTCAACGCATACCTAGGTCTGGGATTACCTTAAGGCTATACTTATGCAAGCAATGATAAATTAGCTGAAGCAAGCAATTTGTTCAGTTTTTTTTTTTAAAGCAGGGTTTTTAGATTCCCTCTAATCATTGTTTAATATAGGAAAGGGGCTCTGAAGGATCGTTTGATGAATACAAACAAAAAGTTTTTCTTTTATTGAATCTTTTTCCTATGAAAAACAATGTTTCTTATAAGTATCTCGGTTCTTTTCCGTTGACTTTTTCTGGAACAGCTTAACCATTTCTATCCGAATATAATATTATCCATGCAGCTGTGTTTCCAAAAGTTTTTAATAAATAACAATACAAAAGTTGGGTTTTCTTTAAAGATGTTTCAATCGAAATCGAAAATTTCCCGGAATTTCCCGATTATACCTAATGTTTCCCATTATTTTTGAGATTATTATTAGATACATTAGATAGGTATGGATATATTTTTCTTTAGCCGTACAACACGAATTTGAGATTCTTAACCTTTGAATCATTTTTTAAATATCCATCTTTACTCTGCCTACTTTTAGGCTCAAGTTTTTAAACATGAATAAAATTAATGGTAGATAATGAACCATTTTTTTTTGGGCGAAATACCAGGCGGCAGTGTTGCCGTAGATAAAATGTTTGCTTCATAAACCAGAGATAGTGGGTTCGATTCCCCGGTCGGGTACTAATTTTTACAAATCCTGGCAAATAGTCACCTAATTTTCGATTTACTGGAATGAAAAAACTTCTCTCTTATCTTTCGAATTCTTCTAACTAGTGTCGTGCAGCATCCAGGTGCATTCTAAAAGTTTTTTATTTATTTCAAAAAGTAAAAGAACAATGATGATGATGGGCAAGCACAAGCAGTCAATGAGGGCAAAACCATGTATATTGCTGTCATCAAAAACAGATTCTCTATATCGACGTTAGACATCTTGGACAAAACAGTCCGATAGAAAGCAACAACTTTGAGGTAGTAAGTAAGGGACTTTTTCCACCTGGGCTTCTGCTGTCAACTGAGTAGTTGAAAAAGAAGACCAAAACTTTGGTGGCGCTTCAAAACTACCTAGGAAACTCAGGATTAGCAACAATTTTTTCTAGATTTTTAAGAAATCCTTTTAACCAAAAAAATCTAATAGTTCAATTTATTTGGAACATTCATTTTTTTTTCTTTAAATGAAAATATTAACTGAAATTGCCAAGTAAATAATTTTTATTTGTATTTATATTCATTATAAAACATTTCTAAGTAGTATTCGTAATAAAACCTCCAATCCATAAGCAATGCAAAAAAAGACACAAAAGTTCTTAATAGCCTCTTCGTACTTCCTTCCTACTCGACACCCTCGCCACTAATATACGAAATGCAATGCATGTGGTCTGAGTGTAAAATTGATATCACTCAACAAATTCATTTACAGTTTATGTTAGGAAATACTCCATAACACTTTCCCAAAGATTATCGCATAATTCCATCCTGTCAATCTGCAAAAAAACTCTATAAAAGAAAAAAACTCCACTTCATCTTATCTGTTTCCTTTTCCATAAAAAGAACACCCCAAATCCTTAAGGCACTTTAGACAGGCCGAGAAAAAAAAATCCACAAAAAAGTACAACTACCAGGAAGAAAAAAAAACAACAAATTCAAGTGGGAAATTGCCTTAAATTGAGAATAAATTGAGTGAGGGAGTGAAAATTCAACACACAAAAGGGTTGCCCTGCTGTTTTCCACACCACCGACCCCTGGAGCATAACAACAAACACAAAATACACACAACCCCTTTGACATTGATAACCATATTCCGCCGCTGCCTGGTGGCGCGACGAGTCAATTCCACTTCCATAGTATAAACCTGCCACACCGTTTCTATTGTAGCATTCACCGCGCTGAGACTGACTCACTTCACAATCACAAAAGGGGTGTAGATTGGAGACGCAAAAGGGTGGTCCTTGTAATTTTATAAATTAAGGACTATCAGTATCTCAAGTTAGCATCTCTGCTCTGGCTGTTTTGAATTTCGGAATGTTTCACCGGTGTTTCCACCTCCGATGTACCTGTAACTACAGAGGAAAAGGTTGTATTTGGAGCCGGACCTAGAACACGATGATGACGATTACATGACCACCACTCCGTCGGACGAATAACGTCGACAAATTACAAAGGACACACATAGGTAAAATAATTTCTCCACACTCTCCTAACGTACTCACTCAAGTGCAGCGAAAACGACGAAGTCGACGACGACGACGATTACGATGAAAAGGGTCTCCGAACGAGATGCTCTTAGTGTGTGAACACCTGTTCCTGATGCAAGCGAAGCCGCGTTGCATTTAACAAACAATGCGCCCAGAGCTGGACGAAGTCATATGGCTGGGACTAAATTGCATTGCATCTTTTCAAGGCGAGCCTCCCTCTCCCTATGATAGTAGTTTGTCTTTCGATCCCGATACCCTATAGCCCTTCGCGACTCCCGCCTATTCTCACAATAGCCAATTCATGCAGCAAAGACTTCCAAGGCAAGGAGGCCTGTTGTGTGTACTTCTGGTAGTTTAGCGCCAAACTGGTGTACAAGTAGTTAACTGCGACACTGTTGTAAGTACTTTGGTTAATTACAATACAATTTCTGACCATGGGGGTGCCACTGTCACCGTGAATGCAATTGCTGCACACTCTGCGGAGGGAGATCTGATGCAGTTGATAGCATCAAGCCGAAGGAGTATGCCTTTCGCCGTCGTAGTCTTTGCCGTCGTCATTGAAGTTGGACGATGTAAAAACCCTTGAGATAGGTTCAACCGTTGTGCGTAGAAAATAAATATAAAAAAAATTAAAAGCCTGATCCCTGATGGACCCAGTTAGATAGTTCTTATGGCCGGCGTTGTTGTTTGTTATTTTGTTTTATTTTTTTATGTTTTGTTGTGACTTTTGCCGGTGAATTGCATTCCGCAGGAGCACTGTCCGTGTTGCAGCAAACAGCAGTTGTTGGATTTTGAGTGGCAAGTGTGGGAGATTTTTATGTTGGATATGGCGCCGAAAATGGGTCAAGGATGAGGTTGAATTGTCTCAAGTAATTCGGTGGCTGGATGGCGATGTTTGGGGATTTTATTTTAAGAACATTGCCAAGGAACTCCGTAAGGGGTGGATGATAACAATTTCTTAAGGAAATGCAGTCTTTTTGATATCTCTTGAGGTATAATTCTAAAAGGAAATTATGTGAAATAATTTCCTACAAAAATGGAACTAGGGTGTTTTTTTAAGAGGTATGGAAGTTAAAGTTGGTAGCACTGTTTTCAGTGACAGCCATTTTGTCATCTGCCTTTTTCTTTATCTTAAGTTTGATTAGCCATTTTGTAGTGATTCAACTGACACATCATGCAAATTGTCTAGAAGGGAGTGTGCTGTTGATTCCGGATCCTGATTTTCACAAGAAAATTTTGTTCGGCGCTGAAGTTCATTTTTAGGTGAATAGCTACGTCACTAAGCAAAACTGCCGCATTTGGAGTGTACTTACTTACTTACTTAGGTGGCGCTACAGTTCGGGACGAACCTGGGCCTCAACCAACATGCCTCTCCAGCCAACTCGGTCTTTGGCTACCTGCCTCCAGTTTTGCACTCCAAGTTGGTTGAGGTCGTCCTCCACTTGAGCGCGCCACCTAAGGCGAGGTCTTCCTTGACTGCGTCTACCCTCTGGGATGGAATCGAAGATCCTGCGAGCCGGAGCATTGTTGTCCATTCGCTCTACATGACCTAGCCACCTTAAACGTCATATGCGTATTTTTTTGACCAGGTCAATGTCGCTGTACAGCTCGTATAGTTCTTGGTTGAACCTTCTCCTCCAAAGCCCGTTAACGCAGATAGGGCCAAAAATCTTCCGAAGAATCTTACGCTCGAAACGACTAAGGATATCTTCATCCGCTTTAGATAGAGTCCATGCCTCGGCGCCATAGAGCAGGACTGGGATGATTAGGGTCTTATAAAGAGTCTCCTTTGTCTTTCGAGAGAGGGCTTTGCTACTCAATTGCCTTCCTAGCCCATAGAAACAGCGATTGGCAAGAGTAATTCTTCGCTTTATTTCTGACGAGATGTTGTTGTCAGATGTTATAGCGGATCCGAGTTACACAAAGTCCCTAACTACCTCAAAGTTGTACCTGTCTATTGTGATGTTTTGTCCAATCCGCCGGTGTTGTGTGTCCCTTTTTGTGGACAGCAGGTACTTCGTTTTGGCCTCATTGACTGCTAGTCCCATCTTAGCCGCTTCAGCTTCAATGCTAGCAAACGTTCCAGTGACAGCTCGCCGAGTTCTGCCAATGATGTCTATGTCGTCAGCGTATGCTAGCAATTGCACAGACTTGAAAAAAATTGTCCCACTACAATTGACTTGCGAGTTTCTTATAATTTTTTCAAGTATTAAGTTGAAGAAATCGCACGATAGCGCATCACCTTGTCGGAATCCTTTTTTGACGTCAAAAGCTTCTGTGAGGTCGGAACCAACCTTGACGGAGCAGCGAGAGTTCTCCATCGTCATCCTGCACAGTCGGACGAGTTTTGTGGGAATGCCAAAACCTGACATGGCTCTGTATAGCTCGTCTCTATAAATGCTATCGTACGCGGCCTTAAAATCGATAAAGAGGTGGTGGGTATCGATTTGGAATTCTTGGGTGGTTTCCAGGATCTGCCGTAGCGTGAACATTTGATCGATTGTGGACTTTCCTGGTCTGAAACCACACTGATAGGGGCCAATCAGGTTGCTGACGAAAGGTTTCAGGCGTTCACATAGTACGGCAGAGAGGATCTTGTAGGCGATATTCAGGAGACTTATTCCTCTATAGTTGGCGCAGTTTAGAGGGTCTCCTTTCTTGTGAATCGGGCAAACGATGCTGAGGTTCCATTCATCAGGCATACTTTCTTCTGACCAAACTTTAGAGATGAGTTGGTGTATGCACTCCACCAGGTCATCTCCGGCCGCTTTAAAAAGTTCGGCGGGTAATCCGTCGGGTCCAGCAGCTTTGTTGTTTTTTAGTTTAGATATTGCTATCCTTACTTCATTTTGGTCAGGTGGACGGAAGTTTTGTCTGTCATCATCCATGTTGAATGGTTCATTCTGCCTGACAGCGGGATTTTGGCCTTCATCGCCGTTTAACAGTCTGGAGTGTAGATAATCCTAATCCTAAGACATTGTTGAGACGCCATTATATACAGAAAAAACTAACTAGCCTGCTTTTTGGCTAATGGCCAGAGGGTTACAGTCAATAAAGGCTGTTAAAGAGCCATAATCAATTACCTTTTCTGAATTGATTCGGCTTGATGTGGAGGAGATGTGGTTTCAAAAAGACGGCGCAACATGTCACATAGCGCGTGCCACAATTGATCTGTTGAAGGAAACCTTTGTCGAGCGGATAATCACGTGTTTTAGACCTGTGATTAGGCTTTCAAGTTAGTGCGATTTAACACCTCCAGCTAGACTACTTTATGTGGCGGTATGTGAAGTCGGTAGTCTAAGTCTACTCCGATAAGCCACGATTGGACTAGCCATCTATATATTCTTAGGTATATGTGCTCGGGGACTGAGCTCTATAATGTGATGAAGCGCATTATGGCCAAAGGACTTTGTCAACAAACAAAATTTACGTTGTTGGCCAGGATAAAACCACCTAGATCGTGTGATTTCCCACCTCAGAACTTTTTATTAGGCTGCGTGATATCATTGGTTCATGCAAATAAGTTAGCATCTTTGGAGAAGCTCATATCTAATATTAAACGGGAGGTATAAGACACAATTTCTTTGAAATGTGAAGTGGGGGAAACGGAAATTGGAATAATCGAATGGATAGCTGCATACATTTTCCGGTAAGAGACACATAGAGACGAATGTTTTGATTTGTCCTTCAAAACAATAGTACGACTTTTAAAATATCTCAAATGGTTTGCATTTAAAAATAAATTGCACGACTGGGTCGCACGAACTTGTTATTATGCTATATAATATTGCTTAGTGGCTGCATTGCATATGGATGATTATATTAAAATAAAAAAAAATATTTTTTTTTTCGAAAATTCTTTCGTTTTTTAATTAGTTTAATTAAGAGTTTTCTCGGAAAAACTAAGTATGTCATTATAAGAAAATCTGTAGTTTTTATCTTGGAAAATTATTTAAAAAAAATATTTAATCAACCCGTTTTCAAACCCGTTCGAAACAAAATTTTTTTTTGAAAATATAAAAAAATCGAAAAAAAAAGTTTTTGAAAAATTTTAATTGCAATATTAATTGAATTTTAATTGACTTCCTGTGTGCAAAATTTTATTGAAATCGGGATAATGGTTTACGATAAAACCGCATTAAAAAAAACAGTTCTATGAGAGGTACCGTTTTAAAACAAATTTCGAAAAATTTATTCTAACTGAAAATTATAACCCTGGAAGTTTTATCAAAATCGTTAGAGCCGTTTTCGAGACAATCAAACTTTTTGCTAAGGATTGTAGGGCAGGTACCGTTATTTTTCGACCTCAAGCAAAAAGGAAAAACACCCCCGAGATACTACTAAATAAATACTAAATACTAAGTTTGAAGCAAATCGGCCTATCTGTTTAGACTGTAGAAGTGTAAACATACAAACAGACAGACGGACAGAATTTCCGGACCCACTTTTTTCGACTTCTCTATCATCGCAATGTCATGTTTGATTGTTAGACATTTTTTTGCACGAATTCATAACTTGCCTTATAGTACCTATAATCGTAAGTAAAATAGTTGAATTGAACGACGAGTTTGAAAAAACGCAGAACTTTTTTCTTGTCCAGAATAGGTACTTTCTGGACAAAAAAATGTTCTGACGTGTATCGAACTGAAAGCTTTATATGAGCTTTTTTTTCACTGTTGATGTACTTTTTTCTCTCCGTTTTTTTGATAAAAAAAAATTGAGTTTAGTTTTCAGTTTAGTTAGTGGCTCGTGAGAAGAAATACCTTTTATGTATGTAGACATTGACACGGAATGGTTTCTTAAAATAAATAATAGAATATGTAGTGATTCTTGCGACTGATTTTCCACTTTATTTGATTTTGTTTTATTTATTATTTATTCCTTATTCACATAAACCAGTACTCATTTGCCAAAACGCATAAAATCCGAGTTTTACGAACAAAAATTGACGATTTTCATGAATTTGCTTCTACCAAACAGAACAAAATAAATTTCTCTTATTTTTGGGATTTCGTTCTAATTGAATTTTCTGAGGCAAAAAATGTCTTTAGTATTTAGATTAGGTAATTAAAATTTACCTATAATAGCTGCACATTATGATGTTTCCTTTATTTTGTTTGGGACAAATTATGCCCTAACTGCAGTCTCCTTGCATTTCTTCAAACTCCTTATTATTTCATGAATTGCTTGATGTAGTGTTGGCCCATTATGTTTTATCAGCTCAGCAGGTACTGCCGTAAGCTTCCGAGGCTTTGTTGTTTTTGAGCCGATATCATCGCCTTTTCAAGAGCTGTCCGATCAACAATTCATTAAAGTATATCACCGCTCTAGAATGCTTGCAGGATCGCTGATCAGATTTTCCACTATGTCCTTACAATTTGTACATCGTGGTGTATTTTGCGTTATTTTTCGGACAGATTTTATCTCGTAGAGGAGCCGTGTTGATTCGAACCTGAGCGGCGTATACAAAAACTTTTCAGCTTTGCATTGGACAGACATTGAGGGTCCTCTTGAAAAGTTCCTAGTAAAAATCTTTTCGTCTTCTTTGGTCTCTTCAATAGGTGCGGGAATGTTTATGATGTCAAAGTTATTAAATTTGCCTCGCACGCAAAGCCTGCATGGGTTTTCATTTATTCCATTAAAGCCGATGACGGTAGGCCATTATGATATACTCAACACCTGATCTTAATAAAACTAGAAAAAAATTGGTCCTTCCTGTTTTCTTTCTCATCATTCATTGATCCTTCTACATACACCCAACAACCAAATCAACACCTCTTACGTAAGTAAACTGTATAAAAAACCTTGAAATAAGTTCGCAATATCTAATCAAAATTCTAATAACCTCCCTCCCCGCATCACCATAACTTTCTTTGACACTCTATTAAGGCAAACACTAAACTACCCATTATGTTCAAATCAATATCACTCCTCAGAAAAGTTCTATTCAATCAAAATCGATTAAAGAAATAATAAAACCTCTCACTTAACATGGGTATCTATTCCCTCGATTAATTGTCCTACTTCGGCCCCCAATCCGACCCCAAAAACTGTCCACTTTCCAGACATTAGAAATCAATAAAAATCTTCGAGTCAGTAATAATGATCACCTACCATGATCACCCAGTAGTCTGTAGTGGATCCACATATATGTATTTTCAGAAAGACAGACAGACAGAAGATCGGGATGGCGAAGTTTAGAATCTAATCGACACTTGTGTCGCACACTCTGTCCGACTGCGTATTGTCCAAGTTCCAAGTGTTCATTGCTGAGCTCTAATTAAATCGCACCAATTAAAGTGTATTGAGGCGAAGAAGATCTTCCATCACCATCAAACATAAAAACACATACTGTCAAAGCCACCGAATGACATTTGTGTGTTATAAGTGCAGGACAGAAACACATTGTTTCTGGTTCTGGGCTGTCAATTGAGCCACCAACAAACGTCTGTGGACGACGTGGTGGACGACAGTGTAGGGAGCGTGACAGTCGCCTTTTATAGCCCCTTCATTGACAATTTACGTCACTGGAAATTATGGATTTTTGAAGTGTGGCAGTTGGAGAACTGGAAAACTATAACAGAGTATACAGTATGTGGGGTGCCACAGTGTGGCCTGCCGTGTCCCGCACTCTCGTCGTTCAATAAAGCCCATGATCTAGGAATAATCTGTGGGGTCAATCGATGTTAAGTAGAATCACGAATACCAAACTAATTGGATGTGATATATGATCTGCGAAAAAATATGTGTCAATCTGAAGAATGTGTTGGTTGTTTCGGTTGGTATTGGACGGGCGCGTACGGCATACCGTAAGCGTTTTTTCGGGGTCAAAATGTGGGGTCAATTTTTCGATTTTTAGTGACGTAGGAATAATCTTTGTGGATGGCTGGCTTGCTGATGTTCTAAATGGTTGGAAGAGTTTTGAGTGTTTTTTTTGTGTCATGTCTTTGGTTTTTATTAATCTTTTTTATTTTTTTGGAAAATGTATGTCATTGGGATTATTGTTTAGGACAATTGAATGGTTCTTTTTTTTTGTTGGTTAATTTATCGAAAGGGGGAAAAGGGTGCTGCAAATGAATGAATCTGGATTGACTTTGATTTGAAATCGATTGGTTGTGTTGTCTGGTAGAGAAGTCAGTGTTTGTCTTCGATTGATTGTTTTATGGCAGTTAAGGAGTGTTTTGTGTCTGGAGAGCGAAGAAAGTGGACGAGTTCTGGAGATGTGAGTGTTTAGAATGACTTACGTAACATATTAATAAACAAATCAAGTTGGTTATTGATAGTCAATTGTGGAGGGAGTAATAAAATGATCACCAGAATGGGTCTTGAGAATGATAAAAAAAGACATTTGGTGGAAGGATGGAAAATAAATCTGAAATTCAGTGGATCAAGTTGGTTTTTGTATGTAGAGTAGAATCAATTGAGTTTAAGAAGAAAAAACAGGGAAGTATAGTTGGACATAATCTGGAGCACTAGAGTGTGTATAGAAACCGTTAATTGGTCCTCAAATATGTTGAACTGTTGTACATAATTTTAAAAAAAATTATTTAAGAATGCTGGAAAATTGTATTCAAAATACTAAGCTATTTATGATATTTAGAGATCCTGGTTAGTGGTTATCTGCAGGGGATGCATATCGACTACAGTCTTAGAAGAAGAGGTGGCTTCCTTTAATTTTGGCTTGTTTTTCGATCACGCTAATTTACTTCTTCTGTCATGTGCGATTTCATTTTAGCTGACGTCAATTAACTTGCATACATCTTGAATTATGTCCTACATTGTGAACCGTATATAAGCCCCATTGAACAACTAATGTGTACATCGTTCATCCAACCTACATTTGCTAATGATAAATATCGTCACCACTAGACCTTTCATTATTGATCATGGATTCGGAATAGGCATTGAATTGAAAATGGGCAGCATTAATATTCAGTTTCCGCTAAGCTAGAAGCTTAGAATTCTTCTTGTTTTCCTTAACCGACGATTGTTATAACATCGTTCTCCCCTTCTCTCAGCCTAGGGACATTTTTTGATCTTAGAAGATGGCAGAGTTTTTCCACCCCTTTATCACCTCTACACATACGCGATGCTTTATGTCGTCATCACAAGACCATTCATTATTAATCATGGATCCAAGGTATTCAGCTAGAAACCTTTTTCTACGCCTGCTAAGCTAGAAACTTAGAATTTTTCTTTTTTTAGCGTGCTTAAAATCTTGTCGGTGACTACAACTCGTCTACTTTACTGCTTCCCTTCACCCAGGGTTCGCCGGGTTAACCTCAGAAATCGTCGAAGTTCATCCGATTCTGGTTTGTACCTAGCCTGAGAGGACCCAGGAAATTCTCCGCCTGCTTTTCTTTGACAATTTGTAGTGTTGATACAACATTAGGTCATATGCAATAATTGCCTTTTAAACTTGGTTATTAAGGCATATTCTGGTACATGTCAGCTTAATTGATCATGTGATATTTTGGCCAAGATAGTATTCTCAGTTTAAAGGTTCGATTGGATTTTATTGCCTTTTTGATTATGCTTTATCATTTCTTCTATCATACAAATCATCTCACAATCAAGACTTCACACGTCTTGTACATGTTCCAATATTGTGAACCACATGTAAGCCTGGAGGGAAAACTGCCGTTTAGAATGACCCTTTCAGCTTGGGGAAATTTTTTGACATCGTACAAGATCCTTCGTTATTGATCATTTTGTATGGAACTAAAAGCTTTATGTTTGATGTTGTTTGTTGTAAGTCTAGTTCTATTTCTTTGATCGAAAAAACCCGTTTTGAGTTAGTTTGCTTTGATCTTTATATAGACACGGAGTTTTTTCAAATAAATAATGTTCATAGTAGTTTTTGCGATTGATTTTCCAATTTAATTTTGTTGTTTTATTTAATATTTGTTCTTAATTAATTAAGTGCGTCTGAGCCATGAAACACATTGATTCAAAATATTTAAACGTTCGTTACGCACTTGAAAAGCACTAATTTACTCAAACAAAAATCCTGAATCCGGCCTTTAGAAAATTGTTAACAGTTAAATTTATCAATGCCAAGCAACAAAAAAATATGGTTGATGTAGCACAACAACATTTATGTAGGATGTAGTTGATGAAGGTAATGTAGTAAATGAAAAACAGTCCCCAGGTAATGAATTGTGCTACATATTTAAAGAATGACCACTCACGATTCAAATATTTTGTTTCCAAATGATCGATTATTTGGAAATTGTAGTCTAGCAATCGTGAGCTGTGTCTTTATTTTGCTTAAGGAAATTTTCATAACAGGAATCCAATAGCTTCTTTATATCTTATCACTGTCACGGACAAAACGGCCAGAAAACCCAAAATTATCCGATCTGTGATTTTGTCTGGAAACTCCAAATAAGTTTACGTAATAAGATGAGACGCGCCTGACAGTGATTGGCTTGAAATTGATATCGATGACTTTGTGAGTTTTTGCCACATTAATATAGCCAATTCCTGCAACCGTTTCAAAATATATAAGATTATGATACTGCAACACGTTTAAGCCCTAGTTTTGAAAATGTAATCATGGTTTTGTTTATAATGCTCCCATTCTTAAATATAACTCGGAAAAACAACATACATTTGAGTCAATTACCATAATGCTTCTCGAGGAAGAGGAAAGCCATGAGACAGAAAGTTAAAGAACTAAAAACTAACACGGATACCGTTAACTTCCTTGCAATTATGGATTGCACATCGAATTTATCTTAGTACATTGAATGAACCTGTGGAACTTACCATATCACATTCCTGTCCTTAATTTAGAGCAAAATTACCGTTGTAATGAGCTGATCATGCTCATTCTAAATGTAAATATAAAATTCCACCTTCAACGATCCAAAATCCCCCGAGGAGTTACCTCTAGCAGCTTCGGCGCCAATAACAACAATTTCCACTCCACATTCGAAAATTAAAAAAAAAAAACTTCCTTAACCTACTTACTTATTCTCAAAAATACAATCAATTCTTCAAACCCATCTCCTACAACAAAATCTTCAAATAACTCAAGAACTTACCCACAAAAAAACGGTCCGCTTAAACAAATTCACCATCGGCAGACGCTTTTTCCATATAAGGTACACCTGAATGTATATAGCTCCACCCCAATAAAAAAAAATTAAACAAAATCCCAAAACCCCAAACTGGGCACCATTTCAATTTACAATTCACAATTCCTCTCTGCCAGTGGCGTGCCCAATATAAATGATCCTCAACTTGTATTAATGAAAAACAGGTATAACCCAACATCCATCATGTCTCAAGGGCTGTGAAATACCTGACTACAGTCCAATGCAATGACACACGCACGCAGCAAAGTTGAGCTCCTGTCCGTTTGTGTCTTCTATAAGTCTGTCCAGATCCCAATTTTCCGATAAAGATCGCCACTGACACTTTGTGACAAGATACATTTAAGGCCATGTAAAATCTTCTTCGATCAGCCCGTTTTTGGTGGCAAAGGCATTCGCGAATATCAATCAATCTGGTGCACGAGATGGCAAAAGGATCATGTCATTCGCAAAAATTAAATGGCATGCGCGTGAACTGCAAAAAAAAAAATAAAATAAAAAACATACCCACACTCTTCTCTATGGAAGTTGAAACAAGATCATCAGGAGCCATCTACATTGTGGATCGGCGAAGATCACCACTTGACGACGAATGCAATCAACGTGCGCTCATACCATAAATGATCCATCTTTTCCACCATCAGCCAAGAGGGGGAAGCAAGGCGTGCAGGCATAAACCGAAAACCAATCGACCAAACAGTAGCCCAAGATCAGCACTGAAGGCAGAGGCAGCGCTCATATAGAAGCCCAAGCTAAGATGTCGCAACTGGAATTCGCAGAATGCTGTTTGCCAAAAAATTAATCGCAACTCCTGTGTCCCTTAGGCGGAATAAGAACCAGGAGCTTGAGTATGAGAGGAGAAGTAGCAAGATGCATGATCATGGTGATCGTCGAAGCCTCAAGTAATTTTCAGATTCGAGGAGGTTGGCTGGCTAAAGCTAAGCTCGCGGGATATCATCATCATCATCATCATCAACGTCGTTGTCTTCGTCGTCATATCTTCCGAATGCGCACCTTAATGAATTTTTGTCGCAAGGACTTGCTTTGCGATTACCCAACCCCCCACATCCCAACTCGCAGCAATTCCAATGCACCTAATACGGAGGCTTGGTTCTTCCGTCTCCGGCAGATATTTATTGACGTCGAGAGATTCGCTCGAGGGCAGCTACTGGCTATTGACGGATGAAATTAAATTTTCGCTTATTTCTTGGTCTTTTTTTTTTTGGTTGCTCCGCTTATTTTGTTATGCATGCTTATGTGGATGGGGAACTGAAGAAGGTTCTGTGAAGTTTTGTGTATTTCCCGAAAGGAGAAAAGGACACAATCCAATCGATTGGTTGGAAGGCTGGGCGTTCACGCAGCATGAAGTGCTTCAATTATTGCGAGGACGCACTTAATATGATCGACGTGCCGAGGAACCCCAATGACAGTAAAGAAGATGATGGTTTGGCATAAAATATCAAGAACAACAACGAGACGATGCGACGATGATGATGACGACCAAGATGATGATGGATAAGACAGAAGATATAAATTCTATGTCAACTAAAGATCACCATCCAGACAAGAGGCATCAATGTTAAAATAATTCATAATGTTGACGCTGATTCGGATGATATTATTGAGGACGCAAGGTGCTTCTGTATTACAGAATAAAGAGTGATGGATATTCTCCTTTGGTCAGGACTAGCAACTGGGTATTGCCATTGATTGTTGTAAGATTTTGTAACGGTATTATAAAATATGGGATATTGAAATGAGCTTATAAAAAGAAAGACTATTAAGTGTGTCTGAAGGAAGCAATACATTTTCACTCCTAAGAATGTTGGCAAAGCATTTGGATCAAATGTCAGATTTAGCTCCGCACAAGGACTCATCAAAGTTCCCTGTATGAAATTTAAATGTCATAAGAATATTAAATATATGTATTTGCTTTAAGTCATAAATGTTTAGAATTACCGTTTCACCATTTTAAAATTCTATTCACGAACCGGTTTAAGCTTTCAAATTGTTGCTGAAGAAGCCAGCCTACAAAAACCTAAAAATCATTGAAGAATTGTGTTTCTGGGGTTTTCTTTGAAAAAGTTAAATAAGTCAGTAGAACATGAAAAGTAAATTGTATTAGACAAATTGTATTTTTAACAAATATTAAAGGATGCCAGAAATTTTAAACTTTTACGTTATCAGTTGATCAAAATGGTGCGGCAGTCCTTAGAGTATAATATTTAGTGTTTCTACCTACTTTTTCGAATACATAAGGAAAGGATTCTTTTAATACGTCCACTAAAATAAGAAAGAAGTTTAATGCTGTTTCAAGAAATAAATCATTGCGCTTCATTCTACTATTAAAGTTCTTAAATCTACAAAACCGATTTCATGGTTTCTTCCAAGACTTCTCTTCAAACACATGTACTGTCAAGACTGGTGCGTAGGTTTCTTCTGCCATGAGCTTGTGACGGGAATCTTTGGTTTCGACAATTGTTGGCTTTACAAAGTATACTTCTTCGTTCGTTGAATTATAATAAATTGCAATATTGTTTCACATGCCCTGCCAAAAACTATTTCTCAGTGGCGAAAAAAGTCTACAAGTTTTGCGGCAGTTCTCCATTGCCATTATGTATATGCAAACTTGGCTAAAGAAAATAAAATGCACGACTGGATCGCACGTACTTGCTCATATGTGCGGTCACATTGAAGAATAAAATTTAAGAAAATTACAGTGAACATCAAAGCATTTATTCGATTTTTGTGACTTTTTATTGTCCGAATAAAGTACGTTAAATTGTATGGAGTGAAATAATTTAAACGCCATTTTATTTCTTTAAGAAATGTAAAAAAGTGTGAATTTTTTTTCAAAATCGTAGGAGCCGTTTTTAAATAAAACGGTTTTTTAACAACTTTTTTAAAAAAATAAAAAAAAAATAATTCAAGAATACAAACTTAAGCACAAAAATAACGTACATTTAAAAACAAAATTTAAAAATAGATTTACTTACAAAAATTAAAAAAAAAAATATTAAAAATACAAAAAAAAGTTTTTGAAAAAAAATTAATACAATTTCGTTGAGCAATTTATATTTATTTCTTGATTTTGAATCCAAAAGAAATTGCGTATTGGCAACCACGCACGTACTTCAAGTCACATAGTGACTCGAAGCAGGGGCTGCAGGGAGTTAACATGCTAGATGCTTATTTTATTATATTTTATTTATATTTTATTTAATCGCTTAAAAAAATTCTGACATTTTCTGAAATCTTTTAGATTCTAACCTGTCTCAACGCTATTGTCTAAGCATTGAAAAAGTAGGAATTTTCGTTCTTCGTGATTCTCAGGAATTAGTGTAACTAAATTAATATTCGAAGGGATGCGACTAATTTTAATTGGTTTCCCAAAAGTCTAAAAACGTCAAAAAAAACGCGTTTTCGGCTGCGTCTGTCAGGGATTTGGCACCTGTGAGACGTCTGTCACAAACATTTTCGCACTCAGGGTATCGAGTGCGTTGGGGTGCGATACATTTGAAATGGTTTTGTTCACTAGGTCTATTTTCAAAAAAACATTACTCGGTAATGCTGCCTCTATAATAATATTATAAAAAAAGTAGGACCTCTGCGGGTTTTTTTGTGAAACGGAATTCTTCGTTCCGAGAATTTGTCAATAAGGACTTTGATACGCACAATTTTTATAAACGGGATTTTGTAAAAATTGCAAACATATTCAATCCACTGTGATCAGGAGCTTAGTGTCACCAACTGGCAAGAATTGTATACAAAATTAACTCATTAAGATGCTAAATAGATTTCAACCTGAATAACAGTTTTTAATTGGCCCTACTATGTTCGAAGAAGCATTCAAATCCTGACGAAATTTTCCAGCCATATCTTACATTCTTTCGCTCAATGCAGTTCGATCCCATTTTGTTTGTGCTTCGCAAGCGACTTCGATTGCATTCTCGATAATCTAATGCTCGATCCAAAAGAAAAGCAATTTTTTGCCTTTATTAAATGGAGACATGGTACGGCAAACCACATCACCTCACCCGGAACTCAAAGGTTCCATCGCAGTTCCCAGTAGGGGAACGAAGAGAAATTAGTAGATTAGGATGTTTTTAAGTGGGTTTTTTGAAACATTATGCCCAGTTCATCGAAAAGCTTATTTCTTTGAGGGCTGTTTTTCTCGCCTTGGCTAGGCTGGACAAGGAAGTGATATTAACAATCTCCTGCATCAACGTCATAAAACACTCGACATAAGTCTAAAGAGCTTATGCCCATTTTGTTTATGTGGGTTCCCATTAATTTGTGTCCTGTTAGAATTCACACCAAAAGGGACAATTGAGATCTGCTTAGCTTGAAAATATATTCTTTGTTTTTCTTTGAAATAATCGTCTAAAATCTTCTCAAGATCCGACAAATGTCAATTGTTGATCATCTATCATTTGCGGCTTTGAATAAATTTAAGTGAACACTTTGCCACAAGTACCAACGTTAAGATTTGAATCGGTTCAATAGTTCGTTTTTGGCAATTTTATTTGCCATTTCATAACCGTATATGTCAAAATGTCAGGAGTCAAAGGGTAGGATCTTTTCGCTTGTCGGTCGCAGATCGTTGCAACAGCGATAAACCAGTTTGTTATAGTCTTGATTGTCGCCTGACATTTCAGAAAATATCAATGTTCATAGTTACCAGATTCCATAAGAGAATCTTATGCTTCGCCAACTGCAAGCTCTTCTGCCGGAAAAACACTACTGAAGTACGGTAGTTTTAATGACTTATTTATTTGGTGGGATACCTGATCCTACAAATGCGTGCGTCTTGGAACCATCCGTACAGATCGAGAAATGATTTTTGTTATTGACCTGGTTTTTCTTCCAGCATTTCTTTATTCGAATGCCTGTTGATGTCATTGGCTTAAAACCAAATTGCAGTGAAATAAATTTAGTTGGAGTTTTCATTTCGGCAAGTTTCACTATGGTTTTATGACCGTAATTGCCCTGTTTTTCCAGTTGTAACTTTGCTTGTATCTATAGCCTTCAACTCTTTAGGCACAACTATGACGCCTATTGAAAGGAATGTTTCTAGGATTGCGGTCAGTGTAGTCCTAATGGCACTCTACCAATACACACTAATGTATAATTCTTAGTTATGGTTTTAAGATTGATTGCCTTGTATAAAGCTGGCCACAAAAACTAAGAATGCGTACTGCATACGTCAGAATTGGTGGTCAGACAGTGGCTGATATCCTCAATTATTCTACTAAAGTGTATTGAACCTATATTTTTAGTTTACGAACTATCAATAACCAAATATAATAGTACTGATTGATTTAACCATTATAGTTTATGGTGTATGCCTGATTAGCGTCAGTTCCTTGATTTGCCTTCATTTTCTCTACAATATAACATCCCTGTTTACCAATCAACTCAAAACTTCACTAATTTTTTTTATTTCATAAAAACTATTTCGTGCCTTCAGTCAGGAAAATCATAAAACCTGATGCAAGCCTTTTGATCTTTTGGTTTAATAGCCAAATTCCATTTTGAAATATTTTCATCATATCAACAGGTATTTTGTACAAAATACTTTATGGCGTTCAATCCTCTTCTCCACCTCCAAAGAATGCTACCGAAATAAACGTCATGTAACCCGAAAAAGTGTACATTCCTTCATCTTACGCACTATAAGTCGCTGGACGATGACGAAAATCTACCAACTCTTCCTTTTGGCCATATCCAGACGGGAAAAAAACATCACTCAAAAAAAAAAACACTCAATATGTGTGGATTAATAAAAAGCATTTATCGTCAAAGATGGATGGTCTTGACAAACAGGTAGCTAACAACATTGAATTTTTGATTAAAAGACATTAAAAATCCGGTAGCCCAAGTGTAGTAGCCGATGATGGTGGTTGTCGCTGCGCGACGCCGCACCGTGCCACCAATATTGCGATTGGCATCCCGAAACACGACACGACAACACACACAAAACAATTTGGTCATCGTTTGGTCATCTTTTGCGTGTTTCTTTTTTTCGGGATCTCATCTCCTAATTTCATATTTCGTCATTGGATTTTTTTTGGGGTGTCTGTGTCTACCGGCAGTTAGCTCTGGCTGTTCCCTTGCTTCCTGATGATAACACATGCTATGTTATTAAGGGACACATTGTCCGCCGAACTCTTCAGGAGGTCAGAGAAATATTTGTCAGCCTTGGATGAGGCTGAGGACGACCAAGCCGTGCGTCGCATCGGCGATCGATCGGCTGAAGATGATGCGGTGATCAAATTATTAGAAATGCAGATTCTGTGATGATGATAGCCCAGTTGTGCGATTAAGTACCCAGAAGCAAATGTTATTGGCATCATCACATCCTGTCTTATCCATCATTCCGCAGGGCCAACCATCATCGTCATCGTCAACGGGCTTCATCATAATCAACATCGCCACCGCGCCGTCAAAATATCCGCACACACTCGAGATCAAGAGTGGACAAATCGATGGTCGTCTTCGGGGGGTTATGATCGATCCGAACGATGTGGAGGGATTCAATCATTCCTGAGGGCTTCCAATTAAAATTTTGATCGAATTTTATCCTCTTGACAAGCCACCACAATTCCCATTTGTGTCCAGCTTAGAGTTGTAGGGTAGTGCCATTCGATGTGTTGCAGCACAGGGCCCGGCACAGAGGAGTGTTTTAAAAGGGTATTGAGTTTCGCTTCCCGGTCAATTGGCTTTATTGGTTCCTCTCGATTATATGTTTTTTTTTTTTGGTTTTTGTATTTTGGCGTAGAAATTAATTCGATCGCCTTAAGATATCCACATCGTCTCATCCCCGGTCAAAGGAATGAAGGTAACCAAAAGGAGTTAATTTTCGTTAATCACTGTCTGATGTGGATTGAATGTCGTTGGCTTCTGATTTCTGCTTGTTGTTGGTGGGATTCCTTATGGATTTTTTGTTGCTGCCGCATTTTTATGTTCCTGAATTTAAAACACGAAACCTTTTGTAGAAAATTCCATTGTTGATGTTTTTTTTTGTAATTTTTTGCGACTTAGCCTTAGCCCCTATCTTGGGAAAGAAGGATACTTGTATTGCTTATGCAGGATTAGCATTTTTATGTTTATGGCATTTTTAGCGACCATTAGATGTATTTTTACTGCTCGCTTTAGAAATGATTTATGAGAGAAACTGTTTGTGGAACAAAATTTAAAAAAAATGGAAGGAAGTACGTAGGTATGAATGTTGTTTAGTTGTAAACAGTGAAGTCAAAAGATTACATTACTTAAAATAACTTTTAAAATGTTAACTCTATTTAATTGTTATTTGAAAAAAATTGAACTGAACAAACTTCTCAGTTACTCTTTCAGAAATCAATGAAAAAAGGTAATAAGTACAAATTATTTGAGTTTTTGTTGGTCTTGTTGATTCTCATTAAATCGAGTGTGGGTAGTAAATGTCTGTCGATGACAATGCAAAATATATTCCTCAGAAGCGACCAAAAAAGTATAACTAGACTTAGATGAATCGAAACAACAACAGTCGTCACCAAATTGACTGAGACTGAGACTTTCCTACTCCTCCTCGATCTGTGGACATTAAGTGCAAGAAGCACATACATATCCAACTCACCCGGGAACTTCATTTCATTTGGATTTTTTTCTGGTAACGTCAAACTTCATCAATATTCTTTCTGAACTACGGAACTAAAATTGTGTTGCACAGAATAGTGTGTCCGACCATCTCGTAGTGGAAGTCAGGGTTAAACTTAACCAAATGATATTCTACGAACAACCAGAATCAGAGTTTTTATCAGGTATGCCAAGGTGAACTGGAGAAAATTCCGTGATGGATATGAATGTTGCAGCCACACTCACTGCAGTCACTACATGTGCTGCAATAGAACGACTAACTTGAGATGCTTTTAATTCCTTCTAGGAAGTGACTGACGTCATTCATGGCGCAAATTCTAAGAAGTCAGCAGGAAATGTTGGTTTTTTTTAACTTTGTGCTTAGAAAGCTAACAAATCTCGCCATTCTCCTGCTGACCATCATCTTCAACAACTACCTGATCAACATCTACTACCCGAAACACTACAGACGGTAATAGTAATGCCTAGTTCAAAAGAAAATTAACCGGACGAGCTTCGAGGGATATCGGCCAATTTCGCTGCTCTTAAGTGTCGATATTGAATGGGCTTAGATCCTCAAAAAGTTTCATCAATTCTCCAGGAAAAGGGAAATTATGCATGAATGGCAGTATGGTTTCAGAGCACGTCATTCCACCATCCATCTTCATCTTGGACTGCACACAGATGTCACACACGAACTTAGCAAGACAGAGACGACATTCGCCCGTTCACTGGACATTAAAGATAGGCTTTCGACACAGTTTGGATAGTTAAAACTTTATTAAAATTGTCAAGTCTAGGATTATCTGATAACTTGGCTGTCAACGGCCTTGCTTCTGATAAAGCATCGCTTCCGATATGGGAAATCAAGCATCGTTGCGCGTGGTTAGTAGTCGGACCGTCGGTTAGTTTCGGGACCGTCCGAAAAGCAACTGCGTGCTGTTGACATGTGTTATGTTTTTTCTGTTTTCCGTTCTCTCCCTATCTTATGTTCTGTCTTGTATCAATATCGTCTTGTGTCTTGTCTGAGCCGAAGTGTATCTATTTCTACGGAGTAGATCAATAAGTAATGAAATGTAATGATAACTTGGTAATAATAATCAAAAATTGTCTAACTCATAGCTCTTTTTATGTACCTGTTAGCAAGGAATATATGTCAAGAAAAAGCGATCAGCGCTGGAGTTCCACAAGGTTCCAAGTTAGGCCCAATACTTTTAAATATACAGCTGACCAGCCTACAATCATTCCAGTGACGAAATTGAAGCTGTATGTCGATGGCTCATTAACAGAAGGAACATCACTTTCACCGGCAATCGCTGCCAGGAGAGTTGAGGATCATATAAAATACTTGAAGGACTAGCTCCTCAAATGAAGACTGAAGATAAATAGCAATAAGAGCGAGGTTATCTGCTTTAGAATGCCAATAACATCAACAAGAATCAAGGATTCGAAGAGGTTTCGCATCACGCTGTTATTACATCAGTTCTAAGCTACCAGACAACATCGTTATAAGATCAATGACACAGCAATAAAATATCTTGGAGTCAATTTCAGCAACAGCTTGAAATTAAACCAGCACGTTTCGCTTATGGTTAAGAGAGATACATTCTCCCAACGTCTTGCCCACCCATTTCTAAGGAGGAGAAACAGAATGAGCAGTAGAACTATAGTCTTTTGATATATGTACATATAAGCAGCAGATTCGTCCCATTCTGACGTACGCCTGTCCCACTTAACGATTTCACCGACAGATATGAAGAAAGTCCAACTGCGGGCAGTTGCTCATGTTCCATTTTCCGCAACGTAACGTAACACTTTGTTGCCTCACGCCAAAGTCCTTGATAGCAATCTCGACACACTTACAATGTTCATTGAAAATTTCGTTCAAGGCGAACCGTACAATCTAGTAGCTTCTGTCAAATTTATGACTATTATTATTATTATTAGTGAATTCGGACCTCTTATTTTGACCTCTTTGAATAAAAAAAAAAGGAAGGGTGTAATTAGTCCTTTGAAGCAGAATTGAAGAACATGTCGCGAAGAGTGAAATATTTCATGAACACGTACTTTTTGCGAAGTTTTTTCTTTTCGTCTTTCTAGAAGATTCTGTCATAACTCCTGTTTATTTTTTTTTAATTTATTATTGGTGACTTTTCACACTCACCCTATAATTATGGACAAACGCACGTAGATGCACATTATACGCACGGAATTCCAGTACCAGGCGATTGATGATACCAATTCGGGGGAAGCAGCAGCAGCAGAAGAAGAAAATCAAAATTAAATAACACGATCATCTTCCATCGAAACACTCAATCATGTGATGATATCCTGACAGAAGCACCAAAATACCACAAAATGATGAGGACCTGGACGACAACATAGTTGTGATAGGGGCTTGGGAGAGGTATAGAAAGAATTTCCCAAAAACAAAAGTGGGAAGGTGGTTTGAACAGGGAATGGTTGCTCAGGATGGAATTCTGTAGCGGGTCTTGAGATGAATTTTGATTTTTTTTAAGGCTGGTTAACTAAATACTTTTAAAGACGAAATGAAAAAGATAACACTTTTTGGGAGGCATTTTTCGTTTGATTAAAAAAAAAATGATAAATTTCATTTCAATAAAATGTGAGGTTAAATTGAAAATTCTTCACGAAACTTCAGAGAAATATGTATTTGTTGTTGTTGCAGTGGAAAAGTATGTGAAGAAGGTGTTTTTTTCGAGGTGATCATCTAGATTGTTCCAAGACAGTGTTAAAACCTGTGTTTTGTTGAGATCTAGCTTCTAGATACACTCTTTAATCATTTAAAAATAGGAAGAGTTGAATATATCAACCAGAACCCGAAATTTCTCATGAAAATTCCAAGATCTAAGTGTGCCCCTATTGCAGCAATATTGACCCAGAATCAGAAACCAAATTAGATTGTCCTTGCTTACAATACACAAGGTTGACAAAGTAAAAAGAGCAAAAGTCTAATTTTTGATATGTAAATGTATTTAATCGAATGAGTTTAATTAATATCATTGATCTACTTGTTCGTATATAAGTTTAGAGAAAAAAAACCTCCAAGAATAGAATATCTAGAAATCTGGGTTGGAATTCAATTGAAAGCAATAGTATCTGTGAATCTGTGGGTGGCTCTATAGTCTTTTTATTAGCTCTGACGCAAATGCAAACTACAAAATGCATTCTATTAATGGCATTTCTAATTCTAATAACTATTTTTTTGTTTTTTGTTTCTTCAATTTTCTAGACTCAAGCGCTTGCCTTAACCCGCTCAAAGTCCCCGTCATCGTCGGACATTACAGTGAAGAAGGAGCACTCACTATCACCACCCCACCATCCACAGTTGCAGCAACATCAGTCACAACAGCAATTACAACAGCCACAGCTTCAAATCGCTCGCGACACACAATCAGCATCATCAACATCTCTGTCGTCGGTTGGAGGCGGTGGTGCTGATGGTGGTGGTGGTGGTGGTGGCAGCACTAGTGGTGCAGGAGGAGGAGGTGGAGCTGGACAATCCACCGATAAATCACAGGCTATGTACTCAATGAAACAGCATTTAAATCAAATATCCCAACAAAATCAAAATCAAGCCTTGGATCATGAGTCGCCGAGTCCACTTTACGCCAGAAGATCTGCCGAAGCCTCACCTGTGCCATCGATAAACGATCATGCGGCAGCAGCGGCGGCGGCGGCTGCAGCAGCAGCAGCAGCAATGGCATCTAGTCAGAGTGGTGGACTCAGGCCATTGGCTATGGCGATACCAAAAATTGAAACTCCTACGCCTCTGAGTGAGAACGGTGCCAGTGGAGGTGTGAATAGTGGAGGTGGCATGGTTGGCGGCGGTATGGTTGGATCAGGTGTGATAGGCGGCGAGAAAATGAAGACATCACCGTCCATGGAACGACGAGATTTTGACATAAGCAAAGCTAACGGTGAGTAGTAAATGATTTTATTTTTTTTTTTATTAAGATATACAGGGTGGACCATATTGGCTTAGCTTAAACAAATGAATAAATCATTTTGTTTTTAATTTAAAACAAATAAAGTCAAATAGAATATTTGTCTATACTTATAAACGAATGTGCATATTAACAATGTAGTAGTTTAAAAGCAAAAGGAATTACGAAATTTCGAATTTTCGAAATCTTAAAGTGGATTCGAATTGACTTTAAAATAAATTTCAAACTTAGAAAACTAAAACTATTAAAAATTGTAAATAGAAAAATGTTTTTTTTTTCAGAATGCATTTTTAGTTCTTATATTTTTTTTTAATTTCGAACACATCAGTGTTTTAAAACGTTTTTGAATATTGGGATTTACAAATATCCTTAAGACAAGCGTTTCATTGAAATTACATACATTACATAATCGATATATAAAATATATAAGTAATAATCTGAAATAAAAAAAAAATATTTTGCACCAAAAAAACCTATTTAAAATTTTTCGACCTCCGAAAATGTTATCATGTTTTCGAACAATCCAATATTTCAAATTTTAGGGCTGATGTTTTTAACGTGCATGTTGAAAAAAAATATTTATGAAGTTCAACACTTAGTTTGAAACGAATTTTCGAAATTTTAAATTGTATATTTGAATTGATTTTAAAATAAGCTTGAAACTTAGGAATTGCTGGTATTAAAAAATAAATTTCAAATGGGGAATTATGAATAGAAAAATGTTTTTTTTTTATCAAAATAAGAAATCGTATACTATTTTTCGAAATTCAAATATAGTAGGGTTTTTAAAGCGTTTTCGAATATTGGAATATACAGTTTCTTTTGAGACAAAAGTTTGAATGGAATTTAATAGAAAACTGTTTGGTGAAATGAGAACCCCAATCTTCTTAGCTATTTTTCGTGTGTATTATATTATATTATGGAATTAATCAACAAAAAATATTTCTCTCTTTTTTTTATTTTTCTCTATTCGAAAATAATATTATTTTTTTCGAATATTTCACTATTTTTGCTTTAAGGTCTAATGTTATCAAAGCATATTTTGACAACATATTTAGGGAATTAAACTCTTAGTTTAAAACCAATTTTTTTAATTCTAATTACGAAACTTCGAATTTTAAATTTTAAATAAAATTTTGATCTGAAAATATATTTGTAACTAAGTATACTGAAGTTATGAGCAAAAAAATCTAACTCCGAATTTTGTATATTTTTTATTTATGATGATCGAAAAACTTAAATGAATTTTAAGCTGTTTTTCTACTCTAACAATTCGAACATAGTGATATGTTTCATGTGTGTTAGAAACTCATTATCTACATACGCACATATTACCAAAGTGAAAGTAGTAAACAAAAATTTTTTTCCGACCGAGAAATCTTTTTAAAAAAATTTGAACTTCGAAAATTGTATTATATTTTATTTTCGAACATTGACATATTTTAGCTTTTAGGGGTGATTTTATTAATTAAAAATAAAATTTAAGTTAAAACTATGAATCACCCTGTTTAATGAAACCAAAACCACCACCCTTTAATAAAAATTAAGTGTCCCTTCTTTCGTGTTCGACTTTTTTTTTGCTTACATAGTCGTTGTATGACTTAAATAGATTTTAACGGTAACCGCACATGCCGGATGGGCACGCATATAAAATGTCAGTAAAAAATGGAATTTTCACTTCCAGTTTTCACCACCCTTTTATGAATTTTGTTTAAGGACGAACATACTGGATTGAATATACAAACCAGCAACTAATCCTAACATCCAATTCTTAATGCGTAAGGGGAGAAGGATATGAATGGAAATGATAAAATTCACACACACTCAAAACTTAATCTAAACTCAACATATAGGACAACATTGGGTGTGCACACGCCCTTTTCATTTTTATGGGACTTGGGGATTTGAAGGCGGTTTAAAAGATTAAGATTGCGATATATAGATGTGGATGTGGATTAAGGGTGGCAGTCTCGAGCACATTTGAAGTGTATAAAGAGATTTCTCTATGAAGAACTGCTTCGAGTAGTAAGAATTATTGATATCAGAAAAATTGGAGAAATCTACCATATTTCCATAAATTTTTTTTGTTGAGTCAATTGACAACTCTACATCCTTAATCCAGTCTAACAATCCATTCTCCTCCTCTAGAACATTTTAATCCTTTTGCCATCTTCCCAGTACTTAACGCCGAACACATCAAAGAATCAAGTTTTAATTTACTGTGTAACATGAACCTGCATTATTATAATTCCTGTGAGCCCTTCCAGATACAATATTTAATGGAACACACATGTGTTCCTTTCTTTATAACGCCAGCGATTCCTGTTTCAGTACTTAAACAAAATATTGGATATCTTTTTCCAGCACACAATAAGACTTCGGTATTCGGTTATTCCTTGACACTCTCACATTCACTCAAACACACAAAAAGGATTACCCTACTATGACGTCAAAATAAAACTGGATAACTCGTTCCTGGTCCTTATTCCCTTCCATTCCACTATCGCAGTGCTGTGTGCGATTTTATCAAGGGTAATCCCATAATCCGAAAGCTGGAAAATGTTCGTTTATTTTAATTCAAGAATGTGGGGTCACATTTTATGTGAAAGGAAGAAGGAAGCAGCAGGCTCTGACAGAAAAACAGGGTTTTAGGACTAAAGGATTTCCCACTATACACACATCCACATGCATAGATGGGATTTGGACTTTTGTTGTTGTTTTTATACTCCGTTGAGCTGTTTTGCCTTCGAAGAAGATGGAGAAAAGGGTGACGGATTTGGGTTTAACAACATTTGTTGCTTTGCCTCGGAGAACTGCGGTGGAGTCTCTAAAGAAGGGGGGGGGGGGGGGGTTGATATCCATCCTCGTCGTTGTCATCTTATCCCAATCCAACAGCCTCTGTCTTGCTTTATGTGTTTCTATGTTGTAGGTATAAACTAATGTATATACACCAGAGACGTTCTCCGTTCTGCCGAATTTAATCCATCCGTCCTGAGAGTTTAATCCAGGCAACAGCATGGGTTAGGTTGTTCCATATAGGATAAGGCATCCGTGTTAAGTTTCAATCCGTAATTTTTTTTTTTTTTCTATCTTCTCGTGCCTTGTTCCTTTTCATTGTGAAAAGGAAAATGATATTAAATTTCCAGAAGGAAGACATAGAACAGGCGATGATGATCCAGAGACATGCGGCGGATATTTTTGGAGTTCAAGGACATGTTCATGGGTTATGATGATGAGAGTTTGTTTTTGGTTTTTGGGGCTTTTGCGGAGTGCAGAATTGTCTTCTTCAATGTTGTTTCGGTGAGAGTGATTATGAATTATGGTCTTGGGGTTTGAATTGGGTAGACATGTTTGTCTTAAGGTTTTGATCCTTATAGGAGTTTAAAATTTTAAAGCATCGAGTGGATGTAGTGTTTTCTTTATAAATCTAGAATGGTGCTTTGAAAGTTAGTGAAGCTGACTCAAAATCAATTTTAGGAAACTTGAATGTTTGCTGCTTGACATGACGACTGAAGTCGTTAAATTTTAAACTGCTTTTTATCATACTCTTCTCTCTGCAAACATGATGGAGATTAAAAGAATACTTCTTCACAAGCAACATGTTGTCGATGTGATAGATATAACCTGGAAAAATTCCTGACATTTTTGGGTAAATTTTCCAAACACCCACTTGTTGCTGTTTTCCTCTAAGTTTTTCATGAGCCACCCCGTTATTTTTATAGCATGGACCTGTTGAAATCAGTTTCATAAAATAGGGTCGAAGGGTTTTTAGTCGAATTGGCTTTATTTCCATTTCAAATAGAAACAATGTCGAATTCAACCTTTTTTCATTGTCGACTTTATTTCCTTTGCACATGGAAGGCATGTTTTCGAATGGTTGGAATTAAACTTGTGGATCGAACCCATAAGGTTCGCTGGCCCACCAACCAGTTAAAAGAACAGTAGTTCAGAATTCAGACAATCGCAATGAAATCTCGAAGTCCTCATTCCTGCCCCACCCAGTTCATATAGTTCCCAATGAGCGGAACTCCAAAACTGCACTTGTTAATTCACTAAGTCTTAACCACACCTGGCAAGTTAGGCAAATCAATCCATGAGTTAAAACCCAACTCATTGGAGGACATCGCCAGCGGTGACTATTCCATCGAATCCTTTTGATCACTGTTCTTCAACTATAGACCTAAGTCCATAGTCAAAGCCCAATTGCTACTCACGTTCAACGCAAATGCTCATTCCCGGATACAGACACCAGTTGGCTCTGGCATCATGCTCCGGGATCATTTTCAACAAATCGGTCCCAAATCAGAAAAGCCTAGACACCCAGTCACCGGTATCAGCTGTATTTGCTACTTCATTCTTAACATTGTTCTGGATTCTCTGATATGGTTAAAAAAGCGACATCAGAGCTCTGGACTTCATTGGAAAATGCCAGTACACAAAACAACAACGCAAGTTCAACGCAAAAATCAAAAGTCGGAAAGGAATCGTCCTTGAAAAACTCTTTTTTCTAAAATGGTGGCATATGCTCTATTAAGGAACCTAACATTCAACATATAGATCCGAAGTTCGTTGTCTTTATTTCGTTTGCTGGCTTTGCCATCACTCATCAGTGATAAATCCGTCCGAATTCGAGGCCTGTGGTTGCTTCTCAACAAATTTTTCTTTATAAATTGTATGAGAGCAACCTCGACGGCACGACCTCCCAACCTGGAAGACCAGATTTTTAAGATATGTAACTCTAAGGATGAAAAGCTCGACAATCCGTTTCTTACTAAGCTCTAAGCTCAGTAAGTTTCGTAGTAGCCCATATAAGGTGTTCACTAAGTAGTTCAGCCTGACTGGAACCGTAGACGGTAGACCCCTTCGTTGACTTTGTCTAGAGAATTCTTCTACTCCCTTGATGATAACACTTCTCCCCTTATTTTGTTTGCGGCTACCAACAACCTTCCATAGGGAATGGAATGCAATCTTTAGTTGAGGTACTACCGCACGATGTTCACCACGTTATGGTGAGAATAGGAGTTGATAAGCAGAGGTGGGTCTTGAAAAAACTATGGCTCCTGGTCCCGTTTTGGAGACACATGTCCACCCTTTAAACCTTTGTTTTATTTTATTATTTTAGTTTATCTCGAAACCCTTAGCACTAAAATCCCAAAGTTTCAACAACTTCTATGTAAAGAAATAAAATCGTCCTTAAAACACAAAAAAAAAAACAGAAAAAGACTTTCACTATCAACAACAAAAGGTATGCACTGCAAAGAAGGATTACCGAAAGACAACAACATCCAAACTTCCACACCTCGCTGATGGTGCAAGCAACCAGTTGAATGTGGAAACTCAAGCATATACAGTGCCAAAAACTCAATTTGTCCTCATTGTCCTGTGTTCTGTGTGTAATAAACGAAATCCTCTCTCTTTTCTATCCTTTCCTGTTCACCCTTCCGAACTCTCGATATCCAGTATCCAGGAATAGAAAGCAACTTACTTAAACTTTACCCTCAACAACCTATAGGTACCGATACCGACAACCGAACTGATGATTCTCGTTTGCATTCATCCAAAAAGCTGTAGAACACCCAAACCATCCAAACCAACCGGACTGGAAACCCAGTTTATTATCACATTGACATATCCGAAAAGTAAATCCCCCATTGAATCTGGGATTCCATTGGGACGACGAGTAAAAATCCCTCCAAATAAATATACAAACCCTCCATCGTCGTTGTCGTCGTCATCATCATCATCATCAAAGTGTTGTGATTGCATATGTTTGGGGGGCCATACACAAGATAAACGCATACACACTTAAAACATACGCATTTAACCCCTTTTACGAGGAGACACAAGAGACTACTGGATTGAAGTAATAATAATCGAGCACAGTTGCCACGTGAGTGCCTTCGATGCTCCTAGAAATTTAATCCGTTTATAATACGCACGTTTATATGCAAAGCATTCGACAAATCCCTGAAACCTTTCCCAGAACCAGAAGAGTTTCCACATATGGCAATACCATTCAATCCCTTCTGTGCATCTCTGACTATATCTCTCTTGGTTTTAGGATTCTGTACGGAAGCGGGCGAAGAGTAAAGGGCATTTTAACCTAAAAACACAGCTGAATCACCTCTATTATGGAACAAATCCTAGGGCCACGATTTAACTCTCTCCGACACTCTATACTGTGTACATTTGTATATACACATGTGAAGTTCATAAGCAACAGCCGGTCTACAGGTTCTCGAACTCATGCTCCTTATGTCTCTTTATCATCTCGCAATATGGGTTTTGTATGGCGCTTAGCGCTTAAGACTCTTCCATCGCACATACCAAAAAAGCTTCATCCACTATACGCCACCTCCATTTGCCGTATCTACCTCACACAACTGCCTCACATATGTGTCTTTTGTGTTAATTTTCGAAAATCGTTTCTAACCTTCAAAAATATCAATGGATACTGCATTTGCATTTGGATATTTTGAGCACAGAAGGACCACACTATCAGAGGTCTTTGGAGAGGGAAAGAGACACATATATCCTGGATTAGTTGAAACCTATTACATGCGAATGGCAAACATATCTTTAAGCCGTTCAATACATTCCCAGGGATATAGGAGACAGGGACACATCCAGGGAAGGATTTGGAGAGCAGGGATTTTCAAAAGTTTCTAGTACGTCGCATGAAGTTGCTTATAAGTATCTGGCTACATCCGAGTTAAAATGCCAAATTGTATTGATCCGGCTTGAAGGACCAACATTTTAATCAAGGCGGACAAGAGCTGGAAGATACAACTATTTCGCATATTAAATTTCAAGCAGCTTGCTAGGTATAGAGCTGCCATGAGATATTGCTTAATTGTGGGACAATCTGAACTGGGAAACGTTTTTTAGAGGCCGATCCTAGCTTGATCTTTATTTCGTGTCCAGGACTTACATTGACAGCACTTATCTTCATGTGGTAGAAAAGTAGTTGCATTATTAGTTGAATAATTTTTTTTAATCACAATACTTGCCCCACAGGAGTGTCAAATAAAAATAGACAGTAACGCAGTAAGAGAATCCTCATTCTTGGTCGTATATTTGCGCCTCCGATTCAAAATAATAACGAATCCTGCCGAAAGGCTTCGAACTGGGTGGCGATTATACAAAAAACAACAACATCCAGGAACGTTTGGTAGGTTCGGCAATGTCGCACAGATTGAGGTGGGCTCTCCAATCTCGCCTAGGTGCCTCGAGTTCTTAACGATTTTTTCCCGGGTCGGGGGAAACAAAATCCAGAGAGTTCGTCCAGAGGACAAACTTTTCCATATAATTCAGCAGTCAGCACACACATTTGCTGCTGTTGGATTCAATATACAGTTAGATTGAGAGTTTATGTATTTTTTTTTATTATTTTGCGTTGAAAGATAGGTAGGTTGATGGCAGAACTATGGGTGCAGCAATCCTTCTGGTATAAGCTTAATCTTCAAACAAATGCAAGCAAAACCCATTGAATGTATGTCAACGTGTGTTTTGAAATCCGCATTTGTATCCATGAGCAAAAGTGTGTGATGGAGGTTTGAGGATGTGATAAAAGCATCTCCATACACTTTGGATTGCTATATGGATGCACTCACACTTCCTGATCCTTGAGAATAAAGCGTATAGTTTGGTATAACCTGTGAGTGGGTAACAACGTGCTGTAGGAGTATAGTGAGAGAGCGGGTGTAGGTCGAATGTGGCAAATCCTTAATCCGTTGGATTTCAATACAAAACTCTTCACCCGTGCGATTTTGCACTGAGGGTGATCTGATGTGTGCTTTTGTATAGATTTTGTAAAGCTTGGCATTGGCAGACAGACAGACAGACATACTCGACGTACAATGTCACCGGATGAGGATGTGCGGTTGATGATGCAGTTGAGGCATAATAGCATGTGTGCGACGGTTGCGTTGGACGGCTGAGTGTTAGATATATGGATTTTGGAAAAACTATTATTTCATAAATAGTGTAGCTGCTGTACTTGAGTGAAGTGTTGAAGATCGGAGTCTCTTTTGGATGTCATTTGTCGAAATTAATTATTATTAATCAAATATGACGTATTTTTATCCGGTTTTCTTAGGTAAAATATATAAAACTTTTGTTTTCTATGAAGAACGGTGGGAAATTCTTTCACCAACCTTTGAAAACACTTCCAAGTCGAAACACTATCAGAAAAACCTCGTGACCTTATGATACAGAATTTTCCTTGTATTTTACGTGGACCAAATAACGCTCAATCCCACGGATGGCCTATCATCATCTGTGTCAAAATAAGCCTTGATCATTGCCGAGAGGTAGCTTGCAAGACATTAGGAGCAATTTTATATAACAGTCTTCCTCCCACCTCTTGCTCGCAAATTCAAAAATAAAAAAAATTACATTACAAAACTTCAGACAAAGTTAAGTCCACATTTTATTATCTCGTTATTCCTTGTTCGCGACAGTCGCTATGACGCTCCAACAAGGGTACCCATGGAACCCATTTTCCTATCAGATTCGAACTCTTTACTCTCATCACTATACAATATCTGGATCTACAGTTATCTCCTATAAAAACAGTTTCGGAAATCCAAAAGAAATAGCGGCATCAAAAATCCTCATCACTACCCGCAGAGACAGCAGGAGCCGAACGTTGTACAGCATTTTTAAGGAAACTGCATATAACAGCTGCCCGCGCTTTTTAGTTTAGCAGGCCTCTTACTGCAGACGCACCCAAATCAACCCAAGCTTATTCCTACCCCGAATCCATAGAAGGAACTTCAAAAAATTAAAAGTGACAACGATTCTGCAATAACCTCTGTTTTTAGTCTGAGTTACACCATAATTCAAGGAATTTAAACTTTCGATTCTTATACCCATACTTTTTTTATAGGCTATAGTCCTTTACCGAAGTCGAACCACTATTTTTTGCTATTAGAAAAATTATGGCACATACTTCAAACCATTTGAAATCCGTGGCACAAGGATCCAAATTTTGCTTTGAATAAAAGTCACCTTCGTCAAAGTCCCTCCAAATCAGACCATCACGAATAATCTCTAAATAAACGGTTTCTTCAATCGTCATCCTTCGGAGATACGCTCGCTTTCAACTATCTTAGTCTCCGGTACACGTTGAAATCCAAAAAGCGAACCCCTCTTACATTTCTTACTTTAATAGTAATAAGACTACACACGATTAACCTTAAGTAGTTATAGGCTTCCAACTCCTCTCTCTTCTATCCGAAGACCTTAGCGCCATCCATTCAGAGTCTTACTTACCAGGGGAAACTTATCGAAGGTAGAATAGAGTCCTTCTCCTTCCTCTGTAACCTGGAGATGTTGAAATAAACAAAATTCACTACCCGATGGAGCTATCCATCGTTCCAATTGTTCTGGAAACTTTCTAAGAAAGTGGCACCATTTTAAGAAAGGGCAATATTTGTATCGAAGTAAAAGCTTTATGAGCTTTTTGTTCGATCTTGTTGCTCTTTTCTCTCTCTTCTTACTATTTTGATCGGAAAAATCTCTTATTAGTTCAGTACAGTTTGTGATTCACGGAAAGAAACATGTTTTTTTATAATACGTAGAAGGTGTTACAAAAAAAATATTATTTAAAGTGGTTTTTGCGATTGATTTTCCACTTATGTCGACATATTCGGTCGTTTGATTTGGCAGTAATTATATTAATTACTTCAGGAACTCTGCTGGTATGTCCCTCAATCCAATATTTTCTTTGTTTCCGTTGAATGCTGCTTGGATTTCTGAAGGAACTTGATGATTGCTATCAATATTTTTTTTTTAATCTGCACATTCCGCCTAGATCTAGAGGAACCATTTTAGCACTCTCTTCCACGAAATCTCTATTTAATGGGCAAAATTCGCTGTACATAGCGATCTTTAATGGACTTCGAAACTTCCAATACCTGATGTTTGATGTTTTTCACGACAACTTATTTGGCAACTATATTATGTTGTATTTGTCCTTTTTGCAGCGTTTTAATATTTTCTAGACCGACTAATATAATTATCCTTTTACTTTGATCGCTCATCCCAGCATAGATATTACTCCTTAACGATTTTAAATATCCCAAGTTTCTTATCTAGAATTCTCTTTCTACAGCCCCATATGTATAGTTTTAAAAGAAGAACTATCAATTTATTATTATTTGACTACAAAAGGTTGTTTTATGCTGTATTTCTTTTAAAGTGATATTTTGACAATTATTGGATTAATTAAACCGCTGCTGCAACTAAACGAATTTTTTTAAAGAAACCAAAATGGCGTGCATATTGTTTTTTTTTTTTTTTAATAAGCTTAAATTAATAGTTCTTAAACAAAAATACTATCCAAACTTAAAAAATCGGATAAGGGATCTAAAATCAAAGAGATATACTGAACTGGAAAACGTACATATAATTATTGTTTTTTCTAGATATACCCTACCCGCTCATTAACATCCTCTCAAAATCAATTTATCCATGCTTATCCTGTTTCAAAGAGCAAGGATCGGTAATCCATTGAAGCTCATAAACACTGCCAGCCCTCGTTCGCCTTTTTAATCAAATAGACAGATATGTGTGCCATTTTATAGACTCACAAGCACACACAAATCAAAATGGATTAAACAAAATAAAAGGAGATGCATTATAATGAGATATTAATTCTTCTGACTCATCCTTCCGAACGCAATCAGGACGTGTGCACACGTAGTAAGTGCCCTTAATAACCACCCTTAGTGACAAAACCCAAGAAGGACTCCGAGGACATATCACCAAACGCTACAGTAAATTTGCAGAAAAAAAAATAAAAACAACAACAACAACTTAAGAACAAGGTAGGCATTTATTCTTCCTGTGTCCTTGTTCAACCAAATACAAAACTCTCAAGTCGAATGGAATGAAGTGTTCCAAAATTCCTACTCTGGGATTCCGGATAAGAGGCAGATTTAATAAACATATAATAATAATTCATTTATCCTCCTTCATCCTGCGTAGATATCCCCTCCTGCCATACCCAAGAATGCGTCATGCTGTCAAAAGGATTTCCCAAATCGAACTCAGTAAAGCTGTAGGCCGAATACTCTCTCTACATAGCGAACGACATAAACCAACGCAGACAGAGGGATGCGGATAAAGATGAACGAACGCTTGCATTATAATGATCACAATAATAATCTGGCCATAATAATGAATAAATGAAATAAAGTTCAAATTTAATCCGAAAATCGATGTGAAACGGCAATCCGTGAGATACAAAGAACAGCAGAAAGAGTGAGGGGTTGAGTGGCATTGGTATAGAGAGGGAGGGATTGGGATTTGGAAATGAGTCGGCGGGATGTGTATCATAATGCAGAGGATTAAGTTCAGTTGTTTGCCGGTTCGTGGTGTAGGTATGTAGATATAAATGTAACAGAAGTAGGAGTAGGATTATATCCTTGTCCGGCGGATTGGAATATAAAAAAAACCCAACGCTATAAACTTTGTGCTAAAAACTCGAATCCCCGCTGATTTCATGAAAGGATAGATGATATAGTTTGGAACGAAAAGCCTATACATAACTCGTGGATTATAATATCCTTGATATGAGGTAATTTGGGTGGTTTGAATATCCAGACTTCCATAATTTCACTCGCACTAGCTCACATCCCTCTATAGTCACTCAAAATTCGTCAAAAATGGATTTGGTCCCCATCACATCACGCTAATCCTTAGAAATAATTATAATCAGACTATACTTCCAACAACCAGCGTTCATGTATTGTTATGCCATTATCGATAATCCTCTACAACACAGAGTTCAACAAACTGCTTATAACTTTGTTGAAACGAATTTAGTGCTCCTCGAATTCCTTTATCCTTAATCATCCATTACAGACAGTCATACGTATTCCCTCTTGTATCTACAAACCAATTATCTAACGCAGGATAATGCCTCATCTTGGTTGTATAGCAGATATAGAGGTAGGACGTACTTATCCTTACGTTTTCGAGTAGCTGTATCCTCTTGTTTGGCAAATCCATTTAAGGGGATAAACCTATTCCAGAAGTCTCTCTATATATCTTACTGCAGACAAAAACAATCGAAAGGTGTAGTAGGTATGCTTTCCATACCTCTATTCGCCTTGAATTTGAAGCAGCGAAAGTGGAATGTCCTTCAAAAGGATTTTGTTTTCCATATTCTATTTGTAGGTATATACATATATCCCAGTGACAACTGCAGTTGTTGCTGTTTTTCTTCTATATGTTCCTTCAAAAGCAGAAAGAGAAAATTGAAATTTGATATCATTACTAGGATGTGTATATGTGTGTGTCTGGATGATTATCCCTTTGCTCTAGATGTCCTTTCTCATATACACAAAGATATCTCACGCTTAACATTCAAAAGATGGAAATCCATCAAACAAAGTTTCTTTTCTACTATTTTGCCAACCAAATCCCTTCAACCCAGTTATCCTTACTGAGCTTTCCTCTACTCCACATAGTACCATTCATCCTGCAGATAGATATACATATTTGTCTATATTGCATACATTAAATTTACCTCTCAAAAGGATATCGTCAATTTAAACCGTTTATTGGCCTCAAACCCCCCCAAGTTTCTGCCCAGCCACTTGTTTGAGTTCTATTTTGAAAAACTTTTTTTTGGTCTTCCCTTATTCATACCACTAGTGCTATAGTTGAGTGTGTATGTGTGTAAGGTGTATTAAAACGTGCATAAAATGTTGCTGCCGGCTAATTCTCAAATTGAATTTATTTTCACTCAAACTCAGTAGATGAACTCACCGGGTAAACATCTAAGGATTGGGGGTTATGCCACCATATGGAGGGGAGAAAACACGTGGAGGATTCACTGTGTTGCTGTTGCAAGTTTTTGTGATATGGATTTGTAGAATTTGTTTTGAAATCCTCTTTGAGTGGAATAATTGAAAGAAAAAAAGTAGTAGGGTGAACATTTTTGGGGAAAAAGTAGTAGTGAAAAAGGTATTGAAATAGTAGTGTTCCAAAAATTAAATTTTAAATCTGAAGAAAAAAAACGCTAAGTTATTATCTATTATGCCCTTATTATGAAGTAACACAGTGCGAGTTTAAGCGGAGTTATATAAAAGATAAAAGGAAGTACCGATATCGATGCATTTGTTTTTAACGTCTGTAAATCGTAATGGAAGTAGTGCCCCATGGCTTAGTGGTTAGTGTGTCGGACTGCTAAGCGAATTCGAATCCAGCTCATAGCCTTCTTCTTTTCCGGGGTACTGCCTCTTGCGAGGAACTGACAAAACCTCCAAGAGTAAAATTTGTCTCGAAAAAAAAGTGCTTCTCATGTAGCCGTTCGGACTCGGCGGTAAACTGTAGGTCCCTTCCATTCTTGCAGATTAATAACACACACACAGAAATGGTTGAGAGTCACTAGGCCTTGGCTCCTTAAGGAGCTGTCGCGCCAATAAATTAGAAAAAAAATTAAAATCGTAATGGAAGGAAAAAATCTAGCCGGATAAAGCAATCCACATACCTTATGCTCCTATCTCCTATCATTTTTATTGCACTCTTCTATATTCCACTTGCAGGAACAGTTTTGAGAATTATGTTGAAGTTTTGGGCGAAAGTAAAATGTAAAATGAAAAAAGTGGTTTTTAATACACATATCTAGAATGCAAGAGTTACATCCACTCCACCAAAATGAGATCAAAATAGCAATTGCCAAATTAAAAAAAAAAAAACAAACAAAGCAGCTGGTGCCAAGCCGAGACACGCTAGAGATGATGTGGTCAGGTGAATACACCAACTCATCTGCAAAATATGATCGGAGTAAATGAGGACAAAACGAAGTATGCCTATATACTTTCATCAACAAAAGTCCAATCCCACCACCAACTTGTTCAGAACATGACAACTGATACTGATAGGTACAACCTCGAGTGGGTCATTAAATTCGTCTAACTGGGCTCTGCTAAGAACAAGGCAACATCTTCAGAGCAGAAATCAAGCGTAGTTTCACTCAGCTTTACGCTGTTACTTTGGGCTGAGTAAGCAATAGAGGAATATTAATCGAAAGGAACCAAGGAGATGTTATACCAAATGCTCATCATCCCGGCCGTGCTATATGGTGCAGAAGCGCGGCTTAGCGGCCATGTAGAGCGAATGAACATCGATGCTCAGCATGTAAGGTCCTCGACGCCGAACTTGAGGAAGTAAGAAGCCTCATCTCCTATCTAAAAAACCACCAGATCTACAGGGCTTGAAAGTCTTGCGCATTTCAGCAAATCAATACAATTGATTAGACAACAGATCACTAATGAAAATGAGGAAGAATATCGGAGAAAGAATGGAGCCCTGCAGCACCCCAGCATTTATTTTATGATTATCTGATTGTACATCGTACTAAACAATGTTCCGAAAAGTAATTTCTAATCAATTGATTAAGGCGTAGGAAATGCATCTCTTCCTAATTTCGGACGTACCGTGAAATATAGGGATTCTTTTTTTAGCCGAACGACACGAATCTGGAATAGTTTACCCGGCGGGATTTTCCCTTGCCATTTTGATCTGCAAACATTCAAAACCAATGTTAATCGGCACCTCCTATCTCTCCCCTCCCTATCTTCGTAATGCCCGCGCAGTGTGTTCTACATTAAAAGGGAAACACATAATCCCTTGTGCGCGCGTTAATTATAAAAAAAAAAAAAAAAAAAAAAAAAAGAGCTTAATGCTTAACTCTACCAAACACTGTTGAAAAATCAAGTGAAATAATTAACTTTCAACAAAGCAATGTTAAAATTGGTTCCACTGTTCGGGGGAATAGATCATCGTATCACCAGTAGACTTATTGCTACGATAATTATTATTAGGAAGTTTCGGTTTCACAAGATATTTCTTGATCTTATCTGAAATCGAAACCTTGAGGGGGGTGAAAATACGCCTTTTTTTAAATACAAGCTGGCAAATCCTGTTTTTCATTCACTTGGATCACCTCTAGAAAGGGACAGATAGAAAAGCTTACCCATTGTTTGGAATAATCATATAATATTTTTCGCGCCAGCGGATAGTGAATATCGGCACCCTTGAGTACTCTTCCAACTATACAAGCGAATTTGAATTGTAGAAATCCAATGAGTCGTTTGGATGATTTTTAAAATAAAATAGCTGGCCCACTCCGCGTTGCTCGGGTATACCTTACATTTTCTTTATTCCGACATATCATTTTCAACAGTTACTAGAATTATAGTGTAAATGCACAAACAAAATTTTATGTTCATGATATTAAAATTTATACAGGGAAATCTACATTTTCCTTAATATTTCCATCTCAGCGCCACCTATCAGCACAAAACCGTCCTTTTATTATTTTTTTTATTGAAATATTATAAATATTATTACATATTGTGATTTTGAATCAAATCGGTCTATAAATAAGAATTTTTGAAAAACAGCAACCCCAGCGCCACCTAGACATACCTAATTAAAATAACCTAAGTGACTTATTGCTGCATCAACTTTCTGCCAGTTGAAGTTCCTTCAAAATCGGTCCATAAATAAGAATTTTCCAAAAAAAAAAACACTTTCCAGCGCCACCTAGACGGTAATTGAAATAGCTTTTGTTACTATTTAAAGTATCAGCTATATGCTTGTAAAAGTCTCATCAAAATCAATCCATAAAAAAGAAATATCCCAGCGCCACCTGGTGGGTATTTTAAAATACCTTTTGTTATTTCCTAGAACATTTCCTAGAACTATTTGCCAGTTAAAGTCATGCCAACATTGGTGCAGCTGTTTTCGAGTTTAGCCGGCAAAAATGCAGACAGAGCAAAATGTTTTAATTGTTATTTTGTTATGAGTACCGTTTATACTTTCATATTAATCTTGTAAAAAGCTGTTTAATATTACATGTATGTGTATAGACTTTAAGTTTAAATTTACTTTAAAGACGCAAAGTCATCATCATGATTTTAAGATTTACAATGTAACATAATTTCTCTCCAATTCATTAAGTTGACTCCATGAAAAGCAACACAGCAACACTTTTGTTCTGTTTACAAATACTTTCTCTATTCTTCTCTATTCTAACGCAAAAAAATAAACTCACACGATAAACTTTCCAAGTTAAATAAATCGTACCTTGCGCTCACTAATACACCGGCACTTTGACTATCTTTCACAAGGACGACTGTTTTTCCAACAACAAATAACAACCAAAACACGACGAAAAACCATGGGAGAGAATTTGTCAACAACGAAGGGGAGAAAAATGCCTCGTCGGGTGAATAGGATGGGTGGTTATGTGGAAAAGATATACCTACTGAAATAGACCGTAGGACGCACACGAGCACAAGCAAACACAAAAATAGAATCCGTTATCCCTTTATCTGGATTTGCTTTAATCCCATCAGACCATGGGTTGGCTCCCTGTAAGGGATAAACGGATTTATCCCAAAAAAGGAATTCTCTTACTCGTTCCTGTTCACAATGAATGTCGTTAAAAAAAAAAACACAAACAGCAAATCGTTAACCCACTTGGTTATAGTGTGGTGGGTTAAGCGAATAAAGAAATTTTCAATTTCAACCCTCTTTATCACAGGGGATTTCTGCTAGTCAAATATAGATAGAAAGGGGTTGCTTGGGTTCTACCAGATGACACACAAGCTGGAACTGGCGATACCAATCTAACTGGATTGATCTGAGATTTAATAATGCGTTAACATTCTTATCAACCGCGAAACTAAATGCTCTACACCGACTGCGGCTGATATGCGTTTTTGCCTTGAAATGCGACTTGGTGGAACCAAACCACCAAAACCACTTCTATATGAAAACGTCTTAATCGAGACATCTAATCCTAGCTTTGTGACACTCCGGCTTACCTGCCGGCCCAGATGTCATTGCGAATCAAGTGGAACCTGATAAACATTTCTAATTAGCCGTAAACTGTTGTTGTGGTTAACCAAAGAATCGGTTGGCGGTTCCATGTATTCAGGTATACTAGCTCACATATTATATTAACCCTCTTTTCGGATACGGCCTTAAGACGGGGGGAGCCACTGTTGTGGCGGGCTATGGTGAAATTGCAATTCTCGTGTGGATTAATGGACTTATGGGGCGACCGACTTTGGTTAGATGCATAAGTTTCACGGGTGGATTTTTCCGCTTGTTGCACTAACGCGGTGTGCGTTTCGCTGTTTATCCAAAGGCGATACGATTGCGTGATTGCGGTAATCTCTGCTAAACAAAGCACTTTTTTTTGCTGTCTTCTTTGCACTACTTTGGCAGTTTTTTTTTGCGTGACATGCCACTTGAATGGCGGTGGGAAATCTTAATACTCTTTGGGATTTTGAGATACAACCATGAAAGGATAAATTATACAGAAGACCCAGAAGCAGAAATATGAAACAGTGGGATGGAATTACCTTTAAATTTGGAGATATTTGAGATCTGGATTTATCCGAGGGAATTATGAATGTCGGAACAGTTCAACAAAGTTTTGACATTTCTAAAGCATACGGTCTTTTGAAATTTAATTGATTTTCGAGTCAGCAAAAAAAAAACTTTAGATTCCCTCAATTTGTGCCAATTTTTTTTAGATATTTTTCCAAATTCGAAAACACTCTGTCCCACTGTGACAACATCAGGCATGTTTGCATAGATATTAGCATTATTTCGCATATTATTGATCGTCGGATTATCTCTCGGGTGCTTCTATTTCAGAATTCCAGAACTCTGGCAAGCACAAAGATTCAGCTCTATATGGAGTCTATAGTTTGCGAGAGGGTATGTCTGACGGTGTGGTGCCTTGCTTTGCTGTGCCTCAATATTGAATGTCTGTAGGTGCGTGCTTGTTGCTGTTGGGGGATTGTGGGCGACATTCAGTGCCTACCTCTATCGAGAACGGTGGGGTTTATTGAGGGATTATCAGTCTGTATAAAACCCCGAAAGAGATTTCCACAATCGCAACCGGTGTATTGGGTTGATTGTATTTATCTACCTCCACGTTGAACCTACCTATATTATATGCAATGGTAGAAGCCTCCCCATGTTGTTATAAATATGGATATTTCTGTGTACCAGTGCGTGTGTGTGTGTAGATACATTTATAATCCCCCGACAATATTTTCCAATACGTAGATCCATTAATCCCCCATCGAATGTTTGTGTTCGTTAATCCTTAAACCAACCACCCCCCATGCTCTTCGTACGCTTTGCGTTTATGTCGGTTAGCTTATGATCACAGAAGAGCCCTGGAATAAACCAGGCGAGTGATGATGGTGACGATGATATAAAAAACTAAACAGTAAGCGACGAAGAATTAGGTTCGTGTTCACTGGTTTTTGTTTTGATTGACAAAAAATTTCTTAAAACTAAAACTATTTTTGCAAATACTTTCACCTTGAGTTCTAAAAAGAAAATTTAACCAATTTGTTTAAATATTTTAATTCATAAGAATATATATATATATATAAAAAAAAACCATAAACTGAAAAAAAGTTAAAAGTTAGTAATAATTAGCGTGGTCATTAAAAACTCCTGAAATTTAGTATATTTTCAAAAAAAAAACTGTTCTTCATTTGGTCACAGCACTAGCATTGTTCTCTGAGTTGAAAGATAACTACCACAATTTTATAGCTATCTGTATGTTGATGTCGTTCACCTTGAATATTTTTTCTTTATGATAGCTTCTAAGAGATATCCGCCCATTTTTTTGACGTTATCACGTCTTATAAATCGATGACAGGCTACACGTACGAAATAACATGACTCATGCTAACCGCGATACTGTGGTTCTTTCAACCAAAATCGATCGCAAGTACCAGCCGAACATGAAAAAGAACAGGCGCAAATTCCAAAAATAATTTCACTCAAATTCAAAAAGAACAAGAAGAGAAAAAGGAATATAAAATAGGCGGAGTTTTGTTAAAGTAGAAAGTAGATGTAGATATTGGGGTGTGTGTGGATTTAACGAGAGGGTTTGTGGGTATGAGTTAACGGGCTGTATGTTGGTGTTGCTGCCATCAATGTTTTCTTATGACGTTATAACGTAAAATTATCGTCCGTAAACCGAATATACAGACAACCATTTTTTTTTTTTTTTTTTTTTTTTGAAAAAAACACAAATGTTCAAATGGATTCGTGTATTACGAACATTTAAATTGCGTATCCAAGAATGGTATTTTGGTTTTTTTAATTTTTGATTTAGTTTTTCTTTAATTTCAATATTTCGGTGACTCGTTTCATAAAATTGCTCAAAAACGCTCTAGGGTTACGTGTAAAACGTGAAATACAGACTAAACTTATACATACATATAAGCTATATGTGTCGATTTATTTTTGCCTGGTTTCGAAATTGCTTGTCCTTAAATCTGAGTTCAACATTTTGGTACGAAGACTCTTGATATAATCCTTGAATCGATGAATAAGCGGAGATTGTCGATTTGAAATTATAGTTGAAGTTAGTTAGGTATCCATCTAATTCTACGTTCGATAGATTCGTTTCAATTGTAAGCGAAATGTCATTTGATTGGAATGCTCTTGTAAATGCGTTTGTGAAACGTGGCCAGCGGGTCCAACTTAAATTATAGGAATGCGCAGACCCAAAATACATCCAACACCACAAGCTCGTTTGGAACCTGTGCTAAGTTCGCAATGGTCACTCTCGTACTCAACCGTTCGTAATCAGTTTTTTCTTTGTTGACCATTCTGTCTGTTACTGTTCGTATTGATTTTATTTATAGATATTAAAAAGCAACGTTTCTAATGTAACGTGTATTTAGTTGACTGTGCACTAGTTTAAAAGCTTCCGGATAGTAACATTAGATTAAATACAGCCGCCTCTTCTTTTTCTTCTTATCTAACCGACGATTGTTATGATCTCGACTGGGACCACAACTACTGATTCACTTTAGGGCTTAACCTATTCGGTTCGCCGGTTAACCCCAGAAGTTGTTGGTAGGTCTCCCCGTTATAGGTTGTTCAATGTCTAAAAGCCAACTAAAGACAGGTATCGGTGCATTTTTTGATCCACGAATTCCTGTGATAGAAGAAGTTTCTTTTTTCGACACATGCATGCTTGTAGTGGATCTTTCTTAAACTCCACCGGTCTTCTCCAATTTTGTCATCCCAGGGATTTGCATGCAAACTTGTGGGAAAGTTTATAGTTGCTTATGCGTCACTAGGCTGACCTTAATTTTTATTGCCTTTCTTAACCGAGATAGCGGCTATGTTTTTAATGTACTTTCACATTAATAAAATTGTCATATTTACCACCTAAAAGTCGAAATAACAATATCGAAACATTAATCACATGTGCTTAATTTTTACAGCCACAGTGTTCATCCGTTTAGATTTATCGAAGCACAAAGTACAAAACATTATTATCCCCGCTGTTGTGCCAATGCCTTCTCCAAATGACACGCCATTTCCAAATTAATCCTTAGCCCTGGATCTTCCTTTCTCCGCATTAAACTAATCCTTCTTACAATACACGTGCGTAGATATCATTGATGGCAATAAGCAAACCAAAACCAACACACACCACAACACAACTACACTTTTACGTGAAAACTAAAAGAGCTAAATCACTGCCGTAACGTTCCGGTGGTGTATGAATACAGTTTAGGAAACTCGCAATCTTAATCGCAGAATATAGTTTGATACCTAATAAAGATACATTCTATATCTTTGTATCCCAAATCTACCCTTATTTTGCGTTGTGCGGTTATTTTAAAACTATAGTGGTTGACGCACTTATAGTAGTTGTTAGTTACGAGGGGTAAGTTTATGTTTCATCCCCTAATTGATGAGTAAAATGTCAACACTTGTTGCCACGGCGAGAAGCAGACGACTTTTGTATTTATTTGCTTAACTGGTTAAATATCTTTTAGATACACAAATGAATCTATGGGGATTGAGGTATAAATCAATTTAAATCACTCGCACCCTCCATCATCGACAACGGGTAGCTAGCTCAACGGATGATTGTCGTCAACGAAATAAACTTAAAAAAATTAAATTAAATTGAAAATCTATCTGAAGATATAAATGTATCTGCAAAATGGAAAAGTGAATATTAAAGCAGATATTTCATAACGTTGTTTAATACCATCAAAGGGCGCATATCTACATCTACACACCCAACCAGATTTTTTAATCCTCCTGAGTCTTTAATAATAATCCGCTGAGCAGCTCCTCCCTGCCCAATCCCCATATACCCTTGGTGATCCCTTATTTTTTCTTTAACTATTATTCTTGCCTCCCACACACTTTATCCGACAGTCAGTCGGTGTGGCTTTAGAACTGGACACATTGGATTTAGTCTGTTCGTTTTGCATTTGAATTTGCGTTGCGGTTTCTTTTCATGACCATGTCTTTAGATATCCGATTTCATTTCTTTGACATAGCGTGTTAGCTTCAGGAGGGTGGATTGGACAGAGAGTCGCCCCTTTACACCATGGTCGATGGAAGTGTCACTAGTAAATTCATCACAAAATTTGATTGGTCTCTTTCACTCTCATCTTATCCACTGTGTGTCCTCCAAATTGTCGTGTAGAATTTTATGTTTTTTTTTGTTGGTTCTTTAAGCTTACCACTGTTGAAAGCTTCTAAATCTGATGCTTTCGTGTCGGCTAATCCTGGAATTCGTTTTAATTCGTTCCTTGCAAGTTTGTTAGCATATCCAGCTGGACAGTGGACAGAACAAATCTGGCGTAGAAAGAGTCTAAGCCATCACCCCCAGTTGGGTGTGGGTAGAAGTGCTGTAATCTATTGTACAGGGTGTCCTGTGTAAGCAAATTTTTTTAACTATTTTCTTTAATGCAGATTAATACAGTTTTTTCTGTTAAATTTATGGAAAGTCTTGGTGGTTACTAGTCGACTTAATTTAAGCATAATAATGACTGTTTCGTCCCGGCCCATTCTAGAAAACAAAAAGGGATACTGTACCGTTTAGAAAATTAAACTCAATTAACTTTTATTTGGGAAAACCTTTCTCGGTAAAAAACCCAAGTGTATTTCTTGCTTGCTCGATTCAGACTGACTCTGTTACCATAAAATCACATAGGATACCGCTCGCAGGCTGGCTGGTATATAACTATCGTTGGATTGGTGCATATATCCGCTTGCTCAACAGTACTGTCTTCTTTGGATTCTAGGGATTTTTACTCCGTATGGTTCCTATACGGAACAATGACCTTAAAGAAAAAAAAAATTAATGTATTTTTATACAAATCATATATAAAGAAATAAATAATAATAATAAATTATAAATATAAATATACCTTTTGAAGATTACAATGCATACCAACGAGAGGAAGACAACTTTTCAGAAGCTTGGTTGTTTTAATAACAACATCGAAGATCTTCTAACTAAAAGAAATTTCGCATATAAGCATTGCAAACAGTTCCGAGCCCAATACTTGTTCAATGAACTCAAAGTGAATGGATTGAAATTGGATAACTTAACCTCCAAAAAACTCTGGTGAAATATCAAATCACTTGGCATATCAAAACAACAAAACAATTATGATGAAAATTGTGACCTAAAAGAAGATAATAAACTATTATCTTCTCTTCTAGTACACATCACGATATTGATGGATTTTTCAATAGAAATGATAACAGAAAATGGCGTTTCCTCCCGGTGATAACTTTGAAAGAGTAAATGAGATTCAAGTATATGAGGCAATAACTAAGTTTAAACTCTGCTTACCGATGCCCTGACCAAAACGCCAGATCTTGTTGATATTTTTTTAATTAGAACTATGTCAACAATCGAGCATTTGGTCTTCCTAGTGAGGAAAGGAAAACTAACTGAAACGATTTCGTGCAGATTGCGAAGAAATTAACATTACAATTTCATTGCAAATCCATCTTAAATTAGAAGAAGAAGTCGAGAAATTTATAAATGTTGTTGAAAATTTTCTCTAGAAAAACACTCGGCAAAACATCAAAATTTAATATTATAGCCAGATAAATGTCTCATTAGAAATAGAAGAACTTCTACTCTGGAAGAGAAAAGGATGAAATAAATGGCAGCAATCCCTTATCGAAATAAAACAGTTTTGAATCATCTATCGAGTAAATTTAAAAATGCAGCCCGGGATTCTAAAATTCATGATGTCGCTACTTATCTCGAAAGTCAACCCGTAGAAGAAAAGTACGAGTTATTATCTATGAAAGGCTATTTAAAGTGCCCAAGCTACAATCAACACCAATTCGAATAAACGAAGAAGGATGGGCTAAAAGGACAAGGCAGATCTTATCTGATCGATGAACACCTTTAGGAAACTTTCAAACACTTTGATGAACAGGAATTGCTGAAGATTCCGGTGATATTCAATAGGCCTCTGAAAATTTCCAAATTCAAAATTTAACTTTTTCAAAACTTTCCCACACATTAAGAAAACTCGATAAAAGCCAGTAATATCATAGAGTTACCGAGAAAAGCAATTACTAAAATTCATTATCTGATTAACATTGCGTTTAGACTCTCATACGTTCCAATTCCAAACTAAGGAAAAACTCTTAATGAAAAGAAGTCTTAAAAGCTAATATCGTTGCTTACAATCATTTTCAAGGTCCTCTTGGAATCGTTAAATCGTTATAGATCGAATAGATCAGTTATATAGAATACAAAAAAAAGATAAGTTCAAGAGAGTTTCTTGACGTTTCCCAAGTTTTCTGGCACGACCACTTGTAAAAAATTTGTTATGAATTCTGGAATCCTACCAGAAAACTTAGCTTTTCCGAGTTCAGTTAAACCAGCAGCGGAATATTCAGATTTTAAAGAAATAATTGCTGGTGGTCCCACGAAACTGTCTTTGCCTCAGTCTTATTTGAAGTTTATACACGAGATATATTTATCAAGAAAAAGTTCTAATATCCACATTTCCTGATGATACAACCATACTGACATCATCTGACTCAACCGAAACAGTAACCGAAAAAGCTACAGAAAATGCTTAGTAATAACGAACTGGACGAATTACCAGACGCAAATAGAAATGAAAAGAACTCAATATAAAATTACCAGAATCGAACTAATGTATTGTAAAATACTTCAATCTGAGTATTTATAACAAACTGCTTAACGACAAGCAAGTGCTTAAACTTTTATTGATGTACGGAATACAACTTTAATCATATCAAACAAAGCCCTCACAGCAATCATTAATGCTCCATGGTACATACGAAATAGTGATTTACACCAGATTTATGTACGTAAATTGTCGAAGAAGAAATCCAGTTTAAATTACGTTCACAAAGCCATTGTATTAAAAGCATTGCACAGGTCCTTAAAGATACAAATATTGTACGTGTACGTTGACTTCGAAAAAATAGACAATTCGACTTGGTTTAATAAAATGTATTCGTTTGATAATGCGGTATCTGCAAGTTCATTTATGGAGAGCTCCCTGCTTAACGTGATTAATGTGCACAGCCTAAACTAAGGCAACTTATTGGAACTCGTTAGAACAAGTGAATGCGGTTACGTAAAGTGGCTAAGACGATTTTTCAGTATATCTATTTATCTAATAAAAATGATATTAAGATTTAGGGTATATTTTTGATCACATTTCTGGCTTCATTTTACCTAATAATCGATCTTATGCCCTTTCGTTTAAAACATTTTAATATATTTTTTTTATTTTATTACCTTCAATTTGAAACACCCTGTAACACTGGATTTGCAAAGAAACATTCAACAAGGAAGAATTTACTTGACTAACACGATATATCTACCACTGAGTGTAGCAGAGGCACTGAGTGTATGTTTTGGGGTTTGCACTGTATTAGTCCGTACAACTCGTATCTTTCCTGAATATGTCGGTTGGATATGCCAAGTACAGGGTGGGGATGACAAATTAGCAGTTAATCCCCTTAAATTGAATATCACCCAACTGTTGTGTGTGCGAATTTAGCACCAAAAATATACCGCACGATATAAAAAAAATGCTGGTTTGTGTGAGAATGATTTTTGAGGAACATTTTTAAGAAAAAGATATTTTTCAGAGTTTTTCCATGAGTATCTTTTTCTAGTAAAAACAAAAAAAGGACAAATTTGAATTCAATTTCAATTCAACAACAATAAGGACATGTTTAAAGTTCAACTGACAATCTTCCAGATCCCATCTCCTCGGCTTTTAACATTTATCTGAAAAACAGGAAACCATAAATTTAGAAAATATTAAATCTGTAACCAAAGAGCTTAAGACAAAAGAAACTTCAACCAAACAACATAACCACTATTGCCGATGTGGCAAATCTTTAGTAAATTCCTTCAAACGAGCTTATCCTATTTTAATTAGGGGAATGGGAATTATTTTTACATCCCAACCCGAGAGATAGTTAGACGCATCGGCATCAGCATCCCAGCAAAACACAATCAGAGAAATATTCCAAATTAAAGGGGGTGGTGGCGGGGCTGGCTGGCTTGATGGGCTTTCTGCCGGGCTGGGACATAGATCCGGAAAGTCTTTTCCAATGTCGATGTCTTCTTGTTAAAGGGATTAGATGATGTTATTTTCAAATCTGTATTATATATGGATATGTATATATGTATGTACATTGTTATAGAATATAGAAAGTGTATATCAAGAGAATTAGAACAATTAATAACTGTGTGTGTGCCTGTGTGGCAAAATAGCATATCACACAGATATTTAAGATTTCTGCAGTATAATGTTATTCGAAGGAGTGGGGGTAAGGTTAGGATGCTGAGGATCGGTTGCAGATTAACATTTTGGTTATAATCTCAAATGTGAAATTAGTCTATTGGGGCAGAAGTGTAGGAGCATAATAGTCTAGATGCAATGCCTGTTATCCTTTCGTTACAAAAACACAAACACACAGAATTGAAACCCAAAGACATCTTTGATTTGGTTTTTCAAATCTCTTGGTTTGTGTAAACAGATTTTGGTTGCACAATCGAGTATGAAAGGGAATGGTTATGTCAACTGTTGACTCTTGGAATGCAAGTGCAAGTTCACTCATTAGGTAAACTTAAAGGTAGATACAAAAAGAGTAAGTATTTTGAAAGGGGTGGTATCTTACAGCAGTTTTGTTGACGAAGCTTTAATCGGTATTTAATATCTTTGTTGTCGGGTTAGAGTAATAAAGAAGATTAAATAGTTAACTCTGCCGCATAGGAGGTTTATTTTGATAAAAACTATAAGACAATTGATTTACTTTTAATCTCTAGCGAGCGACCAATCTTTACTAGATGAGTTTGAAGACTGAATACTGAACTCTCAAACGAAAAATATGAATCTCTTTAGCGCGAAACTGGTTTTCGTTGTTCAATCGTGTTTGTGTGTGCTGTCGGTAGAGGAAAATCTTTTGACGTTCCATCTTCGAACACCCTCAATTTTTGTTGTCTCTTTTATACAACATTCATTGTGTTTTACTCATACATATCCGAAATGACGACAGTTAAAGCTTATTGGCACAGTCAAAAGAAGGCAGAAGATTTCTCTCTTTATAATATTGTTACTCTATGCAGTAGCGTTAGTCGCATCACGCTGGCTGGCGTCATCGTCGCATTCCAATCTCACATAGTTTAGTGTGAATTTTAAAGATAGGGGGTTATTTCATTTATTCATATATTTATATAAACCCGCAACTTCTGGAAACCCTGCAAGGATAATAGTCTGAGAAAGAGTACAAAAATATTGGCAATAATTCTAGTAACCATTAGTTCCTCTAAATCCTTACTCCACTGCAGCACACATAAATTCCTATAATTGTTTTCAAGAACCGTACAGTTAAACTGTGAATCGTCAAAATCTACTTAACTTCTCAGCCACAGAAAATAATCACCCCTCCCTGGAACCGCTTCGCTTAATTCCTATGCAAAGAAGAAAAAGCAGTATCTAGATACGAGTACTATGTCATCATAATCATTAGCTTAATGTTACAAATAATCTCGATTCTATAAATCCGCTGCTTTCGAAAAGCCAGCGATTCGTTGAGTATTCCTGTCATTGGCATCATAGACTACGAAAACGATAAGAATTATTCGAAGAAAGGTAATCGTACAAGAGCCTTATTAATTCCCGATATAAAAATATTCATTTTCAATTCATTTTCTTTTTTTTTATTTTCCTTATTTTCTTCTCGAAGATTTGTGCGATTTTCTTTAATTCAATATCAACACAACCCTCCTTTCCTTCTGGTTCTGCAACCGATGGATATGATAAATAATCGAAGTGGGGTGGCGGAAAGATATGACTGCGAGGAATAAAAAAAAAGAAATCCAGGAGATCGCGAACCTTAAGCCCAGATAAGATGGTAGCGCAGGAATCGTATACCTTGCTCCGTGCCACATATCTCATTATTTCCGTCTTAAATCCGGCGATGATGGTGATGATGATGCAAGAGATTTCGCGGAGAGGAGTTTGTGCGGTGGAATCTCCTAGGTTGTGAATGATGATAATTTATAAGTCTTCGATGGCGCGGTTTTATTAATGATGGTGGTAACCACGCCGGCTGCTGGTGGTGCTGGAAACGATTTGGTGAAGCTAATCAAAATTGAAAGTATATCTACCGAAAAATCCTCATCTACGTTTATCTCTGCCATGGCAAGTGATTAGTGTGACTTAGGGTGGGAAGGCGCTTGGTTTTGGGATTCATATTTGGAAATAAATTGTTTGTGGTACCAGTGAATGGTGATAAGGGTTTTAAATGGAATTGAATCAATGTTAGTGTTTTTGATACTTCATAAACTACCATCGAAACATTAACAGTTTATATTCTTTAAGAAAACATTAAAACATAAAATATTTGATACATTAAAACATACAAAAAAAAACATTAAAACACTAAAACATTAAAACATTAAAACATTAAAACATTAAAACATTAAAACATTAAAACATTGAAACATTAAAGCATTAAAACATTAAAACATTAAAACATTAAAACATTATAACATTAAGACATTACAAAAATTAAAACATTAAAACATTAAAACATTAAAACATTAAAATATTAAAACATTAAAACATTAAAACATTTAAACATTAAAACATTAAAACATTAAAACATTTAAACATTAAAACATTAAAACATTAAAACATTAAAACATTAAAACATTAAAACATTAAAACATTAAAACATTAAAACATTAAAACATTAAAACATTAAAACATTGAAACATTAATGCATTAAAACATTAAAACATTAAAACATTAAAACATTATAACATTAAGACATTAAAAAAATTAGAACATTAAAACATTAAAACATTAAAACATTAAAATATTAAAACATTAAAACATTAAAACATTAAAACATTTAAACATTAAAACATTAAAACATAAAAACATTAAAACATTAAAACATTAAAACATTAAAACATTGAAACATTAAAGCATTAAAACATTAAAACATTTAAACATTAAAACATTAAAACAATTAAACATTCAAATATTAAAACATTAAAACATAAAATTGTGGATTTTCTTTGTGTTTTTACTGAAAATATCGTTACATTCTAGCAAATAATAAAGTAAATTATGGTTCAGTTTAAAAAAATTTGTGAGACATTGTTTTTATTAAAACATAATTTTCAGCCGAAAATGAAAGGAAGGCAATGAATTCAAAGCCATTATTAGAGAGTTTTTCAAAAGTTAAAGGCCTTACCACAATATTTAAGAAAATTCTTTAGGGACTGCTCTAACAAGGATAATTGATAATCACACTTGTAAAATCCTTCAAGTAAATAGCACATGGGATTCATTCTCATTTCCGGATTAAATCATTCACACACACACTCGCATCCCAAAAATGGTCAGTTGACCGATGTGCGATTATAGAGGAATAAGGCCAGACTCATTTGAAGAAGTAAAATCACCAACTCAAATACCCTTCTCCAAAAATACTAATTATTATTATTTTACGCATAACTAAGTAGCAACTTATCTTTCTTAGTCCAGTTCAATACATCGCCTGCGAACCCAAAGGGTTTAAATCCCATCACTATGGTGAAGATTGATATGTTACTCTTTGTATGTGGGGGTTTTACTCTGGAGCCTATGTAAGTGAGGATTTTGATTGAGAAAACAATAATGCTAATCACCGAGTCCTTAAAAGTCCACAACACCACTCGAGCTCAACTCACAAAACTAGCAATCATTAATTTTCCATAATATTCCAATGAGAATTATCTATTAAGAAGGATTTAACCAAGACGTGCAGGACCCAACCCATCATACCCAACGATGACCCTCATCTAAAGGAGTTGGTGGTATGGAAGAAATCTTATTCTCCTGTTTAATTTCTTGGCCAAAAAGAAAAGAACAAGATGAAGATTTTTTGGAAGGGGGTGGTTTGAATTGCGGGTCCTTCCATATCCTTGCGTCAAGTGTTTTCTAAGCTTTGCTAGGAATTTGTTTTTCAAGAAACACTAACGACCGAACGCACAGTAAGAATACTGCTGGAACTATAGGAAATCCCCACACATTGATAATACCCTCAAAATATATACACAGGATTGACAGAGAAGAGGAAATTCCTTTGGAGAGTCCAAAATAAAACGAAAGGAATGCCGGAGAGCTTAAACAAGTTAAGAAAATCTCAAGTGTGGAATTAAGTCCAGTTTTTGGTTCACCTGATGGACCTTATAAATAATAACATACACTACCCAATTGTTTCGTATATAAACAACACAAAAACACACACATCGGAGCCCCAAGAAAAGGGATTGTTATCTAAAGGGTTTGTGCCCAAACGAAAGGATGAGAATGAGTTTCTATGGAAAAGGCGAGGGACAGAAGCTTAAGAGAATAACTTCTTTGACCGGAAGACGAATAGTTTTCTTGGGAGGTTTTTATATACGGATCTAATGTGTGTCCTGGCGTGTGGATGTTCCGGTTGAAAATCCACAAGGAACATGATGATTAAAATAGTGTGGTTTATCAAAAATTACTGATGAGTGCGCACATGTGTTGTTGTTGTTCTCTTCCTTCTTCATCAGATTCCAAAGAAGCAAAGGGAATGACCCTTATCAATGGGAATCTGATTTAATTTTTCTTTCAGGATTGGCCACTTCAGATTTCCTAGGATATTTCGTCACTCATATCTTAAGCCTTTCTGGGGGTCCTGATAAAGGATTATGCAAGAAAATAATTACTGGGGAATATGAAATATTAAGGAAATGCTTGCTTTTCGGACCATGTGTTGTTTATGTGTAAGCAAAGAGAGATTTTCAGTTTTTGGGATGTCCTTAAAGGATGAATTCATATAACAAACAATAAATTTTCAATTCAAGAAGAAGTATCTTTAAGTAAAATTGTTTTCTAACGCAGATTAAGAATTCCGTATTATAGAAGACCCATGTACCGCAAAGATGAAGAAGAATGCATGAAGGATGCATGAAGGAATAAAAAGAAACAGATTTTTTAATCTGGAACAAATTCTAAAAAAAAAACAAGAAAATGTAAATGTTGTAATTGTTGGTCAGAAAGTCCTTCGTAGACATCTATTAACGAACGTTTGCAGTCTCCTGATAATGTAATTTTACAAGTGATGCATTCATAAAGCAGCTCGGACTACACATTGGAGCGAAACAGTGGTAGCTTTGTCCTTAAGCTGAGAGAGTTATTCCTTCATATATTTTTTTGAAATACCGACCACTGATACAGCTGATTTCCATAAGATATCAAAAGCTTTGTAATTTCGCTACCAATTTTTGAGAATATTTATTAGAGAGGATGACTGGGTTTCGAAGCTGATCATCTTTATTTTACCGGTATTGATTTTCAAACCCAAGATTTAAGTTTCTCTCTCAAACCTTGTTGTCATTTGATCCATGATCCTATGAGCGAGTAAACCTACGTCCGTTGCCCGTATAATCAAGATAATTTAGGTAGGATATCAGAGTCCAACTAGTTTTTCCGTTTCCTGTGAAGAATGCGCGCAGAACATAGCTTATCATCAACAAAAACAGTATTGGCGACAATATGCAACCATGTCTGACTCCACTGTGAAGTCAAAATGTTGCTGTATAGTATAATAGTAGTGTTATATTTTTCTGCCTGGGATTAGTTGAATAAAACTCAATTTAACTTTCTAAAATAATACAACGAGAACGAAGTACTTTTTTTATCAGACAAAACTTCTTTAAGTTCAAATTACAATAATATCACTCTTTATTCTTCATCACTTTTTACTTTATCTCAATTCAACCACTTTTTACTATCGCTTTCGATGTTCACAACTTAACGCATAAAAATCAACTGTGTCCCCTAGAGCCAGAGCCAGATATCCATCTATTTATACAAATGGACAATGTTCTCTTAATTTTCTCGTAGTAATTTTTCGTCAACGACCTTGGCTGTGATAAAGCATAGATCCCGATAGTCAGTAAAATCTAGCATCTTTGCGCGTGGTTAGTAGTCGGATGAGGGACCGTCCGAAAACCAACTGCGTGCTGTTGAACTGTGTTTGCTGCTTTCCGTTCTCTTTTTTTGTTCTTTTCTGTATTGTATCGATGTCGTCTTGTGTGTCTTGTATTATCTGAACCGATACAGTAGCCAGTGATCGTAAGTGTCTCTACTTTGTAGATTTATCTACAGAATTGTTTGTGGTACTTTTCCATTGGAGGGGGAATTCTGGTGCATTCTAATTTTCAGCATAGTCTAGTACTTTCAACTGCTGTCAGTTAGTGTTTTCGTTAAGTTGGCTATGGTTGGCAAGTTCGATGGGTGGAGTCTGTGATTCCTGCATGTCTTTTTGTCGCCTTAAGGTGAGAGCACAATGTGTTCTCAGGTAATCGTCACATTTTGTCGCCACATCACAATAGTAATTAATTTGTTGAAAATCTTTTCAAGACGATGAACAGCAGGTATATCGGCGATCAATATTCAACGCAGAGTTTAATTATAATCCTGTTGATATGATCAATGCATGAGGATCCAGCATAGAAACCGACTTGTTCGTTACCGAGTGGGGCTTCTAAATGTTCTCTTATGTGTTCAAGAACAATCGCAAACCCAAATCCTCCTCCAGTTTTCGCGCTTTGTTAAATCTCCTTTTTCGGGAGCTTGACTATCGTTTTCTTTTTCTACTTGTCGGCGAAACATTCGGCGAGACCCGAGCCGTCTCTGAGTGGATGTAGGAGATAGGATAGGATGCTCGTAACATTCTATATTAGATCTAGATCGGAATGTATGGAAGAATTTGTTGAACCAGGCCTGGACCGGATAACAGTTGTTGCGCCGATGATGATAATGAGGAACCATCACACTTCACAAAGCCCCAAAATTGTCTCTCTAAGTAGAGGAATCTATCATTGCGGCGGGGACCTTCACTGCCTCCATCGAGGAGCGTCTCACATTCTAGAAACCGATCTTTGTCAGGGCTCAATAACCAAAAGTCCTCAATGTGTGATCATTTCTTATACAAATGCTTCTGACGTCACATAAAATTCACAGTAATAATGGTACCACATTGTTGCATGTTCTAAAATTTCAACGAAACTGTTTCTATACTCAATTGGAATGCAATAGAAGTCTTGAATGCGTTAGTCCTAACCTTGATGGTGATTTTTTCCAAGTATAAACAAACAAACTGTGTTAAGACTCCTCAAACGAGGTATCTTCAACATAGCTCACTTGGTATTAGCTACAAGGCTTACTTAACTATCTTTGTTGCGCTTATCGCATATTATATCTTTTTCAATTTGCAAAAACATTGTTTACATTGCAAAAACTTTCGGTTTACCTGCTTATCTGCCGAATAGTTTACCGACTAGATTCCATACTCTCCTATATAGACCACTCAAGGAGGCAATGTCGGTGTTGCAGTGGGACAACCTAGAACCAAACCGCTTATCCGACACCAAAAAACCCTTGAAACTTCAGTAAAAAGATTTAATCAACCACAAATAGAATTTTTCGAGAGTAACGCTTCAAGTGGATCACAAATCGCCGATACAAAAAACGTCCCTTAAACTATGTGTTTCTCCATTTTTTTATTAGTGCAACTCAGGTGTTAATATATTTATAGTATGCTAGAAATATTTTTAATTTTATTGTTACTATGAGTGTGCATGGATTTTTTATGGCTATGTAAATATATATATTTTGTAAATCAAAATTTAATGGAATTAATGTTTTTATAGCCTTCTGCTGAGCTTCGGTGTTAAGTGTGTGGCACTTGAATAAATAGGCGATGAAGTCATTCGTAATCGCACTTGAAAAATGCATGTTGCAAGCAGATTTCGATTGCGATTTTGATTATGGAATAGGTTTAACGCTATGGGTATTCGATAGCTATTTTGTTTTCTGAAGGTATCAGCGAGCTCCTTCGTTCGATATATATGGTGATAAGATGGTTATTTGAATAGTGATATTGGAAAGCTAGCTTACGTCTATTAAAGAAGTGAGACTATTGTCTTTTTAGTTTCTCCAGAGTGAAACTTTAATTGTTTACTTCTATTCTAACTTCTAGATCTAAAAATGGCGATGTATGTATTATATATCCAGTGTTTTTGCAATATTATAATATCTCAAAATTGAATCGTGAACAATTCTAGAACGACTTTTGACCAAATGAAATAAGAACCAGCAACCTTATATTCTCTTAAGACTAATATTAGTATATTTCAATCTTTTTTAACAGCAAAAGATTAAAATAGAAAACTTAATCCAATATGTAGATACATTATCGTAAACAAAAAAATTCTCAAGCATTATGTGGAGCAGATTAAACTTTTGTATTACGGCCACAGAAAAATGTCTGAAATGAATTTCATACTTGTAATTACAATTGTATATGTATTAGCAAGGGTATGACGTCGTCATAAGGGGGTAGGATTTTGTAAGCCAAACATGGTTAAGTACCTCATGCTGAAAGATATTTAAGTACATTATGGAAACCTCTCATTAACACTATTCAAGAAGGTATGCATGTCTGAATTATGGAAAGCTACTTTTCTTCTATTTTTTTTAACATACATTGTTCTGTTGTGAGTTATAATTGCCTTTTCGTAAGTCGCTTTTCATATATGTAATTCATTATTTATTGAGAAAAAAGCTGAAAGTGTTATTAAGTTGCAACAATGTTGCTAAGTTGTTTCTGAATATTGCGATACTTAGAAGTATGAAGGTATAAAGTGTTTGTTGCTAAGTTGTTTCTGAATATTGCGATACTTAGAAGTATGAAGGTATAAAGTGTTTTAGCCCAAAATAAAACTTTTTTTCTTTTTCTGTTCAAATTCTTTTTAAAGTCAAGCTCTGAGATTAAATCGGAAATCAAATGTTGAACCACACAGGGCATCCATTGGTCTGATAAGAGCCATATAGCAAATCCAGGCGGCTATTGTAAGACAGGGTCTTATCTAGGTAAATGATTCCTTAGCCCCCACCATGACGGTTGAAATATAAGTAGATACTGATCTAGCCAAATGCCAAGCCTACACTTTTACCCGCCAGCTTATCTGATCCAGCGTTCACAAGCTTACTTTGGAGGGCATCCGTAAGATGCATTCAATGCCTATTCTTTCCTTTGGTTCTCTGCCCAGAATTCTCCCATCTCCGAAATGCAGCTTGAACATTGTTCCACCTGTCTTGAGTCAGAGCAATCTTTTTTCTCTGACTCTTATTCGAAAGTCCGGCCTCAGTTCACTACTGGCTTGAGTGCTAAAGTCAATCTTTCACCAGCCTTTTCCTCACTGCGCTTGACGAAATTATTTGTCCTGTAGCTTAGACACAGATCATTTTTAAGATCCACCGATATTTTTAACCAATGCTGACGGCACCAAAAGTGGTCTTCCAATAGGTGTTGTCTTTTTGGCCTTTTGCCTTTCTCCTTGTAGTCCCGATCTTACGATATTTAATTTCCATACAACAGTTTGTTGAGCAACATTTCTTTTATAAATTGTGCATGTTGTTAAATTTTGATGTGACAGACACAATATACTGATTTTTCTCATTTTTTTTTCACTAAATAACTTCGATTTGTTTCGGATTGCTATCACGAGCTAAATTCACCTCATATTCATAATATCGACTTTTATGCAATTGAACGACATTTTGATACCTAGTTGCAAGAAGTCAACCGGACAGTTGCGTATATATTGATTTTTGACACGGTTGAACTGGACATTAGAAACGAATTTAGATCCAAAATGAATGCTAGATTTAGATTGTCCGGCCTTAATGCTGTCTGTTCTCCGCCCACTTGGGATAAGGTAGTCGTTGTGCGACTTTAGTCGCATTTTGACGCTTGACATAAGCCTTATGTTTATTCGGATTCTAGCCAGGAAAATTTATTATATCAAACGAAACCAGGCAAGGTTTTGGAGGTAATATGAAAACCGAACAAATCCAATAGATTTTTCTGAAGAAACTAGTCAGCTGACTGCCTTCGAAATTCATTCCGGTTTTCTGAATTTCTTAAATACAAAGATTAAGCTCGGTATTTTGAAAAATCTGACTACCGATTTTTTTTAAAGTAATCACATTGCTCCAGTGAAATAGCCAGTAGCATTCTCCCCCTGAAAGAACTTTACCGTAAAAATCCATCTGCTTTCTAGCAGTTTACCCTTTGAATCCAAAATCGGACGTACTATTAAATGCAGAGTTTATTTCTTTAGCCACACCACATTAATGTGTAACGTTTTGCCAAGTTCTGTTTTTCCCTACCATTTTGATATGCAAAACTTAAAAACAAATGTTTATCGTTATCTCCTCTTTCATTGTTCCTTATTATCCTTTCGCACGTTCAAATTATGTATAAATAAAATGTTATACGCAATGTTCATAAATTGCGGAGCTACGTCATACTTTTAATCCGCTCTAAGGACAAAAATTATTCAATCAGAATGTACCTAGAGGTTGCCATAAGTTCTGTTACAAGTATAAGATGCTATTAAAAAACAAACATATTGTTTTCAAAATTATTTCATTTACTAGAACACAATATTGATTAAAATATAAAAATTGGATTCACTCGAAATGATCGCCTTTTGCGTTAACACAAACTTTCAAACGGTGTGGCCACTGGGCTATTGTGGCACGTACGGTTTCAATTGAGATCATAGACTCTGCTCTGTTTAATGCTGTGCTAAGGCTTTACAAATTTCTGTGGAGAGTCTTGAAGGTCATGTTCTCCAATTCTAACCACAAACCATAATCCAATGGATTCAGATCTGGACTCACCGACGGCCAATCTTCTGCTGCTATAAAGCCAGGAATATAGACCCTGAGACACTCCTGCGTGGTTATCGCTTTGTGCGCTGAGGCAGAGTCCTGTTGGAAGATCCAAATGTGTTTATTTAAAAGGGTATTGTTCAAACCCCTTACAACACCTTCTAGCACAACTTTTTGCCAAACCTTTGTACCAGTTCTTACGCCTTTTTGACAGAAATGGAGGGATGTGACACCATGATGAGAGATCTTCCACCAAACCATTACCGAAGCGGGATGATGGCCACGTTGAACCCTTGGAATAACTTTTTTTGCTTCTTTAGACGAAGTGGCATACATTTTGTCATTTTGTCTGTTGAAAACTTCTTCCACGCTAAAAATTTTCTCATCCGTAAACGAAATATTTGTATGGCCATCTTCCGCGTGCCACTGCAAAAGTCGCTTGTCGATAGGCTTTCATGTGCAGATCATCCCGAATCAGCCTAGGCATTGATTTGGTTAATATATTCAATTCCTTGGACATGATCTTCCGCTTCCTAAGGGGATTCCTCCGAATTCGTTCAGGCACTGCCTTTAATACTGCACTCGAAGGGACGAACGCGGGCGACCACTTCTTGCCTTGTGCTTTACTCGAGACAATTCGCCGAATCGAGCATAACTCGATAAACGAATATACTTGATATACCGAGTGGTTTTGGAAACTCAAAAATTTAGCCAGTACTCTTTCGGTACTTGTGCAACGTGACGTGACTCACTTTAACGCCCTACTCCATGATGCCAGGACTAGATACTTTTCTGGAGTACCTCAACACAGTTATCTTGGACCACATCTCTTAATACTGCTTATAAATGATTTCTCAATTCAATAGGTGTATTCAAACTGTCTCTCGTACACATCACTAATTTATCAGAACCTTGGGATCGAAAACTGAACTAAGCACCCTCTAGCGAGAATAAAGGACGCGCAAAAACAGCCTTTTCTATCTTTGGAAAGCTAAATCTTAAATCAATATTGGTCTTTAACTAAAATATGTTAAAAATTACGGTTTCATATTACATGTAATATTATCAAAGTCTCTTAATATAGAATTTTATTTGGGTGTCTTGAATGCGCGCACACCCAGTCAAGTGCTTTTTCATATGAAACATTGAAAAAGTGAGAAAATCCGTCTTTCACCTAGATTTAAGACAGATCAATAGACACCGTTTGCCAAAGGCGATTCCTAAGAACTATTTCAAGCCGTTTTTAAACATAACAAAAACAAATGAATGAATCAAAAAAAAAATAATAATACCTCCCCTTCGTTTATACAGTGTCTTACGAAAAACCTATTCTCCTTAGACTGCACCTCATTACACATACACCCACAAAAATCAAAGCTTCTATAGATTGCCAACTTTTTCTTGCCTTACTCCCAAGACTAACCCCATTTCTAACGTCTGTCAGGTTGTTAGTTCCAAGACAATACCAATACCGTCTTTCCATTTCGCCGCTTGAATATGTTGCAATAACGATTAATGTTTTTCATTTTTCCTGTTATTTTTCAAAAAAAAAAGAAAAAAAGAAAATATATATTATTATTGGATTAGAAATGCAGAAATATCCGTTATTAGTTTCGACTTAAGACGAGCCATCTCTGAAGTGACTTGTCTATTGTTAAAAGCCTATATCTATGGTCAGTGTTTTGTTTGTCTTGAGGAATGTGGAAATATTGGGAACACATCTTAGGGTTAGGGACGGAGGGGTTGGAACCTAGTTGAATTTTTATTCTTTGACGCCTTTTCAAAAATCCATTGAGAAAGCATTCTTATATGCATTCCAATGACTTATAGTGAAGAAGCTTTGGACAAACGTGAAATCTCTTACAAGGAAAAGACTAAGAAGGGATTTAGGTTACCTCTGGTGTAGTAGGAGTATGTGTTTTTGCTTGTATGTATGTATGATTGGAATTTGTGCCAGAATGAGATTGGTTTTTGAACGACATGTCGTTGTTCCATTCTACAATAAGGAATACGGTGTTGGAAAAGCTTATTTTTAAGGAAATACGTCGTCGGTTGAGCCGCTGCAATGAAGTGTAAATGATTTACATTGATGAGTAAATTTAATATTTCCGCTGCTGAAGCATAAGTTCATATGTAGCTGGTCAAAATGTTTAGAACCTATATAATCGCAAGTGTGCCTTCGACACCAGATGGATTTCAACTTTTTTCCCTATGCTCTCCTGCTTCGAAAAAAAATAGATACAAAGTTCTAGCTAACAATTTCCTCATCACCGCTGTTCCTATTACACCAAAACTTCTCTTGTATTTAGTATGTAAATCTGCATTTTTAATTGTTATAAATAATTGATTTTTATCCGAGAGCTTAACCGAAAAGCGTTTTACACCAAAGGCCAACCTGAATCCCCTAACTACTCATTAGTGATGGCTGGTCGTGGCCAATACCCTCCCCAAACACTAGTTGCACGCTAAGTAAAAATCTCATCTACCACCTCCAATCAAACAGCCATAATCCCTTCCACTAAACCATTTCTATCCCCCGCAGGCCACTCCACCGTCGCTTGGCTGCATCATGTGCGATTAACAATCATTATAGGAATACGGTTTCGGGAACCTATTTTTTGTTTGTTATTCCCTTTCCGGGAATATTGCATTTAAGTATGAAAATAATAATCAGATAACTATAGGTAGTCGAGAATACCCGGCCGGCGTGGGAGGTAGGTTTTGGCGGTTGTCGATGGTGCCGGTTGTTGGGCAACTACTGTAAGTCGGTAATAGCTGCAGTAATATAATTCATGATGAAAGGAACAAATCGGCTTTTATTTTAGAGTTTTAACCTCAAATTGGTGGAGATAATGGATAGGATTCATCATCATCATCATCATAGGTTGCTCATCACATCATCAAAATCGCACCGAGCACGAAGCTTCGCATTTATGTGAACTGGAAGTCCAAACCATTCGCCACATACAGAGACGGCTGATGGTTTGCAAAATACGCATAATACTATTGTTCGTGGATTCACCCAAATCCCCGAAAGGGCTCAGCTTTACCTGCTGGTTACTCCGCACCATGGCTGGGCTGGCACCCACTCTCCTCATAGGTGCGAAATTAATCATGAAAATAAAATCGTTAATGCAGCGCAACGTGTAGGCCCTTTGTCGACCATCGCATCTCATCAACAGGAAGTCCATCTGTGTCTGTTCCATAGTTCATATGTGCGTATTCTAAAAGCGGATATTGGCAATTATTACCTTGTGGTCATCTTTTCCAACAATAAAAACAAAAAATTAAATTTACTTTTTTTTTATTTGAATAGTGCTTGCACGCATCATTAACGTCATCGCCCTGGCCAATCTTTAAATATCAGTACACAAATAATTTACCATTATACCCACGTTTTTACTCTTTTCATGTCCATAAGCGCACTTTTGGGGAGGTGCATATGTGTGCGTGTATAATTTTTAGCAACCATAATCCTTTCGGTTCGGTTCATTCAATTTTTGTTTTTGATTTAATTTCACGCCGCCCATTGTCCGAAAAAGGACGAGATGCGGACTATCACAGTATTGCGATCCTGGATGCGGTCATTTGAAAATGGTGGTTAGGGGAGAATGGGTCAAGTGCGGTACTGATGCATGACTCTTATTTTATGATTATAATTGGGATAATTAATTTAATTATAAGTTAAGCTTATTTTCACCTGTAATCTGTTCTCAATAATTTTATATTCTTTCGAAGGTTTTTTGTTCGCACAGTTCGACAATAAATGAAAATGTGGATTCGATGGTATAATGATGATGATGTTGGCTAACGACAGCCGAATTTTATAATAATTTTGGTCTTCCATAATGGCCTAGTAAAAACCTTAAGTTATTATATTATGTATGTTCAATAAAATTTATCATATGTTCTCGTATTGCGTTGGTGTATTGTTCTATGATTATAAATCACGTTAAAAGCACTTGGTAGGCTTGCGGTTATGAAACTTATTTATGGTAATACCTAGGTAAAGTTTTCGAGCTTCTAATTAGTAGAAATTAGGTTATTTTTTTTTCTTTATTTATTTATTTAGAAATTTATCAAAAAAAAAGGTGGATATTTTGATTGGAAAAATTAATATCTATAAGTTAAGGGGACTTGTTGGCTATTTTTAATAATGCTTTACTCAATTGCGGTTTGATAAAATTTATTCCTGCAATATAACTGCCTTTAGCAAACATAATTTTCATAGAAAATTCGTTAATTTCCTACAAAGAGGCAGTACCCCGGAAGTAAAGACGAGGAATCGAACCCCAATTCTTTGCCATAGAAGTTCGCAACACTAACCACTAAACCACGGGGCAATACTTTGTATATTTTAAAATAAGGTACGGAAAATAGTGGTATCATGTCACAATGTCGCAGTGATCGAGTGAATATCGTACATTCGCCATCGAGACAATTTTCAAGAACACCGATTGTCACTTTACCGTTCGTGAAAATTTAATTCACACTGTTAGTTAAGGGACCATGTGTGAATTTAATTCAGTATAGAGGTTTCAGGCAACTTTGACTATGAACACGCCACGGGCTTAGGCAAGGACTCCCGAAAAAAATGAATTTGTGGCACAGAGCTTAGATATGCACGACTTTCAACACGGCGGCAAAACGCCGCCTCGTTTAGACTTCCAAAAGTGATTATCCATGAAATTTTGAAAAAGGATTAGAAGTTCCATGCTTTCAAATTCATTAATATATTTTCTTTAAAATATAATTAATTAAAACAAAATAACAAAGCATTGCACCATGAATCATGATGAAAATATAACTCAAAAAACATGTAATTTTTTTTTTTGCTTTAAAAAGCGATTATACAATTTTTTTCCATCTTGGGATAATTAAAAACTGAAATAAACCTAATTATTACGTCCCAGTGAGTTTGCAAACCCTCACATAAAATTGTGGATTTTTTTTTTCTCTTGAGAATTTGAAGTCCATTTTTGAAAAGATAACGTCTTATAAATCGATGACAGGCTACACATACGAAACAAGATGACTCATGCTGATAAGACTCATGCTGATAATGCTGATAAGAAAAATCGATCGTAAGCACCAGGCGAACATAAGAAAGAACAGGCGCAAATTCCCAAAATAATTCCACTCAAATTCAAAAAGAACGAGAAGAGAAAAATAAATACAAAATAGGCGGAGTTTTGTTAAAGTAGAAAGTACATGTAGATATTGGGGTGTGTGCCTGTGTGTGTGTGGATTTAACGAGAGGGTTCGTTAACGGGCTGTATATTGGTGTTGTTTTCTTATAACGTTATCACGTAAAATTATCGTCCGTAAACCGACTTTACAAACAACCAACTCTTTTTTTTTTTTTGAAGTTAACAAAATATTTTCGGTTAACTAATTTACAATCGAAAACTTTTTATTTTATTGAAATATTCCAATAATGGAAACCTCCCCCTAATATCTCAATTTCTTGTGATTTATTCAAGCATAGAAAAATTAAATGAAGTTAATTATTTTTTTCATTTGGTCAATGAAAATTCGAAATATGGTCAGGGAAAATCAGGGAATTCTATTTTGAAAAATATAGGCAACTATGTAAGAGCAATGTACGTTAGGCATGTGAAAAACAGGACGGTAGAGTAGAGACAAATTTTTAGATGTATATTTGATGTAACCGGGATTGAATATGCTTTTTTAGTGACAAAACAGAAGGAAAACTTTCGTTACCCTACAGGTTCACCTTGAAGATATATTTATTTCCACCTAAAGATTATTTTCAACTTAATTTTATTAAAAATGCAGGAATAACAAAAAAAGATGTTTAGTTCCAAAATTTCAGTGTGTCAAACAATCTGAAAATCACCTACATTATTCCCAGTAGATTATGCCCATAACCTCTTGAGCATATTTGAAGTTATTTATTGTTTAATTAATTTTTTAAACTTTATTCCTACCAAAACATCCATCTACATAAAATTCATGAAGGATGACTTGGGATTCATTTTAAGACTCAGCCCCACAAAAGAACAAAGTCCTTTTAAACAATATATAAAACCTAACCTATGCAACACTTACATACAAAACATATAGCCGTTTCGGTCTTTAGTAACGCATAGTGGCAGTATCCTACCCATTGATGGATAGCTATGCATAAAATGTACGTTAAGATGAAGATGAAGTCTTAAGTAGGTCTTATGAACTTTATCGCTTCCAAAAAGTGTTGCAAGGAACACAACTTTGTGATAAGTAGTTGTTACTACTTTTCATAGTCTCCATCCCTAAAAATAAAAGAAACGAGACAAAAAAGAAAACATCCTTGCGCAAGGAGTTTGTGTCTTAAGAAACGATTTTCATAATAAGTTTTGCCAGTTTAATTAAACCCTTGCATTTAACGCACAAACTTGTATTGTAGTGTCTTGAGAATCAAAAAAAATTGTTTTTGGTTGAAAAGCTTTAACAAAGACACATAATCGGGTTGTTGTTCCAGTTTAACCCTCTATGAACTCCGGCAGAACAAATAAAAAATTTGAACAAAAATTTATATCCAAATCCAAGTGAAATCCCACTTGAACCGAATTAGCTTTGTCCAAGGTTGAGAGGCATAAACAAAAATTCTAAACACAAATACGCTCAAACCCTCGCGTTTGGTCCTTAAAACGTCGAGAAGTGTTTCAGAGACCCGATACATCAGAGTGGTTCTAAAAAAAAAGAAAAAACATTTAAAGTGCACAGAGGGTATTGGTAGGTAATCCCTTCAAATCGTTAATCCCTTACCTTTTCCCATTACGGTACATAATTTTAACCCTCCGTTATGCGCACGGCAGCCATTGTTCTCCGCCCCAAAACACACTCTATGGCTATAGCCACATAGTCAAAAACCGTATAGCCGAAGTGTAAGTCCTTTTTCAGTTCAGCGTTTCCGCACTAATTCCGATTCTCGGCTTTCGATTGACAAGGATATAGTGAAGAGTATTTGCGTTTTTCATTCTTCGTTTTGTATGTTGCACGGACCTCTTTTGAATATTTTTTTTTATATCCTGCTGTTGGTTAAGAGGGCGGCAGGCGGTAAGTTCTTGAATGCCTTGACATAGCCTCCTCACGGGGGTTTCGAGAAGCCTTTATATTCATCCTCCCCAATCGGTTAAATATGAATTGATCGTGAGCTTATACACTGGAACTGGTATACTTGGAGTACTTGTGCATCTCATACCATGAACCCTTTTATTTTTAATCGAATCCTTTTTATAGGAATTAGGAAGAGCGCTGTACAAGACCCAGAGTAACGGCAACACGATGTTGTATAAAGTATTCAAGATGATGCTGTGATGGGTTTGTTGCCTTCGATAATCCACACTTAGTCTGTTTCTTGAATAAAATATTTTATATTTCAAGGACTTTCGAGCACACGCACACACAATCTCACACAGACACAATCGGGTGGGGATTAATCTTTGATTTTTATCACTAAATCGATGAGTTTAACAGAGAAAAAAAAGTCAGTTAACTCTTGGCGCGTCATCGAGTGGAGAGGTTAAGAAGAGTTAAATTGAAGGCGAAGGATTATAGGTATATACAATGAACATAGTGGAAAGGCGCATGCATAAGGAGAATGCAAAGTATATTCGATTTGTTGACTTTTAGATTGTCTTAATGGCAGTGTAAACTGAAAACAGAATAATCTTTTATTTTTTCGGAGGATTTAAACCGGGGTCTTGTAATTTTTACAGGGTTATAGAATAAAGCTTAGAAAAGAAAGCTTGATAGGGATGACTATTATAGTTTCTATACTTATGAATAAACAGTATACCAAATATTTGCTTAAGCTTTTCAAGTCATTGGGTATGGTATTTGCATACGAAATATGCGGAAAAATTTAGGGTCGATATTAGAAATAGAGCTTTCTGTCTTAAAAATCTGCATGTCGTTAGTAAATAAGAAAATATCACTTGAATTAACCACATGAATTAATTTATAGCCAAAATAAATAATAAAGGCCCAAGATGGCTTTCTTGGCTACACCAAATTGAGCCACGTAAGAGTCTGAAAGACAATTTATCAATTTTATAACTGGTAAGATCTTAATTCTCAAGGTATAATTTGAATTTATCCAACCTTCCAACCTAAGTAACAGAGAGGAACACCAAAAGCTTTTTGAGAAAAGAGTTCGAACCTCTTTGAGATCAGGGCTGCCAATCTACTTCATGTGTAGTAGATTTACTTCATTTAATTATTTGTATGCATCTGCTACGTAGCAACTTATTTCTACTTCGTTTAATTTGTTTTTTAATGAAACTATAAAATTTTCAATTAAAATGTGTTGTATTGATTAATGCTTGCCAATCGAAAGAGTCACTTTTTGTCTCTGGATATTTGTTTCAGCTATTTAGCAGATAGGTGGCGTGGTTTTTTACGAAACTTCTTGTTTTTAGAACGGTTTGGCCATTTAACCGAAAGGTGGCGCTATGATGGAGATATATATATGAAAATGAAGTCATCCCTGTATATGGTTATAATTTCCAACTGAACAATATTATAGGTATTTAAGGTTTGGCCGATTTAAATTTTTTGTTGTTGTATTAACATATTTAGCTTGGTGGACTTAAGATATACTTGGATGTGATAGGATGCACTGTTATTGGGATCCAGAAAACTATGGTTAACCTTAGCAACGCCAGGAATGTCTGCTAGTATTAAATAAGATAAAAATAAATATTTTTTTTGTTTTTGTTTTCGTTTTAATTATCTGCTACATATTTTGCTAATCTACTTCGTTTTTTTTGGGCGTTCTGCTTCATTTTCTGGACTCAGCATTCCCACCCCTCTTTGAGATACATAAGTAAAAGCCTTTCCAATAAGGACCTCACAACTTTGAACTTTCACTCTGAACGGAACCTAAAACCAAATTTTCATTTTCAGAAAAATTTGTTTTATCATATTAAAGTTTTCGAACGAAAAAAAAAATACAAATAATTGAATTAATTATAAGAGCTTTAACGCCAAATTTTGTCGTTTTTCTAGTCCTATTTGAAAAGGAATTTATAGTTTGGTGAATAAATTTGAGTCTAAATTTTCGCAGCTAGATGTATCTTTGCCTCTGAAACATATTCTGCCGATAAAGCGTCTGTCGCAAACAAACCATAAGGCTAATGCCACACGAGCACCAAATTGTTCGCGCGCCCTATTACCCGCGCCGCTTGGAATAAAATTCGTTGTAGTCAAAGAAGCTGCATTTTGACCACTTGACAGCATATTACACTGATCATTACCATTAATAATTTCCTTTCCTAAAACCAAAAAAAAATTCAAATTGCATAAGCCTCATATTTGGAAGCTTGTGTATTAATTCAGACATATTTTAGTACCCTTTGGTCGTGGACGTTCTTGTGTACTATTCTACTGGTTCTCATGGCACGAAATATGGGTTGGGTAGTTTTCGAATATAAAAAAGACCAACCTTTTTGTTCGAGAGTAACTTTATTACTGAAATCAACAACCAGATACAAAATTTCTTTAGAAAAATTATTTTTGATTTCAGCTTTTTGCTGATTACAATATTAATGGGCCCAAAACAAGATGGCCACCGATCCCGATTTTCAAGAATTGGCAAAATTCGGTCTCTCGACTGGAATTTATACGAGCCAGCCGCGGCGGCCACTTACCCGAGGTCATTTTTAAAACATAATGGCAAACCCTTATCTTTATAATAAAGGTAAATTCTTAGCCATAAAATTTAATTATATGCATTTTATTTCTTATTGAAAACCACACGTCTAAAAAACTCCCTTCAGAAGTGCGATAAAAGGAGCTCGTATTACATTAGCCTAACAGTCATTTCCAAGGCGGACGTTCTACTGATTGAGGTGTCACTTTTTGACCACACTATGACAAATTTTCCGAAAGTATATGGGCACCATTTTACCAACCACTTTGCACTTTTCACTTTGAAAATTTTCAAAATAATAATTTCCTGCGCAAAGTACAAGTGCGAAATGTTTCACCAAAAATGAAAAGTCCAAGACTTTGCACTTTGCAATTTTTAATGTTTTTTTGCAAAGTGAAAAGTCTGTGCGTTTCACCAACTGTAAAGGTAACTTTCTATTTTCAGTCGTATTTTGAAAAGTTGCAAAGTTAAATAATTTAAATGGTTTCAAATTCTTTTCGTCGTTATGACATATTTAAAAAAAAAAAATTGAAAAAAAGAAGTTTCCAGCACTCTCAAGCTTAAAGCTCCTCTTAAAATATCTAATTATATAAAGGTAAAATTTATTTATTTAAGTGTTAAGAAATTATGAAAATTTACTAGGCGAATGCTTTTAAGTAGGTACACAAAGAAGTTAAAAACCTCCTTGAGACAAAAATCGGATAACTAAAGGGTCTTTCATTAAGCGCTTCCTAAATTTAAATTTAAATAAAACAAAGTGTGTTTGAGATATTATCGAATTTTATTATTTGTTTAAAAGTACAATTGATGCCATTATGTGTGAAATATAATATTGTTAAAATATCCGCTGCAGCTTCCCTTGGTGGCGCGTATCCAAAGTATCCAATTTTCAATGACTGTAGCGCATAAATCAGGATGAATTTGACCGATGGCTTTGGTTTTGTTGGCATGTGAGCCGCTGTGGTTTGTAGCCTATTCGCATAGACCTGCGACTTAAGAAAACTCGATAAGAAAAAGTCTAATGGAGTGAAATCACACGATCTGGGTGGGCAGTTCACATCACCTTCACTTGAGATGACCATGCCCTCAAATCGCTCGTGCAGAATGTCCAATGTGGCATTAGCTGTTTGGCACTGTTGAAACCAGATGTCCGTAGCATCCAATTCAGGTCAAAAAGAGTTGGAAGTCATCGAGGAATTGCATATCAATAAGCATTAGACTATTTTTGTCGAGTTGAAGTCACTGCTGTTTGTTCCAAGGACGCCTTCTGGACCTGCATTGAAAAAATTCAATAGGGCGGTAGTGGGAAAGAAAACGTAGAGACCATTGGCTGGCGTGTTCAAAGTTGGATCGAAGGATAACCTTGAATGCCGGAATTTCATCACGTAGGAATCAGAGAGTGTTTTGTATCCGAGTAAATTGTAGGATCATACGGATTTACCTACTTTTCAATATATGTATGATCTAATTTTTTTCTGGCCAGCAGAGCAGTCATTCTTAAAGTTATTTAATTTATCACAGAAATATGCAGGATCTTGCCCAGAGATGCTCGAAGTGATTTTTAACTTGGAAACTTTTACAAAACGTTAAATCACGTGTAAATAAAAAAAAAAATATTTTTGAAATATCAAACAAAAAAAAATAAATATTTTTGATAAATGCTTTTTTGTAGCCAGCGATTTGTAATCATGGAACCGTGGGGTTGGGCGACTATTTCTTTAAACTATTTTGTTATAATTTTATTTACAACAAAACTGTGTATAAATTCTTTTATTACAACAATTCAGTATTTGAATGCACTAAACCGGACACCACATTTTGTACTTCCAATGTCTGTCTTTAAGAGCTTTGACTGTACATTAAATTAAAATTAAATAAATCTTACTGTTTGGCATGAAATTAACAAATTCTTGTGAAATTAAAGTGTCACATCTAAATTCTCTATCCTCATACAACCTTGCTGCAGTTGCAAATGGAAATATAAAAACAAGCATTCCAAAGGACACCTAAATGAATTATAGAAACCCTTACACTAACTTATGCAAACGGTCAGTAAGCTTTGAGGGATTTATCCTCTGGCTTTCGATAAAGTTAATCTGCTTTACTCTGCGAGGATGCAAACAGACTCAGTATTTTTCAAAGAAGTCCTTGTTTTCCTTTGTGATCAAATAGAAAATAGAAAAAAAAACGTTTTTATAGATACACTTTCATTACACTCAAAATATAAAACGCTAATTTGTTCTTCTTCTTATTTATGTTCTTCCAGCTAAAGTACCCCTTCATTGTATCGTGGAATCCGTTCATTCATTGCAAGCATCCCTTACCATCGACACAAGGAATGTATACAAAAGACGTCCAAATATCGAAACAGATTGTTATGTGATTGTTGAAGCAGCCACACTCTGGACGGATATCGTTGGTACAGCACTTCAAAAGCTTGGCTATTCAATAGAAGTTGCGAGTACAGCCAGAGGTAGGTATTTATTAATATTACAAATTGCAATAGACAAAAAAGAACACTATATTAACAAATATTTAATTAATTCAAATATTTATTTCATTTGTTTCAGGCTCTCTGATAATTAAAAATTGGAAGCCAATTCCACTAGAAAATATTTCCGACAATCCTGTGGTGCAAGTTGGTGATATCTTGGGTGAATTGGCGTCTGTGGTGACGCTGAGGATAGTCATATTAAGAGCCAAACCATCGACTTTCGGCGAAATCAAAGATAAATTGCTGAAATTGTTGGTTTTGCAATCGCACGCTGTACTTCGGTCGACTGGGTGTCCTTTGGATGAGGTGAGTTAAGAATTTATTGTATAGCATTCCATTTTTTTCTTTTTGAATATTAAATCATCAAAGAGTTAATAATGTTTATTTTCATCTTAAATGGCGCCCAACGTGAGGTCTTGCATTTTTAATGAGCATAAAATATTTTCTTCATTTCATTTGAAAAATGAATGAATGAAAGCATTCCATTGTTAACATTGAAATAACAGAAAGCATTTAACATTTTAAAAGGGGATAGTGAGTTGCAAATATTATTATAAGAAATAAGCGATTGTATAAAATGACATCCAACATATTTTTGATAAAAAATTATAGAATAGATCGTTGGAAGTATAGCAATTTATTTAAAAGATTCTATAATTTTTTATATTAAGTATCTATGCAATTTCCAATATAAACGAACACATTTTTTTGACGTCTTATAAATCGATGACAGGCTACACATACGAAATAACATGACTCATGCTGATAAGACTCATGTTGATAAGACTCGTGACTCATGCTAACCGCGATACTGTGGTTCTTTTAACCAAAATCGATGACAAGCACCGGGCGAACATGAAAAGAACAGGCGCAAATTCCCAAAATAATTCCACTCAAGTTAGAAAAGTACAAGAAGAGAAAAAGAAATACAAAATAGGCGGAATTTTGTTAAAGTAGAATGTAGATGTAAATATAAGGTCTTTACAACGACACGGACCTAGCCAAAAGAGTAAAAAAGTCCAACGTATCAGATATTTGAGTCATATAGAGCGGGTGGACATCAATGATCTGGTCCGAAAAATCTTCGATTGGATCCCAGACCGCCGGCGCAGTAGTAGAAGACCGAGACTTCGGAAGAGGACCATGATCGACTTCACGTGAAAAAATGTAGGAGAATTTTGTTAGTTGAGGCCCACGTCCACCAGGGATGTTAAGCTAAGACGCCCAACGCAAAGTTTCCCTATTATTGTATTTTTACTTGCGATTATAGGTACTATAATGCAAGTTATGCATTCGTGCAGATTAAAAATTTTGAGATAACAATCAAACATGACATTACGATGCTTACAAATTAAGGGTACCTGTCATATAACCGTTATGTAAAAGTTTATTTTTCTCGAAAACGGCTCCAAGAATTTTTATGAAAAAAAATTTGTGTACTACTCTGGGTTAGCATTATATTTTGGTGGAAAAATTAATACGGTGGACTAAAAACGGTACCTCCCATATTACCGATTTCTTTTTCGACTTTCTCGAAAACTGGTGATCCGATTACTATCTAAATTGATATTCAAAAAGATGTAGATAGCCCAAGTAATTTTGCACTATTTTTTTCACAAACCTTTTTTTTTGTATTTTTAATAATTTAATTTTTTTTTTTTTTTTGAAAAATCAATATTTTGAAAACGGGTAAGTGAATTTTTTTTTTTAATTTTGTTCTTAAATGTTTGTTATTTTTGTGCTTAAGTTTGTATTCTTATTATTATTTTTTTATTTTTTGAAAAAAAATTGTTAAGAAGAAACCGTTTTATTTAAAAACCGCTCCTAAAATTGTGAAAAAAAAATTCACACTTTTTAAAAATTTTTGAAGAATTAAAATGGCGTTTAAATTATTTCACTCAAATACAATTAACGCGTACTTTATTCGAAAAATCAACATTTACAAAAATCGAATAAATGCTTTGATGTTCACTTTAATTTTCTTAAATTTTATACCATAATGGGACCGCACATATGAACAAGTACGTGCGATTCAGTCGTGCAATTTATTTTTTATATTGTGGTTATAGTTACTATAACGTTAGTTACGCATTCGTGCAGATTACAAATTTTGAGATAATAATCAAACATGACATTACGATGATAAAGAAACATTTTTGAGTTACTGTCCGTCTGTCCGTCTGTCTTTCTGTCTGTCTGTCTGTCTGTCTGTCTGTCTGTCTGTCTGTCCCCCTTTCTGTCTGTACATATGTATTTTGGACTACAGCCTGAACGCTTGGACCAATAGTCTTCAAATTTAGAACATATGATTATTTTGACACATTCTACAAATGACTTTTTTCAATTTTTGCTACCTCTCATATAATTGTTATGCTTATTTTTCTCAAAAACGGCTCCAAGATTTTTTATGAAAAAAAATCAGTGTACCATTGTAGGTGGTGAGCGTTATATTTTGGTGAACAAAAAAATAAGATGATGGGCCAAAAACAGTACCTCCATGGGACCGTTTTTTTATTCGATTTTCTCGAGTACTGGTTAACCAATTTTAACCACAATTTATATTAAATATAAATTTAAAATGTTTTCCTTTTTTTTTGTATTTTTAAAATTTTTTTTTGAAAAATCGATATTTTGAAAAAAAAGGGAACTGATTTTTTTTTAAACCGTTCCTACGATTTGAAAAAATCACACTTCTTCACATTTTTAACGAAATAAAATGGCGTTTAATTTTTTCCGCTCAAAACTATTTTACCTACTTTTTTCGAATGGGAACTTTGAAGTTTTTTTTTAAATATTTTTATCAAATTTAATTTGACGCTGCGACCGCACATAAGACCAAGAACGTGCGATCTAGTCGTCCAGTATATATATTTCTTGGTGTATCCGATATTTTTAACCGAAAAGGATTTCATTGATTACTACTATTAATTTTTTTTATTTTATATGGCGCCCAACGTAAGGTTTAACTTTTTTTAATTCGATATCTTTCTTTATATTTTATAATCGATTAGGGCTATCTTATGGAACGATTTCAAATTATTATGTTATAGATTACATTGATAAGTTACATAAGAACCTTTTCTAAAATTTAGAGATTCAATTCATTATTCAACTCCAGATCTATCCGCTTAGATTCTAAATTCTATCCATCACCAGATGCTTACCATTTTGTACATATAACATAATCTAGGTACGTTCTAAACATAAGGTCATAGCCATTATTTCACGTATATTCTCTTCCAAGACAAACGCTAATCTTCATTTTAATAATCGTATACGTAATTTTCCTAAAGAGGTCCCATCACCATCACACACATCTTATTCTAGAAAACGGTTAAGATACAAAGCGACTATCAGGATTAAATTTGAACACCTTGCTCCAGGATTCGCATCTTCTCATCTTTCCCACTCAACGATTAACCCTTCCTTATTGTCTACAAAAAAAAATTAAACAAAGGTGAATAAATAAATAAATTGTTCCGCACTAAAATGGAAAAGGGTGAAATTCTTTGTTTTTGTTAGACATGGAACATGTGAAAACTGTAAGGTGGGCAAATCAAAATAAATCCGCTCCTTAAAATCTTTTACTATTTTATAATTGGAGATGGTGAAGCTTTACATTTCGCTCTTAAAGACCGCCGCGCTGTACAATTTTTTTGTTCTACATTACCTATGTTTGTGTAGAAGCAAATCAAATCATTTGCACCCTGTGACAGCCACCCGGAACTCCAACCCCATCAGTCTTGGCACCTTGCTAATGGGGATGAAATACACAAAGCCGTTATGGATGGAGGCCGGTTTAAGGCAAACATACCTTTGCACACGCACCCCTTTTTTGATGGAACTTTTCTTGAGCATTAAAAACCCAACCTTATAGATGCAAACACATAGCAGTATAGATACTTGTATTGTTCATATGTATCTTTTATCTAATATATGCGAACCTGAACCGCTTATCCTGATCCGATTAAGAATAAGAAAATGTTCTCTGTGCTGAGGTACACACGAGCATATTAGCCGTCAGAAAGGTGAGCTTGTTTGTCTGTCTTTCAAAATTTTAAACCGTTTATGCATGTGTGTTTGAATGTATCTAAGCCTCAAAACTGGAAGACCGTATATCTTAAGGTAGATTGAATATATCTCCTTTCATAGTCTTGTATCATATTATAGGATAGAGCGATAGTTTTCTCAAATGAAAACGCAATATTTTGATCCTTGCCTATACATCCTGGAAGGATTACCAGGCGAATAATGAGAGTTTCCTTTTCACCTCATTTTTGAGGGTGACATTATTAGGAAGGTTTACATATTAGGGGATGATGAGGGGATGGGTGGCACGCATTAAAAATCACTGTTAGTTTTGGTTGACTTGATTGGGATGCGTTGTGCTTTCATCAAAAATTGATGGTATGAATTTTCCGAAATCCTTTTATGGTCTTAAAATCCCAACATCGTTTGTCTATGATTGTGCGATGTGCTTAAGGAAGAAAGTGTAGACTTAAGTAAAGTCGAATTATTATTTTAATAAGATGCGTTCGTTTTATAGAAGTTCGAAAGTAGTGAAACTAAGGAACGTTTTGAGGGGTGGGATGTGGGTTTTTGTAAAAGGATTATAATTTTCGTCGTTTTTTTCCACAAACAAGAGTATCCAAAATGATAGATAGAAGAACGTTTTTGAATAAAGGCCAAAAACGATTCAAAAGATTCTTCTATCTATCCCGAAAAATGTTTAAGCCAAAATACATTTGCAAGACCTTTAAGGAAAATAATTATTAAAAAAAAAATATTTCTCCTTATTCACTATTATTTTAACCCTCATTTTAATAATAACATCTTCCTCAAAAATACGTCCTCTGAATGTCCTTGTTTTTTCTTCTCTTTCCAGGTAACCCTCTCGCAGATCTGTCGCAGTTCATACCAAAGTGCATTCGGTTATACGGGAGAAATATCTGACGATTTGCGACGCAAATTCGACCAGTGGTGGAGCAATCAACTTTCACCACAATCCCCAATAGCACCGAAAATCCTCCCCTTTATGGCTGCCGCTGCAGCAGCAGGTGCACCCCATCAGCCAAGTGATATGGATTTTAGTACCGTTGGTCAAGTGGCGGCTGCAGCAGCTGCTGCACGCAGTTTACATCATACAAGTCGTGACAGCCTTTTGGGCGCTGCCGATGGTCATCAGCCACCGCCACCGCCGCCGCATCATCTACATCCCAGTATGATTGTCCATCCAGTTATGCATTCGCATCCGATGCATCCGCATTCTGCCTATCCGGCCAATCAAAAGACCCGCATGCGAACGAGTTTTGATCCAGAAATGGAATTGCCCAAATTGCAAAAGTGGTTTCAAGAGAATCCCCACCCCTCGCGGCAGCAGATTCAGACCTATGTGATGCAATTGAATTCGCTGGAGTCACGACGCGGCCGCAAACCATTGGATGTTAATAATGTGGTGTATTGGTTTAAGAATGCACGTGCGGCTCAAAAGCGTGCCGAAATGCGTGGTGGAGTTGGCCAGATGCCTGGTGCAGGTATTGGAGGAGCTGGTGGACCTCTGGGTACTGGCCTGCCGGCCAATGGATATCTGAATCATCATGCTCAGCAATTGATGTCACATGACTACTTGAAGAGTCCAATGAGTCTGAAGTCGGATGACATTGATACAATGTCTCAGCATTCAGACGACATGGATGATGATCAGAGTCGACCTATCTCCCCTCAGTTGCCATTGTCGTTGACAATGCATGAACGCAATCGATCACCGGAGGATGGTGGATCCTCGATGGGCAAAGATGATGTGATAAGTAATCACAACGGGTCGATGGCTGAGAGAATCAGTCATTCGAGTGGTGGTGTGGGGAATAACGAGGACCAAATGCCAAATGGAATTGTCGATCGTCATTCGGATGTTGAAACGCAATCGCAACATGGCGAGGCAAACAACAACACCAATTGTAGCAATAACAATAACAACAATAGCTCAAGCAATCGAAGCTTAGATGAACGTTGTGAATCACCAAAAAACTCACCCAAATCCGAAGATCTGGACATGGACGATGACAATGACACCAGCCAAATGGACGATTTTAGGACACCTTCGCCAGATCCTCGCAAGGATATCTTTCCAATGGTTCCAAATGCCATGTTTTCGCAGTCTCTTATGTATATGAGTCATTATATGCCGGGTTTTGGACAACCTGGCCATCCACATCATGCGGGCGGTGGAATGCATCCATCGGTACCAATGGGTGGAGGTAGTCTGAGTCTATCGAATTTGTCTAGTGAAGAGCGTCGGAAGCGGAATCGCACTTTTATTGATCCCGTTACGGAAGTGCCAAAGCTGGAGCAGTGGTTTTCGATGAACACACATCCGTCGCATAATTTGATATTGACGTATACAGAGGATTTGAATACCATGCCTTATAGGTTAGTTCAAAATTTGCATGAATTTTAAACATAAGTTTTTTATTTCCCTTTTTTCAAATAATTCCCAAAAGCTTAGGACATTTAATTAAATTTAGTTTTTTGTTTCATTTCAGACAAAAGTTTCCCCGCTTAGAGAGCAAGAATGTTCAATTCTGGTTCAAAAACCGGCGCGCCAAATGCAAACGCCTAAAAATGTCCCTCTACGATTCACCGCAGTGTGGCCAACTCGGCGGCATCAACTCTTTTGGACACAAATACGATGAGCGGGATTGAAATAAGGCTTCACATGGTGCCTACCAAGCACCATCTCCTTACGGTCGTCCATCCTTATTCTATCCCAGCATAAGTCGATAGAGTCACCTGCAAAAACTACCCACAATGATGTCATATCATAAATGAAGTCCCTACCAGTGTTTGGCTACCACTTCATTCATCCCGGATGAGGGGTTTAAGGTGTCCTGTGTTCTGAAATTAAAAATCAAAAAAAAAGGAAAAGAAAAATGAAAAAAAATATTTTCAATACAAACAACGCACTTAAATCTATTTTGCAATTACTAAAATTTAGTCAAAAAAAAATAATCATAAGAATTAAAAAAAATAAGTTTTTTTTTATAATAAAATTAACAAACAAACTTCCAAATTCCCAGTTGAATAGTTCGTAATTAAAAATATTTTTTGTATTATTTAATAATAAATTTCTATTTAAATAATTATGTTTTTCTTTTCTTTATAAAAAATAATGTTATAGAAACCAAAGATATCATAAAATTCTAACTTAGATTAATAGGAAAGTTACAAAAAAAATCAAAAGATAAAATTGATACAATAAATTAAAACTAACATTAAGTAAAACAATAATAACATTATTTCCAAATAAAATAAATACAATTAGTTTTTAGTGGAAATGATAAAATAAAAATAACATGTCATTTTTAACTTTCTCTCTCTTTCTCACTCTCCTTACATAGAAAAAAAATGGTTCTCTCTTTATTTTTCGTTCAAATTAAATTTAAACGCAATAAACATTTGGAGCAATATCAAATAAAAAAAATTAAATAAAACAATAAACCAAATATGTTTTTTTTTTGTAAATAAAGCTAATAAAAATCCAAAACTAATTTTAACTTATCTTCTTTGAATTTTGATTTTTTTAGTTATTTTTAAAGAAGTCTGTAGTTTTTCCTTTCAAATATAAAATTTTATTTAATATAAAAAAAATTGTTAAATATTTCTATTTAATATTTTTGGTATACAATACCGTTTAATACGACGAATCCATAAAAAATAAAATTAAATAAATCTAAACATAAGTATTATATTTAAATTATTTAAATGAAAATAAAAATCAAATCAAATTTATATTAAGTATTTGAATTAATATTATTGTAGGCAAGTTTTTGAAAAGTATTATTCTATTGTAAATTAAATGCATAAAATAAAATGTAACAATTTTAACTGTAAAAAATGGTTTGCGAGTTTTTATTAATTTCAAGGATATTTTGAAATAGAGTAAATGTTTTTTTAAGTAAATTTTTGAAGGTTTAATGTGAACTTTGGATTAATTACGGTTAGGTATGTTTTCCCGCAGATCGTTTACCTGAAAATCAGTATCCCGTGGCTTGTTTGCCCGTTGTAAAATTCTCCCGCCGATTTCTACTTTTTCTGTAAAAGCGGCATCACAAGAAGAGATTTTCATATCATATGGAATTAGTCAATCAATATGATAAGAATCTTCTTTAGTTACATTAGTTCACTGCCACAATATTGTATGAGAAGAAACGTAAAAAAATCCTCTTTAAATTGACGTATTTAAGGTCCTTTCTCTCGATTACTCATCGGCGAGCGTCGGGGGATAGATATTGTCAAATTTCGTTGATCATCTAAATTTTTGAGGCGATTTTCAAGAGGACGGTTCTTAAATTAATTCTTTAGGGAAAGGGAAATAATACCTTAATTGAATTGTGATTTAGCACGATACCCCACCATCCATTCGCTTCTTCTTCACTACGAAAAGACACACAGAACCAACAAGAAGGAAGCGATGGTTGCCTGTTTGCTGGACTTGTATTCGAACTGAAAGTCTAGGACTATACCTGAACACTTAAGGTTAGAATAATCAAAAATTTTCTTACCCATACTTTTTTATGTACAAGTTATCAAGGAAAATTCGTCCAGAAAGAGAATTAGCGCTGGAGTTCCACAAGGTTCCAAATTAGGCCCCACACTTTTATCAACATGTAAACAGCTGACCAGCTCACCAACATCAACATCCCAGAAACGAAAAAGAAGTTACATGACGATGACTCAGTAACATACGCAACATCCCTTTCACCGATAATCGCTGCCAGGAGAGTGGAGGATCATATTAGAAACTTGTGGGAATACTATCTCAAGAAGAGCGAGCTCATCCGCTTTGTAACGCAAACAACAGCAACAAGGAATCGAAGAGTTTTTGCATCACGCTGTGATAACATTAGTATAAAGCTTCCCGATAACACCGTGATAAAGACAAGGATAACACCAAAATATCCTGGAGTGAATTTCACTAACCGCTTCAAATTTAACACCCACGCTTAGCTTATGCCTAAGAGAGCGTCCAACATCTGGCCCACCCTCAGAAACGGACTGAGCAGAAGGACTAATCTCCTGATATATAAGCAGCTGATCCGTCCTTTCTGACGTACGACTGTCCCAATTGGTTTACGATTTCAACGATGTATCATACACTGCCTATAGTTCTCTCATGAAGCAGCATTTTTTTTTTTAATTTTTTTATTCTAAACATTGAAAAAGTCTGAATAATTGTTCTCGTTGATTCTCATTAGTAAGTGTACCTAACTAAATTCATGTATTAAATAAATAGAAAAGCATATGCAGTGCTGTTGAATTTTATAAAAAAAAATTGAAAATCGATGCGTTTTTATGAACATCAATTCTGTTTCTGGATTATGGTAATCAAGGTTTTGTTATACTCTCGTGATGATAAATAAGATTTTGTGAAACATGCAAACATAGCCAACTCTATTTAAGAAAGCAGAAACACAGTAGACAACACCTTGAATTCACTAATTGGGCGCTGAAATTTTTGGTCTGAAATTTGGATGGAAAGTTTAGGTAGCGTGTAATGCCCACAGAAAGATTGACTGATGGTAATTTTGATGAAATTGAAAGCAAACTGAGTTCCGATGGGAATTGATACCTCGATAGGGCTAGCTATTAGACTAGATGGAATGGTAGGTGTGGCATCATCAATTACTTCTTTTGAATTGAGGAAGAAGACATAGTTAAGCGTTCGGGTATAGAGCCCGACCGATTTTCTTCAGGACTTTTATGAGGCTACAAGTGAGAAGTGACGCGATGCGAAGAGTTTGACGTTTTGAACGATAAATTTGACACGTCAAGTCCTCAGTCATGCAAAGAAACCAAACCCTTTTTTAACTTGCTCGTGAAAGTTTCAAGAAGAAGAAATAACAATCTTATCTACGCTCTTCCTTCGACATGTATGAGAATGAAGAGTGCGAAGTAAAAAAAAACTCCATGTCTCAAATTTGTCTAACAGAAAGCAGTGGTGGAATGATGACGGTAAGGCAGTGATAACTAGGTAAAAATCAGCTTTCAAAACTTGACCAACATGTCTCTCTCATAAAATAGATAAAAAGCAATCCTTGGAACAGTTAATAGGGATTTTAAGGGAGAAACAAAGACGAAGAGAGTATGAGAACCATGTATCAGGAGTTGGAAGAAATACATACTTGCACCGGCTGTTAATGTAAAGCAGGCTATTCAGGAATTGCGACGCTTTGGCCAAAAACAAATTACTTCTCAAAGAACAAAACAAATTCTGGAGATTCGTTTTTTCCAATTCTTTAATAATGCTTAAGCCAAACTTCTTGTGGATGACGACAAAATTTTTCATAGATTGCAATAGTATTGTGAAGGACTTTTATATGAACAATTTTCTAGGTCTTGGTAGCTGCACCAAACAATGAAACAGTCACACGATGAAAAACTTGATAAAGGGAAAAGTGGATGGCATGACTAGAATGGCTAAATTGATCTATGGACTGAAAGCTAATTTATAACTACGCTAGCAATCAGGCTTAGGTCATGAAGATCGTTGAGCGGGTATTGGATGGCCGTTTGCGGAAATTTTAAACGGCATTCGAAACACAACCACGCGATCTGACATGGGTTGCCTTCAAGTACAGGCAAAACAATATATTAAACGTTGTCAAAATTGCAGCAGAAGCTTTTTTAATTGTATTTTGATCAGAAATCATAGCTGAGCAATATATCCAAAATCCGACAAAATCGGTCCATGGGAACAACCCGGATTTATTGGTTTGTTGGTTTTGGTAGCAGTTTTTATTGTGTTGTGATTTTTCCTTTTATTATGTGTAGTTATGAAACTGCCGATCGCGTCGTGACCCCCTCTTTCAGTAATGACCCCCCATTTTGCCCGACTTTATGATCACTGGTCACAAACTTTAAAATTATTGCCCCGATATATATTCACTAGTACAGAAAGAAACATTCCTCCATTTATGACCCCGGCCAATGGCCGCTATTTTCTAACAATCTTAACGCTCGGTTTTGTATTCTATCGGGGAGGTATAGCGATGCTTTGAAAGCACCTGCCCAGAGGTGGCAGTTATTATCCTCGAGTTTTGGCTGGTTTTAAAAATTGTAGCCAGATCAGAAGGGGGGAAAGAACTTCTTGCATCGATAAAAAAAACACTTAAGCACTTAGCAGCATTATTGGCGATCTCAAAAATATGGTAGTTTCAATACCAAATCCTGAAAGCTTTTCGGTTTGCTCGATGCAAGGGCCATTCATGGACAATGACATTGGGGGTAAGTTTAGCTTTAGGTTTTTGAAGCATTAAACTCCACACGATTTCCATTACTCCATTTGACAATGCTGTACAAATATTTATAAATAAATTGCGACATACTTGATCATATGTGTGGTCACATTGTAGAATAAAATAAAAAAAAAATAAAAAAAATAATTCAAGAACACAGTTTTTATGCACAAAAATAACATACATTTAACAACAGAATTAAGAAAAAAAAATAAACTACCCGTTTTCAAAATATTGATTTTTCAAAAAAAAAAAAATTATTAAAAATTCAAAAAAAAAAGTTTTCGAAAAAAATTAATCCGAAATTACTTAAGCTATCTTAATCGTTTTGATAATCAATTTTTTTGGAAATCGGTTCCCCAGTTTTCGAGAAAGTCGAAGAAAATTATTGATATTTATTTCATAAGTAATCACACAACTTGGTGACCAAGAGGCTTCATGAGGGGGAATCATAAATTTGGAATTTTCTTCCTGTATACTCGTGAAGATTGGTCGCGGCTAGCGGCATTAATTTTCAAGATTTTGTAATTGATTGGGGTCATGATTGGGAGAGTGAGTCATGACTCGATCGGGAGTGTCATGAACCTTTTTAATAAAAACTGTACTTAAAAAAATGGAAAAATCACAACAAAAAATAACAATCCAATAATTCCGCCATTTTGAATACCATTTTTCGGGTTCTCATGGACGGATTTTGTCCGATTGTGGATATTATATTGTTCAGTAGTGGTTACTGATCACAAATCAATAAGTAAAGCTTATGTTGCAATTTTTCCAACGTTAAGTCACCCATTACCTGGACTATTTAGAAAATTCGAAGTACTGAGGGTATCTACGTGTTGCAGTGTGTATGAAGTGGCCAGAAAACTCTGCTATATTCTATGATCGAAATATGTTACCAAAGCTGAAAGGAAGACAGTTTTTCACCCCGCGGCAACATACGGTTTGCAATTTTGGACAATGTAAAAGACGTCTCAGATAAAATGACGCCTGTTGAAATGAAAATGCATCGCATGATAGAAAAAGTGATAAAACGTGATCGAATAAGGGGCAAGATAATCCGAGATAGTCACCACATTAGAAATACCATCTTTGAGTAAATACGGCATGACGAACTAAGCCTAGTACTTCCATCTAAAAAGCAGATTCTCTAAAAACCCAGCTCAAGAGGCATAGAATATCGCGATATTGCCATCTAAGGATATCGCTCAAGAACGGCAAGCGCAAAAACTCCTGGTTGAAGATTATTGATTTTAAACAAAAAAAAAACTGTTAACTTTTTAATACTTTGGTTTTAGATGAGACACGCACAAAGGGTCTTAGGTAATCAAAGGTCAAAACTTTTGGAAAATGAAGAGCAATGAATCCATAAGAGTATTGTTCTTGAAGTCTTCAAGTTGTGAATAAAGGGGAAAAATTGTGTTGCTTATAGCTTTCTACATGATTTTTTTTCACAAAATTCCTTTTCACTACACTTCCATCATTAACTTTTTCTTCAACTGGTATGTACAAAAATTTCCTTGAAAACTATACGTTACCTTAAAACGTACCTTTAAATTAAGTTATCCCAAAAATATGCAACTATAAATTACAAATATTACAAAATCAGTATAGTGTACTCCTGGGCTGTTCTCCCCAAAAATTGTTTAAATTATTGTGTTTCACGTTTCTGCTTAGTACTTTTAAATCTTTCAAAAGATACACGATATTTTTCAATTACCTCAAGTCCTCACCTAGACCGTTCCTAATAATAACCTATTTGGCAAATGATGTATTTCTCCCCCCAAAACTTTTAATACAACAACTCCCCATTACTCATCTGATTATACGGAGAATCTCTCCGAAAGACTAAGGAATGAAATAAGTTATTCAACTGGATTTTGCATACCAAAGCCGGAAATTCCTCATATTTTCCTTTAAATAAGAAAAAAAGTAAGCCAAATTGGATCATTGTGGTTTTGAAAAATTCGCGCCTTCTCCGCTAAAAGAGTGGTTCATACTTAATAAAATAATTCATTCAAACTCTAAACGGTGGTATTCGAAGTTCGACCCCCACACTGGTTCACCTTTAACCCTGCCTGTCGAAATAATTTCATATCTTCCTCGTCGTCCTGATGTTTGGGAATATTTATTTGGCGGCCTTATCAGTGGAATATGAATATTTCCTTTTTATGATCATTTATGGTGGTTCATGAATCACTGCGGGCGCACTTCCAAACCAAAATGGTTAGTTGTAAGGTAATGTCTTCCTCGAAGGAGTTCAAAGCCCAGCCGCATAAGGAATCACCGTCATGTATTATTGTGTCCTTTTTGTAAAAAGGAAATAAAGAAAAAAGTGCACAAAGCATTTACCATCATATTGCCAGTCGTATGTGTAAGTATGTGTTATTTATGATTTGAAATGAGTTAGTGCGGGACATAATTTCCTTGATATTTGCATTATTATCTTTTCCAGGCGTTGTATATGTGTGATATTAAAAAAGTTTAACGGTAACCGTAACATAGGGAGCATTTTTTCTAATTTCCGTTGTGGGATGTGGGAGAATGCATTGGAGATACTTTAGAAGTTGTAAATTGCACTCTTAGGTACATATGGAAATCTATGTGACAGGTGGAATTTTTAGAATCATCGTGTTTTTTCTGGAATAATTTTTTTGAAATTTTACAAATAATATCTCCAATTCGAATCACTACTATTACACATGGTAGTAAGGAACTTTTTGGGGTTGATTGATGTGAATCCTTATTTTTCTCGCAACTATGACTGCACAAAATATAAAAATAAATTTTTGTAGTAAGAAATCGATTTTTTTTTTGTAAGAATTTTTCATCACAAAGTTTGCATACTATATTCAGATTTCAATTCGACCTCGACTTCCTTCTTGTTTAGAGTATGTGATTTTCCAGCCTGCGGCTTATTGGTCATTGTTTTTTTCCTAAACACTTCGATTTCCTGATCTCGCAAGGACCCCAACATGTCACGAATCAAATCGAATCGTTTGCATATGAACTCCTTTTTAACATAATAATGCCTTTTCACTCGAAGCTTTTGGAAATTAGCTAATACAACTATCATCATTATAACCTGGAAAACTATAAAAAATGCAATTATTATTATTTTTTATTCAAATGGAATTAATTAAAAATAATACCGAGATATACAATGTAGCTGAAAGCTTTTTCCAGGACATCCGATAATTCGGCGCCTTTTTCTCCTTTTTTGTCATTTTTCAGGTAGTAATAAATAGGCAGGATAATGAAGAGTTCCAGTGTGATAAAACTGTATATAAGCCAAGGAAGCATTCCCATGTATGATTTCTAAAATGAGGAAATTTAAAAGGAGGTTAAAATATGAAATACAAAATTTATACTCAACGAAAAAATGTTTATGTTTACTTAAAAAATATCTTCGACTAAAAAATTAAATAATAGACATTAAAAAATAGTATCTTACATTTTTCGATGCAACAATCAATGAAAATGAAAAGGCTGCATCCACCAGCAAAAGATACATACATAGATAAATCACTTTATACCACTTTGTTGAAACTGAAAATATCACAGATTTTATTGATTTTTTCAAAAAAAAATTTGTTTTTCAGCCTCACGATTATTAACATTGTCGTTTTTATCATTTGGATCAGCCACGAGTAAATCATACAAAAGCTGCATAATAGCAAGAATATTGAGCATTTTTTGAAATATCTTAATCCAAGTGTGCAGGACAATGAGGAACAAAAATCTAATAGCAGTCCACCACAAAGACATCCAACCGACAGTTCCTGCAGAATCGGAAGGAAGATGATTTAGGCAACCCATCTTCAACTGTCTTTTTGGGCAATGGGGTGAAAATTTTATTCCGAGGACGAGTGATCAAAAACAACTTAAACCAAGTTAAAAACAGACGTTTACTAAAGTCTGTACGAAGCGGATATAATATGAGGCCGAAAATAATCAAACTGTGATTGTGTATTGAGTAATAAATTGCTTTCCAATGATGAATAATTGAGGCTGAATAATTTTTAAATGGATACATATACATGTATAAAAATAAAGAAGTGGTTTGAGCCTTTTAAATAACACTTGGAAAAGTTATGAAAAAAATAACGTCGTTTTGCGAATATAATAATGTACTTTTGAGTAAAAAACAAAAGCAATTATCTGAAGACACTTTTTATATAGTAGATGTGAATTTGGATCTCAAAGACTAACCAAATATTATTCGAACAATTCGATAAAACTGATTAATAAGGTTCAAAGGCTCTTCTTTATAATCCAAAAATATAGGTCTTTTGCTCATCGACAGACGACAGGTACTGAAGACGCACTATCAATTAGTTTATATTTCTTCATCTTCATCACGCTTTGGCAGGGAACTGTCCATCTTCTTCTTCCAGCACCATATTTACGAGCGGATATACATACGTCTTACTACGTCAAGACGAAAGTTCCTGTTCTCTGAAATCCGAGTACAAAGTTTGTCTCGTCAAGGGCCTATTGAATGCTTCTATTGTAATGGCCTCGTAAAGGTGTTTTAAACTTAAGGCTATTCAGTTAAGTTAGCCACATTCTGGGGTATTTAACCTGGCTGACTACTTCAATGCGTTTTATTATCGATGAATGATGATCCATGATTCTTCTTCACGTTGCGCAATACTCTCGAAGTCCATTGATTTGTAGTTGCTGAGAAAATTGGTTATCCGACAATAGTACCAAATCATCTGCATTTAACAGGAATTTTACTACGGATTTATCAAATACAATTATTCCAGGAAGAATATCACAAACAGCATTATTATAAAGGAGAAACAAAATTGGACTAAGAAAACACCCTTGGGGAACTCCTGCTGACTTTTTAAAACTTTCTGATAGGGTGTTTTCATCCCATCCCTAGCTTTAGTTGAATCCAGAAAATTGGAGAAGAAAAGCAAAATGTGTCTATTGTATATGTTGAAAAATATCATGATTTGAATATGTAATGTATTCAAGATGTATACAAGAGGTATTCAGAACTTAAGAAGTGAATTTATATATAATCAGTATCAAAGTATTCTTTTAGTTTATTAATGTAAATAATTGCCCGTGCGCTTTCGAGGAGAAGACGAAAGAGGAACACCGGCTGAAAGAAAAATAGAAATCATGAGAAGTGTGCGAACGAGGAACTTGAGAGCTAATATTGAAGGAATGAAGTTCGAAAGTTTAACTAAAAGGTAAAAAAAAACACTGTCAAAGCTATAGAGCTCGAACTAAAGCTTGCAAAGAAGTTCAAGGGAATCGTAGTGGAATCGGCCGATGTTGAGAATATAAAAAAACCATTTCTGCAGACTCTATAACGGCAATGGTGAAACGAATTCTGCTGTCAGGCAGAATGATTTATTTTATCTGGGCGAAGTGCACTAACAAGAGATATAAAGACCTCACGCTCACTGACATCTTTGAAGTCAAAAAAGGATTTAGACAGTGCGATGTGCTGTCATGTGACTTTTGCAACATTCAGTTTCATTCTTAGAAGACAATATGTCTTACTGACACATGGTTAAAATATAAAAAAAAAAAAATGAACGACATGATCGCACGTACTTGCTCATATGTGCAGGCACATCGTCGAATACATTTAAAAAAATGCACGACTGGGTCGCACGAACTTGTTCTTATGTTAGATAATAATTGCTTAGTGGCTGCATATGTATGTAACTATATAAAGTGTGTTTTTATAGACGTGTGGTTTTCAAGAAGAAATAAAACGCATATGGTTTAATGTTATGGCCAAGAATTTAGCTTGATTATAAAGATAAGGGTTTGCATTATGTTTTAAAAATGTTTTCTGGGAAGTGGCCGCCGCGGCTGGCTCGAATAAATTCCAGCCGAGGCTCAATTTTGTGAAAATCGGGATCAGTGGCCATCTCGTTATGGGCCCATTCACCGAACGTGTGAATTATGAAATCGCATAAATCATAAGCATAAATCAAGTGACTGCTGTTAAAAAGACCAACTCCTAAAGAAGTATTGCCAGATTGAAAACCACACGTCTATTAAAATAAAAAAAATAATTTTTAGAAAATACTTTCTTTTTTTAATTAGCTTAAAAGTTTTCTCGGAAAAACTAAGTATGCAAGAAAATTTGAAAAATAAATTTCTATCTAAATATTGAAAATCGTTAGACCAGTTTTTTTTAAAAAGTCGTTTTTTGAAAAATTTTTCGAAAAAATATTTAATTTTTTTTCTAGTATGTCATAATAAGGAAATCTGTAGTTTTCATCTGGGAAAATTATTTAAAAAAAATCAATCAACCCATTTTCAAAATATTTCGAAAACCATTTTTTTAGAAAATTTAAAAAAATTGAAAAAAAAAGTTTTTGAAAATTTTGAAATCCGATATTACATTACATTACATTTTTTAATCTACTCCGTAGATAAATCTACGAAGTAGACACACTTACGAGCACTGGCTACTGAGGGCATCGGCTCAGACAATTACAAGACAACACACAAGACGACATTGATACAGGACATAAGAGAAGACAGAAGGAGAACGGAAAACAGAAAACACATAACACATGTCAACAACATGTTGTAAAAAAATAGCACCCTGAGGGTTTTATCAAAATCGTTAGAGCGTTTTTAAGAAAATCCAACTTTTTGTTAAAAATTGTATGGCAGGTACCGTTATTTTTCCACCTAGAGCAAAAATGAAAAACACCCCACGAGATACTATCTTATAAATACTAACTACTAAGTTTGAAGCAAATCGGCCCATCTGTTTAGACTGTAGAAGCGCGAACAGACAGACAGACGTAATTATCGCAATGTCATGTTTGATTGTTAGATTTGTTTTTGCACGAATCCATAACTTGCATTTTAATACCTAAGTCGCTAGTAAAAAAGACTTGAAAGAATAGTGCAGAACTCTTACGCCAACACCAGAGGCACGATCTTTAAAAAATCCGTCCAATTATTTGCATATGCCGACGATATTGACATAACAGGAAGAACACAGCGCGATGTCAGTAGTGCTTTTGTGAGTATTGAGATGGAAGTGGCGGAGATGGGTTAGCAGTCAATAAGGGCAAAACCAAGTATATGCTGTCATCAAGAAGAAGAGACATCCAACATCGACATTTCAGACAAACTATCCTGGGCTGCGTCTTTAACTCAGACAACAACACCAGCGCTGAGATCAAGGGAAGAATATTTCTTGCCAATCGCTGCTTCTTCGGGCTTAGAAGGCATTTTATGTTATTTATACCGAGCAAATGCAAATCAATTATCTTGTAACGAAAGCATTTACCACCATCCTATATAGCTTATTATATCCTAAATTTCAATTATAATAGTTGATTCTAAAAGCGATTTTGTTACCTGTTGTTATAAACTGCTGGATTTAAATTCTTACATCGACCAAATAATTAACAAGGCTAATATAGGGCCCTTTTTTGTACTAAGTAATGGGCTAGAGAATTCTCCATTCCCTGTTTCACCGAATCTCTTTGCATCACACTATTTCGACCTTTTCTTAAATATGCAAGCCTAGTTTGATCACCCTATCATGAAATACTTTCTTATCGAATCGAAGGAGTTCCAAAACTGTTCATTCGAATTGCTTTACGTGGACTTTCCTGGAAAGATAATTTGAAGTTATTTCTCTTCTTTTCCCGCCTTGAACTTATTAACTTGCACCCTTTAACAATACGACGTCAAATTGCTTATATTATTTTTGAACACCAATAGCTTTCACCACCGTTTTGAATCGATCCCACCTTAATATTAATCCCCTCAACCTGCGCTATGTTCCTTTTTTTATCTTCCTCAACATCGAACTAACTACGGTTATTTTGAAGATAACGTCAATGTCGTTAGAGCAGTTTCTGGGAAACTGCAGGAACCGTGCATTTCGTAATAAAAGTAGCACGTGTAGTAGCACAGTGAATCCTTCAACTCTTCCATCTACTAAACATCACAAAATTGACAAGTCTTTGAAGCAAAAAAGCTAAACAAACAAATCTTCAGCTATATATCATTAAGCCTCTCCCACTGGAACCGCGCATTTTGCCTGAATAAAAATTACCCTATGTTTCAATCCAGCACCTCGTCCCACCTGCCTACCAAATTTGATCCAAATCCGTTAAGTCGTTCAGACGTGATTGGGGAACAAACATCCAAACACCCAATCATACAACATTCATATCTATACACATAAATAAAAATGAAGTGTCTGTTTTAAATATCAAAATAACAGCTTTTTACAAGGTGCATAGCAGAAAAAACAATTTTTTAAATTTGTGTGTCTTTTTCTCTTTCTGTCTGTTTGTTCCGGGTAATTTCGGGAACGGCTGTATTGATTTTGACTTTCGCAGGCAGATTGCTATTGTTCTAGCTAGGCTACTAAAATTACCTACGAGGTGGCGCTGGGGTCATTTTTTTTTTTTTTTGAAAATTCTTATTTATGGACTGATTTTGACGGGACTTTCACAGGCAGATTGCTGATGTTCCAGCTAGGAAAATAACTTAGGCTACTAAAATTACCTACCAGGTGGCGTTGGGGTCAATTTTTTTTCGAAAATTCTTATTTATGGACCGATTATGACGGGACTTTCACAGGCAGATAGCTGATGTTGTATGGAGGAACTAAGACTATTTTAATCACCCCTTGGTACCGCTGGTGTCGTTTCAAAAGCAGATAGCTAATTTTATAAGAAATAACTAAGGCTATTTTGATCACTAGGTGGCGCCATGCCGGGGTCTTTTTTTTTAATTTACGTTATACCTTAGCAACGTAGAATAATTATATCGGAGTTAAAAATGTGCTAACTTCCTATAAAAGTAACATTGACTTTTTCTATAATGGACCACTTATTCTTTCAATTCTGATTAAACACAAGCGTACATATTATGTTAACATACATACATGGTGCGTAATTTTCATCTGTAACACAAAAAGTCAACATGCCATTGAAAAAAAAATAAAAATAATGAATTTTTGAATTAAAATCAAACTATGATACAACCCGATAGGAATGTGTTTTGATTCATCACAAAACTCAAAAACAAGGCTTTAGTAAAATACTTCAAAAAGTCATTCCATCAGTAATTTAATAGTTGAACTCGGTTCTTATATTTTCATTGAATTGTCGCTTCTTCTTTCTATTCTTTAGAATAAAATATTCAATTTCTTCTATTTTAATCAAAATGTGCTTATCTTTGAATAGTTTTTGGGGAATGAGCCTTTCAACAGCGGGAGTATTTATCGGATGGCTTACGGCTGTAATGGCCTTGCTGCAAACCATTTTCTTGGCTCAAATTGTTTTAAATTTAAATTATATTGTTTACCATATCACTCCCAACATTGCGGAATTCCTAGGAGAACTAAAATTTCAAAATACAAGACAGGAAACTATTGCTATAAGTAAGTATAAACCAAGAAAACTATAACGAAATGATTACAACACTTTATCTATTCTTGAAGTGATTACAATGGTAGTCTTGATACTTTTCGGAAAATGTTTCTTGGACTTCATCACATCGATCTGGCTGATACATGGAACTAAAGTGGTAAGTTTTAATAACATTTTATAATATATAACTGAAACAAAAAAAGTGGTATTAATTGTTCTTATTAAGGGCTCACAATTGATGATATTTCCATGGATAGTCAATGAAGCCATGTGGTTGATGGTAAAATTCAGTCTGAATTTAGTAATTTACTTTGGAATTTTTATCAAAAGCAACGAATTTCATATTTTGGCTGTGTCGATGCTTTTAATTTTCTTTGTTCTTAATTGTAAGTTTTTTATGAATATTTTTTGTATTTATTTACATAATTTTATTTGTTTATTTTTCAAGTGATCTCATATTGGATTTGGTTAGCTGTGTACTCTTATTTTCGACGTCTTAGCTTGACGCATTATAATGGTTTTGCATAAATAGCCGCATAAATATGTGTTATAAAATAAGAAATAGAAAAAAGGTGGTTTGTGTTCACATAAGTTTTTAAATTAATAAGACATTCTTGAAGTTTTATTCACTCTTCCTGTATTCGAAGGCGTTAATGATTTTACGGGACAAATCTTCTTTCATACACAAATCAGCTAGATTCACTTTCAAACTATCGGCACTTCTTACCAAGATTATGGAAACGCAGTACGGATTTCTTAGTAATAGTTGATGGTATATCTCATAGAAAAGTGGACATGTACATGTCTGTATTTGACAGTTCCTCCGAAGTTGGGTTCGATGGAAAACTTATGAACAATAGAATGCCACGTTCCAAAACTGTCGTGGAAGAAAGACAAGTGCAAAATCCTTTGATCAAACAAATGCAACGAAAACTATTTGGCATTATGCCGCTCATCCTCATACACGCTACGTTTTACCGGAGAGGGGTTATTGTGCAGGTTATCCTGCGCAGATATACGCATACCGTAGTGTGTGTGGGACAATCCAGTGTACCAAAGAAATCTTGAATTTGTTTCGCTATGGCATCGGGCGCAAGGGCAGCAGCACAACAGGCCTATCCAGCGACTTGACTTGTACAAAAATATTGATTTTCGAATTTGCTCGGGTCGCTTGCACAGGTTAAAAAACCATATACAGGTCGTTACCATATGCATTTTATATCTAAGCAGATATATCTCTCCGGTACACCGTAGCGTGTGTGGGCGGCATTAGACATGGAACAAACGAAAACCGGTAGACCTGCTGACTTTTTCAGAGGCTTACCCGGCACACAGGTGGAACTTTACGCCCAATGTACACGGGCAACTCAAAAAAAAAACTACACCGGTTGGCAACTCGGGTGCAGACCAGTTATGTACTCAGCAGTAACTTGACTCCACAAACTAGAAAACTTATTACCAATCAAAATCTCTAGTTAGTTCAATTTTCAGTGTTTTAGGACGTTTTTCAACTCCCCCACCAGCAACACGTTGGTCTGTTGTTCCCTCATCATCAGCAAAGTAGAAACTTAAATGACTAGTCAACCCGACACGCTAATCAACAGACGACTGGTTACAAATTTATTTTTGTGAATCGCAAACGAGTTGTCATCCAGTAGCGTCGTACGCATCGTCCCATTTGATTAAACAAAATATGACTCAAAGCAGACTAGTTGCCAATTCGCATCATCAAAAAAACGCGTTTTCGATAGCGTCTGTCAGGGATTTGGCACCTGCAAGACGTCTGTCACATACATTTTGCGAAAAATTTTAAGTGGTTTCCCAAAAGTCTAAAAACGTCAAAAAATCTCGATTTTGGCGACATCAATCTTTCAGGGGCTTGGCACCTGCTAGACGTCTGTCACAAACATTTAAGTAAGAAATTCTATTTTTTAGGCCTAAAAATAACGACACCTGCGGTGAAAAAAAGCTGGTTTTACTCGAAAATGTTATCAACGATTTTTATAGAGATTTTTAAGAGTGTTTTGGTAGATATTGGTTATCATTCTATCAAAAACTAGTTGGCCCAAAAAATCTATTAGGGTAGGTACTAGGTACATTGGATTTCTATTAAATTCTATATTTGAACATTTTTGAATTTTTGAATTTCCAATATTTTTAAAACTAATAAATAAATTTTATTTTAAATATTATCATCAGTTGTATATAAATAACCTCTAAAAAACTGTATACTAAAATCTAAAAAAGAATTTTTTTTGTCAAGGAACTAAAAATAAAAAAAAGGATTTTATCAAAACCGCTCTTACAATTTTTGAAATACTTTCTTTATAAATTCGTTATTACTTAAGACGCGTGATGGTGTACTCCATTTTTACTAAAAATCTCTATGTGTTGTGGTTTTCGAAGATCGAAAGCTTCTCCATGACCGTCAGTATGGCTTCCGCAGCAACCACCATTCCACTGGTGATCTGATGGCATATCTCACCGAACAGTGGAACAAATCTTTACATCGCTTTGGTGAAAGTAAGATTATTTCCAAGGCATTTGATAGAGTTTGGCATGAAGCTCTCTTATCGAAAATGCGTGCTTTTGGGATCGATAATACTCTTGTTCGTTGGATTAGAAGCTATCTTCTTAACCGTTCAATACAAGTTGTATTGGACGGATTCAAGTCTGATTCCCACAAAATAAATGCCGGTATGCCCCAGGGCTCTGTTCTGTCTCCGACTCTTTTCCTCATTTTTTTAAATTATCTTCTGTCTGTTATTTGTAATGCACTTAACTGTTTTGCTGACGACTCTACCCTCAGCTTTTCATATTCGTTCGATAATTCACGTCCTTCGCCTTCAGACGTACAACTGCAACGGTACCGTAGATTAGGCTCATTAAACTCCGATTTATACAGCATTGTCAAATGGGGTAGTAGGAATCGTGTGGAGTTTAATGCTTCGAAAACTCAAAGCTGTCTTCTGTAGTTAAAGCTAAACAAACCCCAAATGGCTTTGTCCATGAATGGCACTTACATCGAAGAAACTGAAAAGCTCTCAGTACTCGGTTTGTGTGTCAACGGAACGATGAATGCTGCTAAATGCTTAGGTTTTCTGTATCGGTGTAAGAAGTATTTTTCCCCTTTTGATCTGCCTACAATTTATACAGCGTTTATTCGACTTAAACTCGAGTAAAACTCCCACCTCTGGGCAGGTGCTTCGCAAACATCGCTTCACCTGCTTGATAGAATACAAAATCGAGCGTTAAGATTGATAGGAACTAGAACTGCCACTGAAACAATGGCCCCTCTCGAACACCGACGCAATGTGTCATGTCTTTCCGTATTTTATCGTTTCTTTTATAAAAAAATGTACACTCGAAATAGCCAGCTACATTCATCCCCTTAAAAGTTTCTCCCGTAATACTCGTCTCGCAAGGACTGCTCATCAGTTCACCCTTGAGCCCAATATAGGGATTCTTTTTTTAGCCCAACAACACGAATTTGGAATAGTTCACCCGGCGGGATTTTCCCTTGCCATTTTGATCTGCAAGCATTCAAAATAAATGTTAATCGACACCTCCTATCTTTCCCCTTCCAATCTTCCTAATGCCCACGCAGTGTGCTCTACATTAAAAGGGAAACAATTAATCCTTTGTGTGCGCGTTAATTATATAAAAAAAAATCACTTGTATCTGTCAAAAATCTCGCAATCCAATGTGATTAAGCATATAAGAGCGAGTACGTGCGAAGCAGTCGTACCCATTTTGTTTGTATTGTTATATTAATGTATAATATTTTTTTTTCTTGTAATGTTTCGTCATTCTTTTTTTGCATACAGTGCAAAACTCGGCCTTATCAAAGTTAAAAGTAAGTTAAATGATTTCAGAAAATTACAACCTTTTCAATGACTGTAAACTGAAATGAGCCACCAAACAAGCTGAGAAATTGATTCAGAAACAAACAAATTACATGGGATGTATCCGTTTAACGTTGTTCATTTAGTTGGATTCGTGTTCTTATAGAATATTCATATAATTTTAATCAAATTATTCAAAATCAAAAGCATGAATCTTCGTACAGCAGGAATCCTGATTGGTTGGCTCAGTTTAGTGTTTTCAATTCCATACACTTGGCTAGCAGTTGTAAGCGATTTGGATATCAATTTGGCACTAATATTCTCAAGATACATTTCAAAAACTTATGGTAAAAAAAAAACAGACAAGTGACGGGTTATGTTCAACAAGTTATAAAACTTAGTTATTTTGAAGCTGCAAATTAAATTAAATTGACTTTGTAGTTTTTTTGTGCGCTAAGTTATAATGCCCAATGAAACAACTATTTTCGGTATGTCAAGGACACCAAGTGTTTCGGTTGTTACAAGTCATTATTTCACGTTATTTCAATTCCGCACTTTCATCGATTTCTATATAAAAAAATTATAACTTGGTGAACAAAGCGGTCAAAATAATTGTGTTTTCATTAACCCCAGCTTTGTTTCTTTAGATATCGAATGGGTTGCCATCGTATATTATATTGTGATAATGATTTTCCTTTTAGAAATGATAACAGCAATTTTACTAATCAATGGAATAAAACGGGTGAGTTTAACATACATAAATGTATTCAAATATCAGCAAAGCATCTTAAATGTCTTGCTTAAATTCTAAAAACTTTGAAACAAAAAAGATGAAACGAAAATAAAATATTAAATACAATCAATTAAAATTATTACTTTTTCACTTACATCACAAAATAGAAATATTTGGAATTCTTAAACTTCTTGATATTTTTAAAATTGTTTAAACTTTAATTTTCCGTATATCTTTAGAAACGTTTCAATATTCTTGTCTATTTCATTTCTTCAGGAATCCCACTGCATGTTATTACCATGGCTGATCCAAAATTTCTTTTCATTGGTGGTAAAAATCCCACTGATTATACTTTTAGTTTTGAGTTTCTTACCTGAGGAAACTGATTACAGTTGTATATTCCCATTGGTTCCCATTACTGTTGCCGTGATAATGTTTGGTAAGTTTTATCTTAAATTAAAACATCTTAACACTATAACGTATTGATATTTTTTAAAGGACTTAACTTATTGAAATGGATGCCAGTTTTGTCGTTATATCAAAAGTTTCGTTCATCGGCGAGAAGTGGTCGTGACAATTATACTGGATCCAAACCAATAAATAATGTTCACTACTTTAGATATCCATCTACAAATGAACAACAATATCAATGTCCAATTTACTGGGAACTTGAAACAACTGTTTAGTGATTTAAAAAATATTTATTGACAAATAAAATAGAAACATAGTCACGCTTTTCAACGGACTTTGATAAAATCCTGTTTTTTATTTTTAGTTTTTTGAAATAATTTGTTTTTTACTTTTGGTATGCAGTTTTTTAGAGTTTATTAATATACATGTGATTATAAAATTAAAAATAGTTTTTTTGTGATTAGTTTTAAAAATATAGATTTTTCTAAAAAAAAAAAATTTTTTATTTATTTTTATTAGAAAAAAAAGTTATTGAAAATTTTGATATGCAGAATTAATATGGCTATCTAGATCTTCTCAAATACAAAATTTGACAGAAGTTCGTAGAGCCGTTAGCGAGCAAGCCACAAATTAAAAAAACCATCATATGAGAGGTCCCGTTAATACACTTTTCTCGTATATGTTGTTCTAATCAAACGATAGCCAATACCAACAAAAAACTTGTTAAAAATTTTCATCAAAATCATTGGAGCCGTTTTCAAGAAAAATAGTTTTTCTAAACGTTCGTATGGCAAGTACCGTTATTTATTTTAACCCTAAAAATAAAATTTCAATTTCCCCTCTGAGGAATCCCAAAAGATAAACACATACAGACAGACGGACATTTTTGCCAATAACTTGTGTAGGCTTCTATGATCGTAATGTCATGTTTGATTGTTATCTCAATTTTTTTTAAATTCACGAATCCTTAACTTGCCTTATAGTCCCTATAATCGCAAGTAAAATGGTCGAATTGAGTGAACTTTTGCTCGCTTTATGATATTTTACAGAAAGAGTACGTTTAATATACTGGCTAATTTTTATTCAACTATCTTTTAAAAGACTATAATCAGGGAGAGAAAATATTTTAAACTGATATATTAGGGTTTTTTTGAATAATGCACTTTTTGAGCTGTTTTTTTGCCCTAAAGAAAATGTTTTCAGAGTACCTTTCCAACTGTGTATAGCATTAGTTAGTTTGAGCAAAAAAAAATTCACGAAATTCGGGGCCTGGATTTTTGCTTACATTTCGGAAACTACGCGTGGTAGAGAAGTGATTTTTCTACATGTTTTTGTCCATATCTTCTTAAATAATGCACCTCTTGAGCTGTTTTTTTGCACCAAATTAAATGTTTTAAGAGTGCTTTTCCAACGGTGTATAGCATTAGTTAGTTCAAGCAAGAAAACAAATTATGAACTTAGGGGTCTGTTTTGTGCTTTTATCTCAAAAACTACACGTCGTAGAGAGGTAATTTTTCAACACGTTTTTGTCGATATCTTTTTGAATTCTTCATCTCTTAGTCTTAAAGAACAGAAAGAAAAAAGGTGTTTTTCTATACTGACATTAGCAAGTCCTTTGATAAATTTTCTAAATAGTCATCAATTGTTCCCAAATTTTACGCTGATGATGCCAAGTTTCTTAAAACAGAGTCTTCGATTGTTGAACTCTTCTCTCATTCAACTAGATCCCGACAGTTCCTGAGTGTGGTACCTAAAAACTTATTAGACCTAAATATTGCCAAAAGGCAATTAATCACTTTTTCACGTAAACGTTTGCAATCTTCTTCTTGATCAACCGATCCCTTCGCGACCTTGGTATATTAAGTGGTCAATAGCTTAATTTCTTGTCACAATTCGATAATATCAACTTGCAAATTGGCTTTGTAAAACGTTATCCAAAGAATTCTCCGACGCCTACATCAACCGATATCTTCACTTAACCTTTGAGGGTATTGCCTCCATCAAAATTACAGATTGCTTTTTTAAATATCAAATAGATGGTGATGTAAGGGAGAGCTTTGGATCGCAGCTTTGAACAAATAGAAGATTTATTCCATAAAAACCACAACACCACACTGAACGTGAAACTACTACCAAATGCCATGATATCCTACCCATTCCTTCGAACAAACAAGGATTACAATAATTGCCAATCTTTAAGCAGGCAGACAGTATAACTGACACCTCATTCTACTAGATAACTCAACCCCCACTCACTCCAGGCCCCATATCACCAGACGAGATCCTTAATAAATTTATCTTAAGGCACACAAAACTTAGCCTAGATTCTGCCAACTCCTCACAAATAACAATAAATTTCGATTTTGCCATCTTAAATACTTTATGAATTATTTCCTATCTTAATTCACAGAGCCGCATTCAAAAATACCAAAAACACCTTCGGTTAAAAAATATATGGGCGAAGGGGGCACAAACCCAATAAGACAATTCAAAAGAGGCGCAAATGCCACCCGAAAAGGGTAAACAAAAAGAAAGTAAAGAGTTTAATACCTCTATCCGCGTATTGCACTCCCGAAGGAAGAATTTCTTCTAACATTCTTCAACCCCCAACCATAAGCATTCATTGGGCTTTCCAGAAAAACTCTCAGAGCCTGGTTGAGATTTTTCGGCTTTGGCCATAAATCAATTCGTATTAGTTTTGATCTTACTGCTGCTGGCATAGAGACTTTTGTATCCTTTTCTAATGAGAATCATCGTCTTGGCTTGTTCGTCGTTATGTCTCCTCTTGTGTCCTTGTGGAAGCCTTTACCTCCGACTTCTGAGGATTCTTCTTATTTCTTTGGTGCGATATGCAAAAAGTCTTAAATCTGAACATCTTCGAAAAGGGAAAAATCTCTATGACAGTATTCCTGCGGCTGTGAGAACATCCCTCCAGCTCCACATACATACCTTCCCCCTGAGTTTGTCAGTAAATTTTAATCGAGGCTATGCCTTCATTTGCAATAATTCATTGTAATAATGATAACTCTATAAAACCTGTTAAGACAGAATTTTTTGGCCTGGTTTAGGGTGGTGAGGGCGTCTTAGGGCTGTTTTGCTTCCCATCCAACACTGAGCCTGTGCCTGTGCCAGATTTATGTGGAAGGAGAACCTTAAATGGCATTTTAGTCTTTGTATGGTAAAAGGTAAGATGCAAAGGATTTTCAGGCGGACTTTGGTTGGTTTTCCAGTTAAGCTGGTTGGTCGGTTGTTCTTCATCGCTTCTTCCAGAACTCTATTATATGGACTGGTGTGGCTTGATTTTTTTTTCTGGCTTGGACGAAGACGACGACGACGACCGACCATCAGGACGATGAATTATCACGACAAAGGGATTATCATTTTTACACTAACTCGGGCCGTTGCACCCTGGGGGGTGATTTAGTAATAAAGTTAACTCATGGGTATTGAAATGAATTATTAATAATAAACATTAACTTCTTTTTTGTTTGAAGTTTATATAAATCTTTGGGACTTAATAGCTTTTAAATTGGTTTAATTTACTAAATCAAAATGTGTGGGCTTTGAAAAGAAAGTAATTTTTAGTTCGATAGATTTTGTTGAAGTCTTTGAAGAACCGCTTGAGATGTAAGGTGGGCTTTTTTGGATAGTACTAGATAAACATTGTGGGTAAAATCCAAGAAATAGAGAGCGGGAGGAAGCGTGTTGAAAAAAAATTTCTGATGAACTTTGGATCAGGCAAAAAGGAAGGTGGTGGTTGGTGCTGTTTTTTTTTGAGAAGACAACTGACGTTTTTTCACTGATTGCTATAAACGCTCATCAGAAAGAAAATCAAACGAGAAAGAGAGGGGGAGGAGTGTTACCACTAAGGCACTACCCCTTGCATCCAGGTGGCAGCGGAAGAATTCTCTAGATAGAATCAACGGTGGCGTCTACAGTTCCAGTCAGGCTCAACTACTTAGTGAACATCTTCTATGAGCTACAACGAAGTTTTTAGAGCCTTAGTCTATAAGCAGTGGTATATCTGGCTCTTCGTGCTTGGAAACATAGTCCTCAAGTTTGGGGTTGTGCTGTCCGTGCGTAACTTCCCGGCCAAAGAAAAAACCATTGGTTGCGAAGCAATCACCAGCCTCGGATATGGACGGTTTCACTGATTACGACCCCTGCAAACGAAATAAGGACAACGAACTTCGGATATGTACGTGGAATGTTAGGTGCCTTAACAAACCACGCGCAGCCGAAAAAAAAGCAGAGGCAGATGTTGGAAAATGCAGCTCGCACGACACCACCTCCGATGACGGATTCAGGCTAATTGACTTTGCTCCGGGGCAACTGTCAAACAGATTGATCACATTGCGATCGATGCAAGGCACTTCTCCAGTATCATGGATTTCTGAACATTCCGAGGGGCAAACATTGATTCAGACTATTACCTCATTGTAGCCAAGGTACGGCTGAGGATAACGCCAATAAGAGGTAACACTGTGAGGAAGTTTAACGTCGGACGTCCATCACAAGAAATCTCCAGGCCCTTTTCCGATCGAGTATCTAATAATCTCTAAAGGAATCCTTTACCGCCAGCATCAATTATTAAGAACCAGTAGCAACATTGTCATAATTCTATCAGCGAAGCCGCCTCTGAAATTTTACACGGCTACGGTTTTATATGTCCACCACAACGAAAACTCTGGTTTGATGATGAGTGTCTGCAAGCAAATTGGAAAGGAGGAACAACGGATTCTCAGAAAAAAAAATGATCATGAAGCGTGCTATCGAGGAAACGGAGATCTTTTATTACCTGATAGGTTCATATCAGTGCGGTTTGCGGCCAGGAAAGTCCACTATCGCCCAAATATTCACATTACGGCAGATTTCGGAACAAACCCCAGAACTTCAAATCGATATCCACAGCCCTTTCATCGATTTCAAAGCCGCGTACGACAGCATTTTTCCGCATGTGAGTATTGAGTCGGAAGCAGCGAAGATGGGCTTAGCAGTCAGGGAGGGCAAAACCAAGTATATGCTAGCATCAAGAAGAGACACCCAACATCAACGTCTTGGACAAAACATCACGATAGACAGCTATAACTTTGAGGTAGTTAGGGACTTTTTCTACCTGGGTTCCGCAATTAACTGAGACAACAACACCAGTGCTGAGATCAAACGAAGAATAACTCTTGGCAATCGCTGCTTCTTCGGGTTTAGAAGGCAATACCGTAGCAAAACGGGGGGCAACACAATTGTCCCTTTATAAGACCCCATCATCCTAGTCCAGCTTTATATCACAGACGCATGGACGTTGTAAAAATTGCATGAGGAATAAGGAGATTGCTTCGAGAGAAAGATTCTGCGGATGATTTTTGGTCCCGTATGCATTAACGGAGAGTAGAGGAGAAGATACGACAAGGAACTTTACCGACTGTACAGCGACACTGACCTAGCCAAAAGAGTAAAAATTCAACGTCTCAGATGGCTGGGTCTAATAGAGCGGATGTAGATCAATTTTCCGGCCCGAAAAATCTTCGATTCTCTCCCAGAGGCACGGTGCAGCAGAGGAAGACTGAGACTCAAGTCTAAAGTGAAAGAGGACCTCGAGGGGACTTCACGTGCAAAACTGGGGCAGATAGCTAGGATAGAGCTTGTTGGTTGAGGCCCAGTTCCACCCCGGACATTAGCGCCACCTGCATTCATTGGCATTTGGCAATGTTTAGCTCTTAGCAGTTTTCTGGGTCAACGTAAACATGGGGATTATGAAAGAGGAGAATATGCTTCTCAAGTTTGGCGCCCATACCACCACGTCCATATTTCGAGAATAGAAAGCATTCAAAAATGATTTCTTCTTGTCGCTCTTCGCGGCCTTCAATGGCAAGATCCTTTTATTCTGCCTCCATATCATGCCCGTCTCCAACTTATTTATCTGAGAACTCTAGATGTACGAAGATTGGTTGCCGATATTCTTTTCATTCACCGACTTTTTTCTGGTTCCGTTGACTGCCCTTCATTATATAATTCCATTTTTTTTAACACTAACCCCCGCAATCTCAGAAATCCTAGACTTTTCTATATACCCTCCCACCGTACCTCATATGGCTCCAATGAACCTCTTACACGTATGCTGCGAAATGTTAATTCGGTAGCTGAATATTTTGACCTAAATATTAATCTAAAGTTACGCCTCAACAATTGTCCCAACCTTCCCATTTAGATTTAATTAGTCTTAAGTTAGTTTTAGTTTTGTAGCTTGAAATAAGCCAAATAAATGGGGGTGCTGCCCCACCAAAATTACTAACACTGAAATGGTGCCTTATGCCTTTGATGAAAATTGATGGTGTCGGTCAGCCATCAAGATGAATGGAAAAATTGTTGTACGAGACGCAGACCGGATCCCGGTTGTTGCACCGCAGATGATGAGTTGTACTGAAACCTCAATTCTTCATTAGAAGCTATTAGAAGCAATAAAAGGATTCCAAGACGAAGAACCAAGAACGTTTTTCGCATTCGAACATCAAAACTAGCGTTACTTTAATTTTTATTTAAAACAATAAATAATTTTAAGCAATCGGTCCTCTAGCATGGTTCGATGGCCAAATATTTGACATTTTTTTTTCATTTCCTCGCCCTTAATTCTACCAAAAATTAAGTTTTCTAAACGATGCCATTAAATTTTTATATTCCAAGCAAGTTCCCACTTCATTATCCGGCCACCCCATCTCACCAGCTAACAGCGGATAAGAGTGCAACAGTTTGTCTCCTCTACGTCATTTTATATCATACGAGACAGATTGTAATCTAAGGTGTCGACGTTCCTTCTCCATTTAAATCCTTTACGGTTTGTCGACGTTTGATTTTCCGCTTTTCCTCCAGCTGTCTAACAGATTTATTTTTCACTCTCGCACGCATCCTGCTCACTTCAGCTCTTCGCCTTTATCCACACTGAGCAGAGCACACATCCATCGTTGTCTGCCCCAAAATACTGTACTCCTTAAAAACCACCTCCTCGCACCCTGGAGGTCGCACTTCATAGTAAAAACCTCAACATTAACCTTAGTGTCTTTCTCAGAAAACGAACTTCACCCCTTCGACATAATCATCAACCCTTCTTTGCCATGCAGTTGTCAACATTCGCATATGAGTCGTCAGAGTCAGAGTCTCAGAGGAGTATAAAAGCTACCATCCTGAACCCAAAGCAAGGACGACGATATAGAATGGATGGATGCAAGAAGGAAAACTTACGCATCATCAACAAAAACCAATGAAAACATCCCCGCAATTCCTATTGATTTCGTCTTAATTTTTGAGTTTTATTCTTGAACCGTTTGGAACCCTGCTTAATGTTTTTTTTTTTTTATTTTTGAAAGACGAGGGAGGTTGATGGTAATGGAAAGTGGAGAAAGTCAAAATCCTAATGCTGTGTTGTCACAATGAGGGAAGAGAAGAAGACAAGGATGATGAGCACAAAGTTAGCATGGAATATGGATAACAAGACAAGATGACGACAATACTCACTCGCTCGTCCTGGTTTCTGCTGCTCAGTAAGGTTAAATTTCCGATGACATCCTTTCAGGATTGACTGGGAGCTGTCAATGCGGCTCTGTATCATTTGGTTCGTCGTTTTATCCTTTATCATTTTTCTATTTTGCTGATCAGACAAGCTTTGTGTGTCGCGGAGTCCATAAAGTAAATGAATTAATTGAAGGAAACTATACAAGCAAATCCGCGTTAATAAAGTTGCTGCCTGGAAGGACGCCAAACGTCGAACGATTTAATTAGCAGAATGGTGATGGGAACTCCCACAGATGAGCCGCACAGAAAAAAAGAATAACACGCGCCAATTACACACTTAAAAGGGAAATTAAATCCAGCGATTTGAATGGAAGTCCTTAGGGATTTTCTTAATTTTTTTTTTATTCTTTTGATTTGGTTTTTGTATTTTGAAGAAAATCCCGGTGATTGTGGTAAATTTTTTTTGCTGTGGCCACTTCTTTGGCTAAGCCGATTGAAGTCGATTGATTTGAATGCGGTACTTACTGGCCCAAGGATATGCTAATTATGAGAAAGTACTCTGGAATTAGCGTCGTGCGTTTTAGGTGAAATTAAGTGAATCTGATGGATTTTTTTAAGGATTTTCCTTCGATAAGCTGTAGACTTCTTTTATGGTGTAGATAGGTGAATTTTAAAGTTGGTTTTAAGTCAAAGCATGCTCTTATTCTATAATATGGTGAAATGGAAAAATATTAACATATTTTTAGGCGCAAAAAGAAATAAACAACTCAAACCTGGTCATGTTGCGGTTTGTATTCTCTGCCCAATTCCACCCAAGGAATTGTTTCCCAGTATCCTCGCACTGAAATCTTTATAACGGGTGATTTCAAAGCTTGTCTTCAATAACACTCCATTTGAAAGTATGAGAAAGCTAACCTTTTTCGTAGGCCATCGCCGCCAGTTATTCTGAAGGGTATTTCAATAGCGACTTCCGAACTTTGACAGTTGATAGCGGTCATCTGGTTGAAGCGTCATCTATCAAATCTGCTCTCATTTTTACAGTTTAGCGTTTACCAACACGTACAAATGATAAAATTGTTTTTTTCAAAATGGGTTTTCTGTTCGGACAACATTCCACGCGTTTCGCCCATTGTACGGTCGCCATAATGATCTTCAGCGATTAGGCCCATTTCTGGATGAATGGGTACTTGAACAAACAAACTTTTCGAATTTGGGATGATACCAATTCACATGAGTTCCAAGAGCTTTCAATGGTCGATGATTACCAACTTCTTTTGGGCGAAATTGGATGATACGGCCACCAACGGCATCTGGTTTCATCAGGACGGCGCCACGTGCTACACAGATCATGCCACATTGGACATTATGCACGAGCGATTTGAGGGCATGGTCATCTCACGTGGAGGTGATGTAAACTGGAAACCGAGATCGTGTGACTCCATTAGACTTTTTCTTGTGAGATTTATAAAGTCGCGGGTCTGTACGAATAGGGCACAAGCCACAGCGGCCTTTAAAGCCAACAAACGCGGTGGACATTTAAATGATATTATATTTCATAATATAATGGCATCAATAGGCTTTTCAAACGAATTAAGAAATTTGATGATATCTCACACAAACTTTGTTTTATCAAAATTTAAAATTAGGAAGCGCTTAATCAAAGACCCTTTATATGGTGCAAGAAAATGCTGATGTACCCCAGGGATCTGTTCTGTCTCCGGCTCTGTTTCTCATTTTTTTATAATTTGATCTCTTGGTTGAAACCTTTAATCCACTTAACTGTTTCGCTGACGACAGTACACTTAGGTTTTCATAACCGTTTTTGCAGACACGACCCTGCTCTTCGTATGTAGAGGGCGAAGACGAAAGTTAGAAACTCCAAGTCTTGCAAATATTCTTAATACAATAACAACAGAAAACAAATGAAATAAAGCCCATATAAAAACGCTGTCAAAAAAAATGTTCCCATTTTGTTCACAGAAAAGCTCTTTTACATTTAATCTTCTTTGGACCAACAAACAGTAAAAATCTAAGTCTGCTTCAGTATTGCTTATACCGAAGTCCATATACCCAACTCACATTGCATTACATAGTACATTTATTTTGGCACACAGTGCATCATAAACCGGCAACCCCTATATCTAAGTGGGCCACATGGAATCTTTTCCTTAATTATACAACCCCGGTAATAAATAATAATTAAGAAACTCTGTTAAGACCCCTCAACCCTCGCAATTGCAACGTTCTATTTGGGATAAGGTACGTGTAAAACTTTTCTTTAGCTCACTTCCAGTCCCGCGCTATGGGCTTAAGTCAGGACCATGTGTGCACGTCCCCGATTGCTTTCCTTAGCCAAATCTCTGCCAAGATGTATCACCTCCTCCTCCCCCAAAACTATACAATATAATACGCAAAAATGATATACACAGCACATCCCACCTTCTTCTGCTAGCCATACCACAACTTTCACCCATAATTCTTAAACAAGGGATGAGTTGAAGCGTTTTGTTGGAAACCCAGCATGCGTCGTCGTTGTCGCCATATACTCTAACTAACGGTTGCACACAAGACGCATGGTTGGTAATGAAGAATAAATAATCGCTGTTGCTACCGCGAGTTTCCAGCAAAGCAGAAGAATTTGCGAGCTGGCTGCTTTTGGGCCTAAGCCTTTGGTTCAATGAAATTACGCGCTAGGCTATAATTCTTCTCCACTGCCAGGGACTTAAGTGGAAGTCGCCAAGACTGGTCCTTTCAAAATAAATAAAACATAATTCTGCGTTCGAAGAAGGAGGCTAGCTATGGATTGGAAAAATGAAGGACATTAGCTAGTAGTGGAAGGTACAAAAGGGTGGGTGTCTAGGCTTGGAAAGAATTATTATCATTTGATGATACTCGAACGCGGGATCCCATAGACAAAGAAGGGTCTTGGATTTGTGATACTATGTGTGATATCAGCAGGAAGTGTGTTTGCTTCCAGAAATTACGAAAGAAACGTGAGCTAACGGCTTAAGCCTGTGTGTGCAATAATTAAGAGAAAATATTTATAATATCCTTGTTAATCCTCACACAGGAACGAGAAGCATTTAACTATGATATATGGTGGTCAACAGGACGAGGGGAAAAATTGGTTGTTCATTTATGAAAATGGTGTCATTCAGAAGCTGTTAAAATAAAATCGTTGCTGTGTGTGATTTCAATAAATAATAATGTTATGTAAATAAGTGGTCCTAGGCAGAGTTACCGCGGGGACACATTTGAGTCAAAAGGGACTCATTTTTTTAGCTTGACTCAGGGACTCATCTCGTTTTTTTTGAGTAAAAATAAAAACTTAACATAATATGGTAAAATCAATTTGCAATTTCAAATATTTTTATATCAATTCATTAATCAATTTTTTAGGACTCCTAAGTGAAAGCCATGAGAAACAGCTGCCTTATAATCTCCTTAGATATATCAACAATTTAATTTTGAGTTATTTAAATAAGAAGAACACATTTTTTTTCTGGATGAATAATATATGCCTCATTTGTTGATGTTACTCCAGTAAGCGTTTTTTTTTTATAATTTGTACAAGGGATTTCAGTGTCAGTGATGTAAGTACACTGGGGGGGCGTGATTGGGAAAAAAAGAGGAAAGGGCTTAAAAAGAAATGTTGATGCACATTAGTTTCAACATTCTGAACATCAAAAGGAAAAGGGAAAATAAAGTTTGGCAAAACATTCCTCATTCGACTTGTACGGCTGAAAAACGAATCTCTGTTTTTAATCTGGTTCGAGGGTAAATTTGTGGGCGTTCTTGGTAGCGCGAATATTACGGTGAACTGGGAACTGGCTATTTCTCTAGAACATTGGCCGTAGAAATAACGGAAGAAAGGACAGAGACTTAAAACAATCCTTGTTCGTGTTTGTTACAACTCCTTATTTCTGCAAATGTCTCTTAACGTGTTAACGTAAGGAGGCATTACACCTTGAAATAAACCATGTTAAGGTTTAAAAGTTTTCAACATATTGTGGACATAATTTCTAATTCCTAAAAGTATAATAATAAAATGTTAATGTAATTAATGTAGGTTTAAATTGTTTTTTGTTTATTTTTGTTGTTAAATTTCATCAAACCATGGACGAAATGTCGTAAGAGAGAAAAAACTTTGTTTTATTTTCCAACGCATAAATGACCTAAAGCCCATCGAAAAATAACCAAAAATATTTAAACAAAACAAAAGGGTCACATATAAACTACAAACTACAAAAGAATACTATTTACTACCATTACTATCGAAGAAGATTCAGTAAAACGTCGTAAAGAAACTATTGAGAACATCTCATCTGGTCTTCTTGTAATTGTCATAAAAGCTCCTTGAATTTTTACTTGCGATTATAACAGTACCTGACATATAACTGTTAAATAAAAGCTTATTTTTCTCGGAAACGGCTCCAAGAATTTTTATAAAAACAATTCAGTGTCCTCTTGTAGGTGTGGATCATATTTTGGTAAAAAAAATTAAATGGTGGGCTAAAAATGGTACCTCCCATAGGAACGGTTTTTTTTCTTCGACTTTCTCGAAAACTGGCCAACCGATTTCAATCAAAATTGATATTCAGGAATTAGTTGGTAGCCTAAGTAATTGTATTGTAAAATATTTTCGAAAACTTTTTTTTTTGTGTATTCAATAATTTTCTTAATTTTTTTTTTCAAAATCAATATTTTGAAAACTTGTAGATAGATTTTTTTTAATTTCGTTTATAATTTTTTTGCTTAAGTTTGCATTCTTAAATAGTTTTTTTTTAATTTTTGAAAAAAAGTTATTTAAACAAAATCTTTTTATTTAAAAACCGCTCCTATGATTTTGAGAAAAAATAACCTATTTTACATATTTTAAACCCACAAAATGTTGTTTAAATTTTTCCGTACTTTTTTCAAACAATCAAATGTGAGAAAATCGAAAGATGTGACCGCACGTTCTTATGTATGTACGATAAGAGCAAGTATGTACGATCCAGTTTTGCAGTTTATTTATATTTAGTTTATTGAGTTTTTGAAATGTTGGTATGCAGTTTTTTAAAGTTTATTAATGTACATGTGACTATAAAATTTAAAATATTTTTTTATTAGTTCTAAAAATCTTAATAAAAAAAAAAATCAAAAAATTAATTTTAATTAGAAAAAAGTTATTCAAAATTTTGATATGCAGATCTTCTCAAATATAAAATTTGACAGAAATCCAAAGAGCCGTTACCGAGAAAGCTTAAAATTAAAAAAAACCGTTAGATTTATGACAGGTACCGTTATAAGACTTTTCCCGTAAATTTGGTTCTAATTAAATAATAGCTAGTACCAACATAAAAACTCGATCACTTTTCTAGGCTTCTCTATGATCATAATGTCATGTTTGATTGTTAGAGTAGGTACAAAAACCCTGGATCTTCCTTCTTCCAGTGCTTTTCTTAGTGCGATTGGCGAGGAAAGATAAAATCGAGCTCTTTATTTGGACGGCTGTGTGCAAGTCTTTTGGGTGAAAGCTTGGCAGTTTTGTCACTCGGCCTGATCTTATGTGGATTGGAAGCGTAGCTGATTTTACATTTAAAACTTATTTTAAAGATAATAAATAAAATTAATGTCAGATCAATGGTCAAACAGTATAGTATTTTCACTTATTTTATGCTTTTATTATTGAAACAATCTTTCCGAAGAATTTTGAGATTGACCTGCTGATCCCCATAAAGAAATCTTCATTATAATTATCTTGATGACATTTTTTGTTCAAACAAAAAATACAAAAAGCAAAAAAAAAACTCATTTGGCATAAGCAAATTAACACAATACTTACATCTGGGAGCGATAAAAAGTTACAAATTTACTTCACTGCATCTTTGCTATCTATAGCACAGGAAGTCATTTTTCGCATCCAAAAAAAGGTGTCCTTGACAGCTATACTATATTAAACTGCAAACAGTTTCCATAAACTTGTGTCTCCATCGCAAGGCGTCTGGAGTATAACAAATGAACTTCTATAATTTAGTACAGTAGTAGATAATTTTTGTAGAAATAATGCAGAGTGACAAAGACAGGGGAGAGATGTCCCACAACAAATCAAGTCATAGAAATTAGTGAATTCCAATCAAACGAATCTACAATAAAAAGGTATTACCCCCTCCTTTGCCAAATCTTCCTCTAAAACTGATATTATGTGTCATCATTTCACTTTAGCCATCAGTCCTTCCGGCATCCTTGGCGACGCATCCACAAAATTATAACCTTTAGATTAGAAATTATTATTATTATCATTGCACACTGTCCCGCATCATCAGCCGTCAACATTTTTGTTGGTCAATGCAAAAGGTGTGGAACTAAAAGCCTTCATAATGACTAGCTGATGCTCTCTAGACAAACCGGATTTAGAAAACGTCAACATTTTGGACAGCAAAAGGCATTCTCATCTCCACCTTTGAAAAAGTCTCCTCAACTTGGCTGTGGAAAACTGCCGACCAACATTAAGATAAGAAATTCCACTTCCGACAGTTTTTCAATTAAACTGTGTATCTGTATCTCTCTGGAATCGAGTAGCAAAGTATTTATTTCGAATTGCCGTACAGATAAAGAGTGAGATGAGATCCTTTTTATTTCATTTTTTTTCTTTATGTCCTCTCCACATCCTAGTCGTTTTCCAGGACAATAAAAAATCTCAACTCGAAGGGTGAGAGATCTGGAGTTTTTTTTCTTTTGGGGGTATAAGGCTTATGGTAATGGTTGTGGGTGCGTTGCCATCACCAAGGAACAGCATATCCTTGCGGGTTTTTGGAATGTATAATGATATGCAAAATGAAGAAAACGATTTGTTGCTTATCTGGATGCGATTCGTCAAAATTCCATGCCATTTGCGGGTTTTTTATGTGTTCCTCTCGAGGACATGAGTGTATACACTAATTTTTGGCGGTTATGGAGCAGGATTCAGCGTTTCTTATCGGAGGTCTTATAATACACATTTATTCTTTTTATTGTCCTTGCTGTTGTATATCTGCCGCCTTCTATTGTATAATTGAATAAGTTGAATGTGAGTTGGGTATACTTATTTATAGAATAAAGGACACCCTAAGGACGCCTCCCCACCCATTCCATTCATTGAACAAAAGTCAAATAGAAAATATCCATTCCAGCTGAATTCATTTGCTAATACGAACATTCTGCAGAATGTCCTTTTTAACGTACACAAACACAAATCAAAGTGAAAATAATTTTTGCTCATTTAATTGGATACAAACAACATACAGAATGATGTCAAAGACGGTTTTTTGGGGAAATGCATTCACCTCGCCCCCAATCTGTTGGCGATTTTGTTTCTGCACCAAGTAGAAGATCCTTTGCACTGACATAGAATAGCAGGAAGAAAGTTTTTCTTTTGCTCAGGGTCCATTAAACTTTGCCTTCCTCTTCTAGCGAACGGCCCTACTCTACCGACGCCTAATGCCCGTATACTATAAATATGAGGCAATTATTGCACAGTTGAAGAAGGGAGATTTTGTTCTTAAGTAGAAGTAATTTCCTTTAATAAATTGGAATATCCTTTTTATATGCGGTCAGAGATGAAATGCCACCACCACGACCAGCCCCGGCATCAGCAACATCATCATTATCATCATCAAGGACAAGAGCGGCGGGATGGGTAGCAACTATAGCTATGTGGAGATTGGAGAAAGTCGTGTCCTTTTGAGACAAACAGTTGATATGTGTGTCTTTGATGATTGAGGTTCGGGGGGGTTGGAAAAGCCATCAGGATCTCTTCCATTTGTTTGTCTTCAGCTCAATTTCTAATTTGATGTTAAAGATGAAGTTTATTAATTAGTGACGCGTATATCAATTAAATGATTACCAAATTAGTCACATGAAATTGCAGATGAATTTTGTGAACTCTAAGAAGTATCAATGAAAATGAATCGCAAGGCCTTCGCTGGGGTTTTATATGGTTTTCATTTAATTAGGCGAAATGGTTTTAGTAATTTGCTTTATTTTTCTTTTTTTGTATAGAAATTGATGTTTAATGTTTTATTTAAATTCGGCGTTAATGAATTCTAGCTAAAAATAATATATTTTCTACAGTGTTTTATATGCTTACATTAATAAACTTTTATTTTTAAACTTAAAAAAATATTTGTGGCAGCCTATATATCAATAGCTTTAGTTATAAAAATTAATTGCACGACTGGATCGCACATACTTGCTCATATGTGCGGTCACATTGTCACATTTTTGTGACTTTTGATTATTCGAATAAAATAATTTAAACGCCATTTTATTTATTTAGGAAATGTAAAAAAGTGTGAATTCTTTTTTTCAAAATTGTAGGGGCCGTTCTTAAATAAAACGTTTTTTTAACAACTATTTTTAATAAAATAAAAAAAATAATTCAAGAATACAAACTTAAGCACAAAAATAACGTACATTTAAAAACAATTTTTTTTAAAAAAATTCACATACTCGTTTTCAAAATATTGATTTTTCAAAAAAAAAAATGTTTAATTATTAAAAATACAAAATAAAAGTTTTCGAAAAAAAATACAGCATACATCTTCTTCAATATCAATTTTGGTTGTAATCGGATCATTAGCTTTCGAGAAAGTCGAAGAAAAAAAACCGGTCCTATGGGAGGTACCGTTTTTAGCCCACCATATTAATTTTTTTTTTCATCAAAATATAATACATTCCTACAGTAGTACACTGATTTTTTTTATAAAAATTCTTGGAGCCGTTTCCGAGAAAAATAAGCTTTTACATAACGGTTATATGACATGTACCGTTAATTTCTGAAAAAAATTGAAAAAACTCCACTGTCGAATATCAAAATAACCTCAAGTTCTAAATTTGAAGACGATTGGCCCAACGGTTTAGGCTGCATTGAAAAATACATCTGTACAGAGAGACAGACAGACAGACAGACAGACGGACAGAATTTTGCCAGTAACTCAAATATGTTTCTCTATCATCGTAATGTTATGTTTGATTGTTATCTCAAAAATTTTAATCTGCACGAATGCATAGCTTGCATTATAGTACCTATAATCGCAAGTAAAAAGTTTGATGTGAAAAAGTTGTGGGGATAAATTATGACAAACAAATTGTTTACTCTTTAGAGCATTCGTACAATAGCAAGCGTTCTCAAGGATAGAGAAAGAGAGCCATGAAATTTGTATTGTAAATTTCTAAGCCTGGAAGGAAATGTTAAAAAACGGCCCAACTTTATTAATTTCGAGGGTGCGGGTAGGAAAACCTTTATGTCGAATTCGTTTTTAATTTTCAGATTTGATCTCATATTTCAGATTTTTCTTGTAAAAACGAACATGAAATGAGATTGATATTTTTTTTGTAGTTATGTGAGTGCTTTGGCAACATGTTGTCGTGACTTTTGACAGTCTAAACGGAAATGTAAACAAACAGAAAACAAGTTACAGGTATAAAACAAAATGGTTTCTATAAAATTGATAAAAATATATCAATATGAACATTGGAGCAAATTGTTTAACGATTATTATGTAGTGACAATGAGAACGATGTGACCATTTCATTAATAAAACGGATCAGCAGTATAATTTTGGAAAACGGACACATCTCAATGAAATAATTCCTTTGCTTCCAACAATTTGCTTGTGAAACTCACCAAATATCACTATCGGAAGACGACGACGACTTTTTCAATATTTTTTTAGTTAGTATATAAAATAGGTTTAATATTATGCAATATAACGATTTTGCACAAAACATATTTGAAGCTCTTGCGCCTTTTGTTTATTGTTTTATTGTTCCTTCCTTTAATTTTTTTTTTATTATTGGTTGAAGGTTTCTGTATAAATGGTAGCATGTTGCACATACCTGCAGGTAGTTCGTAGAACAAAGTTTTAAATAAAGGTGTCATAAGCCAATAATTTGTTGTTTTCACTTTTAAAAATTGATTTTCATGTATATTTTTATCATAATATTATTTTGTAAATTAGTTATATTTATTTTAGTATCTAGTTTTTTTTTTATTTTTACCATATTTTTTATTGAAATTCTGAATAAGAAAACATTTCTTATACTCAAAACAAAAACTGGGAAGTGATACTTTAAATATCAATAGTCATTTCCCAATTTACTGAAAAATAATAAATGCACACTCCTCACGTACTCTCTTTATATGTTTTTTTTTTCATGTTTTTTACATCTGGTAACGCCGAAACTTTACCAGTTCTATATCTAATCGACCGATCATTAACAACAAAATTGCTCATTCTGCGTGCGTGGATCCCTCAATCAAATCGCAAGCAAGCACGCAAGGGTGGTTACACGCAGTTTCTTTTTTTCGTGTATACGATAAAGAATTAATGGAAATAATAAATAAATAATGAGAAAACATGCGCAGAAAATGACAAGTGTTTTGAAACGGGCTATACACAAATCCGCTGCTGGTATATCCCCATTCTTCTGAAGGGTCTTCTTCTATGCTGGAAAAGCCACTGCGTAAATTTTTCATCGCTTCTACGCTTCTGGAATTACTTACTTACTTAGGGGCCGCTACAGTTCGGGACGAACCTGGGCCTCAACCAACATGCCTCTCCAGCCAGCTCAGTCTTTGGCAAGCTGCCTCCAGTTTTCCACTCCAAGTTGGTTGAGGTCGTCCTCTACTTGAGCGCGCCACCTGAGGCGAGGTCTTCCTTGACTGCGTCTACCCTCTGGGATGGAATCGAAGATCCTGCGAGCCGGAGCATTGTGGTCCATTCGCTCTACATGACCTAGCTATCTTAAACGTGATATGCGTATTTTTTGACCAGGTCAATGTCGCTGTACAGCTCGTATAGTTCTTGGTTGAACCTTCGCCTCCAAAGCCCGTTAACGCAGATAGGACCAAAAATCTTCCGAAGAATCTTACGCTCGAAACGACTAGGGATATCTTCATCTGCTTTAGATAGAGTCCATGCCTCTGCGCCTGGGATGATAAAGGTCTTATACAGAGTCTCCTTTGTCTTTCGAGAGAGGGCTTTGCTACTCAATTGCCTTCCTAGCCCATAGAAACAGTGATTGGCAAGAGTAATTCTTCGCTTTATTTCTGACGAGATGTTGTTGTCAGATGTTATAGCGGATCCGCTTCTGGAATTAACTATACCAAAAAAATGGAAAACAGCATTTGGACAACCTGTCCATAAGAAAGGTGACTCCCATTTCCTACTGTCCCATATCAATTAAGTCTGTTTAATATAAGTTCATGGAAACACTGACTAAACGTTTGCTTAAGAATATCTCGAAGAACGAAAGCGTCTTCTTGGCCGGCAGTATTGCGACATATCTCACCAAACAGTAGAACAAATATTTACAGCGTTAAGCTTATTACGCTTGATATTTCGAAGGCATTTAACGCAGGGTTAGGCATTAAGCTATCTTATCGAAAATTCGTGCATTTGGCATCTTGTTAGTTGAATTAGAAGCTAGCTTCTGGACCTTTCAATACAAGTCGTTTTGGAACGTTTCAAGTCTGATTCTCACCAAAAAATGATGTTATATGAATTTCTTCCCCATTTTTATGAATGATTTTCTGTCTGTCACTTCTAATCGACTAAACTGTAAAGATTGATAAGAAATAGAAATGTCTCTGAAACAATTTACACTCTCGAACACCGTTTCTTTAATAAAAAAAATGTTCACTCGAGGCAGCTGAATTCCTCCCCTTAAAAAATTCAACAGTAATACTCGTCTCGCAAAAAATGTTCATTAGTTCACGCTTGAGCCTATCTTCAAACGTATTGTGAGATACAGAGGTTCTTTTTTGAGCTAAACAACACGAATTTGGAATAGTCTACGCGGCAAGATTTTCTCTTGCCATTTCTTTTTAAAATCACTCAAAACTAAAGTTAATCGTCACCTTCCATCCTAACCTCACTCATTTTCTAATGCACGCGCAGTGTGTTTTAACTTTAAAAGGGCAAGATATAATCCTTTGCGCGAGCGTTCTTAATAAAAAATACTTGCCCATGTAGTTCTTACAGAGTGAGAAAACTAAATTCTTCATTTATGATGGGATTTCAGTGATTAATGAAATTCAAGGCTAATGATTGTCTTTTTTTTTCAAATATCAACTTAATTAATGCCCATCATTAATCATCTATCATAATTCTATACCTTAGATCAGTAATGTTAAGTAGCTTCGCGGCTTAAGAACCTCAGAAATAATGAGAATCTGCTAAAAAAAAACCAAAGTCAATCGTTCATCAAATTTTAACGTTTCCTGCACACTTTAACCAAGACATTTGTTCAGTTTTCAAAATATGTTCCTTAATGTTATTTCGATAAGGATCAACAATTTTTTGTCCTTATTATGGGAGCCAGGATTCATTTAATGACAATTTATAGCATACACCAATGCTCGAGGTGTCATTTCGTTTTATCAATCAACGCTCCTCAGCTCTTCATACAATCATTTATCCTTTTGAAAATTCAACCCCATTTGAATTTTTTTTTAAATACAAACCACACAAACCTCAAAAACCTCCAACAATTGATAAATCTTTATGACATTTCTCTGGATGATGACGCCGTTTTGCATTGATATTCAAATTGAAATATTGTGCATATTTTATTGCCAATCCCATCCCCTTCCCCAGAACACCCTTTGCAATTGCTCTGGAACACCCTTAAGCGTGAAAAATAAAAAACATGCTTTCTAGCAGTATATTCGAGGAATCAACTTCCGGAATGAATTCACTCTGTGATGTCGTCAAAAGTCTCTTTTTCTTTGAAGATCCTTGTAAGGACACAGATAAACACTATGACAGGGACCAATGTTTTTTTTTTTTTACTTTTTGTGTTACCTTGTTCTTGTGACACCCCATTGTTGTGGGAGTGTAATCGAGCAGGACACATTTCTTTCTCCAGTCTCATTGTTGAATTCATTTTATATTTTTGCTGCCTGTTTGATTTCTCAGGATTCTTTTTTTTTTCTTTTTGGTAACCAAGAAGAAAGAACTTAATTTCCTGTTTCGCCTGTTCAAAACTCCAAGAAGACGGTTTTTTCTCATTGCCAACAACGCTCCCAAAAGATTTTCGATGGCAAATCAATTGCAAGGACAATGTTCTCCTTGAAGAGGAATAAAAAATGCAATTCCTTGATTACGTTTACCTGGACATCTGTGACAATGGAAGCGCGGTTAAAGGATTTTTATCTGGTGTCAATGTCAGTTCGGTTGTCTTCTGGAGGACGGTTTTGTCTGTCATAATGCTTATCGGGGGTAGAAATTCTCTTAAAAAAATGTGGTTTTCAAGTCCGTAAACCTCTCATAGAGATAAGAATTTTATTACAAAAAAAAAAAAAATTCATCGGGCTCCATTAATCAGCAACATCAGAGGCGACTTATTAAAATGTATAGTCCATCCTGCCCACTCTCTTCACTCAGCATGGGAGCAAGAAATCATATTTATGAGCTTTTGTTTCGTTGTAAGAGAGTATATAAAAAAAAACTAAGTATCCCGTCCCGACACTGAGGGATCAGAAAACGTTGAAAGAAATCCTTATAAGATATGCGAGGAAAATTTGAATTTTTAATTAATGGATAAAGTTGTTAAGAATATTTTACGAATACATTTACTTTACTGTAGGTATGCGTCAGTCTTACAAAAGTTTAGCTATCTGAGGATGTAAGTAAATATTTTAAGCTTCTCCAAACTCTGTGTTCTGAAATAAGAATAATGAATCCTGTTCAAGGAATACTGCAAGGCTTTTTTGGTTCTTAAAAGTTTTTCTTTGAAGTCCTAAAAAGAAAAGAAAGGTTGCTTCTAGCTTATGTTTTGGAAGTCTCAAGGAATAGGTGCACGATCTTACCAAAATTTATTTCAAACTGCTCGACAGTCAAAGGTCGAATTTATGCGGACAATAAAATCGACTGCATATTATTCTCTTTCTACACTTTCGCGGACAATGGCCGATTTCGCTTTTTTTACAGAAGTTGATTAATTGCAAACAACCAAGTATTGTAGACTTGCTTTGAAGTTCCACAGCATCTGGTGTTAAAATAGGCCTAACAAGAAGTGCATTAGCTTTTATTAAGGAACAAACATTTTAAAAATAAAGGCTTTGAACTTATGACATTGATTTAATATTATTTGACATTTGTGACTGAATAACTATTTTTAAAAATTGCCAAACGCTGTCAAAACAACATGGCCTTTACAAATAGTCAATTAGACTAGCTCTTATTTGGAATCTTTTAATATCGAATATGTATATAGATAGTATTACAGTAGTTCTAAGAAATATTATTATGAAATTCGATAAAATTCAGATTAATTAAAGAATAAACTTTATCTCTACCCAAAGTTTCATATCGAACTCCCAAAAAAACTTCTCGACTCCTAGTACTTAATAAAATCAGTTCACTGTAGTTATAAGCATAAACACCCTATCCAGGTATAATTACATTATATCAAAAAAAACTCTCATAGAAAAATTATCGTAAATATCTTATTCATAAATCTTCTAGCCTAATTTTAGGCTGAAAAAGTAAGAATTATTAAAACTTAACTCAAAATTATTTCCTGCTGTAGCAATTGAAATGTGCTAATCGTTTAAACACCCTACGCTGCTCTATCTTATCAGTCGATTAATACTTCTCAACCCTGATAAGGCAATTCTCCACTATGGCTGGTGCTGCTATTACAGGTGAGTAAGACTCAGTTTTTCAACGATTTTCAATGCCTTCACGTGTTGCCCGCTGCGCCGGCCGGTCAATAGTATAAACAAAGACAATATAGTGGGTGTAGTAAAACTACACTATTACTGCAATTTACTCCGTTTTATAAACTCAATTCATTTAAATAACAAAACAGTGCCCTCTCAACGAATAAAGATTATCATTTGGTGTATAAAAATCTTGCAAAAAAAAAAAAAAATGTTAAATATTCTTTTTTAAATTTTGAATGAAATGAAATATCATTTGCACTTAGCTAGGCGTATTGGAAGAAAAGATTACGACAAATACTGCGCTTCGGCCGGCCTAGTTTCTGAAGATAAGGTTATAAGGTCTGTGGAACCATTTGGAGCCCAACAAGTCAACAGAGAAAGGAAGTTCATAACACTACAGGTGTAGTTTTTTTTTACAAACAAAAATATCAATTTTTATGTGATAACTTTATTCATTTCCATTATCGAAGGATTTTGAAAGTTTGTTTTGGGTTTATCTTTACTACAATTCCTTCCTGAAATAATTTCTATGATTAGTCATAGGTTAAAAATGTTTTCATTAATATTTTTTTTTGAAATATGAATCGGATTGTTAATTTAATCGGAAGCGTAATTACCATGTTCGTACAAACCTAACCTGGTCATTGCAATGCAAAATAAAATTATTATACTCGAAGCTTGTAGATACGTTTTGTTTAATAACATTTATGAGATAGTTGCGCTCTGTATCTATAAAACGCCTGTTGAAACTGATAAGATTACAAGTTGGTGTTTTTTTTTTATTTAACGAATTTCAATCCATTCTTCAGTGAGTGCTGGAGAGAGATTTGTTTTTGTTTTGCAACAAGTACCTACTTTCAAAAAAAAAAAAAAATGAAAAAAATATTGTTACGAGAAAATACACAAAAGTGTTTAATTTATCTACAAGAAGATTCCCCCCACATTTTCAATGGTTACGGAACTCAATACTCAAGAAGGTTTCAAATCGAATAAAATTAAGCGGAAATGAATCTACTATGTCATAGACCCTAATCCAGTTAAAAAGAAAGACCCTATGTTTATCAGCATAGAACAATCAAAAGTCGAATTTAGAATTCAGCATTTATGGTATGCCGTATGTTGATGATCAAGTAGCTTTCATCAGAAATTTCTTAGATACCCGTGTTCCGCTCATAACAAGATCTATTAAAAAGGAATATTTCAGATATTCTTGCGGCTTAAAAATGGTATTAAAATTTGAATACAACAGCGTGATCAAGCATAAAAGTTGTGGAAAAGATTTAGATTAGATGTGCTCTATAAAAACCATCGTGTACGCTAAGGAGCAAACGTACTTGTGAAATACGAGAGACAAAAAGACGACATTATGCCGCTAGGCTTGATAAACAAAAATTGTGGAGAAATTCTAAGGAACATTTTAGTTGGCAAATTAAACTTTGGACTAGAATGGGTTGATAAGCCTTTTGCATTTTTCTCTTACTCAAATGTCGACAAAACTTTTCGAAGCAACGCAAGCACGGGTCTGCTAGTCATTAAATAATTACAAATAGATCGGCAGTGAACTGAGAAGATTCAATCGGGAATGTATCTTTACCATTTCCTCCTTTTTGCTTAAATGGGTTATTAGTTATTGTGCCATTTATATTAAAATATTTGACAAACTTATTTAATACTATTTTTACGACTGGAATTGTTCCTTCCACATGCGAATGGTCATTAAATTAGCGGTAAACAAGGTTCCAAGTGTGCTCTCTTCTGTCGTTAAACATCTCTCTCATGCCTTTGTCCATTAATGGCACTCGAATCGAAAGAACCGAAAAGCTCTCAGCACTCGGTATGTATATCAACGATGATAACCGTTGGATTGACCATGTGTGCTTCTCAAACTAAACCTGCTCTATAGAATTAAAATAAGATATATAAAATAAATTATAAAAACCGTTATATAAATGGTACCGTAAATTTTGTTTTTATAAAATGATAGTTAATACCTACCTACGACACAACACCCAAAAGTTTTGTGAAGAAATTGTTGTAGCATTTTATTTTAAATTTGGGCGTTATGTCATAAAAATCGGGCGTTATGTCATATTTTTGGGCTTTTTCGTGAGGAAACTTTACTCTCTATTTTTTTTTTTCAATTTTCAAAGTTTTGGGTTTTCATTAGAAAAAGTGATTTATTTTAGAAATGCCACGAATGGCTTATTTTGCCATTTTTATTTATTTCAGTGAAGCCATTTTAGTAGGACTGGTTGATCCTCTTGCATTTTCCGTATCCAAAAGTAACCCCAAGAGGGGGGGTGTAGGGGGGTGCAAGCTTTCCCATACATACCAAAAAATTGTTGTTGGGTTTACTGAATTGAAAAAAAAAACTTTGCATATACTCAACCTCGCACCTACTCCAAATCCTATAGTGGCCCCAAGCTGGGGGGTTGCTTACCTATCTAATTTTTTTGTTTGTAAGTATTCTGATTTGGGCTTTGTGTCATATTTTTGGGCGCATTAATTTGGGCGTTGTGTCACCCAAATATTTGAGCGTTGTGTCATTTTGCAATTTGGGCGATATGTCGTTGGGCGATATGTCGTTGGGCGATATGTCGCTACGCTAACGTAGAAAAATAACACAATCTGAATTTAAAAAAAAAGTGTCAAAACCACATCACTTAACGGTTTTTAGTAAAAATGGACAATAAAATCCTGTTTTTTATTTTTGTTTTTTTGAATTTTTTTTTTTTTGAAATGTTGGTATGTAGTTTTTTAGAGTTTATTAATAATATACAATATATTATTATAATATACAATTTCAAAAATTAATTTAATTAAAAAATATAAAATTTGACAGAAATCCAAAGAGCCGTTAAATAGAAAGCCAACAATTAAAAAAACTTTTATATGAAACGTACCGTTAATAGACTTTCCCCATAAATTTGGTTCTGATAAAATGATAGCCAATACCAACAAAAAAATCTCAAAAATTTTCATCAAAATCTTTTAAGCCGTTTTCGAGGAAAAATAAGATTTTCCTAAATTTTAGGCTGCGACTCGTTATACATACTGACAGACAGACAATCAGACAGACATTTTTTGTTCGATCACTTTTGTAAACTTTTCAATTTATCTCAATTTTTTTAATATTCACAAATCCTAAACTTGCCTTATAGTCCTTATAATCGCAATGCCAAAATAATCACACGTACCAAATTTGAAAGTAATCGCTAAGGTGTTTAGGCTACCGCTCGTTATACATACAATCGGACAGACAGACAAACAGATATTTTTTGTCACTAACTTTTTTGGGATTCTCTATGATCGTTATGTCATGTTTGAGTGTTATCTCAATTTTTTTTTATACACGTACCCTAAACTTGCCTTATATCGCAAGTAAAAATAAATACTCATTCCAAGTAGCCAGCTGCTGTAATACTCGTCTTTCTCAGAATGCTCATCAGTTCATGATTGAGCCCAATTTCGGACGTACGGTGAAATACAGAGATTCTTTTCTTTGCCGAACAACACGAATTTGGAATAGTTTACCCGGCGAGATATTCTCTTTTCATTTCAGTTTAAGAGCATTTAAAGCTAACTTTAATGGAAACTTTCTGTCCCAACCTTATTTCACGTGTTTAAGCATTAAAAGGTAAAAACAAAATCCCTTGTGCTTGGGCAAATTATTAAAAAAAATCTGCATTAATCTTTGAATTAATATGTATATTCTCCATGTCGTAAAAAAACTGCCATTTGCAATTAGGGACTCCTTTTCAGATTTCCTTGCCCTCAGATTAGGTGTTCCACAAGTCTCGGTACTTGAGCCATTACTCTTTTCTATTTATATTTTTTGCAAAAAATTCGAGGATTTCTGAAATGAAAGTCGATTAAATATATGAAAGTGGATATGATTTGCGGTATTAGATAAGGGCAATACCAAGCTAAGTCTTATTCGGGTTATGAAATCAAACAAACTGATCCACCGGAAAAAAGCAAGGTTAGAAGAAAAATCACACCTCTTCGTTATTCTTGCAGCCGCTTTCAGCACCCGTTCTCTGGCGTTCATCATTGATGGAAAGATTTTGTTGTAGCCCTTTTGTATAGCAAGTTACATTGGACTCCTAGGGTCTTGGCCCGGAGAGGTACCAAAGAGGAGATCTGTTTCTGTTCGTGTTTTATAAATACCCAGACCACACCACACGTCTGATTGGAAGTTTCTCCCTTAATTCGGTCGAATCGACTGAACACCTGCTTCACTAGAACTCGAGTGACTTTATAGGTAGTTTGGTGTTTAATTGACAGAACTTCCATCCATTTTGTAAAGTAGTCAATATAAACCAAAACCCATTTGTTTCCTCCTTTTCAGATTGAAAACCCCTGAAAAGGTTCACCTATATAAGGTTATTTATATAAACAATTTGTAATGGTGCTTTAGGAACATTAGAACATTTCTAGAACCTCATATTTTAATGTTGTTAGTACAATGGGCTCCTCGCCCCTCTACTTAGAAGGTTCGGAGTTCGTCATGCAGTTGAAATGAGGCATATTGAAACCAATACTTTGTAAGAATATTGGGCTCACCAGAAATAGTTTGCCAAAGGGTTCGGTTTCCATCTTTAAACTTCTGTCTGCTGCGACGTCTGTCTCAATTTTCATAATAACTCCGAATGTCTTCTTAGGTTTTGGTCCACTTTGTTTTGAGGTTGAATACAGAAAGCCGTATTTTTTTTTGCAACCAACGATCCATGGTCTATAACATCAGCTTATGCTTATAGTTATCGAAATTTCATATATCTTCTTTCCCTTTTGCATTGCAAGAAGATTAGTAACAATCAAGTTGAACAGACTGCCGGTGTTGATCAGAGGTCGTACGTCTTACCGGGAGCAAAATTTGACGTTTCGGTAAAAGATATTTTGGCAGATTTTAAACACATGCCACTATCCCGGTGACGAACCACGCAAATCGTAGGGCTCCAATTGCCTCTTTTTTATGAAGAGATTTTGCGCGAGATATTCCCTTGAAGCAACCATTGGTGACCTTACCTAAGGTTAGTCCGCCGGCGATCCGGTTGCTTTATTGGAACAAAATGTTCCATAAAACAAATTAACCAAGTCCCAACTCACAAATTGGCTCAACACATTATGACATTATGAAATGTATAATAAAGGTTCAGTAGCCTCTCTTGATGCATCCATGCATCCACCCCAGCGAACATGAGTTTCACCAAGGGACAAAACAATGGCGTTCTTTGGAACGTTTTCAAGAAGAACCTCACAAGTCATAAACGTTCCTCAAATTATTGAAGTCGCCTTAGAAGAATTCCTGCCAATTTCTTGCTTTTACGGGTGGTATTGGAGGTCATCGTGATATGAATTCGCTTAACTGAATTAGAACTCCAGACTTTCGTCTTGTCATACTCGGAGTTTGCTTAAACTAAGTGATCCACGTAACATTTGGTTTTCTATATCATTGAGAGGGGAAAACTGAAGGGTTGCCTAGACAGAACATCCTTTCGAAAGTTTTGCAAACGAACATTCATTACAGTTAGAAACCATAACTTCAACTAAAGTAAAAAAAAAAATATGGAAGCATGTGGTTGAATATAGGACCGCTCCCGCTACGGTCATTATGCCTTGAATCATTATTTCGAGATTTATTAATTAAATATATTTTTTAATTATTTAATTGTTTTAAAAAAATTGTCATTTCATATATTTCAGATTGAACTGTGATAAATGCCTCCGACACAATGTTTACCTACACTTATATCACAACTATTACTTTCCTCTTGTTCACCGTGAACGACTTAGTCTCCAGCATAAACTGTCCAACCAAATGCACATGCCGCTGGGAATTGGATGGCCTGATTGTTGATTGCTCCCACAGGGGACTTTTTGAATATCCAATTATCGAAGAAGGGCTGCCAGTAGAAACCTTAGACCTGTCATCGAATTTTTTCCAAGTGTTTCCAACAAAATATTCAGGAATCGAAACCCTCATCAACCTTGACTTATCCAATAATGCTATTCAAGAAATCACCGCTGATGCATTAATCGGTTACGAATCCCTACGAACGTTAATTTTGGCCAACAACAGCATACTTAGTTGGACAGATATTAATCCAAATATAGCTTTCCAGCACGCTTATAACCTCCAGAAACTATCATTAGCTCACAATCAGCTTAATCGGTTTTCAGATAGTGAAGGAACTCCACTGCTGATGAACGACATGCTGACGGAACTAGATCTCAGTAATTGTGGCATTACTCAAGTTGGAAATGTCTTAAGTGGAATGCCAAGTTTGGAGAAGCTCAATTTATCTGGGAATAACTTTAAATCCCTTACATCGCTTCTATCGAAATCCTTACGAGCGCTTGATGTTAGCAACTGCAGTCTGGCATTTGTCGCAATATCCCTCATGGACAGCCTTCCCAGCTTGGAAGTCCTTAATGTATCATGGAATCCTGGTGTGACCTTGGGAAATAAATTAGGTGATATCTTGCACACTGAAACTCTGCGACAACTGGATGTTTCATTTTGCAATTTGGACAATTTGGAGCTGGGTGGAATGCCAAACTTAGTTGTAGCATTGTTAAAGGGAAATACACAACGTAGCATCAGCGCAACAATGTTTATCAATAACACAGAGTTGGAGCTTCTGGATTTATCTAGAAACGCCATTCGGCAATTGGACGAAGGAGCCTTCTCCTTTCTAAGAAGACTCACCGAACTGGATTTGTCTTACAATGAAATTTTCAAAATCGATCGGAATCAATTCCGCAACAATGACGCTCTAGTTTCTATCAACTTGAGTCGCAACATATTCGATCAATTTTCCAGATTCATTTCGAACTCACTACGAACAGTGAATTTGAGTTCTTGTGAAATAATCAACATTGATCCGAACGCCTTTTCGGGCTTTAAGACACTTATTAACTTAGATTTGTCGAACAATTTGATATCAGAGTTTCCACCAAATATGAGGTCGGAGACTTTGAAGAAGCTGGACCTAAGCATGTGCCGGTATGTCTATGTTAGTTGATCAAGACACAAGTTAGAATGAATGAATTTTCTTTGCATTTTCAGACTCACAATAGTCCGCAACACAACCTTTCAAGGCTTTCCGGAGCTGGCTAGCCTCAAGCTTTCGGGCAATCGATTTACGAATCCTTTTCGACCGGAATTCTTCAGATCGAATCATTTCCTCGGCCAAATATGGTTGAGTGATAATATGTGGCGTTGCGACTGTAACGATCTTACATTCATGGCGTTTTATGATTTTTTAACAATCAGGCCACAAAAGGTTAGCAAAAGGCTCAAATTAAATTTAAAATAAGTTTTTTTTTTTAGTTGAAGGACAAAAGCAACGTTAAATGTTTCAGTCCAACATATTACTATGGCAAGAGTTGGGAGGGTGCATGCATGAATGTCTGGTATCCGGAAAAGAATGACAAAGCTGCCCAAAAAGTGTGGTTGGTTTTGATGTTCCTCTTGATTATAATGGGAAGCATTCTGATGGCCACATCATGCTTTAGAAATTTCGTGAGGAGGCAGGTTAAACGGAGAAATCGACAAGAGCAGGAAGAAAACGAAGCAGAATTGGCAGAAATGTAAGCCAGACCTTCAATCCTAGATTTTTCAAATAAATATCAATTTTTTAATCTTTACAGACAACGTTTGAATCGTCAGTTTTTGGCCCAAGATGGCCAACAAAATGCACCAAACACTGTTATATCGATGCTTCCAACCTACGAGGACGCCTTGCGGATGCCCAAGTTAGATCGAGGTAGCAAATCTATGATGGATCTATCATCTACCAGAAAACCCATTTCGCGAAGCAGAAAAGATGTTGTTTCTCGTGACAACAGAGTTGATGAAGAAGAAGCCATATTGGATCATCATCGGTATCGCAGTGAGGAATTGCTATCGAATCGTGACAAAGAACGCACAGCCCACATGGGAACGTTTAGAAGAACAGGCAGAATAGAACACAATCCATCGGGCAGTCGACGTTTCAGCATCGAAGACTTGCGTTTTCCAGCAGCACACCTAAAATCCCAAAATCTGCAGAGCGCCGAACAAATTGGTAACTTCCAGAGCTATGAAAACAGTCCCTATTCGAAGAGACGGCCAAAGCCGCCAGAGATTTCAGTATTCAAACGAGCCAGTATAAGAGATAGTGTGGAATTCCTTACAGATTCCGAATACAATAGCAAGCCGGGCAGTCCGTTCGCGCAACGGCGTCCTCAGGTTGAAGTGACGGCATCAACGACGTCTTCTCTTAGTGATAGAATAGTTAAAAGAGAAATTCCAGCAAATAAGCCCTTCCTTACAGTAGAAGACCACTTTGCCCGTGATGAAGTGGACAACAAGTCTGGATCAGTGCATTCTAGTTCTAGTGACTTTCAAGTGATGCGATCATCTGATGTTGACTTGGAATCAATTTCAGACTGTGATTCATCCAAGAAAGACCTTTCTGATGGACCGTTGGTTGTGGTTCATACGCCTGTTAGAGAAAGTAAATTCTAGGCAAATAGTTTAATTTACATCTTCATGCCGCTTAAAATTTAAACTGATTTTAGATAGGATTTTTGATTGAGAACAAATAAAAGTTTATTTATTTAAGAATGAGGTAAGGATTTTTGTGTTGTGGAGCTTACAATAAAAACATTAGTATCCTGAAAAAAAAATTTCTATATTCCTGCATCAACTTCGACTTTTTTATAGTTTTGTTTTTAATAAAAATGATTTTTAATAATCAAACAAAAAACATTTTTTTCTGAAATAGAAAGTGTTATACTCTTTTCAAACAGTAAATTCAGTTATACAATTTCTCTTATATTTTGTATCCATAACTTGATAGTGAACAGACTTCCCATAATTATATTTCACCTCAAATGGTGTATGTCAACACTAGGCAAGAAGCAAATTCACAAACCAAAATATAACAAAAAAAATTGTTCTTGTTATGGTTTATGTATAAACTAAATAAGTAGACATGGAAAATACAACAGTAGTGGACGAATTTAAATGATTTTTTAATTAAAGTTGTTTTTCATTCGATTAATTTCAGTATTCAGTAAGTTTATTTAGGCGTGGGTTAAGTTTGTATGTGAAACAATGTGCACGCTATGGCTATAGGAATACTTCCATTACAACGAAGTAAGCAAAATAAACATAGGGTTAAGCAATTTCCGAATTTAAAAAGTACTATTTTAAATCATCTAAAATGCAGAAAAGCAGGACTTATGTTCAATTATTTGTTCTAATTTCAAAAAAAATTATAAGAAATTATATATTCTTGAACTTTGTTGTTACGTGCTGTACGTTATATCATGACTCATGCTGATGCTGATAACCGAGATACTGTGGTTATTTCAACCAAAATCGATCGCAAGCACCAGGCGAACATGAAAAAGAACACGCGCAAATTCCCAAAATAATTGCACTTAAATTCAAAAAGATAAAGAAGAGAAAAAGAAATACAAAATAGGCGGGGTTTTGTTAAAGTAGAAAGTAGATGTAGAGATTGGCGTGTGCGTGTGTGTGTGTGTGTGTGTATTTGCGTGTGTGTGTGTGGATTTAACGAGGGTTTGTGGGTGTGAGTTGTGTATGTTGGTGTTGCTGCCATCAATGTTTTCTTATGACGTTATCACGTAAAATTATCGTCCGTAAACCGAATTTACCAACAACCAACAATTTTGTATATATTGAGAACCGTTACGGAGTTATTTGGTAAAAACACAAAATTATTTAGTACTTTTACCACTAAACTATAATTCCTACAAGAAAAATGTTGCAAGCAAAAAAAAGACAACTATATCTTCTACAAAAAAGTTCCTCGCGAAATTTGTATACGACAACTCGTTCTCTAGATATTGGGTAAAGGGCGTTTTTCAAAATGTTAGCCGCCATTTTGAACAACATCTAGAATTCCGCTATTTTTACATGCGATTATAGGGACTGTAAGGAAAAATCAGGATTCGTGAATATAAAAAGAGATAACAATTAAGTCTAAAAAAGTAAGTGACAAAAAATGTCTGTCTGTTCGTTTGTATGTATAACGAGCTGCATCCTAAACGGCTTAAGCGATTTTTATGTGTGGTTCTCTGGCTAAAAATAACGATACCTATTATATAACTGTTAAAGAAAAGCTTAATTTTCTCGAAAACGGCTCCAACGATTTTTATAAACATTTTTGATATTTTTTTATTATTATTTTATTATTTTTTAATTTTATGATCCCAATCAGATCGGCAACGCACTAACCGATTTCAACTAAAATTATTATTATTATTTATTTTACGTATCTTTTTCCTCTTGCTTTATATAAGCCGATTGCCGCAGTTTTGTGATATGCATTAATTCTTTTGTTTGGGTTATCAAATTTAATTCAAATTGTAAAGTTATTTGTAGTTGTATTTTTTGTTTTAATTTTCGAAACTCAAATTAGGATTTAAAAAAACTCTCAAATTCCACTTCATTGCTCTACGTCTACAGGGTGTCATGTCCCCAAAATACGTCTAGGGAAATGATTTTTGGGTGTATTCTACAATTTTTATTTCCGTTCCAGGGACTACATATGGATTCGTGAATATGAAAAGAATCAATTAAATAAAAAAATATTATAATATCCACGTTTAAAAAAGCATGTGACAAAATATGTCTGCCCGTCGGTATGGGTATTGCTTTTTTCCATATCAATTGCCTCTAATTTGTGAACGCATTTGACCGTTATCTTATTATATAGCGTTTTTTGAAATTTAATGTTTAGAGCTTGAAAAAAGCAGCTGTCTGCCTGTTTGTATTTTGGATTAGAGCCTTAATCAATGAAGCGATTTTCTTGAAATTTTGGACTTAAAGTTGTTATTGTAGTAGTTTTTACGTTCAAGTTTCTAAGGCCCACCACTGTATTATTATTTTGGCACACATAAAATCAGTCTATTGTTTTCTACATATGATTGATCCAGATCCACCCTAAAATTCGTTATAACTGGATGTATACGTAAAACAATCCTAAAACCGATCGTTAGTTATTAGTTACATAATTCATAATTCACATAAATATTAAGCATTATGCAAACAAACATTGATATATAGGAGTTGACTATCAGACGCCGAACGAATTGGTTGTGGTCTTATTTCGCTGTCATCAAAAATTGTTTTTACCTCTGTCTACATTAGTGTGTTTTTTGTTTTTCGAATTTCTCTATTTTTGACACTGAATTTTATATGGCTAATCAAAACAGTTAATTTCAAAAGGAATTCTAGATTTTTGAAAGAATATTATTTAAATGTTGTGTTATTGAAAATTAAGTATTTTAAGAACCGTTTGCTGAATTGGTTCTAAAATTTGGTTTAGGGTTTTTGGGGAGACCCAAGAAGGAAAGTACAAAAACCTACCACTTGAAATACTTTTTAATATAGTGCATTCTAGAAGTGTGGATCAAACTTCAGCTCCTGGAAATGCATTTTTTGGTTAACTTTTCATAATAGCCATAATGTGATGTGAACAATTTTAGAAATACTTTTCTCATTAAACGAAAATATTTTTTTTGTTTAATAAAGGGTACGCCATCTAACTTTTTTTTCAACTAGTGCTTATTTCGTGAATGGTAACACTTAGCTCATGTTTGATTTGACAGATAATTAGTTTTAACAATTGAACATTTCGGAGAGATCATTGAGACGAATTTTGCATAAAGACCTTGGTATGACGCCATACAAAGTCCAATTGGTTCAGGAGTTGAAGCCAACTGGTCCAGAGGCATAATTGGGCCATTTTTCTTCGAAAATGAGCAAGGAGTGGCCGTTACAGTCAATGGCGATCGTTATCGGGCTGTGGTGAACGAATTTTTGTTCACAAAAGAAGAGGAGGATATTGGCAACATTTGGTTTCAACAGGACGGCGCTACGTGCCACACAGCCGAATCTACATTCGATGTTTTGCGCCCTGTTTTTGAAGATAGCATTAGCAGCCGCAGAGCTGATGTCGTTTGGCACCTCGGAGCTGCGATTTGACACCGTTGGACTATTATTTTTGGGGTGCCGTAAAAGATAAGTGTTACGCCGACAAGCCAGAGACAATTGACGCTTTAAAGGACAATATTCGTGAAGCCATTGGTGAAATACAGTGGCACACAATCGATAATGTGCTTAAAAATTGGACCGATCGTTTAGGCTACTGCATGGCCAGCCGAGGCAGCCATTTGAATGAAATTATTTTCCATTATTGACCGGAAGGACTGTACTTTCAAATAAAAAAAGAAATTTGAAAAAAAAAAAATTAGAGGTTTTTTTTATAGCATTTTCAAAAAAAAAAAGTTATTTGGCGGACCCGTTATAATAAAATTGTGAGTATTGATACGGAAGGCAAAACCAAGTTCATGCTGTCATCAAGAACATCAATGTCTGGGACTAAACATCACGGTAGACAACTATAACTTTGGGGTAGTTAGAGACCATAACTAACTGACCTTTGACATCTGCTATCTACTCAGAGAACAACACAAAAGCATAGTTCAAATCAAATGAAGAAAAACTATATATATTGCCAATCACTGCTTCTTCGGGCTAATTTGCAAATTGCAATTGAGAAGCTTTCTCTGTATATAATGTGTCAACGTTGATTTAAACTCCCGAAAGAATGCAAGAATCTTAAATCGGCTTACTGGAAAACTAACAAAAACTTTAAAAAAAAACGAAGAAATACAAAACGAAATATTCAGAATCAAGAATCCAAAAATGCGTCAGCTAAAATTATTGTTTTTAATTTATAATTGTATACAGTTTTGGAAGATTGTCCTTGCGCTAGCAGTTATAACAGCACTTTATTAACAGATGTACTTACTTTGTTTTTCCTTTCCAAAAATACATCATCAAATTTTATATACATCGCTAGTATTTTTAGTTAAAAATAAAACTAATAACATAGTCAAAATAAAAATATATTTATTTTATTAGAAATCCATTTATACATACATTTTACTTCAAAATTTTAATATGTATTTATTTATTTATTAAATTAATGCAATAAAACATTTTAAACAAAATAAAAACCTATTATAGCACTGCAATATAAATTATGTTTAGATATATATATATTAAGTTTACTTAAAGTAAAGACTTTTTCAAAAAGTTAATAAAAATTAACAAATCAAATTCCTAACAAATTATTTAAAATCTATTTGTTTACCACAATCAATTTAACTGAATATAGTTTCTATTAAAATTGAAAAAAAAAATATAACAAAACATTATTTTAAATAAAGATTTGAAAGGAAACAAATGCGCAGTGTCTATAAAGTATTACCTAATTATGTTTATTTTTTTTATATATATAATTTATATAATAAACACGGCAGTAAACATACACAAAAAAAAACTTAAACAAACTAAAAACCATTTTAATCTATAAAATCTATAATAAAAATGAAAAAAACGTAGATTTCTTTAAAGTTTTCATAAATATATATTTATTTTTAACTTTGGTATTAACTACTTTTTAATTAAAAAAAATCCTTTATTATCTTTTTTAATCTAAGAAAAAAATAATAAATATTACAAATAATACAGATGATCAGTTTTTAGTCGAAATAAGCCACATTTTTAATGCATTTTGGATTTTTTTTTATTAATTTGTTTAATAAAGTTTTGTTTTTCATAATTAGTTTCAAATAAAAAAAAAAACGTCTTCGACAAAGTAATTTTGAAGGAGGAACACGCACCAAAGGTACACAATAAAATACAATTTTCTTAAAATATATTTTTATGTTTTATTTTATTTTTTTTTATTTTTTTCTTATTAAAACTTATCACAATAGTTTTTCTCCTTTTTTAATTCTAATGGTTAACGTTATTTTTTTAGTTTTTTTTAGTTTATTTCTGTATTTTATGTGCGTTGAGTTTTAAGAAAGTTCAGAAGTCTGAAGGAAAAAATAATTTTTGGACCAGATGTTGATTGTGTTGCTTTTTTTTATATATATGTATAGAAAATTTGAAAAGGATCGTAATATAAATAGAATATAAAATTTACCTCCGAACTAACAGTTTTAGGAAAATTTTTGATACTTCAGTTTTAGTTTTATTTTTCTTTATGGAAGTGTTGGGCGCCATTTATCGATTCAATCGACATGTTCTATTTAAATCATTACACACATTTCTCTTCACTTGGTTATATCTTTAGATAGTGAAATAGACTACATGTGTAACAACTGTTGGGCGCCATTTAAAATAAGAATAAAATGTTTTTCAAATTTCCCGCCATTTTCGCATCATCAAACAACCATGAAAATACATAAAAAAAAAACACTTACAAAGGACACTTTTATTACAACAAACGGTTAGTTACTTAGATAAGATAAAAAAAGAAATTTATATAAATTTACAAAGGCATATATGTATAATAATATATTTATAAAATTACAAATAACCTACAAAGCCTTAACATTAATCTATTGCGGTTGTTGTTGCAGATAATTCTGTGGAGTTGACTGCGTGTGTGTGGGTGATTCAGTCCTTGTGTGCACTCCAACTTCGTCTTGGCCGACAACAGCTGGTTTTGTTGGAGTTCGAGGTCTAGTGACAGGCGTTGTAATAATATCACCGGCATTTGACTTACTTCTCGTAACCAACATTGGGGTCTTTGGTTTGGGTGTTTCGGTTAATTTTATTTTAACTTTTCCTGTTTCCGGGGAATAGACCGGACTGTAGCGTCCCATCTTCGGCGAAGACGGCAGATAAGGATCATCATCGTTTTGGTAGTTCTGTTTTGAAGCTCTGGGGGATTTTGGTGGTGGATAACGGGGAATTATACGGTGGTTTGGATCATAAGGTGGTTCTGTGTATTCTGGCTGCCGGATTTCAGGTTGAATGGGTTGTTCGGTTGGGATGACGTTGTTGTTTGACTCATTATGCGGTTTGCTGTCGCCGTTTAGAAGTGGTTCGTGGGTCTTTTTGTCCTTTTCATTTTCATAGATTGTTCGACTGTTTCCATTGACTGGTTTTGCCATATCTTCTTTCTTCTTTTCGGTTATTAGAGGAGCGTGCTCGGTACCGTTTTTCTGAATTGGTTTGCCGAGATTCTTTTTGTCCATGCTTAAAAGTTCAGTGGATCGTGGATTCTCAGCATCGTTGCGTCGATTTCTGGAGTTGGACTTGCAACGTTTGATACCAACATATAGAATCAGACCTATGACAATCAGCAAAATCACTCCGAGAAGTACATACGTGTTCTTTGATTCTGCATTTTCATCCTTTGGAACCATGATACTGGCTTTTTGAATTTCATTTCCATTTTCGGCGGATTCTTGTTCTTTATCATCGGATGCCTCTTCCTGGGGTGATTCCTCTTCGACGTTTTTGAATACCACTGGCACAATTGGTTCTTCTATGGCTTCTGTGGCTTCTGAGACTTCTTCTTCAGTAGAATTATCTAACTGAGCGATACCTAAACCTGGTCCAAAAATAGATATCGGACCCATTCCACTGCCGGAACCATCATCTTCTTCGGCAATAATATCAGTTTCCAGATTTTCTTCCGTTATATTGTGACTCAATGGCAAACTTCGGGGCTCTGGAGCATAACCTGAACCCTCAACTTCATCATTCGGAACTGCAGTTTCTATCGATGTCTTTTTCTTATCGATTGGCATAAAATCCTTACCCAATTCCTCTTCATCGGCATTATCCTCCTCCACAGATCCCTCAACTGCTGGAGCATCACCCATCATCAGTTCGTTGTCCTCCTCGTCCTCGCCAAACCCCAAAATGGCCTTTTCACGATCACACATCTGTGATTGCTTAACTTGCAACCATGGTTTGCCCTTCACCTCACTCGGATAGGCACACTTGACCACACTTTCGGTATAGACATGTTTCTCCTGCAGCCAGTTCCTTACATCTAAGGTTTCGCAGGAGCAATTGATCTGATTGTTGTTCAGTTCGATCGTTCGTAGTTTCGACAGATTGCGCAGCTCCAGCGGCAGATATGTCAGTTCGTTGTATGACAAATCCAAGTGCTGGACATGAAGTGGGATTTTCGACAGTTTGCCCGATGTGATGCGATTGTTTTTCAAATTTAAACTTTTCACTCGAGGACCCAGGCGTCCGACTTCGGCAATTTCGTTGTGTGACAGATCGATGGTGGTTAAATCGCGAAGCTTCTCCAGCTGGTGCGATGGAATTCGCGTTAGGGTGATGTTGGATAGGTCAATGGAATGTATTGGCAGATTTTTGCTGTTTATCAGACCATTGAGGCTGGTGCATTTGGCGTGATTGTGCGGGGTGGCACCATTGATGACCATACAGTGGCAGTCTTCGGGGCAGTCATATGTACTGGCTAGGGTCACGAGGACCAGCGCTGATAGTGCGAATAGATTGATTTTGCGTTGCGACATCATTTTAATTGAGTGTGTTATCTGGAATGAGAAAAAAAGTGATGATTAGTTGGAGTTCATAAAAGGAGGGTATAATTTGGGTAAAAATATAAATAGCCGGATCAACCAACCCCTCCCTTACCACCACGGTGATACTGAAAAACAAACTTTTCAAAAGCTGTTTGTTTTGATTTCTTCGAACTTAATCTCTTGAGTCTGGAACTTTAACCTAGATACCTCTGCCTTACGCAATAACATTGAGTTATCAGATATTTTCTAATTTCGAGTGATAACGCCAAAATGTGGCACATTGGATGGACGAACGAAAGAACCTAATTTCTCTGCAACCTCCAGTCATTATGTTCCAACTTATAAAAAATACAAAAAGTCACTCAAATTGAATAAATGACTTGAATCACACGTCAGTGCCAAAATTAATCTGTTGTCACCTACGTACCGCCTAGATGACGGTGGCAAGTGGCAGCAGTGTGTGTCAATTGATAAATTTATTCGCTTGATTATTATAATTCATCCACAAGCCCCCGAGATAGATTGACGTCTAGAGGCATGTTTACATACTAGTTTTTTGTATGAATAGATTCCAATTCATAGACCCAAAGAAGCCAGGCTAGACTATGGGGCATCTAAATCAGAAGGAAAGTCCAGCTCATCCCCTCGAAAGCCAGTTTGAAGCAGAACTGCATGTGTTTTTGCTAATAAATCTGCATTGGTAATAAAGAATCTTTTTTTTTAGCACGCGTCAATTTATGAAGTGCATTCGAGTCTCAGATACAAATCATGGCGCAGAAGTACGGTTGAAAAATCTGAGGATTTTAAAGAAAGACCTAGACTTTTGGCGCATGTTAGAGAAGAGGTTTGTGTTCATATAGTCCCGGGAAATTCCGATCAAGCTTGTTTAGACTGCAAATGATGAAAAGTTTTTTTTTTTTTGCAAACTGACTTATATAAATATGTATAAGACAGACAAATTCTTTTTTTATTTTGATTTTTCGAAGCTTGTGGACGGACGGACGATTGCGATGGTGAATTATCCAATTTAGATTTGAGCAAGTCTAGAGCAGACGGACATAGTATGATAATTTTTTTAACGATACTTTATTACTGCATAAATGTGGCACGATTGGATTATGCAACACTTGACTAACGCCTTGATGGCACTGAATATACATTTAAGTGACAGGCGAAAACTAATAAATATGGCCATTAATTTGGGACTTAATATGAATTAAATAACTGCGATCTTTGGATATAAAAATAAACATGCCTGCAGCAGGCATAAGTAGAAAGTTTTATGTAAGCACCGGATTGCATGGATCTCGATGTTAAGAAAAATCCCTTGAATCAGCCCAATAAGCAAAAACATTGGGGCCAGAGCTGTTTTGTATATTGCGGAAGTCAATCCTTCTTTGAGCTTGAGTATTCCAGGGCAGAGGAGGATGTGATTTGACGAGTTTACGTGAAAAGGTAATTGATTGGAACTTGGTATTTTTAAGTTCCACCAGATGCAAAAATTGTCAAAATCTTGGTGAAAATGCCAAGAGTGATCAGTTAAAGAAATGATCTTATTAAACTTAGTATCAACTCCGTACATTGAGATACAAGAGTTTTTAAAAATCATTTCAATGTGGTTGATAGTAAGAATAAAAACAATCGGACCTAAATGGCTGCCTTGGGGGACATGAGAGGTAATTTGCAACGGGCTAGAAAAAGCAGTTCTAAAACGAACAAAATAAAATCATCACCCCATTATTTAGCTTAATACGAGCTTACAATTGAATCTAAAAAAATAACTACACTTAATAAGTAATTAAACACCAAAAATTAAAAAAAAAATATGTTCTAAGAAGCGGACTTTTATACACATGACTTGGAAGGTTGAAATCGGAAAGAATTGATTTTAAATCGACGTTGCACGCCTTCGATTTAAAAGATTTGAACCTCTTGATATGGGGCTCATATTTGCGAATCTTACTCAAGCAGAAAGTAAACAAAAAAAAAATATAAAGGGACTTCGTTATAAATGGGTTCCGAAACATACATTGTAATGCTTTAAAGTAAAAGGTTTTAGTATAAGCATTTCCTTCTTTTCATATTCCTAATGATTATCTTATACTTGCGAAGATATCCTTCAAGCACAAGTAAAAGGTAGACTCATCAAAACGCTGAATGGCATGCCATAGTCCGTCCATTAAACATTGTCAGTACAGGCCTTATAGGTGAGCTTTATTTGTGCAAATGGTACCAGTTTGTGTATATATACCCTGAATACCAACTGAAATTAAAAACTCAAACACTGACTTATCTACGATTTACACACGAATTATTTTTACAAAAAACCTATTCTTGTGTATTGTAAAAAGCACATTATATTCAGGTTATCACTTCTTCGATAATGCAAATCGTGCTTGGTTTTTCTTTGGATTTTGATAAAAAGCTTTCACAATTTTTGCTTTATTAAAGTTTTTCAAGAATAATGATCTATAATGTGAACTAGGGAAACCTTTCAATATTTGCGTTTTCTCAGAGTTTAATAAGATTCCACTGCAGTCAGAGTAAGAGGTACATGCACGGATCCAGGCCAACTAAATTCTTATTTCGAACCAGTGCTCCATTGCCGTGATTGTTTTGTTTTATGTTTTAATTATGTATATAATTTGCATGATTTATTTTATACTTTGGGCATGTGAGCCTAGCTGTGTTTTATTTTATAACGTTTAACGTCTAACACATGCACTTATGATGAGCCTCTGATTGTAGAAATAAGCTTGCTTTAAGCTTACTACATCAAAGAATCTGAAGTGTAAAAAAAAAATATTTTGAATTCGAAAAAATTATATATATAAATATAATCCAGGGTTATTGAGGATTTGAGTCCTTGAAACAATAACCCTAACAATTTCGACAATTCTTACATTGCCAATTTTGTATCCCCTATTTCCACTACGTATTTGAAAACGCTAAACCTTTTTTACGGAAGATGTGTTCACAACTAATAATAATTAAATTTGGTTGTTTACTTAATAGCAAGAATATCTTTTTCACATAGAAGTGTCAGTAATTTTAACAGACACCTGGATCCTGGGAGTAGTAACATTGCTCTAAAAACTGTTTAATACAATTGCTAGCAAATTTGTTCCCTTTAGTAAAGACAAGCACCGCTGTCTCAACAAAATTAGATAAGTACAAAAATGGATCCAAGTAAGTCGCACGTGCTGCACGCTATCCATCGTCAATGAGATACGAATCTTCTATTAAACAAGACACAAAACCTGAAGACAAAATTGCTTCGATACATTTAGGTGACTCATGATCCGAACCTTCTTTAACTAGATTTCTATAAGCCTAGCAACAGAAAATAGACTCAAAACAGATTCGTTAAGTAAATAGAAGACAACTTGAATTGGATTGATACTCATAACAGTTCTTGCCAAATGTGACAGCTTTCAAAAACCATCACAAGTTTTGTTATCTAAGTAGCAAAATCCCCTTCGGGCTCCGGGGTATTGAATATCTAGTTCCTAAACCATCAATTAACCCATAGGGTTCAAATCTCAAGTTGAATCAATAAAACCCCAAAACATAAGCTTACGTGGTGAATATCTGACAGAAGTTGTCAGTTGCGTTGTTAAACTTTTCTTTCACATGTTTCTTTTATTTTATGGCCAATTGGAGCACTGTCAATGCCATAAAATTTGTATCTTTGCAATTAAAGTGCAATAAAGGTAATCAATCTGCCAAATTGTATCATGTTGGCCTTCTGAAAGAAGGTCCATTCGTGTGCCTTCCAGACACACACACCAAAGGGAGCCGCTTGTCATTTTGGAAGTGATATCTTGACATATGAAGAAAGTTGATCTTTCAAAAGATTGACAGCTTCGGGTTACGATGGCGAAGTAAAAAAATTAGCTGTGGCACAGAGAAGAGCAAACGTGTCGAAGTCAGTTAATGGTGTTGTTCGTAAAATGACAAGGAACGACGACGAGGAGGATGTTGCTAGTCGCACGCCATCATCATCGTCATGCCCACATGTTGAGGTGTTTTCAATTATACAAAAGTCATTACTTCTTCATGGGTTTTAGAGTGAATTGGTTATTATTGATCTCTGTCAATGAGTCGGAAAGAAAGTTGACTTTCGGTTTTTTTTATGGCAAATAACTCTCGTAAATCAAGTCCTAAAAAAGAAGTTAACCAAATCACTTGGGGGGTTATAGCCGACACATGTGTTTTTGTATGAAGCAATTTATTTCTGCCCAAAAGATTTGCAATAACTTCTTGTGGCATAGAAAGGATTGAATTTTGATTTATGATTGCAAAATGCATGAAAGGATTTTGTTTGTTGGTGCAAAGAGAAAAGTGTTAATTCGTAAGTGAAAATGCATTTCTTGGTTGAGAGAAATTTTTGTTTTCACCTGTTACACAATTCAATATACAAAGTTAAGACCATCTATCTATTTCCACTATAGCATCTAAAGCTCAAAGACAATTGCAATTTTTTGTAAGTACTTTGAATGGAAAGAAAACATAAGTTTGTGCCTTGAACTTATGTATAATCCGCCGCAATAGTGAAATATTTTCGACTTACGAGTTGCAGCTTTTTTGCAACATCATCATTGATACGATAAATGTTCCGATTTTAATTCTAAAATTGGAGCTGTAGAAGTCAAATTTGCAAATGAAGAGAATGAAGCAACTTTTGTTGGCTTGTAGAAGACTGGAATATTTTTCTCAATACTTAATGAAATATTGATTTATAGCGAATCAATCGCTCTCATGCTAAATAATTAAAATAAAAAAATATTTTTTTTTTCGAAAATTCTTTCATGCAATAAAATTTGAAAACTAAATGTCTATCGAAGAAAAAATAAAGTGCACGACTGGGTCGCACGAACACGCTCTAATGTGTGACAGTGTTCTTGGGGCTTGAGATTTTTGAAAAAAGGAGGAACAAAATCATTTGAAAAACCACTAGTTAAAACATTTTTTTGAAAAACATAAAGTAAGCCATTTATTTTAATTGCAGTTTTGAATTTTAAGGAAACAATTTTTCAAAATCGTTTGACCAGTTTTTTTCAAATTTTTTTTTTTTTTAACTTTCGAAAACTTATTCCAAATTTTGTTTGAGTATGCCAAGATCTAGCAGCTCGTAGTTATTATCAAAAACCAAACATTTAAAAAAAAATTTAAGCAAATCGTTTTTGAAAAAAAAACAGAAATTACAAAAAACTCAAAAAAAATTCTTTAAAATTCGTAAAGACGTCATAGTAGAAGATAATCCTTAGTTTTTTGACTTCAAAATTGACAATATTCCAATATTATTTCAAAAGGGTCTTTATGATATGAAGCTCAAAACCAATATTCAAAAAGTGACTAAACCTCCTACTTTTTAGGGGGATTTGAGAGATCTTAAGGAGGTTTTGACAACTGGTGGGAGGATTGCCAATCAAAGAGTTTTTACAAAAATGCACTCAGGATCAAAACTAGAAAAAAGTTTAAATAAATTAAGCCTCTAAAAAAAACTCGTACTTCTTCCGAGTTTGTTTAAATATAGGTATAAAGAAAGTTTAAAAAGTATTTGAACGAATGTCGAGACCTGCAAAATCCTGGTTAAATCTTATTTTTTCCTTCGAGCTGGAGGTGACTGGCATTTCTTCAGGTTTTGGGAGCTTGGCTACCAAGTCCATTGACATTGCCAGTTTAATATCTTCAACTAAGGGCTCGTAAAATAAATTTGACCTATTTTGTCTTCGGAAATATTTGATCGTGTATGGTAAAACGTTATCCTGATCCACAGCTGCTACCAATCCAACGTAAAAGAACTCCTTTTTATCACCAAATTTTATAAGAACATAATCTCTATTTTCTGAATTTAAGTCGTTCCGTTTGTTCTTCGTTGCTGTCTTCCCATCGTTGTGACGTGTCCGAAACCCGGAGGCTATACTTATTGCAGTCTTCACTCGAAGAATTATTCATTATGTTTTTTTTACCTTAGGAGCAGTCAGACCGTCATGTAGATTTGAACATTTTTTTTTTTTAATATTCCGTCAACTCGGTTTCTTCCGATGTTGTTAGTACCTGCCCTACAGAATATTTTCTGCTAGCCTTGCCTTCAAGCTCGTTCGGGACACGCTTTTCTGATAAAAGTTTAAGCCGATAAATTAGTGTTGTTCTGTTTTAATTATATTTCCGAGCGGCACTCGTTGGTGTTTCAATTTTGTTTTTAATGTCCATCAATGATTGTTTGAGGGTATCTTCATCAATAACCCTTTCAGGATATTTCTCTTGTAAATATTCGGCATATTTTCTTAAATAATTATATCTAAAAACTTATTTTCTATTTATATACTGAAATCATTTTTTTAGGAGGATTTGACTTTTTGTCAAATCGAAAAAAAGTTTTTGAAAATTTTGAAATGCAATATTAATTGAATTATAAATGACTTCCTGTGTGCAAATGTTTAATGAAATCGGGATAATGGCTTACGATAAAACCACATTTAAAAAAAACGGGTTCTTGGAGAGGTACCGTTATAGAAGAAATTTGAAAACTTAATTCTAACTGAAAAATGTATTGTTATAAAAAAATAGCACCCTGAAAGTTTTATCAAAATCGTTAGAGCAGTTTGCCAGAAAATCAAACTTTTTATTAAAAATTGTATGGCAGGTACCGTTATTTTTCAACCCAGAGCAAAAATGAAAAACACCCCCGAGATACTACCAAAATAAATACTAAACACCAAGTTTTAAGCAAATCGGCCCATCTGTTTAGGCTGTAGAGGTGCGAATAGACAGACAGACGGACGGAATTTCCGGACCCACTTTTTCGACTTCTCTATCATCGTAATATCATGTTTGATTGTTAGATTTTTTTTGCACGAATCCATAACTTGCATTATAGTACTTATAATCGCAAGTAAAATGTTGAAAATCGTTCCACCAGTTTTTTTAAAAAGTCGTATGTATTTCTAAACTTTTCGAAAAAAATATTTTAATTTTGTTTGTCATTATAAGAAAATCTGTAGTCATCTGGGAAAATAATTAAAAAAAAAATTAAATCAATCCGTTCTTAAAATATTTCGAAAACCAATTTTTTTAGAAAATTTTAAAAAATTGATTTTTTTTTTTATTTTGAAACGCAATATGGCAGGTACCTACCGTTATTTTTCGACCTAGAGTAAAAATGAAAAACAACCCTTCGAGATACTACCAAATAAATACTAAATATCAAGTTTTAAGCAAATCGGCCCATCCGTTTAGGCTAAAGACCATCGTTTCCATATGACCATCGTGACATTTTTTTCTAGATTATTGTCCAAGAAGACCGCTTTTGAACAATTGAACATCTTTAGCATACCTACACTTAGATATAGGAAGATGAAATATTTGGGAGAAGTTCATTTATGTAGAGATGAAAAAACGGGGGACCAACTACAAATACTTGTGGGACTCCAATTAAAGTTGGTAGGAGTCTTGAAATATTGAGACCCGCCTCAACAGCCTTATTTCTATTTAGAAGATAAGACGATAATAATTTGACAGCAGAAGCTGAAAACTTATACAAGCTTTAAAGTTTTGTTGGTATTTGGGCCAACATTTTCGGGGTTGTGTTCCGGATGAATACAAGGGAGAGATTTTTGCTGCGTTCCAGATTCCTTCGTTATCATAGCAAAGCGAAAACAAGTACACAAAAGCTAATTTTCCAAAGGCATCTCGGCCTGCACCCTTATGCGTTATGCCTAACTAATTGGGTTCGCGACTTTGCTTACTTTAACCTTGGTACATGGATACAAACATTGTATTTTAATTTTTAAACATACGTGATATACCTTTCGTTTGATCTTCAATTTTAAGATAAACTCTCCGCTTTAGAATAAACACAATAATAAAAGATGAGAGTGACGTCAAGAAATACTAAGATGGTGATTTGTATGCATCATACCAGCATACCTGGTATTTATGTGTATCATTGTATTTCTCTGTGAAATAAAGCCCATTGTGATTCGGTGTCAACGTAGCTTTAAGCAGTGAAATAAAATCTTCAATACCTACGCTATATGTTTTAGAGTAAAAGTATGGAATTACACAATGTATGGCATGGATGTTCTGGCCTTTTGCGTGATGGGTAAGCAATTTTTACTTTGGCTAATTTACAAAGTTTTAGTTATTTTTTGTTTAATGTATCTATCCTATACGTTTCTCGAGTAAATATTCTTTTAATTATAAAAAGATTTATTCAAATTCGTTTTGTCGTTCTCGCGTGACGTGCGGTCAGGCCGAAGCTGCCTCAATTTTATTATATAGAGTGATAGGGATGATAGTGATATAGTGATAAAATGAAGATTACTCGAAAAGCAAATCCACTCATATGACGTGATCAATATTCACCTATGTTCTTGGATCTAGAAATGTAGGAAGAAGGTAAATAATTTCACTATAGGCGATGAAACGGATTCGTTAACAACCAAAATAGGTATGCGTTATTGGTCAAGTGAAATCATTCATGAGCTTCAAGATACACCAAATAACTAGGAGGTGAGGTTTTCATGCCAGTAGTGTCAATGGACCGACATACATATTGCCACATTATTTTTGTTGGTCAATTGCTTTAACATAAGTGATATGTGGTTTAAAATTTGTTACCAACAGCCCCACAGCGCCAGCAGGCTTAACCACCGTATTATTGAAATCTCAATTCTGTTATATCTATAGAGAAATGGTTCTATCGCTTAGCCACCGTCACGGTCGATTATGTAGCTTGACGCCTTATATAAATGGCCAATGCCAACTGCCCGGCATCGTAAGAGAAGCTCATATCGGCCGTTTTCATTAAAATGTGTTACAGATCTATCTGCATACGTGCCCGTTAGTGATGCCCTTAATGGTTATTTTTGGATAACTGTTATAACAGTTGTGGTTATTTTGTAGTAACAGTTATTCTTAATGGTTATTCAGTAACCTGTTATTACTTGCAATATTATAGGTACCTACTATAAGAAGACAAGTTTAGAATTCGTTAATATTCAAAAATTGAGATACAAATCAAACATGATATTACAATCAAAGAGAAGCCTAAAGGTTTGTTGGAAAAAATGTGTCTGTCTGTCAGTATGTATAAAGAACTGCAGCCTAAACGGCACAGCGATTACCTTCAAATTTGGTATGTGTGATTCTGTTGGCTTTTCTAAAAGGGTAAATTGCAAATTTTATATTTAGGGCTTGAAGTAACGGTACCTTAATCTTTGCGTTAAGGAAAGGTTTAGTTTTTGCCGCAAACGATTGCAACGTTTTCGATGAAAATCGTTGAGAGTAGTTTTTTGTAGGTCTTAGCTATCATCCTTTTAAAAACAAATTAAAAAAAATTACCGGAAAATTCTTCTAGTGGTAACGGTACCTTCGGTATAAAGCTTTTATTCATTTTCTACTTTCTTTCAATTTCTGTCACATTGTATATTTTAAAAATATCATAGCAGCAAAATTAATTCTGCATACCAACATTTTTAATAATTATTTTTTTCTATTGATAATTAATTTTTGTTTTTATATGAAAATTCAATACTTTTAAACCTAATTAAAAATATAATTTTTGATTCTATAATCAGCTGTATATTAATTAACTCAAAGAATCTGCATACCAAAATCTCGAAATTATTTTTTTTTAAATAAAAAATAAAAAAAAAGGATTTAATCAAAATCCATGTTCAGAACGTCGAAATATTTTTTTTTTATTAAATTTTTTACTAAAAACCGTTAAGTGTTGTGGTTTTGACACTTTTTTTTAGGTTCAGACAGTGTTATTTCTCAACGTTATATTTACTTGTTTCTGTCAAAGACCTTTGCCAATAGTAAGGCACATACGAGCAAGTTCATGTGATACAGTCATACCCATTTTGTAAGGTATTTCTGGTCTTGAAAAACTCGCCTCACAGAGTTAATTTAATAATGAATTTATGATAAGGATACTATCCACACAAATGCAGCGCCTGCTGCTACTTTTACTTTACCAATGGGCAGCTAAATTAAAAAAAAAGTGAGAGCAGGTCAAAATTATTCCTAATAATCCTTTTGGGGAAATGGCAAACTTTAGAAACTAGAAAGAAACGCAATATATTTGTCCATTAACACCTCATATATAAAAATTATCATTGGCCCTGCCATTAACAGCGTTACGACAAACAGCCTTATGAAAGTGCTATCGATTCCAAAAAAAAATCGCCAATGGCGTTCCACAACCCCTTTAACGCCAAGGAGATATATAAAAACACGAAAAAATCATTACCTATTGCATAATTATTACCTTGACAGTCGATTTGAATTATTTAAAAATAAATTTATTTAGTACCCTTCATTGTTTTACATATTTTATATTAAAGTATATCCAGCTCCAAAAGTGCCAAATAACTATAAACCTAAAGCACCATCCAGTTCTAATTGAAATTAAAAGTTGCCAAAATTTCACGACTTCCTTATGGTAATATCTTGAAAACTGGTACAAGGACTTTTTTCTTTCAATAACAAACTCATAACATCACTCACAACCATAACACACTCAAAAAATGACTCACATGATAAAATTTGCAAACAGTAAATACAATTCATGTACACAATGGTAAATATGGTAACTACTTAATTATTTATTTCCAACTCAACTATTTGTTTAAGGTAATAACTCATAGATGGATTTTTTAACAAGTTGTCCCACATATTTTAAATGAATGTGTCACTTAAACAACTACTTGTTTTACCGAGAAGTGTCAACTTTTATGGACATAATTCCACATTGAATGTCGAGTTAACTTAAAAAAAAATAATACCATCAAACAAATTACAGTGGAAAGTATCCATGCTTATGCATAAAAATATCTTCTTGACAAAATAAAAAAAAAAAATTTATTTTTAAGTTTGCAACTCATTCGAGTGTCATGTCGCAAGCATCAGAATAATTAATTGAAAATCAGAAATCTCAAAGCAGCCAAAACGAAAAAGTATCTTTTGGATCTTGACCTTTTTAGATGGTTTGAATTGCCAGTCGTTAGTATTATTTTATTTCTGTTTTTCTTTTGGCAAATTAAGTGTCATCAATGTCTACACATTGGGGGTTGAGTATGTAAGAGGAAAAACAAAGCAGCACATTAATTTGGATCAAGAACGGCATTAAAATAACAAAGAGCACTCTCGGTGCTTTTAAAAGAGAATTCGTTCCAGAAATAATATCACAGTTGATTTGGTCATAAATTAATCAACAAATTGAAAATGTTTTTTTTTTTTCATCATTGTTTGTGTTTTAATCAAATCAGAATTTATAAATTTTGTGAAATGATAAAAAAAAAATCTTTTGGTTTATTTAACTCAATTTTAATGAGTGTGCCGAATTGAGTGATTCATTTAGATTTCAAGGAAATTTTCCTATTCCGGCCGCTTTTGGGTGCAAAAAAGGAGAAGATAAGGGAGACTGGCCAACACCAGAGGTATGACAAGCGCCACAGGGTATCTTGAATTAAGGTCTTAGTTTAGATCATAACAATCATCGATGTTCATATGTAAATATAAGAAGAATTCTTAACAAAAGCTTGTTGTTGTTTTTGTTCCAAAAATTCCACTTTCATTCAATCTGATGAAGAGATTCCACTGTCTAGCTTTGCGGGTGTCGTTCATCTGTATCTTTTTGATTTAAATAATTTATCAAACTGCAGATACAAGATTCTCTTTCATTTTCGTTCTATCCTAACCTTGACTCTGCGTCCAAATAATGGCCGATCATGTGCGATGCCTTAGTCAAGGCCTTCCAAGGCGAATTTATCATACTTTACGTCCCACCATATACGCATTTAATATCAATTTGTTTAAACAAATCTAAAGTAGCAGAGCAAAACAAAAAAATCAAAACCTCGAGTTGCACGACTTCAATTCTGATTGCGAATCACTTGGACTTGGATTCTTGTATGAATCGTTCCAACGCCGGCCGCGCGCCGGCATCGGCAGCCCCAATTAACGATTGAGTGAGTTAGTTTAGGTTTATTTAAGAGCTGACAAAGTATTTGACCTACAAAGACCTTGTGCGTACAATAGAGCGTGAAAAAAAGAACGAACGCGGCAAAATGTAACATCAGCCGAAAAGGCGAACCTATTTTTGTAACGCACGCTTAAAAGTTCGTTATTTCCAAAATAAAAGCTGAGCGTTTTTTTTATGTCACTCGGGTGAGTTTATTCAACTTTTGGATGGGGATTTGCCGGTTTATGTGTTTTTTTTTTGTTAATTTCGCTGCAGGCAGAATTTTTTAAAATAAGACCACACGTTTGGTTGAATCATCAAAAATATCAGGTGATACCCAACCTACCTACTTCTGTGTTTTACGCATACGACTGTTTTTAACTTACTTTTTCGATTAAATGAAAAAAAAAATTTCTTTAACAAAGATTATTTTAAACAAATGACGAAGAGAGGGTGATATTAATAGATTTTTGCAGATACACAAATAAAAACTGTCCTCTTAGATACTTTTGAGGTTTTGTGTTAACTTTTATTTTCGTTAACGACTAAAGATCGCCATGGAAGTGGCTTGCGTCTAAGCTCATTTGCATTGACTACATAAATTAAAAATCAAATGTTTATTTATGTTAATATTTCTACATGTGGTGGGTGGGTTGGTAATTTGAGTGCCAAAAATGTTGATGAACTAATGGGTGAAGCATGCAAGTGAATAATGAAGTGGATATCGGCTGGAATCTACGTATATCGTATTCCAGGTTGGTATTCGACGTTCGGTAAGGTGCTCAATAAATACGGATTGCGTTTGCAATTTATTTATTGTTTATTTGTTTATTGGTCATAAGGACTGGAATTTTACAACCTGTCAATCGTTTGAATTAAAGTTTCTTGGGGGGGGGGGGGGTGGAATCAAATGAGCTGTCGTTTGGGTCATGACCCCAGACGATATGGGCAATATTTGAACAGTTGCACATGATTGCTTATGAATGTACATTTGGATTTTAGCTGTAATGTAAGATTTACAATTATAATTTTAACAAGCAAAATAATCGTATATGGTATGAAACTAACCAAAATGAGGTTCACCAGGTGACAATGCATTTTCAAAATGTTGTCGTTTGGTGTGGATTTTTAGTCGGTGCGGCGGGCGTTAACATTTTTCATTAGCAGATGGTCACAATTTATTTTTCGGGAACTTTAACTGATTGTAAAGTGACCAGTTTCAGCTTCTTCCATATTGACGTAGGCCTCAGCACTGATCCTACATATTATAATTGTGAAAGTTTGTATGTTTGGATATTTCTTCCCCAATCACGACTGTTTGATATGCTTCCATGTCTTAACGACGGCACGAATTTGTAAAGTTTGGTAGACGGAAGAGTTACAGGATTTACTAAACTACACAGGGTACTAAGTCTAAGTAATTTAACTTAAAGAGTGTTGATTTAAATAATAAAAATAATTTAATCTGAAGTCCATGCAGACGAAGTCGGGGGTAGAAGCTAATAAAGATTATAAACCCTACTGAAAAAACCTTCACAGCAAAGTTTTTACATGAACAAAATTTGAGGCAAAAATTTAAAAACGTTGATCCTGACAATGACACATATGCAACACAGTTTACAACTAATTTAATATATTTACAAAGTGATATGCGTTGAGTTTTTATTGGACAAATCTTCTAAGGCCGGGTTTCCATTTGCAAGAAAACTTCTGCAAGAAATGTCTGATAACAGTCTTACACCGTAGTTCTGAAGAAGTGTTCTTCCAATACGCCAAAACCATCTATTCTATCAGGCTTCTTTCCGAGTGGTTGGAAAAAAGCATTTGTCCAGCCAGAATTCAAGAAAGGTGTGTTTTCGAACCACTTACTTTGTGACATAATGGACACGGTGATATGCTATGAGATAAAGAAATATCGTTAGAAACAGCTCAACGAAGTTTTGGTGGTAATAGATACTAGTTTCAATGGTATATGATATGATGGTATATCTCACCGCACAGAGGAACCAAAACTAACATTGGCTTACAAAAACCAAGATTCTTGAACCTGATATTTAAAAAGCAGTAGATTGAGGACTAGAAGTTAGAAAAATTACTTCCTAACTTGAGTATCGAATTCAGGATTTCTCAGTTAACAAGCAAACATCATATCTACTCTTATAGATTCTCTCAGCATTTCTTTGGAAGTGAAGCTTAAACTTCAGTTTATAAAAAGTTCATTATAATCCGATCTTGATAGCATTGATCAATGGCAACTCATTTACCAAGTAAAATGTAATGCTTCAAAAACTGAATGCACTATCACTAGCATCAAAGAAGCCAAACAGCTTTTCGTTCTTAGCATTTTCCTATTACAAACTACTTTCTGTAAAACCATACGTGATATCACCAAAAATGCGGCCAAATGTTTGGGTTTCCCAAGAACATGCAAGTAAATTTTTTAACCGTTAGTAGGCTACCATCCTTAAGATGTATATTCGTTCAAATCAAAATAATATTTCACATATCTGGACAGGTGTAAGCTGTTACACTTTCACGATTCCGTGATATAATTTAGAAGAGTGCATTAAAAATGCTGAGGAATTGAAGCATTGCAGTGACATTTGTTTCCTTACTTACTTACTTAGGTGGCGCTACAGTTCGGGACGAACCTGGGCCTCAACCAACATGCCTCTCCAGCCAACTCGGTCTTTGGCTAGCTGCCTCCAGTTTTGCACTCCAAGTTGGTTGAGGTCGTCCTCCACTTGAGCGCGCCACCTAAGGCGAGGTCTTCCTTGACTGCGTCTACCCTCTGGGATGGAATCGAAGATCCTGCGAGCCGGAGCATTGTTATCCATTCGGTCTACATGACCTAGCCATCTTAAACGTGATATGCGTATTTTTTTGACCAGGTCAATGTCGCTGTACAGCTCGTATAGTTCTTGGTTGAACCTTCTCCTCCAAAGCCCGTTAACGCAGATAGGGCCAAAAATCTTCCGAAGAATCTTACGCTCGAAACGACTAAGGATATCTTCATCCGCTTTAGATAGAGTCCATGCCTCGGCGCCATATAGCAGGACTGGGATGATTAGGGTCTATGCTAGCAATTGCACAGACTTGAAAAAAATTGTCCCACTACAATTGACTTGCGAGTTTCTTATAATTTTTTTCAAGTATTAAGTTGAAGAAATCGCACGATAGCGCATCACCTTGTCGGAATCCTTTTTTGACGTCAAAAGCTTCTGTGAGGTCAGAACCAACCTTGACGGAGCAGCGAGAGTTCTCCATCGTCATCCTGCAGAGTCGGACGAGTTTTGTAGGAATGCCAAAACCTGACATGGCTCTGTATAGCTCGTCTCTATAAATGCTATCGTACGCGGCCTTAAAATCGATAAAGAGGTGCGGTGGGTATCGATTTGAAATTCTTGGGTAGTTTCCAGGATCTGCCGTAGCGTGAACATTTGATCGATTGTGGACTTTCCTGGTCTGAAACACACTGATAGGGGCCAATCAGGTTGCTGACGAAAGGTTTCAGGCGTTCACATAGTACGGCAGAGAGGATCTTGTAGGCGATATTCAGGAGACTAATTCCTCTATAGTTGGCGCAGTTTAGAGGGTCTCCTTTCTTGTGGATCGGGCAAACGATGCTGAGGTTCCATTCATCAGGCATACTTTCTTCTGACCAAACTTTAGAGATGAGTTGGTGTATGCACTCCACCAGGTCAACTCCGGCCGCTTTAAAAAGTTCGGCGGGTAATCCGTCGGGTCCAGCAGCTTTGTTGTTTTTGAGTTTAGATATTGCTATCCTTACTTCATTTTGGTCAGGTGGACGGAAGTTTTGTTGTTGAATGGTTCATTCTGCCTGACAGCGGGATTTTGGCCTTCATCGCCGTTTAACAGTCTGCAGAAATGGTCCTTCCATGTACTCAGCACCGACTGTGACTCTACTACGAGGTTTCCATTCCTATCTCTACAGGCTTCTGTGCGGGATTTTTTTCCTTGGCATGTTCTTTTTACCTGTTGGTAAAACTTCCGCACGTTGTTCCTGGAGTAGCATCTCTCAATATCTTCGATCGCGCGCTTCTCATGCTCTCTTTTTTTCTTTTGGGGAAGCCGGTGTTCTTCCCGTCTTTTCTGCTCGTAAAGCTCGCGAGCAGCTCTCGTCTTTCTTTGCAGCGTCGCTTTATATGCCTCTTGTTTGGCTGCATGGGCCTGCCTGCATTCGTCATCAAACCAGAGGTTTCGTGGTGGTGGTCTGGTGAAACCTAGCACATCAGTTGCGGCATCTCTGATGGCTTGTTGGCAGTGTTGCCACTGATCTTCGGCACTTGATGCTGGCGGTACTGGATTTCTTGAGAGGTTACGGGATATTCGATCGGCATAGGTTCTGGCGGTTTCTTGCGATTGCAGCTTTCCGACGTCATACTTCCTCACAGTATTACTCCGTTGTTGTGGAGTTCGGGTTATTCGCATTCTTACCTTTGCTGCAACAAGGTAGTGATCCGAGTCGATGTTAGCTGCTCGGAAGGTGCGAACATCCAAGATACTGGAGGCGTGTCTTGCATCGATCGCAACGTGATCAATCTGATTGACGGTTTTTTGATCTGGGTGTCGCCAAGTCCCTTTGTGTATATCGAGATGAGGAAACCGTGTGCTTGCAATGGTGACGTTATGTGCCGCTGCGAAGTCAATTAGCCTAAGTCCGTTTTCAGACGTTGACATTTGTTTCCTGTCTCTTCTAATTCTGTCCCAAAAAACGATGCCCCAGAAATTTGATGCATTTCTTCCTCTAAAAGATTTTCCTGTAATAATTTAAAAATTCGCAACGCATCGGAAAGAGATAGAACATTCCTGCAGCGCCTCAACACTTGGAATGCAAAAATAGAGGAAAAATCACATCTAGCCAAAGAACATTAAGGTGAAGCTAGCACCTAAGAACATTCTCACAAGTGTGCATTTAAACCCTTAGTTGACCCGACTGGAGATCACCGATATTTTTAAGGAAACATCTAACACAAAGTCGAAAAATCTTTATTAAACCGCACAACATGAATATGGAATGCTTTTCCCGGTTCAAAATTCTTTGAGAATAAACAAAAAAATGAAGTTACATTCGCAATTATAAAACTAATTGAGAAGCTCGGATGTCTTATAAGTTATAAATGATCAGATTTCTTCAAGATTACAATAGGTTATCTATCTAGTTAAACAAAATTATTCTAAACAGAATTTCCATTTTTTGTTACATTTATTTATTTAGCCAATATTTAACTTTGATTTTTTCCCTACGAAAGATCATGATCGCAAAATATTCTTACATATGTTTCAAAAACTATGTTTTCATCTTCTGAAAACTGTTATCATCTTTTTCTAGAGAATATTATTTACAAAAAAAAAATGTAGGTCGTATATAATACAATCCAATAAACAGTCCACGAACGCAACCAAAATTGATTAAAAAAAAATTATTTGATAGAAGTCTTAGAAACAGGTAAACAAAAATTTTCAAAACTAAGGCCCGGTGCACACTTGCGTCATTTTGACGCGGCGGCGCCGCAGCGTTGACGCTTTTCCGTCTTACAGTACTCACAAATAAAAAGAATGGTGCACACACTTGTTAGATACCGCCGCGTCAAAATGACGCAAGTGTGCACCGGGCCTAATGCAAAAAAAAAACCCCAGATTAATACTAGAAAAACCACAATTAATAAATTATTTAAGTCTATTAAAACTGACATTAATTGCCATTAGAACATCTGACACTCACAACCTTCTCAACTAATTAAATGACAGAAATATCAGAAATCTGTATTTATTTCCATAGAAAAAAATAGATCTTTCCGCACTCAATTCTTCGTGTAATAAATGAGCAAATAAAAATACCCAAGTGACATAATTTTGAGTTACAACGCAAGCAATTCAATATTATTGATGAAACATTCAAACATTCTAAGGCTAGATAGTTAAAAGATAAGATAATTGATTAAAATAGAACTTAACTATTAAAAGTCTGTTGCTCTGTTGTATTTTCGAAGAAAAATTGTCACCGACAATATTGAAATGAAATTTTTTTTGCGAAGTTCCACCAAGAATATTTTTTAAAAATAAGTCTATGCATTTTCGTTGGAAACGCATATATTTCACCTTCGAAATAATTGTATTTATTCATTTCATTTCATCAGCAATATTGTATCATTTCAAGTGCTAAAATTAGTGTCAGACAAATTCATGAATCTTATGAAAACACTTGAGTGAAAGTGCATATAGGATAAGCCAAGGACGCAATTTAAAATTATTTTTCTGAGATGAAATTAAAAATATTTACAAATTCATTGTCATAGATTTTTTTTTCACATTCACCTGTGAGATACTCTTTTTCGAAAAAATATTATCTTTTTCACAATGACTCGTTTATTTTGGAAGAAGACTTAGAATGGAAGTGACGTAAGCGTTTTTAACAATCTTACCTAATTAGTGAGTTATGAAGACAAATAAACTGCTCTCACAGAAGTCATATCTTTGTTAGCAGACATCTGACAGATAAAAATAGAAAAAGCTACTTCAGATGAAGTTAGTATTTACATTAGATTTTTTTTCAATTCAATTGAAAAACAGTGTTTCTTAAATACTCACAGAAATCACTCAAAAATCCATTCATTTAGTGATATATGTAATTACCTGGAAATAAAAGAAATAATTATTACTACAGTGATGTTTCATTTATATATTTCATATTTTAAGTATCAAGCTATAAACAATATACCTTACTGCATTTTGTGTAAGTAAAAAAAAACTCTAATTCGTAACCACTTTTTGCTATAAATTATCCAGCAATTAGATTGTTAAGATTTTTTTATTATAGGCTATAGCTTGTCAGGGGATAAGTAATTACATAGTTGATTTGCTTTGAACTTGATTTAGTTTGATCTTGACACATGGAGTTGTACGTAATATAATAATTAAAAAAAGGTTATAATACCGCACAAGTACTCATAGTGCTAATTAAGGAAATAATTTTTTTTTCTATGGAGTTATTAGAGACAAATGGAATATTAAAAACAAATAAAAATCTAGTGTCGGAAGTGAGGATTGATAGACCAGACCATATAATGATGCCATATTGAAAGACTAAAATCATCAACTTGTTGCAGAAAATAATTAATATTTTTTTGTCAAATGAAATGACATTGGCAGTGAGCCATATTTTTTGGCAATTCCATCAATAAAATAAATTTTTTTTTTACTTGAGACTTTTTTCATTTTTAAACAATTTTCTTCTTCTTTTTTAAACAGATTTATCAGGCATTACGGCGACTGAAAAAAGTCTGAAGGTTTTGGTTGTTGAATTTTATGTCTATTAACAAATAGTTTGATTAATACTTTAATAATGTATTAAACATAAATCGCTTTAATAAAATATATAAAATGTTATGGAATTAATTGTGAGAAATGTATTTTTGAAATGAGCTATTTTTCTTAAATAAGCTGTAGTTATATATGGCATCGGAAAATTCATAAACTGATGAGAATTTAAATTTTTTTAAACAGTTTTCTTTAAAATAAATATTCTAAAACTTAGCTACGTGTTGCTAAATTAATATTACGCCACTCAAAGGTATTTGAATGCTCATCGCATGTTTCAGGACAGGAAGTGCGTGTAGTTAAGAATCAACTTCCGGTAACCTTGATTTTTGAACTACTTACTAATTGCCACACTCTTTCTCGAAATATTATTAATATTAAAGTATGGAATGAATAATCGTGCAATACACAAAATGGCTTGAATTAATTTGGCTTCTAAGCCTTTCAAGGGTTTTTGAATTGAAACAGCTATTTACTGAAACCATTGAAATGATCTACCTACAACACCAACCGTACTTTTGATAATATTAAACACAAAGATTGGGTTTTCAGTTTTTGAGGAAAACTGGTAAGGGCATTCAATTTTAGAAACAAAAATAGTCAATAATTTCGTCAAGTTAAAAGAAAAACAAAGTATGAAATATGTACTATTAACCAATATATTTTAGATTTTTTTAATTCGAAAATAATTTTTCAAATACTGATCCCTTAAACAAATTTATTCAAAATAGCTTACGGCCTTTTGTGAAATTAACGTTTAGCAGCCCGGTAGCTCACTACAACTCTTCACTTGACAGTGGGTATGTTGTCAATCTTGACAACAGAATAATTGACAAGGAACTTATTCAAATGATGAGTCCAAGTGAGCTAACGGGACGAAACGCCAATCCGTTTTGTATCGGACTCTTGTCCTCATTTTTATTAATGATCTGTTATTTTAGATTTTTAATCCAATTTCGCATATTCGTTTCCATATTCACAAGCCTGCTTTTCGGATATGTAATTGCAATGCAATCGTATTCTAAGCTAATTTCATTGAATCATTTTTACTTGCGATTATAGGGACTATAAAGCAAGTTATGCATTCGTAAAAAAAATTCTAACAATCAAACATAACATAACGATCATAGAGAAGCCAAAAAAGTGATTGACAAAAAATGTCTGTCTGTCCTATCATTTGATCAGAACCAAATTTACGGGAAAAGTCTATTAACGGCATCTTTCATATAACGTTTTTTTTTTAATTTTTGTTTTTCTCAGTAACGGCTCTTTGGATTTTCATATTTAAGAAGATCTAGTTACCAAAATTAATTCTGTTTATGAAATAACTTTTCTTTTAATTACAATAAATTTTTGAATTTATTTATTTTTTTTAATCATTATTTTTAAAACTAATCAAACAAAAAATATTTAAAATTTTATTATTTTATCCATACCAAAATTCCAAAAAAAAATCAAAAAACTAAAAATTAAATACAGGATTTTTTCAAAATCCGTCCTACAATTTTCGAAATACTTTTTTCATAAATTCGTTATTATACAAGACGTGTGATGGTGTACTCCATTTTAAAAACCGTTAAGTGTTGTGGTTTTGACTGTTTTATTTAAGTTCAGATAGTGTTATTTTTCTACGTTGATGTAACTTATTTTTTAAATTTTATTCCGCGAGTAAGTGCGATCCAGTCGTGAATTTATATCCACGATGACTTCCCCAAAACAATTTTCCCGCAATACTTGCTGCACTAGGAATTGAATTCCCATTACTTTACTCTTCATTCTAACTTCGTTCTTCAGTCGCACAACACGAATGTGGAATGCTTTGGGCAAGTCACCTTAGCCATTGCCGAAAAGGAAACTTTTCTTTAAGGGTTATTAGCCAGATTCCTTTTTCTTATGCCTTAGTTCAGGAGCTTGTAAAGTATGTTGAAACAACCTCAATCAATTTAACTACTTAGCCTATTTTCTCGTAAGTGTTCATTACTTACACAACACACTAAATTTGAACTTGTTAAAGCTACATATATACGACAAAAATTATTTTTCTTTTTTTTTTTCTTTCTATATAAACTCTCTCGACCTCACTAGCCTCTGATTTCAGAGCAATCCAAAATTTCCCAGTAATAACAAAAATGCATTGCATATTAAATACAATGAGTTCCTTCGAAAAAAATTATTGAACCGTTGAAAATTCCATTCACGTCCACCACTACAAGTCACTGGGATATTTTCCTGAGTCACGCGACATGGTAAGTGAATTACATACTCTCAGCCACTCACAGAGATTCCTTCAAAAAGTATGCCGGTTTTTCCATCAGGTTAACTAATTGGTCTTTTTGCCGGAGGAGAAGAAGATCATCCCAAGCGGATAGAATGTCCATTGGACAGTTGATAAATTAGCCAAGACTCATTGGAATCGTAATTATGTTGTTTTACATAGAATACTTTGCTCATGTCTGCATATGTAAATTGCTGAGATAACTTAAGTTGTGGTTTTTGAGTTGAAGAAGTTTGCCCGGATAGAGAAGCCTTCGGCATATTTTGCATTTTCCTTAATGGGTAAAACCGGGAATTTTTTGATGTAATGATTTGTCTTATATGAATCTAGGGTTGGGTTTTAATTGAGTTTAACTTTGATGGGTGACAGGATATTGAACCGTAGAACAAAAATGAGTGAAGGAGTTCAGATCACACAACCTTGCAATCCAGGTAACAAAAGCCTTGGCACCATCTGTTAAAATTAAAACAAAATGTTCCTTAAACTAAACTGAAAACCTCACACTACTTCAGATACAAATAACATGAACCCTAGTTTCTGATTTATTTACAAAAAAAATTGCCACATGACGCAGTATTGCTATAAAGACACGTCGTGCTCGTGATCGTGATTCACAAATGAATCGATTTTCTTTGCAAATAAATTATCAAGTTCATTGGGCTGATTAAAAAAATAAATTGCATTTCTAACGAAATAACTTTGAATGTTAAACAATTCTTGAAAAAAATTCAAAAAAAAAACTGTAATAAGTCATAGTAACTTTGAAAAATTTATTCACTTCAAGGCATACGACTGACGCCCCGCTATCATCGATTTTTTTTTAGAAGACTCTAGATTAGATAAAGCCTGAGGTAGCTGATAGTGAAATAAAAAGATAGGACTTGAACACATAACTCAGCAAATACATATTTGAATTATTAAAAAAAATAACTGAATTTCGAGAGCGAGTCATGAAGTAAGTTTTAGTTGCATGTTTATTTTCTAGAACACGTTTTCGAAATAAAATATAAACTTTAAAGCAATAAATCTGAAGAATTAAGCAACTGAAAAAAATGTTCTATCAACCACGATCAAAAATCACCAGAAGAGACAAATTGTCATTGACAAGGAATCTTAACACAGAATCATTTCTATCATCCACAGATTTGCAACAGGAAACATGGATTAGTGTGAGTTGTAGAATGATCAGTCGCTTACTACAGAACGCAGATCTACTTTCGAGATCGGCCTGAAAATTTCCGTCGCTAAAAGAGTACAAAAACAAAAGTGGATTTCTTTTACCAAATTCTATGAAATCAACGATGATCCTCCAAAACCTTGAAAATATTGGAGGAATGCCTTGTAGAGCGAGAAAGTGTTAAGCTTTTAATTCGCGCTACAGGAAGCTCAAAATAAAGCATGGTAGGGCAGTAATTATGTTGTTGACCCAATTTTCCTGATTGAAGCTATTATGACAAAAGAGTATGTCAGAATTAAAGATGTAATGCTTTTGTTGTGTGCCGAAGAAAATATGCTTCTAAAATGGTATTTTTAGCAAAAAAAGAGCCAAAAAATTCGTCAAAATCAACAAATTCTTGGTTCGAGTGAAATAAAGACGATATTTTGGAGTGACCTTTCCAATACTGGGACTTGAAACTCATCCAAAATCTTTGTCGTAACTTAAAAGTTGAAATACAATAAAAAAAATGGCCACGACTGGGTCGCACGTACTTGCTCTTCTGTGCCTAATTACATTGGAAAGCAAGATCTTTGTCAGAAACAAGTAACATTTGCGTTGAAAATAACACAGTTTGAACTTATAAAAAGCATTAAAAACCGCAATACTTAACGGTTTTTAGTAAAAATTAAGTATGCCATCATACGTCCTAAATGAAGAAGAATTTATGAAAAAAGTATTTCGAAAATTTTAGGACCGGTTTTGATAAAACCGTTTTTTTATTTTTAGTTTTTGAAAAAAAAAATATTTTGTAAATTTTGGTACGCAGTTTTTTTAGAATTTATTAAAGAACATGTGATTATAAAATTTAAAATATTTTTTTTTATTATTTTTCAAAATATTGATTAAAAAAAAAAATCAAAAATTAATTTTAACTAGAAAAAAAAAAGTTATTCAAAATTTTGATATGCAGAATTAATTTGGCTACCTAGATCTTCTTAAATATAAAATTTGACAGAAATCCAAAGAGCCGTAACCGAGGAAGCCAAAAATTAAAAAAACCGTTATATGAAAGGTCCCGTTAATATACTCTTCTCGTATATGTGGTTCTAATCAAATAATAGCCAATACCAACAAAAAAATTCTCAAAAACTTTCATTAAAATCGTTGGAGCTGTTTTCGAGAAAAATAAGATATTCCTAAACGGTCATATGGCATGTACCGTTATTTTTAGGGCTAAAAATAAAATTTCAATTTCGCCTCTGGGGAATGCTAAAATAATCACACACACCAAGTTTGAAGTTAATTGCCTAAGCCGTTTAGGCTGCAGCTCGTTATACATACTGACAGACAGACAGACAGACAGACAGACACTTTTTAGACTTCTCTATGATCGTAATGTCATGTTTAATTGTTATCTCATTTTTTTTAATATTTACGAATCCTAAACTTGCCTTATAGTCCCTATAATCGCAAGTAAAAACGACCAATAAAGCGGAATGATCAAAGAAATCTGATCTGTACTTCGGAATAAATGTTTTAGTTATGTTATGTGAAATTGTTTATTTGATACACAAAAATTGTACTGGGGTAATATAATTGTAAAACGTAAGTTGTACATAGAAATTTAAATAAAAATACGGGGTGTTCCTTTTATTTTGACCAACACTGTATACACAGGTTGATTCGCACAAGGTGTGACAAAAACTAGAATGTGTAGGTTTTTCCGAGTCAAGAAAAAAAATGTGGGGAGTGTTTCTAAAAAAAAATATTAAAATACAAAAAAAATGGGTTGAATGTATAGTTGCTCTTTAATGGACTAATATCCTTGGAAGCCAAAATTTTTGAATGAATCAAGTAACATTTACGTTTAAGAATAACAAAGTCTGCACCTAGAAAAAACTGTGAAAACCGTATCACTAAGCGGTTTGTAGTGAAAATTGAATACCCATTCACACATCATATATAATAATGAATTTATAAAAAACTATTTCGAAAATTTTAGGACGGATTTTCCTGTTTTTTGTTTTTAGATTTTTGAAAAATATTTTTTTTCAGATTTGGTATCATTTTAGGAGTTTATTAATATATAGCTTATTATTCAATTTAAATATTTTCCTTAATAGATATAATTTTTAAAATATTGATTTTTCAAAAAAAAAAAAACATTAATTATATATAGAAAAAAGTTAAACGAAATCTTCACCAAGAAAGTCGGAAATTAAAAAAAAAAAACCTTATATTAAAGGTACCTACCGTTAGTAAAATTATAATTATATTTTTTTTTTAATTATAGTAATTATAGTATAGTTTTTTAGTTTATTTCATTTTCTTATAAACTTATACATTAAGATAATTGACATTTTATAAGTTAGTAAAATTTTGTAAATTAACATTACTAGTAACAAAGGCATAAATTAGAAAAAAAAAAAATACAAATAAAAAAAATTAAATTAAATTAAATATAATATAACAAGAAAAGTGGCTTAAGGTTTAGAAGATTTATTAAAATTTATAATAATAATAAAAAATACTAATTTAAAAATAGAAAAGATAAATGCCAGACGAGGAAAGCTAGTTTCAATTTGAAGGGGAATAGAAAGAAGTTAGTTGCTTTGATTTGAGAAAAAAGTATTGAGGTTATTTTAAAATGTATGTATGTATGTATGTATGTCACTGATGTCCAATAAATAAATGGGGAGTGAGTTCCAAATGCGATTGTAGCAGTAAAGAAGTGTCTGTCAGAGGTCAGATATTATATATGTAGATCTATTTGACACCGCCAACCGGAGTTTTTCAAATATATAGTTGGGTTGACGATTTTTTAGGATTTTAAAGAGCAAGATTAAAGTTCAAAACTTGAAAAGACAATTTGAGGAGGCTCTGCTCCAGCATGGTCATATCTTCTTAACCCATAAATGTAGCGTATGGTGTTATTAAAGGCTAATTTAATTTTTGTTGATAAAATGGTAGTCAATACCTACAAAAATACTCTTCAAATTTTTCATCAAAGTCGTTGGAGCTATTTTTGAGAAAAATAATCTGTTCTTTAACGGTCTCACCGCGGAGGTACCGTTATTCTTAGCCCTAAAATAAAATTTCAACAACCCCTCTGAAGAATGGCAAAAAAACTCACACGTACCAAATACGAAGATAACCGCTTAAGCCGACAGAAATACAGATATTCTTTGTCATTAACGTTTTTAGGCTCCTCTATGATCGTTATGTCATGTTCGATTGTTATCTTATTTTTTTTTTGTATTCAGACGTCCAAAACTTGCCTTATATGATATTGTATGGTATGGTGTAGTTCTATGCAAGTGGTGCCATTGGTCTGTATAAGAGATGCGATTTTAACACGACATTGCCATAAATTACAATCGGGTGTAACAATTGACTTATTGAAAACACAATTCAATCAAAGTTTTATATTAAGAAATAGCCCTGTCCAAAAACATATCTGGACTTTTTTTTGATAACGTTTTACTTAACGAAAGGTGTGATTGCTTCATCACTGAACAAAATTTTCAAATGAAATTGTGGATCAAGCTAAGTTTCCTTAGGCCCATTCCATTCAAAATGCCACAGAGGACATTTTTGCCACATTTTGGGTTTCCCGACGCAAAAACTAACTTTATGGAGTAGGCGACGTCGATATGTGTGGCGGAAGTGAAAAAACTACAAAGTTTCTTTCCCAACATGACATTGACAATATTGCAAGAATTCAAAGAGGTCACTCCATATTTATGACCTCATTGACAGCTTCCGTTATGGATAACTCATTTTTATCAAGTTAATGTCAACATTCTCATAGAAGTAGAAACAACAACTGCCACATTTTATAATTGAACATATTTAAAACTAAATTGGTTACGTATACGCCACCGCCACCGGGTCCGTGAGAGAAATACCTCGAAATAAATCCATTTCATTAGAATCAACTACTTATAGATAGATACTGTAAAAAACACATTTTGCTATAATTTGTTGGCAATTTAGAATTCCAAAAGCAATCATCTTTTGTACTTCGAATGCGATTGTAATTTGTAAGACAGAAAATTCTCGAGTCTCCACCGCCGACCGTGTGTTTACTATAGATTTACACGTTCTTAGGTAACTTTTTAGACGTTGACTTAGACTCGTTTAAGTTGAAATTAACACACAAACGTTACGAAATCAAAAGACAACAACATGTTGCGCCTGCATTTCCTTATCGCGTCCTCAAGAGTTCCATTATAGGTAAACATCAAAAAGGGTCATATTACGACGCGGTTCTTTCACTTATTGCATGCCACCTTGTCACTTTTTATCGACTTAGTGTCGTCTGAGTTCTGTTTTTTTTTTTAATTTCTTGTGAAATAGTCACATCAAATGAGGCATGGATTTTCTTTTGAAAACAGGGTGTTACAATATTAAATTGTTCTCACGCGAAAGATCCTTTTTGTGAACATATGGCTCAGTAACTCTTAAAAACATTAAACTTGTTATAAACTCCATTTTTGGTTTTAAGAGACTTTTATGATTTTCTATCGAAGATGAAATTTTCATTTTATTCTGTTAAACTTTTTTTTATGGGGCAGTTAAGAAAAACTCAAATAGCATGCAAAACAGCCAATTTAAGCTTTATTGGAGTGATTTTGTGTCTAAGACTTATAATACAATTTTTAAGAACTTTAATTAAAAGCAGGAACACCCTGTTTACCTTAATTGACAGCTGACTGACTCTGCAGCTAGTAAAACCATCATAAACATGATTTCTTATCGCAACATTTTGTCTACTCACTGACGACATATCGCAGATCGCATGCGATGACGATAATAAATCTCCATAAATTGTATCTTAACATTCACATCACAGAAAAAGACATAAGTTTGATTTGTGCGGAGCCTCGAGCAGGAGTCACATCGCAGCGTGTCGCCGTGCCGCTGCGCTGCACTGTCGCAAACATAAGGGTGCTGCTGCAATTTGGAAAGGAAAATCGGTGCACATGATGTTTTGTGCTGTGCGTGACATGAGCTATCATAAGACATCTCTTATGAGATATGGAACGGGCGGGTAAGACGAAACATTTTAATTGCTGCTTCTGCGTTGAAGTATCTTAAGAGTCAGATGAATGTTGTTTAAGCTGTTTATAAACAAAACTGTAAAAAAAAAAAAATAATAATAATTTCCGCGGCATAGTAAAATAAAGTGGGCTAATCTGGAATGAGTCATTTATGACTTGTGATGCAAGGTATAATGAATATTGCTTTTTTTATTCAGCTTTTTGATCTTTTTTTAGTTCCCGTGTTACCGAGAGGCGTACCTGTTGAAGAATGACATGATGTCTGCGCAATGTGATGATGATGATGATCTGTTTGTAGTAGATTGATGTAAGGTTTTCGATGGGCGTTGGATGTTGCAACTTTGGGGCTTCTGGTGATTGTGATTTTATTTAAACTTTTTTTTGTCGGTTATGCAGATACTTGACCTATTTCAGATTTGTAGGGGTATATTACTTAAAAACACAGATATTGTGCAAATTTTAGTTTATAAACTTTGATATGGTTTTTTTTATCGAAGCCTTCAGAGTTTGGAACCTACTGATACGGCAATATTAATATATTCTGCATATGCCATCACCTTGAATCTTTTCCTAACTAGCAGACAGATTTTTTTCCGCACTCGTATAGTAGAAAGAGTTTTCAAAGATCGGGCTGGACGGTATAAATCCCGCATTCTTCTGCGTAAGCTTTTCCATTGCTTCTACTCTTTTGAAATCTTTCCCAGAAGATGAAAAACAGCATTTGTCCAGCCTGTGCCAAAAAAGATGATCCCTTCTCTCCTTCCTTCTACCGACCCATAGCACTTACGTCCCTTCTTTCTAAGGTCGTGGAAGCGCCTATTTACTGCTTACTTAAGAAAAAACTCGAAGATCGAAAACTACTTCGTTTCGCATCAATCGTTGCACATCTGATGGCACACTTAACAGTGAAACTATTTTTACTTGCGATTATAGGGACTATAAGGCAAGTTTAGGATTCGTGAATATTAAAAAAATTTAGATAACAATCAAACATGACATTACGATCATAGAGAAGTCTAAAAAAGTGATCAAGAAAAAATTTCTGTCTGTCTGTCAGTATGTATAACGAGGTGCAGCGATTATCTTCAAACATGGTGTGTGTGATTCTTTTATCATTCTCCAGAGGGGAAATTGAAATTTTATTTTTAGCCCTAAAAATAACGGTACCTGCCGTATGACCTTTTAGGAAAATCTTATTTTCTCGAAAACGGCTCCAACGATTTTAATGAAAATTTTTGAGAATTTTTTTGTTGGTATTGGCTATAATTTGATTAGTACCACATATACAGGAAAAGTCTATTAACGGGACCTTTCATATAACGGTTTTTTTAATTTTTGGCTTTCTCGGTTACGGCGCTTTGGATTTCTGTCAAATTTTATATTTAAGAAGATCTACGTAGTCCAATTAATTTTGAATATCAATTTTTTTAATAACTTTTTTTTCTAATTAAAATTAATTTTTGAATTTTTTTTTCAAAAATCAATATTTTGAAAACTTATCAAAAAAAATTATTTTAAATTTTATAATCACATGTATTTTAATAAATTCTAAAAAACTGCATACCAAAATTTAAAATATAATTTTTTTTCAAAAAACTAAAAATAAAAAAACAGGATTTTATCAAAACCGGTCCTACAATTTCGGAATACAGTTTTCATAAATTCTTTGTTAATTAGGACGTGTGATGGCGTACTTCATTTTTACAAAAAACCGTTAAGTATTTTGGTTTTTAATACTTTTTATAAGTTCAAACTGTGCTATTTTCAACGCAAATATTACTTGTTTCTTCCAAAGATCTTGCTTTCCAATGTAATTAGGCACATAAGAGGAAGTACGTGCGACCCAGTCGTGCCCATTTTTTTCAACGATTTGGCGAAAGTGAGATTATTGCGCTTGATATTTGCATGGCATTTGATAGCATTTGGCGTCAATCTCTCTTGTCGTGGTTCTTATGGGATCGATCATACTTTTATCCGTTGGATTAGAAGATATCTTCAAGACCGTTTAATACAAGTCCCCTTAAAAATGTATACCGTAATACTCGTCCAATAGGAATGCTCATTAATTTACGCTCGAGTCCAATTTCTGTCATACCATGAAATACAGAGATTCTTGTTTTAGCCGAACAACACGAATTTGGAATAGTTTACAGGGCGAGGTTTTCCCTTGCCATTTCAATTTTGACTATTCTTCGAATTGCAGTAACTTTTTAACGGTAAATACAGACAGACAAAACTTTCAAAACGATTTTGGTGGGAAATTGCCTCAGCCTCAGCTATAAGTTAAAAAATATTTCCAATGTGTTTGTTTTCCATTTACGTATCAACATTCAGAACGCAGTCAAAGAAACGTGTAAGAAACTAAGTATACATACAAATATAATTAAATAAAAGTGCGATACTCATTCAACTGCCTTAGCCTTGCTTAATAAACTAATTTAAGCGTTAGTCTGTGATTATTTCAATTATTAAACTTTCCTACGAATGGAATAGATTTATTTCAATTGCCGTATCTAAAGCAAAAATTAGACTTGATCTTTGACACTTAGTCATAATTTGCCGTAAAAAAATACTTCCAAGAATGAGTGTGTGTTTTTTTCTTACATTGTTTAAAAATTTTGCGGCATTGATAGTCAAAGAAAAAAAAAGAGTAAACACAACTGTTTGTGGTTCACCGAAATATGTTGATTAGCTAAGGAAGTTAAAGATACATTGCTGTATATACATAATATACATGTTTATAGTTGATTAAGTTTCAATGAACTAATTTTGCTACTATTCCAAAGCTTCCTAGTGGCAAAGTGATATTATTTTATTTTAAATTTTACGATAGTAAGATTAGTTTTAGGAATTGTTTCCGTGAATTGAAAAAAATTAAGCAAATAGTTAAATTTAGGAAATAAATCTTTCTTTACTCTCATTTAGGTTACTTACTTACGTACTTAGGTGGCGCTACAGTTCGGGACGAACCTGGGCCTAAACCAACATGCCTCTCCAGCCAGCTCGGTCCTTGGCTAGCTGCCTCCAGTTTTGCACTCCAAGTTGGTTGAGGTCGTCCTCCACTTGAGCGTGCCACCTAAGGCGAGGTCTTCCTTGACTGCGTCTACCCTCTGGGATGGAATCGAAGATCCTGCATTGTTGTCCATTCGCTCTACATGACCTAGCCATCTTAAACGTGATATGCGTATTTTTTTGACCAGGTCAATGTCGCTGTATAGCTCGTATTATAGTTCTTGGTTGAACCTTCTCCTCCAAAGCCCGTTAACGCAGATAGGGCCAAAAATCCTCCGAAGAATCTTACGCTCGAAACGACTAAGGATATCTTCATCCGCTTTAGATAGAGTCCATGCCTCGGCGCCATAGAGCAGGACTGGGATGATTAGGGACTTATACAGAGTCTCCTTTGTCTTTCGAGAGAGAACTTTGCTACTCAATTGCCTTCCTAGCCCATAGAAACAGCGATTGGCAAGAGTAATTCTTCGCTTTATTTCTGACGAGATGTTGTCAGATGTTATAGCGGATCCGAGGTACACAAAGTCCCTAACTACCTCCAAGTTGTACCTGTCTATTGTGATGTTTTGTCCAATCCGCCGGTGTTGTGTGTCCCTTTTTGTGGACAGCAGGTACTTCGTTTTGGCCTCATTGACTACTAGTCCCATCTTAGCCGCTTCAGCTTCAATGCTAGCAAAAGTTCCAGTGACAGCTCGCCGAGTTCTGCCAATTATGTCTATGTCGTCAGCGTATGCTAGCAATTGCACAGACTTGAAAAAAATTGTCCCACTACAATTGACTTGCGAGTTTCTTATAATTTGTTCAAGTATTAAGTTGAAGAAATTGCATGATAGCGCATCACCTTGTCGGAATCCTTTCTTGACGTCAAAAGCTTCTGTGAGGTCAGTACCAACCTTGACGGAGCAGCGAGAGTTCTCCACGAGTTCTCGGACGAGTTTTGTGGGGATGCCAAAACCTGACATGGCTCTGTATACCTCGTCTCTATAAATGCTATCGTACGCGGCTTTAAAATCGATTAAGAGGTGGTGGGTATCGATTTAGAATTCTTGGGTCGTTTTCAGGATCTGCCGTAGCGTGAACATTTGACAAGGTAGTGATCCGAGTCGATGTTAGCTGCTCGGAAGGTACGAACATCTAAGATACTGGAGGCGTATCTTGCATCGATCGCAACGTGATCAATCTGATTGACGGTTCTTTGATCTGGGTGTCGCCAAGTCCCTTTGTGTATATCGAAATGAGGAAACCGTGTGCTAGCAATGGTGACGTTATGTGCCGCTGCGAAGTCAATTAGCCTAAGTCCGTTTTCAGACGTTGTGTCGTGTAGGCTATGTTTTCCGACAGTCCTACCAAAGATTTCCTCTTTACCTATTTTGGCATTAAAATCGCCTAGTACGATCTTTACGTCGTATTTAGGGCATTGCTCATATGTTTTGTCGAGGAGCTCATAGAAGTCATCCTTTGTGGCGTCATCTTTGTCCTCTGTGGGGGCATGAGCGCATATTAGGCTAATGTTGGCGAATTTAGCCTTGATACGGATTGTCACAAGTCGCTCACTTACGTGTCGAAAGCCCAAGACTTCTTGCCTAAGTCTACCGCTTATGACGAATCCACACCCAAATAAACGCTGTGGTCTTCTTGCACAATCACCGTAGTACACGTCACAGTTTTTCATCCTCCTTTTACCCGGCCCATTCCATCGCACTTCCTAGATGGCAGTAATTCCTGCTCTGTAGCAGTCTAGGGCCTCCGCTAGTTGTTTGGATCCACGTGATCTGTTAAGAGTTCTAACATTCCACGTGCAGATCCGAAGGTCGTTGTCCTTGATTCGTTTTTCCGGGTCGTCAACAGTAAATCCGTCCTTTTCCGAGGCTATTGGTCGCTTCGCAACTTTTTCTTTTTTCCGTGGCAGGGTTGTTAACCCTACGCACAACCCCCAACCTTGAGGGCCAGGTCCTTTGTTGGATTCCTTGGACAAAAGGAACCGGAGAATCCGGAATCAGTAACCCACTTCGGGGATATGAGCGCTGCCGTTGGCCCATTAAGGGTTCATCCGCCACCATCTCCATTTCAATGCCCTGACTTGCATTTTAGGTTAAATCACCCTAATATTGACTAAAAAATTAACAAATTCAGAACTTATCCCTTAACTTATTATATTTTAAATGAAAATTAATTAATTTGCTCGTGAAATCAAAAATCCGCACCGCAGGTCTTTTGTATCATTTCAATCAATTGATTGCAATCAGAATGCATACTGTTGATTCGAGATACAAATTTATTTCTCACCCAAATGACAATGATTGGACAGTTGCTATTACAGAACGACTGCAACCTGTCGCATCAGATTCACTGCCATCACTCTCCCATCCTATCACTTCCAGCCACACAGTATATCTATACACTTCAGTCGTCAAAGTGCCATTGAAATATTTTTCGTAATGATATCTACAATCAGTGACTTGGTGATGATAGATACTTTTAATCCTATCGTTTCTATTTAAACAACCAAGGGTACTGGTTCATCTGCTGCAATCAAAGTAGGTTTATAAAAATAAAACGTTCGCATATATCCATTAGCGACGATGGCGGATGATGGTGGCTCAAATAAAAAAACGTTACCACATAGTTTCCTGTTTCACTAAGTGATTACGAACAAGCCGATGCGGCGCGCGATACCGATAGATACATTATGGTGCTGCTGCTGCACAACCATCATCAGAGGGAAGTATCTATAATCCGCAACCATAAGTTATAGGCCGACTGCAGCACGGGTCCCGGTCGGTTGTTGGTTTGGTATGGTGTATCCACCTGTGCAGCTGATGATGACTAGAGTTCCGCAATGATGTATGTGCTACATAAAAATTTAGTGAGGAAATTTTACACCTCTTAACCTGGCAACCATAGCCAGCAATGACAGAAACCACGACTTGTTTTGAGTTCTGGGTTTAAATTTTTTTCTTCAGTTTTTTCTTCCCAAACTTGCGGAGTGGTTTAGTGGGGCATGATTAATTGGCGGCGGGTTTTTTTTTTTTTTGTGAATTTACGGGTATCATAAGTGTATGTACTTATTTGCCGCCATAATTTCCATTTTGTATCTATTCTGTCTTGAGTTGTCAGTAGTTAAGTTGTGTGGCAGTATGACCTTTAGCCGAATATGTTTTAACGTCACTCGTGTAACCGGAGTCAGGCTTTTTATTGCAATTTTTGTTTTTAATGGATTTTGACTTGTGACATTATCTTTATGTCTTACCTGATTATTTTCAAGTTTATGAGTAAGAAGAGACGTTAAGTTTGTGTGTCACGATGTCAACTCCTTTCGCTGTTCCGAATCTTAGGGCTAGTTGAATAGCTGGCCTGCTTTTGGATATTTTTATACTTTTTGCCATATTTTTTGGAACTTCTATAAAATTGGAGATTCAAATCATTTTTAAATATAATCTTCTTTTTTCTTTCATTATCACCACTTTTTTCACTGGATAGTTGAAGATTTTATAAGATTGATCTTAAGGTGGTAGTGCACTTAATTGCATGACAATACGATGATGGTTGGGTGGATGCGTGAAGGGGGCTGACAAAGTTGGAATTAGTGTTTGTAATAATGCTTGAGATGAAAACAAGAATAATAGAAAATAGCCATGAAGGTTTCGCAGTTGTTTTTCAAACGGGGAAAAAATGTCAAAGCTCCAAGTTCATGCTCAGACAACTACGTTTGTTCGCTGACTGGGTTTCAGATCGTTTGGAAGAGTACCTCAAATTCAGTCCGAAAAATCATCTTTAGCGACCAGGAGTATTTTGGAAAATTTTCAATTTTGGGCCAGCCGGGTGGCGTCTATTATGAAGCCGTACTTTTTCGAAAACGACATTGGTGAGACAGTCACTATTAGTGGTGAGTGCTACAGTACGATGATAACCAATTTGTATGGCCTTAATTGAGCCATATATGTCTAGACGACATAAAGCCTTCTAGTATCACGTCTCTGATGGAATTCTGGAACTGTATTCAATTTGTCTCTTTGAGATCAAATGAGAGTGAGGCCAACCCTAGCTTAAAATCGGGTACTACGGGTTAACAGGATAGCCCAGCAAAAAACGTGAATTTACTCGGTAGTAGCTGGCTATTAAGTTTGTTAGCCTCCTTGTACCTAGGAGCTCCGTGTGGTTACTCTACTCAAAATCGCTGGATCAAATTATATATTAAGAACTTTTGTTCAATCGCCTTGTTTAGCGATGAAGCTCACTTTTGGTTGAATGGATACGTCAATAAATAAAACTACCGTATTTGGAGTGATGATAATCCTCAAGTGTATGTTAAGACTGACTACTTGGTATGCTTTATGGGTTAGTGGAATAATTGGTCCGTACTTCTTTAAAAACAACATCGTTTTTAAAGAAGTACGGACCAAACAGAACGTTACAGTCAATGGTGACTGCTATAGAGCTATAGATTACTGACTTTTTCTTTCATAAATTGAACAAATATGATGTGCAGGAGCTATGTGGTTTCAACAAGAAGGCGCAACATATCACACAGTTCTTGCCACAATTGATTTATTAAAGGAAACGTTTTGTAACCGCATAGTTTCACGTTACGGACCCGTGAAATGGCTTCCAAGATCGTGCGACTTAACGCGGCTTGATTATTTCCTGTGGGGATATATAAAGTCGTTAGTCTACGCCGATAAGCCCCACACGATTGACTATCGAAATGTTGACTTCCAGATTAGACTACGTCCGAACTAGCCGAGTCATCATATGCCAGCAATCATATTTAAATTATAATGCCATTGTTATTATAATAAAGTAAATTTCATGTCAATTTAAAAAAAAACATGTTTGTTTTATTCCATTTCAAAGTTCTATACCTCCAAAAAAACACCCTTTAGAAAGTTAGACTATTTTATCAGCAAGTTTCGATAATTGGTCAGGAGAAAGGTTTGATCTCGATGGTAAAATAGCTTGAGCATTGGTAGGCGTCGTCGTTAGCAAAGTTGACGTAAGAGATTTTCTTGAAGAACTGATGGACCAGCAAGAGAATAAAGTTAAAGAAGAAATTGTGAAGGTTTACCGTCACCAATTCCTTCATCACTTATAAGTTGTCAGATACGCTGATATTCTGATGCTGACAAATGTTTAATTAGCTCCTTCTTTAAAAAATCATAAATTGGAACTCAGCTTGGAAAAAGATAGGCTAAGGCGTTAATCCCAAAATGGTGGCAATTTAACTGCAACAAGGTTAATTGTGGGTTGTGATGTAGTCACGTCAATAAGCTGTTGGTTTTGTTCAGTTTGCTTATGAAGTCAAGAATTTTCTTCTCTTAGAGGATCAAGTTCAGCTTGAAATTTATGGAGTTCGGCAGGCATATCGAGTTTATCTTAAGTTCAGCCGGGTCTTGTTACTTCGCCTTCGGAATATATTCTTGTATAAATATGATGGATCACGTTGGGGTCCCCAATTAAGAAATAAAACAATTTTTTTTGTATTTAATACAAAGAGTAAGTTGTTTATTATTTCGATGAAAAAGAAGAACTAATTACATACATACTAACATTTACAGGGTGGGCCAAAAGAAGTCATCCATCCGATGTTGTTTGCCTCTCTTTTTTTCTAAATGAAAAACTTCGATTCTGTTTGTTGATTATGTTTATTTGAAGCTTTAGAATTTTATTGATCAAGTCGAGAAGATGATATCGGCCAAATGTGCGCCGTCACAATTGGTTGCCATACGGGCTCGTTTTATGGTATTTTTCATCACTTCAGCAAGAACTTCAGGCGATATATTCTCGCACTCGTGTCGAATGTTGTCCTTGAGGGCTTCTAGGGTCTCGGGCTTGTTCACGTAAACACGGAACTTCAAAAAAAAACCCACAAAAAAAGTCTGGAATGGTTAAATCGGGCGATCTTGCGGGCCAGTGCAAGTCGCCAAAACTCGGTTAACATGGCCCTATATTGCGCACCGTCTACTGTTGTCGGTTGACCAGCGGTGTTCTCGAAAAAAAATGACCCGATGACTCCTCCAGCGTGAACAGCGCACCATGCAGTAACTTTGAGCGGGTGTAATGGTTCCTCGTGCACTACTCCTGGATTATCGGTGCCCCAGAAGCGATAGTTTTGCTTGTTCACGTACCCGCTGAGGTGGAAATGAGCCTCATCGCTCATTATGATTTTGGTGGAAAAATCGTCCACTTCGTCCTCGAGATTGAGGATGGCTTGGACGAAGGTTACACGCGTTTGTCGGTCAACAGGCAGCAGCTGATGCACGACTGGACTTTGTACGGGAACATGCGCAAGTCTTTCTATGTTTCCGGCGACAGCTCGACATCCTCATCAACAGCGGCGATATTCACGGCACAACGGGCACCTCGGGTCCGGCCACTCTTGGCAACGTCTCGTGTGGTCCCATACTCTTCAAGGTTGATGGCCAAACGGCGCAGTGGTTGCGCAGTCGGTGTCGGACGGCCGTGGAATCGGCGACGGAATTCGCGCGGCTTGAATTTTGTAAAGTCAAAGGATTGAAATTAATAACATGCTTCTAAGATATCTACTAAGTTATTCCCATAAGCTTGTTTATATTTTGTAAGCCAACAGTAAAATAAGTCTTTACAAAAACCTTCCCTTATGAGTCGTACATATATGCCATTAGATTAGCCCTCTAGATTAACTTCACCTTATCCGCGTTAAAAAAGGAAACCAAAAACAAACAAAGATACGAAAAGTACACGTGGTTCACCACAGAATATTGGATTATGTGGGTAATGATTCGAAGAGAATTTATTGAAGTGCAAACTATTGGATGGTGTGTGGCATAAATGTTGGGCAATAAGTTATAACTTTGACGTAAAACAGCCTTACCATCAAAATAACAAAAAAAAAATATGAAAACCTCCAATAAAAATGTCCTACTTAAGCTACACAAATATACTGTTAAGGTGCACCTTGTTGGAACTCAGCCACAAGAAAAATCGATGTCACCAAACAGTACTTCGGGTTCGGGCATTGGCATGGCAAATCAATATTGAAAGTCATTGAAGAGGGATTATTACGCGTGTACTTTGACTGTTATGCTGACAGCTCATGGAAGCCCCCAAGCAGAGGCAATTGTTGTCTGTTTGGGGGTAACAACAGAAATACGAGGGTTCATTACGTTCCAATGGCATTGAAAGTGGCAACTTGTTGCATTGCATAGGGGGAAATGAAATATATGGATTTGTTTGGAGAATGTTAAGTGTTAAAAGAGGGTGTCGGACTGTCAGTATAGTTATTTATAGTTTTTTTTTTTTAATATAGAAATGTAAATTCAATTGGTGGGTACTTGAAAATTGGAGGTGAGGGTGGTATGTTGACTTTCTAATGCTTTGCCTTCTTCCATGTATAATAATTTTTTTTTACTGGAGGACAATGAATTGTTCAAAAAAAGCAGAAATTTCATCAGAAAATCCAATTGTGATGGCATAAGTGGAATGTAAGGGCTGTACATTTCATTTGACAATTTATCTTTTGGTTAGTTACAAGCATTTGCTTGATGTTAAGAGTCTTAAAATAAAAAAAACGCACGGACATTATATGTTTTCGGGAAATCGGTTTCTTAAGAATAACAAGTCGAGCCCCTGATACTTTACCACCTTAAAAGCTCTCACAAGTGTGAACAAATGGAGATCAACGTGTTGTTAAAATTGTCGATAATTATTAAAAAGGAGGCAATTCGCACTTGTGGAGTCTTAAAGTGAAGCGCTGAAGTGGGAGGTGTAGTCCTCTTCGGTCTAAAGAACAAGTAACGTAAAATCTGAACTGAAAGGGCTTAAAAACAATCCCATAACCATGGCTCTCGAATTTAAATATTTCAACACCTCCATAAGAACACTTACTTAAAAAGGTTTCAAAACTAAAATAATTTGATTTGACTTCTGAAAGGGATTCCCTCCAATTTTTATTTCTATGAAGTGCCCCGTGGCTTAGTGGTTAGTGTGTCGGACTGCTAAGCGATAGGTCGTGGTTTGACTCCCCGTCAGGTCCACATTTTTTCCGGGGTACTGCCCCTTGCGAGGAACTGAAAAATCCTTCAAGGGTAACATTTGTCTCGAAAATTGCATCTGATGTAGCCGATGGGAATAAATTGTAGGTTTTTCGAATTCTTGCACATTTACAACACACACACAGTAATTGTTGGGAGTATGAGTCACAAGGCCTTGGGTCTGTATCTTAAGTATTGTATCTTAAGTAAATATTACAGTCTACTTGCTTAAGAGGTTATTAAGAGTTACAATTTTATAAAGCATCTTATGGCATCAATATTACTCCTTGCTAAGAAGGTAGGCCTCTTCCACCTCTTGCATCAATGTTAAATACATCTATTACCCAAAGGCGAGAATAATTGGCGTTCTTATAGATATAATCGAGAATTGAATGCCCAAACAGTTCCATATATGTACTCTTCACGTCAATTATTTTACACATAACGTCTGTGAAAGCAAAGTGTTTTCAACCGTTGACTTGAGGAGTCATATCAATACCAACAAATTCCTATCAACCCAGACGATGATTGCAAGACTGATTTTTGATCAATTGCACATCGCTTTCTATGACTTCAATGCGCAAAGATTGTTCTGTTTGGGCCCAACCTTGCATATCTTGCCAACGCTCTACCATTGGAATATTTTGCAATCGTCCAATCGATGTTCACATTTGCATGTTGATATAATAAGGCCATCCAGGTCTACAGTGAACAGCTTTCGGTATTGTTCAACTTTCCGGAGCTACTCTCAATACCAACAGAAAATAAAGCAATTAAAGATCAACCATCCTCTTCGTAATCGTCTTAGGAAATGCATTTTACGCTTGAGACCGATTCAAGCCTCAAGACATTCCCAACATGGATTATTTGTTTTCAAATAACTTTCAAATTTTCGTTACGCTTTTCTTAAATTTTTGTCCCATTCGATGACCTCTCAACAACCGTATCGCGAGATATAAAGAATGTAACATTAAAAATAAATGGTCAATAAACAAAAGTTACAATCGATCAATTTTTTTTACTATGTGTCTGTTATAGTGTGTCCATACACAACAAAAAAACATTTGTTTAAAAAACATTTCTGATATATTTCCCATTTGTTTAAAAAACATTTCAGAAATGTTTCTGATTTTTTTTTTATTTTTTTTAAGCTAGCTTACCTTAGTCACAAAAAAAACATCTCATTTTTTTTATTTTTCAATCAAAAGTATATTTTGCCCTGATTTTTTTTTAATTTCTTATTTTGTGCCAGTTTAACAGGAAACCACTTCCCACTCAACAATTTCATTGTCATTATCCTATCATCATTCGGCAACAGAATGCATTTTTGTATAACTTGAGTGAGTGATGCGAGACAAAAAAAAATAATTTCACTCTATTTATAAGAAAACCAACGTCTTTGTCTATTTATTGTTTTGTTAAAGATGTGATGTCATTTAGTATATTTGTTAATCATATCCGAAGCTTTTAAATGGCGTTGAGAAATCCGTTTTGTTTTTGTATCTGATTCACTGAATACTTACTGCAAAATGAGTGACTAAATTTTAACGGACTTCTATCCATAGGTTTAAAAGCAAAAAATATAAGAAAGGATATTCTAAGTGATCTATACTTTTGTTACCAAATCAGAAAGGATTCCTCATTATTTTTTCACTCAATTTCTTAGAAACATACAAACATAAGACAATATTCTTGAGATGTACACTTATGGCGGAAATATCCATCAAATTTGTTTAACCAGCAGAAAAAACCAAAATCACCTCCGCACATCTCACTTTCATTTCTGATGAAATCATAACTTGTCTGTCTGGCCCTCTACTCATTCCGCCACTAAAAAATCAATCCCAATCCTTAAGGTCATTTATTCTTAGGTATATCTTCAGAACCGCAAAGTATATTCAGACAAAACCCCGACATTCATATTGTGGTTCATAAAAAAAAATCACCGATATTCATTCTGCTGGTTGCAAAATTACTCCATCTACATAGATACACAGTCTGTAGTCACTCACTTCACGGCATCCACTAAAGATATTCACGAATCACGAAATATTTTGTGCAATTTTGTTTTTTTTTTCTTCTCAAAAACAAAATCCAAAAAATTCTTTCCATTTGAAATCAATGAAATCCAATCCGTAAAATGGGCCATGTCGCCAAATTGTATCTTTTTTCCCGTCCATCTTACTTTCTTGTATCTGTGGCGGTTAACCTCAATAGATCATCACAAGCCGCCAAAATCACTCACTGAGACGCCGAGGCATTGAGACTGAGTGGTGGACACATTTTTTGGCAGGAATGCAAATTGATTTTAATTTTTTTTTTCTAAATAGAATTAAATTTTATTTTCCGCTGCAATGGCTATAAAAACAATAAAATTAAGAAAACAAAATTAAAATGAAAACAAACTAAATATATATCTCAAGTGACTTTATCGATGTATCTTTTTATCTTTTTATTTAATTTTGTAGATTAAAAATAAAATTAAATAAATTGTAATAAAAATAAATCTGTCTAGCTCTAGAGTCTACTTGCCGATGGCTAGGAGATTACGTAAAAATTCTCGAAGATCTTGGATGAAACATTGCATTAGATACGTGCTTCTTGCACGATTGTATCTCTCTAGTGGAACCAAATCAAGATCATTGCCAGAGCATTGCAAGGGCTAAAGATGTATAAATAAATTTACAGAATTACAATCGAATAGAGGCCGATTTTGTTTTTAGAAAGCTTGTTGCTGTTTTAAAACTTTCCGATTTGGCCTTTCGCAAAAGCCTTACCCCTGTCCAATGGCAATCGGTCGGTAGCAGCTCGAGGATCTTAATCAACGAAATCAAGTTCAAGATTTATGTGCCAAAAAATAATATTTATGAATAAATAGATACAGATACAGTTGCGCTGCCCAGTGGGCATTTGTCTTTTGATTCATTCAGCTTTTGCCTACACACAAATCGTATATCGTACAGATGGATGTGAGTATTTGAAAATTAGCTACACACATCGTGTATCTGAGGGTGGAGAAAAAGCGTTTAGAAACTAGACCAAATTAATTTCTATACTAGACCAGATATAGACATTCTTGGTAGTCGGCGGATGCTGAAGCCGGCAATGGAACGGCTTTATGGGCGAACAAGATACATTGTTAATCCATGCGTTTTGCATAAATATACATAGATACAAGAGCTTGCTTGCAATTTAAAATGTAGTTCATTTTTCTGCATCTCGATGTTTGAATAGAAGGAAAATATAGTTTTTTTGTACAACAAAAATGGTTTCCATCCATTTATCGATTGGCAACATAGTTTTTTTTGTGTGTTTAGATGCGGTTAAACGCGCCCGTTAGCAATTATTTTGTAATGGCGGACAGTTATTGACGGAGAATAATTTCCCCACACACACACAGATGAGATAAGATGCAACAAACTCTAGATGCTACAGTTTGATAAATTAGATACAAGAAAATCCACTCGCAAACGTTTTTCAGATCTCAATGTGGGCAATTTGTTTTGTTGATTGGCTTTTTGTGCGCTTGTAAGAAAAAAAAGATACAAACTGTCATGTTATGGGATTGTAAGATACATTTACATGACCGAGAAACTAGTATTTATTTATTGAATTGGCCATTAGTGTATAATCCTTAAGTGGGTGTTTTGTTAGCCAAGATTTCTTGAAAAGATTTGTATCTTTTTTCTAATGCATACACATGTAATAGATATTTTGATTAAAGATAAATAAGGAAGTTGGCGCATGGTAAACTGTAACTTATAACCATTTTTTCGCTAGAAGTACGCTTTTGCCGTACCCACTTAATTTAATAATTTGACATCATTAAAAAACACGAAAACTTCTCAGAAAAACATAATCGTAATCTCTACTCTACTTTACTTTACTTTACTTTTCTTTAATTTACTTTACTTTACTTTACTTTACTTTACTTTACTTTACTTTTCTTTAATTTACTTACTTTACTTTACTTTACTTTACTTTACTTTATTTTACTTTACTTTACTTTACTTTATTTTACTTTTCTTTAATTTACTTACTTTACTTTACTTTATTTTACTTTACACTTTACTTTACTTTACTTCTCTTTACCTCACTTTACTTTACTTTACTTTACTTTATTTTACTTTACTTTACTTTACCTTACTTTACTTTACTTTATTTTAATTTACTTTCCTTTTCAAGTGATATTTTTGTATTTATTTAGTAATTTTTATTAACAATACTTCAATTGGGGTAACCAATAAATGTTTGCAGTTATTTTCACTTGCGATTATAGGTACAACAAAATTATGTCTGTCTGTCTGTTTGTCCCTCTGTCTGTCTGTACGTTTTCTTTCTTCAACTTTCTCGAAAACTGGTCATCCGATTTCAATCAAAATTGATATTCAGGAAGATGTTGATAGCCTAAGTAATTTTATTTTAAGATATTTTCGAAAAAAATTTTTTTTGTGTTTTTCATAATTTTCTTAAATTCTTTTTTCAAAAATCAATATTTTGAAAAATAGTTTTATTAATTTTGTTTTTAAATGTAAGTAATTTGTGTGTTAAACCGTTCCTACGATTTAATTTTTAAATGCAATGAAATGGCGTTTGAATTATTTCGCTGAAAACTATTTGAGGTACTTTTTTCGAACAATCAAAAGTCACAAAAATCGAAAAATAAGTTTGGTTTTACAAACCTTATTTGAGGTTGTGACCGCACATAGGAGCAAGTATATATAACTATATGTGCGATCCAATCGTGGAATTTTTTAACTTCCGGATAAATAGGATGAAGGAAGGAATGAAGGATTAGAAACAGAAGGAAAATTAGTGAAACTCTGAACACACCAAAACTTACTCATTTCATGTAACTTAATAAAAAAACAATATTTTCATCATCAGTAGTAGTAGTAGTAGTAGTAGTAATAGTAGTAGTAGTAGTAGTAGTAATATCTTCATCAGTAGATATCGCATGAATCAAAAGTATTCGAAATTACAATGTATGACGAAAGAAATATACTTTTTTTGTTTGCCGCTTAGAACCACTCAAAATACAGAAATATAATCGAAACAACCTAGAGTGGTAAGTTTAACATAATAAGCGATATCTTTAACATTGAAATGTCTGCCTTTATCAGGAGTGTTTGACCACCTATTTAAACATAAGCAAAATATGTTTTTTTTTATAACTATTTCGACTTAGCAAAATTAGCTATATTTTTGCAATAATGTATAATCGTGCGGTCATGGTCATAGGTTATGACATGGTATTGAAATAATTATGTTTTGATAGTTTTAATCAGAAGTTTCTGCTTGGCTGTTGAAAAAAACATTAAAAATGAATTTTAAACTTAATTACTTGAATCATCCGAAGTTCTCAAGTCATAATCATCAGATAAAGACCTTATTCCCTGAGAAGCAGACAAAAGTCAACTCAAAGCTATAAACCACACCAAATTTACAAAATATTGTGCAGGAAGTGTGACTCTTTGGCTTACCTGAGATCACGTCAACCTACTCACTCGTTATGTGTTTGGATATTATTCAAAATTTTAATAATAGTTTATTTTTGGATATCCATATCCAATTAAAGTTTATTCGGCACCCACAAAAAAAAAAAACATTAAGTTGGCAGCAGCAGATACGTGGGGGAGAATTAGCATAAGTTTGTGCTAATTATTACGAAGCTTCTTAAAGATTTCGTGGCGAAGTCAAAGTTTGCACAGTAATTTGTCGGCTGTTTATCTAGAAGATGTGATGAAAGCTTTTTAAATTAGGGTTGTTGGTTTTTTAATTTATCTGGTAGTTCTTTATTTGCTGAAAGATTGGAGGTTTTTTTTGGTATGAAGTCAGAGTTGGTTTTGAGATAAGTGAGAACGCAGAATGACAGGGAAGTATATGATTAAAGAATATAACAAAAAATCGTACTTACTAATTCTGGTTACTAAGAAAAATGGCAAGAAAACCTTAATGGATAGAAGGAAGTAGATTTTTTAGATTGCGTAATTTTAAAAGAAAATAAGTAAAACTAGATTTTAAGAAATACAATGATTGATATAGTTATGGATTTTATAGCTTATTGGCTGAATAATTGCATATGTTTTTGCCTTACGTCAATACTTTTGGAATGATTCGATAGAATAAGAAATTAATGACCCGCTTTGCTCTAACTCATGGCATCCTTGCAGACCATTCATTCATTTTACATTCTTCAGTGTTTAAGGCATAAAATATGACAAGGCATTCCATAGCTGAGCATAGTTTATAGAAATAACAATAAAATAACGAAAGGAAAGAAACATTACGATGGCGCATCTTTTCTTGCATCTTTCAAGGAAACCTAAAACTTGGTAGCATTTTTGGCAAAGTCAAATATATGGTCATTCCATAGGAGGTGGTCTGTAACTCAAATTCCGGCCGTTTCTTCAATGCAAGTGCTGCTCTTCAAAAGTGGCATACGAAGTATATTTCCTGTAGACTAGGACGCCGCAGTTTTGGGGTGGGACACTGGATGACATTTTTCAACAATCGGGATGGTGCCGTGAAATAACGCCGAGCGAAATAACGTCGAATTTCAATAATTCGGTATTCAGACTCTAACAAAATTATCACACCAAAAAATGTGACAATTTTAAATTTAGATTACGCCGTTTTCGTTTTGTTGGATGAGCCCTAGATCGGATCCCGGTTGTTTTGCCGATAGTGATAATAATGATGAAGATCTTCCAATATTCGTACTACTAAAGGAGAGCGAAAAAATACTGCTCCATAAATTAACAATGCACTCTAAAGTACAGGAGATACTAGATACGTACTGGCAGCGTTGAGTTTGTCGGAAGGAAACAAATCAGCATTTATTTTTTCTCAGAGCTGAGAGCTGGAGTATCATTTAAAGACATAGCAGTTTTTGTTCTGTTGCTAAATTTCTTGTACATGTAAAAGTTTCGTTTTGCAAATATGAGCATTGAAGGTCTTTCTAGCTTGCTAGTACAATTAGTGGGTTTCATTGGTGGAGCTGGCTTTATAACACTGAAAACTTACAAAAATCGAAATAATAACCAAACCAATTACAGTTATAGAGAAACATAACATAGTTAGTTAAAAAATTCTGTCCGCATTTATTTATAGCGCTCTGTAACGTAAACGGGTTAAATGGTGACCTTCAAAATTGGTGTATATGATTCATTCAGTATTTTTAAGAGTTTTTTGGAATTTTAAATTTAGGATTAAAATACCGAAAACGGATCGATGTTGATGATTTTTTTTAAGAGTATTTTGGTAGGTATGCCTATTATTCAATATAATACGGTAACGGCTAATTGCATTTCTAAGAAAATATAAATTGAAAAAACCTAGATGGCCAAAATAATTCTGCATACTAGCATCCAGAATAAATATTTTTTTTCTATTTAAAATAAAATTAAAAAAAAACCTTTTAAGGCTTTGAAAAGTTTTTAATCAATCACAATTTTTTTTTTCAAATTTAAGGTCAGCCCATCAGTTCACCCTTGAGCCCAATTTCGGACGTACCGTGAAATATAGAGATTCTTTTTTAGCCGTACAACACGACTTTGGAATGGTTTACCCGGCGAGATTATCCCTTGCCATTTCAATTGGCAAACATTCAAAACCAATTTTAATCGACACCTCCTATCTCTCCACTCCTTATCTTCCTAATGCCCGCGCGGTGTGTTACATTAAACAAATAGTCCCTTGTGCGCGCGTTAATTAAAAAAAAAAACAAATCTAATAAAATCTAAAAAAATTGTTTACAAAAGTAAAAAAAAACTTTCGAAAAAACAAACATTTAGAATAAAAGGCTAAGAACGAACTCTTCCCATAGGATCGTCTTTTACCTTTGATTTTCTTAGGAGCATGTTATCCGATTACAGGTTAAATTAAATTCAGAAAAACAAAGGTAGCCCAAGTAATTTTTTTTTAACTTTGTTCACATTAAAACAAAAAATAAATTAATTTATTATGTAAGTATTGTACTTTTTCAAGTAATAGTAGTTCATGAAATCAAATAAAATCTTTGTAATTTATTCAATGAGCTTCTTGAAAACTTTCTGAATAATCAATATCAGTTTTGATTGTAATCGGATACCCAGTTGTCAAAAAAGTCGAAGAAAAATACAGTCCTATGGGGGGTACCGTTTTTAGCCAACCAACTTACATTTTTTCACCAAAATGGTATATGCCTACAAAATCACACTAATTTTTTTTTCATAAAAATTCTTCGAGACTTTTTCGATAAAAATAAGCTTTTACTTAGAGGTTATATGACATGTATAGCTAATATTTGAGCTAAAAAAAAACATTTAAAAAAGTCCTCTGTAGAATAGGAAAATAACAACACCCAACCATTTAGGCTGTAGTCCAAAATACATAAGAACAGACAGACAGACAGAAGAATTTTCCCAGTAACTCAAATACACAGCTGATCAAAAAAATAAGTGTGACTATTTATTTTTTTATTAGTTAATTTGTTTTTACATTTTTTCAGTTGCATTATAATTTTGTATGTTTTTAATAAAACTTCAATAACAAAGAAAATAAAAGACTTTAATAGGATCTTGAATTAATAGAACATTTTCATAATAAGTGGCCGAAACTGTCGATTGACGCATTTTAGCCTGGTCAATAAAATAAGCGCGTCTTCCTAAAATATTAAAAATATTTATTTTATTAGCATTTAATGTTGGTTGCCTAAATTTTCGATTACCTAACTCTAATAACCAGATTATCCTCCATTGTTAGCTTGAACTTTTTGGAGTCGGCGTGGCATTGATTCCACCAATTTTGGGCATGTCTGGTTGGGTATAGAATACCATTCTCTTTGAACGGCTTCCCACAATTGGTTTCCATTTGTGAAATATTGCCCGCCTAACTTTCGCTTGAGTGCATTCCACAAGTTCTCAATGGGATTGAGGTCAGGGGATTGACTTGGCCACGGGATAAGAGATACTTCCTTCTCTTGGAACCAATCTTTTACGAGACCCGCCATGTGTTTTGGATCGTTATCCTGTTGAAAATGCCATCGGAGGGGCATGTTTTCTTCAGAAAATGGAAGCATGACATTTTCCAAGATATCCTTATACCCATATTTTGTTAATATGGTTTTAATGAGAAATATAGGACCGACACCGTACCAGGAAAAACATCCCCACACCATAATATTGCCACCTCCGTGTTTGATTGTTTTTTGTGTATAGCGGGGATGGTATTCTTTTCCTTTTGGGCGTCTTACATTACGCCCGGAGTCCGAAGAAAACAAATTTATTTTAGTTTCGTCGCTCCACAGGATATTACGCCATGTTTTAAGTCTTTCAGGTCCATTCCAGTTCGCGTATCTAAGAGCAAATTCTTTCTTCACACCTATTTTTTCGACCAGCTGTGTATGTTTCTCTGCACAAATACATATAACGTGCATTATAGCACTTATAATCGCAAGTAAAAATTTACCAGAAATTTTGATTAAGGCTACTTTTCATGTAACGGTTTCTTTATTTTCGTCTTCCTCGGTGACAATTTATTATATTTAAATAATTTAAGATCTACACAGTCAAAATAATTCTGCTTACCAAACATTTCGAATTTTTTGTATTTATAATTATTTTTGTGTTTTCAATGTACTTAAAACTAATCAGTTTTGTGGTTTTGACAATTCTTATAAGTCCAGATAAACTGCGTTAAATTCTTATCGAAAACCCCAAATTTTAATAATTACTAAACAATATTTTTGGGTCACTTAAAAAAAATTATATATATAATTCACAACGAAATTATTAATTATTACACAGAATATATTCAAAAAGTATTCCATTTAATTTAAGAAAATATGTTCGCAATATATAGCTTGATTTTTCCACTCAGTGAAAAAACAATAAAAATTTCCCAGCTTATGATTTTCCAACACCATATCTCATTCATCGTTTTTAATGAAAACATTTTTCAGGACGAATCAGAAAGAGCTCTGGGAACTCTCATGTTTTCACTTTTCTCCGAGCTTATTTTACAGCATTGGATGTACCGCAACCGCTATCTAAAAACTTTGTTTTATCTAATTAAATCAGAATGCCTCATTAAAACTCAAATTATGTAACTTTTCCTGTTTCGTTTTGGAATCCTTGATGTAACATATTTTATAATGTTTAAAAAATGGCTGGCTAGCTATTTTTTTTTTTCTTAAAGAAAATAATATTAAAACACATTTCGTCGGCCTCATACGAGTACTTGTAAAGAAACCACAAATTGTATTTACGTAACAATTAAGGCGTTAAAAGAAAAGTGATGTGCTAATAATAATTATGTTCTGCCCCGGATAAAGTTTTTCTTTTTCGTTTTTGAATTTCCCTTCACAACACCATGTGAACAAGAAAAAAATTAATGCTCACGCTCCGTTCAGTGAAGATTAATAGTTTTTCATTTAAAGGAAACAAAAAACATAAAAGGCTCGAAATTCGAAACACTTTTACATGGCTTTTTTTAATTTTCGTAATTTTGAAAAAAAAAAAACATTTTCATTTCACTTTCATGTAATACAAAAATAAAATGATCATTATCGAGTTTTTTATGTTTAAACAGCATGCACTCAAGGTCATTTCCGTTTGGCGTAACAACAAGGTGGCAACTGGCAACCAATGCTAAGCTTAAACCAGGTCAATTATGATTTGTATGGTAATACGGAACGAAACAAACAGATCGACAGCTTTGTGTGTTTTCAGTTCCCTTGTTTACAAGACCCCTGAGGTTTTCTAAATTACAAAGTGTTTGTTAGTTTGTTTTTCGACAGACAGTGTAATTGTTATTGAAGACCTTAATAAGCAGGTATGTAAGTAAAAAAAGATTTTATTAGATAAACAAGTTTTTTTTTTTATTAAAAAAGTAAACAAATATTACAAATTGAATGCTAACAGGTGTGGGAATTAAGTGTGGACAGCATTTGACATATTTAGTTTTAGATACTTTTGTATCTTTTAGTGGAAAAATTTATATAAATGCCCACCTAACAGATATATAATATGGTTTTATATCTCCTCAGTGAAAGTATATAAAAAATTGTAAAAAAAAATGTATGAAATGTTCATTCAAATAAAAAAAAAATAACAAACAATTTCAACGCTAGAATTGCTAATAAAAATCTAGCGAATAAATAGTGAATGCATGTGTTTTTGATAATAGAATTGAGCTCGTAAGGCTGATTAGAATATTAAGGGGTCAAGTATGTATGGTGATTTAACTGTCTGGTGGGGTTTCCAATTAGATGTTTTTTTGTATATTGACGTCTGCGTTTGCTGTCTGTTGTTTGTTGTATTTACACGCTAATTTTCTGTCAATTGTGACGTTTCATAGAAAGATTACGGCGAGTGAATTATTAAGCTAAATCGAAAGTAAACATTGCTTTGCTTAAGAAATAGGTTTGAGTTCGCTATTTTATTTTAAAATTCCAATATTTTCTTATCTGTTTTTTTTTTTAAGAAGTTTTTTGGTGAGCATATTAAAAAAAAAAACAAATAAAACATACATAAAAAAATAGTAATTGTCTGGCGAAATTCTTTAAGTTGTACAAGTATTTCTTTAGAACGAAGTTAACTATTTCGGTGTAATATTGTTTTAATAGCTTAACTTGTTCAATATGATTCATTTCAAAGAGATTTAAATTGATGTCAGATTTAATGAAGTATACAATTTTGTTGTTTTAACGTCAAGTTACTTACGACACTAATTTATTATTATTTTGTACACATTACACATAAAACTATTCTTTTATGTTCTACAAATGATTGCTGTTACGTAAATTCCATTATCAACCTTAAAATAGTTACAAATATGTACATAAAACAATCCTTAAACCGATCGTTAGTTATAACTCTTTTCTCTTTCCTTTTCTGTATCACATACATCTATGTTAAGCAAACAAACACTGCAATAAAGCAGTTGATTATCAGACGCCGAACGAATTGGTTGTGTTTTTATTTCGCAGGCACCAAAAATAGCAAAAATAGATAGGAACAAAAATCACAACGTATATGTATGGGACGCAAAGTTGAACAGCTAACCATAACCCTCGTCATTTACAAAGCTGATTTAATAGCTGTCTACGAGATGTGGTTGGATGAAAACTGTTTATCATGGGAAATGGCATCTTGATGAGATTTTGCGTAGAATGCCGTTTTTTTTGTCTGAGGAAGACTTAGGCAAAAGGCCTTAAGCTTTCATAAATTCAGAGACAGAATGATGATGAGTCGTATTAAGGCCGAATTTCACTACTGGAGCCTTATTTGTTCCCATGCCCCTTCAGAAGAGAAAAACAACACTACCAAAGAAAGTTTCTTGGAGCTCCTTACCAAAACGTACTAGCAGATGTTGTCAAAACATGACATTAAAAAACTTTTGGGAGATATTAACGTCAAAATTAGAAGGGAGAATATTTGGGAGCATAGTCATGACACCAATTCCGGAAATGCACTCAGGCTCATTGATTTTGCAGCGGGAAAAAACATGGTGTTAAGCAGCATGCCATTCTCTACTCTTGACTTCTAGAAGGCTACATGGTGGTCACCAGATGATCGAACCTGCAATCAAATCGATTATGTCGCCATAAAAGGAAGACACTTCTTTGGTATTCGGAACGTCCATACATTGCGAGGTTTAATTTCGAAGCTAATCACTATCTACATTCAAAATCCGCATTGATTAGCTGTCGACCGCCTTGCAAAAATTGACATGGAAATACTTAGTAGATATGCGGTCGATGTTAACCATCTGGATAGATCAAAGTAGCCATTTCCATGCTAAAAACGTTACAAGCGGAACTTGTTAGACAATCTAGAAATAACTTGGTCAGGTGCATACAACAACTTATCTGCAAAATATGATCAGAAAAAAAGATGCCGGATGATAGGAATCTCAGTCCCATCAGCCCCATTCACAAAAACGGAGATCGACTGCTCAGCTCCAACTTTATCCTTTTTAATATCGCCTACATGATTCTGTCAAGAGTCTAACGTAAAAGTCTTGTGGGTAGCTGACCAACTAATTGGTCCTTATAAAGGCGGTCTTAGATCTGTAAAATCTACGATGACGCCAGATCCTGTGGAAAACCCAAAAAATTAAAATCGAACTACCTGCTCATCGAATTTAAAGCACCTTACAGTGTAAACCAAGATGAACTGTATCGTGCAATGTCCAGCTTTTGAATTATTTCTAGACTAATACGTCTTTTCGTAGTGTCCCGAATGAGCTTGGGTTCGAATCCACCTCATAGCTAGCTTTTTTTCCGGGGTACTGCCTCTTGCAAGGAACTAACAAAACCTCCAAGAGTAAAATTTGTCTCGAAAAAGTGCAGCTCATCTAGCCATTCGGACTCGGCGGTAAATTGTAGGTCCCTTCCATTCTTGCAGATTAACAACACACACACACAGCAATGGTTGAGAGTATAAGTCACTAGGCCTTGGCTCTTTAAGGAGCTGTCGCGCCAATAAATTTATTTATTTTACAGTATAAACCAATATGAGCTGTATTGCGCAATGTATAGCTTTGGAATTATTTCTAAACTACTAATACGTCTTATCAGGATGACGTTGGATAATGCTCGCTGCTCCGTCAAAATCGGAAAGGATGCTGCTGAGACCTTCGACACCACCAGTAATTTATTTCGAGGAGATGACTTGTCATGCAAAAGCCAGTATATCAGACAACCATTATCACTATGACTTCTTTGGACTGATTTTAAACAAGGAAAGACAAAGTATAAACTGTTATCATGATGGCCGGATAAACATCTAGCACGTGAATTCTTCTAAGCCATACCCGAGGTAGTCAAAAGCCAAGATAGACCTCATCTTCGATGGAGGGACCAGGTAGAGAAAGGCCTCCTGTTTGGATTGCGAAATCAGAGATGGCAGGCTAGAGATCGATTTTTAAGAGCTTGGAGCCTTCTTACTTGTTCATAAGTTGGTAGAGGGCTTTGTCTGCTGATTTATTTTTGTACCCTCTTAAACTCTCTCGAACAAACGTAGATATGAGAAATGTAAACCTCCGAAAAGTTTGCATTTTTTAATTTAGTCGAAAAAACAGGCAGAAATTATCCATTTTTTAGTGATATTTATACTCATTATAAGAGAAAAACGTTGATACTGAAAAAAACCAAAACCAAGCTTCTTTAAGTTTTTAAACATTTCTCGAGAATGACCACAAAGATTTTGATAAACTTGACGTGGATTACGGATTACTAAAAGTTCGGTTCTTTTTCAACCTTCTAATCAGTATAAGCATAGATCCTTGAAAATTAATACAGATTTCTTTAATTTTAATTTTTTACTTGCAAACCAATACAATATTTTTAAAGTCATTAAACCCATCAAAGATGCCGATGATTTATTTTATTGTTATGCACAAGTTTAATTTTATTTTTCAAGTCAATGCATTTTTTTTGTATAGTAAAATCCTTCTTCTTCATTTTCTTTTACTTCCTATACAATTACTACCAATCCTAAGTGACTAATCTTCCCAAGATTACCTCATAAAGATGCTAATTAAAATTTTGCAGACTCTCAAGTCTATACAGCTCTTCACACATTTGCATATTAATATGAGCCGCTTTTAAATCTAATTTAGTTAATGATTCTCATAAACTATGTTAATTAAACAAAGCAATATTGCTGCGTTCGTTGCTAGAGACATGGTATCTACAGGCACCACGACGGTGGTCGACTTTGGCAGACATTGTAGTAAAATGTGATAATGACAGGTTAAAGTATCTACACTACCTGCAAAGCCGATAACATTTTAAAGGTAAAAGCGAACAAAAATATCTCAAACATTATCTTGAAGCATTTTTTTATATTTTTTTCATGCAAGTACAATATTCAAACAAAAAGTTTGCCAAATAAAAGTCTGAATTATAATGACAAACTCACCTTTTATTATCGATGTCACACCTCATATGAGTTTCTCAATAAATTCTAAAAAAAATTCCTTCGAATATCCTTATAGTTTGGTATCTCTTAGTATATTCCCCGAATTGTAACCACAATACTTGTAAAATTGTATTCTTTTTAACACTTGTCTTGTAATACAAAATTTATTAATTTCTCGTTTATTGTGATTAATACAACTCAAATCACTTTTGGTTTTACTTCTTCCAGCATTCAATCAAACGTAACACTTTTTTCTCTGCCGGTATTATTTTTTTTAACACTTTCGATTGCAATCGAAGAAATAAAAAATGGAAAAATAAATCGAATTGCAACCCAAGAAGTGCCACTCTTTCTCTTCAATTTAACACTTTCTACACAAGTGACTTGAATCAATCAAATCAACATCAGAGAATGGTGATTGCGGTCATTAGTCATAAAAGACCATTAATTATAATGTTCATTTAAAATAAGCCTGGAGAGAGAATGAAAAGAAAACTATATTAAATCCAAAATCAATAAAATGTCAATTGTTTTCGGTGAGCAACACTGATCAGAAAAAAGTATTAAAATAAAAAAAAACTGCGCGCGCAGTTAGAAACACAAATAAAATTATGTAGATTAAAAATTAATTTTAAATTTAATTAACAACAACCAAAATTGCGCACCCTTATCCACGAAAGTTACAAAAAAAAAATATTTTCCACGTAATAAAATATAATTATTTAATTAGCGTTTTAAGCAATTATTTTTAAATGTGCCGCGATGGATGAAGCACAGAAGAAGAAGTTCCAAGCAGCAGCAACAGCACCAGACCGCTCAAACCGAAAGCTTTTCGACAAATAACCCACTCGATGGTTGGGTCGTGTTAAGGCCCCTCGACGACGTTGAAAAAATAATCAACCATAGCAAATACACAACAAAAGTCTCCACTCTGAGTGAGAGTGTTCTAAGAGTGATTTTTCAATTATCAAAATTCAAAGCAAACACAAAGTCTCCACTGCCAATGCCAATATCAACGAACGTTTAGTAAAAACCAAACACAATCAAGCGTTACCGATGGACTAGGTGAATTGTATCTAATTGGTTTTGCCGCTTTTTCGGTTTTCACTCAAATTGAGTGAAATTGCATTTCAATAGGTTTCTAGATACGTAGATACTTTTGTGCTTAAGCTTTTGCTTGTATCTGTTGCGAATCAGCCGGTTTAGCCGGCGCATTGATGTAGGTGGTGAACTGTAGGTGATGGTGAATGAAGGAGGTATTTCTATTCAATGAACTTGAAGTGGAAAGTAAAAATGAGTAAGCCGGTGTTTTTTTCTTTTTTACCTTTTTTTTCAGAATTGACATCGTGTTGATGATGTTTCGAGATACTTTGGGAAAATTTTGCAACAGATATGGTCAGAGAAAGGTAGATGTCGTCGGGTGGTAAGCTGCGATGGCGTGTTATGACTTAGTTTCTATTTTAAGGTATGAATTAGATTTGTGTGTAATGGAAGTTAATATCCATTGATTGACATCATCGAGGAATGATTTAATTTTACAATCAGTGCTGTTTATCTTTAGAAACCATTCAAAACATGGGAATCAATAAGATAAACACTTGAAAGTACATGAAGTATCTATATTTAGATTGACAATGAAATTTTAAATAGCTTAATGAGAGGGAAAGTAAGTATTAATCAAGAAGAGGCAATGACATGTTTTGTATAGATTAATTGATTTGCACTATTAAAACGTGCAAATATATACAGTTTGTGCAAAATGCCTGTTCTAGAAGTATTGATATCATTTATAGTGATTGAAAATAATTTTTATGCAGGGTATTAGAATTATTAAGAAAAAAATTATTTTAATATTGCGTATACGCCCTAGTGATCCAATTTCAAAGTTTTCTGCGCCAATCTTTGAATGACATTTACTAAAGCTACGTTTTCCTAAGTTGTCTTCCATACTGATATACTACCTTTCAGTATAATTCTTTTATCTCGTAAAAAAGGGGAGTCAATATGAGTAATACGTTTCAAAATTCGGAGTTGGCTATTTTTTAGCAAAGGAAAGTATCGAATCTCCTTCCAATAGAAATATGTGTTAGAATAACAATGTCAGAAGATCGCAAAATTAATCAAAACATTACAATACCATTATATACAGCATTAAGGTGCATAGTTAGGGATTTCCTTAACCCCCTTTTACAATTTGTTGAAAGTTAATCATTCTTGCCAAATTGTTCTTTCTTCAGGAAAAATAGGAATTGAATTTTTAAGCTTTTTCTAAAAACAAAAACAAAGACCCTCATCACAGTCCTGTTCTATTTAGCAACGAGATACCAACTCGTTTGAATGAAGACGTAGTCATCCGTTTCAATGAACAGCAGAATAAACTCGATTTCATGTTGTTTAAAAATTAATTTTTTTTTCTTTCTTCGTTAAGCGATGATTGTTCAGCTGGTCCCGATGGAAATCCCCCAATAGTATTAAAAAAAGTGTAAGCATTCTGTAGTTTAGCCCCTCAGGTTTATGTTTGGGCTTTCACTTAAAGCAGGAAAATTTCCAAGTACATGGAAAAAGGCCTTTCTTACTCCTATATTCAAGAAAGGAGATAAGGCTGACATTGTAAACTATAGGCCCATTTCTAAATTATCTTGCGTTTCAAAACTTTTTCAACGAGTTTTCTGTGAGAGTATGGTATTTTTTTTTTTTTTTGTTTTGTGAGCAGCAAAATGGATTTATGAAGCATGGATCAACTGTTACAAATCTTCTAACATTTTCCTACAAGTGTTCAAATGCATTAGAAAAAGGTTATGAAGTTGACTGCATTTACACTGATTTCTCAAAAGCATTTGACCAACTAAGTCACGAAATAATCTTGTTCAAGTTAAAAGCTTTTGGTTTCCCTCCTTATTTCTTAGCTTAGATCAAATCATACCTAGAGAATAGATCCTACCTAGTAAAATTTAGAAATTGTCTTTCAGACTCCTTCGTGGCCCACTCTGGCGTACCTCAAGGAAGCCAACTTGTTCCTTTACTATTCATTTTGTCAATAAATGATGTTACTTCATGCATACAATCAAGTGACAACCATTGCTCCACTGTCGTGTTTGTTTTGTTTAATGTTTTCTTGTACATATATAAATGGAATGATTCCATTTTATTTTATTTCAATTTTACTAACAAATAACACATGCACTTATGATGAGCCTCCGATTATAGTAAAAATCTTGCTCTAAGCTAAAAAAAAAAAAAATAACAAGGGAACCTAAGCCTATATTGTTTTAATGGATTTCAATAAAGCGTTTGATAATATTTTCCAAAGACTAATACTTTTTAAACTTCCTGCCATCTTCTTTAAAACCTTTTTATTGAAATAGATTTTTTCTTATTTGCAAAACCAATCGTACTTAGTTCGTTTCAGATCCACCTTATCTAGCCTATTCCTTACTATATCTGGTGTCCCTCAAGGCAGCCATTTAGGTCCCATTCTTTTGAATCTTTCTATCAATGACACATTGATATAGCCAGCAAAAACTCTTGTAACTCAATATACGTAGGAGATGCTAAGTTTTACAAGATCATTTTTTTCAATTGGTGGTATCTGGAATTCCAAAAACTTTTGGAACTTTATGTTCTTAAAGAGAACATATATACTTCCTTTCATTAACATTTTGCATGTTTTATAGTAAGTTGCATTATCTGCAGTCAAAGTGATTTATCAATCCGGTACCCAATGTACATTAATAATGGAGAGCCATGGTCTAGCTTGCAAACTCTTCAATCTGGCGTTGGAAAAAGTAATCTGTGGTTAACAATAGGGACTATCGTCACCAAGTTCAGCCAGATATTGGGGCTAACGCATACGAAATCGACATCAACAAGCTGTACAAGACTCCTTGATCCGGACAAATCAAGTGGCACAGTTTTGGGCTGCGTATAAATGAAGGGACCGCGAGTACATGGCAGCTGCCTCTACGAGAAGTGCTGGTCCAACAATTAGGATAGTGCGGCTCATAACATTGAAACAACTGTAGATCCTTTTTCTATCCTAACAAGCTATGTAATCCCACAAATAACTCTTACGGGCTAAAATGAAAATTTCATTAAATATTTATATTATATAATATTCTATATTATTTTCCTTTGGCTTTTTCAAACAAAAGCTTTAATTTTGAACTACACCCTTGTGCCAAAAAAAAATCTATTTTATTACATAAACAAACCGAATAACTTAAGAATGAACTCTATAATACTCTGTCCGTGAAAGATTGTCAGTACAGGCCATATGGGAGCGCTTTTTTCAACGCAGTGGCACCTGTCCAATCTGTTTACCAAAACCAAATACACAATAGAACCACAGCACAGTCGATAGCCAATCACAAATTTCACAAAAACCCACCCACAATTGCTTTTCTAAACAAAGGTTTATTTTTGTGTTTTATTCCCTTAATTATCCCAGGTACTTAGACACGATCGGAGTTACCCTAGCTAATTTCGCCCAGGTACCTTCTACTTTTTTGCAAAGTTTTTGCAAGAGCTTTCAGAATTTAAGCTTTTTAATTTTCCTTTGTTTATATATAGTGTTTTGATGTATAAAATGACAGTGTAGTAGGAACAACTCGTCAGATTCTGACTAAGGTTATGTATATTTAATATTGATTTTAATTTACATACTTTGTAAATGTTTTGTTGTTTTCTATTGTTAAATGAATTATTTAGAAATAAATGAAGTGATTTTTTTTTGTTGTTGTTTTTATTAAAAAAGGATTAGGTCTACTGCAGATACTCTTAAACTTAACTTGTCTTATCCCATGGTGATGTAGATAAATATAAAGCAAATTTATGTTTTTATTTATTTTTTATTTTTAAATTAAACCTACAAGTTGGCAACACTAGTACTTTTTCACTGAAGTTGAAATAATTTATTTAGCATTTAACGGCATCGCTGCAAGAGCTTTTGTCTGCGATAGACTTATGCAAAGTATTACAACAAAACAACGTATTAAAGGATGCAAACGTCCTTTTTCCCTTACAATTTTTCAGAGTAATGCGCTCAAAACATAATAAAACCTTATTTAAAATAATCTTAAATGATTAATTTTTAATAGCGCAACATTTAAGTCAGCCCTCGATTAAGCAACAATACCGGCTCTAGATAATGTGGACTTTTAGTATGGAAACCCTCAACAAATTTTTTATCAATTTTAAACACGTTTAACATCTTTGTTAACTAATACTGACATGTAACGTAACGTGAGAAAATATGGAATTATTCCTTCTCCGAATACATTTTAATAATTTAAATTTTTATTAAGTGTATATTATGTCGACTAAAATTATGAAAAAGCCCACTTTCGTATTGAAATAACTACTTTTGAGCTAATGATTTTTTTTTTTAATAAAAACATTTTTTTTATTTAAAAGTAAAATTAAAAATATTTGTTAACATTTGTCATTTAAAATTAAATTATTATTTAATATTTGAAGGATTTAAAGTCGGTATTTAATTTTTAAAATTTTGAGCTAATGATTTTTTTTTTAATAAAAACATTTTTTTATTTAAAAGTAAAATTTAAAATATTTGTTAACATTTGTCATTTAAAATTAAATTATTATTTAATATTTGAAGTCTTGAAATAAATAGGTGATTTCAATCCAAAATTTTAAGACTCGTTTACCTTTGGTATATACAAAATCATTTGTTTTTTTTTAATAATTACGTCATAATGATGGCCCCAATTAAGGCAAAAAACCCTCATCAAAATTAAGACACGCCCGACGTCTCATAATGAATTTTCTTTAAATCAATTAAGCCCCTGCTACTCACCTGGGATCTAAACTTCTCCACAGAAGATCACATCTAAAAAACTGTATAATTTCAATTCTATGCGAGACTTTCAGAGCCACCGAACCGAATCGACGCGGTTAACTTTTAATAACAAACAAACAGAAAAATAGATAAACACAGTACGTATCTTTCTATTCATCTTTAGATACACTCTGTTGTTCGTAGCTCGTTAATAGTTTCTAAGCACTTTACCGATAAAAGGGAAAACAGTCATAAAAAACAACTACTCCAATGCGTGCACTGTCCATTGGAGCATGACTATAATGCTGGAACTTCTTTGGCTGAGCGAACGCATCATAAGAAACAATGAACATTCCCAAACACAGTAGTGATTTGTATCTCAAAAATTCTCAGTAAAAAAATAACAAAATTTATTTGATACCAGTTGAGAGGAGAACTCAAAATCTAGTTTCAAAATTTGGCTCCCATTTATTAAACTGTTAAACGCCCGACACGTAAAACGTACATGCTCGACTTTTATAGCACGGCGCGGCATGGCGGGTGGGTTGATTAATATATCTTTCTATCTGTGGCATCCATAAATCTATCTAAATCAAGAAATTTAAGCAGCCAGCGGGAAAATTCAGATTCCTGTAAATCTCGGTTAATCTGGCCGAATGCATATCAATTTGAAAATACCGAACAAGAACGTGAAATACTAACCCCAAGCTAGATCGATCGCTGAAGATACTAAATTATAATTTATCTTTTATCGATGCTTAGATAAGACATGCATATCAGCCGGCCACACGTCAGACCTGCACTGAATACTTACTAGCTAGAAATACCCCGAGGCACTCAATTTAGTTAGATAGTTCCTAATTCACTCTATAATTTCAAGAGTGCCTTGTGTGTGAGTGGTGTGTATGCATTGAGCTAGAATTAGAGAGTCTCCACTTAATCATCAGTTTTAGAGAAAGATTTTGGTTCGTTTATTTGCGATATGAGTTTAGAGATAGTAAAGCAAGGTGAAACAGAAGAGCTTTTGTGTATTTGATTCGTTATCGTGTCTAAAACCAAATCAAATAGATAAGAAAGTTCACATAAAAAGCTTAAAGGTGACTAATTCGAGGGAAAAATGTGAGTTAGAATGTCTTTTTAACTAAATATAATTTTTTAATAAACTTTGGTGCTTTTATTTTAAGTTACTGTGTACTTTAGGTTGAGGTATGTCACGTTTTTCCTATGATTCCAACAATGGGCTTGAAAGCTTATTAGATATATAGATAAAGCCTGATAACGATGAAATATATGTCATTTAAGTTTGGTTGGAATTAAAAAAAATTTTCACAGACTGTACTTTGCTTTTGCAGATAAAATGAAGCGAATTTGCGATGAGATCACTCACGATAAAAACCATTATACTTTATGTTAGGTTCTTTTCAAACGAAGATTACTGTAGAAGACTTTTTTTTTGTAAAAATATACTGATTAAAGAAAATTACATGAAACTTAGACAGATAATACTAATGGAAGCAAGAATTATCTAGGTTAAATCTAGTTATGGATTCTTACCAAATTCATAACCTTGATATTTTGATTAAAAATTACGTATCGATAGAAATGGCGATGCGAAATAAGGCCCCAGACGAAAAGGCTCAAAAAACAAAAATAAAATAAGGCCCAAAAGTATACTAAAAATACAACAACAACAAAAAAATCTTTATTTGGGGTGTAATTTCACTTTTTTGGGAAATAAGACCCCACAAAAAAAGTTATTATGTCGAATACAAAATTTGTCAATAAAAGCCACTTAGGCCAGTATAAGCCCCAAACAAACAAACAAAAAATTTGAAGATATGACCCACTTTGATAAATGTTAGTATGAAGCCCCCTGTTTGGGCTCGCTTGGATATGTTCAACGTTTCTTTTTGATTTAAAGAACTTTTGCATAAACCCAATCTCCAATATACTCCAAATCCTATCGTGAGCCCAAGCAGGGGGGTTGCAGGGCGCAGCATGCCCCTCCATACCTACCTCATACTGATTGGGTGATACAATCTCAAGAAATTTCTTTGCACACTGATTAAAGTCTAGGCAAAACTAGTTTAGCCTAAGTGTGTTAGGTTTTTTTTTTTTTTTTTTTTTTTTAATTTGGGGTCTTTTTTCATTTTGTTTTTGGGTTCTTTTTTCATTTTTTCGGGGCGAAATTTAATTTTTGTTTTTGGGGCATTTTGTCTGGGACCTTATTTCGCAGCGGCGATATAAATATTTCGGTTTACGAAGAAATTGCTGATGAATGTATGTTTATCTTCTTACTATTTCGTGTTTTAATGACTAACTATCTTATAAAAAGGGGACAATAAGGAATTTATTAGAAAACGAAGTCAGCTTAGTACCTGCCTAGCTGGAACAAGTCCCATCTGCAGCTGCATCAACAAGTGCCGTGTAGCTTCTAATTTTCCTATCACTCAGAATTACAGATTTTTGGAGAAACTTCATCCATCCTGTAATTATGCCATGTTTAAGGTCGATATTATAAGACCTTGGGAATACCAGCAATCAGGATAATGGATCATGAATTTGAAGCAGTGGAACTTAACTATTTTGGGTCAAAATTAGCAGCCAATGATATAATGGAGGAAGACATTTCTAGACGACTGCAAAAATTCAACGAAACCTACTATTGTCTGTCAAAGCTCTTTAAAATCAGAAAGCTTGCCATAAAAAACTAAGCTGTTAGTGTACAAGACTGTAGTCTTAGCATATTCTTATCCCAAGTTTGTTTGCTTTACAATAAGGCGCTCGGATCTTTTAAGGACGTTCGTGAGAAAAATCTTACGCGAAATCTTATGCGAAAGAACTTGTTAGATGAAGCCAATGCTGGTATCATCACAATGTGATCGTTTTCCTCCAGAAAATTCACCCATAGATCAATTGCTCGTAGTAAGGACCTAGGATATCCACTTAACATGGCTCTAACGTCAACAACGAATAATTGATACGGTTTCGAGTACATCACCTAACCTGAAAGTCACGGATTGTAATAAAAGACTCATACGACTCAAGACGCTTCACTGCTCGATTTCGATTTAAATGTTTGGTCGTTTGAATTCTAAGATATTGTTTGTTCGTACACTCGTCTTCACCGATACTCTCAAAAAAGGCCAATTTGCTCTTGCAACCTAAATTTTGGCAGATTCAATGCTGCTAGCAGGTGCGCTACATATAACTGCTCATGTATGTATCTGAGATTTGATGGAAACAATTTTCTTTCACACTCATTCAGTCATAAGAATATTAAAATATAAAATTCCAGCTCTATTTCCCCGGTATTGGTTTTGAAGAAGTGTTCTCCTAACATCTGGTAAAAGAACTCCGTTACCTTGAACATATGACTGAATCCTTCTACTCTCTTTCCGAATGGATGAAAAACAGAAAATTTTCTACACCTTAACAATACCAAACAATTGCATCTATGTACGTTCCTTGTTTCATGGAAATTCTGGTTAAATTTATTCATGAAATATTTAAAAGATTGAAAAGTTTTTAACGATTTAAAGTAAGACCCCGCAACAATTGGTTCAATGGTTATCTGATGGTATATTTTATAAGGAATATTTATAACTGGAATTAATTTTTACTGTGCTTTCAAAGTAGTTAGATTGTTGACATAATTTTTTTCAAAACCACTTGATAGAATTTGGTACCAACCATTTTTACTTAAAACCCGATTAAAATCTTCTTCGTTGGAGTGTTTTTTAAGTTGGATATTCCCAAAATAAATGCTGGTTTCGCCCAGGGCTCCATTTTGTCTCCGAACTTATTCCTTCAGCGACTTCTTGTCGGAAGACCATCCAAGAAACCAAACAGTACTTAGTCTTTAGAATTCGCATTAGAGACCATCTTCTAAGATCTATGGAATGAATGAGTTTTTACAAACGCGACTTCTTATACCTGTGTGCCGTTCTTATCAAAATTAACGAGTTTTCTGTTTAATTTGCTATTTTTTATATACATAAATTACTCTTTTTCTTGAAATATGTCTAAATCAATTTTATTCTTAAAAATCTTTCTTTGCATTTGCAAAATTACACATTCATTTTTGTAACCTTAAAAAAGATACTTCCAGGCAAATATTAATTTTACTCAGCAAAAATCCAATGAAGTCAACAAGCTTATCTAATCAGTATTTCAGTTTTTGATACCAAAAATACGCAAAAGCCTTTTATCTTTACAAAATTTTGTTCGTAATTGAAAAATGAAGTTCGATAAGAAAAGAATCGTTGAAAAAATGTACTTTTGGGAAAAATAAACATTCGATAAAAAATTGCACAACCATAGTTGCAATTGTGGCACCAAACTTGAAACACTCAAGAAACAAACAATCAAAGCTCAAAGAACCCTCTGAGCAACAAAAAGATACTGGTAATTTAAGAGTGTCAATGGTCTTTAGACTGTTCAAGGGTCTTTTAGATATTTGTATCTTTTTTTTTCATTTGATTGTGCCATTTAAAGGCAACACTTTAACGACAAAATTGAGTAAATTGACGGCCTTACGACACCAAAATGTCAAAAACTCTTTGGTAAGATACATTTAATCGAAGTCTGGTCACTTAATTAAGCAGATACACGCCTACGATGACGAACTAATGAATTTTGTTCAAACAAAACTGACAGATAAAGTATCTTAAGCGAGGAAAACAACATTTCTTCAAATTGCTTTGGAAACAAGATAACACTTTGTCTCCCTGATCGCGTCGAATGTTTGTGTGAACATTGGCTAATGGCTTTGAAACTCTTTTTTCTTCCCGGTCTAGGCTAACTCGTTTGTGTTCCCTTTTATGTAATACCAAATGGTCATTCCAGTGAGAAGAGGAGAGAAGGAAAGTACTTTTCGATCAGAACTCGATAAATATTTTTTTTCCTTTTTCTTTTTTTACTTTTTAACGATTCAGCGTTTGAGTAGAAGATGCTATCCAAAACTTTACAGGTTGAAGTGTATAGTTTGGTCTTATTTTTGGTTTTCAGTTTATGGCTTTGTTAATGAAGAGGTAATAACAATCAGAAAAACAATATCTTAGGAACTAAGACTGGCAATACAAAAATATCGTTTTTTTTGTCTTTGGAGGGTTAGGATAATTTGAGTGGAATTTACTTCTGATTATAATAAAACCGTCATGAAGTTTCAAAAATACTATAAACAAGAAACTAATGAAGGGTTAAAGAATATTGAAATAGTTTTTTTTCTTTTGAGAAAGAGACAACCATGATTTGATTGTGTTTTAATGAAGATTTATTTTGTATATTAATAAGAAAATTTCTGAGCAATATTATTTTATTTTTCCTTGTCTTCGTTTAAAGATCATCATTACTGTTTTGCTTGTAAATGGATTGCATATTTAGGACAGAGATAGCAACGTCGATAGCTATCCTGTAATAATTTAACCCAGAGCCAGATTCAACAAATTCAAACAAAATTAAATGTAAATGCTATAAATCCTTAAACGCTTATCAAAGACCAATACAGAGGAACCGTGTCGAAATGTCGACCTGTTTAAGAAACTTTTAAGAAAAAGTATAAAATTGTTGCGGTAAGCTCAAAAAATTTAAAATTAAGTTTCAAACAATTCAAAAAAATAAAAACAATCTTAATTTAATCTCATATTTAAAATAAAATTAAGCTAGACAACAGACGACTTTTGTCATTGTTGTAAGTTTTTTTTTTATTTGTAAATAATTTTTTTTTAAATAAATCGAAAATTGTAAAAAATCTCATATTAATTTCGAAATAAAAACATTTTACTACTATACTACTGCTACTATTAGCTTGTTCGCATTTTTTCTTCTAACACGTCATTTTTTTATTCAAAAAAAGTAACGGGTCCGCCAAATAACTTTTTTTTTGAAAATGCTATAAAAAAAACTACTGAATATTTTCTCAAATTTCTTTTTTTATTTGAAAGTACAAGCCTTCCGGTCAAAAATGGAAAATAATTTCATTCAAATGGCTGCTCGGCTGGCCATGCAGTAGCCTACACGATCGGTCCAATTTTTAAGCTCATTATCAATTGTGTGCAGCTGTATTTCACGAATATTGTCCTTTAAAGCGTCAATTGTCTCTGGCTTGTCGGCGTAACACTTATCTTTTACGGCACTCCACAAATAATAGTCCAACGGTATCAAATCACAGCTCCGAGGTGGCCAAACGACATCAGCTCTGCGGCTGATAATGCGATCTTCAAAAACAGGGCGCAAAATATCGAGTGTAGCTTCGGCTGTGTGGCACGTAGCGCCGTCCTGTTAAAACCAAATGTTGCCAATATCCTCCTCTTCAATTTTTGTGAACAAAAATTCGTTCAACATGGCCCGATAACGATCGCCATTGACTGTAACGGCCACTCCTTGCTTATTTTCGAAGAAAAATGGCCTAATTATGCCTCTGGACCAAAATCCGCACCAAACAGTAACTCGTTTTGGATGTATCGGCTTTTCAATGTATGCGTGCGGGTTTTCTGTGCCCTAAATGCGACAATTTTGCTTGTTTACATACCCGCCAAGATCAAAATGAGCTTCATCTGAAAAGATGATTTTTTTTGCAAAATCGGCATCTTCTCTAAGTCGATCGCAGGCCCACTCAGCGAAGCGAAAACGCATTGGATGGTCAGTTGGCTTCAACTCCTGAACCAATTGGACTTTGTATGGCGTCATACCAAGGTTTTTATGCAAAATTCGTCTCAATGATGTCTCCGAAATTTTCAATTGTTGAGAATGACGGTGAATTGATTTTGATGGCGCTTCACGCACACTTTCTGCCACAGCAGCAATATTCTCGGGTGTACGCACTATTTTTGGCTTTTCACGCTTTGGTTTATCGATAAGATGCCAGTTTCTTTCACTTTTTTCACAAGATAACGAACATACGGAGCTGACGGTGCTTCTCTTCTTTCAAAATCCGTACGCAATTTTCGCACACATTCTGCAACATTACCATGATCTTCAAAGTAATGTCGCAATATTTCCCAGCGCTGTTCAAGCGTATACGCAACCATATTCGTTCAGCGGAAGGATAAAACTAATTATCTGTCAAATCAGACATGAGCTAAGTCTTACCATTCACGAAATAAGCACTAGTTGAAAAAAAAACGTTAGATGGCGGACCCTTTACATACAATCGAGAACATTGCAGTTTTAATAATTGATTTTTGTAGTAATATGATCTTAAAGAAAATATTTATTTATAAGAAATTTGCAATCAAAATTTATTAAAGTTAATATTTTTTGACGATTCCTAGATTTCCTAATGAACTATTGACAGTTATTCTCAAATCAATAGAGTGGTCACAGTAAACCAAAAATTTGAAGAGTTTTCAAATATAATAATACCAATTTATCAATTTATTGATGAAACTTCCAAAATCGTATTAAAAATAATTGATAACCACATATAAGTTACAAAGTGTCTTCCAATAGGGACTTCTAAACTTTGACGGTTAATAGCTGTCATTTTGTTGAAGCTAAATCTGTCAAATAGGCTGCCATTTGTTCATTCTGTTTTGCCAAATCACCATGTTTGGATATAGCGTTTAATAACAAGTGAAAGTAATAAAATTGTTTTATCAAAATTGGTCTCCGGGCAACATTCCGCGCACTATTTACAGTTGCCATAATCGTCCTACCGAAAGTACTATTCGCAATATGGTGGATAAATTTCAGTATAATGCTGCAGTAAAAGATCAACCAACACCCATACGTAGACGAAACGCAAAATCACAAGTTTCAAATGACCCAGGAGGTCAAGGTAAACGATCACAGAAAACGACGTCTGTTTAATTGATTGACCCTAGAACATTTGAAAACTGACCCTAATCTTCATAAAAATAAATTGCACGACTGGATCGCACGTACTTGCTCTTATGTGCGGTCACAGCTTGAAATAAAATTTGAAAAATATTAAGGGAACTTCAAAGATTATATTCGATTTTTCTGACTTTTGATTGTTTGAAAAAAGTACGAAAAATAGTTTTCAGCGAAAAAAATTAAAAGCCATTTTATTTCTTTCAAAAATGTGAAAAAGTGTGAATTTTTTTTCAAAATCGTTCGAGCCGTTTTTAAATAAAACGGTTTTTTTTAACACCTTTTTTTAAAAAATAAAAAAAAAATAATTCAAGTAGACAAACTTTCAAAATATTAATTTTTCAAAAAAAAAATTTAAAAATATTATTAAAAATACAACAAAAAAGGTTTGATTGTAATCGGATCACCAGTTTTCGAAAAAAGTCGAAGAAAAAAAAACCGGTCCTATGGGAGGTACCGTTTTTAGCCCACCATATTAAATTTTTTTTTCACCAATACAAAATGCATACCTACAGTAGTACACTGATTTTTTTATAAAAATTCTTGGAGCCGTTTTCGAGAAAAATAAGCTTTTACATAACGGTTATATGACAGGTACCGTTTTTGAGCTAAAAAAAAAATGAAAAAAAGTCCTCTGAAAAATGTCAAAAGAACCTTAAGTTCAAATTTTGAAGACGATTGGCCCAACCGTTTAGGCTGCAGTCTAAAATACATCCGTACAGACAGACAGACAGACAGACGGACAGAATTTTGCCAGTAACTAAAATATGTTTCTCTATCATCGTAATGTCATGTTTGATTGTTATCTCAAAATGTTTAATCTGCACGAATGCATAACTTGCATTATAGTACCTATAATCGCAAGTAAAAATCATCTTCATAGATTTCTGGGTGAACGGGTACGTCAACAAACAAAATTATCGAATTTGGAAATATACCAATCCACATGAGATCCAAGAGCGTCTAATACATCTCGAAAAAGTCACTTTTTGGTGTGGATTTTGTGCTAGAGACGTCATCAGTCTATATTCCTTTGAGAACAACGTTAGCCATCGTAGCACCTTCAACGGCGAGCACTAAAGGTCGATGATTACCAACTTAAATCAAAGAAGAAAATAATCAACTTTTTTTAACAACGATTATTTACCAAGTTTGCCGAAAGAAATATACACAATACGTCACAAATCCACGTTGTTTACCACTGTAATATAAATTTGTAAATTTTATTCAGGGCCAAATATCGTATTGATAAGAGACAACAGCCACAAGGGTGTGAAAAAAATACCCAAACCAAATATTTGTTCAGATTTCACTAAACATTATAAGGAAAATTTAATACTGCATAAGAAACTTGGCATTGAAAATTCGTTTTTTTTATCCAAATTAGAGATTTTTTTTTTAATTTTGACTTTAGAATTTAATTTTTCAACAAACGTTCACTAAAGCAACTTCAATCAAAGGTTTACTATAGTCATTTCAACAATTGTCAGTACAGGTAAGATAGGACGTTTGCTCTCAGTCTGGTTGCATTGGCTTGCATATTTCTGTTTCAAGTAAAAGCTCTAACAGGGTATCCGTACTTATCATTATAAATCGTCGCAAATGGGAGAGCAATGTGCGTAGGGTTACCACTTGTTGTTTACAATACACTACATTACTATTAACTTTAAAAAAATATGCATTTAGTTTTTATTAAAATTATTAGCACTTAACAGTTTAAAAACAATTTAAACCAATAATTCAGTTCACTGTATTTTATAATACTATAATATATTTATTTTTAATAATCATAATACCATATCACTCTTATTAAATACAATATCAGATCAAAATACTTTTTCGAATTAATATGATTACGTAAGGCACTTGCAAACTTCGAAAAATAACTTTTTTCTACTAACATATAAATAGCTAACAAAATTCAACTGCATTTTAATTATTTTTCAACTATTAATACTATTAATACACAAATACGACAACATATTCCTTCTCACGCTACTAAATTAGTTCTCAAAAGCTTCAAAACCGAAAGCATAAAAAGCCCAATATGATAAAACCAATGAAAAAGCCATATAGTACTATTTACAATTGGCATAGGTAACTCTGTTGGTGCAATACCTTACACAGAAAGGGAAGTGAGTAAACGATCATTACATTATTGATTATTCATTATTCCATAATTCTATCAACGTTGGTGGTGATCGGTTATGGTGGAGTATACGAGTTTCTGTTTCTTTTAAAGAGATACACATAATTCATATACTTTTTTCAGTGGCTTTGGATCTTTTTCAGTAGAAGCTTTCTTAAATCAGTGTTGTGAAAATATACACCGGCGCCACTGTTTTGAAAAAACCTCACCCATAAGCCTGTACTGACTATTTTTACTGAACAGACTATAATAACATTTTTAATTCTATTTTAAGTTTTTTTTTTAATCTTCCCTCCCGCTTAAAAAAGGGATACTTAAGTATACTTTTTTACATGCGATTATAGGTACTATAAGGCAAGTTTATGATACAAAAATTTGGGATAACAATCAAACATGACATTACGATCATAGAGAAACCTAAAAATGTTAGTTACAAAAAATGTCTGTGTGTCTGTCTGTCTGTCGGTTTGTCTGTCTGTCTGTCCGTCTGCATGTATATTGATCTACAGCCTAAAAGGCTAAAGCGATTACCTTTAAATTTGGTACATGGGATTCTTTTGGCATTCCTCAGAGGGGAAATTGAAATTTTATTTTAAGGCCATATAACCGTTAAGGAAAAGTTTATTTTTCTCGAAAACAGCTCCAACGATTTTAATGAAACTTTTTGAGATTTTTTTTGAGGTTTTAGCTATCATTTTACTTAAACTAAATTTACGGGCAAAATCTATTAACGGAACCTTTCATATAACGGTTTTTTTTTAAATTTTCGGGGTTCTGGGTAACGGCTCATTGGATTTTAATAAAATTTTATATTTTAAAAGATCTTAGAAGTAAAATTGATTCTGCATACCAATATTTCGAGTAATTTATTTTTTTTACTTAAAATAATTTTTTGACTTTTTTTTCAATTTAAATTTTACGACGAGCTGTATATTAATATAGTCTAAGAAACTCCATTACAAAATCTCAAAACAATTTTTTTTTTCAAGAAACTAAAAATAAAAAAACGATATTATCAAAATTCAATAATATTTAAGACGTGTGTGGCGTACTCTATTTTTACTAGAAACCGTTTATTGTTGTAGTTTTGGCACTTTTGATAGGTTTAGACCGTGTGATTTTCATATGTAAATGTTACTTGTTTCTGTGAAATATCTTGCCTTCCAATGGGATTAGGCACATGAGAGCAAGTACGTGCGACTCAGCCGTGCGCATTTTTTTGCCGTTTTTTTTAACTTAACTTACTTCTTACTTTTTTATTTACAGATCTTACGCCAATTATACCTTATATACAGCTGTTCCCATGAAGCGGATTTATGCCTTTTTTCCCTTGGTGTGCGTTCTTCTTTTGCATTTCATTAGCCTTACAATTTTTTTTAGAATATAAAACACGTGTGCTTTGAAGAATCTGGATCACAAATCCTAAAAGGTTATTGCAAAACAAATCGACTTCTAAAAATTGACCATAAAATTTTTAAACTATCTTGTTTCATAGAAAATCGTGTTTTTCTGAAAATTTACATTTCCCAATAAAATACAAGATTTGTGTAAATTTTCCAACAAAATTTGCAAACAATCACATTCTATTTGAAATTCAATTCACTCAATTTCGCCCAAACTACACGCTTTATGTGGAATGAATAAATCCACATTGAGAACTAGAGGTATTCCTTTAAACAAAAATAATCAAAAATAGCCGTTCATTGTGCACCGCTCGCCGCACATTCAATACACAGTGATTTAGTTTTCCAAAGTTTTACAATTGCATTGAGAAATTGTGTAAAATATTTTATCGTTCGTGTCGCATTAGCTTCGCGGTTTTCGTGGTCGGTCATTGCGAAACAGCCGCGCAAAAATCTCAGAACATTCAATGAAGATTTCAATATCAATTAACATAATGTTAGAGATTGTGTAACATCTTGGGGCGCCATACCATGCCACCGCTCCACCTTGGAAGTTCACTGAACCGTGAGTGGTTTGAACTTTTAGTCAAACGACCGAAGCGGTAGTGATGGCGGTTGCGATAGGTATACATCAAGGCCTTCTTCAATTTATCTGTCACACATAAGCGTCTGCTATGGAGCATGGCGACCTACAAATTAATATTCCCGCCATCCGTTAACCGCTTGGCTGTGTTAATAGACGCGTTTCGTTTTACTTCCGTTCATAATTCATCCATGAGTTCGTTCTTCTTAATGCTGTTACGGCGCGCGGCTGCGTGCGTCTGAGTTGAGTACACACTTTTAATTTCTAATAATTAATCCATTTAATATGGCAACCATTTATGGTGGACCGGTCGGTTCCTCTCCTCCACCTCAGCTGGCATTTAATGTCGCATTATGTGCGAAAAGCTTCAAGATGAACAACGGACAGCTTTATTTAGTTGATCTAGCCGATTTCTGGTTTATTTTGCCGCCCACTTCCGCCTCCCGTCAATCATAAATTCGTTACTCATTCAGCTAATTCGGTAAACACATGCTTACCGTTTGTTTACTTTTCTATTCTCAAACACAGGATTTCCTTTCCGCCATTCCCTGTGGGCTGTGGGGGTGAGTAAGTGCAACACGTGAGGGTTAATGCAATGAAAATGTTTTTTTATTTTGCAACTTGAATTGGTCTCGGTCGTCGAGAATGCAGCTGTTGTCTTGACCTTTAGTCATGAACAAGTCGTGCTAGGCTAGACGATTTAAAGTAGGTAAAAACAGACAAGCCAGTCGAAATGCACACTGACATACTAACGGTGGTATGCATGTAGGCGAACTTCCATTTCCCATTCGACTACTTGAACTTGAACTAATTTTTGTTTTAACTCTCTTAACTGGAAAAGCGTGGTGTGGTTGGGAGTTGTAAATTGGTTGTGACAGCTGCATGAAACATTACCATCATGTGACTGTGACTGTGTTTTGAGGCCCACACAGCTTGTCGTGTGCCTTGAGTGTTGCAGATGACTAAACTGTGACTGATATCTTGGGTAATAGGAACTTGGAGTGTTACATTTCAATTAATTACACCGAAAGTCAGTTAGGAAGCTAAATGAATTGCCGTAATTGGAGTTTGAGTTTTGAAATGTGTGTCGGAAAAACATAGATCTTTTCAAGGTTATGTTTGGGCTTTTGCGTAGAAAATTAGTCTTTAGAAACCTAAATACCACGTTAGCTTCTTAAATTCTCCTAAAAAAGAAAAAAAACCCTTGGAGTCGGAATGTCTATTGTCATCGAAAATATTTAAATTGTCAATTGTCATTGACATCATTCAGCCAGCAATCAATGCATTTCTGAGAATTCACGCATTCGCATTTAAATTTTTATTATCCTTGTTAAGCGAAAATGGAAAAAAAGAAAATCTATAGAAATAAATTAAAATCACAGTTTTATGTCAAAAACTCTCATAGAAATTCAAAGAAAATATCATAATTTCAAACAAACTATGATAAACTGACAGGAATACCAATAATGCATCACAGAAAACGCATTGCTGTGCGTGTGCATGCACAGAGTGTCTGCTTTAATATATTGCCTTCCCGGTGGATGCGTCCGTTAGCCTCATGTGTTGAATGTGCAGGAATTCAGGGGAATCTTGTGCGTAGATACTATTAAGTGGTCATTAATATTTTGTGAAGGAACACCACGCATCCAGGCGGTGCTATTGACCAACTTTGCTTTGTTTGGGCCATTTTTCAAAAGCGACAAAGAACGTTTTTATTAATTTTTTATTTAATTGATGGACTTTGTTATTAGTTTTTCTTTCTTTTCTGACTGACTTGAATTAAATTGTTAATTCTTTATTTAAAATCCCAGTAGTAGGTATAGTGTCGGTTCTTCTTCTTTAATCTAAGATTGTTATGATCTCAACTGGGATCACAACTCTCCCACTTCTCTGCTTCGTCCTTTAGCTCCACCTTTCACTTTTGGCGGTTTGACCTTAGAAAAAGTCGACTGGCCTTTGGTTTTGGATTGTTCCATACCTGAGGTATGATACAGGATACAGATAGAGTTGTAACGAGACTTGTTATTTTTTTTTTATAATTAGCGCGCACACAAGGGACTATTTGGTTCCCTTTTACTTTATGTAAGTAAACTGCGCGAGCATTAGAATAATAGGGAGTAGAAGGACAGAAGGTGTCGAATAACATTGCTTTTGAATGCTTGCAAATCAAAATGGCAAGGGAAAATATCGCCGGGGAAACTATTCCAAATTCGTGTTGTTCGGCTAAAAAAGAATCCTTATATTTCACGGTTCATTGCAATTGTTTCAGTGACAGTTCTATTTTCTATCAATCTTAACGCTCTATTTTGTATTCTATTAAGCAGGTGAAGCGATGTTTGAGAAGAACTTGCCCAGAGGTGGGAGTTATACTCGAGTTTAGAGCATCTTCTTTCCACATGCCAGAGCCATGTTGGTTATGCAGCATTTGGTCCAAGTTAGTATTCTTAATGTGGAGGTTTCCTCGGATTTTCTGGCTTTTTTATTCGATTACTCTTTGTATTTGGAACTGTTTCTTTCAAATAAATGTTCGAAATAGGCCTATATGGATTAGAAAATTGGTAGCATATATATGTATATGCATACATGTATTCTGTATTTTTCACCTTAAGGAGCCAAGGCCTAGTGACTTATACTCTCAACCATTCCTTGGTGTTTGTTGTGAATTTGCAAGAATGGAAGGGACCTACAATTTACCGCCGAGTCCGAACGGCTAAATGAGATGCACTTTTTCGAGATAAATTGTACTATTGGAGATTTTGTCAGTTCCTGGCAAGAGGTAGTACTCCGGCTATGACGGGGAGTCGAATCTCGACCCTTCGCTTAGCAGTCCGACACATTAACCACTAATCCACGGGGCACTACTATATGGATTAGAAAATTGATAGCAGATATGTATTCTGTACTTTTCGCGCTAGTGCGGCATACAATTTCAAACAGAAAGTCAAAGAATGTAATAAAGAGCAAAGGATCCAAGAGGCTTTTCAGTGCTGGTGAACTTTGATTGGGAACTCTTCGAAGACTCCTGTTTGGGTATCTTATCTTTATTTTGAAATGCTTGTACATGCTTATTTGTTAAACCCAACATAATTTTTAAATCTCTTGAGGAAACCTGATATTTTTCCTGATGACCTACTGCAAATTACATCTGTGGTTGATTTACCGAAACAAACCCATACTGGTTATCAGAAAGCCATATTATTTTTTCGCAAACGGCTCACTAAATTTTTCATCCCTCACCGACTTTTATTGTGATGTCGGAGACTTCTTCGTTATTAAATGCACATATTGGAAGTTATACTCTATACGAAACTTTTATCACTGCCTTGTCTTCATCATTCCACCAGCACGTTTCTTTGTCACTTTAATAGTTTTCTTTGGTAATTTCTTAGAAGCCAAATTCTTTGCAGAGGTGCACATGTTTTCTAGTCCACTTCATCCTTATATCGGCTGATGGAATTGCACCGAAAATTTGTCAAAATAGAAGAAGAATGCTTCGCCGTTTTCCTTACCGAGATTGTACCACTTGATTCCTTCAGAAGCCTTAGTTTGTTTGCCTGCCTTTTCGGTCTCGATAAATTTCTGTCTGCAGAAGATAATATTGCAAGGCTAACCCTTCTTCCAAATTTACTTCCAATCTTTCATTTGCAACACCATGAAACTGAGAGATAGAAGTTATGAGTTTCATTACACAGCAGTGGATTTAGCAGTTTTGGATTTAACGAGTTTTTCTCTTAAATGGCGTTCCATATTTAGATTGCTAGTAATTACCACTCCCAGATATTTGTAGGCTCTCACAATTTTATCTCAGTTCATTATTTAAATGCCACTTTTCCTTTCTGAACATTTCTCTAGAAGATTCACCATCAAATTCTACAACCAGCAGCATGAATGAAGTCAGTTGATCATGAGTTGTAGCTAAGCATTTTGAATAAACCTTCAAGGATCGCCCGCCCAATCACCTTCTTGAATTCATCGAAGAAGTTGAAAACAAGTTTGAAAAAGTTACAGCCTCTAATAACTTCAGTCACCAACTTTAATGAGGACAATCCTGCACTTGGACCAACTGGAGATGCTTTTACTTTCATCGAGGAAGTAACTGACATAATCAACGGAGGATATTCTAAAAAGCTAGCAGGAAACGATAGGATTTCTAACTTTGTGCTTAAAAAAGCTACCAAATCTCGCCATCCTACTGCTGACGATCATCTTCAATAACTGCCTGAATAACAGCTACTTCCCCGAAACATGGAAAACGGCAAAGTGGTACCCGTTCCGACCAAACCAACAGGACTAGCGTCGAGGGATATCGGCCAATTTCGCTGTATCAGCAAAATCCTGGACGGACTTATCCTAAGAAAGCTTCATCATTTCTTCAGGGAAACGGAAATCAAACCTGAATGTCAGTATGGCTTCCGAACACGACAATCCACCATCCATCTGCTTCTTGGACTGCACTCCGACGTGGCACATGGACTGACAAGAAAGAGACGACAGTCGCCTGTTTACTGGACATCGAAAAGGCCTTCGACACAGTCTGGATAAAAGGACTAATATTCAAACTGTCAAGTCTAGGACTTCCTGAACACTTGGTTAGATTAATCAAAAATTTTCTAACATATAGATCCTTTTATGTACAGGTAAACAAAGAATATTCACAAAGAAAGACGATCAGCGCTGGAGTTCCACCAGGTTCCAAGTTGGGCCCCATACTTTTCAACCTTTATACAGCTGACCAGCCTACCAACATCCCAGGGACGAAAACGAAGCTATATGCCGATGACTCCTTAACATATGCAACATCCATTTCACCAGAAATCGCAGCCAGGAGAGTTGAAGGTCACATAAGAAACTTGTAGGACTAAAGATAAATAACGATAAGAGCGAGGTTATCTGTTTCAGAAACCCAACAACAGCAACAAGAGGTCGAAGAGGTTTCGCATCACGCTGTGATAATATCAGTATCAAGCTACCAAGCAACACAGTGATAAGGACAAAGACAACAGCAAAATACCTTATAGTGAATTTCACTAACCGCTTCAAAATCAACAAGCCCGCTTCATTTATGCTTAAGAGAGCCAACTTCTTCCTAAATCTGGTTTACCCGCATCTTAGGAGAAGAAACGGACTAAGCACCAATACTAAGCTCCTCATCTATAAACAGCTGATCCGTTCAGTTCTGACGTACGCTTGTCCTATTTGGTTTACCATATCACCGACATATATGAAGAAGATCGAAGTTTTTGAAAGGAATATCCTCCGTAGCTGTACAAGTCTACACCGAAACCCCATTACAAGGAAATATGTCCCAAACAAGAAGCTATATGAAGAAAAATAGAACAAAATCAATTCGATCGTCAATAAACAAGGCAAATAACAATGAGCTCAGAGGGCATCCTTGCTTGACTCCCATAGAAGTCTGAAACCATTTCGACAGGCCATCATCATTCCAAACCGCTGTATAGTTCCCATCATAAAGATTTTCTAATGCTTTTCCAAATTGGAATCTGATTCCAGCATTATACAACTTGTAAAACAAAGCTCTTCTGTCCACCGTGTTAAAAGCTGCCTTAAAATCGACAAAAACGCATACAACTTCTTCTTTTGCTCTAGTAGTATTCCCGCAATACTTTGTAGTACAAAGAAGTTATTGCTTGTCGAATAGCCGCTCCGGAAACCAACCTAAAATTAATTCAGTTTTATGTTGTGGTTAATCCATTCGCATAACCGATTGTTAAGAAGTGGACATACTTTGTACGACGCATTTAGAAACGATATACCTTGATAGTTATTTGGATCAGATATGTCACCTTTTTTGTGGATTGGGAATACTCTAACTCTTTTGGTATATTTGCAGTCTCAAAAATTGTATTGCAGGCCTCAGTGAGTTTCTTAAGAAGGTCTACCGTTCCAAGTTCCACATATTAAAAACTCAACATTGATTCTATCTGCTCCTGGTGCATTTCTATTCTTCAATTTTTCAACTGTCACTTGTACTTCCTGAAGCGTGAAAGGCAAATCAAGAATATCATTCTGAAACGAAGGTTTTGCATACAGAATAGGCGGTGAAATGGTAACTGGATTTAAATGATGAAACTGCTCTTTTAAGGAAGATATAGATAGCTTAACATATTATTTGTAAACTTTTTCCATTGAAAATTTTATTTTGCTGTCCAAAATTCTTCTGCGTCTTTACAACATGAAATTCTTAATGCTTCGGTTTCTATGAACATTTTCTTTTTTATCTTTGAAAATTTTCTTAAAAAGTTTGTTAGTTTTTCAAAGTAATTCCTTTTAAAAAAGAGGTTGTGATGCTTTCGAAATGCTCTGCGCCATGCAAAGGATCTCTTCACCCCCGCTTCACAATCAAACCACTTTTTCTTCCCTTTTGGTCCTTTTGTGTGCGTTTGTCCTTGAACTGGCTATGAACATTTTATTATGTTACTGATATCTACGATACGAAGCACTGATTCTGCCGTTGAGTTTTGATTCAGGTTATGTCGATACTCAACTGCCGATCTCAAAATTCCTGCGTTGGTATCACATCTGACCCTAGTTTGAGTGTTATTGGCATATGATCCGAAAACGCAACATTCAACACCGCAAAATCAGCAATACCAGATCCATTCTCCTTTTACCAAGCAAAAATCAACCACAGAATATGAATCTGCAACAAATTCATTCAACTATTATTGATTTTTCAATAAATTCATGTTTTGATCAAATAAATTGGATGACATTTCAATAGTTGATTTCTGATATTTCTGTTATTGACTTCTTACGCCAAATCAAACAAACTTATTGGAAAACAGTTGTTGACAAGCAACGCAATTAGTCCAAAATGCCAAACGCACACCTCAATCGACCTCATTCCACTGTCCCGTGCCCAGATGCAAAATTTACTTCCTCCAACAATTGACTGTCATTTCTGGTTCAATAGAAACCAATCGAAGCGGAAGCTTACAATTAGAAGCCACATCATGCATAACTATGGGCTTCCTGCATCCATCCGCTTGATAGATCGCAACCAGATGAAGTCTTTATCCACAAAATGGCACACAGTCTTCAAAAAAAGGAGCCGTTCCGTAATCCAATAAATAATAATTGTTATCTCGTCATAAAGAGTTCTGTTCGAGCACAAATTACTTAAGAAGAGTCAGTGAGATCTTTTGTCTGTCGATATAGTTCGAAGTGCTTAACTATAAGACGCGCTGTTCGCTTTAAATATAGACTGTTTTTATAGCCTTTGTAACATCCTCTATGAAAATGTGTCGTCTCCAAACGCGGGATCGTCATCTCTCATGGTTCCACACAAAAATAGTTCATTGATCACGTACGGGTATGGGTAGTGTCATCGGTGGAGGAGTTGGTAGGTGCAGTCCCTTCTGTCGGGGAACACACGCCAGCAACCAAACCTCAAACACATTGACTCTGATGGTTCCCCTTGTGTGGCAGAGGTGGAAGCAGGCAGAATCGCAGACGATATGGTATCTTTAATTGAATCTTTAATTGGAAATTTATTAACCAAACAATGCGTGTCGACTATATGATGACAATCTTTCTAGGCAAAAGAGTATTATGACGACAATCATGACAACGGGTCGGCGAGTTTGGCTTTGTTCCGTGAGTCGCAGTTACCCCAACCAGTAGAATGTTTCTTTTGTCCAAGAAAATCATTTCGGAAAGAAAACAAACTTTTGGGTTTTTTTCACGGTTGAATTAACATGTCTTCTTTGAAAAACTGACGTTCTGGCGCCTCACAAAATAGGTCAGTTTTGAATGATGTGGGTGTGGGATCTTCGATAAAAGCAATTTTCATTTTTCTTATTTTCAAATGAATATAAAACCTGGATATTACTTGTCAAGAATGAAAATTAGGACTGATGAGCAAGGCAAAATATTTTTTTATTCGTTTTATTGATGCCATTATGTATGGAATGTAACTCAGTTTCTCAGTTCAAATGTACGCCGTGATTTATCTAGGTCCCGCGAATCCGAATTGTCCATGATCCTAGCGCATAAATCTGACTGAATTTAACCGATGGATTGGGTTATGTTGACTTTGAGTGCCACTGTGGTTTGTTGCTTATTCGCACAGACCTGCGACATCAGAAAACCTGACAAAAAAAGTCTAACGGGATCAAATCACACGATCTCGTTGGCCAGTTCATATTATCTTCTCGGATTCTACTGCACACCCTAACGGACAGTGGACTAAAATTTATCCTAGTAACTAATAACTGCAAAATAATTATTCAAGTGATTATTTTTCTCGAAAACGGTTATACCGATTATGATGAAATTTTTTTAAAAGTATTTCGGCAGGTAGGTCTATTATTTTATCAGAACGAAATTACTACCGGAAAAGTCTATTATCGGAACATTTTATGTAACATTTTTACTTGCGATTATAGGTACTATAATGCAAGTTATGGATTCGTGCAAAAAAAAAATTTACAATCAAACATGACATTACGATAATGGAGAAGTTGAAAAAAGTGGGTCCGGAAATTCCGTCCGTCTGTCTGTTCGCGCCTCTACAGCCTAAACGGATGGGCCCATTTGCTTCAAACTTGATATTTAGTATTTATTGGGTAGTATCTCGGGGGATGTTTTTTATTTTTGCTCTAGGTCGAAAAATAACGGTACCTGCCATACAATTTTAAACAGAAAGTTTGATTTTCTGAAAAAACGGCTCTAACGATTTTGATAAAACTTTCAGGGTGCTATTTTTTTACAACAATATATATTTCAGTTAGAATAAATTTTTCGAAATTTGTTCTATAACGGTACCTTTGATATAACCGGTTTTTTCAAATCCGGTTATATCGTAAACTATTATCCCGATTCCAATAAAATTTTGCACACAGAAATTCATTTATAATTCAATTAATATTGCATTTCAAAAATTTTAAAAACTTTTTTTTCGATTTTTTAAATTTTCTAAGAAAAAAATTGGGTTTTCAAAATATTTTGAAAATGGGTTGATTGAATTTTTTTAAATAATTTTTCCAGATGAAAACTACAGATTTCCCTATAATAATGTGATGTGGCAACAAGTTTAGATATTCGGAGGATACATTTTGTAAATTAACGACATCTGTTGGATTCATTGTGTACTACAACCAGCATTCATTGTGTACAACGAACATGCGCCTAAAAGTACGCTACATATTCGCAATATGTTTTAACTGAGTACTAAATCGAACTTGAAGTACTAATTCGAGACTCAAATTAGTACCGAAAGCTTAGATTGTGCCAGAAACAGACAGAAGCTTCCAGAAGCTTGTAAACTTGTATAAATACAAGAGTAGATTGCATTTAAAGTTCAGTTTATTTTCGAAAGTGAAATTGTTAACAACTGGAAGCGTAAGTAAAAAGTGATGGAATTGAGATTAAATAAAAAGTGTTGAATTATAAAAACGAATTTGAATTGTGAATAAGTGGAAAAAGTTTAACTTGGTGTTATTTAAACTGAAAGACGTTGTGTTTCATTAAATAAAGAGATTTGTTGTATTATTTTGGAATTTTGATTGAGTTTTATTTGTGGACCCCACCCAGGCTAAAACTTCACAATAACATACTAGAAAAAAATTAGAAATATTTTTTGAAAAGTTTAAGAAAAAACGACTTTTTAAAAAAAAAACTGATCGAACGATTTTCAATATTTTTTTCCTCAATAGACATTTTGTTTTCAAATTTGATTGCATACTTAGTTTTTCCGAGAAAACTCTTAAACTAATTAAAAAAATGAAAGAATCCATCAATCTGGTAATACTTCTTTCGGAGTTGGTCTTTTTGACCTGTCACTTGATTTATGCTCAGTTTGGTTTGCATTTCATAATGAATAGACTTACTCCTGAACAAGTTTTGCAAATTATGCAAATTTGTTACCAAAATTATGGTTCGTTTCGGTGGAGAATGAGTCCATCCGCCATCGCGCGCAACAATTGGAGATGTGCCCATCCACTTTATGGTAGATTTTGCGAAGGATCTTGGTTTGCAGTTTGCAGGCTTACAAATCCAACTCGTGCAAGAATTGAAGCCGAACGACCATCAAGCGCGTCACACGTTCGGTGAATGGGTCCAAAACGAGATGGCTACCGATCCCGATTTTCACAAAATTGGGCATCGGCTGGAATTTATTCGAGCCAGCCGCGGCAGCCACTTCCCCCAAATCATTTTTAAAACATAATGCGAACCCTTGTCTTTATAATCAAGCTAATTTCTTGGCCATAACATTAAACTATATGCGTTTTATTTCTTCTTGAGAACCACACGTCTAAAAAAACACCCTTTATATACATACAGGGCGGGCCAAAAGAAATCACCCTATTGGAAGATGCTCACATTTTTGTAATTGGCCTCCAATGTCAAATCTGTTTTGACATTTGTGAACTAGACAGATGCAGAATACAAGTGAACAAGCCATGGAGCGATACATGAACCGGCATGAACCGATATTCTGAGGGCGGCGTTGCCGGGTCGCCTCATCTCTCGTTTTGGCGATTTGCACAGGCCCGCAAGATCGCCCGATTTAACCGTTTTAGACTTTTTTGTGGGGTTTTTTGAAGTCCCGTTTTTACGTGAACAAGCCTGAGACTCTGGAAGCCCTCAAGGACAACATTCGACACGATTGCGAGAATCTGTCGCCCGTTCTCGCTGAAGTGATTAAAAATGCCATAAATCAATCAATCAATTGTGACGGCGCCCACTTGGCCGATATCATCTTCTCGACTTGACCAATACAATTCTAAAGGTTCAAATAAACATAATCAAAAAAACAGAATCGAAGTTTTTCATTTAGAAAAAAAGAGAGCCAAACAACATCGGATGGATGACTTTTTTTGGCCCACCCTGCACATATGCAGCCACTAAGCAATTATCTAACATTAGAAAAAGTACGTGCGATCCAGTCGTGCAATTTATTTCTGTCATAATCTAGCCTGCCAGATAAATGATGCATACCAAGATCTATACTCTATCTAAAAGAGATTATTAGTACAGGGAAGATAGGACGTTTGCATCTCAGTAGAATGTAACACCTTACATACATAAGTCTATCGCATACAAAAGCTTTTGCAGCGATGCCGTTGTATGCTTAATAAATCATTTCAACTTGAGTGAAAAATTACAGTTTTAAGAAAACATAAATATGCTTTATCTTTTACTATCAATTTTACCAAAAATTTCCAAAAATATTTTGAGGAACTATTAATTTTACCTCGACTTCGAAAGCAACAGGACGTGTGGATGTGCGTCGCTCAAATAAATTAATTGCACTATTAACTATCACAACGTCTTATGAAATTTAATAAATATTAGAAAAGCTTTAAAGTTTTTATTCGATTTTTGTGACTTTCGATTGTGCGAAAAAAAAGTACGTAAAATAGTTTTCAGCGGAAAAATTTAAAAGCCAAAGCGGTTCTTATTTAACAATTTACTTTTTAAATAAAAAAAAATTATTCGAAAATGCAAACTAATTAAAAAAAAACCTTCCTTTACAAATAAAATTTAAAAAATATTCACTTACCCAAAATTTTAAATGATTTTTCAAAAAAAAAAAATTGCTTTAATTATTAAAAAATATAAAAAATATTTACAAAATATTCTGAATTAAAATACTTAGGCTACTTAAATCTTCCTGAATATCAACTTTGGTTGTAATCGGTTAATTAGTTCTCGAGAAAGTCGAATAAAAAAGCGGTCCTATGGGAGGTACCGTTTTTAGCCCACCATCTTAATTTTTTTTCACCAAAGTATAATGCTTACCTACAATAGTACACTGATTTTTTTTCGTAAAAAATCTTGGAGCCGTCTTAGAGAAAATAAGCTTAAGGTACCATTTATTTTTGAAAAAGTCCTCTGTAGAATGTTAAAATAACCTTATGTTCCAAATTTGAAGACGATTGGCCCAACCGTTCACGCTGTAGTCCAAAATACATACGTACAGACAGAAAGACAGAATTTTGCCACTAACTCAAATATTTTCCTCTATCATAGTAATGTCATGTTTGATTGTTATTTCAAAATTTTCATTCTGCACGAATGCATAACTTTCATAATAGTACCTAAAATCGCAAGTAAAAATTACGAAAACAATGATGTGGTAAGTCTGTGGTTTTATTGTGTATTTTAGGGAAATTATTTTGGTAAACAGATTGGCAGGCGCCACTGTGTTTGAAAAAGCTCTCGAATAAAGCCCTTACTGATAATAATCTTTATACAGAATATTTTTTATTTTTTATAATTATTTTTTAAAAATGTCCAACAACGGAATGGAATGTTTTATTTTACGGTATGAAAAATGTTAATAACTCACCGCAATTACAGTAATACTTTCTCGCGTACATATTTTCACCTTAATTTTTTTTAAGGAGATAAGTATTACTTCTACAGTCTATTTTTAAATCAAACGCAATTTCTATTTCGCTGTTTCCCGTAAAAGGACAATCCCATCCATGTATCAAAGAAAGGTACATTACATTACCATTACAACATTAGCATAACATAAAACTATCTAGGTACACCTTTTGTGGCAGCAACAGGTGCGAACGTCTCCTCGAGTAATAAATTAAGTACCTACTAACAATTAAAAAAATGCGGAAACGACATTCTAAATTCATGACTGCTGCACCAACTGTCACAACATACCATCCGTCGTCGTTGTCGTCCATTCATGCAACTGTTGCACATCGCGATATACACCTTTTGTAGTGTTTTATCGATATGTTTCTAAACATAATCCGCACTCCATGAAAGGGTCAATGGCAACGCCTGTCTTTTGAGCTGATTAAACAAAACGAAAACGCAATGTTTACCCGGCGCGCGGAGCGGCGGTCATTAGTAAGTTTTGGATTTGACAACGAGCCAACTTTATAGGGGCTCGCCTCGCGCCACACTCCGGATATGCAAAGAAAAACGCGTGAATCAAATATTAATTTAAACACCAAAAAAAAACTCCAATCCATTATGCTCGGATTACGGTATAAAGGTTTTGTTAGTACAAGATATACTGTTAGATCCAAGGAGATAGACTTTCAATTCCGGTCACGCTCCTGACCATTCGCTCCCACACCTATTCCAAGAACTTTGATTCCTCGAGCCATGCGACAGGTTTAATGGAAACAAGCGAAACACTTAATTGCTTATTTTTATCAAATTAATAAAACCTCGAGGCCTCGATCGAATCAACGGAGACAATTTGTACAAATTCAAGCGACTCGGTATGAGAAGATCGCACTACAAATTGAACTCAATTGATTCGTCTCGATTATAAGAGTGGGTTCAATGTATCTAGATACTTTTTTTTTGTTGCCATTTAATGTTCTGTATACAAGGCGAAATTCGATCTTGTCAAAATTGATCAGACAGTTTTTTTTTATTTTTGATATACGGTTTTGTATTTGTGCCTGTCATGTGGTTTGTTTTGTGCCAAATTGATGGGCTAAGCAATTTTGTATTTATTGGCATTCAAGGGAACATGCTTGAGGTAGCTTTTCCTTGTTTGGTCACTGAGTTTGTGAAGTTTTGTATCTTTGAATTTATTAGTAAAATTGATTGATTTGTTGCTATTGTTATTATTGGATTAAGCAAATGTTTTTATGTGCTGAAAAAATCATTTAATTATTTTAAGCCTTGGGAGAGAAGTTATGACTTTCAGTTCGTGCTAAGGGTTAGACATATTTTCGAAACTACATGACACCAGCGTTTTAATCGAAGTCTTTAACAGTTGCACATGGTTGTCGGTCTTGGGTGTAGTAAGTGTTGCCTTCATTTTTTTTATTATTAATCTTAATTGAGTACTATAAGCTATGCGAGTACCCAAAATCCATATTATATACACAAACCTATAAATGTATGTTAAAACGCATTTTTCAATTAAAAAACAGTTGGCACAGCACAAAAGTTCAGCGGCCTACGTATTGGAAAGTTATTGCAACAACAAATTTCTTAATAGCTGCATCATCAGTTTATCCAACAAACCAAAAAAAAAATACCTAAAGTGAGTAAAAACGTAAAAAAAAATATTGATTCATCGATTTAAATCAGTTAAAACTGTTTAAAATTTTAATGATTTAAACTTCTATAAGTAGGTCAAGACTCATTTTGACTGAGGTAAGATAAACACTAAGTAGGTACATATATACATAGTTATAAGAGAAATGAAATTGCAACAAAAGTTAAAAAAAAATTGAGGTGACTTTTTCATAAGTCGTAATAACATAGTTTATTTTTCTTGGCCATATACGTACGCTTAAAAACATATTTCGGTTATAAGTTCTCTTGTGTTTTTGGAAGGATGATGCATAATATTGAGCGCGTGTTTACCGTCATCAACATTACAATATTTATCACGCCACAATTTTTTTTGCTTGTCGGCCATTATTTTGAAATTGAGTTTTACACTGAGAAAAAACTTAAGCATTATTATTTTGATTTTAAATTACCAATCTTAGATGTTATCCCTCTTAGAGATATACATAAATAAAAAAAAGTACTTGTTTCAAGAAAGCCTTTTTGTCCTAGGCGAAAAATCAAATTAATAATAATAAAAAAAAAATTTGTTTTTCAAAAAAAAGCAGGTACTGTAAATTTCTTCGAATTTTCTTAAGTCAATATCAAAATTTTTTTGAGGGAAATTAATATCGAAAAAAGCGGTCAGACGCATGCTTCGCCCATGTTAAGTTTGTCTGACCATCAGATTCTCAATGTAGACGGTCTAAGCTTTCATTTGATACTCCATTTGTTTATTGTCTCGATCCCAATGAAGTAGACCAGCACCAAAAACGCAACCGGAAGAGGCCATTTACCCCCAAACGGACAAGGAAAAGTCTGTCTTACCAGCAGTTTTGTACATTTTTGGACAATATTAAAAGACTTTTATTGAAAGCCCTGTTTTTTATTTTTAGTTTTTTTGAAAAAAATTATTTTTTAAATGTTGGTATGCAGTTTTTTAGAAAATATTAAAATACATGTGATTATAAAATTTAAAATAATTTTTTTTGATTAGTTTTCAAAATATTGATTTTTCAAAAAAAAAAAAAATCAAAAACTAATTTTAATTAGAATAAAAAAGTTATTCAAAATTTTGGTATGCAGAATTAATTTAACTATCTAGATCTTCTTAAATATAAAATTTTAAAGAAATCCATTGAGCCGTTACCGAGAAAGCCAAAAATTAAAAAACCGTTATATGAAAGGTCCCGTTAATAGACTTTTCCCGTTTATGTTGTTCTAATCAAATGATAGCCAATATTAACAAAAAAAATTTCATTAAAATCGTTGGATCCGTTTTTGGGAAATATAAAATTTTGCTAAACGCTCATATGGCGGGTCCCGAATTTTTAGGGCTAAAAATAAAATTTCATTTCCCCTCTGGGGCTCTGGGGAATGCCAAAATAATCACACACACCAAGTTTGAAGTTAATCGCTTAAGCCGTTTAGGCTGCAGCTTGTTATACATACTGAGAGACAGGCAGACAGACATTTTTTCTCGATCACTTTTTTAGACTTCTCTATGATCGTAATGTCATGTTTGATTGTTTTCTCAGTTTTTTTATATTCACGAATCCTAAACTTGCCTTATAGTCCCTATAATCGCAAGTAAAAATGATGAAACTATTATTTCGATAATTGTAGTTGGAATTTTGACAAAATTTTAATTCAAGTTTTTTATAAAATAATACATCCATAACATTGGGCTAAGCAGTTGTTTGAAGTTTATAAATATACTGTTGATTTAAAAAATTGTTTTAAAACTATGAAAAATTCTTAAATTGCATTTGTATTCCAGTTGTTCGTATGAAAGGAGGATATACCGATGTACATTAATTTTGAAGTTCTGTATATCAAAATGCGTGGGAAAAATAGAGCCTGCAAAGCGTTCCACATTAGTGTGGTGCGATAAAAGAAAGGATCCCTATAATGAATAGCACGTTCAAAGTTGGGCTGAAGGGTTAATTGTTAGTCATACCCAGCAGTGCTAAGGTGAAATTATTTCAGGGGATGAATCTAAATGGTTATTTAACCGAAGCACTTGTAAAAAGAGTAAGAAAGCAATGGAAAACACGTTATAATAAGGGGGATGCTTGAGAGATGTAATTTAATCCGTAATTTTTCTATGAACTTCTACTCAAGTGCATTATATGACCACGTGCCCAAATATTTGAATTATACACAAGCTTTCGTCGAATATACGCTTGTAGTCATGATTGGTTTATGGTCTCTAAGTTGCCTTCAAGTATATAAATAAATATATGAAAAATTTTAAATTAAAAATTTTATAATTTTATACACAATTTAATTTTATTTTAGGTTTGCGACGCGTTTCGAAAACTTAGTTTTCATCATCATTCATTCCGAGAAGGAAAAATGATGAATTTCACAGCCAATGTTCAAGCTTAATTTCGTTTTGATGTCCACAAAATTCTTCACAAATGGCTGTTGCGAGGTTCTTTTTAAATGAACAGTTTCCTAGGATATACATTCAAATAGCTGCATCTGACAACAAAGAAGTCCCCGACATCACGATTGGGTCAATCTACATCACAATTGGGTTAGTGCTGCTGCGAAAACTCCAAAAAGGATAAAGCGATTTGCCCAGAAAAGACACACTCAGAATTCTGCAAAAAGATGGTAGATATCGGGTCTATAGATAACTCCTGATTCTCATTTCCAAATTTCTCCGTGGTGATCAAAAGGCTCATCAATGGAGGGAAGTTATCTTCTCCCAATCTTTGGAAAAAGGGGTAAAAAATTGCGGTAGGTATCGTTCAACAAAGCTGATGTTACATAATGGTCCTTGATTTAATGAGTTTTGGGTAGATTAGAATCAAAATGGGAAAAAACTCGGAATTCCACAAGAGATTTACAATTGATACAGCATTCAATATTCTGTGGCAGTTTGACAGAGTAGCTTATGTCGACATAAGGGAATTTCCACTTTTTCCAAAGATACAATTCTACAGTTCAAAGCCACTTTTCTATCTCATCCCGATTTAAAAACTTTTCTTCGTTAAAGAAATATCAAGTGTTTCCTTACCACTTATGTTTTAATGACTATACAATGTTTTCAACATAGTAGCTTATGTTTAGGCATTTTCTTAAGTTACAACATTTAAAACTTTTAATTTCAACAGAAAATCTTATATCGCGGTAAGTCGCGTGAATTTTTAAGTTTCTTGGTGCCCTTTGCTATTTCAAAAAAACTTAAATTGATTTAAGAGGTTCTGTCAAAATTTTTTTTTTTGATCTCATGGATTTATGTTAACATAAGCTGTTCTGTCAAAACTAAGAAAATTGAATTTTAAAAATTTAAGTTTAAAAGAACAACTTATGTGATCATAAGCTTTTCTTTTAAAAGCCATTTTTTTAAAATAATCGTTACTTATGTAAACATAAGTTGGTTTTATTGAATGCAAATCAGTTCACTTCATTGACTTGAGAACGAATGTTGTGTTTTTAGATTCGGAGACATTAAAAGTGTTTTTATTTAAGGAATAAGTTTTTCTGCGCTAAAGTGTGTTTTGTTTGCCTTTTCAATTGTTCTTTTAAATTGTGTGTTCATTTTATATAAATAATATTCCACTTACGAGTACATACGTAGTTTAAAAAAATCGAAATGGAACGTGCAAGAAAAAATGCTGTCTATGGCATCGGCGAAGCAAAGTCAGTTATTTGATGGAACATTAGAACCTCCTAGAAGCTATGAAAATAATCCAAGTTCCTCAAATGGTAAGTCACATAGGTTTTACACAAAAAAATAAAAATAAAATCATCAATTTTTTTAGTGGAAAATAAAGTGCCAGACATATCGGTGAATGAAGGATTCCAAAATGTTAAAGAAAACGGAGGTAATGCTAATGAAAACCAAAATGCAGTTTCCCATATGGACGTGGAAGAAGAAGAAAAAGATTTTGATGCTGACGATTCAATATTTGATCCTGATTTTGTGCCTTCTGATTCTGACAATGTAAGAACAAATCCGATATTTCCTTGAGTACGAAAATCGCTGGCAGTCAGGTTGAACAAAACCTATTATTAGGAGATTGTGAATCCATGCGTTCAGAAAATGATGAAGAAAAAAGCAAAACCAACGCAAAACAACCAAAAAAAGGCGCGAAAAAAAAGAAACTCGGGAAAAAGCTACATATCTACAAGTGGGAAAGTTGTTCAAGAACGGATCGTAAGGAAATTGGATGACTGTCGCAACAAATGCAAGGACAAAATTTCATTTGAAAATCAACAACTTATTTTTAAAAAGTACTGGGAACTTGGATCTTACGAATTGAACAAGAAGAAAACGATCACATTCTTGAAGCAGATCTAGCATATGAATCAAAAGCAACAGACAAATCCAAGGCTGAGAACTATTCATCTATAAAAGTTCTAACTTTCGACTTACAACAGTGTCTTCCAAAACCATTTTTAAGAACTTCAGTCTCTTTTTATAAACGCCCATTATGGACATACAATCTTACAGTTCATGACTGCAAGACGGGGCAGTCAGTGTGTTATATGTGGCATGAAGCGTTAGCAAATCGTGGGGGAAATGAGATCGCGTCATGTGTATTTAACCATCTTCAGAACCTTCCAGCTGAAACTCGACATGTTGTTCTTTATAGCGATTGTTGTTCAGGACAGAACAAAATTCGTTTATTGCTTCAATGTTTGAGACTTTTTTGCAGATAGAAAATAATGTGGAAACCATTGATCACAAATTTCTTCTTCCTGGGCATACTCACATGGAGTGCAATGTTGACCATGCCCTAATTAAAAAAAAGAAGAAGCTTACAACCGTCAAAGTACACTATCCTCGTGATTGGTATCAATTTGTGAGAACTGTGGGCGTAAAACATAAATTTGATGTTAAGGAAGTAAATCAAGATCAGATTTTTAATTTCTCAGCTGTTTCAAAGGCAAAATTTATGTGGCGCAAGGTGGACAATGACGGGCAAAAATTTTGTTGGCAAAAGGTTAAATGGATGGGGTTCACGAAGGAGTTTGGAATGGTATACTTTAAAACTTCGCTCAAGAAAATCGAAGAGTATAGGACTTTGAATATAAGACTCCGTGGGTTCAACTCCATCAAAATCACGGGTTTGCAGAAATGTTATTCTTCGCCACTTGAAATCAATGAAAAGAAAAAGCAAGATTATTTATCATCCTTTTTATCAAAACTTAAATACGAATAAAGTTGCAGACTTTTGCCCTGATTTAACTGAAGGTGACGAAAAAATCAATAAACCAAGGTTTAAAATGAAACAAATACTGCTAATACTTATAATAATAACGTCTTATTTAAGGTTTCAATAAAATGTATACGGTTTTGAGTTCCTTTCAATAAATTTTTGTAATAAATATTATTTTCAGAAGTAAATAAAAATTACAAATAATTTCCTTATATATATATATTTCTTTTTTATTTGAATTCGTTATAACATCTTAAGTCAACTTAGGATCCTCATATTTATTATTAAAATTATGACAGAAAAACTTATGTTACTTAAGATTTTTATTATTTCCAAATTAATTTTTACAAAAGAACTTAAGTGTTAAACCTTATTTGAAACTACTTTGCTCTTTATATTTTTTTTTTAAACTTACATAAATCACCAATTATACTCCTAACCTTTCAATTGAGCCAAAAAAGAAGTTAAATAAATAATAAATACCAATTTTTGACAAAAACGTAAATTTCTCGAAAACGTTTTTCTCAACATAAGCTACTCTGTCATATTGCTACAGATAATCATAAGATCTGATATGGGTTGCACTTTAAGCAACACTGAGTTGGCGAGTAAAGGTCGTACATCCATGCATTGAGTAATTCATGTTCTGGTAGATATTCTGTAAGAATTCCATACCGTAATAACGTATGCTGCCAATTGTTTGATCCACAGGAGCCTTTTGCGGACATTTTTTGAATCCAGAGTGTGAGCAATTTAAGTGAATGGATCTTTGACCTTTAGATCAAAAATGTATCCTAAAGCGGAAAGGAAAGTTCTACGAGGCATTTGTGACATACGCGGTTCTTCTACAATTTTGGACAATATACAAGACGTATGCGACTGTATTCTGATGGAAGTTAAAATAAAGAAGCTTCACAAGAAAGCAGGAGTGACAAACTGTGACTGTGAAAAAGTATCAAGAAAATCGGAGAAAGCTTCTACTTAGAGTACACCATCGTGGAAAGAATACAGTATGACTAAATAAGGCAATAACATGTCACGTTCCAACACTATAGCTAAATAAATGCAGGCACGCAAAATCTCTTGGATCACACACAAAAACTACGAGGCCTGCATTTCGTGGGTGAATCCGAACTGGAGGCCTGCAAACGCGAAGCAACGTCCACACAATATAAATTACAATAAAATTTATGTTTAGTAGTACTTTAGTTAATTATCGGTAAACAAAATTTAAACAGGCAAATTTTAAACATTTTTTTTAGTGTAGATCTCGTAAAACAATTTTGCGACTTTGTACTAAAATTTTTTTGTTATTTTGGTTAGTTGTTGATTTAAAAAAATAAAACTTCATAATTTTTGGAGATTTTCCGCCTTGACTTTGATTGTTTTATGACATAAGCTAATGAGTCTTGCTTAAAGATTTTGGTTGTGTTTTTGCATATTTGACCTTTAAAAATGTAATGAGTAGTAATGAGTTTTAAAGTAAAGTCATTATCATATAGATTGGTATTTAAGTTTATAATAAAAAAACGTAAGTTATGTATTTTTTTCTTCGTAGTAAAATATTTCCATGAAATTAAACAAAAAAAAAAACGTTAAAGCGAAATTGTGAGCCATGTTTTGAATTTTTTTCTCTTTTTCGCTGTAAACCAATTTTTTTTAGCGTCTGGCTCTATTATAATTGATATCCAATTTATAGGTGTAACTATCTCTATAAGTCTTGAGTAATTTTTTTACACGTTTTGAGGTGTATGAATCTATAATAAATTTCGTAAAATTTCAATATTTACCGAGATCTTCGCAGAGCTGAACAACTTGACGCAGCTTGTTGACCAGCCAACAAGAATACCTGCAGGTCATTCCGCATACACCTTGGACTTGTTACTTGCATCTCATCCTGATAAGTATACCATCAATGTACTATCGCCTCTAGGAACGTCGGACCACTGTATCATTTCGGCAAATTTCTCGTGCTCCATCTTAAAAGTTAAAGAAAACATCCCAAAAAGAACCGTATGGCGTTACGAGAAAGCCAACTGAGAAGGTTTAAACAATTTCTTTAATAACTTTTATTGGTCACTATGCTTCCTCGGTAGTGACGTAGATTGTAGTGCCGATATGATTACAAATATTATTCTACTTGGTATGAGAAAATTTATTCTAAATAGGCTAAAAACTATCAAACCAAAAGTAAATTCTTGGTTTGACTCAAACTGCTATCAGGGTGAGAGAAGTAAGTTTCCGATATTTTAAAGCCAACCCTTTTGAGGAAAATCGGAAGAAGTTTAAACAAGCCAAAAAGACCTGCAATGCTCTTATTCAAAGAACATAATTTTTACACGAGCAAAATTTAAGGCAAAAAATATTAACATGTCCTAAAGGAAGTAAAAATTTTTGGTCCATTGTAAAAAACATACATAACTCCACTTCTTCTTCGGTTCCGACGCTTGTCCATAATGACAATTCTGTGGTCAACTCCCAAGCGAAAGCTGATTTATTTGCAACATTGTTTGCAGCTAATTCAACGTTGTCTCATTGTGATATGGCTCCTCCTGAACTTGATAACGTAAATGGTTTTGTTTTATGGGACAAATCTTTTTTCGCGCTCGTTCAGTTCTATTCGCGTTGTTTTGGATCGCTTCCTGTCTGATAGTCACAAAATAAATGCTGGTGTGACCCAAGGCTCCGTTCTGTCTCCGACACTCTTCCTTATTTGTATCAATGCTGACAGTACCCTCAGCTTCTCATACTCGTTTCCACATTCACTTCCCTGTTCTTCGGATGTGGAACTGCAACGGCAACGTATGATTAGTTCATTAAATTCTGATCTTGCGAGCATTGTTTAATGGGGAAATATTAATCGTGTGGAATTTAATGCTTCAAAACCTCAATGCTGCCTGCTGTCGTTAAAGCATAACCTACCCCCCATGCCACTATCCATGAGTGGTACTTACATCGAGGAAACTGAACAGCTTTACGTTCTAGGTATGTGTATCACAAACCACCTTCTGTGGAATGAACACATATATGACATCGCCAAAAATGCTGCGAAATATTTAGGTTTTCTTAGACGATGCAAGAAATACTTCTCCCCGTTAGATCTGGCTACTGTTTATTAGGCGTACATTCACCGGAAGCTTGAGTACAATTCTCATATTTGGGCAGGTGCCCCTGTTACTCACTTGCGATTTCTAGATAGAATCCAGAAAAATGCATTGAAAATGATAGGGAATAAGGATATAACAGAAACAATTAATTTACTAGAATATCATCGAAATGTTTCATGTCTCCCCTTACTCTATCGATTCTTCTATAAACAATGCTCCAGTGAAACAGCCGCAGTTGCATTCCTCCCCTTAAAATGTTTACCCGTAATACTCGTACTGCTAGGAATGCTCATAAATTTACGTTTGAGTCTAGTTTCGGACGGATTGTTAAGTATAGTGACTCATTCTTTAGCCGCACTACACGAATGTGGAATGCTTTACCCGGCTCGATTTTTCCCTTCCATTACGATTTACAAACGTTCAAAACCAATGTGCATCGGTACCTCTTTTCATCTTCTATCCAATTTTTCTAAATACATGTCATGTTAATACATGATAAGGGTGCGTGCAGATTATATATAAAAAAAAATCCTTTAATTTTAATTCTTGTGAAATGTTGTTAGATTTCAAATTGAAAACAGTTTTAATGTAATTTTTTCCCAACATTACTTCATACTGTGGAACGAGGCATTGGGCAGCTACAGTTCGTAATAATTACACTTGCTCAATTAAAACTGCAATTATTTATATTTAATAGTCAATAAGTTTTAATTAATTTAATGCAATAAAAGGCGCCATTCCAACGGCATAACTGCCACCGTAATTGATACTTAAAACACACTTTAGCTCTCCTATTTAATTCTAAATCAAAGTTGCTGCAACTATTCTTCGGATTTCTTAACAAATCTGTCAACTTCTAATCAAACAATTCCTATTGAATGTGCCCCTCATACCAAAATTCATCAAACATATTACAAACAATTCCCTGCCTGGTCAAGCATTGAAAACACAATTTGATTTATCGTGGAATTGGACACTCTGAACTCAGCCCAATTATCTAAAGGAGCACCGCTACTGTGCGCCTCCCATCACCAGTTGATCATGTGGGAGCTATTTTCTCAGGATTGCAGGTACATATAATGGGCAATTAAGTACCACCACGAATTACCCCCCCCCCACCCTCTCCATCAAAGCGAAAACGTTTATGATACAAAAACACTTAAAGTGAGTCAATTACGGACTCACATCTAGGTGATGATTTCTTTAATAGCTACACGGGCATTCGTCGTATTCTCTGGTTGCTGGATGGATGGATAAATGGATGTGAAACTGGAATTCCTGTGTAGCTAGCTTGGAGACTCACATTTAATGAGTTCCATCTGTGCAAAATCGTTTGTCAATTTACTAAGAAGTGCTAGCTGTGCATGACCAAAACATCCGAAACGGAAATCCAATCTAAGATATTAATCTTAGAAAGTGCAAATATATGTCCAGAAACGGTGCGACGCACGGCATTGGCGCGGTGGTGGTGGCACGACAAGGAATTGGAAAGTTGTTCCAGGCGTTAGGTTTATATCCACAAGATTTCAAATGCAAATGAAGCGGCGCGGTTATTTATTTAAAGGAATGTACAAAAATCATAAAGAGATGGTGTGTTTTCGAGGGAAGTTACAGTTGGGTATGTTTAATTAAAGTCAGTTTGACTTTTTTTTTTGTAAAAGAGGACTTCAGCGAGTAATGTTTTATTTAAAATTCTTGGGGAATCGAGAATGGACTTTGAAAACCGACTTCCAACTCATTGGAATTTCTATAAACCTTTGAACCATAGAGCCTCGAAATATCAAATGACCTACCGATGGGTGATTCCAGCGTTTAATGACTTGTTATTGATTTGGGATACTGAAGCTGAGGTTCTCAAATTAATAATTAATAATTACCATTATTAAAATAAAAATCGTCATGAAGAAACTGAATAAGGAAAATAATAATAGTGTGAGTATAAGTTTACGTCGCTCACTTTGCACATTCAATTTGATGCTTGTTTACATTGCAAAGTAAAAAAGACGACAATCTTTAATTTCTTACATCACCATAAGGCATATTGACAGCCAAAGTATAAATAATCTACTAGATCCGATTAGAAGATCAAGGAATAGTATTCTCCTGCCACATTGCGGATTTTTCAACATTCAAAGAACCACCACCGGAGAAAATAACCAGCAACACCGACCGACCGGTCGTCGTATACTCAAAAAATTCTTCAGGTGGGCACAACAAGATGACCATCTCTGCCAGAATCTGTCCAAGGCGATGTTGGTATTTGATGTCGCTGATGCTGGTTCCACTTGCAGGTGGTCCATTTGGCTCTCGCTGGAAGTGAAATGTCCATTAAGCATTCTAATGACCACGATCAAGGAGAACATTAATGCCACTGTACACTGCATGCTTTGGAAGCCGGTTTCAAAGTGGAGCACTCTGCTAATAAATCACCTGCGTTCCATATAAAGGCAATCCACGGAAGCACATTTGTTCCCTACTGACGTGTGCGTTGGCAGACATCAGGACGTCATAATAAAATCCAATCATGATCCCTGTCCATGATCGCCATATTACCATATAGTCGTAGCCAGAAGACCGGCAGAAACCAGTAACCACAGTCGATTACTGACACTTTTCAATGACATTTCCTCCAGGTGCTCAGTTCCAAGACCATGGCAGTGGCACGCTAAGGCTATTGATAGACAAGTTAAGAAGCTCGCTTCTCGAGTTCCTCCTTGAAATCAACCCGAGGACAGTGATTGAGATTAGAGTGTCCCGTGAAGGAATGAAAAATTTATTTGCCTTGGCCAAACAGATTAATGGATTCAGGGACAAATGACCATTTGATGTCGAATTTATTATTCAGACGGATTCTAATTGCATTATTTATAAAAAAAAAAAAAAAAAAAAAACTCAAGACGTCAACGATGTCGTGTGATTCTTCTATTGACACTTGAATGAGTCTTTGAAATTTAAATAAACTTGCATCTTGATTGCGGTTTTATTGTATCCCCGACTATCGTTGACGGTTTTTTATGAATTTCCGTTTGTAGATTGAAAAACTGTCTCCTTCATTTGGGAGGCTAATCAATCAAATATGTGGTTTCAAAAGTATGCAGAAGGAATTTTCTATTCATGTATGCGATCGTAAGATAGAATTATCAAAACTTTAAGTAAATCTATAAAGGAAATGGCAAAGGATAAAAACCAAAACAAAACACACAACTTAATAAACATTTGTTGCGCCATAACTCACAAATGTCACTATGAAAGGCACTCAATAAAAAAAAAAAACATGACACATTAAATGATAAATTCTTAAGATTTACGAAGACACAACTCACATCCAGAAAATAGGGAGAAAAATCTCGCACTCGTAAAATAATTAATTAAAGCGACTCAACTTAATTACCCAAGCTGGGTCGGCTTTAAGCAATTATTATGTGATTCAATTTTCCCAAGGAGAATCCCTCGGGACAATTACAGCTCAAGATGCATTTATGATGACAGGCGCGCAATTTGATTTCCTGTGTTATCTGAGTGAGTGGTTGTTTTTTTTAAAACTTCGATATACTCAAATTGAAATGGAATGCAATAAAAAGTTTCAGACAGGAGATGGTAGATGGATTTACCAACAACAAGAGGAACACATTGTAATGAAACATGACCAGGAAATGGGTAGGCTATTAATCCTTATAATTCACAAATCGCAATTTAAAACCAGGTCAAGCAAACAGTCAAAAAATTAAATTCTTCAATTTTTTTTTATTTAATTTGCATTGCAGTCGAAATTTAAATAAAAATGAAATACCCTGTCTGTATTCAGTCGCGGGTTTATCAACATGTGGTTTAAGCCTGGGATGGCAGAATTTTTGGGGCGACAATTTTGATTTTGTTATACATTTTACAGTTACTAAAAAAAAAACATATTTATGTGCACAAAATGTTATGTTTCAAAGCTTACAAATCGGTTTCTACAACGATAGAAACCGTTGGGTCGAAATACTGTATGGTCAAAATTCTGTTTACAAAATACTGTATTTCAAAATTCTGGTTACACGAAATTCTGTATTTAAAAATTTTGTTTTTCAAAATTCTGTATTTAAACAAAAATGGTTTGTTAATTTAAAAGAGGGCGCACTTTTTTACATTATCAAACACATTTTTGTTTAAATACAGAATTTTGAAAAACAAAATTTTGAAATACAGAATTTTGTACGTTCAGTATTTTCCAAAAAAAAACAAAAAAAAAATTAATTCTGGTCATACAGAATTTTGACAACCGGAATTGTGACCCACTCCCACATAACGGCGCTGCCATTTCAGTAGGATTGGAACTGTTTTAGGCATACACCGTTTGGTGGCAATGAGTTTGACAGGGAAACTTCAAAAACAAAACAAAAGTCACTTCGGTTGATTGCGACTTGCAATTTCTAATACTTATTCACATTTTTTAACAATTTTTTTCCGATTGTGTGCTGTAATTTCGTAAATTGTATGAATGAATTCATATCACAATGTAATTAGATGTTTCAAAAGCTATGCAGAGAAATTTTGACTGTTATTCTACATGTTGGTATGCAGTATTTATTTAACAATTGTATCAAATCTTTATTTTCTAAAAATACAACAATTCATTTCCTAGAAAATCGAAAATAAAACATTAAACAATTTAAGGTGCCTTCACACAATGAAAGAGAAATGCTTTCAGAAAGCTTTTCTAAGATTCTTTTTTACTTGCGATTATAGGTACTATAGGCAAGTTTGGGATTCGTGAACATAAAAAAAATTGAGATAACAATCAAACATGACATTACGCTCATAGATAAGTCTAAAAAGTGAGTGGCAAAAATGTATGTCTGTCTGTCTGTCACTATGTATAATGAGCTGCAGCCTAAACTTAAGCTTAAGCGATTATCTTCAAGTTTGGTGTGTTTGTGATTCTTTTGGCATTCCCCCAAGGGGAAATTGAAATTTTATTTTTAGGCCTAAAAATAACGGTACCAGCTATATGACCGTTAAGGAAAAGCTTATTTTCTCGAAAACGGCTCAAGGATTTTGATGAACATTTTTGAGATTTTTTTTTCTTAGTATTGGCTATCATTTGATTAGAACCAAATTAACCGGAAAAGTATACTAAAGATACCTTTCATGTAACTGTTTTTTTAATTTTTGGCTTTCTCGGTAACGGCTCTTTGGATTTCTGTCAAATTTTACATTTGAGAAGATCTGGGTCTTATGTGCGGTCACAGCGTCGAATAAATTTTGATAATTATAAGAAAAACTTCAAAGTTTTTATTCGATTTTTCTGACTTTTGATTTTTCGAAAAAAGTATGTAAGAGCGTTTTTATCGGAAAATTTTAAATGCTATTTTATTTCTATAAAAAATCTGAAACAGTGTGATTTTTTTCAAAATCGTAGGAACGGTTTTTATTTAACAACTTTTGTGAAAAAAAATTTAAAAAAATAATAATTAAAGAATGCAAACTTAAGCATTTTCTTATTTAAAAACAAAATTTAAAAAAATTTACTTACGCGTTTTCAAAATATCATTTTTTCAAACAAAAAAAAATAAAAGGCACGACTGGGTCGCACGTACTTGCTCTTATGTGCTAATCCTTTTTAAGTGCAGGCGTCTTTTTGACAAAGATTTTATTTTAATATTTTGTGAAGCTCGAACGAACATGCGTCACGACAAAGGGATAAACACATAAATATATAGGATTGTTAGCTTTTGCAGTTTTTTAGTGTAGTATTAATTTTCCACTTGCTGCTTACTGTTTATAATATAATTTGCTAATAGAAAGATACAAAGGACTTTTTTCAGTTAAATTTTCATTTTGGTATGGAAAAATTTGAACAACTGGCATAAAGATTCGTCGGAATCAGCAGTATGGCAATAATGCTAGGTAAAGGGACCTTTATACGTCCCAATATGGGACCAATGGAATTTATAAAGGATTTAGGTACCTATAATAAGGTTGGAAGGAAGGTAGGTACTAAAATTAAGATACGTGTTCCAACTACTGTTAAGCCAGTAGGTATAGAGACAATATTAAAAGTTCACACAGTGGTTTTGTTTATTTATAGGAAGGTGTAAACTTTTGTTTTCTCGATTGAAATTTTTGCATTCAGTAGTAATCGAATAGTTTTTTTTATTTGTTAGTTGTTTTTTGTGTGTTTATCAAAGGCTTCCTTATTTATTCTGTGCTTTTATGATGATGAAAAATACTTTAAAATACGTAAGTATGTATGTAATGTAGGTTGTCAATTTCTTTTATTTGACTAATGGCTTGGCTAGGGCTTAGCCGAGCAATATGAAATAAAATGTTGGGGAAAAAAATTTATGAATTCAAAAAAACACTACTCATAACGTTTTTTGGAAAAAATGTTGTAAGCCATCTTATTTCTTTTGCTGTTTTCTATTTTATGAATTTTTCATTTCAAAATCGTTCGACCAGTTTTTTCAAAAAAATGTTTTTTTTGAAAAACTTTTCGAAAACATATTTTAAAATTTTTTTTAGTATGTCAATTTTAAGAAATCTATAGTTTATACTAGGAGAAAAATTAAAAAAAAAATCTATAGATCCGTTTTCAAAATACTCAGAAAACAAAATATTTTTTTAAAAAAATTATTAAAATTTAAAAAAAAATGTTTTTGAAAATTTTGATAAGCAATATTATTTAAATCATAAAACACTACATATTTTGAAATTTTCATCAAAATCCGTCAATTAGTTAACGAGAAAGTCTGATTTTAAAAAACCGGTCATATGGGAGGTACCGTTATAAAACTTTTTCTGAAAAATCCATTAAAATTAAAAGATAGATTTTGCACAGAAAACATCATTCTGAAAGTTTAATCAAAATCGTAGGAGCCGTTTTCGAGAAAAATAAGTTTTTTAATAAAAGTTATATGGCAGGTACCGTTAGTTTTGGAGCTAGAATGCCAATTCCAAAAACTGTCGGGTAGAGCACTCTAAAAATATTATGTACCAAGTTTGAATCAAATCGGCCCAACCGTTTAGGCTGTAGATATCGATACGGACAGACAGACAGACAGACAGACAGACAGACAGACGGACGGAATTTCCGGACCCACTTTTTTTGACTTCTCTATCATCGTAATATCATGTTTGATTGTTAGATTTTTTTTTTTTTTTACGAATGCATAACTTGCCTTATAGTCCCTATAATCGCAAGTAAAAATTTTAATTATTAAAAATACAAAAAAAAAAAATGTTTTACAAAATATTTTAAATTGATGTTACTTAGGCTACCTACATCTTCCTGAATATCAATTTTGGTTATAATCGGTTAAGCAGTTCACGAGAAGGTCGAATAAACAAAAAAACGGTCCTATGGGAGGCACCGTTTTTAGCCCACCATTTTGGTTTTTTCTTACCAAAACATAATGCTTACTAACAATAGCACACCGATTTTTTTTCATAAAAATTCGTGGAGCCGTTTTCGAGAAAAATAAGCTTTTACATAACCGTTATATGACATTTTGCCAGAACTCAAATATGTTTCTCTATCATCGTAATGTCATGTTTGATTGTTATCTAAAAATTTTACAAATATATATAAAATATATAAAATATAATCGCAAGTAAAAAGTAGCAATCAAAATACAAACAAATAAAAACAAAAACACTGTAAACTAGACGAAAATGTTTAATAAATAAAGAAAATTATCCGTTCGGAATGGGAAACATCAAAAACTCAAAGGCCTAAGTAAACATTTCAGAAATATTGAAAAATAGCATTTGAGAAAAAAAGAAATATTTCTGAAATGTTTTTTAAATGTTTCTGAAATGTTTAAAAAAAATATTTCTTTGGTGTGGACACACCTTTTAGAAATCAAAAATTATTCAACAAGATGTTATTAAATAACCGATCTAACAAGTTTTTTTTATTATTGAAAATAAATAAAATTTAAAAGAGCTTGCAGAATCATCAAACAAAAAAAAATTACAAAAAACAATTTTGCTATTCTCAAGATGTCAAAATACCCGGTTCATTAATGAATTAGGGGATTATTTTCTAAATAAATTAATCTGAATGTTAAAATAATATACATATGTACATATGTACATACATATTTGAAACATGTGCAGTACTTACATATTTACATAAATTTTTCGTAGCAAATTTGTAGGAGCTATTAAAACCAAAGTCAGCCGTACAGCTCGTAAGGTAATGTGAACTTTTTTTCACAAGCCACAAACCAACCTTTGCGATGAAAATTATTCTAGACCTTATCCAAGAATATGCCTGTTAAGAAATGAGAAGATAGTCATTCGTAACCTTTTTTTCTTGAAATTTCCAATTGCCAATATTTTTGAAAGAAAATCTGAAAAATTATCAAAAGACGCATTTGATGTCGAACTCAAGGTCTGCGATTTAAATATTACATTGAAACAAACACATTCTTCTTTCGTCCAATTTAATAAACAGACTTGAGAAATTGTATCTTTATGGCGCTGATTACAATTTTCGCAATGAAATCTCGAAAATATTTCAAATTAAATAATAAAATTTTGAAATTACAATGACTTAAGAATTGAAGATTAATTTTACCACTTTGAACAAAGTTATTTCATTAAAAATAAACATCATATGAGAAGTTAAAAGAACATCAGATAAAAGGTTAATTATAACTGTGATAAGTCCTTCGTTATCACAGAAAAATGCTAGTACCTACCACCTTCTCCCCCCCCCCCCCCCCCCCCCCAAAAAATTAATTATACATAAATCCTTTCCAACTAACTTTTGTTTCTTTTTGAATAATTTTTTATCATTTTGACCATTTTCTAAACTTACAAAACCTGGATGTTAAGATCCAAGCTAAAGCTTTTAGTCCCTAAATATTTTATCAAGCGGTTCCTTTTGAAAACCATGTACATACAAGGCTTACTTTTCCGCCATACCCGATAGAAAGTGATTAATCAGCTAAAAAAAACCGTCTCCACATTGACTGCCAAATATAGTCGGGCGACTCTAAGCCGGATTGGAATTCGATATTGCGATCGGGTTTGTGTGACGACAAATAAACTCACGAGAAGCTTCAAAAAAATAAATACAAATCCACATGGCGTTCAGGTTTGTTTTTTTTTCTATCTGCCCCACAGCGGCAGATAGAGGCTGGAGTAAACTTATGGATATGCCAACCTTGGACACACCATACAAAATCCAAATGGTCATGATCAATTGACTTGCATTTTGTGGATGGATGAATTGCCTCGGGCGCTATGATTGAGAGGTAGCTGCGTCAGAGCAAAACGTGACTCCTTTGCACTGAGCCATCTGCAACTGACGAGTGTAATATAAAATTTATATTAAAAGAGATTCATTGATTTATCATTTATGAAAGTAATTTTTGCGATTGTTGTTGTTTTTTTCACCATTTTTATCCGTTCTGGGAAAATGGCAAACTCATGAATTTTTCATCGTTTTTCCTGCGTGGCTTCTGTGGCCTGACTTGGCCCCCACAGTTAGGTACTCTATAACCGATGATTAGTTATTACACTTTCCTCGAGACTGACCGGTCTTTTGTATGCCATTTGAGCAGTCATTTGGAATTATAATTCGTCGATTAAAAAGGCGGCTTTGGCTCTGTGTGGCATTTATTATGTCTTTCTTTTTGTTTTGACATTTTGCCAATTTTGCGATAAATGAATGTTGACATTTTTTGATTGTAATGGATATCCTTTATGGATTGGTAAAGGATGGAATGTGTGTCGTGTGTGGTTTGGAGATGATCATTATGAGGAATTCGAGGAATTTCATTTGGTTTTTTTGATTAGATACTTTCTTTGACAATCGGAGGATGATTTGTTGCAGAATTCAGACTAAAAACTTATGTTAAACTAAAAAAACAAAACATTTTTCGACATAGTTTGTAAACCAATAGTCTAAATGCAATTCTCAGATGCGAGACGTTTTTAATATCCATCTTATTAAAATCCAAGATCATTACGGCTGATCAACAAAATATCTAAATAAAAGCAAGTCTACTTACAATTTATTCCACATGCCACAAGCCTTAAATAGCACTGTCTAATAAAGCAATCACGAACTGTTCACAATAGATACGACAAAAGTTAGTTTTTTCGACAAAAGATACTCGTTTAACAATTAAAGATACGTTTTACGATATCAATTCACATACTAAATACTCCACGGTTCACGCTGTTCTTTCTCTAATAACATTTGACCGAAATTTGCATCTTCCACTTCTTTCCCGAATTCACAAATCACAAGAAAGCCACACATTTAACTTCAACTTAAGCATACCAAAACGAGTATTAATAGAAAAGATACAATATCTATTTATTCAAAGGTCGACATTTTCCCCGGTTTGTCTTCCTTAAAAGGTGGACATGGATGGATACAAGAATTCCAAATCCAAAAAAAAAAATAAACATGTGCGCGAATGCAAAGGCATAGATCATCTGAATAATAAAACCACATAAAATCCAAAAGATACAAAACCACTGAGTTCCTCTTCTTGGCGTAGATACATTAGTTAACCCGAGGGATGAACCGAAAATCTTAAGAAGCAAAGAAGTAGTACGTTAGCTGGAGAATATCTTTTGCTGTTTGTCTGCAAAACATGTGCGAATGCGGACTTGTTTAACTGGTTTTTTCTATAGGATTTTTGGTCACCTCAATCAGGATTCAGAAGATAAAAAGTCTTCTTCTCCTGCGTCTTAAGGAACTAACGAACGGATTAAGATTCCTCCTTGATCCTCACTCTCACCGGGTTTTGTTTTTTATTCTTCTTGGAACTGTGTGGCGTGATCCAAAGACAACAAGCGGCGTTTCCCTTTTTTTCCTTGAATTTGAATTCAATCGGAATCGCACCAAAAAAGATATGAGTCTGGCCTCTGTGTGGCCCGCTGGTGGAGCAATGTTTATTTTGGCCAGCTCCTGCCGGTAAATTTATGCGTTCGCAGCGGCAACGGCAGCATGCTGTCCGTGTTGCAATTTCATACCCGAGACACAACAATTGTCTCCATTGAATTTGCGCTGGCAGATGGACAATCAGTAATTAGGTTTTGGATTACGCCAGGAGCTGGCAGAGGAGGAGCAGAGCAGTTGTGGCAAACAATAAGCAAAACAAATTCTGTACGCGGATGCGCAGTGCGAACTTTTCTGTCGTGAGGTCGTTGCGGCGCGGCGTTTGTCGTTGCTGTGGCTTTTGAGCTGGATGCGTGATGGGGATGTTTTTTTGTATTTCTGTTTTTTTTTTTTTTTTTTTTTTGGAATGGATTGACAGACGCGCTTCTTGTCGGCGCGGATTGTGTTTTATGACTGTGGTCTTGGCCCTAAAGTACATATGGGAATTTATTCTTCCTCAGATGGTATTCCCTGTTTTTGTTTTTTTTGCTTTAATATACTTTACACATGTGGCATACTGTGCGTTTTCTTGCGCACTCAGATAAGTTATAAGCGCAACGAGGCTTCTATGTATTTTGATGCCAGACAAATCGAATGGAAAACGGGAGCTCGAGCTCCCGGATAAGGTATGGGAGTTCACTAAATAAGGGAATGAAACGCGCACACAAATAGGGAAGTCGCATGATGGAATTCTTTTGCACAGAGTGAATGGTGATGTTTTGTTTTCAGTTTTGGATTGGGGTTTGTTTTTGTTCGCAATGTTATTGTTTGGTTTTGGTTTGGTTACTTGGGATTCTGGGGTATTGTTTTTGGAATTGGATATAATGGCAAGATGGACATGGGAAGTGAACGCAGTTTATGGTTTACAGCCTTTAGAGGACTTTATGGAGAACAGATGTGGTTGATACTACATTAACGAGGTAGACTTACATACATCAAAAAAAAACTTTCCATTTCATATTCTTCTTATGTTAACTGGCCAATCAAAGTAGTGTGAAGAGAATACTACAAATTATTTAATTTAAATATTCGGTATTTGAATTTACATATTATGTATTTAAAAAGATCATGGTTTGCTAGGGTAATTATTTGGTTCAATTTCAATTTATAACTTTAAGATTTCGGTAACATATCTTTTTATAAATAATTTTATATATTTTATATATCTTTTTTGACAGTTTCTGTACATAAGCTGTTTTGTATATTCCATGAAGCATTAACGATTACTCTGAGGGCCCATATTTTGATATGATTGCCGTTTTGACTATAACTTCATATCGTATAACCCCACAGATTTATTCTGTACGTCCATAACGGTTTAAGTACTTGCCAATTAGGTTTTTTTTTTAATAAGCCAGTTCAATTCTGGTAATTAAATATCTAGTTTTTCTCGTTTTTTTTTCTAGCGTGTGCCTTCCATTTTAGCTTAGCATCAAGAGTCATGCCTAGATACGCATCTCAAGTAAAAAATACTGGGCAAAGAACACTTCCTTGTAAAACACCAAGCATTTATTTCTTAATATTCCGAATACTCGGTTTCCTTGTATAACTTGGATCACCGCCAAGACGAGCCAACCCAAGCAAGGGCACTACCTACCTTGTCTCGAAGCGCTTCGTTATGTTTTTAAGCCTTCAAAACTTGGGATTGGATTATACCAGATAAACAAAATTTGCAGGATATGTTATTAATAGCGGAATTATTAAATATTAATTACATAGCTCTTATACTTACTTTAGATTTTATTGATATCTAAAACACCCTGATTTCCTCACTGACTCACTGATGCTCATCAAAATTCTTAAGGTACTTCCTAATGTCCTAGAAAGATGAAATTTGGTATGTAAGCTAATTTTAATACACAAACACCAAAAAATTCTAAAACTTGGATTTTTTTATTCCCCAACTCCTTAAACTAGTCTGTAAGTTTGTATGAGACATTTTGACGCTAGAGGTCTGAAAATTGTTATAGGGACTCCTAGTCCTAGTAATAAAAAAAAATAATAAATGTAATAATGTAATGCCCACAGTTCTTAATTGTAGCTTGGCTCTACATGAGATCTGATAACTTTTTGACAGTGCGAGTCACATGGTTTCGTATTGGTTTTTGGTGGCATTTATTTTTATTTTCCAGGTGAATGCCAAAATGTTTCTAATGAATTTGTCATAGTTTAAATCTTTATTGGTCGTGCCAGACCAGGTTTTGGATCCACGATTATTTTGTCAAAACTGGAGGCAGTTACCTGGGGACCGAGATGGTTGGAGAAGTTTGATGCTTGAGGGCCAGGTCCACCCCGGACCGTGTCGCCAATGAGGTTATCAGGATTTTACTTCACATATTTTCATTGATGTGCTACGCATAAGTTAACGCATTAGGCGAGTACAAATTTTCAACAATTATTTCTTTTTCCGGAAATTATTTAACCAAATGGGCATTAATCGGGATCTTTTGTTTTTTTTTTTTCATTTCCTATTGCGTTTTGACGCAATGAAATATGATATTTCGAAGTTGTGAGTTTCGAAGTTTTTAGTTTTCAGATGTCTTTAAATATAAGCGGGATCATTCAAAAAATCTTGTCCGTAAAAGGGTTTGAAAGTTTCCACGATTACATATCTTTCTTATGATTATATTTTAACCCATTCTCCATCGTTTGTTCGAATTTTTACTGATGTAATTTGAGTTTCCTTACACCTTTTATAACCTTACACAGAGAGTAATTCGTACATTTTCTCTGAATATGGGGATTTATTTACTTGTGGATCAGTTTTCTTTTTGAGTTTGTGGGAAAGGTGATTCAAAACTATATAATTTAATGTATATGTATATTTATATATATACATATTTTTTTAAATCGTAGGCAGAATTTTTATAAGCACATTTTTTTCAAAAAATTGACGAACAAATTCAATAACGCTAAATTAAACATATTAATGATATTTAGAAAGCAAAATAAAAACACAAATCCCCGTGCGTTACTGCATATCAAGCCATAATCTGTAGCGCCAGCCAATGACAAGTTCAAACAAAATTTATAAAAAGGAACCCTTTTCATGAAAAAAGTGAGTTTGCCAAGACGCTTTATAATCCATTTCAACATATTTAAATATTTTTGAAGCGCCACCTATCGGACATAGTTTTAACTATGCTAAGAACCTTCCTGATGGCATAAGATACATAGATTCATATTTCCACTTAATTTTAGAAATAATCGTATTTCAACATTTTTATAATGCTATATCTAATATAATTTATGTAACGTCATGAGTAACACCTGTTGCAATCTTATTTTACTATGCCTTTAACCTTCCCATACATCCAGCTAATAATGTGACAAATTTTTATGAGAACTTGTTACTTTTTTTCACTAAAATAACTAACTTCACCTACAATTGAGTTTTTATTCGAGTTATTTACATGAAAATTAAGCTTTTATTATATGGCAGGTACAGCGTTTAAGCTGTAGTTCAAAACTCATCCGCACAGATGTGCAGACAAACAGACTTGCAACTTGCTCAAATATTGATCAATATCAGCGTAATGTCATCTTTGATTGTTATCTCATTTTTTTAACTGCATTGATGCAAATTGTATTTGTATAGTATCTATAATCGTAAGTTTAGACACAAGAGACAATATATTTTGTGTTTTTTTTTTTTAAAAGTACGTATACGCCACAGTGGACCGTGTTTTATTTTGAAATAAATGTTTACCATTTAAAACTCTTCTACCGCGATTTCGTCTGCGTGAACTGCATTTTCAATGATTTTTATTATTTAAACAAAACTCGTTAAGGATATTATTCGGATTTTCGCAAACGATGCGTCAACTTTTTCGGATAAAAATATAGCCCATCTAACAAACTTTATATTTCAACCGTTGAGAAATGTAAGCATTACAAACAAACATCCTGTCTTACAATATCTTACATTTAAGCCTATCCAGCGGGAGTTGTGCATCTTTACGGAATAAAAAGCCTATTTTCAATCCTGCACCTCATCCATGATTACGAAACAAACATCCGATACTCAAACTTCACATTTATAATACTGATGGGATTTTCAATTTCATAAATTTTTCATCGAAAATGTGTTGTTATGAAAAAACAATTAACATTTGGTTAACATTAAACAGGCACCCTGTACACCGTTTCTCATCCTAAAGATATGCAACAGAAATTTCACCCACTTCCACGTCATTTACCGGAAACTCAATTAATAACTGTTTTTGATACTTGATTTTGGGTTTGTGTACTAACTACGTAATTGCATTCATAAACCATTTGAAAGTTCTTAGGCTGTGGTGAATTCAAAACAAATTGATCTCACTCCTGCATTCGTTTTTGTGTTTTTCTTATTATCGATATCATCGAGTGGGTGGATTTCAAGCGTCAGAAAACCCACAAACACCATCAAAGGAAAACTCTATCTGCATAAAAAAAATGATAAAATAAAATGAAAAATCATACAATATTGTACCAGAACAACGAGCGAAATGTTCACCATCACCAATACTACTGCAGAGGCTCTTCCAGTGAATTGTGTCTGCCTTGTCGTAGTGGTTTTCATCGATGGCGAAGCAAGAACCACCTTATTTGCTTTCAAGATTCGTCCAGAGCCATCAGTCGAGTTCAACATCAACAGGTGTTACAGTCGTTTGCAGTTATTATTTTCCTCGCGTTTCGTTACTAACACTGGACAGTTTTTCTGTTTTATTTTTTGTGTGTTCGCTATTTTATTTGTTCTTTTTTTCTCTCGTTTGTTTCTTTTTTTTGTAGAAATTACATTCGTTACTTATTCCAGGTGAATGATTAATATTGTTGAATATAAAATTTCGTGTTTTTTTTAGGTTTTTATATCTTTGTTCTTTTTTTTTGACGAATAACTGTGATAACGATAAAATAGATAAATAAATATCTATTATGCATTTAAATGAAGAAGATAGTTTTTTAGGCTATCTTTAGAGAGTATCTGTGTTCAAAGATATTTAGTGTGATTTTTTGTCTTATTTGTGTTTGCAGAGGATTTATACGGATATACAAAAATACCCAACCGAAACCTTCGTTTCAAGGATTAATTTACCAAAAAAATACATAAATACAACCCATTGTAAGTATCTAGATACATTTTTTTTAAAAACCTATAGATTTTAAAGAAATGATTTTAACTTCAATTGCAAAAATGTGATCGAGAATATGAATGCCAGAAAGAGATGGAAAAGGTTTCAAGTTACCTGGTTATAAAAGCGGTGACGGTGACGGTGACTGGTAATGGTAACCAGCCTATATAGATATTTATCTCTTCTACCTACGCATATAGATACTTATTTGTTAAATCAACAGCAAAGTACGGAAATTTTAATCCTACCCTACTGGTAGTCTGTTGTGGTGAATTTGATAAATCCACCTCTTTGACATTTTGTCTTTATGGAAGTTGAAATTCACCACATTGATCTTTCTGACGCGTTCATTGCATACCAAGTGTGGTAAGTTTGGCTTTTAATAAAGGCAGAAAGAAAGAGATGGTGAATGAGAGTGGGTTTTCTGGGTGCAATAAAATGCGCAAGATCGATCGACAGGCAGTTAAAATAAAGGTTTTTTTTCTTATTATGACGTTTAAGTCTTTTCCTTTTTTTCTTTATTAAAACTGTTGGGTTTTTACTCAAAGTATAAGCCACATGTTATTCCTTCTTTTGGAAGTTCGTCTTGTTCATCTACCTGGGTTTGGTTTTTTTTTTTTTTTTTTTTTAATTCAGCATGGAAGTTTAAGTGTGTTGCGCACTTAAATCCAGTTTCTGGTGACTTCCATGCTATGATGATCTTTGCAATGCAGCTGCAATGGCAACTCGGTGATTTTTTAACACAAAAGACTGCATTTTAGAAATTAAAATGAAAACCTATGTCTACCTACAATGGAAGGCTTAGATATACCTAGGTAGATCAGAGATCAGACTGAAAACATGCATTGATGAAAGATTCGATTTATTTCAGATACTTGTCCATGAGTACTTAGCAGATGGTATCTATGGGCTTTAAGAAAAACTTGTTTCGGCATTATTCCAAGTAGAATTTCTTTTCGTAAGGTCTTAAAGCAAATTTCTATCGAACTATTAATATCTTTTTAAACGAGGGTCTTAACCTACTGATTTTTCAATAGAAATTGATGATGAAATTGATTTCGTGACTGACGCCATAATTTTTATTGCAAACATCTGAAGTATAAGTAGTGAAAACAATATGTGGATTCTGTCAATAGACGGATGAAAACATGAGTAATCTACCTTATAACTTCGGTTAAATATAAATATATAAGAAAAATTTAATATAAAGTTGAACAATTCAAGGATAAAATTTTGTTACCGATTTAAAAAATAAATGTTCCCATACCACAACGTCAAAAATCTTTATTACGTTGGAAACGCAGTCTACTTTTTCAATTCACTTACACCATCCCAAATTTAAGATTAACATCTTAATATTTCTATAGGTTTAACGAGGTTGAATTTTCGACAGTTTCCAATAAATTTTCTGAGCCGGTGTCATCCAGAGTTCACAACTCGACTTAATTATAAGTATATTTATTTTTTAGCTGCATTGTTTTTTTGACGTCTTTGCTTGGTCCTGCTTTCTCTGTTTTTGGGGCTATAGTTTGGAGAAGACATGGACCATTTGGACCACGAATTTCTTATTCTGAAATCTCGATCTCCGTACAATTTAGCCTTCTCTTTTGGTTGAATCTATTTCACTGTCGTTATTTCACCTTTTTCTTATTCTCCTTTATTGACCTAAGCTTTTTTTTTAAAGCACAATGCACGCTTTTGATCTGTTGACCGACTTTTGGTCAACTTAATTTTAGCCAAAGTGAAATCATTGAACCACAAATTGTTCACATGAACTGTCAATAAAAGTTTGGTTAGCAAATCTCGAATAACTGTTTAACTAAATGTCAACTTAAAGAACACTAAGTTATTTGACAGCAAATGGTCAATCCATCAGTCTATTGACTGACTTTTGATAAACAATGAACGAACCAATCTTTTTTTGACCTCTTTGACTTTTCAAAAAAGCTTTCTAATTTTTCCCTCAAAACTATTTATCACAAAATACTAAAAAATAACTTAACAACATCAGCAAAAAAAAAGATATGTAATGTCTAGGACGAATGAACTGTCATAAAACATAAACAAAAATCATAAAAATAAGTGGTCCAAGATATTCGCCTTGTAGCACACGCACGGAACTATGAAAGGATCATTTAAGTCATTCATTATTGATATTATTAATTCGTATTTTATGCGAATGGCTCATTCTGCCTTGTTCTACCGTTTAAATTGGGCAGAAAATCCTTTGGCGTTTCTTTCCATCCACCTCAGACCTCTTGCTTATAAAACCGATTTTCTGCCTGTGGATGGGTCGGTGATTGGCTCATCACACGAGCAGATATCTGCCGACCAGTTTTATAGGCAAGAGAGCTGAGGTCAGAGGAAAGAAACGGCAAAAGATTTTCTGCCCGATTTGAACGGCAAAAAACAAATACATGGCTACGCAATGTTGTTTATTTTACTTCTGAATTTTGGTTGTTACATATATATTTTATATTTCTCTCATTTACGTTTCTTCAGTTGAGGAGTTATTAAAACCAATTCGTATGGGATTGAATGAAACCAGTTTGCAATGGGGGATGAAATTTACATTGGTGCAACAAATAACACAAAAGAGCAGTGAAAATCACTGAGTGCAAGAAAAATCGGAATGTGAGAGCAACAACTGCAGTGAGAGAAGAGTAGCGGCTTTTGCGAACAAAGAGTAGAACTCGGAAATTCATGTCCAGAGTGCTTAAGTTCCATCCATTTTCATATTGGGTAGGATAGCGATAAAGTTGATCGACAACCAGCAATATGAAGCAGGCGATTTAAGAAGGAAAATGGCTTTTTATATTCATTTATTTTATTAACGTCGAAGAGAGGAATTTATACAATCCACAAAAATGTGTGTTTCTTTTGCACAAACGCTTTATTTTCTCTTCAATTTTCATTGAGTAATTTAGTAGATTATGTATATTAGGGTGGTCGGTAAAAAAACATTTTTGGCTGTTAACTGTTAATTTCGTTTCCTATTGCTTTTTGTTATATGTACATAGATTAGCATAAAGATGTATCAGAAGATGAGAACGAATCAAGAAATCTAAGCCTGGCTCAGATGTTTTCTTAAACATAAAAGAAGTGTTTGACAGAATGTTGATGGAAATAGGAACTAGGGTAAAAAGCATGAATAATGCTACGCGTTAGCAAATATAAAGTTCTTCATTAAAAAAAAAAACCAATAAGACTTCATGAACATAGCGCAATTGATTTCTACAAGGAACTTGTATTTAATAACCGTGTTACAGAAATCAATGAAAAGACCGGCTGGTTTACTCGAGCTTCATCCTAAAAATGTTTCAACTTGCAAATTTATCAATTTTTTTTTTTGGTTTTTGATCATGGAGTTTGTTTGTTTTTTACTTGATTTTTTGTTGGCTGGTGGTTTTATGCTTTTTTCTTTAGTTATATTAGTTTATAATAATTTTTTTTTATTTCGATTTCTATTATGTATGTGTAAAAATGTGTATTTATATACCTTCTAGCTGAACACCTGCCTGCTTTGCTAAGCAATGGTAATGACGAGTTAAAAGTAGCATTTCAAAGGTTCCTGAACGGCCCATTAACTTTGCCTATTTTTAAAATAATTTAACTTAAATGCTGGAAGGTAATGGCACCTAATCAAGTGTTTACCGCGGTTCGTAAGAACTATAAATCGAAATCGATGACAGCCATTTTTGATTAAAAAAATTTATTTTTTTAATGAAAAGTCATACATTTTTTTTCAATTCGAACAGTTTGTAGGTTTTTAAAGACCATCATTGTAAACAAATATTGCGCCTATGCAACTGGATCGCACGTACTTGCTCATATGTGCCGGCACATCGTTGAATAAAATTTAAATAACAAGTAACATTAACGTAGAAAAATAACTCTATCTGATCTTATAAAATGTGTCAAAACCAAAACACTTAACGGTTTTTAGTAAGAATGGAGTACGCCATCACGAGTCTTGTATAATAACAAATTTATAAAAAGTATTTCGAAAATTGTAGGATGAATTTTGATAAAATCTTTTTTTATTTTTAGTTTTTGGATTTTTTTTTTTTGAAATTTTGGTATTCAGTTTCTTAGAGTTTACATATATACATGTGATTATAAAATTTAAAATAAATAAAAAAAAAAAACTAAATAAAAAAAAAACATTTCAAAAATGTATTTGTATTAGAAAAAAAAGTTATTCAAAATTTTAATATGTAGAACTAATTTGGCTACATAGATCTTCTCAAATATAAAATTTGACAGAAATCCAAATAGCCGTTACCGAGAAAGCCAAAAATAAAAAAAACCGTTATATGAAAGGTATCGATATCAGACTTCCCATAAATTTGTTGTCTTTAAAGCCGGTTGACGGACAATAATTTTACGTGATTAGGTCATAAGAAAACATTGATGGTAGCAACACCAACCTACAGCCCATTAACTCACACCCACAAACTCTCTCGTTAAATCCACACACACCCCAATATCTACATCTACTTTCTACTTTAACAAAACTCCGCCTATTTTGTATTTCTTTTTCTCTTCTTGTTCTTTTTGAATTTTGGGAATTTGCACCTGTTCTTTTTCATGTTCGCCTGGTGCTTGCAATCGGTTTTGGTTGAAAGAACCACAGTTTCGCGGTTAGCTTCAGTCATGAGTCTCATCAGCATAGTCTTATCAGCATGAGTCATGTTATTCCGTACGTGTAGCCTGTCATCGATTAATAAGACATATTATCACGTCAAAAAACAATAGAAATGAATTGAGTCGATGTTATGAATAAGTTTTTGTTATCTTAATTTGTATTGGAAGTTCTAATCAATTCAAGAAGAATAATCTGCAGTTTGAGATCTAGAATTACTAAACTTTTTCCTCTACTTCTCAAGTCATTTCTTTAAGTGTTTTAGAAAACTTGCAGCGCCACCTCCAATTTTAGAGGTTTTCCTATTAAGTTTTGCAAAAATATTAAATATGAAGGATATGGCTTGTTCTCGACCGCCATTCCATAAAAAAATGTTGGCAAAACTCAGTACAAATACTTTTTACTATACATACTACCCTATTTTTTGAATCAAGGAATACTTCTTTCATTTTAAATTTAAACACATTTATTTTATTATATCTTTGCTCCGTAAAACTCCTAAAAACCCTTTTTAATATTTTTTATTCAATTTTACTTGAAGTGTCACCATAAAAATGTTTCCGAAAAACCCCTTTATTTATCAAATTAATTTTGGTGACTGGATCCCCATTTCTCTTACAAATAAAACTTTATCAAATGACTATATACCCACATTAGTAGATGATTTAATTGCCTTATCAACACCGTTATTTACACCTTTTTTTCCAAGGAAATACTTGGAACACACATATGCGTCTAGCGTTCGTAGGAAAACCATTTACCTTTATTGAAATATTATCTCCACTTTCTTATCTCAACGTATAAAAGGAAATGCGGTCATACCTAGGCTACGTACATTCGAAGGTGTTTTTATTAAGCCATTTACTGTCGTACCAGTTGTTTCTGAGAACTTTTTAGCGACGACGCAATAACTCAACAAAACAATTGCATATTTTTTTCTGTTTACAGTATTTCTATCTCACTGTATATTCTTTGAATTTAAACACCAAACGACAGAATAGATAAATAATTTATTTCAATTTGTGACGATCACTTGGGATTGCTTATGTCCAGATACATAGATACAAAAACATCTGAATTCAAAACAAATCGAGAGTGAATATTTCATTGGAAACGTTTGTCCCACAACAAAAGTATCTGCTCTGATCGTTTTGTAAATTTCCGGTTGGAATATAAAATTGAATTTATTGATTGGTTTTTGCATTTGTTGGAGAGATATTGTTATTTTTATGTTTATGGTTTAAAGAAAAGAGAAAATTTAATAAAAATCTTTAACTCAATTGCTTCCGGGGAAACTACACATGAAGGTGATTCAACTCAATTGCATTTTAACTAGCCAGTGGGTATATGGGTATAGTCAATAGTGTGCGCCTGGCTTGAATTGCGTGGGATAAGGTTTTTGATGACAATGTACTCCGTTTTAGCTATAAGTTGAGGAAGCTAGGAAGCTGTTCCAAGAAAAACTCGACTGAAGGCGTCATAAATGGATTTCGGTGAATGAGCAATATTTATGTCTCATGCTGTTGGCTTATTGTAGGCGTTTTTTTAAGTACAATTTATGACTTTTTTTCAAAATTGTGTTCATTTTGATAATATTGTTCGATATTTAAGTGAGGGCCATGGATAAAAGTTATAGTTTATGGGGTCAATGACCTTAGTTTAAATACTCTTGAAGTTTCGGGGGAGAAAAAAGAGTTGTAGAAGCATTCGTGCTGTCCGGTTAAAAACAAAATCCTTGTATCTAATAGTACGTCCGATTTGTTGCAAATTAACCTGACTCGAGTTATTTTCTGAAATACGGCTCCGCATACTGAATTGATGATTCCTTTAAATATTATTTTAGTTAAGGTTAATTTTGGCAAAGCTCAGTGAATTTTGGGAATTGGAGTTGAATGGTTCAAGTCAGGATCATATATGGTTTCAGAAAACGTTTTTATTGGAATTATAAAAATGCGAAAATAAACTCAATCTGCCTCTGACATTCTTGTAAGCATTCAAGATCAATGCCATTCATTGTTCGCTATCCAAAGCAATCTTAAGAAAATATGAGAGTGCACCCACATTTGTATATAAAAATTAATTAAGAAACTTAATGGGGCACACAACCAAACGTCACTTCTCATGCGAACCGACCTTGATTGAAGTCTTTCCCAATAGCTGCTTACACTCCTGGTTCAAGGCGTTAAGTCAGTGTCATTGTTTTCATATTAAAAAAAAAACAGCCATGTGTATGTTGCTTTATATTCCTCACCGCCGGAAGTGAGTACATTTTATATCAAAAAATACCTTGCAAAAACGTTTCGTCTTATTTTTGAGTTTATTTTTATACATTGTTCCACTTGAATGCCTAAAAACTTCCTCATTGAAAAGTGTGCTCATAAAGCGGATAATTCGACACAGAGACCGAGACCAATGCAGTGGAAGATATTTTGATCGTTTTTTTTTTGTTTCCATTCTCCTCGAAACAACGACAAGAATCTGGGGACTCCAAGCAATTTGTTCCACACTTCATGTTGTAGGCCACCAACCAATTTGGTGGCAAAAGACTGTATTTACTCAGTGTAATGTACCGTTGTGAATACTTTAAGCACCTATTTACAGCTAATAAGCATTAAATAAGGCTGTTGGTTAAGGGGCGGCGCAGCATGCCCGGATGTTTCTTGCCACTTTTTTTGAGGCAAACAAATCATTGTGTGGCATATGAAAAAACATATTGGCAAACTCATAGAAGTGCTAAACTCTGCGGCAGGTGAGTGACCACAATGGAGGTACATTGTACAACATAAGCCCAAGTTGGACAAGTGAAACAGTAGGTGAGTTGTTCGGTGGTCGGTGTTAACGACCGAGTGTAATAGAATGTTTGATATTCCAAGTCACGTTGGGTCATAAAAAAAATACAAAATTAATAGTAAACATAGATTGAATTTTTCGTTTTACATTCCACCGAATTGGTTGCGTGTTTGTGGCAACATACCATTTTAATAATATGACATGTTTTGCAACAAACCTTGTGGCAGATTTTCAATTCAAAAGGGTTGAGTGAACTTAGATCCACCAGACCGTGATCGGATTAGTGCATGGTGCGTTGCAAGATAAACTGGATGAATCACATCCACCTACACTCTCTGCAACTAATTCCATGGAACACAATGTTAATGACAGAGCAATTGACTTGATCATTTTATTATTTTTTTCTGCGGATCGTTTCACACACAATCAGCAATAAAACCATGAAGTTCTTAGTTGAAGTTGAGAGCTCTCTCCTGACAAATGTTGTTAGTCTGTATGAATAGATGTGGTTCGCTTGGTATACCACAAAACTGCTTTTTGATTAAACCAGAATTTCTAGGGTTTTACGAGTATTCATTAAGATGGGATATAGAAGCACATAAAGTCACTAGAGTATCTTTAAGATGGCTTAATGTCACACCTTCAGGCGAACGTGAAAATAATGGTAGTTATTTGACTCCATATGTATCCATGATGTGGAAATTTTTGAAATGCTTTTCTAGGCAGTTTCATTGGCAGTGAAGTTATAAGGTAGGAAATTTAATTCCCCGGGATTTCAACAAAGAATTTAATTTTTCTGTAAATAGGCTCTACAGATCTTCAATAAAATAATAACATTATATTGGGTAGTTAGATTTCCTGGAACTGACTAATTTTGTTTTGGTATTCTTTAAGAAGCTAACCCCTTTCATACTGTTAAGGGAATAAACTAAGATCGAAAAATCTTAGACAAAAAATGTGGCGAAACGCAAATGGTAACGAGCAATTCCTAGCCTTAGAAGAGTCAGAGTGTAAAGAAGGGTCGAGGTTCGATTCTCTCACTCTCGAAAAAAATATCTTTGTCTAGAAAAAAGTGGAAGTCATTCCCCGGCTTCACAGCTGTGAAAACCCCCAAAAAAGGAAAAGCGATTGGCTAAAACGAGATACCCCTGAATTTCTGGAAAGAGCTAAAAGATATCTGGTCCAAATAGCTCACGACCCTCATTTCCAAATCTTTCAAAGGTGGTCAAGCTAGCATTACTGTGTTCTTTATTAGTGTCCTCGACTTTTTGCTAGAGGATAAAATGACGGACCCGAAAAAAATCAAATATTGTTTTACTGGCGAAATGGCCAAGATTAGGGTAGACTCTCAACATCCTCGCAGAGAGTACTTAATGTAAAGGGAAGAATCTTTTGATGACTACATCAAGCATGATTATTGTGGATTTTGGGCCGTCATCGGCCCATATTTCTTTGAGAACGACGTTGGCCAGGCCATCACCTTCACGAGTAAGCTCTATATTGGATAATATGGACATAATTTCAAGAGGAGGCCGGCGAGGCGTGCCACGCAGCTCGCGCCACTGGAAATTCTGTACGAGAGATTCCAGGGCATGGTCATCTCATCTAGAGATGATGTGAACTAGCCACCGAGATCGTGCGATTTGACCCCTTTAGACTTTTTTCTTGTGGGGTTTTCTAAAGTACCTGGTATTTGCGAATAAGCCAGTAACCACAGTGGCCCTCAATACCAACATAACCCATGCCATTGATTAAATTCAGGCTGATTTATGCGCACCACATAATGTTTCAATTTTAGTATAGAGACGCAGAAGATCGACAATTAAGTCTCAATTTCCTCACTTTATGCCCACTGACCATGTCTAGCTTACACTACGAGTTTGAAAAATTGCTTCCCAACATGAGTATTGAACTCACAATGTCTTGGTTAGCAAGCAAACACTTTATCTATCTACTGCACCACTCGTGCCAGCCTTACAGAGTAAAATGTACAGCCAATTCTTTTAAAATTTGGGAGAATTCCAGTTTATGAAAATCCAAAATTAGCAACATTTTGAAAATATTTTTTTACATTAATAATATTTTTTTAAAACTAATAAATTAATTTTATTTTAAGTCAGTTAAAAAAAAAACAAATTTGTATACAAGTTAGAACTACAATTTCTTAAATATTGTCTTAAAAAATTAAATATTATTTAAGACGCGTGATGGCGTACTTTTTACTAACAACCGTTAAGTGTTGTGGTTGTGAGACCTTTTATAGTTAGACCGCGTTATTTTTTCACGTAAATGATACTTGGTTCTGTCAAAGATTTTGCCTTCGAATGTGATTTGATTTGGCACATAAGAGCAAGTACGTGCGACCCAATCGTGTCCAACCGAAATCTTTAGTAAATATTTTTTCCAAAAAAACTAAAAATAAAAGACCATTAGCTATTTAATCAAAATCGATTTTGCAATTTTGGAAAAACTTTTTTTATAACTTAATAATGTTTAACACATGTGATGGCATAATTAATCTTATTAGACACGGTTGGAATGGCGGTGATCTATTTTTTTTCTACATTTCAGTTATTTTTATCAATAATTTGGTATAACAATGGGTTCTATAAGGACATAAGAGGAAGTACATAAGACCCAGTGGTTCCCATTTTGTTCTTTGTTTTCTTTGCAATTTGTTTACTTTAGGAAAATGTTTTGTATTTCAGTTAAGTACAGGGTGAATCCACCTCGATTTCTGATACCTTTGCAAAAAGACACAATACGACATTAAAGGTGTCACCAATGTTTTTAATTTTTTATAAATCTGTCTCTATCGCCTTAACAAAAGAAAACAGAGAAACAGACCATATTTTCATCTATTTATAAAAATCTCGTGTCACGATGTTTTTCACCAATGGACTCCTGTACAAGAATGTACAGTATAAGCAACGAAGAAAAATATAATGCTGACCAGCACACGAGCGGCATACCTGGCCTGAACTGGAGTCGACGACAGCCGGCTGCAATGACCCAGAAACTCTTACGGCTCTTGGTTATTATTTAAGTATCAATAGGCAGTTTTTAATATTAATTAATTTGTATAAATAGAGACGTAATAAATATATTAGATTCAGTTTTTTTATAAAATAACTCAAGACAACAAGTGCTACCCCCACCCGTGGTAAGGAGCACATTACTATCACACATAACTATCCCCCCACCAGCGGTAAGGTGATTGTATAACTGCATTTGAACAACTCCGATTTTGATGAAATGTTTTATATTGTGTGTTGTATTGTTCCAACCTGAGATATTGGTTTTATTTTTTATCTTAATTACGGCCTTGGTATCGGATTTTTTTTTCGAAAACAGTATTTATGGACCGATTTTGACGGGACTTTCACAGGCAGATAACTGATGTTGTAAGGAGTAACTTAGATGATTTCAATTAAAAAGGGGTCCCATTTTTCAAAAATTCAAAGAAAATAAAAAAGCTTTTAGCAAATTTAGCATTATTTTGACCGATAGGTGGCACCGGGCAGGAGATATTCGAAAATGAGATTTTTCATGTAGGTACCTTTACATTTTGTCTATTAATATTAAATTAAATTAACTTTACCGATTTAAAAAAAAAATCGTTTGTTTTAACATGGTTAGCTAGTAGTTTCTAGGTATACTTGGTTGCGATAGGTAGCGCTGTTGTTGGTATCCAGGAAATGTATGTTATACCCGAGCAACGCCGGGTGGTTTTGCTAGGAATATTATATATAACACACGCTTCAGGTTCTTGTCACCCTGTATATCATCAATTTTGACATTTTGCACAAACTCATAAGAGTAAGCCTTTTGAATTATAAACTATTGACTTAAGTAAGCGCATCTATTTACCAACGACTGATTTCTGTTTTCTGGTCTACTCTCCAAAATGCATTTAATTTTTTTCGAAAAATAATTTGAAAAGAGTTTTCGTCTATTGGATTATTTGTCTTTTTTAATTCTTGAACAGTCTTGAAGCCTTAACAAATCACCTCTTATTACAAATATAGAATATGGATGCAAATATGTCATTTAAGTGTTTAAGTCAGTATGCAAAAGCTCATTTGAATTATGTTGAAATAATTTTTATTACAAATCTCAAAACTTTTTTTTTCTTGTATATAGTCACTGAAGCATGTTTTAGCTGATTTATAGACTTTCAACTTAATTTATTCGTTACTTCTTCACGAAACCTTCAAATCTATTCACTCGTTATTTTGAATGTATACAAGATCTGTCAGAATGTTCAAGGGAGAACAGTTTTTGTATCCAACGATCCAACTCATGGTAATTTTTATTTTCGTTTCTTATAAATTAAAATATTTCTTCAAAACGCCCAACCAAATTACGCAATACACTAAACTTTTCAAATGGTCATTAGCCTCTAGTAATTGAAATTTGTCAGTTCTATCAATTAATCACTAAAAAAATTGAGGCTTTTGAAAAAAAAAAAAAAAATCATAATCAATTTGAATATGCCAACAACTAATTATTCGTATGATATATATACACTACACACACATCTGCATGTATTTGAAAATATTATGAACACTTTGAAGTTTTTTGTTGATCTTGAAAACAATGTCATTCAATAAGAGTTCATACTAGCTTCTATTGAGGATGCTATGCAAAATATTTCCAGACACGTGCTACATATTGTTTATTTAATTTAAAAATGTTGTTCATTATTTTTGTTTATAATTCACTCTTGAAAATAGCATTGAAATTACCATTTACCTGAAGTAATCAATTGAATTAATTAACAAATTAATACTTATCGATTAAACCTTGTCAATATATTTCTCTATGCGTCTAGTAAATTTTCTTGATTTCCAGTTCAAAATCTACATCTACATACACATTTGATGATATTACACTTTAGATAAATTAATTGATTCACTAAGTGCAAACTTATGTAAGCCTTATCGTTAAATTCAAGCGAAATTCAGATGAAGTCATGCGTTGAGATACTTTAATCAACCTAGCATCTGCACTTTATTGATATTGTAAGCTGATACTTTAAAAACAACTCAAACAACTTACAGCCACTCATTTAACATAATTTTTTTTACTTTCCTGTCATTGTAAAATAAATAATCCGTCAATTCACGCCAAACGTAAGTGTTTACTTGGAAACGTCAAAACGCAACATTAAGCGATCAAGTTGATAAGTAAATAATAAACAAACTAGCCCCTCTGGTGGAATATATAAAAACTAATTAAAATTAATGAAAAAAACATAAAAAACTCTTCAAGGAAACCAGATTTTCTTTACGAGGTGTTAAAATCTAATAAACAACTCTAAAGTAAGAAATGCCTCTAACAGACGATAAATAATAAATAAAATGCCTTCAAATTGAATTTCCTAATTAACTACATACTTAATTAAGAAATATAAATACAAAACAAAAATAAACAAAAAACGGTTTTTCATTTAATGCCAACTTTTTATGGAAAATGATTAATTATCATGACGCCGAAGTGGCCCACTCGATTCACGATCACGACGACAAACCTGATATAAGTAGTTATGCTATGGCAACACTTATACATAACTATTATTTTCACCGAATAGGGTGCTGCACAGTCACCGTTTTTAATTTGCATTTAGCGACTGGATAGTCATTTTTGAAATTTAAATTTAAAACAAAAATTCGTACACCGAGTTAGGTTTCACTCGGTTATCGTTCTTAATTGAGTTGGAAAATGGAATCGTGCCATTGTGTGTTATTAAATAAAGTTGAGCTCAGCAGTGACTTAGTTTTCTGCAAAATAATGACAATCGTGTTGGAACTGTCATTAAGTGTGCAGAGTAATTTAAACAAATCAAATTATCAATCCGATAGCTACAAAATGGGGATATAAAATGACAAGGCAACAGCACAGATAAGCGGAGTCGATATCTTTTATTTGCAAATGCCAGCTGAAATATTTGAGATATTTGTCATTGTTTTATTTTTGTTGGAGAGTTTGTTAAGTTGGTGAAATATGAAGTGGATTTTTAAAGGAATTATCTTGAGTATTGAAATATATGCTTTGTGTAAGATTTTTTGAAATGTCTGCAATTTATTGCAAACTTAAATGAAATATTCTGAGTTGAAGTACCCATATTTCAAATTCAGAACTAAGCAGTTCAACAGCTTTTTTAAAACTAATTTATAGATAGGAAGGTATTAAAGTTGTTAAGCTTATCTATGTGTATTACTTTGATTCGTTTTCTTATTGATAGTATATTTAGTTTCAACCCGAGAGAACCAGGAGGTGGATGAAGAATCTGCAGCTACTGCTGTTACTAGCCAATGTGAAAAATGGTGCAACTATTATTAATTTTGCCTTTAAAGAAGGTAAAATACTGAGAATTGGTTCACCAAAATTCATTAAGGCTCAAAACCTATAGAATCTGTTGCTACCGTTGCAGCAATGGATGCGTTGACGTTGCTGAATACAACGGAAAAGTGTGACCCAATGAATCCGTTGCGATATTTTGATAGACAAAGCAAAATTTCAAACGAACTAAAGATGATGCGATGGATCAGTAAGAGTAATTTAGTAAATGTTATTCAGTAGTAGGTTTTGGTTATGCTTAATGAAATCGGGCATTGGCGTATTTTGACCTTTTGAGCCGTTTTTCAGTGCATTGAAATTTTTTTTTTAATAAGATAAGAAGTTAAAATTTTCCAGTATAAAAAGTCAGAAAAAGAAGACGTTAGCTAAGTTGACTCATAGTTAACTATAGATACAAACATGTTTTTGTGGTTAACTCGAGTATAATTTTACAACTAATCTTATCTTATACTGAAAATCTGGGCTAAAACGTCATTTTAGAGCATAAATGTTTTATAAATGGCAATCGACATTAAACTCCACTACAATGGAACTGCCCAAATACTTTGAATAGAATCTTATGAGATAAACCGCATCAAGCGGCAGCGGAACTGTAAACTTGAGATACACTTAGTTTTGATTGTTTTTCAGTTCTAAATTGCAGTCTTTTGTCGCAATTTGGCGCGTGCTGAAGTTTAATTGTTGTTCATCTGTGTTTTGGAAAAAAAAATCGCTCAGTGCAATGAAGTTCCTCTCAGGTGCAGTTCCACCTACTGCGACCATACCTTTTTATTATTTCAGTAACAGTTAAAATCGGAGCGTAGTAACATCTTATCACTTACAAAAAACATGACTCTTTCGAATTGCTACCGACATCCTCTTTCAACGAATTTCCGAAGGGAAAAGTTAAAAGTTGGGCTACTCGTTTCGTTGAGTCCGTCACATGCGATACCTGTGGGTCACTTTTCATAAGAACATACATATATGTATTTAATCCATCCAGCTGTATATTTATATGCCACCGCAATGGTCGCAACGGATTCTATGGATTGGACCCTTTAACAAGGCTAACTTCTGGTAAATTAACAAAATTCTTGACAGATGGTAACGGTAATGTGAGCGATTTTTAAAAGAACAGTTTTATAAGCTAAAATTCCTAAAAGGAAAAAGCGATTAGCCATACCGGATAATCTAAGAGTTCTGGAACAAGATGGGAGATATCGGGTCAACAAGACGATGAGTCACATCTCCTCACATATAAAAATTGTCAGCGCTGATCAAAATGCATAATCAATGGAGGAAAGTTACCTTCTCCTAAGCTACAAGAAGAATAGAGGAAGAGACAATCAAGATAATGTCAAAAGAAATAATTTTAAAGGGTATTGTTTCTCTTTTACTAAACTGCTTTCGGATCAACCCATAATGCAATCTAGAAAAATATGGGTATTCCTCAAGACATAATCACATCGACTTGGTTGATTTGGAAAATTATTCGATATACACCCAGGAAATCTGACATAAATTGCCATAAACAACTAACTCAGAGTTCCGAGAGTCTATGCACGGACTATCAATTTAAAACAAAGGTAAGATGCCACGGCCGCTTTCGGTTTCTTACGGTGACACGGATCCGAGTTGTCCAAAATTTTCAATGACTCTTCCGCATAGATCCGTCTGGATTTGAGCGATGACCTGGGTTGTGTTCAAATTAAGGGCATCGATTGGTATTGGTTTAATCGCATAGACCTTACAAAACCTCAACAGAAAAAATTTTGCGGGGCAAATCGCATGACTTTGATGGCCAATTCACGTCAACTCTGCGAGAGATAACTTTACCCTCAAATCTTTTATCAAGAATGTCAATCGGGGCCTCCTCTGTGTGGCTTGCAGGGATATCACATATCGTCAAAGTAGGTTGGGCCATTCGAAGTTGGTTATCATCATTCTGCAGCGCTCCCCAATAACGGTAACCGTTCTCCATACCAACGTGGTCTTCAAAAAAGTACGGATCAGTAACAGGTTGGGTAGGTGTCGACCCATATAAGGCGGTTCGGCTTGTTAACGCAGCCATTCATCAAAAAATGCACCTCATTACTAAGGAGCATTTTTCAACCCAAATTGAGGTCCTCTAATAAACGCTCCGAATAACAGCCAGCGCAAAAGCAGCATTGTAAATGGTCAAGAACACTTTGAGCTCCTGGATCAATTAGATCTTGTACGAATGTAGGCACAAATGTCGACGCGAAATACGCAAATTTAAAGCCTGCGAAAGACCGAGTTCTTGGGCACAGCGTAGTAGGTATATCTATCGATGTGGCTGAAATAGCTATATCTACATTTCTTAATACTTTACGGTCGGAAGATTTAAACGATAAAAAATCTTTTTTCATTCGTTTAAACAAAACAAAATTTTTGTGTGAAACTCCGATTATTTTACAAATAAGCTCTTCATAAAGGCTATTATGGTAAGCTCGCCGAAAGGCGAACCTTTTCAAATAAAGAAAAAGAAAACTTAATTTATGCAAAAAAAAAATTTATCAAAAAATCAACACGAAGAATAAACCCCAATCCCACCTCATCCGATTAGAGAAGAAAGATACATTTTGCTGCGACACCTTAAATTGTGAATGTGTTGTTACTTTCATGACAACTTAAGATAAACTCGTGTATGAATAAACAACAAAGCCGTATCTTCCAGCTTTGTTCTCTATTTTGAATAACAATTTTGAATTATATTATAACGGACATTAAAAATGAAGTCATTCAGTGTTGAACACCGCCAATGGCTTATATTTTATTTAAAAGCTAAAAAAGAAAATAAACTTCAAATTGATCAAAAGACTATAAAAAAAAATGTCGACATTGACTTTGACAGCTTTACAAATTTTTTTTATAAACCAAGTAAACGCCCTAATCATGCAAAATAACAATCGATAACTTATTTCTGATAAAAACATCAAACAAAAAATTAATAATATTATAATTTTAAAACAAAAAATTGAAGATTATTTTTTTATTTCATAAACAAAGAACAATTGGTCACGTATTTTGAAAAGAGATTGGCCGACTGCACGTACGAATTAATCTGTGTGTAAACCTTTCAAGTGTCATGACAATAGATACATCAAATAATAACCGTTTGAATGGTATTTAATAATTTTATTTAAACCACTTTAATTTCACAAGTTAATAAATTACGAGATAACAAAATATTTGCCGTCACTAGCCAGTTGAGTTAATACTCGACAGGGGTGTAGATCTTGATGGACAAGTGGATTGCAATAATAATCGGTTGACAACCCCCGGTGGGCGAAAATGGACTTTGTTTGACAACTAAGTAGCTCAGTTTGATTAGGTAACTTTGTTTATAATTTGTTTGTTGTTAAAAAAGATAACCGTTTGCAGTTCCAATTATCTAACATTAAACTACACTGATTTCTTCTATAAAACCTAATCCTTAGATGTTTTCTAAAGCGACTCTTATTGTTTCTTATTGAGAGTAATGAAAGTATTTTTTTCCGGAAACGGAAATAGTTTCCTAGAAAAAAGTACAGAGTTCAAAAAATATACCTGAATAAGTCCCTTTTCCACAATGAAGATTAAACACGTTTTGAGCATCATTCATTTCAAATTGTCTGGATATTAAATTCGGTGACTAAACACTCAAGGTTTGAGTCAACAGTCAAACAAAACAAACAGGACTTCCCTGTTTCAATAATTGTCTATATTAAAACATATTTCGGGGGATTCCAAGAGTTTTACGGAGCTAAATGCAATAATGAAATAAGTTATAACAATACCAGTTTTATTATACCTTATCTAAACGGATGGTTATTGTTTTCGGCAAAGAGGTTTTTTTTCAGGTGAAGCAGTATTTACACAAAACAGGTAGATATGGAGTTAGGTAAGTGAGATCAGGGTCTCTTAAGCCATCAATTGTTTTAATGACAGGTGACAAATAACTTCGAATTTTTTGTCGTAGTTGCGACAACTTATTTGAAGTTGCAGGGCTGCGTTTAAATGGTTTTTAATCATTGATTGCTTACTGTTTGAAAAAGTTGATCCCGAATAACTGCGTTTAAGTAAATAGTAACAAAAAAAAAAAGAATTTAAAATGAACGGCGAATTTTTTTAAGAAACTAATGATTTCAACAAAATTTTTATTCAAAAATAGTTTTTCAAAATTACTCTTTAAAAATGAAACATTTGCCGAACACGATGTATTTTTACTTGCGATTATAGGTACTATAATGCAAGTTATGCATTCGTGCAGATTACAAATTGTGAGATGACAATCAAACATGACATTACGATGATAGAGAAACATATTTAAGTTACTAGCAAAATTCTGTCCGTCTGTCTGTCTGTCTGCCTGTATACGGATATATTTTGGACTGCAGCCTAAACGGTTGGGCCAATCGTCTTCAAATTTTGAACTTAAGGTTATTTTGACATTCTATTTCTATGTTTTGGTGAAGAAAAAAATCAAAATGATGGGCTAAAAACGGTACCTCCCATAGAATTCGATTTCTACCAAAATTGATATTCAGGAAGATTAGCCTAAGTAATTTTATTTTAAAATATTTTCGAAAACTTTTTTGTATTTTTATTAATTTTTCTTATTTTTTTTTTTCAAAAATTCAATATTTTGAAAACGAGTAGATGGATTTATTTTTTTTTTAAATGTAGATTTTTTTTTTGCTTATGTTTGCATTCTTAAATTATTTTTTTAATTTTTGAAAAAAGATATTAAAAAAATCGTTTTATTTAAAAACTGCTACGCTTTGGAAAAAAAATTCACACTTTTTCACATTGCTTAAAAAAATAAAATGGCGACAATTTTTTTCCGCTGAAAACTATTTTACGAACTGTTTTCAAACAATCAAAAGTCAGAAAAATCGAATAAAAACTTTGAAGTTTTCTTAATATTTTTCAAATTTTATTCTTAGTTGTGACCGCACATAAAAGCAAGTACGTGCGATCCAGTCATGTAATTTATTTTAATAAGTACATTTCGTTCAATCCCGGTAACTATCAGTGGGTTTTTGATACCCTTATCAAGAATTAACACAATGAACATTAAGAGAGAAGATAAAAGTATAAATCGATGCACATTGGTTTTGAATGCCTGAAATTCTTGAAGGGAGGGAAAAAAACATTCCTGTAGTTTGGCCAAAAAATGAGTCTCTATACATAAATTACGTCCCAAATTGGATTCTAGAGTCAATTGATGGCATTTCTTTTTCTTTAACTGTTGATTGTTATGTTCTCGACTGCGTGACCACAACTCTTCCAGTTCTCTGTTTCGCCCTAAAGCTCCGCTGCCCTGTAGGTGTTATGATTCAGAAAACATCGCTTCCCTCTCAACTACCGGTTTTTGGATTGTACCGTGTCTCAGGCCAACCAATTGCAGGTGTCATTGCATTTGTTTGATGCAGGAGTTTTTGCGCCAGCCTTTATCTTCCAACATGCATGTCAACCAAGTGCTTGCACACTTGTAGGAAAGTTTTTAGATGTAATTGTCGCTAGGTTCAACGTGATGTTCATTGCCTAGATGCATGTTACTTCTCAAATATTTAAGATTGCAAAAACAAACATTTAAGGGTGCTCGAGCGAAGCAAATGTCTCGGTTATCATTTTATTGTATTTTTTGATTTCATCAAAAAAAACGCAAGTCAGTAACAGGAGCACTTGCTCAGATATGAGATTATAGGCAAGTGCCAATATGGACAGCGGTATAGGGGATAGGTTATGCTTTGACGACAGATGATAGCATTCTTTTTTTGAAGGACTAAATACCACGGAATAATAAGTCCCCATTTACCAACATTGTTAAGAAATGTAATGTTTTTTTTTAATATTTTTTTTTATAATTAACGCGCCCACAAGGGACTATTTGTTTCCCTTTTAATGTAACACACGCGGGCATTAGGAAAATAGGAAGGGGAGAGATAGGAGGTGTCGATTAACATTGGTTTTGAATGCTTGTGGTCGGACTTCTAAGCGAAGCGTCGGGGATCGACTCCTCATGAGAGCCACTATTTTTTCCGCGGTACTGCCTCTTTCGAGGAACTAACAAACTTCAAGGTCCCTTCCATTCTTTCACAATATACACACAAGAATAGTTGAGAGTTTAAATCTATTTTATTTAATAGTTTATTTATTTTAAATATAAGCGGACTGTAATTTTCCATAGTTTAAATAAAAGACGATGTTTGTTTAGAGTCATAAAAATATATAAAAACAAATGGGCACGACTGGGTCGCACGTACTTGCTCTTATGTGCATAATTATATTGGAAAGCAAGATCTTTGACAGAAACAAGTAACATTTGCGTTGAAAATAGCACAGTTTGAACTTATAAAAAGTATTTAACGGTTTTTAGTAAAAATGAAGTATGCCATCACACGTCCTAAATACCAAGGAATTTAAGAAAAAATTAATTCGAAAATTGTAGGACCGGTTTTGATAAAATCCTGTTTTTTTATTTTTAGTTTTTTTGAAAAAAAATAATTTTTTAAATTTTGGTATGCACTTTTTTAGAATTTATTAAAATACATGTGATTATCAAATTTAAAATAATTTCTTGATTAGTTTTCAAAATATTGATTTTTGAAAAAAAAAATTCAAAAATTAATTTTAATTAGAAAAAAAAAGTTATTCAAAATTTTGATATGCAGAATAAAAAAAGCTACCTAGGTCTTCTCAAATATTAAATTTGACAAAAATCCAAAGAGCCGTTACCGAGAAAGCCCAAAAATAAAAAAAACCGTTATATGAAAGTTTCCGTTAATAGACTTTTCCCGTAAATTTGGTTCTATACAAATGATAGCCAATACGAACAAAAAATTCTCAAAAATTGGAGCCGTTTTCGAGAAAAATAAGATATTCATAAACGGTTATATGGCAGGTACCGTTATTTTTTGGCCTAAGAATAAAATTTTAATTTTCCCTCTGGGGAATGCCAAAATAATCACACACACCAAGTTTGAAGATAATCGCTTAAGCCGTTTAGGCTGCAGATCGTTATACATACTAACAGACAGACAGACAGAATTTTTTTCTCGATCACTTTTGTAGACTTCTCTATGATCGTAATGTCATGTTTCATTGTTATTTAAATTTTTTTTAATATTCACGATTCCTAAACTTGCCTTATAGTCCCTATAATCGCAAGTAAAAAACCGACTATACTTTTCATTTTATTGAAAAAAACCTGGAGCGATATTAATACTAATTTGACTGTACATTCTGTACTTAACTTTTTAACTCTACGAATATACGGAACGTAGCGATACCCACCTTCATAATTCTACGACTTTCTAGCACTGAAGTTACTTATTCAACGAGAGAGGGAAAATCCCAACTCTAACACATACATTTTTATGTTCAATCACAATATAACAGATACTTATACGTTGTATTCATGTCTGCTCGACATATTTAATATATTTTATCATATGTACACCTGATGCAGTTCCATATCCAAAGAACAGGTTTTTGAATCTAGAAACAAAAATGAAAAACTAAAGGAACCGTCGTCAGCAAAGCAATTAAATGGATTAGAATGTTAGTTAAGATATAATTAATAAAAATTATAAAGAAAATCGGACACAAAAGGGAGCCTTGAGGTACACCAGCCTTTATTTTCTGAATATCAAACTGGAAACCATCCAAAACAATGCTGATGGAACCGCCAGAAAGGCAATTTCTAATCCATTGTATAAAGCGAAAGGTTTTTTGATACCAAATGCACCTTTTTTTAAGAGGAGTGCTTGATGCCAAACTCTATCAAATGTCATGTTCTATACTCTTCAATTAGATATACCATTATATCACTAATAGACCATTTGCTAGGAAAACCGTTCTGCTACTCATGTAAGACTTTAATGGTAGTTTATCAGTGTTTCTATGATCTTGGAAAGCAGAGACGTGAGAGCAATTGGTCCAATGTCAGAAGAGGATGAAGAACATTCTCTATCCACTCAGAAGGTGACCAGCAGAATAGAATAGCTGGAAAAGATTTCGCATTGGTTTTACATGCTCTTCAGAACTCTGGTAGAAATAATTTAAAGTTCAAAGGTTTTCTCCAATAAAATATTTTTAAGTAATCCTGCAACTCTACAAATGCGAAAGAAAATATTTCGAACATTTTAAGTTGGCCGTATTTTTCGTCTCAGTCTCAAAGCCAATATTGAAGGAGAAATAGAGTTCTATCCGCAGAAATATGTTTCCGAGTCATCAAAAATTGGGTTCATTGAATCGACCGCTAGAAACATACCCATCGTAGTCATAAGAATGCTTTGATTGTACTTCAAAAATAACACTTTAACTCAAAAAACATTTGTCAAGTCATTACTTGAAAAACCCTATATATTTTAACGCTGGTCATCCATATTGTTATTCTGTAAGTAAAGCACAATTTTATGAAATAATTTATAAATCCTGATAGGAAAAAAACAACAACAAATTTACACATACAAACATTAGCAGAACCATTTCCAAATAATAAATTCTAGCAAAGTATTTTGAGCAGAAACAAATTCAAACCACGGACAAATGCCGCCAATGTTGTCTCAATGACAAACACAAGTGACAATAAAATTTTGAGAACACTCGACACATATCAATGTTCTTATAATCTTATACATATGAGTATAACAGCTACAAGTGTTCTATTTGAACCTTAAGATAATGCAAAACTCTATTCTAATCGTTCAATAACAAATTGTACATCCGATGTATGGAATATGAATTATAATTGATTAAAAATAAAAATATTTACAAGTCACTTATGCATTTGCAAATTATTATTTAATGACAAGACGTTTAGTCTAAAATTAAAACTTTATGCCAATTATTTGGAATTGCAAATGGATATACAGACGTCAAAACTTTAAAAAGGTAGTAATAAAAGAAAAAAAACGTGAGTTAAATGTCAATGACTTTTTATATAACTCTGGTTATTTTAACTTAATTATCTTGTTTAACGACATCTTGCGCAACATTTATATTAAGTTTTGTTATGACTTTTTCAAGAGGTTAATTGAAAAAGTCGCAGTTCAAAACTAGAATAAAAACACTTTATCGAAATTACTATTAAACTATGAAATTACTTCTTTTTTTTTATTTGCTACATATACATACATAGTTCGAAGAAATAGCAAACAACAAATAAGTTAATAGTAATAGTTATGTTTAAGTATACGTGCAAGAAAAACAACAACCAAGAGGTCAATGAACCCAGATCCTGCTCCAGATCTTCTATTGTCCTAAAGGATCTAGCCTCAGCAGAAATTAAATCAATAATATAAAATCATTTACAGAAAAATGTTTAAATTACCGCAAACATTAGTGTTACTAAAATTAAATCTGAAATCACTGAAATATTAGGTATGTCGTATATTGTAATCTAAACTCCTCATCCGGAAACCGTTTGTGAAAGCCATGCAACTGGCTAATTCCACTCAACCATATTAAATGCAGAGTTCAACCATGTCTCCACATTTTTTTCATTTCTCTAATTCAAGGTGAATGATCAATTTCGTAAGCTCATAAAAATATAAGTGATTTTCTAAATTACTGATTCATAAATGTCAAATTATAGTGTGACGTTTAAGATTCAAGGAAGGTTACTCTTATGACCAATTCGCCTTCAAAAGTCTCTGGGATTTATTAAATCAATTATTTACAAAACTAAGTTTACGCTTTTTTTATTAAAATCTCAAAGCACACAGAAAAAAATCCCCCGGATAATAAATTTTAATTGCCAATCTTAAATAAACTGTTCGATAGTTATAAATTATTTGGTTTACTTATACTTAGCTGGAGTCGGCAAATAATAGTCTTCTTGTGTTTCAAGCCAAATGAAAGAGAGCGTGCGCAAATAAATAAAACGAATAGTCTCATCTCTGGCTGTGAGCCTGACCCCCCTCCCCTTTATGTGGTCAAAATAAACTTGCTATGCAAATAATTCAAACGAAGCGAATTGAAGCCTCACCTAGAAATCAAACAAAGCGATGGCCGCGGCGCGGTGTATATGTACGCTAATTCGCCCGTCACGAATGCCATTCATATGACATAAGAACAGCATTTAACAGTTCAAGCACATCGAATCAGTTCAGTCAGGTATTATAAACTATTTATGATTTCATTTTATCTGTTTAGATATTGGAACCTAACGAGAGAATGACTTTTAGGCTAACTCCACATATGGAGTCAAAATGATCAAGCAAAAGACATTACGTGCAATCCACGGTAAAGAAAACATTTTCCGTTTTCTTAGGATGATGACTTAGGATGATATAAATTCAAAAAGAAACATGGCGTGCGGATGGGAAAATGACAGGAACTTGTATTCGACGAAACCTGTTTTCGATCATTTCCACGCTAAACTGTGATAATGACAACTGAAACTCTGAAATCAGCCGCAGCGAGCTGCTTTGTCGGCTTGCGATGACACTCATTGGTGTTGTTTACATATGGCGACATATTACTATCATTTTGATGGTATTTATTCGCCGCCATTTTAAGTCATATCACGAGTAAATTAAAACTGACTTTTCGGTTGGTTGGATTTCAATTTGTTGTGTGCTTGTGACCTTCAAAGAGCAGAAAATGGGGGTGAAACTATGTTAATGTTTTAAACTTTTTATTTGACCGAAATAATGTTTTTTTTTTGTTTGTCACATGACGGTGACATAAATCATCAAGTAACGCAATACTCTAAAGGAAGGAGCCATAACAAAAGAAAGGAAAAGATGCTGAGAAAAGTGTATCGAGTTTCACAAAAAGTTTAAATCTCTGTGTGTGGTTCCGTTCGATTTGAGTACGATACGGTACGATCCGATCGAAACAAGCTATAACGTTAGATGTAAAGTGAAAGAAAATAATTTGACAATCAATTTATGTCTCAGCTGATGCTCGTAAAATATTCTTCTTTTTGGAATTCTTTGGGTGTAGGTGTGGTACCTATTCGTGGGTAAAATAGTGGCGTGTGGTCTGTTTTTTTTTTTATTAATTCATTACGTTTTGATCGTAATGTGAAATTTTATTGAATTATGAGTTTTATCACGTAGCAACACGCGTAGAAGTGAAATTCCAATGTCTGAATTGATGGCTTTGTTCATAAATAATGTTTGATTTGACGTTTACACTATTGGCGTCATTTTTTTATTTTGTTCGTTTAGCTTCTCATGTGGGACGTGCACTATTGTATGCAAATACCATTAGAAGTTAAAGAAATTGTATTCAATAATACAGAATTATTGATATAAGGATGGTAGACACAAATTTTATTTGGCAAAGCATTTTACAACGAATTAAGGAAAAAATTGACTCAAATAAAAACTCGATTGGAAAATTCCGTTATGCTCGCTTTAGTCATAATGTGTTATTTTTAAATGCACGAATATCCAAAAAATTACTTTAAAATAATAAAAAATGCACAATTTGACTTAAATTGAAGCAACTAAAAGTTGCCAGACTTTAAATTCTAAAGGAAACAGATCGTTATTTTTTTCTTCTGATCATTTCTCTGTTGACAATTCATTTTGAACGGAAGCAGCTGTGATGACACACCCTATATATACCAACAGCCATTATGTTATTAGCACGAAATCATGTTTATAGTGTTTCTTAATGAATAGTTTGTTTATCTTCACGGTTTTATCTGAAACAACTGTTAAACAAGATTTTCATGGTTTTTCTGATGAACATTGTTGGTTTGTATGACATTTGTATGTCAAACGTCATGACGTATGCGAATTCTTCGAGTTTATGATTTGTTTTCTTGTTTTTTTTTTAATTTCGTCAATTCAATATTTTGTCGAATTAATTGAACAATGTCAGAAGTTAAGGAAATTCACATATAGAGTTAAAAATAAAAAAAATTGATTTTAAAGAAGTTGTTGGTAGAAAAATAACATATTTTCACAATGACTTCAATGAATTCTGTATTCCAGTAATCAACACATCTAAATTGCAAACTAAATAAACAAAAAAAAATTGCAATTCTTTGAGTAAAATATTTTGTTAGTCTAGGACAAACTAAATAATAATTATTATTATTATTATAGGTTTTATTGCGTTTTGATTAAAAGAAAGTTATGTTATATTATTATTGAATGTATATATGGATTTTATAATTTAAATGTTTGTTGCTCTTTTAATGTTAAAACGCAAAGCTTGAGCAATGGAATATGAAGGGAGGAACAGAATGTTTCAAGTAACATTGGTTTTGAATGCTTTCAAATTGAAATGGCAATTTACCTCACCGGGTAAACTATTCCATATTCGTGTTGTTTGACTAAAAAAAGAATCTCTTGCAATACACGGTACATCCGAAATTGAGCTCAAGTTTGATGTGATGAGCATTTCTTGCGAGACGAGTATTACGGGTGAAATATTTAAGGGAAAGAATGCAGTTGGCTACCTCGAGTGAGCATATTTTTTTTATAAAAGAAACGATTAAATAAGGAAAAGACATAAAACATTGCGTCGGTTTTCGACGGCAAATGTTTCAGAAATTTTTCCTGTCAATTTTATTTTTCTGTTTTGTATTCTATCGAGCAGGTGCAAACTCAAGTAAATGGTTGTTCCAACGGAGGTCATCGTTGACATAAATACCGAGTTCTGAAGTATTTTTGGTTTCTTCGATGACTGGGGGATATGTTTATCTTTAACGACAGAATATGGTAGAGCTGTTATCAATTGTTTTGTATTTGTTTTGTATTGAAAGTTCCAGAACATAGCTTCTAATCCAACCAAAAAGAGATTCATCGATCCCAAAAGCACGCATTTTCGATAAGAGAGCTTGATTCCAAACTCTATCAAATGCCTTGGAAATATCAAGCTCGATTTTAAGACTTGTTCCACTGTTGGATGAGATATGCCATCAGATCACCAGTGGAACGATTATTGCAAAGGCCATAATGTCGGTCATGAAGAAGCTTTCGGTCTTAGAGAAAAAGGAATCATCTTTCTTAGGGACAGACTGTTCCATCTGTTCCATGGTAAAAATTACATTCTGAAGTACTGGAGGGGCAACGTTTCTGTGAGGCAATGTAGAGCTAGCGGCGAAATAGGCTGCGAGCAAGTTTGTTTTCTCTGAAAAGTAAACAATTGGCATCTTATTATCGATGAGCGTTGGAACCGAAGATGTTGAAGAATTTTTAATATTTTTTTTTACAAATGACCAAAAATGTTTACTGCCTCTGGGATATCACAGAATTTGTTTGCCATAATGTTTTATAATGCAAAAATTTGGTTCTATCAATAATTTTTACTCTGTTGCGTAGGATTGGAAACTTACTTGTTTGAGCCTGAACTCCGAGTTAAACCAAGAGCTTTCCTTGGGTGTGATAATTTTTACTCTGTTAAGAATAAAAGCACGCATCCCTGAATGCATCGGCATTAATATCACTATCGAGGAAGCGTAGTGACCAGTTAATGTTACGGAAGAATTTATTCACACCGTCCCAGATGGCTTTTTTGGCATTTTGCCGAACCATCCATACTTATCAGGCTAAGAGTCAAGAGTATGGGCGGCTTGCCCAGAAACATCCTTTATTCGAGTTGGCTCATCGATCAGCTGGATATAAGGTGGTGTAACCCAGCAAAGATCTCGACATACCTTCCTTCGGGTGTTGTCTCCCCAAAAAAGGGGAGCCAGCTGGAATTGGGTACGATATTAGTGAGAGGACAATGGGAAACAATTTTATGATGGGACACTTTAGATATCCTAAATAAGACTTTAGTATCCGATGCTTTTTTAGCCCTAAGAACATTTATTACTTTTCTTCTCTGTATTGGTGTTGTTTCCTGAGTTAATAACTGAGTTCATCAGGTAGAGAAAGTTATCTAGAATTGTGTTTTGTTGAAGATCTCGTTGTTGCGTACCCTTTCTTAATGCCAGCATATACTTGGTTTTGCCTTATGGACTCTTTAAGTTTTTTTTGGCCAATTCCATTTCAATAGTCTCATAAGCTTCTTACATCACGCGTTGTTCTCGATCTTACGTCAATATCGTCGGCGTATGCGAACAATTTGACGAAGATGAACCTTTTTAAAATCGTGCATCTGGTAATAGCGTAAAGAAGCCGCATTACAATACGTGTGTTTGTCTAGATCTGTTTTTAGTTTCGGTGATAAACAAATATTTCAACGATTTGCCTATTTTTTTTTTTCAAAATTTGAATTTCATCCATTTTTTTACAAAATCACTTTAATTTTGAGATGAATGGGTGTTATAGAGCTTAATTTTTTTAACAGTTCAGTTCATTATTGCATTTTAAGTTCTTTCTTTATCGAATTATTTAAAATTTTATTTTATGTTTCAAACAAGCCAAACACCTCCCAAAGAAAATCCGCTGAGCATAGATATCCCGTCCAATAAAAGATTTCCATATTCAAAAGGCATAACCTACATTCTTGTCGTCTCCATAAATTTTGGACCGAAATCTTTCCAAAGCACACAAAACTTTAAGATACCGGTTACATTGCAACACCTTTTCACCTCTTTCTTTTTCCTATACAACATAAACCTTTTCTTGTCTGTTGGGATCAAAAAAAACCAATGCCTTTTTATCTTTTATTTTTTCTCTGGTGTATCTAGTATCTACCCACCGCTAAAGATCATTCGAAAGTTGCTTTACCCAAAAAAAAAAAATTTAAGCTATACACCATAGGTAGATATCAATCAGAGCTCTACAAGAGGCTCCAACTAAATAAACAAAACACCAAAGGGCAACTTACTGCTTTATGGAAATTTTCTAATGCCACTGCGCTAGTGCGCTGTCACTTCGAGTTTAATGAGAACGAGAAAAGTGTAAGCCGAGTTCATTTGGTTCGTCGTGGTCGTCTAACCTGGAGCGGCAAATAGATGGAAGCAAATATGTAGTGCGCCAGTGCGAGCAATCGCAGTCACAGTCGACAAGCCGCTGCTGGTCGTAAACTCGTTCGACGACAATCTTTTCGATAACTAGAGGAGGTGTTAGGGTTCGGTGCATATATTGCAACCAAATGCTCCCAGATTCCCTTGCCTCCCCAAAAACTGCACTAAGTTAGGAACAAACAACAGGGGCGTTTTGAATTAGGTGCAGGTTGTTTTGAAGAATAGACGCCCATGTTATTTCAAAACTGAATGCAACTTTTGACTATAACTGTCGTTTTTTTTAAATAAAATATAAAAAAAAGTTTTAGTTTTTCGATTGTTAATAAGAATTTTAACTTTCTGTTAAAAAAGTCATATTAAGTCATTCACCCTTTAAAAAGTTTGAAGTGTTACTTAAGATCATTAATATATAACTAAATTTTCCGGTGAATCAAAAAGTTTCCCGCGCCTACTTGTCGAATAATTTCAACTCCACCCCTGTCTAACACAACGTTCACACGAAGTAAAAATCTCAAAGGAAAATAGAAAACTACAAAGCCAATGTATCTAGTTAGATACAATAAAAAAAAGTGTCTCGAATCTTAGCTGGAAACTCAACAGTGTTTAAACATGATGTCTCGAGAGTTGGAATATCGAGCACTGCGTCGCTCCGCCGGCTGCAACCATAATAGCAAACAATACAACAACGTGCGGCCCAAAGAGTCACCACACTAAGTAAAGCGTAACAAATCGCATGCGTAGGAAGAGTGGAAACCTGGATTTGAAGACACGATAAAATATACAATTTCACAAGGAATGGCTAACCCATAAGCGAGGTGAAGAAACTTTGCGTTTCATTACTTTTAACTGCAAACTCTGAGCTCGGTCTGGAGTCTCACACACCAGAGATCAAATCAAGACCTTTGTTTGACTTCTTTTTTTTTTCTTTTTGGAGTGTTCCTTGGTGTTTTTTTCTTGCGGGGGATTCAGGAGTTTTTGTGGGGGTATTTATGCCGTCACACAATAACAGGAAACGCATTTTTGTTGCCCGATTGGCGAGGTGTGCAGTTTTGCTGTAAGAGAAGACTGGATCTTTTTCTTCTACTAAGTTCCAAAAACATTGATTGATAGCTGCTAATATGTAAAATTGTATCATTTTCGATTAATTTTGATAAAAAAAATTGTTGCAACAGCATGCCAGAACTGAAAATTCAGATACTGCCATTATACATGTTTATCCATCACCCATGACCCATGAGTTCCTTGCAAGGCGACAGACGTTGAAGTGAGCTCATCTCTAATTTATTGGGTATATTTCATTATTCAGACATTTTCGACGCTGAGAAACATTTTTTTTTTCAATTTCGATAAAATGCAACGACTAAGAAATCGAAAATCAAATGTTTTAGCAGAAAAGATGTTGGCAATTGGGCCACTATCAGCATCTTTGTTCACATACTGTCTGAACCACCCGGCGCGGCGTTCTGGTTTCTGAATCCTGACAACAGCATCACATATCGGGTCCAAGTGTTCATAAGCAAATACAATTTAATATTACTTTGACGGTTCAATTTCTGCAAATAATTAAAAAAGAAAAAAGCCTAATACATATATACCTGTCTCTTTCTCTTCACAAAGTCAAAACATGTCAGTTTGCCATTTTTTTTGTGAGAAGTTTTCATTCGACTAAACTCTGTTACTTTTCCATGATTATTGTTAATTTTTTTTTTTGAAATGTCACTGTCATGGTGATCTAGAAATGTCACTGTTTTTGTTTTGTTGTTTTTGACTTAATAGGTGCATTTTGATCGGTTTTAAGTTGTGAATAGTAATAATTAATTTTTTTCCATTTTTTCCTTTTTTTTCCTACGAACAAAAATATCCTTTAAATTCAACAATAAGAAACAAGGAAGTTCCGCTCACAACACATGGCGAAGACGGGATCTGCGAAAAAGAAAAAATACGAGAAGCTGTTAGCTTCAGTGCGCCTGGCCTGTGCACATGTCGCAATTTTCTAGATTTTTTTTGCGATTCTCTTTTGGTTCCACTGATGATTATTCCAAATTCCATGTGGAGAACAAAAAAATACCCCATCATTGTTTCAAGCTTCAGTGTCAGTGCAGTCGGAGAGGTGCCGTGGTTGGGTTTGAAATTTTGGATGAAGTTCCCCTGCTTTAAAAATATTTTGCACCTGGCTTTTGGCATGACAATCGCTGATCACCATCATGCGTGGTTTCGGTTGAACGATGACGACATTTCTTCTACTGGTCACGGCTACTAGGTGGTTATTTTTGTTTTTTTTTTTTTTTAATATAATCGTTTTTTTCATCTTCCTTTCTCAAAGACATCAAAAGGAAGTTGACCTCCTACGAGGATCGTGTTTTGTTGTGTGTTTGTTTGATTTCGTTGACCGATTATAGTGATGATCGTTTAGGTTGATTGTATGTTTGAATTTTTATTTTTTTATTAAGAGTAGTCCTTTCACTTAGGTATTTTTGTTTAATTTGTTTGGTTGTTATTATGTCCAGTGGTTTTTATCAAAGCATTTTAAATTCCGTCCGCTTTTCATTGAAATTTGGTAGCTTCTCTAAGTTGATTGTTGTTACTTGACGTTTTACGTCAAAGATGACATTTATTTCATAAAACCAATTTTCAATTGAAAATAGGCTTTTATAGACTTAAACACATACAAATACATATATTTTTAAAAATAGATTGTTTGTTTGTTTAAATTTATTTAATTTTTGTTTTCAGTTGGGTGAAGTAGATTTTTGGGCTAATAGCATAAACTAAAAAGTAAGTTTTTTTTGTTCTCAGATTTAAAAAAAAATTATTAAAAAAAATAAATAAATATTATATTATCTCTGAGTATGATTGATGGGCTCAAAGCTTTCAAAAATATTTTATCACTAAGGAATTTTCTATATCTTTTCATAAATGCCGAGGTCTTTGTTCTTTGTTTATTTCTCGAACAAACCAATGACGTCAAGTGGTTTACATTTGTGAGCCACTTATCTAGTTTTTATAGATTTATGGTCGTAAAAAGGCGCCACATGACTCCACATATACACCATTTATAAACTGACACCTAGTTGCTACTTGCTCTTGTGAGCACACAACATATCATATCGTCGGATTAAATTTAAAATATTTCAAGAAACAACATTTAAAAAAAAAATCGACGATCCAATTTCAAAATATTAATTTTTTACATATGTATGTATTCTTAATAATTCCCGAGAAAACATAAAAAAAAACTTCTACCACTTACCACTACCACAGTGTTGATATTATAAACGGTCAGCAATAGAGAGGTGAGCTCGCCGATTCTCTTTAATATTTACCACAGAACTTAGAGATCTCTTGGGAACATATCCTCATGATCCAAAAGCTGAAGTCGTCAGAATTCTCTTTCAGCGTGACTCGATTAGATTCAGAAGTTCTTAAATGATTGGAAGTTGAAAATTGTCTTCGGGGAAAGGTGAAACAACTACCGTATTTATAACCCCTTTGTCTAGGGCTTCTAGGGATATGAGAAATAACTGACTTAAGCTAGTGATCTCTTGCCTCTGGGTCACATGGATATCCTTCATATCTGGCTATATCAATTTCTATATTTCATGCTGTTTTGGCCAGATAGATGAGAGTTTTTGCCCTAAAAATCCGGTTATTTTATAGCAGCGGTAATGTTACCATTGTGCAATTTGTTGTACAATTTGGTTTCAATTTTGGTCTGTCCAACTTAAGTTGTGTAATGTGAACGCTCTGTCAATAAATCTGATGGCTGTGGTATAGTTTTCAAATATTTTTGATATTTTAGTGTTTGGGACAAAGGCATTGTCGAAACATCTGCCTACTGCAGATCTATAGACGGACAACAGAATTTTCCCACTAACTACATTATGTTTCTGATCATCGTAATGATTTTCAATTTCAATTCTTTTTATATGCAGAACTTTTGAGCAATTTGAACTCTAACACCCCAAGTTGTTCAATGTGAACACCTTCATCGAAAGTTCATTGCACTAACCGCCATTCATAAATACGTATTACTCCCTAATTTAGACTTCAAAAAAGAATTAATTTAAATGTTTATTTTTATCATTCATTAATTTGTATAATGTTGAGAGAAAATCTGAAGTTCTTTAACACTTCACCGACAAGACAAGACAATAACAATAAAACGTTGTGAAAGTTTCCCAAAAGACTTTTCGGTGTTAACCCAAAAAATCAACAATAAAAGGGCTTAAACTGTCAGTATTGTCAAGCAAGTTATAATCCTCCTGATTACGACACGAACACATTTCATATGTCATAGCTTTCTTTCTATCTATTTTTTTTTTGTCTTCATGAGAAAACTAAAAAAACGAATACATTTTTTAAACAAAAAACCGAAAAATGTCATCCATTAAAAAATGCACAAGAATTTTATTGAATATATATGCATTTCTATCGAAATTAATTTATTTATGCCACAACGCGATGACAGCTACAACACTGCAGAGATTTTTTTCATGTCAATTCAAATGAGGGACGCAAATTAATGAGAATTTATTTAAAAGTTAAAATTAAATTGGGAAAAGAGAGAAAGCATTCAGCGAAATTACATTGAACTTGTTTAAATTTAGTAATATTTTAAAATGTAAGTAGTAAATAAATTTTCAAATCAAAACCTTTTTTGAACTTTGAAAGTGACATAAACCAACCCAATGATAATTAAGGAGGAATTCGAGAGGTCAGGTTGTGTTCACCTGTTTGATGAGGTTTTTGGAATGACATGTTTCAATTAGTATAACAATATTTGAAATTTACTTGATAAATGGCTTACAAATGCGCCGGGCTTGATTCAATAATAAAAGTGACAGTTCTCATTTCCTCGATCTGTTTATACACAAGATTTGCATTTAGATTTAGAGGCATTCAAACATGCTTTTTAATTCGAGGGAGACATGGAAGTCGGTCGATTAATTATGAATATCCAACGCTGCCTTAAAAGTTAACATTTCGTCTTTTTTTGTGCATCTTATTCAAACGTCAAAATCTACGACACAATAGTCAGTTAGGCAACTCTCAAAAACCTACTTCATCGATGGAAAGATAATTTGCTATTTTTATTTTTGGGTCAGCGCCGTCTAAACGTCGTTTTCAGCGTAGTGATTTTCTTTTTAACGCCGCAAGCCTATTCTCATACTGTGCTGCCATCTTCATTACAATGAATACTTTAAATGTCTGTATGGACTCAACAACAACTGTTATTTAATTCCGCTTTAACTGACAAGGTAAAATTTCTTTTTTAAAATTTCAGTTTCTGCCATTCCGTTGTACTTTTTCTTACATTATTGAACAAATAAATATGTATCGCATTCAGTCAACCTATTGTGAATCATAAAATGTCTTCGAGTCTCGTGATCTTCAGTCACTGTCACGCTCACACTAAACGAGTAACGACTCTCCATCGAATATGTTAATTGCGCAGTTTGATGGGCATTAATGTGTGTAGACCCACTATGCGATGCGATGATCGCGACTTTATGTACTTTATGTGAACGAGAGTTAATTTCACTTGGCTGTCACGTAAAATTTACTTAACAGGTATCTGCGACAATATGTACATTGGTACTGTTTTCTGTTTATCTATGAAATGGCAAATAAGAATGCTCTTGCTATCACTGATTGACTGATTGATTGATGATGGATGCATGGCATTCCTTTGATTTCTCTGACGTTATTGCATTTCCTGTTGAACGAAATGAAGAAATGTACAGTTATGGTTACGGAGAAGCCATATGCCATCATAAAGCTGTATGTATATAAATGTCAGTGATTAATAGGAGGCACAAAAAAAGCAAACTAGCACTTAATTGCTTTCCAATCTCCATTTGAACGCCCACTCGTTAGCTGATTGTGCTTAGACAATGCATCTGTAAGTCTGAATTACCGATGCAGTATTTTCTTTGACGTATCGTATACCCACACAAACGTTACGTAGGCAGTAAGCTGTGCATTGTTACTTGACAGTTGTATATTGAATGTTGCGAAACATTTGGCCTATACGCCCCAGAAAAAAAGGAGGTTTGTATGTTGAATTTGTAAATTAAGTTTGAGGTTGTGAAAATATTTATTTTCTTTAAAATGCAATTGATCAATCACACTGATCCATATTGCGATATAGCTGAGTAAGTCATTTGACAGAAAGTGTTAAATAGACAAACTAGGCCCTCGGTTGGTAAACGTGATGGCGTGAAACGTCAGTTTTCAATTGCAAGACGTTTGTAATTCCAATTAACGGGTATGCTAGAAGAAAGCGGCACTGTTGTCCGTAAAACTTTCTGTTAATTTGGCTTCAATATGGGTATTTGTGCAATAGTTGATGGGAAAATTTAAAAAATAGTAACAAACCAATTTCATTATCGATGATTTTATGATCGCCTTATTTTAAGTTTGACCTACATACATTGTCCTGACAAAATGTTTGGCTACCGAGTCTTCTCCTTTAACCGACAATTGTGATGATCCGACTAGTACCATAACTCTCCCACTTCTCTCTTCTCTGATTTGTCCTCGGGCTCAACCTTTGGGCTTCGTATTGTTGACCTCAGAAAACGTCGACAGATCTTTAGGTTTTGGATGTTTCATGTCAGAGGCAAACTTTTGTGCGCATGAAAATTGAAGCATTGGAAAGCTCTTTCTGTATACCAAATGCAAAGGTTAGTCCGAACATAGGCCCCACGAGCGTTTTTGTAAAAGGAAAGAGATATCAGATATGTAATTGTTACTTGTGAATAACGAATATGCATATATACTACCTATTTTTTGACATTTGGATCAGTGTCAGTAATGGGTTTGAGTTTTTGTTTTTTTTTTTGTATTTGCCCTAATTTGTGAAATATATAAATAAAATGTTAAGTAATGTAATAGTTAAAGAATCAAATACAAACAATTAATGTAATAAATTTCAGTTAAATCACTAATTCAACAGTAAACTTTTCCCATCTCTTTTTGGATGTACCTTCATTTTTGCTACGAGCTTTTCCATCTGCTTTTTATTGCTGACAACTTTGTCCCCGTAGTTAAAATAATAATTATTATGGAAATAAATGTAAATTATTAAAATATAGTACATTTTTGTAAAGAGAATTGCACATTGCACTCGATACATACAGTCGAAGAGAAAAATGTAAACGACAAAGATCGATTGTCTATACGAAAAATTTCGTTCACAATGGAGATTCATAATACCAAAACAGATTTTCGACTATCGATAAGATTCGTTTATCGAAAAGGAAACGACACTCGCAATAAGGGCCTTTGTTTCCACAAAAACTCTAGAAGCCTTGGCGTGCGAAACTGAATGGTGTCGGCCAGCAATCGGGATGTATGGAAGAACTTGTTGGATGAGGCCTGGACCGGATCCTTGTTCATGATGATGGTTTGAAGCGCAGTGAGAGATCTCTGGATATTTAAATACACCTGGGACAAGATAACCACCGCATGGCACTTAAAATAGAATCAAGAGTAAAACTAATGTTCACAAAAAAGTGGTTCTACGGAACGAGTTTAGAGCAGCTCATCAACTAGTGCAGCGAGGTGTAAGATGAGATAGGAGGTTCAGATATGATAAGGAAGAAGCTGCAGGAACAAGGAACACTCCAGAGCAGTACAAAATCATGAAGAATATCGTTGGCAACAAAAGTAGCACCAACCTCCATGTGCTTCGTGCAAATGGTATTCTGCTGGTGTAGAAGACCAACTCCGAAGATGGAAGGAACAATTTTGTAAAGTAATTACTGATGGCCAGAATTGAAATCCAAGCCACCAGCTTGTGGAAATATATACTTTATTTAGGGGAATCGACCTGGATTCGGGAGATCTGTTGGTATACGAGGCATATCTGAAAAAAATGTGCCATAATTAAAGAGTCTAATAACAACGCAAAGTGCTTCATGCTGCACAATGGACATCTGTCTGATATATTTGAAATGCGCCAGGGAGTTATGCAAGGACATATTTTGTCACCAATTTCGCTCTTACTGACGATTGACGACGTAATAACGGTCCACAAGAAGAACTTTGAAGAACTTTTCTGTTCAAATTAATAGTCAGCATACGAATTCAAACTTTTTTGCAGTAATGCGGTATCCATTTCCTTCAAAAAATCCACCCATAAATGAGGTGCATATTGCAGAGGTAGGATCTTCACTTGGATTAGCTCCATCCTCAGGAAAGCAACTGATTAACTCCTGGTCCATTAAGTAATCAAGAGCATAGACTCAAGGCGTTTCCGTGGTACACAGTTGTTTTTTTTATTGGAAACTGCAGGGTTTTATTTTTTTATGATTTGTCATCATGCACATTTAAATTGGGAAAAGTTTACTTTCTCTGAACTTATAGGCAGGGGCAGGGCATTTGATAAGTTTCGATATGAGGATCGTGGTTCTCTAGACCCGATGTCTCCAATTTATTTTTTTTTTAAACTTTGAGAGTTTCTTGTCCTGCTCAATCGCTTTTCCTTTTTTGGAGTTTTTCACTGCAGTGATGACTTTTTCAACTGTTGAGTCGGGGACTTCTTTGTTGTTAGAGGCAGGTATTGGAAAGTAGTCTGGGAAACTGTTAATTCAAAAGTTTCTCATGATAACGGCGTCACCTGTAAAGAATATTATCTTCATCCACTTAAAAATGGCCTTGAGCATTGCTAATGATTTTTTTGGCAAATGATTTTGTTGGGCATTTCTTTGCGCAGCAATTTCTAAAATAGTTGCGCCTTTGACCTTTGTTCATATCGGCATTTCGCAGTTCCTGTGTAGCCTGGTTTGTATCAGTCGCTAGTGCAGATATTGCTTCCAGCTTGAAACTAAAATTCATGATTTAAGGATATCGAGTGAGGGAATGTTCGCTCTCTAGTGAGTTGGTAACCAAGAACAGAATTAAGAAATACAGGACTTTCTGAGCTGTTCTGATCAAAAGAACTCATTGAACCAATCAAATCGATATTTTTATTTTTGTTTTTTTAGACGTCGAGTTCTTGTAAAAATTGTCTTTAAAAAGAGGGCCTTTTAGTCATCAAATAAATAATTTTTTTTCTTTTAAAACCAGTCCCCAACAAATTGTTCATAAATTCAGCTCTTAATTGGTGCATTTGCATATGAATAACCAAGTTAGCACGTCATTAAGAATTCAGTATGGCAAAGGTGTCTTAAAGAATACGAACTAGGTCTATTTTAATATCTACCACATAACCATATGTTTACATATATACATATACATTAATTTATAATTATCTACATTTATGGGTAGTTTATGAACTTCCCATTTTTAATTCTCAATAAATTAATATGCGTAAAATAAAATCGTTTTCAAAAAAAAATAATAATAATAATAATTTTCTATGAAGGAATGTTTTACAGCGTCTTGGTCATAACCAGAAAATAAACAATCCGAGTATGCAAATGAGATGCAAACGGAGAGGTTTGTTGAGATTTTTGTTAAAATAAAAGCCTAACCTCACCTTCTGCCGTCAGAATATATTTTGAAATTCGTTTTTATCGCTTACGAAACGTATAGGTAGATAATGTCGCTAATTTATTTCGCCTTGAGCTTAAGACGCCAGGTATACATGTGTCACCTACCTATTCGACACATTTATAAGCCATTGTGTGATTTTCAGCTTATGACTATAAAAATTGGAATATCAACAGTACTGGATCACGACTGATGTGTGATCATTTGTCCCAGGCGAAGTCGGTGCATTGTCAGGTTACACATCCCCGTGTCATGTAAATGACTGACAATTCTTCGCCTGGCACAGAGTTTGCAATAAACAAAAAAAAATAATAATAATTGAAAACAATAAGAAGACTTCAGGGGACAGATCGTGCCTTGTTTTTTTGTTAAGTGTCGAAAAGTTGTCAGCACCTAAGCTGTACGTTTTTGAAGCGAGACAAAGGTTTTGTATAAAGATACCTACCTACATGCGGGTTTTGTGGAATTTTGTTTTATAGTCTCGTCCTCAGGTAACTTGGCTCACCAATTTGAATCAGACAGACAGACGATCATAGAAGTCGTCGTTGTTGTCAAGGCAGACAGTCTTGGTTCCCATTGTTTTGTCGATACGGAGTACAAAATCGAGTCAAAATCTGCAAAAGACAATGGTCGATGTTGTTTTTGCATGCAAGTGCATACTGCATATACAATGCATTGTTGTTGAACAGAAATGCACGACACTACTGCAATTAGGAACAAAACTGTGGAACAAACTGTGGCGAGAATTAAGTCGGGGGCGTCGTCGTCGTCTGGCATTTTAATTTGAAACTTTGTTTAGTTGATTTATTGTGATCTTGCAACGTTGGTCTTAAATGCCTATAAATAAGGACAAGTTCGTTTTGAAGAGTAATTGTTTGTTTTTTTTTTTTTTAACGAAATAAATTCTCATTATTTGCTAAATGAATTAGAAGAGGAAGCTTATAATGCGATATCAATGTTTCCAGAAATTGGATTTTTGTAATGTTTTCTATTGTCTGTAGCAAAAATAAATTCTGATTAATTTAGTGTTAAGAATAAGATTTAACTAGAAAACTTAAATTTCATACAAATAAGAGATATGCGACACTTTAGCAAAAAACTTGCAAAAACAGCGTCTAATATCTTCGACTGATTCGATGAGCAGGTCAATTTTTTACCCAAAATATCATTAATCTCTTTGAACAGTTTGTTCCATTGAAATCGTTTAGCCTTCCAAATAAAAATTGCTTCAATATTTTTGATCCAATATCTCTTTTAACGGAGGATAGTGCGTATAAGACATAGAAACGTTTTTTTTTTAATGTAACACACTGCGCGGGCATTAGGAAGATAGGGAGGATACCGTACAGGATAATTGCCTTTCACCCTCACTACTATGAATTTTAATAAGCTATCTCCATTTAAAAGCTCTCATATGGTTGCGTTGCCGTAGTAAGCATTATAAATTATATGCTCACCAAGAAGCTCTAAGAAATCTACAATTCTAAAAGCTCCATAGCAAAAATTAAAAAGAAAGAGGTATTATAATTTCCATCAATAACGAATGGTAACTCTGAATCAGTGTTTTTTTTTACGTGATAAGGTCTTATATATCGATGACAGGCTACAAATACGAAATAACATGACTCATGCTGATAATGCTGATAAGAAAAGTAACGCATGCTGCGAAACATGAAAAAGGAGAGGCTTAAATTCCCAAAATAATTCCACTCAAATTCAAAAAGAAATACAAAATAGGCGGAGTTTTGTTAAAGTAGAAAGTAGATGTAATAATGGGGTGAGTATGTGCGGATTTAACGAGGTGGTTTGTGGGTCATTTTTTTCAACCAAAATCGATCGCAAGCGTATTATGAGGCGAACATGAAAAAGAACAGGAGCAAATTCCCAAAATAATTCAAAAAGTACAAGAGAAAAAGATATATTGGGGTGTGTGTGTGTGTGGATTTAACGAAAGGATTTGTGGGTGTTAGTTAACGGGCTGTATGTTGGTGTTGCTGCCATCAATGTTTTCTAATGACGTTATCACGTAAAATTATCGTCCGAAAACCGACTTTTCAGGCAACCAACTCTTTTTTTAAATAAACGCGATAAGCGATAATTGTCATGGTGAAATGTACATGGGTTTATAGAATATTACAAAAAAAAAAAAACAATTTAAATGTAACTCAGGGGTTCTGTTTTTTATTTCACTAGCAATTTCTTAAGTTGAGTGCGATGCAAACACCAGCAGGTACCAGTGTGTTTGAAAGCTCTCTTCCATAAGGCTTGTACTGAAAAATATAAATTGGACAGGGTATAGAATAATGCTAAGATTGGGGTCAAAATTCTGCAGGGGTCAAAATTCTGCTCGCTGAAATACTGCTTTTCAAATTTTCTTAATTCTGAAAAGATAAATTGTCTGTTGATAGATATGTGTATGTTTTATTTTGAAAAGTTAAAAAAAGTTACATATATAAATTGTATATGTAAATTGTGCATACAAAACTGAATCAAGTTTATTTTTTAAATAAGCAGATTTTTTTTCTTTTTTAACAGGCAGAATTTTGTGAAACGGAATTATAAAAAGCAGAAAAATTGAAAAAAGCAGTTTTGAAAAACATAATTCTCTCTTTTAAAAGCAGAAGTTTGAAAAGCAGTATTTTGAAGCCAAAATTTCGACCCGCTCCCATAATGCTCTTAGGTTGTCGAAAATAAAACTTTTTATTTGAAAGCGTACCAGAGCTGTGTCAATTGCTATTGATTCGGCTTTCTTTATCCGTTCACTGTAAAAAATTGATGATTCAATCAAACAAAAGCAAACAATTCAATCTCAAATCGGTTTCGAAATGAATGGCAGTAAACAACCAAAAAACGGGGATGGGCGGGAATTTACAGCTCTACCTCTTACTTGTTCGGCGAAATGTCCTAACTCTTAATCCACCATTGCGGCAAGGACATGGGGGTATGCTTTAGGGATGGGAAAAACCGGCCGGTTAAAACCGAAACCGTTTTTTTTTTGTTTCGGTTACCCTGTTTCTGTAGGTTTTTTCTTCATCCCGGTTAAACAGTGAAAAAACCGTTATCTTTAAAACTTAATTTTTTTCTCGTTAGGAGTTCTGTAGCTTCAGACAGAAGGATTAGTTTCGTTCTTAGCGTAACATGTTTCAAAAGAGAAGAGTTATAAGAAAGTATAGAAAAAATAGTTTTTCTTACAAAAAAAAACGTTTTTTTAAACTGGTTCTTTGGGACGGTTAAAACTGATAGGCTAAACCAAAGGATAAAAATACCGAAACCCGTTTTCGCCATTTTTAGTATCTCTAACAAGTAGTATCCTTAACAAGACGGTCAATTGTACCGCCAAACGGACAAGAAAGAGTCTGTCGGATTAGCGATTTTGTACATTTTATGTAATTTGTCATTTATTAATGGCTAAATTTTCCATTGACTCGATGAGATAGGTTTTCCTACGCATACCCAACATCAGTACCCTATATCAATACAATAAAAATCGCTAAAAACTCATCTTCATGAACAAATTATTTATAGGTATATTTATATTTAAATTTATCTGAATTAATTTTATGAACATTAATCAATTTATTGATTGATTTCTTCGTCAAATTACATAAGATTCTTGACATTTCACTCACAACTTCATCAATTCAATAAATCACATCTTAGGTTACCTACTTCGAAAGACACTATAAATTTTCATTTAACCATCTGTCACCAGTTCGTTTGCTTTACACTATGTACTTCTTAACATTATTCAGCTATAAAAGCATACATATCACTGTAACTCTGCAACTGATGAAAAATGATATGACCTCAATAAAAGTCTTGTTCCTATATCACGACAGCTGACTGAACAAAATATCATACATCTTACATCAGCTAAAAAAAAAGAAACAGAAACTGAAAGCCTACATTAGTCACATTAAAAAAAAGATAATGTATATTATTGCCTTCTGGCAATTCAATATATTATTTGTTGGTTCCATCTCTTAAACAAGTTCAAGGGTCTTAAATTAGGTGGAACGCTGATCGAACGTACGTGCTCACCATATCGTTCAATAAAATTAATATGGGTGAACCATGTGAGGCGCTTCACGTTTGCTCATTTTTTATAATGCATTATAAGATGTACATAGACGGATATTCATGAAGCACCATGGAATGGATGGCTGAAGCTTGAATCACTATTACGAAAAAGAAGAAATCTTGTAAAATTGTATCTAGTTTAGATAAATATGGCAAATGACGTTTATGATTAATGAGTTATGAGGTGAGGTATGAGTTATGGCTAATGGCTCATAATTGAACTGAAAGCAAATCAGAACCCTCAATTAGAGTAGACTCTTCTTAAATCATTTAATAAAGCTTGTTGCCTTTGATCTTAAATTTTTTTAAAGCATTTTCTTTTTTTACTTACAGAACAAATATGAGTCGCCAGTTATGGCTGGTAGTACTCGTTGTGGCGATATGCGCCACAACTCTAGGAACGACCACCGAAGAACCTACGCAACAAAGCTCATTACATCAGGAGGGTAATAATCGCATTGAAGTGTCATCCGAACTTCCAAAGGCCAAAAAACTTTCCACACTTAAAATTAAAAAGTCAATCAATGCCACCACAACCAATCGGCCTAAACAAGATAAAGACGGGTTAGGTAAAAATATTCCACTTGCATCAGATCCCAGGTAAAGCTAATAATATTGTTTAAAAATGATATCTTATAACTTTTTTTTTGTTTATTATTCAATCCTTTATTTTTAAATTAAATTTTAACTTCCGGTTTTGTTTTTTTTTTTAAGATATAATAAGATGTTACCGGAATCTGTTGACCATTCGAACGATGTTCTATCGAATACAACAGAGAAGGAAGATGATGATTACTACTATGACTATGATGATTACAATTACGATGAAGGTTCAGAAAACAAAACAACAACACCAAGTATTGCTACGGAAGAAGAAATTGTTAAGAAATCAACAACAACATCAACAACTACAACAACAACCAGTACTGCAGCGCCAGTTGTTAAAAAACATGAAAATTTGCCAAAATTGAAGCCTATCAGACGAGAAGACAAGGTAGGTCTTTGGAAATAAATTTTGGTTTATGAACTAAGATCTTTGACATAAATTATACTCTGTCTAAAAAAAATAAATCGCACGACTGGATCGCACGTACTTGCTCATATGTGCGGCCACATCGTCGAATAAAATTTAAAAAAGTAACAAAATAACACTATCTGAACTTAAAAAATGGGCACGACTGGGTCGCACGTACTTGCTCTTATGTGCCTAATTACATTGGAAAGCAAGATCTTTGGCAGAAACAAGTAACATTTGCGTTGAAAATAAAACAGTTTGAACTTATAAAAAGTATTAAAAACCACAATACTTAACGGTTTTTAATAAAAATGAAGTATGCCATCAACACGTCTGAAATAACAAGTAATTTATGAAAAATGTATCCGAAAATTGTAGGACCGGTTTTGATAAAATCCTGTTTTTTATTTTTAGTTTTTTGAAAAACAAAATCATTTATTTAATTTTGGTATGCACAATTAATTTAAATTATTTATTTATTTTAAATTAAATAAAAATTTAAAACAATTTTTTTTGATTAGTTTTCTAAATATTGATTTTTCAAAAAAAAAATTCAAAAATTAATTTTAATTATAAAAAAAGTTATTCAAAATTTTGATATGTAGAATTAATTCGGCTACCTAGAACTTCTTAAATATAAAATTTGACAGAAATCCAAAAAGCCGTTACCGAGAAAGCCAAAAATTAAAAATACCGTTATATGAAAGGTCCCGTTAATAGACTTTTCCCGTATATGTGGTTCAAATCAAATGATAGCCAATACCAACAAAAAAATTCTCTAAAATTTCCATCAAAATCGTTGGAGCCGTTTTCGAGAAAAATAAGATTTTCCGAAACAGTCATATGGCAGGTACCGTTATTTTTAGGGCTAAAAATAAAATTTCAATTTCCCCTCTGGGGAATGCCAAAAGAATCACGCATAACACGGATTTTTATAAAATCTTGTTTTTTTATTTTTAGTTTTTTGAAAAAAAAATTTTTTTTTTTAAATATTGGTATGCAGTTTTTTAGAGTTTATTAATTAATATACATGTTATAAAATTTAAAATAATTTTTTTTAATAGTTTTAAATTAATTTTAATTACAAAAAGTTTTGATATGTAGAATTAATAGATCTAGATCTTCTCAAATATAAATTTTGACTGAAATGCAGAGTCGTTACCAAGAAAGTCAAAAATAAAAAAAAACCTTTTATGAAAGGTACCGTTAATAGACTTTTCCGTAAACTTGGTTCTGATCAAATGATAAAAAATTCTCAAAAATGTTCATCAAAATCGTTGCAGCCGTTTTCGAGAAAAATAAGCTTTTCCTAATAGGTCATATAGCAGGTACCGTTAATTTTGGCCCTAAAAAATAAAATTCAATTTCCCCTCTGGGGAATGCAAAAATTTGAAGATTGCTTCAGCCGTTTAGGCTGCAGCTCGTTATACATACTGACAGACAGACAAACAGACATTTTTTCCACTAAATTGTTTAGGTCTCTATGATCGTAATGTCATGTTTGATTGTTATCTCAATTTTTTTTTATATTCACGAATCCTAAACTTGCCTTATAGTCCCTATAAACGCAAGTAAAATATGGTCAGTAGAGGAAGCCACGACGTTTGCATCTCAATTTGGTTGCAGCACATTGCATAAGCCTATTTTATTAAAAAAAATTCTTAACACGATGCCGTAGTATGCACAATAAATCGTTCGAAGTTTAGTTGAATCAGTGTCAGCTTTGCCACCAGTTTGGTAAAATTGCTTCGAAAGGATGGTTTTTCTCTGTACTTAAATAACTCTTCGATGTTAGACATTTTTATTTGCACTTAGAACTTCATAATTATTCACTTTATTTTGACAGCACAGTTCGAATAACGATTATTTTCTGAAAGCCAATCCCGGTACATATTAAAAAATCAAAACAAAGTGTTTTTTCAAAAACCAAACAACTCAAAACCACGGTCACACTTAAAATTTTTTTTATACTAAAGGTGTCGTAAGGTATGGTAAGGTAAGGTGTCGTCACACAATGAAAGGAAATTATTTTCAGAAAGCGTTTCGAAAACTTTTATTTTAAAATTTTCTGGAAACGCTTTCTGAAAGTATTCTGTGTAAATTAGAAACAAAAACCGTTGCCCGTCCGCAAAATAACCGTGCTATTTTGCATTGTTGTAGACGAGGCATGTTGCATCAAACCGCATTATGAAGCCAAAAAATTAATAGTTAGAAAAAATAAGGATTCACATCTCTCGAGCACCGTGTCTTTCATTGTTTTATCGCTATTTATACAAACAGTCTTCAAGAGAAATATCCAGTTGGATTTCTCCCCTTAAAGAATTTCAACATAATACTCTACTCGCATCAGTTTTCCATTGATCCCAACTTCTGTTACCGTTAAGTTCAGAGATTATTTCTTTAGTTGCTCCTAGTCCATTTGAGGTTGCGGTGAAAGCACTTAAAAGCGTTTGACAATATTTTTAATGCGAATATTGTTGAGCGCACTCACAATCTCCGTCCCGAATTTTTCATTTGGACCTTTTGTTTTGTTTATTTTTTCACTCGAGAGCTCGTCCTAAAGACGACTCAATACAGATGCCAGGTCATTGTCACCTCACATTTAGGCAAGGCATAGGACGCAATTAGAGTGAAAAACATACGTTCGCTTTCGAGAAAGCAAATAACTTTCACAAACAATTTCTGAAATTGAAAAGCTTTTTCAGAAAAAGATTTCCTTTCCGTAAAACGCTTTCATGAAAAAGTCACACTGAAAGTAGTTTTTGTAAGTGTTTTCCGGAAATCAAATCGCTTTCAGAAAACGTTTTCACGTCACACAATGAAAGTTTGGCTTTCAGAAAACTTTTTGCTTTCTGAAAGTACTTTCTTTTCATAGTGTGACGACACCTTAAGAGCTTTAAAAAAGTTTCAATTCTGTAAGTTGACGCACAAAATTTAAAGAAAAAGAGTTAGTTGGTCTGGAAAATACAACGGTAGCCCTAACAGCCAATCAGTCTATAGTTTATTCATAAAAAATTGTCAGTACAGGGAAGATCGGGATCTCATTCGTGCTCTTTGAGCTTTCATAAGCTCTAATTAAAGCTCTAACAGAGTTGTCGTAGTACACATATTGAATTCAAAATTTAATTAATTTCGCATGTACCTACATATAAGAAGACATTTCTATTAACTCTCATATATTTTTTTCATATTTCAGGTTCCAATGAAACTCAATACTGAACAATCCCTCGAAGATGCAGACAACGATGACGAAGACGAAAACGACGATGATATGGATGAAGACGATGATAAGGAGTACGATGACGATGACGATATCGCCGATGAGGAAGAACTTCCCTTTAATAGTGAAAATGTCCCCTGCCCAAGGGATTGTGTATGCGCCAGAAACATTAACAGCTACTTGTTTGCCACATGTAGCAGGTAAGAGAATTTAAGATTTCAACTTGTTAAAGAAAAGTTCTTCAATTTTATTACTTCATAGACTTGATTTGGACAAGCAAAAGTTCGGCCCAGGCATAACTGATTTGATTGTAGCTGATGTTGGTCCCAAATATCCAATTCTTCTTGGACCAGAATTCTTTGTCAAGATCGGTCTGAAATATATCTCTTCCATTAAGATCTCCAACTGCACCATTGAATATATGCACGAGAATGCCTTCCACGGATTAGACGATTTGTATGCAGTCAACTTGACCAACGTTGGCCTGACCATCATAAATCCAAACACCTTTGTGGAAAATAAGAGACTTCGTATGCTGACTATTTCTGGAAATGATCTGAGTGTCATGTCCAATGTCCATTACCTGTTGAAAGTAAGTGAAGATGAAAAAATTGTATTTTTTTACCAAAATTTTCTTACAGTCCGGAAGCGTCGAGGAGCTGGATATTTCTCGTAACAACCTCATGGAACTGAAGCCATTGGCATTCAGTCAACTCTCTAACATTGTCTACATCAACTTGGCCCGTAATGAATTGAAGGAGCTGCCCGAACGCATTTTCGACACAGTCGAGACAATCGAAGAAATCGATCTTTCATACAACGCCCTGAAGGTGCTGCCCAAGAACGTCTTCAACCGCACAGCCCTTGCCATTCTAAATTTGAAATACAACGAAATCACTGGAGATTTGAACTTTGGCGCCAGTGAGCTTCAGCAATTGGATTTGAGTTTCTGTTCGATCAAACAAATTCACCACGGAATGTTTGATCAAATGACCCTATTGACCAATCTCAATCTTAAGGGCAATGGAATCACTAAAATCCAACCTGACTCCTTCCTTTCGCTTAAGAATCTTCGTCACATTGATTTGTCTGTCAACGAATTGGACCAAGTGTCTTCGCTGTTGTTCTACAAGAACTCCGAACTGGATGTAATTCGTTTGAATGATAACCCTAAACTCAGCCAACTGCCAACTGATGGATTCCAGAGTCACAACAAATTCTTTGCTGTTTATTTGCTGGATGTATCTAATTGCGCCATTGGAGCTTTGGGACACAAGACCTTCACGACGATGCCAAATTTGGTTACATTGAAACTCGCATGGAACAACATCAACAACCTTGGCCGAGATAACTTTGCTTCTCTCAACAAACTCACCGAACTGGATCTGAGCAACAATCTGATCGACAAATTGGATGATTTGATCTTCATGAACAACAACGATATGACCAAGTTGAATTTGGCCGGAAATCCAATTAGGAAACTACCAACTCGTCTCTTTATGCCACTGACCAAGCTTAGAGAGCTCGATGTGAGTGAATGTGATTTGCACACGCTGCTCAATGACAACAGCAACGGAATGAGTCGCCAGTATAAATTCTTCGAAACTCTGCGTTCATTCAATGCTTCCGCAAATCAAATTAAAAAGATTTCCACGGAAGATATTAAGCCTTTCAAGAATCTACGTACCCTGGACCTCAGTCACAATCCCCTAAAATGCAACGAAGAACTTAAGGGAATGATTGTGTATGCCACCATGAAGAATATTCTTCCTGTCAAGGTCCCAACCATAGCCAATCTCGATGCAACTACTTTCACAGAAAACGTCCGACCTGTGCCCGGATGGGATGAACTGGCTCATGAAGTCTGCAAACACAACAGCGATGCATTCAAGCCAAAGGAACAAACAATGGAAGAAATCAAAAAGGACATCCTTAAGGGTGATGATGCCGATATGAAGAAATTGTTCTACAGGCAGGAGCAGAGGGAAGAACAACAATTGCTCGAAAAAGAGAAGAAGGACGAAGAAGAGGAGAAGAAATTGAAGGAGATCATCAAAATGCAACAAGAAAAGAAATTGGAAGAAGAGAAGAAACTTGAGGAAGATCTGGCTGAAGATACTAGCGCAGATGAAGATGCTGAGGACAATGCAGAAGAAGACAACGATGAGGAAGATGCATACGACGAGGATGACGAAGAAGACAAGGAAGATGAGAGTGAGACGACAAAGCCATCTATTCATGAAGTCGGTTTCAATGCCAAGGAAGTTGATCTTTCAAAGGAAACCAAGGATAAGTTCTTGTTAAGTAAGTTTTTAGATCTTTTTCTTTTGAATTGTGAGCCATGATTCATGTTTTCTTTCTACTTTTCCAGACAAACTTCTTCTTGATGGAGAAAATGACGAAGACGACGATGATAACGAGGACGATGACTCTGAGGAAATAATCATTGAACGTGGTCGAATCTACTACAACGGCTACACATACTTCATCCCAGCTCTCATCATAGTGACCTGCGTGATAGTTCTTCTGTTGGCTATCGGCAAAGTTGTTTCGCTCATGATGAGGAAACGCGGTGAACGCTATCGCATGGCCTTACTTGCATCAAAGAATTCCATTGTTTACCAGAAACTTTCCGAGGATATTATCAAATCAAATCCTTGCAAACAGCCTAAAGTGCATAAATATTCCCCAATCAATCAAGTCTAAGCTTAAGATTAAAAAAAAAAAAAAAAAAATGCTAAAGAAGAGCGAAGATGTTCTAAGCGCACCAAGAAATGGATTTACAATAAATTTTACATAATTATCTGTCATAAGCTGAATGACAGAAGGATTATTTGTTTTGTATTTTTTTTTTAAACATATGTCAATCTTTAAAGTTTTTTTTTTTAATAAAAACAAACAAAGCTGGAGAGATTTATTGGTTTAGATTTCATTGTACTTAATTGTCTAACAAAAAATAAATTTAAATTTTTTTTTTCAAATTACTAAAACAAAAAATTAAAAAAAAACAAAAACATTCCCAAAAAACTACAAGAAAGTATCAGATTATTATTTTAATCACCTAACAACAACAATCATTGTCGTATGTTGAAAATTATAATTTTTAATTAGTTTTAAGATAAAACATAAACTATATATTTTTATATAAAATAGAATTAATAATAAATCAAACAAAAAATATTGATTGATGCCTTCGTAGAATGGAAACAAGAAAAACAATGTAATTTGTGAGCAATAAGAGCTTAGAGGAAAACATATCGGTTAGTCGGATAACCCTGTGGGCGTTTTGTAATTTAAATTTTTCAGTTTTTTTTATATACTTTTTATTCTATTCAAGTTAGTTAAGTGCCATGGCCCTTAAGCATAGCGTAAACAGTATAAACAAAAGAATAAAATTATTTATAAAATTGTATTTGTTATTTTCTTTTTGGAGATATGAAAAGTCAAAACACAGTAATTGAAGGTATGGGCCAACAGTTACATGATAAAGAATAAGATCACGCATATATGTATTTCAAAAATAAAATTATAGTTTGTATTTACCATGTGAAAATGGATGGTTTCTTTTTAAATGAAAAATGTTTCACTATTATTTTTTGGATTTAAATAAAAATATTGGCTTCCAGTAGACACTTAGGCAATGTGTTTTTATTTTAACTTCAGACTAACTACAAAATGTTTTGAAAAATCTTGAGGAATTTTATGCAATTTTTATAAATTCGGTTTTTTCAAAGTAAAGGCTATTAGTTAGTTTAACGGTTTAACCACGAACAATAATCAGCCCTATCGAATTATCTATCCATTCGGAAAATGTCCGAAATTTATTTCGATTGCCCGGTCATCTGATTTCATTCATGCCTGGAGGTTGATCTTATGAATTATAGATTGGGTTCTCTTACCTTAGATTTTTATTTGAACAATACACCACACATTCAGGTTTAAAAAAAATTATTTTAAATCCAAAATAGAGAAATTTGTTAAAAAAGTGCAGCAACCGTTTTTTTTTCTTTTTAATACCACGACATCAAACTTGCATCAAAATTTTGCAAGGATTATCTGAAACAGAGAGAAGATCACCAAATATTAACTATTGTTAAGGCTATCATGGGAGGAGCTGGATAGAAGGGTCCGGGATCAATGCCCGTCATCGTAATTTGTCTACTATGCTGGCGCAGTGCGTTTTAACACTATAAGGGCAACACACAAATTCCGTTTGCGCGCGCTATAAAAAAAACCGTAGTGGACTCAAACTTTTGGCCTGCAGTGTAAGTGTACTTACTTACTTAGGAAAATAGGGAATGGTGTAAAAGGAGATACCGATTTACATTTGTTTTAAAGTTTTCCAAGTCAAAATTGGGGAAGGGGGAATAGTCTAGCTTCTAGCATGCATTCCACATTCGCATGGTATGGCTAAAGAAAGAATCCCTGTGTTTGGCAGCACGTCCGAAGTTGGGCTCAAGGGTAAATTTATAGTCATTCCTAGCAGTGTGAGTATTACGGTTCAATCGTTTCGGGGAGGAATATAGCTGGCTATTTTGCTAGAGCATTGTTTGTGAAAATAGCGATAAAATAGATAAAATAACGAAAGGCATGAAACATTACGGCGGTACGCAAGAGATGCAAATGTTTCTGTTATTTTAGGGTCGCCTATCATTTTTAAGCTCTTTTTTTAAATCCTGGGTAAGAAACTCAAGTGGGTATTTGGTAGAAATTGGCTATCATTTTATCAAAAACTGATTTGAGACGTGTGAGGGACAGCGACTATCCATCCCGTATTTCCCGGGACACTCCTGTATTTAACTCTTCTGTCCCGGCAAAATTTTGAGAAAACCCCGGACGTACAACTGTCCCGTATTTTAATTGTTGTCCCGGGTTTGTCCCATATTTCCATATACATACAATATGTAAATACATATTCAAATAACAAAAAAACGTTAAAATTTTTTAAAATTTTATTTACAATAATTGTATTAATATTTTTGTACATTTGTCAAAGTACCTGGCTTGGATCTGCCAGGTTAAAATGCTCCAGTCGAAAGAGTTTTTTTTTCGTAATAAACAATATTTGAACATATGAAAAAGAAAACAATTAAATGTGAAACTTCAGAGCTATGTTAAAGGCAAAATTAAACCATAATTTTAAATCTCATAAATTTAAAAAAATATTTTTTAACAGCAAACGAAAAAATCATCAAAAAAAAATTGTTCAAATTAAATTTAAAGTTTTTGTTTTGTATTTGAGAATTTTTTTGATTTTTTAACAAATAAAAGTAAACGTTTTTTTTTAATTTTCAAATTTATGTGCCGGATTTTTCTCAAAAAAAATATGGTCACCGTAGCTGATGACATACTCAATTTTTTTTTTATTTTTCTGAGATTTTTATTCCCACTTACTAAAATTAGAAAGCTGCTTATTTTAAACCAACACACAGGAATGGTTGAGAGTATGAGTCACTAGGCCTTGGTTTCTTAAGGAGCTGTCACGCCAATAAATTTAATTTATAAATTGGATTATGGATTGGAAAGGAACGATGGGGATAAGTAAAACTTTAAAAGGGTAAGTAAATGGTTACACAAATCAAGGTCTTGACGTTATCTAAGGGAAAACGTAAGAACAATGCATTAAAAAATAACAACTAACCTAACCATATAATAAAACTAATAAAAATAGATTCCCATCATCAATAATAATATAAAAAATACTTATTATAATTATCTGTACTAAGCCCTCATCCATTATTATTTTTTTTTGTTTTTGTTATTTGTTTGTTTTTTATATATTTTTATTTAAGTTGGATATAAGTTTTATTTTAAAAAATAAAAATATAAAAAAAATAGTTTTAAGGGCTCAATAAAAAAGCAATGCTCAATAAAGAAAAAACAATTTAATAACTAACTAAAGGATGTTACCAACTTATACAGATATATAAGTTTATATTTAAGATTTTATTAGCCCTATATACTTTTAATAGTTGGCTACTTTCTTTAGACGTAAGACTGGAAAAGTGTGATTTTTTTCAAAATTGTAGGAGCCGTTTTTAAATAAAACGATTTTTTTAACAACTTGTTTTAAGAAATTAAAAAAAATAATTCAAGAATACAAACTTAAGCACAAAAATAACGTACATTTAAAAACAAAATTTAAAAAAAAAATTCACTTACTCGTTTTCAAAATATTGATTATTCAAAAAAAAAATTAAAAATTATTAAAAATACAAAATAAAAGTTTTCGAAAAAAATAATGCAAAATTACTAAGAACACCTAAATTTTCTTGAATATCAATTTTACTGGTAATCGGATCACCAGTTTCGAGAAAGTCGAAGAAAAAAAAACCGGTCCTAGGGCAGGTACCGTTTTTAGCCCACCATATAATTTTTTTTCATAAAAATATAATGCTTACCTACAGTAAATACAGATTTTTTTTCATAAAAATTCTTGGAGCCGTTTTCGAGAAAAATAAGCTTTTACATAACGGTTATATGACAGGTACACTTAATTTTTGAGCTAAAAAAAAATTGAAAAAACTCCTCCGTAGAATGTCAAAATAACCTTTAGTTCTAAATTTGAAGACGATTGGCCCAACCGTTTAGGCTACAATCCAAAATACATCCGTAGACAGACAGATAGACAGACGGACAGAATTTTGCCAGTAACTCAAATATGTTTCTCTATCATCGTAATGTCATGTTTGATTGTTATCCCAACATTTTTTTTGCACGAATACATAACTTGTACCTATAATCGCAAGTAAGAAATATTGAAAATCGTTCGAACAGTTTTTTACAAGTCGTTTTTTTTTAAACTTTTCGAAAAAATATTTTAATTTGTTTTTAGTATGTCATTATAAGGAAATCTGTATTTTTCATCTGGGAAAATTATTTTAAAAAAAATTCAATCAACCAATTTTTTTTTAGAAAACTTAAAAAAATCGAAAAAAAAGTTTTTAATAATATTATTATCAAATAAAAAATAATGTCAACTTACAGATTTGTTGAGTCCCCCGTTGCCCTGCCGGTAGAACCTTGAAGAACTCTATTGTAGTTTTTTTCATTTTTTTTAAGTTTAATTAAATATTTCGCTTTTTTAACACTTCACTTATTTTAAATTTAAATGTTAAATTATTAATACAAAAAATTAAGTTTAAAAAACTTAAAAAACATTTTTTTAAATATTTCATTTTTTTTTTCAAATTTACTATTTTTACTTAAAACGTTAAGGCAATGATTTCCACATCTCAATAAGTCAGTTAATTTTGGACGTCAGCTAATAAGTTCCTGCATACATTATAAATTAAAATTTACTCTAAAAAATCAAGTTGTTAGAAGGAACATTTGGTTTATAGTTTAATCTGTCGCGGTCTGGAAGTCGACCGCTGTTCGCCTGTTGTTGATCCCTAGTAAATTTCAAAGCGTCTGTACATACATCTTCCTCCGCAAATAGCACACAATATCCTGAGTCCTGACATAATGTAACTGATTGTCCTTCATTGAGGTTAATTGTTGCCCTCGTTGTATTTCAAATAATTTCCAAGAGACTTGAAGCATTTTTATTTTATATTATATAAAATCAACAGGCCTCATAATCTTCTGCTACATCTACAGGGTGGGCCAAAAGAATTTATCCATCCGATCTTGCTTGGCTCTCTTTTTTTTCTAAATGGAAAACTTCGCTTCTGTTTTTTGATTATGTTTATTTGAACCTTTATAATTGTATGGGTCAAGTCGAGAAGATGATATCGGCCAAATGGGCGCCGCGCCGTCACAATTGATTGCCTCGTTTTATGGCATTTTTCATCACTTCAGCGAGAACTTCGGGCGACAGATTCTCGCACTCGTGTCGAATGTTGTCCTTGAGGGCTACCAGAGTCTCGGGCTTGTTCACGTAAACACGGGACTTCAAAAAACCCCACAAAAAAGTCTGAAACGGTTAAATCGGGCGATCTTGCGGGCCAGTGCAAATCGCCAAAACGAGAGGTGAGGCGACCCGGGAACGCCGCCTTCAGAATATCGGTTCATGTATTGCTCCATGGCTTGTTCACTTGTATTCTGCATCTGTCTAGTCCAAGAATGTCAAAACAGATTTGACATTGGGGGCCATTTGCAAAATTGAGAGCATCTTCCAATAGGCTGATTTATTTTTGCCCACCTTGTATCTTGAAATGAAAAACTTTATTTTATAAGTTAATCAATGAATTATCGTCACTTTTCCTTAAATAAATTTCCAAGAAGTATATATTTCTTTGCTTTTTTAAAAATCAACATTTAGAAAAGTTGATAAAAATGTATTAAAAAATCGTTTACAATTACATATTTACATATTTACAAATAATAAAATAAGTAAAACATAACAGAATTTTAAAATATGTACAAATAAAAATCATATGCATGATGACACTTGAATAAAAAAAATAATTGCAGAGCGAATTTGAAACGTTCGTAAAACAACACAATAGCAAACGTCCAGACTTCACACTTGCCACAAAACATTGTCATTTAAAACGGAACAATATTGACATTAAAATAAAAATAAAAAAAATAGAGCAAATGCCTCTGGCTCTGGCTACTTGTCTCTTTCATCGACAGAGGTTAAACGCATTTGGTTGGTGAATAACGTTTGCAATTCTTCGTCTTGTTCCTTTATTTTAAGAGCCTGTCCTATGTCCTCCCAGATTTCATCAAACTCTGGATCGTAAGTGGAATGAAAATCACCATCATGTACCTCTGTATCGCACATCTTACAAAATAAATATCTAGAAAGAGAACCAGTTTTAAGAGAACTCGCTACAAACAACTGATAAGCTGATATGTCATGTTGTCAAGAATATTCCTAAAATAAACCTTTTTGTTGTTCAAACATTCTACTTTATCATCAGTCAGTCATCAATGATATTCCAAACCGGCAAGTAGTAGTGGAAGCAAAGCAGAATGCAAGCGCGGAACAAAGTTATTAATTTAATGTCGAGTGTGGTTGGTAATTCGTAAGTAAATAGTGAGATCTCCATTGGATCTGGATTTGCTAAGGTTATTTCTTTATTGCAGCTGCAAATGTCCAGCACATTCTCAGCATTATGGATCAACTGTACTCCCACGGAAAATGGAATTCGCATTCGAGGTAAGTTTTCTTTGTGAACTTTAGACTTTCAGAAGATAAGTGAATAATTGTTGTTGTTTGTTTAGATGTCTTCTTCTACGGTGCGCTTTGGACCCGGAGTCACCAGTGAATTGGGAGCGGATTTAAAGAATTTGGGATCGAAAAACATTTGCATTGTCACGGATCCAAATGTGATCAAGTTGCCAAGTGTGAAGAGTGCTTTGGATTCACTTGCAGCAAATGAACTTAGTTTTGAAGTGTACGATCAGAGCAGAGTGGAACCAACCGATGCAAGTCTATGGGATGCGGCAACATTTGCCAAAAGTCGAAACTTTGATGCTTTTGTTGCGATTGGTGGTGGTTCGGCGATCGATACGTGTAAGGCGGCGAATTTGTATGCCAACGATCCTGAGGCGGAGTTTCTTGATTATGTCAACAAACCCATTGGAAAGGGCAAGGAGGTGAGATATCTTACGAAAATGACTATAGAAGAGAAGTGGTGATAGCTTTGAGGTTTTATAGATTTCCGTAAAACTGAAGCCAATGATCGCTGTGCCGACAACTTCAGGAACTGGGTCAGAGACAACCGGAGTTGCTATTTTCGATTATAAGAAGCTGCACGCCAAGACTGGAATATCAAGTAAACTATTGAAACCACAATTAGGTGAGTACAGTTGAAAAGGCAGGAATTCACTAAAATCTCCGATATCTAGCTGGGATAATATGTGTTCCTAACTCTTTATTTATTTTTAGAAAGTTTTTCCAGGTAAAAGGATTTTGTCTTTAATTTAAACAATTTTTTTCAGGTTTAATCGATCCCCTGCACACACTTTCACAGCCGGAGCGAGTGACAGCCTACTCGGGATTCGATGTGTTCTGCCATGCTCTGGAGAGTTTCACCGCCATCGAATACACTAAACGTGGACCGGCACCTGCAACTCCCAACCTGCGTCCGCCCTATCAAGGTCGAAACCCTATTTCCGATGTGTGGGCCAGATTTGCATTGCAAGTTATTCGTGATAACTTTTTAGATGCCGTCTATCAGCCGGACAATATAAAAGCCCGTTCGCAGATGCATTTGGCATCGACAATGGCAGGTGTTGGATTTGGAAATGCCGGAGTCCATCTGTGCCATGGACTATCGTATCCGATATCTGGCAATGTTCGGACATTTATTCCAGAGGGATATGAAAAGGATCACCCAATTATTCCACATGGACTGTCTGTTGTTATTAGTGCACCAGCTGTTTTTGAATTTACAGCTGCCGCATGCCCAGAGAGGCATCTGGAAGCTGCACAGATTCTTGGTAGAGATGTTTCGAATTCCAAGTTAGCCGATGCAGGGAAAATACTCGCCGATGTTGTGCGAGAATTCATGCTTAAAGCTAAGATTGAGAATGGTTTAAATGATCTGGGATTTAAGAATGATGATATTGGTGCTTTGGTAGAGGGAACATTACCGCAGGAGAGAATCACCAAGTTGGCACCGAGAGAACAAAGTCGTGAGGATTTGGCCAAGTTATTTGAGAATTCAATGCAAATATATTAAGAAATAAATTTACCTTTTTTAAATGATGAAAAAGCTGTAGTTTCAAAAATATTTGTTAGAAAAAAAGACGAACAAAAGAATAGAATTTCGTAATTTTGTGTTGATTATAGAACTAAAAATAAAAAATAAAGCAGGCGAACGGATAACGGTTGTTTTTTGACAGTCATACATTTTAGCATTGGGAGTATTCACAATAGTAGGTTTGTTCCCGATAATTATTCGCAGAAAATTCGCAGCTGTCAGATTTTTAAGTAGTGGGGATATTTTCTCTCTTTGAGAGATTTCTACGAAAAAAGTACGGGAACGCTTTAAACCAAAAAATTTGCAGCATTCTTTCCTAGTGTTGCTTAACCATCGATAGTATTTATTTTCGATATTGTCGATAGTTTTGAATAAAATATCGATAGTACTGATATTATCGATCTATACATTTATCAATTGAATAGGCCCAAATTATGAATCATCAAATTCGATGGCTTGTTCAAATTTTTAGATTTATGACCGCCTATCTATAAAACAAAAGTGAATCTTACCACGTTTTATGAATACCCTTATTGCTAAAACACAATCACGCTTCAGCTTTGGCTTCGTCAAGTTACATTTCACACGCTTTAAGTGACATTTTATAAATTTCGATTGTAGTTTTTGCTTTTTTCTGTCAAAATGAGCAAAAAATCAACCAGTTTCTACTTCAGCTTTGTATTTGAATCACGTTACCTTATCTTGTACACGAACCAAACGTAACGTCAAAGCCAAAGTAACATTGTGTTAAGATGTAGTGATTTCCAATGGTTGAACTTATAAACGTCAAATGAAACCGAAGCTAAAGCGTGATTGTGTTTTAGCCATTAAAGCCTTTCAATTAAATTGTAAAAAGTTAAAATCGAAAAGATAACAGCACGAGTGGCATTCTTCTGCAATAGGTTTTATTCGCTTATTAACAGTATCAGTTAACTTTTCAAGTACATCCCTGCCTTCAACAGTTACAACCTTTACATAATAACGCTTTCGACTGCGGAAATTCCTCGTGTAAAAGGAAATTGTTGTGTTCGAAATTTCAAAGCACTCAGGAAGCTGCAAGATTTTATCTATTGCCTGTCAGTGCAGCAAGACCTTTTCGACCCTCCCTCATAGCTCACATATCTCAAGCTCATATCGAAAATCTGATAATCGTTTTAGCATATAGTATGAGCTTTTCCCACAGGTTTCAATCTCTTGAGTAAGCTCAAGCTCAAAATGTGAAGGTAAGTTTGAATTATTTAAACTATCGATAGCCGTTCGGTTGTTTTTTAAACTATCGATGTAGCCGATATTTTTTACTATCTATGATATCGATAAACTGTAGGAAGTTCGAGCATCACTACTGAAATGTCAAAAGATTGGTGGAAACTAATTACTGCGAAACGATTTTTAAAATGTTTTATTTTATTATTTCAAGGGAAATGTTATGCCTATTTGTTGCATCAGCTCCAAAAACAAAACAATTAGTAGTTTTGTAGGTGCTTCCACGCTTCCAGCAACAATTCTTCTCTGCTCCTTACAAACAGCTGGCTTTAGAAGACTCAACTCACACTGCTCTCTAACAATTGTCTGAACCCTGAACTAAATCAGGAATCTGGACTTCGTCAACAATATTCATGGAAAAGTTCACAGAACCACCGGTTTTTTATGTTTTTTTTTTATAAACTTTTAAAAATAACTGCAATCTTTATCAAACGTGTCGTATATTTGATTATTTATTGTCTTTTTTTCAATTGTCAAACTGACGTTTGGCTGCTACTTTTTTCTGCCTTCAAAAATTTCTTGAGCAGAAATTCGCAGGGTGGGGAAATTATTTTCTCTCTCACGAGCTCTCTCTTCTGCGATTTTCTACGAATTTTTGGTGTACGGGAACAAGAATTAGCAGAAATTCGTGAAAATTCGTACGAATTTGCAGATGGGGAACAAAGCTAGTAATTCGCATATATTTCTAATTAGTCTGTTCCATGGGCTGAATAAAAGAAAAAAAATTAACGAATGGTGATGTCAAATCGTTTGTCAAATATGCAAAATTCAATTTTGAAAGAAAACGCATTTGACGAGGTACGGAACGTGCCGTAAATATCTGGACCGGTGAAAGTGTCTTCATAGGCTCCTCGTGGTGCCCGCTGGAAGCAAAATTGTATTACTTTTAATAAAAGCTTGGCTAATTATTGTGGTGCTAGTTCCGCGTCTGAGGTTGTTTTTTTATTTCATCCAATGTTTTCATCCCTGTATTCATCCAAAGATGCTTCATCATATAGCCTATTCCCACCAAACCAAAGACGAAATTTTACTCGTTTTCCTCAAAACAAATACCAAAAACGACACGTTTTCCTATATGGTTTTCATAAAAGATTTGTTTTGCAAAACGACTCGTTTTCGATAAAACGACTTGCAAACGAGTTGCATTACAAAGATGAATTAGTCAAACAGATCTTTGTGTCAAAAGAAATTGGTATGATTGTGAATAGGTCTTTTGAAAAAAAAACAGCTGGTTGCTTCCTGTCAAAAAATATGTAAATAGTTTCAAAAAATTCTTTAGACTAGGCAAATGCTTAGTTTTACTTCTTCTTATTATTAAGTGAAAATAGAAGAGAATACATGCAAAAAGCCCTTGATGAAACTCGAACGAGGACTTCTTGTGCCAAAAAAAAAACCAGCTCACTCAGGAAGTTGGAAGCATGGCCGTAATTATTTGGGGAAGGCGGTGGCGTTTCTGTGAGATTGTTTAATAAAAAAAATGTTGTCAATACGTGTTTGAATGATATATTTCTTTTTCTGTAGTGTGTGGGTGTGCAAACGGAGCGAACAATATTGGAAAAAAATCAAAGTTGGGTTATGTGTGTTTTGTTTAGATATTGCCATAACAATTGAAATGTCAAAGAAAACGAGTAGTTCGGTGTGCACGCTCTACTCGTTTTGGTAAACGAATAGCGAATACGAACTTGGTATGAATAGGCTAATAGAGTTAAAACATTGTAAAGAGGAAAATGATTCGTACGTTCCATCCTCCATCAGCCTCATTTTTGTTGCCTCTTTTGTATATCATCCATTGTGTTTTACTCCTACTTATCCGAAATGGTTAATGAGATGACAGTTCAAGCTTGTAGGCATTGTCAAAAGAATGCAGAATATTTGTATCTTTATACTTGTCATATAATTATTTGTCGCAATCTTAAAAGCTTGTGCAATACTTTTTAAGGTCCTATTGTACCGTTATGGAGTTAATTTGCTTACTCCAAAGTCCCCTTTTATAAACATAGGCATATTCCGCAGCGTATTTAGGCGAAGGAGTTGAGAAGTGTAGTGGGGATCACAATCACGCAGGGACCGAGAATTTGTTGCGATTCTCTCATTCTCGTTTGTTATTTTCATTGCTTGCTTTATTATTATCTTCCTTAGTTTGTAGTCAGATGTATGTTTTGCTATAAGTAAGAACAAGAGGGCTGAAATAAACAAACGTAAAGACATAGTAACGTTTGTCACACACTGTCGCGTGACGCTGATTCAACGTGTGAAGGCTACAGGCGTGCCCAAAAGGGAATTGTTGAAGAATCGGCGTCATATGATTATGTGTATAAAAGGGGACAAAGAAAATTCTTTTAGGTAGCATGATAAGTACTATAGAAATAGGAGAAAAATGAAAAAAAAAATAGATTTATATTTTATATAGAATGTATAACGTTATGCACTCTTTATAATGAGTTTCAGGTGGAAAATATTATTTATAAAATTTATGCAACGTTCCATCGAGATTGTATAGGATAAACGCGCTTGGAGGTTGAATAGAGCTTGTATAAATTTATCCGAATTTTCATATTATATTAGACACAAACATTGTATAGACCGGAAATTTGTTTTAAATACAAATGTATGAAATGTTGCATATATTTTCCTAATGCACTATATAACTATTTAGCCGTTTAGAGCTGTTTAGGGAATTCTAATATATAAGGGTGCTTGTGTTTTTTGCATTCTATAATTAATTTGTGATATATTATTTATATATTTATATTAAATAAAAATTACTTACCTCATGTCCGAATCGAACCCGAGTCCAAAGACTAGCGAAAAGACATCATATGCCCCATATAAAGAAGGGAGATTTTATACAATGTGCAGCAATTATAGGAATATAACATTGTTTGGTGCATCCTTTAAGATATTCTCCTCTATCCTGCAAGAACGGAGCTTTATACGAAAAAACCATAATTGGCAACAATCAATGTGCTTATATAACAAGCAAATCAACAAATGTTTAGTGGCAATGTTCTCATACTACATAAAATTTGGTCTAGTACACTAGATACATTTCTGTCTCACAATTTCGACTGGAAGTGTTGTATGATGAAGATGTGAAACTGTGAAGTGATAAATTTTATCACGCATTCACGATAAATTGGTTTCTCCATTTGTGAAATAGTGAAAACAAACGTCAAAAAGTGTTCACAGTGATAAATTATTTTTCACAACCAAATCGTACTGTGAAGAGCAACCCCAATTTTTATACAAATTTTCGATCAAGCAAGGCAAATTATATTTTTTGAATTTATTTACTTAATTATACTATTTATTTTATACTTTCACAATCTTTAAGAATGTTCAATTAATAAATATTGATTAATAAAACTTCCTATTCATTATAAAAATTATAATTTATCATTTTTATTTTAGTACACAAATTGTAGTACATACTCTGTGATAGCAAGTTATCACAATTACCGCTTTCACACGCCGCAAACTACTTCGTCGATCTATAATGCGGACATGGCGCATGTAAGTGTAAATGCTCATACAACAACGAACTACATCATCAAAACAGTAGATGGATGTGGCGTGTAAAAAGGGTAAATGAGATCCAGAATCGCATGAAGCGATTTCATGAAGTGATACAAAAGGAAAAGTCTCTGTGAACATTGAGATGATGAATTTTGGATCATTCCACAATTTCACAGATGGAGAATCGACACCCACGCTCTTCAAATCCAGAAATATTATCCATCAAAACTAAGCTGCTGCTGTACAAGACTTTGTCTTACCAGTACTTTTATACGGATCCCAGATTTGGGTGCTTACTAAAATGCACTCTGGGGCCTGTTTCTCGTTTACTACATTACATACATGAACTACAACTTATATAAATGTGTTTGCGCTACATCAGATACATTTTTTTGTTTCACAAATTCCACTGGAAGTGTTGTATACAAAGATGTAAGATGTAGATTTGAATATTCTGCAAACTGACGATATTTGTTTATTTTCTTTTAAACAACATATTAATCGTTTGTTTGTTTGAAAAAGTAGTTAAATAATATTAATTGAATAGAAAAAATGGATTTCGTTTTAAATATTTTGTAAGAAAATTTCTTGTGATCTTGTGCCTAGTGAATATTCATGCATATGTAGTTCAAAATAACGAGAAAGAGAATGCGTACGTTCACGTATCTATCTTTTGGATGGTTACCGTGCTTGTATTTTTTTTTTTGTAAACAAACAAATCCAACATCCAACCAGGTAGGTTACCTCTCAAAACTCGAAGCAACAGAGAAACACAATCAGGTGTTCATTAGCTGTTCACGTGTTGAGAAAAGTATCCAGCAAATTTAAGGATACCTTTAGATTTTCTCTCTGTTTCTATATGTTCTTCAATCAGCTGGAAAACAGCTGTTTTTAACCATGCTAATTACAACAAAAGCAAGGTGACCTATCCAAAAGTTACATTCGTGAACGTACCTAATGTAAATTTATACATCCTTCCAGTATTTCCAGTCTTCTCCATTAGCCGTGTTTTATTGGTAATCTATAGCTAGCGCAGTATTAGAAGTCCCAATAAAACGCTATATTCAGTCCATAATTCACTTTTAATTTAACCCCAGAAGTGACAACTGGGGGTTGTTGTATAAATTTAGAAGGGTGTCTTCCAAATTCAACTCAGTTCTTGGACAGAGACATCCGGATAGAATATCCAACCATAACGTCATCAGTGATCCTTGATGACAGAATTAAATGCGGTTTTAGAAAAAAATAACTGCAGTAATTTAAGTTTCAATAGATGCATGTTTTGTCTAATGTCTAATGTCAATCAAATAGATTGATTCAATATACATTTTAAGTCAACTAACACTTTGGATCCTTTCCAAAAATTTAATTTTATTTAGTCAATTTGGGTCACTGATGACGTTAAAATACAGGAAGGCACTGTCTTGTAATCTTGTATCATAAATACTCAACGAACATCCTTAAATAATAAAATCTTACCAACCTTCAATTACATATTTTTTCTACATTCCAGTTGGTTGACATTTCTTTCCAAGATTTATCTCAACTTATTATATTCACTAATTTCATTAACCTAATTATCGACACTTATTGTTTGTTGTTGTTTGCCGTATAAAATTTTACTGCTCAGGAGTATACACTTACCAATGACAAAACCGCTATTCATGTGTTAAAAAATATTTACATTGCTTTTGTGAAATAGTAATGATGTCACATCAATGTCAGTTTTATACCATGTAGCTGATGTTAGTTATGAGAAATAGAACCCTGATTTCTTGTCTTGTTACCTTTAAATATATCAGTGATATACCTGCTATACATTTCGCAGAAAAGGCCTTGTCTAACAGATCCTTTAGTATTTTAGTTCGTTAAACAATATTTCAATTTTTTTGATTTCTTAATTCTAATGAAATTTAAAAAAATTAAATTGAAAAACATTACAAATCGATTATTGTGACTTCGTTGATAATCATTGTGTCTCTTAAGCGATCGCACTATCCCCTAACGGAGAATTTCAAGTTGACGTTTAATACACAACGTCAAAAAAGTGTCAGTCGGTATCGAGAGAAAAGTTTGTATACATTTTACACGTGCGCTCCACAAAGTAAAATAGTTTTCATTTCTTTTCTTTTTCCAAGAAAAAAAAGAAAAGTCCACGCAATAAACTTTAAAAAAACAAAAATGGTTGTTTTTGCCTGTAACCATTGCGGTGAATCGCTCAAAAAGCAAACCGTCGAGAAACACTTCAACTTCAAGTGTCGCGGAGCCCCAAAGAACATTTCCTGCATGGATTGTCAAAAGAATTTCTACGGCGAGGAATATGTTGCTCACACCAAATGTATCACTGAAGCCGAAAAGTATTCAGGCAAAGACTATGTACCCAAACAATCCAACAATTCTGGACAAAAGAAACAAGAAAGCTGGATGGAAATCATTTGCTCAATTCTTGATACAAAAGAATACGAACTAAACGCCAGGACAAGATCCATATTCCAGAGATTGCAGACTGTCGATAATGTACCACGCAAGAAAGCCAAATTTATAAATTTTGCAGCAAATTGCATGCGAATTGACAAGAGGGGTGTCGAAGAAATCTGGACAATTCTTGAAAAGGAATTGGAAAAAATTAAGGCGGCGAAGCAGCAAAAAACAGCACCACAAACAAACGGTGATGCTAAGGAACCTGTTGTTAAAAATGCGCCAGAAGAACCTGTTGAAGAAAAGGAAAAGTCTATTGGCGACGAAGTGGTGGCGATGCGTGTGAAAAAATCCAAATCCAAGAAACGCCGAGTGGACAAAGAGATTCAAAATAACATCGAACAGGACGAGGAAACTGAAATCCTGCAAAAGGTCAAAGATGAAGTGCAGAAAGATCATGTGGGTGTGACAGTTGAGCCCAGCAAAAAGAAGAGCAAAAAGCAAGCAGAAGAGACAACACCGGCTGAACAGGAGACAACCATTAGCACAACTTCGCCTGAGGAATTCGAGTGGTCATTAGTGATCCTGTTTACCATTCAGAAGTATGGTAACAGCATGAGTCTGGACAAGCTGAAGAAGAAGGTACAAAAGATGTACATAAGGAAGAGGGGATTTACCGAGTTCAATGAGCGGCAGCAGACGAAATTCGACAAGAAGTTCGCCAAGCAAGTCAAGAAATGCAATCTGAAGATCGAGGACAACGAAGTAAAGGTGGAGTAGGTAGGAAGCAAAATAAATATATACAAACTAATCAAAATCAAGTTTTCATTGGGCTGCCTCGGATAATCCTCGATGCAGCTCGTTTCATCATTTAGAACAAAGTTTCCAGAAACGGCAATCAATTCAAATTTTATTTGGGAGGACCCCTTTACAGTTGCGATAAAAAACAAGAAATTCATTCGTCTTCCTTCTCCAAGGTTGGGTCTTCTGGTTTTTTCTCCTCAGATTTCTCTTCCTTTTTCTGATCATCCTTCTCCAAGCCCTCCATTGGTTTGGTAGTTATATCCTCGCTGCTTCTCCTCTTCGCATCGCGTGCTCTCCCGGAACGCCTTTCCGAATAGCGACTCACTTTTCTCACAGTATTCGAGCGCTCTTCCTTCTTCAAACTCTCCGTGTCCGAGGTTGGGTTACTTTTCGTGTCCAAAATCGGCTGGCCATCTTCAGCGGTGCGAAGCCTTGACTTCCCAGGTTGGTAGATCATGATGGAGGGACGATCCTGGAAGGAAATAGTTGATGCTAAACATCTAGAGTGGGAACAAATTTAGATTTACCTTGTTGCGGATGCGTCGCTCCATGCGGTCCTCACTCTTCGTTTCATTTGGATATCCACCACTGGAACTGGAATTACGATGGGAGCGTTCGGTCCGCTCAGACTTGAGCTCGGCCGATTCTTCATCTTTTTTTGGAGAACTAGTTGTGTTCTCAGATTCTTTGTCCTGCAAGGATATCTTTTCGAGTTTCTCCTTTACCTCTTCCATGTCCACTGGAATCTTGGATTTCTCTTCTTCTTTAGCTGCTGCAGCTTCTTGTTTATGTTTTGGAACAAACTCCTTGACATTGGAGAGATTCTTCATGAAGTTCATCATGGCATTGTCGTCTTTGACTATATGCTTTTCCTGCTTCGCAGGTTTGACACTGAAAGCAGTAGTTTGGTTTCCAGTTTCATTGGGAACAGCAGCAGTTGCTGGTTGTTGGGAAAGTGGGTTCTTGTGACGATTCCTCTCCCTTCTTTCGCTGTATTTCTTGACTTCCTTGCGTTTGTTTGGTTCGCCATCTTGTGGCTTGGGAGTGGAAACCACTTTTTCCGGTTCTTTTGCTGGATGGTCGGAGCTCTTGCCTGTCTTATGTGCATTTTCAGCAGCTCGCTCTTTTTCCCTGTCTCGTCGTCGTTGTTCGTGTTCCTCGCGACGGCGTTGGTCCCTCTCTGCACGACGTTTGGCACGGGAGTTCTTTTTCTCTTCTGGCGGATCAGCAGTGCCACTTCCTTCAGCCTTTGGTTTGGTATCTTTGCCGCCCTCCTCTTTGATGGCAGTTGGAATTCCCTTGGATACTCGATTCCTTCGTTTCTGTTTATCCTCCTCTCGTTTGCGGCGATTGTCTTCGGTGCGCCTCTTTTGCTCTTCCCGGCGTTCCATCTTCTTGTTCATGAGGAACTGCAGCAGCGGAGTAGATGTAAATTTTTTTTCATCTTTGGGCTGCAGAGAGAATTCTAACTTGGATTCATTCTTGCAGGCTTCGCGGTCCTCTTCGAGTTTCTGCAGGAAATTGATATAGTGTTGTTCGCTTTCGATAGATCCTACTTTAGGATCTGTTTTTCGAGCTTTGTTCTTCGGCAATCCTTGGAAAGGAGCAAACTCTACAATCGCTGGATATTCCTCACCTTTGGTGTCAACAAAGACATAGCCGTCGAAGCGATCTCGAAACAGAAAAACATCATCGTGGTTGCGAAAGGTGATGTAGGCCCGGCAAGTTGCATCAAATCCTAAAGACCAATCTGCTGTGGCGTAATAGTAATTGTCGTGTTCAGGAAGAGGATCAATTTGTTTGAGGAATTCCTCTTCGGTCATTGTTGGTGGCAGTCGACGTATAATGACCTAGGAATACAATTAGATTTCGAATATTTTCAAATCCATAGACGACACTTACCTTTGTTAGTGGTTTGGGTTTGTCTTTCCTCTGTTGACGATCTCGGGATCCACGAGATTTTACTTGGTCAGCTGCTTTAGCTGGTGGTGTTTCTTCCTTTGTCATTATTGGAGTGAAAGTTTTCTTCGAGTTTTTTTTATTTTCCTAGGTTTTTGGTTTAGTAAAATGCGAAGACGTGTTTTGCATTTTTTCAGCAGAACAAAAACAAAAATGTCACTTTCACTAGACCTGTTCGATGTTGGTAAAATTATTTAAAAAGAACAAAACCGATTTTCCGAGCTGTCAATAAATGAATGAATGATCAAGCTTATACATGATTATTTTTTCCGTGGTTTCTTCTTTAGGACAGACAAGTACGTTAATGTTTATATTGATTTCCATCTCTTCGTATAAACTGCGCTGTTTTATTCCAAAAAACCGCAACATTTTAAAATATGAATCATATAAACACGGTCAGAGCGATAACTCCCACTCTGCTCTGAACAAATTACACTATTACTGTAAATAATTATTGTGAATTGCCCGAATAAAGGAGCAAAATACGAAACTTCAAAATCAAACACACCCAATTGATAATTTTCCTAACAATTTTATATTTCCAAAATAAGAAGAATAATAATCAAAAATAGATCTATGCATTTATTTCTTTCATTTCCCTGGATCTTAAAGGCGGTGAAATTAGTCCCAACAGTTGACAGTCAGCTTCCAAAATCGTTAAATCCTTCGAAGAGCCTAAGAACTTTGTTGATAATTCCAAGTCTTTGATCCTTAGTCGTACTCTGGATCCCTTGATGTAATCACTGCAGAAAAAGAAAATAATCAATGAATCCTCAGGGCCTAATTGAAAGTAGAGCATACCTTCCATTCCTTTGTGGTCTTGGACAAACGCAATGGAACTTCCAACCAAAATCGATATACAAATCGTCTTCTACCACATGAAAGATTTTTCCAGTTACAACTTTTCCCTCTGGATTTCCTAACTGATGGCAATTTCCTATAAATTCAAGTGATTTTATTATTCTATTATTAACTTACATCGACAAGTTTTGAATTCCTCAATAGCGAAGCAAATGTTTGGTTGTCCACGGGTTTTTCTTCCACTGCTGGGGCGGCATGCCTTTCGAAGGCACTAGCAAAACCACCCTTTTTCTGAGTGTTTTCTTCGTTGATTTGAGTGCAAAGTGGGCGGCAATTCCGTAAATGAGCTCGGGTTACTGTTTTTGGTAGATTATTTATAAGAATTTTGTTAAATTTAATGAGGAAAGACATTTTTAATGGGATGAAGAAAATTTTCTGCAAAGAAAAATATGGGAATTGATAGATAAGTCAAAATGACAGCAGGATAGTTGGCATAAGCATAAGGCATGTTCAGGAGGCTGAGTTGTACACCAAAAACAACAGAGAAGGAGATGGTAATTCTTGAAAACAAATTGAAATACAAATCCAATGAATTTATGCAGAATACATTTTAATATAGAAGAAAATATTTACAAAACATGATAGTGATTTGATTATTGAATTTTTAAATTCGGCGCACACTTTTTGAAAGAAGTGCTTGAGGGTTTTTTAATAATTCTGATACAATGATAATAAACTATCAAGCAGCATCAAAAACTAAGTCAAGAAACTTTTGAAAAAAAGCGCAAAATATTATAGACAACCTATTTTTAATACATTAACTTCACACTACTTAAAATGTTAAGTTCTGCACTAAGTTTTTCTCAATTATAAACAAAAAAAAAAAAAAACCCCTGCACTAGTTAAAATCAAATTTGAAAGTTGTAGAACCTTAGGGAATTTTGTTGTTGTTTAATTTAGGCAGTGTTTGTGTGTATTTTTGTTTCCAAAATGGCGTTTTGTGAAAAAGAGCCTTCATTCTCTCTGAGAGTTTTTAGTTTCACACTAAAAAGATAATGCAGGGAATTCTTGTTATTAAAAATCTAGTTTCACACCAACAAAAAAATATTTTTTAAGTCGTCTATAGTTGAAGAACTACACTTTTAATGTCAGTGCCAAATTTTACTTGTTTTAGTTTGGTATTAAAGCGTCTATAATTTTGCACCAAATTCTTTAGGCATTTTTTTATTTTATTGGATTCTGAAAAAAATAAACACCATTTTTGAATTTTTGCATACATGCATTAAATAAGTGAGAACGAGAAGAATATTCAAACGAAAAAAGATGGAAGAAGAACTTCCCGGTGAGTTGTGTGCCGAATATGAATGCCACTATTTCGACATTTTTCTTTCTCTTTTTTTTAAGCCAACTCAACATAACAAATCAGGAGAATATAAACCTTTTAAATTTGAGTCATGACTCAAGAGATATTGTGTAATTATACTTGCATCCCGAAATGAAAAATGAAAAAGGCATTTGAAAAAAGAGACATACGCCTCTAGATGTACTTTGAAATACGGAACTATGAGGACGTTCCAGGTCGCATATATAGCTTTCTAAAACAATACTTTCGTTTATGTTGTAATACGTGTTAAATAACAGCTGATTAACAACTAACGACTATACGACGACGAACAAAACATATGATTTACAAATCGGAACCAAGGTAGAGCTAAATTTCTGGTATACTTTGGTATCATAGAAAACAGCGCTGATGACTATGGGCAAATATACGTTTTGACAGAAATTGTTATCTATTGGATTTTATCCGTTCACAAACGCACAGTATATTTTTCAACAATTTTTTAGAAACCTCAGCAACCTCGAACTTTGTAAATTTTAAGGTTCTTCACGTACTAATTATAATTTAGACTTTGTTTACATGATTCCTATTTTCGAAAGTTTCCATTTTTTGTTCAAAATAAAACGGCGAGGTCTTGATAAGAGTAAAGAAAATTAATTAAAGAATGGAGGAATGATATTTTTAAGATTTTTGGGATAGAACTTTGCCGTTTCTCATTTTAAGAAAGAAAATTCCAGAACGCACCATATTCTGTTCAATTCATATTTTCAGTGCACGCCTTATGGAAGAGAGCTTTCAAAAACACTGGTACCTGCTGAGGTTTGAAACGCATTTAGCAAGGAGACTGATCATCAATTGTGTTTATTTGCTTATTGTGTTTATCCCACAATCGAACAAAACCAACACATAATCAAACGAAATAAACACACAAAAATACAACAAAACACAAACAGGCGAACACAAACAAAAACAATAAAACTACAGAAGCAAATACACAAACCTAGGAACAAACAAAACAAATTAATACATAAACAAATAAACCCACAAAAAGTAACAAACAAATAAACACACAAACAAAAAAAATAAACGCAAAAAACAACAATGACAGAAACAAAAACAAACAAACTAACGAGCACACATAAAACAAACCAATAATTACACAAAAAAACAAACAAATACACATCTTAACAAAAACACACAATAACAAACATAGGTACAAAAACAAAAAAAATATTTTTCGTTTGTTCATTTTTTTTGTTTGTTTTTCTGTTTGCTTGTTTGTTTTGATTTGTTTTGTTTGATTGTTTGCATACGCACCCCGGAGTGTGCTTGATGAGCGGGTTGAAGGCTTTGCCATATCGCAACAAATTAATAGTAAGTAGTATTAAGTGATGCCAGACCAGAATTGCTAACTAACATTATTATTAAGTTGACTATAGGATATTCATTAATCATTGTCAATTCCATTGACATTATTATTACAAAGAATTTACATATATTATACATAAACTGCAAACACCAAAGCTCAAAAAATGCAATATCGTCTTTTTTGTTATTGCATTTTGTACTTCACTGAATACAGAATATACTCCTATCTAAGCCAGGATAATCCTCCTGTAGATTGGGTTTTTTTTTTTAAATGCATACACTACCCGAACACAAGCCATACATAACAATGGCAGGTACTTTAACATTACCTTTAGCCTTTTACTCTCTTCTGGCGGGTAAAGCATCTTCTGTCATTCGATGGCTCCACACTCCATTGTGCTTCCAGGAGTATTAATGTAGCTTGTTGGCATGGGTCGGTATCGGTACTGAGAAATCCTTCTCATGAATTTTTAATATGTTAAACTTAGATGCAATCATGAGGGAGAATCCTTACTACCTTGTTGCCATATTGCTGCACCCCAAATGCTTGTGTATACTTATTGATGTACTCATATCAATAGTGGGCGTAATGTCATTGGTAAGAGCGTAGGTCTGATATTTTTTATCATTAAATTATTCTTAGTTAATTGGTCAAAACACGTTAAATGTTTAAAGGTACCTTCTCAGCGAGTAACGATCAATTATTTTAAGTCTACAAAGCCAGATGCATAATGTTTTAACAATTTTTAATAAACAAAAAAACTCCCCTTTTCCTTGAAAGATTCAGTAGGATTTATTTTTTTTTTGTTCAAGACTATCATTTTTATATTAGGCCTTTACATTTCCATCTGAAGTTACTTTCCTACTGTCACAACAAATTGAACCTTTCATCTTCATTACCGCTTTACCAAATGAATACCAATCTCATGTTCAACTCCTCACTTGTCGGTAAACTTTCGGCACAGAATTATTTAAAACTTTGAGTTTGAATCAGTCTCGGATGTCATTTTCTTTTAAAAATTATTATTTTGTATCAACAAATATTTTCTTATATTTTTTTTGTACAAAACAAACAGTTGCTTAGACATCAAACAAGAATACGTGTGAGAAGCAGCCAATCAGCCATACGTTTCGTGCACATAAATGCAAACGTATTAGTAGTCCCATACATATGTCGCTGTTTTTCAGTTTCTAGTCGAAGAGAGAATTATCCTCTCAGTTGTCATTCTTATTTCTTTTTTCTATGAGGAAACCAAGGGAAACGATACCGATAGACAAGTGAGGAAGCGGCCTTAGTTAAAAGATAGCTGACTGTACCTACTATCTCTTTCACAGCACTGACATGTTGATGAAATAGCCACCATTACAAATTTGACAGAAGCCAAAGATAATTCTTAAGAAGGTTAACTAGATAATGTATTGGTTGTGGATTGGAATTCCATTTACATGTCCGATAGTTTCAGTTTTAATTTTGACGGTTTGTTATTTCATTAATTTATCAGCTATTCTTCGTTATGACTGTAATTATACAATTAGTACACACCTTACAGGAGGGACTAGATTTTGAATGAGTTTTCTTTCTTATTTTGACGTTTACCTCCTGTCAAGTGCCATAAGCATAAGCATAAAATAGAGAACATAAAACTCAAATTATTATCACAACGTCTGTTCTCATTTCGGAACATCGGTAACTGTTTTCTATGGTCTCACAAAAACATTAAAAGATGTCACTTGAGAGAGACTCACTTAAATCTGTTATTTGGTCCTTAAAATTGCATGTTTTGTCATTCCTATATACATATTTACACGAATGCATGTTGTGCGTCATACATCATTTATGAGAAGCCATAAAGAAAATGCGCTCGTTTCATCCTTAGTTCGCCCCATCAACCAAGGACACCATTGCTTTTGTATCGCTCAATATACAAAAGAATCATAAAATATAACTCCTTCAATATGACTTGCCACAGAGAGCTCCAACATTTATCAACAAAAGGCAAGAGCTTATTGCATAAAAAAGGCGTCCATCTTTTATTACCGCTAAGCATAAAGGTAATACCACCACGAAGAAAGGATTAAACTCAAAGCGAAGAAGTTATTTCCATTCGATCAGCTCTGGTTGCAGTATAATTTATTCATCCTTATGAACATTCTTTATACCCATAAGTCGATGAAGCCAGACCCACCAGCATCACACTCCTTGGAGCCATCCGAATAGCTACGTTTATCCAAGCTATAAGAAACACCAACAAAGGTCCTCTTGAAATGGAATACTTCTACGAAAGTATTGAAGTATTAGCATTGCAAGTGTATATTTTCAATTTTTTGGAGAGTCCTAGATTCGGATTTCTGAACTGTGATAAAAAAGGATGCTTTTGAAATGCTTTGTAAATACAAAAAATGCTTTCTTCTGCTTTTTTCTCTTTTTGATTCAAGATCTTTGTGAATATTTTTTTTTGATACCCAAAAGTTTTGTATTCTTAGGATGAAGTGAGGTTTTCCTTTTTTTAATAATTGTCCTTGGTTAGAAGTTTGAATGGTAACTGTCAACAACATGAATTTATTTAATAAGGACTTTTAAAGAATAAAAAAGGTAAGCGAGTTTGGGTTCGGAATGTGGCTAGAAAAAAATGGTTTCTGGAAGTAGGTACTTTCAGTCTGGCTATGTTTTTATTGCTTCAACCTAAACAAATAAGAAAAAATATTGAAAAAAATACGGTTTTGGAGAGTTTTCCGGAAGTGGTGGGTTAAACAAAAATATTTAATTTTACATTAAAATTTTTCGACTTTGTTTATTTTTAGGTACTATAATGCAAGTTATGGATTCGTGCAAAAAAAAAAAATCTAGCAATCAAACATGACATTACGATATTGGAGAAGTTGAAAAAAGTGGGTCCGGAAATTTGGTCTGTCTGTCTGTCTGCCTGTCTGTAGTATCTCGGAGGGTGTTTTTTTATTTTTGCTCTAGGTCGAAAAGTAACGGTACCTGCCATACAATCTTTAACAAAAAGTTTGATTTTCTCGAAAACTGCTATAACGATTTTGATAAAACTTTCATGGTGCTATTTTTTTACAACAATCAGTTAGAATAATTTTTTCGAAATTTGTTCTATAACGGTACCTCTAATAGAACCGATTTTTTGAAATTCGGTTTTATCGTAAACCATTACGACTTTAAAAAAAAACTGGTCGAACCATTTTTAGTACTTTGTTTTCCTCGATAGAAAATTAGTTCTCAAATTTTATTGCATACTTAGTTTTTCCGAGGAAACACGGTTTGTTAAAAATTAAAAAAAAAAAAATGTTTTCTGATAATAACCACCAGCTGCTAGATGTTGGCATATTGGTATGTGTATGTTTTCGAAAAGTTTAAAAAGGAAGAAGAAAACTGGTCAAACGATTTTGAAAAAAAAAAATGTTTTCTTAAAATTCAAAACTGTAAAAGAAATTAAATGGTTTTCTTAATTTTTTCCAAAAAAAAGTTTTAACTAGTGATTTTTAAGTGAATAATAAAATTTTAAATGATTTTTCACCTTCTTTTTCAAAAATCTCAAGCCTCAAGACCACTGTCGCACATTAAAACAAGTTCGAGTAATTTAGTGAACAAATTAAAAACAAACGGATCAGTCCTCCATTATTTGCGTTTGCGTGTTTAAAACCTTTGGACTACTTTTTGTAGAGGTACGTAAAGTGTCTGGTCTATGGTGATAAACCAGCAACGATTGATCATTTCAAGATTTGACGCAGTATTGACGAAATAAGACCGGCCATGCTCGAAAAAGTAGTGCAAAATTTGACCGACAAGATGGCGTTCATAAGGCACAGTCACGGAAGAAATATGCCAGAAATTAAAAAAAATTAATAATATGGTTTGCATTTTTCTACAAATACAAATAAAAAGCACGAATGGGTCGCACTTAGTTGCTCCTATGCACTAATCTTTTTAAGTGATTAAAAAAACCGGTCATATGGGAGGTACCGTTATAAGACTTTTTCCTGAAAAAATCCAATCAAACCAAAAGATAGATTTTGCAAAGAAAAACACCATTCAGAACGTTTTATCAAAATCATTGGGGCGGTTTTCGAGAGGTACCGTTAGTTTTGGAGGTAGAATACCAATTCGAAAAACAGTAGAGTAAAGTATGTACTCTAAAAATACTATACGCAAATCGACCCAACCGTTTAGGCTGCAGGAATCGATACGGACAGACAGACAGACAGACAGACAAAATTTTCCGACCAACTTTTTTCGACTTCCCTATCATTGTAATGTCATATGTTATTGTAAGACTTTTTTTTACGAATGTATAACAGATGTAGGGACAAATAATCCCTTATAAGTGTGGCATGGTTGTTGAATGTGACGCGGTTAGTTGAGTTCCCAGGAAGATACGTTGTCGTTGTCCTTGAGCTAGATACTACATATTGTTATCACAGTTTCGTTGATGTAGCTGATGTTCAGGTAGTTGACGAATTCGACGAATTTAGGAAAGCTATAATTTTTTTTGCATTTTGTTTTTAAGTCAAATTAAGTTTTGTGGCTTATAAAAAACTCTGCTGTTTAAACTTTTTATGGATTATGTTATCAATTTTAAAATTACTGAATTAAAGCTTTAATCCAAAATAAATAGTTTTCCACAAAACTCCTTAAAGTACCAAACGTTTAAATTGCATTTACTATTGCAACTGACGGTTTGTAAACCCAAGGCTCAAAACTAATTGACATAAAAGAACAAACCTAAAACAATTTTTTCCAGAAAAGCTGAGGATAAACAAAGTTCATAATAAACTAAACCCTATTGGCAAAGAACATGTCTACCTCTACCTATAGGTTTGAATGCATCTTAGAGGTATTACAGATTATTTATTCAGACAGGATATACATAATTACGTCTATAATCCATTAGTATTGAAGTTTATCTAAGCGTTCAGCAACAAAAATTCTTAGAAAAATTATATTTCTCCTCCTCCTTAGTTTCCTTCTTAGTATGATCTTATTTTTGTACTCTAAAAATAGAAGCATCACGTCCTTCAATAGAAACCAAAAAAAAAAAAAACTCAATTCATTTGTACAGGACACTTTCTTGTCCCATATTGAGCGAGAAGATATCCATGAAAAATGTCAGCCATTGTTTTCAAATAACCCATAGCAATATTTCACTGTCATCGTCACCATTTCTTTTTCATTGCTTCATATCTATCTATATAGAAAAAATGGGCTGGGACGATGACGGCGAAAGGACTTAGGAAAGACAAACAAGCGCCTATAACCCAATTCAACATTAATAACAAAAGCATCAACGCAAACAAGAAAATAATAAATAAACAAACACATCATACGAGTTGGCCAAAGGATTCACCCACACTGTTGTTCTTTTACACTTTTGCGGAACTTCCGGTTGAGCAATGGACCATAAAATAACGCCTCTGGCTGCCATTTACAGGCGGGCGACGACTTCCTTTGTGATCAACAAAATATCTAACGTGATTAGGATTTTTAATCCTTAAATATTGACACACTTGGAAGTTGCGGACGGAAATTCTGAGTTGCCATGGATACAAGCTATCTACTATCAAAATAGATAGAGTTTGTTGGCCTTTTAAACGAAACTGAAAAAGTTTGGATGTCTTCCAGCTTTTATCGGGTGTATCCTGTTTATGTATGTATATATGCAAAAGGATGTTTGTCGAAATGAAATTAGAAAGTTTTGAGGGAAGTCGTTTTTTTTAAGGGGCGTTTTAGCATGGTAATATGACAGCTCCAGAAGGGTTAGTATTTGGCAAGAGATCAGAACTTCAATTTAATCACATACTTCTTGGAAGAATGTTTCAAGGACAAAAATCTGTATCCTTCCGGCATTTATGCTCAAAAAACTTATTTTTTTTGTGCTGTTCGTTGGATATTAAAAATCATAGAATTGAAAAAATCTTTTTGTGTTAGTGGTTTTGGCTTCCGGTTGTTCATTACTAAAAAACCTTCAAAGAACATATTACGAATACATATGTAAATGTATGTAAAAAAAAAACGGAATATTGTATGCCCTCATCATAAATTCTCATTACCAGGACTTTCATAAAACGTTCCTACCAAGGAAACATATGCAATGCACACTGTGGAGTTGATACGGACCTTAGTCGACCACGTAGTTGCAAGATATGCAGAACGTATAACATCAGGTAACATGAGGTGAATTATTGCGTTCATTAACCTCCTTCTCTCTGATGCAGCTTCGTGACTAGAAAACGTGAAAAATTAAACACACTTTGTTGTAGGTGGTAACAAGCTTAATTTCAAACATCCGGAGTAAGAAAGTTCTATAAATGTATTGCTTGGTATGTTGGAAGGAATCCTCTAGCATTGATTTTGGTTAGGATTTGTATAAGAAATTTCTACATTTCGGATGTTTAAGTAAAACAAGACTTTTTGCTTGCGATTATAGGTACTATAATACAAGTTATGGATTCGTGCAAAAAAAATTTTTTTCTAACAATCAAACATGACATTACGATGATAGAGAAGTCGAAAAAAGTGGGTCCGGAAATTCCGTCTGTCTGTCTGTCTGTCTGTTTGTCTGTCTACAGCCTAAACGATGGGCCGATTTGCTTTAAACTTGGTATTTAGTATTTATTTGGTAGTATCTCGGGGGGGTGTTTTTCATTTTTGCCCTAGATCGAAAAATAACGGTACCTCTGTCCGTCTGTCTGTCTGTCTGTCTGTGTGTCTGTACAGGTGTATTTTGGACTGCAGCCTAAACGGTTGGGCCAATCGTCTTGAAATTTAGAACTTAAGGTTATTTTGACATTGTACAGAGGAGTTTTTTGAATTTTTTTTTAGCTCAACAATTAACGGTACCTGTCATATAACCGTTATGTAAAAGCTTATTTTTCTCGAAAACGGCTCCAAGAATTTTTATAAAAAAAAATCAGTGTACTACTGTAGGTATGCAATATAGATATTTTGGTGAAATTTTTTTTAATATGGTTGACTAAAAACGGTACCTCCCATAGGACCGGTTGTTTTTTCTTCGACTTTCTCGAAAACCGGTGATCCGATTACAATAAAAATTGATATTCAAGAAGATGTAAGTAGACCAATAATTTTGCATTATTTTTTTTCGAAAACTTTTTTTTTTGTATTTTTAATAATATTTACAATTTTTTTTTTTTTTTGAAAAATCAATATTTTGAAAAGGGGTAAGTGATTTTTTTTTAAATTTTGTTGTTAAATGCACGTTATTTTTGTGCTTAAGTTTGTATTCTTGAATTATTTTTTTTAATTAAAAAAAAAAAAAAAATTGTAAAAAAAACCGTTTAATTTAGAAACGGCTCCAATGATTTTGAAAAAAACATTCACAATTTTTTACATTTCCTAAAGAAATAAAATGGAATTTAAATTATTTCACCCAATACAATTTAACGTACTTTATTCGAACAATCAAAAGTTACAAAAATCTAGTAAATGCTTTGATGTTCACTTTAATTTTCTTTAATTTTATTCTACAATGTGACCGCGCATATGAGCAAGTACGTGCGATCCAGTCGTGCAATTTATTTTTTCTTCGTTAGACATTTAGTTTTAAAATTTTATTGCATACTTAGTTTTTCCGAGAAAACTCCTAAACTAATTAAAAAAAATGAAAGAATTTTCTGAAAACAAAAATCATTTCTTTATTTTAATAGACGTGTGGTTTTCAATCTGGCAATACTTTTTTTGGAGTTGGTCGTTTTGACAGCTGTCACTTGATTTATGCTCAGTTTGGTTTGCCATTTTATAATTAATAAGCTTACTCCCGAACAAGTTTGCAAATTGTGCAAATTTATTACCAAAATAATGGTTCGTTTCGGTTGAGCAGAGTATCGAAGAAGACCCGAATGAGTCCATCCGCCATCGCGCGCAACAATTGGAGATGTGCCAATGCACTTTATGGAAGATTTTGCGGAAGGATCTTGGTTTTGCAGGCTTACAAAATCCAACTCGTGCAAGAATTGAAGCCGAATGACCATCAAGCGCTTCACACCTTCGGTGAATGGGCCCAAAACGAGATGGCCACCGATCCAGATTTTCACTTACATGAAATCATTTTTTAAACATAATGCAAACCCTTATCTTTATAATCAAGCTAAATTCTTGGCCATAACATGAAACTATATGCGTTTTATTTCTTCTTGAAAACCACACGTCTAAAAAAAACACCCTTTATACACATACATATGCAGCCACTAAGCAATTATCTAACATAAGAACAAGTTCGTGTGACCCACTCGTGCATTTTTTAAAATTAATTCGACGATTTGACCGCACATATGAGCAAGTACGTGCGATTCAGTCGTGCAATTTATTTTTCAAAACAAACGAAAACCACAGGCAGTCGTATTTAATAGAATGCTTGTTGGTTTATTTGCTCTTGAATGTTTCCAACGGAAGAATACATATAAATATTTTGAACATCAAATCCCATAAAGTAAGACAGATTTTATAAGTGCCTTTGTAATAAATTCAATTTAGGATCATGGAAGTAATACACCAAAAGGTGTAGTATTTAAAAAAAAAATATCGACAAAAATATCGAAAAATCGCCTCTCTAAGACGAATAATTTTCGAGATATAACTTTCCCTACGCTACTATGAAATTGAATTTATTTTTTGCTCAAATTAATTAATGCTATATCCACACGGTGGTACTCTGAAAACATTTCCTTTTTTGCAAAAACAGCCTTTCTAGGATGCTTAGTTTTCGAGATATAAGCAACAAACTAGACAATGTTGAACAATTTTCAAAATATTGATTCTTTTTTGATTTTTAAGAAAATATTATAAATTTAAAAAAAAACATTGATTTAAATATTGTTTTTAGTTGAAATTGCTTAACTAGTGACAGAGTAAAACACAGTTTATTTAAGGTACCGTTTTAAGTCCCCCAACAGGCAGACCAACAGATAGACACAATTTTGCCACTAACAACATTATCTTTCTTTATAATCTATCTACGTATATGTCTATAAAAATATTTTTCAAAGCATTATACTGAATGGATCGCCTGTGTGGGGGAAAATGTGCAAAAAGTCATTTACTTAGGTTGCAGAGAATACAGAACATGATTTTTAAAATGATGCTCAATTTGCCTTGGCATTATTCTACAGAAGAATTGCATAACATAACAAACACTGAAAGAATTTCAGATAGAGTCCTAAATCTTTTTGATTGCTACAAACTTAATGTGCAGATTATCTGAAAATAACCTCATATAAAATTTGGCTTTATAAAATCATTCCTAAAAATGTACATTTATTTTTTTTCTGTGATATATTTATTATTTATTTATTAAATTATTTTCGTAATTATTTATTTGTTAATTTTTGTTATATGTTTATTTAATTTTTTATGAATTTATTTTTTCATTTATTTTTCTGTCAGAGAATATTAACATATTTATTTACTTGTTAACTAATTTATAGATACTTATTTTTTTTGTTTATAATTAACTGGTTTATATATTTATTTATTTATTTATTCATTTATTTATTCATTTATATGTATATATATTTAATTATTTATTTATTTTCTTATTTATCTTATTTGATTCCATAATTTACAAAAAAAAAATAATTTAGGTTGAGGTATTTTACCATCCCTTTCTCAAAATATTATCTATTTAAAGAAGGTTTTTTGTGTAGCTTTTTCTTTTACCTATTAATTATTATTTAATTAATAGATGTAAAATCATTGTTATAATTTTTTTAGTGGTAAGGTAGCTTTATACCAAGTCTCTGTAAATTGTGCAATATATGTAGGTTTAATGAAAAAATGTGTAATAATTCAGCTACAATAAAAAAGAAGGAAGTTAATTGGTATGTAGTATTTTAGAGAACTCTACCCGACTGTTTTTCGAATTGGCATTCTAGTTGCAAAACTAATGGTACCATATAACTTTTAATGAAAAACTTGTTTTTTTTATCAAAAACGGCTCCTACGTTTTGATAAAACTTTCTCTATGCAAAATCTATCTTTTGGATTGAATGGGTTTTTCCGGGAAAGTCTTATAACGGTACCTTCCATATGACCGGTTTTTTTTAAAATCAGACTATCCCCTTAACTATTTGACGGATTTTGATGACATTTTCAAAAATGAATTGATAGATTTAAAAAAAATTTTTTCTAGTACAAACTATAGATTTCTTCAAATTGACATATTCAGAGGAATTTTGAAATATGTTTTCGAAAAAACAACCAACAAATAAAAAACTATTCGATTACTTAATGCGAAAATTGCAATCAAGAAATCAAAAGGTTACAACTGCCTATAAGCAACCACAGTGTTAGGTTTTTATATTGTTTATACTCTATATCCACTCGCTTCACGGTGGCTGGTTATCTTTATTTTAGTACCTACCTTCCAACCTTATTATATTATATATATGTATATATGTATAAAATATAAATTGTAAATTCCATGCTACTTTTCTTACATTAAGATAATAAATTATAGTGTCAAAGTTCATATTTTCAGTAAATTTGGCTTGTATGGAGAAAACAGCGAAATTATTAAATTTTTGGTGTGACATTTCAGATCTTAAAAAGTTTTTAGTCCTTTTTAGCCGAGAAAGAACGTTCAGTCGAAAAATTTGTTGAAAAAAGAGAAAGATGAAATCTGAAGGATATTCCTAAGTCAGTGCACAGTGGGGCGTTCTTTTCTTTAGGATCACTGACATTTGTTAGCAATAATTATAAGCTATGTGTCGTTCCAAAATACCAAAGTAGTAACCAACATTTTTGACCAACAACAATAGTCAAACATAAATACAAAACAGAAATAACTTTAAACTCTTTGGGAATTAATTCACAGATCTTGAGATTTCGGAGTGCTCAAGAAGTTGTAGTCAAATTTGATGGAGATGACATGGGCCCTTGCTGCCCATCTAGTTATTGATGGACTAGATATTTAACTGTAGTACCCCGTGCCGTGACTGCTAAGCGAATAAGCCTGGGTTCGAATCCAGCTCATAACCACCTTCTTTTCCGGGGTACTGCTTCTTGCGAGGAACTGACAAAACTTTCAAGAGTAAAATTTGTCTTGAAAAAGTGCATCTCATTAAGTCCGTTCGGACTCGGCGGTAAACTGTAGTTCGCTTCTATTCTTGCAGATTAACAACATACACGCAGGAATGGTAGAGAGTATAAGTCACTAGACATTGGCTCCTTGAGCAGCTGTCGTGCCAATAAATTTAATTTAATTTAGATATTTAACGACAAATGTAAATTTCTTCACATAACATAGTTATTTTGTGATAACTTATTGTATTAGCACCTTATGATGTAGTACATATTGTGATTTATTCGCAATAATCAAAATATAAATACAAATTATGAATACTTAACTAAAACAGTTTTTTGTTTACATATCCACTTTCATCCATATAACCCAATTCTTACCTTATAAGTTATAACGTTTTGAAATATTTAAAAAATAGTCCAATTTCGAAGAATTAAATACACCTTTTCCAAGTTCAGTTTTGTTTAAAGCACAAAAATAAAATAAAAGAAAAACTGATAAAATCTCCTCCTGTTAAGGACGTTATTTTGTTCATAATGGAACCTTTAGCGGGTTATTAAATTTCATTTTCACCCACGCATAACCGAATTAAAAATCCAATAAGTTTTTTTTCTCCATTTTCAGAATATTTTTTTTTTATTAATTACATAATTTTCTTTTTAGTTCATTCATTTAATTTACATTTATATTTAATTTTTAATCCTTACATTTTAAACATTTACAGTCAAATAGTTACAAATAGAAATAATTTATATGTGCTTCCAGAAAACCCAGATCCTGATTCACAATTGATTTTTTTTTCTTGTTCGTTACACAGCATTTTCATCGAGTCCTTGCTGACGGTTATCCATATCAATGCACAAAGAAGAGAGAGCCGGACCAGAGATGAATGCAAATGACAGAAAAAAGTTCATAATTAAACAGATATAGTGTTAAGAGAGAATGAAAATGCTTTTCCTTTTGTCAGTTAATGGAAAAAAATTGAGATAATATATATAGATATGTCTTCCGGCCAACATACGATGGAGTGTAAAATATCTGTATCTATCTACATCTATACACACTCATAGTATTTCTACATATCTCTACGAAAATAAGTGGACACATACCTTCATTAGTGGACTAATTGCTCGGGGTGATGGAAGCACATGCAGAGCACCATTGGAGCCTCGTTGTAGGGACATTGGCGGATGTTGACCCAATAGTGTTGTAGTCGTTGCCGAGGAGACGCTTGATTCTCTTTTTCCCTTGCCATAGTATGTTGTAAGTGGTCTGGATAGGTTTGGAAAAAAATACGAACAAAAATGAAACTTATTAAAACTCATAAACTAATTACTAGAACTAGTGGAAATTTCATTTCAGGCATACACTGGGGCGTATACTTAATTTAATTTGTCATACAAAAAAAAAAAAACTAAAACCACAAAGACAAAAGGATATGGGAAGTGATTCAATTTATTTCAATCGCATGCCACAAAATAAAATAAAATCTTTTTTTGTTTATTAAATGTGTTACCATGCATATTTTAATAAAAAAGGACAATGAATCTACCACAAATTCTTTAGCATTTTGTTTAAACTGTTTTAAGAAGACAACGAAACTATCACGTAAATTATGCTTAAAATCTCGACGTTGAAAGTCGCCTAAAAATGTACCTAAATGGCAGCTTATTAAATCAAGTGTCACTGCTCCTAAGCACCCTATGGGTGTACATTTATAACATTCTTAAACCATTTTACATGGCGTCAGCCCATATAGCAGGATAAAGGAAGAAGGATAACTAAATTGCTTCATTTTTTTCTAAAATAAGGACTAGAACCCTAGGGTGTTTTTTCTAAAGGAAAAAAATATAAGGTTATGTTGTTATCCTTGAAGAATATTACATAGAATTTTATGATATATTGGCTTAAAAATGTGTATGACATTAAATAAATCCATTTAGCTATGTGAAATTCCTTCGTTAGACAAATAAAAATTAGGTTTTGTGAAAATTTGGTTTAGTAGGAAATAATTTATGCTGAAAAATCAACTAGGCGCAACTCTGTCAATATAATAAATTCAAAAGTTGATTTGATGCCTAAAAGATAAGTATTCCAATATCTCTTGCATAAGATGGAACAAGACTTTTTAAGGGGTTAGGGCGTAGTCGTTGATGAAAATACAAACAAAGTTATAAGGGTCAGGTCTTAAGATAGCACATTTTGCATTCCTGCCGGCAAATCATACATTAATTATTAATTATTAGTAATTAGTTATCATTTATCAATTATAAATTATCAATTATCAATTATCAATTATCAATTATCAGTTGTCAATTATCAATTATCTATTATCTATTGCCAATTATCAATTACCAATTATCTATCGCAAATTATGAATTATCTACTGCCAATTGTCATTTATAAATGTTTTGTTTAGGAAAACTTGAAAAGAAATAAGTTTTGTATACACATAAATAAAATTGAAGTGTCTGTTTGTGATATAAAAATAACAGCATTTTCAAGATGCATTGTGCCTGTCTGTCTGTCTTTCTGTCTGTTTGTTCCTCCTTATCTCGCACATGCTTGCACTGATTTTGCCGAGACTTTCACTGGCAAATAGCTGACGTTCTAGGGAGTAATTTAGGCTAGTTTAATTACTCACTAAGTGGCGTTTGGATTATACTTTTTCAAAAACTCTTATTTATGGACCGATTTTGATAGCTGATGTTCTTTAGGTGGCGCTGGAGTTCTTTTATTTTTTTTTATTTATGGCCTGACTTTGACGCGACTTTCAAAGGTAGGTAGCTGGTGTTGTTAGTAGTAACTATAAGGATATCTTCAACCACAAAAAGAAAAATAAACTCAGTATCTGCTCTAACTAACATGGTCTCTATATCTGTATTCCCCGAATCGTTTTTGAGCAAGATGTGATAACAGTGCCTTACAACGCTCCACTATGGAAACCGAATCATTTTCTAATGAACATCAGTCTCGCTAACTGCAAAAAAAACGAACAAGTCCGACGCTATATACAAAATGCTACATGAAGAACTTATCGCAAACATAGGAGCAGACATAATCTTTTACACCGACGGTTCGCAAAAAGAAAATCATTGGTGCTCTTATGCCGTTGTAGAGTTCCAACACAATGCCCAATTCTCTACTCTTCACCAGGCTCAACTTCCAGAATATGTGAATATTTACATAGCTGAGCTAGCTGTAATCTAATCTACAAAGCCATCTCTATAGCTCAACAAAATTCTGGCCGTTTCTTAATCTTCACTGACAATCTGGGTATACTTAAGGGGCTAAGCAACGTTACTAATAAACGTCCATCTCTCCAAACCTTAAGGAACTGTTTGTACTCAACACAAACATCACGTTGGCTTGGATACCCGGACACTGCGGAATTGAAGGTAATGATGCAACTGACCTTGCAGCAAAACACGCTTTTCGCTACCCTCAGATAGTTGAGTATCCAAAACTACACCAACTTTTGAAAACAACTTTTACACATTTTCAAAAGCTAGAGCTTGCAGAAAAGTGGCGAAACGCACAAACATTTCTTCGAAAATATCAACACCACAACACACGTGTCCAATATAACCAATCCTTAAGCAGAGAAGAATGCATACAAATTTTAAGAGTCAGAGTAGGAAAAACACTCTTTAACAGCAAACACTTTTACACTCGTGAAGCTCCAGAGGAATGCCCCAATTGTGGAATACCTCTTACAATCTGGCATATTTTTGTAGAGTGTAGTTTGTAAGTGTAAGAAGTTTAAACTTTAATTATGTAAATATTAAAAACGAAACACCCTGTATCTCTAAATGTGACAATTTATGTACTCGCACTTTTATATTTAATGTAGTGTTATTCATTATTTTGTTAAACATGTATTAAGTTATCGTTCGATGTTACAGTTTATGTCTTACAGTTCTTTATGTATGTATGTATCATAGGTATCAAAAACACATCATGTGAACCATAATGTCAGAACATTTTATCTAATTCTGGTCAGTTGCAATAAAGCTGTTAACATTAAAGTACCTATCTGGTCATTTGTTTTATTTTGTCGCCTTCTACTCCGTGCCCCTTACATCCTCAGAAGTGGGATAGAAGTACAGTCACTTAATTTTTGTATACTAAGTCTTTTTTTAAGTTTAATACGCTTTATGAATTTTGAGAAGTTACATTAAGAATCATTGTTACGAAACTTATGCAAAATAGTATTACCAGATTTTTGATTAAGAATACAAATTAAGTACTACAAAATGACCACACGGGTTTCACGTTTTATTGAAATTGCAACTGTGCAGCAACTCAAAGACAAGCTAGCCGAAATTGGGCTGGCAACAACTGGACTTAAATCAGCGTTGAAAATTCGCCTAGAACAAGGGCTCGAGCATCTTGATATAACTCAAATCGAAGAACTTTTTCCACCCGGTGAAGTCGATGACAACGAGGAATCTGAAGAATCTTGCCAGCTTGAAGAGGAAAACAGATTGGTGTTGCAGCAACTGGACAGTTTAAGGCAGATAGTTTCAAGAAAAGAGGAGATTCGTTTGCTTCAACAGAAACTAGCTGAGTTGAACCAACCTGGTGAGATTAATCACTCATTTTTTTCGTTTAGAGATTTTGAGGAGTCCCTCTAAACATTTTCTGGAGATGATAATTTTCCTGTCACGAGATGGATTAAATCTATTGAAGAATCCCAGCAGATCTACAAATTTGATGACTCCAAATGTTTTATATATGCTCAACGTTTGCTTAAGGGAACTGCTAAGCTCTTTTTAAGATCTATTTCATGCACCTCGTGGAGTGAACTTAAGAAAGCTCTTATCAACGAATTCCAACAACATGTAACAGCATCAGACGTCCACCACACCTTACGAAATCGTCGAAAACGCAAAGACGAGAACATTCAACAATATGTGCTTATCATGCAAGAGATAGCAAGCTCAGCTGACATCGAGGAGCAAGATATAATGAACTACATAATTAAAGGTATACCAGATACGATGTCTAACAAACAGGTTTTACTTACAGCGAACAATATTGCGGACCTAAAAAGAATCTTGAGAAAATATGAAAAAATCAACACGTCAGAACCGCCACCATCATCATCTGGATTTAAAACTATGACGAATTTATCCAAACCAGTGCCTAATGTAAGTTCAAGAAGCAGCATAAAATGCTTTAATTGCAATGACGTCGGACATGTTATCAGTAAGTGTCCAAACCCTCGCAGAGAGAAAGGTTCGTGTTTTCGATGTGGTCAAATGGGGCATGTCATAAAAAATTGCCCACAATCAGCCGTGTGTGTATTGGAAGATTATGACACTGTCAATCATCAACCTCCGACTCATTTTTTGGACGATTTTCATGGAATCTTTGAATACACATTACTCAGCGACGAGTCGGAATACATAAACACTAAATTAGAAGCCAAGACAATGATTGACACGGGGAGCCCAATCAGCTTTGTCCAACATAAATATATACCACCATATTTGATGACACCGATCGACTCTCTATCCAAAAGCTACGTGGGAATTAACAACAGCAGATTAGTTATTTATGGTAAGGTTATTTGCAATGTTAAGATTAATGATTTAAGTTTTAATAATTTATGCTTGCATGTCGTCAAAAACGACACAATGAAAAACTCAATTATTTTAGGAAGAGATTTTTTACAAAAAAGTAATTTAAAACTTATGTTGAAAGATAAACCTTTAATTTTATGTGAAAATGATAGTTCTAAAGAGTGCGATTTTAATGAGGACATATTGAATATTGATACGTTTGATGAAAGTGAAGATAAAATTACTTTAAACATTAATGAACAATTAAGCCTAGATGAAAAAAATAAGATTAGAAATTTAGTTTTTGGAAAAGCTTCTGTTACTTATACTTCAGATGAAATTGATGAAAATGAGATTAAAATGCAAATCAAATTAAATGATTCAAACTGTGTTTTTAACTGTGCGCCTAGAAGATTACCACACATTCATAAATTAGAGCTTCAAAAAATTTTAGATGAGCTTTTGGAAAAGAAAATTATTCGCGAAAGTAACTCGCCGTATGCTTCGCCAATAGTTTTGGCTAAAAAGAAAACGGGTGAGATACGTTTATGTATTGATTTCAGACAGCTAAACAAAGCTACTTTAAAAAACAATTTTCCAATTCCTTTAATTGAGGATATGTTAGATGGTTTGAGAGGAAAACAGTTTTTTTCCTTGCTGGACTTGAAAAGTGGTTTTCAGCATGTTAAAATGTCTGACGAATCTATAAATTATACTTCCTTTGTGACTCCTCTGGGTCAATATGAATATCTTGTTGTTCCATGTGGACTTAAAAACGGACCTGCTGTTTTCCAGAAATTTATTGAACAGAAATTCAAAAGTCTTATACGTTCTGGAAAATTGCGAATATATTTTGACGATTTATTGATTGCGACGGAGTCTAAGGAGGAACATTTTCAGATTTTGCATGATGTCTTTTCAATAGCAAGTCGGAACAATTTAGAATTTCGTTTCGATAAATGTATGTTTATGCACGAATCAATAACTTATTTAGGCTATGAGGTTTCAATTCACGGTATAAGGCCGAATGCGGAAGGCAAGCGTGCTGTAATGGAATATCCAGCACCTACAAGCAGTAAGAACTTAATTCGTTTTTAGGGCTTTGCTCTTATTTCAGAAAATTTATACAAGATTTTTCCATTCTTGCCAAACCCTTATATGACATTTTGAAAAAAGACGCGAAATTTACGTTTGGAACAGAAGAACGTTAAGTATTTACAATCCTAGGGCAGAAACAGAAATTCACTGTGATGCGAGCAGCCTTGGTTTCGGCGCTGTATTGCTTCAACGCCAAGAAGACAAACTCTATCATCCCATATTATTTTTTTCTAAGCGTGCCACTGTTCAAGAGTCTAAATACCACTCATATGAGTTGGAAACCTTAGCAATAATTTATGCTTTAAGACGTTTTAATATATATCTGATTGGCATAAAATTCAAAATTGTCACAGATTGTAGGTCACTTACCTTAACACTTAATAAAAAACTTTTGAACCCTAGAATCTCGCGTTGGGCTTTGGAGCTTCAAGAATACGATTATATAATCGAGCACAGGGATGGTAAGAAGATGTGTCATGTTGATGCTCTCAGTAGGGCCCATAACGTTTTGATGATCAATGAAGCAGAATCTTTTGAGCATGCATTAGCTGCATCGCAGCAAAAGGATAAAACCATTAGGCGACTGGTTAAAATGCTTGAAGAAAGGGAAAGTTCATCTTATGAACTAATTAATGGACTCGTTTATCGAAAAATTAATCAGAAAGTCTTTTTCTATGTTCCAACGCAAATGGAGAGAAACGTAATTCAAACCCATCATGATGCCTTATGCCATGTAGGAGTTGAAAAATGCTACGATTTCTTGAAAAAGACTTATTGGTTTCCTTTTATGAAATCTAAAATTAAGAATTATATAAGTGGTTGCCTCAAGTGCATCCATTTCTCTCCACCAGTAGGCAAAAAGGAAGGTGTTTTACACAGCATTCCAAAAGGTGACAAGCCTTTTGACACAATCCATATCGACCATTATGGTCCATTACCTTCTTCTGCACGCAACTCAAAAAAACATGTATTTTTAATTGTAGATGGATTTTCAAAATTTTCAAAATTATATGCAGTTAAAACAACTAGCACTAGAGAGGTAATAAAATGTTTAGAATCCTATTTCTTTCACTATAGTAAGCCATTGCGCATTGTGTCAGACCGTGGAAGCTGTTTTACTTCTGAAGAATTTTCAGATTTTTGTAAAAATAATTGCGTGCAACACATTAAGATAGCTACTAGTTCTCCACAGTCCAACGGTCAGGCAGAACGTATTAACAGGAGTTTAACTCCAATGTTATCTAAAGAAAGCGAATTGGATCCAGGTGGTTGGACAAGCCATTTAAGCAAAGTAGAATTCGCTCTTAACAATTTTGAGAACAAAAGTACAGGTTTTACTCCAAGTACTTTGCTTTTTGGAATCCGACAGAGGGGTAATATAAACGACAAGATTCGTGAATATCTTGAAAAATATGTATGTTCAGAAGAAAGTAGAAACTTAGATTCAGTCAGACAACAAGCTGTTGAAAGAAATATTCGTAGCCAGGAAGCAAATAAAGTTTATTTTGACAAACACCACAAAAAGCCATATCAATATAAAGTAGGAGATTTCGTCATGATAAAAAACGTTAATAATACACCTGGCGTGAACAAAAAACTATTGGCTAAGTATAAAGGGCCATTTAAAATAATAAAAGCTCTTCCAAATGACAGATACCTAATTAAGGACTTAGACAATTTACAGATTTCAAGAACACAGTATGAGGGAGTTGCATCTCCTGAAAATATGAAGCCATACACAATAATCCAATGAATGCATTTTACGTATCAATGTGCAGTATGTTTTTATTTTTATTTTTTATTCGTAAAAGTTGTGTATTGAAAAGAACAAAAGTTATAATGTATGTACCTTTATATGTAATTATAAAATCGTTGTTTAATTCAAAGTATAAGTTATACTATTCGAATTTATGTATATATCATTTAACAACAAAAAATGATTTAAAATTCCTAAATGTAAGATATTTTCTAATTGTATCTATGATTTGAATGAACTCAAAAGTATATTATTTTACCAATCGAAGGTAATTTGTTTTTTAAAGATGGGTGGAGTTGTAAGAAGTTTAAACTTTAATTATGTAAATATTAAAAACGAAACACCCTGTATCTCTAAATGTGACAATTTATGTACTCGCACTTTTATATTTAATGTAGTGTTATTCATTATTTTGTTAAACATGTATTAAGTTATCGTTCGATGTTACAGTTTATGTCTTACAGTTCTTTATGTATGTATGTATCATAGGTATCAAAAACACATCATGTGAACCATAATGTCAGAACATTTTATCTAATTCTGGTCAGTTGCAATAAAGCTGTTAACATTAAAGTACCTATCTGGTCATTTGTTTTATTTTGTCGCCTTCTACTCCGTGCCCCTTACATAAGTTACTTCAATAAATAAAATAAAATAAATAAGGATATTTGAATTACCGTTAAGTAACGCTGGCGTCGCTTTTTTTGGAAAATTCTTAGATACGGAACGATTTGACTCAATGAATTCTATAATATTCAAACAAATAGTAAAAGGAAAGCTTTTTGGCAAAATTTTGACCCGATAGGTTGTGACGAGGTAAAACTGTTAACAAAAATGTAGTGTTCCCTAAATATATTTTCATATCAACAAAATTAAATTGTGTTTCAGTATTAATACGATTATGTGGTGGTGTTGTTCGGATTCAGAAAATTTATGGTATACCCGAACAACGCCGGTTGGGTCAGCTAGTTTTATATAAGAAGAATAACCTGCAAATTCTTTGTCAAACTACACAAATGGAAACAAAAATCTATAAGGAGAGGTTTACTTTTAAAACGTTTTGGAAAAATATGATAAAATCCTTGTTCAAATATGCACCTAAGCACATTTGAAATTGTTTGGAAGTTGTTTGATATCAAAAACGCAGCTAATAAAATTTGTTCAAAGAAAGACAAAAAAAGGAAAAAATTGTTAAACTGGATGGTTTCCGGTATGCTTATGTATCCTTTTGGAATAAAGATTCTTTTTCCATCTGTCTTCAAGAATAAATTGAATGATTGATGAAGAACCGCATATTTGATGAGTTTATTTGCCAAGAATGTTCTTTTTCTCCTGCTACTCAAGACTATCGAAGTTAATTTCATCATCAAGAGGATATGAAAAGTGGCATTTCGGACATCTTACTTTTATTATGATGTATCAGTTTTGTTGTTTATAAAGGTTTACCTAGGTAAAATAATAATGAAGCTTCCATCATGTGAGGAGAGTTTATTTTGCACTCCATCATAATTTTTTGGGAATTTTTTTTCGTAACATTAATAATGTAGGTTTGAAGGCTTTCATGCTGTCAGGTTAAAGTTTCTGACCCAAATTTTATTGCTGATTTTATATAAAAATTCACGAACCATATTGCGATTGTAAAAATCGTAAAACCAACCCCATGAGACAATGCCATACAAATATGTCTGTCATCCTTTATGTTACGTTCATGGTAATCCAATTTTTTTGTCTGTGAATTTATTTTTATAATATTGACCAAACCTTTTGGTTGGGTTATTTTAAATTCGTACGTTTTTAATTTAATTAAAAAAATATGTATGGTCCATGACAAAATTGATGTATAAAAGCCAGCAAAACATACAAAAACAAACATTTTATAAAATAAACCGAATAAAGGAATAACAACATTATGGTCCAAATTATTTAAACAAATTTTATAAAAGTATGACCTTATGTTTTATACGAACAAAACATCAACTACCACAGATAACTTACCTAATACTAATGCTTTCAGTTCTAGTTCTTGGGGAGTAGTCCTTCGATTGACTTATACTTTTCGTTGTAAATCTGGAAAGGATTTTCTTTTTTTTTAATTTCACATAAATTACGTGTGATTTTGAACACAGCAGCAATAATGAGAAAATAAAGAAATGACATTGACCAAACAAAATATGTAGAGTGTGGTTTGTTTTTTTCTTTTATTTTATTTTTAATAAATGCAAATGAAGGAAATCAACGAAAGGATAAACAAAATGGCGTGCGCACTAAAAAAATCCGATAAATACTGAGTGGCAATAAAGTTCTTTTTGCTTAGGATGTGATTTTATTAGAGAAAACGCTTAAGCTATTACTATCACACTTGGGTTAGGATTAGATGCTATAAAACTAAATTCGATTCCTCCCTTCGGTAGGAGGAAATACTAAGCAATTTATTGATGAAGGTTAGATCGCAAAGGATGTCTTAATCTATTTATTCGTTTTCACTTTTGAATAAGCTTTTAAGTTATTCCAAACATTATCTCAATAACACTCTGGCGTTTTGATGAAGGGACCATTATTAAAGGATTTAAGGATAGTTTGCAAAATGTATGCAGAAAATTTATATTTTGTTTGTCAAGTAATTTTTTTAGATGCTGATTACTTAAAGTTGAAGTCTGACATTTTCTTAAATTTATATTTCAGTATCTGAATTAAGACTGGAACGATTATATATTAGATATATGAATACTTATATACATCAGAAAAAATAAATGTTCGTCTTAACACTTTGATTTAATGGTGTTTTTAAGGTTTTTACTCTTATGAGTAGACACATCCTTAAATAGAATTTGAAATAAATCAATAATAATAACCAAGGTTCTTGTTCGATTCTGACTTTGAATTTTAATTATCGCAGACACGGCTTAAAACAAAAAAATCTCTTTTTTAACAACATTTGTCAAACATTCAAATAAATATAAAAAAAGAAAACCCTCGTTTATTTTAACGCAAAATAACTCACGCTACCTTCACGTTTTTGAATACCAATTTAGTTGTAATCGGTTAACCAGTTTTCGAGAAAGTAAAAAAAAAACATTTCCAATAAAAATAATAAAGTAATGGTTATAACGAAAAGGGAAACAATAATGTTTGAATTACAAAATATAATCTTCTTTCGGATGCAAAATAACCTCTTCTTCTTAATTTAATGATGACTGTTTCAACCGTTTAGGGTGTGGTTAAAAATATATCCATACAGACGGACAGTCTGAGACAGACAGAGAGAGAGAATATTTTGAAATTCTTTGAAAGCTCTAGATATAAGATATAACCTGTGAAATAGGAACGGACTACCAGAAATATTCTTAATATTTTCAGAAGTAAAGTAAGAAGAGAAGAAGCATATTAAAAAAAATGTTGCGTTTCTCATTGAAGATCTGTTGGATTTTTCAAAGGGAGGAGTTTAGTTGATTAGTTAATAAGAGCCATGTTATTTGCAGACAAAGTTAAGCTATTGGCTAACTTGGATGAATCTACTGAATTAATGGTATTCCTTGAAGTAAAATCTAAGACAATCGAATAGTTAATTTATATGTATCAAGTAATATTTTTAGGGATATTGTTGAAAGAAGTTATCAAACTGAAAGTTGGTACCAAAACGAGGAACCAACAACAAATATCTTAACCAATTCTAACTAATATTACAAATCTGAATGTGAGTTTGTTTGTAACGTTGTACGTCTTGACCTTTTAACCGATCGCCATGAAATTTTATACTATATTGTCAGAGTTACGAAAAAAACATATATATACCTTTCATTCCGAAAGAAATACTCTACCGAATGTAAAGAACAGTAGTAACAACGCATTAAAAAATATGCGAAAGTTGATTTATATGCTCGTAAACGTATGTAACACTCTTAGATTGGCAAATAATTTTCAGTTTTACCTGGAAGATCTTAATTTTTTATTCCTTTATTGCTGCGCATTATATTCAAAATGTAGTGCCCCGTAACTTAGTGGTTAGTGTGTCGGACTGCTAAGCGAAAGAACCTGGGTTCAAATCCAGCTCATAGCCACCTTTTTTCTGGGGTACTGCCTCTTGCGAGGAACTGACAAAACCTCCAAAAGTAAAATTTGTCTCGAAAAAGTACATCTCATGTAGCCGTTCGGACTCGGCGGTAAAGTGTAGGTCCCTTCCATTCTTGCAGATTAACTACACAGACACAGGAATGGTTGAGAGTATAAGTCACTAGGCCTTGGCTCCTTAAGGAGCTGTCGCGCCAGTAATTTTTTTTCATTTTTTATTAAATTTAAAATGTACATAAGTGATAAGTTCAGTTAAGTTTAAACCGCGGAAGCAATCGCCTTGTTGTCGTTCGCCACAATGCCACCCGGCGCTTATTCGTTTTAATTGAAGTGTTTTTTTATTTTTGAAATCTAGCCAAAGAAAAGATTCTAAACAAAGATACATATGTATATGTATCATATTATATAACCAAATTGTATTGATATTATAAAACAAATTTGAACAATCGATAAAAACATTGCAAGTAACAAATTTTTTTTTTACTTGTGATTATAGGGATTATAAGGCAAGTTAATTTTTTTTTTTAATTTATTGGCGAGACAGCTCCTTAAGGAGCCAAGGCCTAGTGACTTATACTCTCAACCATTCTTGTGTATGTGTTGTTAATCTGCAAGAATGAAAAGGCAAGTTTAGGATTTGTAAATATAAAAAATGAGATAACAATCAAACATGACATTACGATCATAGAGAAGTCTAAAAAAGTTACTGGCAAACAATGTCTGTCTGTCAATATGTATAACGAGCTGCAGCCTAAACGGTTTAAGCGATTATCTTCAAATTCGGTGTGTGTGATTCTTATGACAGAGGGGAAATTAAAATTTTATTTTTAGGCCTACCTGCCATATGACCGTTCAGGCTTATTTTCTCGAAAACGGCTCCTACGATTTTGATGAAATTTTTTTTGTTAGTATTTGCTATCTTTTGATTAGAACCAAATTTACGGGAAAAGTCTATTAACAGTGCCTTTCATTAAACGATTTTATTTAATTTTTGGCTTTCTCGGTAACGGCTCTGGATTTCTGTCAAATTTTATATTTGAAAAGATCTAGGTAGCCAAATAAATTTTTTTTTATCAAATTTTTGAATAACTTTTTTTTTTACTTAAAATAATTTTTTTTAATTTTTTTTTTGAAAAATCAATATTTTTAAAACTAGTTAAAACAAATTATTTTAAATTTTATAATCAAATGTATATTAATAAACTCTAAAAAATCTGCATACCAAAATTTCTAAAACAATTTTTTTCCAAAAAAACTGGTCCTACAATTTTCCGAATACTTTTTTCTCAAATTCTTTGTTGTTTAAGACGTGATGGCATACTTCATTTTTACGAAAAAACATTAAGTATTGTGGTTTTGATACTTTTTATAAGTTCAAACTGTGTTATTTGCTTTCTTTCCAATGTAATTAGGCACATAAGAGCAAGCACGTGCGAGCACGTCGTGCCCATTTTTACTTGCGATTATAGGTACTATAATGCAAGTTATACATTCGTGCCGATTAAAAATGTTGAGATAACAATCAAACATGGCATTGCGATTATAAGGAAACATATTTGAGTTACTGGCAAAATTCTGTCCGTCTGTCTGTCTGTCTGTCTGGCTGTCTCTACGGATGTATTTTGGACTGTAGATTAAACGGTTGGGTCAATCCTCTTCACATTTAGAACTTAAGGTTATTTTGACTTTCCACAGAGGAGTTTTTTGATTTTTTTTAGCTCAAAAATTACCTTTCATATAATCGTCATGTAAAAGCTTATTTTTCTCGAAGACAGCTCCAAGAATTTTTATTAAAAAAATCATTGTATTACATTTTGGTGAAAAAAAAAATAATATGGTGGGCTAAAAACGCACCTCCCATAGGACCGGTTTTTTTTTTCTTCGACTTTCTCAAAAACTGGTTATCCGATTACTATCAAAATAGATATTCAAGAAGATGTAAGTAGCCTAAGTAATTTCGCATAAATTTTTTTTCTAAAACTCTTTTTCGTATTTTTAATAATTAATTTTTTTTTTTTGAAAAATCTATATTTTGAAAACGGGTAGGTGAATATTTTTTAAAACTGTATGTTTATTTTTTGCTTAAGATAGGTGAATATTTTTTTAAATTGTGTGTTTATTTTTTGCTTAAGATTGCATTCTTAAATAATTTTTTTACATTAAAAAAAAAAGTTGTTAAAAATTAACCGTTTTATTTAAAAATGGCGCTTAAATTATTTCACTCAATACAATTTAACGTACTTTATTCGAACAATCAAAAGTCACAAAAATCTAATAATTGCTTTGATGTTAACTTTAATCAAAGTGAAGCAGTGCTCTGTGAGTTTTTCTCCCAGTCAAAGCCATAACAATCCTCGATCAGAGGAACATAAAAAAGACTTAAGGAATTACAAAAATACGAAAATTGTGAAATCAGTCAGACTGATTTTCTTGATGTGAAAATTTGAATGCTTATTATTTAATCAGTCTTTACCATCAGCATGGAGTTGGACTTTTGTATAATCAGCGCGCTCTAAAGAGGCTATTATAATGCCCTTATCATGTTCTATTGGAGCTAATCATCCCTGTGTATATCACTGTTTCTTATGTTCAATAGAGCATTATTTAGAGGTCTTTATTTTGGAATTATTGCAGGGTTTGCCTATTATAGGCTAATTTGGTACAAGGCCAAAGTTGTATACCGTACGTCCATAACGGTTTAAAAGCACTTGCTTGTAGATAAGCAGTTTGGTTTAGGTACTTATATTGGAGTATTTTTCAGTAAGTCAATTCAATTCTCGTAATTCAATATCGTGTTCTTCTTTTTAACGTGCGTCTTCCATTTAAGCTTAGAGTCAAGAGCTGTTTCTTATGGGCTAGTTAACTGTTTTGTTAGTAAAGTTACCATATGTTGATTTGAATTCCTTGAAAACAATGCGCCATGTCTTTGTCTAGTAACTTATTTTATTAAGCTTTTTTATAGTTTTTCTCTTGCTGTTTCTAATCAGCCGAATGAACTCGACGTTTTCTTCATGAGGTATATCTCGAATATAAAGTACGAAAAATATTGATGCTTTTTTGCAGCATTTCTTTCTTCGAATTCCGAATACTCCGTTTCTTGTTTGACCCACATACCCCTTTTTTCAGGAAGGGTTCCAGAATTAAATACAATTGATTCCAAAAACTTGTCTTCATTTAAATTTTAAGCTACCGGTCGTGCAAGAAACGAGACCTTATCAAAGTTCGAAAAGCCATCAATTTTGTTTGTTATTTTTTATCTATTGTAAAGTAGTTTTTATGAAACCCAATTCTTTTGTTTTTGTTTTTTTAGTTTTTTAATTTTAATTAATTTTTTTAAGCAGATTTTTACGTTTATGTTAAATTGTACGAGACTCCTGAAGGCACCCTTAAATAAACTTGGAAACACAAAATAAACGCAATGAAAGCTATCTAAGCCGTTTAATTCAAAAGCAAAATCACAATTGGCTTAGAGTAGATTAAAGGTAAGGCAAAATTATTCAAAAACTTAATACACTATTCTACTGCAGCTGCCATAAGTAAAAAGCCACAAAGATACATCTAACTTTAACACCTGAATGAATCAGCTTCCTTGTGAAGAAAGTAACCCATCAGTTCACCTCTTTTTGCCACAATGCTATGACAATGGCATCTATAGATACTTAGTTACCTTATATACCGTAGTACACCATCATTCCTGACTAGGAGGAAGGATGATAAGATGATGAAGCGAATTTTAAATTCAGTTGGATGAAATAACTGAAAATGGAAAGGCAACCACAATAATGGATTCTGAATGACTTAATTAAGTGCAGTCATGGACCAAATTGTTGGCAAGATTAATTTAAATTTTTCTCCTGCCAGGAGAGGAAGGATGAAGATTGAGGATGTCAAGATAAAAGGATGGATGTTCATTTTGTGTGCCTGGTTTGCGGGATTAAATTGTTTTCAATACAAAGAATGAAATCTGTATTTTTTGAGGATTAAATATTTCTCTTAATACCAATATGTTGTGTATCTCGTTGTGTCCGTAAAATGCATTATGATTTAAGTCGAAAAGACTTGCGGTAAATAAATCGCTTCGAGCTTTACTGATAATGGTAGGGGGAGGAGATGAGGTTTTATTCAGTAGATAATTTAAATATGCTACCCTGAAAAAAATTCCGAGACAGAAACATTTTAAAAATCAATTTTAAAGCATCACTAGTCGAAAACCGTGTCGCTAAAAATCTAAAATTCATATTTTGAATAATTAGGCTACCTACTGTTATACATTTCCTATGTTCGTGCCTTATATGATGATTCAATTAAACTGATTTAAATTAAAATCACATGCATAATTGATGAAACGGGATTTTCACATAAAAAACAAATTTACGCACAAAAATTACATAAACAAAAAATCTGATTCCATTTTTAACACAGCTACTCACCTCCGGCTCTGCCTTAACTGTCCTATTCGGATATTCCGTTCATCCTGCCATCTTGATATATAATGCCGCAAGGCAGTTCGAACTTCTGAATTTAAGAAACAATAAAACAACGAAACTGAGAATCCCTGGATGATTTGTTTCCGTTATTTATATTGCAACAACCAAAGCGCCGCGCACAGCAACCAATCAGCCATGTTGAACATCCGCCACCAGCACAGGATATTAATGTTTGAGAAGAAAGAAAGAAAAATGGTTATGTGTTCAAGTTAGTTGGGCATATTATCGATGCATTTCCCTAGACAGAAATTTAAATAAATCTTTAGGCCATAACTCTTACCTGCGTACTGAGGAGTACGGCACGTATAATGGCGAATATATTGCTAATGACGCCTTTTTCATTTGGTCCTGCGAGCACAACCAGATAAGTTATACCAAATAAAGGTATCAGGACGAGGAGAGCTTTGGCTGCTTTTCGGTATTGCCGAGTCTCTACGGTATTTGCAGATCGTAATTTTGTAATGAGCACCTGCAAATGGAGAAAATGAAGTAATTCACTTGATTGAATATATTTTTGATTTTCTTTTTTTTTTCAGTTTCTTAAGTATTTTAATAAATCAAAAATATTTTGAGAACACATTTATTTGTGTTTTTGAAAAACAGACTTTTTTGTTTTATATTTTAGTAAAAAAAAATAATAATTGTTTTGATTTCCAAAAAAAATCCCATGCTAAAGACTTTTGTTAATTTTTTGTATCCCCCTTTCCTTCCTCTTTTTCTTGATTTTCTTCTATTACGTCTTTAAATCATCATACTTTCTAAATCCAATTAAAAGCAGTTTGTTGGTTGTTAAAGCACTCTCTTTTAAAGTATAATGTATTTTCCCTTTGAAAGATAAGATAAGCTGAGAATTATCTGAGGAAGACCTTAAACATACAAATTGATTAAGAAACCAAACACTAAATTTTGAGTTGACTTTAATGGCATTTTGCTAAACGGCGCCGGGAATTACCTTACAAGTAAAAAACAGAGACATTATAACAATATCTGACAATACTATATGCAAACACTAGCTACGAATAAAAAAATACATTTTATAAATTTTGTTCCTAATGAAATGCATATTTCATGAACGTGGCGCCCGGGAATGGACAATCCATTAACAAGTAGAACATTGAAAATTGATAATACATATCTTGATTTAAATTTAATTACTGATTTAAGCAAAGACATATTTTATCGATTTTTTCGAATCGAAGTGTATATTCTGCTTTTTTAAATGGCGCCCGGAAATTTTCCTTTTCATTATAGGTAGAATACAGATACAATCCTGACTTCAGGTAATTTGGAATGAGTTAAAAAACCAAAGAGCATTAATACTTTTTCATAAAATTATAATGATGACTAAATTACTAAATGGCGCCCGGGAACGGACCGTAAAATTAGGATTTGAATGAAAGTATTGATTTTTTAAACCAAAAAAAAATATATTTTATCGAAGTTTGTTTGATATGAAAATCATATTCTGCTTTGCGTATTTAATTGGTGCTCCGGAATTGGTAGGTAGAAAAGAGAATCACCCGATACAGCCTTCACAAAGAATGATGTAGAAAACAATAATATTAATCCTTTTTCTTTAAGCGATTATAATGGCAGAAATGCACAGTTAAAGAAAAAAATGGCTACATCTCTATTAAATTATTAATAAATACTATGAGTGAATTCGAAACCAACTAAGCAATATTTAATATTTTTTTAAAGTGAAATGCATATTTCCCATTATTTAATGGCGCCCAAGAAAAACCCGACAAAAAATTAGAAAACAAGATCTATTTATTCCTTTTCTATCAAGCAAATAAAATTTTGTTTTTAAATGGTACCCAAGAGTTGATTGTTCAATTTTTTAGTAGAATCAAGATCTAAATAATTTCAAATCAGTTTTCTTTCAAGTAAAACGCATAACTCATCTTTTAAATAATTCCCAAAATAAATCATTTCATTAAAAATTTAATTTTTTTTCAAAATATCTGACGCAGAATTTGAGTTTGCAGTGACTTACTTGGGAGACAAGCATTGATTCTGTTTCCTAGATTAAATAATAACATAAAAATCAAATTTTATTTTTTACTTATTTGGCGCCCGGGAAAGCACACTTACACTAGAAGTAGAATGCAGAGTCATCTGATGTAGACTTCAAGCACAAAAATCGTTTTAGAAACAAGAAAAGTTTAAATCTTTTTACTCTAAATGGTTCTAATTTCAAAGTTTTTAAATGGCGCCCGGGAAAGTACCATTCTATAATAAGTGAATTACAGTCTTTTGAAACATATTTGGCTTTAAATGCAAAGTATGATTCCCAATCTAAATAATTTTTTCTTTTAACTGCACTTATAGAATGTGTATTCTGCACTCATATATGGCGCCCGGAATAAGACCTTTCAAATACAGATAACAAATAAGACATTAATTGAATATCTCAAGAAGACTTTGGGTGCAAGAACAACTACTTATTTAAACCATTCTATGAGCTACTTAGCGAAGTAAACTTCACTGACTAAGCCTTTTAGCCTCAAGCTTTAAAACAGGGGCATGTTCCCAAGGTAATTGCATTCATTCACATCTATGTACTTATCAATTATGCTCATTTGCCAACAAAATTGCAACTGAGCTCCAAGCACCATGAAACAACGTCTTTCCATCATCAACATTTTATCATCTTAATTCTTATTATTAATGAGATAACATAACTGAAAAGCTCTTTCATCTGCGTTCAGAACCTAAGTTTTCTTTGTGGTACTCATTCCGTCAACCATCATTCCAACGTAATAACATAACATCATCATGTTACTAGCTAATATACTTTACTCTACTTATCATACTCATGCTTGGCGTTCATCACGTGGAGCAAGGGTAACGAAGACAGGCGTCATATTGAACGCCTTGAATAGCTAAAGTTTTCCACATGAAAATCGATTTTACATTTCTCAAGACTCAGGACGCATATAAAGCACACATCGTTAGCTGTTTTCTTGGTCCTAGAAAAAAAAGGAATCACTTCTACCATGGCTTCCAAGCAACCATTCTGAAGCAAAGCACAAGAGTAATTTGATCAAAGATGAATCAAAATGAAACTTCCAAGTTTACAGGAGCTGCTCTGGCATAGAAATCAATTGTAGACATATGTGTGGTTAATTGCATAGCGTATGGATTGTGTACTTGTATCAATGTTCAAACAATGATGCTCCGTATGGAACAACCAAAACAGATGTACATCCAAGAAGAGACATGGAATTCCATTGTTTGCACGGAGGCTTATGCTGTTGCGTTGCATATCAACTTGCTTAGAGAGAAGCATTCTATCGCATCGAATTGTTTTAGTTGTGTGTTTTGGCATTCAGCTTCTGGGAACTCGTATATTGTCTGTTGGTTTTGAAAGTTGGAATCCCAAGCATTTGCATTATGAACTGTATCTTGACACGTGTTTAAAAAATGGATTACTTCATATAGACGCATTACGAACAAGCTGCTTCGAAAGTTTGTCCATTTTGTAAAAACGAAAACTTTTGGATTTTATGTCATATCAAACCAAGTATTTTCCTGAAACTTATAAAAACCTTTACTGTTTATTTTCAATGCTCGACTTTTTCTTTTACGAGCATTTAAAGGGGGTTATGAATGCGCCTATAAATTTGTTATTCTGTGATAACTTAGGAATATTGCATAAAATTCTAAGGAAGATACCGGTGTAGTTTGGTCTTGCCTTGTGGTGTAAATTCGATTGCTGAATATTTTTACCTAAATATTAGTACATCGGATCTAAAGTTACGCCTCAATAACTGTCCCAACTTTCCAATTTAGATTTAATTACTCTTAACCTAGTCTTAAGTTAGTTTTAGTTTTGAAGCTTGAAATAAGCCAAATATATGGGGGTGTTGTCCCCACCAAAATTAAATTAATTAATAACTTTTTTTTTTTAATCAGCCCTGAGTGATGAGGCTCATTTCTTTCTCTGTGGATGTGTGACAAGCAAAGTTATCGTTCCTGGAGCAAAGAAAATCTGCAAATACCTCACGAAGAGCCATTTCAACCTCTCAAAAATAACCTCATTTGTCATTTCTTCGAAAACGCCAAGCTCGTCGTGGGATGAACAAGAACTGTAGAGGACCTGAGCTACAGATCCATGCTTACAAACTTTTTCTTTCCTCAGTTGAATTAATTGGGACTTGGGAATATATGGCTTAAACGGGGGAGATACTGCACCAACCACGACAGAAGTTAGGAGATCTGATGCTTCTTCGGGTCGCCTCTTTTGGAACTTCTACTTGTTGGTTAGATCGCCGGATTTAATCGTTTTCAATATCTTTTTGTGGAGTTTTCTAATTGAAGAGTTTGTTTCAAGTTCAAGCGGTTACAACTGCAGTTTCTTGAAGCAGAGAGAATGTCCTCAAGCAAAAGTGGTGGACAATGGCGGAAGTCAGAAAGCCGATATTGGTTTTCTTGCGAAAGTCTTACAATTATAAAAAAAAAATTAATTAAATAAATTTTAAATATGAAAAAGGCATGCTCCGTCATTTCTTTGGCAATATTATTTTCACATGAATTTTGGGTCGAAATGGAGTACCACAAGACTGCAATTTATATCCATTCCTTTTTCTAGTTCATATTAACTGAATAATGGCAAAAGTAGGATATGTAAAATATGACATCAAAGGGATTCGTTTTCGGAAAAAACAAGAATATAGACTATTAGAATTAGAATGGAGAAGTAATTAGTATTGCTTTGAAATTTAATTTACATCTGGTGTTGGTTGGTTTTGGAAAGCGTTCAATAGACAAATCTGATCTGATGTTTTTTCTTCATAGGTAACCAAAAATATATTTGCGGACCACGAAGTTGAAACAAAAGTAAGATGAGCCCCAGAGTTGCCAATCAAAGTTAGTGTATTGAACCCTTTGCTCTTTCTTACAGTCCATGAATTTTTGCCAAAGGTTATAGCAACGAGCATTGGATATATGGATGGATGTTTTGCAGTGATGGAATCACTCACGAAGGATGTCAAAATAACGAGATATAGGAGCGAAAGGCTTGAGTGAAAAATTTATTTTCTGGCACCTGTTCCTTCAATCCACTCCTGGAGGCGCAGTTATTTTATCAAGAGAATTCTGATGCATGGATCAGGTAGCTAGACTTAATACCTATAGGATAATGCAAAATTTTCTCAGCTAGAATATCCAGAAAACGAGATATAACCATCTGAAGGCTTGAGTAAAAATTTTTTTTTTCCAAAACGCGACCCTTCAATCATATACGGATCAGGTAGCTGAATTTAATACCTATTTAGCACTGCAGGAGCCCTTGATGTAGATTCTCTACATTTTATCGCTTCACATCTTTTATAATAATAGTAATAATAATTTTTTTCTTGACAAATGTACCATTTTTCAAAGAGTATATCTCAAAAACGGTTATTTATTTTCAAATAAAAAGCCATAGTAAATTGTAGTATTCAGCTTCAGAGTTTTTTTTTCTGCGACGAACCGTCTTCGAGATATGCAAGGGCAACCGTGGGAAGGTCCCTTTAAACCACCCCCACCCCGCGCGGCTTCCGAAATAACTTGGATTTTTTACACATTCCTGCAAAAATTGGAACTACATGGATTTTTGTTTTTTTTTTTTTTTTTATTTTCAGGCTTGGTTTGCCTGGACTATGAGCTCAGTAAGAAATCGAGGAATAAAAGCCTATCAAAAAGAAACAAATAGACGCTAAACAAAACACTCATCTTTCCGGTCCTGCTAACGCAGAAGCATGGACCCTTTCCCATTAGCATGAAAGCTCCCTTGGTCGAAAGAAAACTGCTTGGAGTGCAAAATTGGAGACGGCAGGCTAGAGATCCAACCAGCTGGAGGGGCATATTGAACCAGGCACTATGTAGCGTCAGGAAAAGTAAAAATAAAGTAAGTATGCTGTTTAACGAGGTTTCTTAAACACACTGCCTAAAGTTGCTTATCTGCCTAGCCTATTTCTTTGGTTTCTTCCTAAGAATGGAGATGGAAAACAGTATTTGACAAGGCTGCCCAATAAAAAACAAATCTTTTTACCCCAAAGCCAGAATTGATATAAACTGATAATGTCCCACAGGGCTCTAAATTCTTTCTGATTTTGTTTTAAATTGCAATGTATACAAGGTGAGCCAAAAGTAATCACCAAATAATTTTTTGACGTGATAACGTCTTATAAGCAGGGCTAACGCAATTTACTTCATATGTAGTAGATCTACTTCATTTATTTATTTGTATGCGTCTGCTACGTAGCAACTTATTTCTACTTCGTTTAACTTGTTTTTATGAAACGATAAACATTTTATTTAAAATGTGTTGTATTGATTTATTCATGCAAATCAAAAAATCTGGATGTTTGTTCCAGCTAATCTTTGAAATGGCTAGACCTATTTAGCAGATAGCTGACGTTGTAAGAAGTAACTTTGGCTAATGTAATAACCCCTTAGGTGGCGCTGGGGTCTTTTAGGAAACTTCTTATTCTTAGAACGATTTTTCTTAATTTTGACCCGAAAGGGGGCGCTATGGTATAGATTCTGGGAAAATGTAGTCTTCCCTCTCTACTGATAATGTGGTTCTTTCAACCAAAATCAATCGAAAACGTATGTAAATGTGTATGTATGTCGAGCATGTACTTCTAAACCGCCCAACGGATTTTAATGAAATGTACATGGTAAATATAGTTTTGTCCAGGGATCGTTTCTGTGAACGATCTGCATTATTTTCGCATTTCACATTAAAACATGTTTTTTCTAGAGCGTAGTAACTTGCGCCGGGTACCGCTAGTTAAATATAAAACTCGTGCCGATTGGTACAAGGTTGTTGTTACAATAGTATTTTTGTACTAGATTTTTAGTATTTAGTACTAGATTATAGTACTATTGTATTTTTTTGGTACTAGATTTAATACTTGATTTAGTACTTAGTAGTAGATTTAGTACAAGATTTTTTTCACGTGATAAGTGGAATTGTATATGGTGTGAGTTACCGAGATGTATGTTGGTGTTGGTGTCATCAATGTTTTCTATGACGTTAAATATTAATTATATTAATTAATATAAAAATTAAAATTATCGTCCGTAAACCGACTTTACAGACAACCAACTTTTTATTTAGGAACGAAATATGTTAATTCTATTTGCGGATTATGTTTATTTAATAAATTGGAATTTTGTCCTTCAAGTCGAGAAAATATATCGATCTAGTCAAATGCTTGTTATATGGGGCATTTTCCATCACTTGTATCAGAAATTTCGGCGACCGACGAGTTCTTGCACTCTTGTCGGATATTCTCAATTTTAAAAATTAAAATTGAAAAAATTAAATATACAGCGTCTTTCAATAGGGTGAATACTATTGCTCCACCCTATACCATAATGCATAAGTATTTGTATTGATACTTGTGGAGATAAAAAATAATCTAGATAACATAATGATGGTAAAGAAAAAAAGAAGGAATTGGTTGAAAAATTCTGTCTGCCTGTTTTTGTATATGTATATTTTGAACTGCATCTTAAACTGTCTACGAACGACAGAAAACGTAATTCAAATGTTTAAAGCTTTGTCTGTCTCGAGTTTAGGTTATCCGATTAAATTTAATATTTGAACATAATGTACATAGGTAATAAGAGCATTTTTTAGTTCAAACAACTTTGAATAATGTTTTCTTTTTTTTAAATTTCCCAAACCGTTGTTTTTAATAGGATTGATGATTTAAAAAATCAGAGCTATCTTGGTTTGTTAAAAGAGAACAACGTACAAATAAAACAAAACCTCGGTTGTCGGTAAGTGCATTTCAGAGAACTTTCTGTAAAAAGAATTCATATTTAACATCATCACCAATAATGCTTCCAAGTATTGAGGTTTTTTTAAGATGCAAGAGATTTCCAAACCTCCACTGAAACGATTTAATCGTAGTACTCAAACTGCTAAGAATATCAATAAGTTTTTCTTCGAACACAACTTCGAGTGTAGCGGTATATATTAAGTTCAGGGCTTAATTAAATCCATTTGCAGTCGACAGAAAGATTAAAGTAAGCCTCATAATGATATATCCTTAAAAGTTTTTTTGAAATCTATAAAGATCTCGAATATGTTCATGCAGTTCGGCTGGGTTGCGAAGTTATTTTAAATGTTTACTACTTTCAAATGTATATATAAAGTTCAGCCAAAAATTTCTTTTCAAGTAAATAAAAAAATAAAGTCATGGCCATCACTGGTAACTTTTAACTTAGTCCATCCACCCGTTAAATACAACCTTTTTCATTAAAAGCCTTATAACAAATATATAGATATTTAATAACCCATCATAAAGTAAAACATGTTACAATACTAATAACAATAATAAACAACCTTACCCACATAATCCGCAACAGAAATATTAAATTCATTATGAGCACCACACATACTGGTCCCTGGAATATCCAATCGACAGCTGTTTCATGCATCCATGGACATCCAATATCAATCTAAAATAAATAAAAAAAGAAACACACACACACTTACACATCACGTTTTGTATTATAAAATAATATTATCTTTCCAAAATCGACTGTTTCGGTTTTAATTTTATTTCAATTAAAACAAAAACACAATAAAAACAATAGATTACCTTTGCACTTGCGAAGGATGTGGTCACACCTTTGGCTATCGACCAAATGGTCACAAACACAGCTGGACCACCTGCATGAAACATACATTTAGCAATTAAAATAACAAATATCCAATATTGAATGGCCAAACTAAGGATACACTCTGTGATGAAAACAAACCGGATGTTGTTTAAAAAATCAATTTCCTTTCAATTTTCATTTTCGAATGATCCTTTGGGCAGTTCTTACTCACTCATATGCAAGGATTTAAATTAACTTACCCCATCCTATCAGTGCGTAGATATTAAATCGAATGTTATCACCAGAAAAGGTCTTGACGACCAGCATATATAAGTAGAGTCCTGAAATGACCATAAATATAAAATACAGTTATAACGATGAGGAAAGCAGTCACTTATAGAAGTTTTGCTTTTTTTTTGAAAAAATTTAGATAAGAAACTCAAACGGAAATTTACTTCTAAATGGAAATATATTGATTCAAATTTAACACTGCTCAAAAAAAAATGGTGGATAACTTTCCTTTCAAAAAAAGTAATTTACTAAGCGACATGTTTTTATTGGTTTTTTTCAGTATGAGTGAACTTTTGAGTAAGGTTGCTTTCAGTTGAAGAAAACTAAAGAATATTTATGAAAAGTCTAAGCAATTGTACAAAAAAATGGGCACGACTGGTTCGCACGTACTTGCTCTTATGTGCCTAATTACATTGGAAGGCAAGATCTTTGACAGAAACAAGTAACATTGGAGTTGAAAATAACACAGTTTGAACTTATAAAAGGTATTAAAAACCACAATACTTAACGGTTTTTAGTAAAAATAAAGTATGCCATAACACGTCTTAAATAACAAGGCATCTATAAAAAATGTATTTCAAAAATTGTAGGACCGATTTTGATAAAATCCTGTTTTGTATCTTTAGTTTTTTGAAAAAAAATATTTTTTAAATTTTGGTATGCAGTTTTTTAGAATTTATTAAAATACACGTGAATATAAAATTAAAAAAAAATTGTTTTTATTAGTTTTCGAAATATTGATTTTTTCAAAAAAAAATTCAAAATTTAATTTAAATTAGAAAAAAAAGTAATTCAAAATTTTGATATGCAGAATTAATAAGATCTTCTTAAATATAAAATTTAACAGATATACAAAGAGCCGTAACCGAGATAACCAAAAATTAAAAAAAAACAGTTATATGAAAGGTACCATTAATAGACTTTTCCCGTATATGTGGTTCTGATCAAATAATAGCCAATACCAACAAAAAAAATCTCAAAAAATTTCATTAAAATCGTTGGAGCCATTTTCGAGAAAAATAAGATATTCCTGAACGGCCATATGGCAGGTTGCGTTAGTTTTAGGTCTAAAAATAAAATTTCAATTTGGGGAATGCCAAAATAATCACACACACCAAGTTTGAAGATAATGGCTTAAGCCGTTTAGGCTGCAGCTCGTTATACATACTGACAGACAGACAGACATTTTTTTCGATCACTTTTGTAGACTTCTCTATGGTTGTAATGTCATGTTTGATTGTTATCTCAATTTTTTATATTCACGAATCCTAAACTTGCCTTATAGTCCCTATAATCGCAAGTAAAAATATATTTTAAAAGCAAAAGCAATAGCCCAGCAGAAATTGCAAAAAGTTGATTTAGTTCTGAATTTTTGGTATGTTGTATGGGACAGTTACGTTAGTGTTGATCCAAATTTTGCAGCTTCGAAAAATTTGTGCTCGATGCGCAGAAATAATTTAAACGTTATTTTATTTCTTTAGAAAATATAAAAAAGTTTGATTTTTTTTAAAATCGTAGCCGTTTTTTAATAAAACGGTTTTTTTAACAACTTTTTTTAAAAACTTAAAAAAAATTATTCAAGAATACAAACTGAAGCACAAAAATAACATACATTTAAAAAAAAAATTAAAAAAAAATCACTTACCCGTTTTCAAAATATTGATTTTTCAATTTTTTTTTAAATTATTAAAGATACAAAAAAAAGTTTTCGAAAAAAATGAATGCGAAATTACTAAGGCTACCTACATTTTCTTGAATATCAATTTTGATAGGAATCGGAGCACCAGTTTTCGAGAAAGTCGGAAAAAAAACCGGTCTTATGGGAGGTACCGGTTTTAGCCCACCATATTACATTTTTTTTTCGTCAAAATATAATGATTACCTACAGTAGTACACTGATTTTTTTGATAAAAATTCTTGGAGCCGTTTTCGAGAAAAATAAGCTTTTACATACGGTTATATGACAGGTACCGTTAATTTTTGAGCTAAACAAAAAATTAAAAAAAATTCTCTGTAGAATGTCAAAATAACCTTAAGTTCTTAATTTGAAGACGATTGGCCCAACCGTTAAGGCTACAGTCTAAAATACATCCATACAGAAAGACAGACAGACAGACAGACAGACAGACGGACAAAATTTTGCCAGTAACTGAAATATGTTTCTCTATCATCGTAATGTCATGTTTGATTGTTATCTCACACATTTTTCTTTGCACGAATGCATATCTTATATTATAGTACCTATAATCGCAAGTAAAAAAGTTATTAATGAAAAATCAAAGAAAGGTATACAATTTTGCATTTCCCCCACATATTTTTCACTGGGTCCATGAGGTCCAAAACTTGAGAAAATGGTAATTAACCATCCATTAACATTATCCTAAAGTTTCATTAAATTCTAACCTTTGTCGATCTAAAGCTACCTGTCGACTGGGCTAAAAATATGTGTTTGTCTCAATTTTTCAAAAATCAAATCTTACCTTCTTTTAGTTTTTCGGGATGTGAGCTATTGGTCTCACAGACTTTGTTTTATGCTTGAATGAAATGATATTAACAACTGAAGAGTCCAAATGAGTTACCGAGACGAAACGCCAATTTTTGGTGGACTTAAAGTCCGCAAAAAGCTATTTTGAATTAATAATTCAACAAAGTCCAAAATTAATGCTGAGTCTTCTACTTAGTTGTTTTTAAATTTATTTTTGATGATGATGATAGAGAAGTCTAAAAAAGTGGGTCCGGAAATTCCGTCCGTCTGTCTGTCTGTCTGTCTGTCTGTCTGTCTGTCTGTCTGTCTGTCCGTATCGATATCTACAGCCTAAACGGTTGGGCCGATTTGATTCAAACTTGGTATATAGTATTTTTAGAGTGCTCTACCCGACAGTTTTTGGAATTGGCATTCTAGCTCCAAAACTAACGGTACCTGCCATATAACTTTTATTAAAAAACTTATTTTTCTCGAAAACGGCTCCTACGATTTTGATTAAACTTTCAGAATGATGTTTTCTGTGCAAAATCTATCTTTTAATTTTAATGGATTTTTCAGAAAAAGTTTTATAACGGCACCTCCCACATGACCGGTTTTTTAAAATCAGACTTTCTCGTTAACTAATTGACGGATTTTGATGAAATTTTCAAAATATGTAGTGTTTTATGATTTAAATAATATTGCTTATCAAAATTTTCAAAAACATTTTTTTTTAAATTTTAATAATTTTTTTAAAAAAATATTTTGTTTTTTGAATATTTTGAAAACGGATCTATAGATTTTTTTTTAAATTTTTCTCCTAGTATAAACTATAGATTTCTTAAAATTGACATACTAAAAAAAATTTTAAAATATGTTTTCGAAAAAACTGGTCGAACGATTTTGAAATGAAAAATTCATAAAATAGAAAAACGCAAAAGAAATAAGATGGCTTACAACATTTTTTCCAAAAAACGTTATGAGTAGTGTTTTTTTGAATTCATAAATTTTTTTCCCCAACATTTTATTTCATATTGCTCGGCTAAGCCCTAGCCAAGCCATAAGTCAAATAAAAGAAAGTGACAACCTACATTACATACATACTTACGTATTTTAAAGTATTTTTCATCATCATAAAAGCACAGAATACATAAGGAAGCCTTTGATAAATACACAAAAACAATTAACTAATAAAAAAAACTATTCGATTACTACTGAATGCAAAAATATCAATCGAGAAAACAAAAGTTTACACCTTCCTATAAATAAACAAAACCACTGTGTTAACTTTTAATATTGTCTCTATACCTACTGGCTTAACAGTAGTTGGAACACGTATCTTAATTTTAGTACCTACCTTCCTTCCAACCTTATTATAGGTACCTAAATCCTTTATAAATTCCATTGGTCCCATATTGGGACGTATAAAGGTCCCTTTACCTAGCATTATTGCCATACTGCTGATTCCGACGAATCTTTATGCCAGTTGTTCAAATTTTTCCATACCAAAATGAAAATTTAACTGAAAAAAGTCCTTTGTATCTTTCTATTAGCAAATTATATTATAAACAGTAAGCAGCAAGTGGAAAGATAATACTACACTAGAAAACTGCAAAAGCTAACAATCCTATATATTTATTTGTTTATCTCTTTGTCGTGACGCATGTTCGTTCGAGCTTCACCCCAAAACGATTCTAAGGAAGTTGCACGTCATACAAAAAATATTAAAATAAAATCTTTGTCAAAAAGATGCCTGCACTTAAAAAGGATTAGCACATAAGAGCAAGTACGTGCGACCCAGTCGTGCCTTTTATTTCTTACAACTTAGTATAAAGAGTTTGTTTTAAAACCTTTAATGCAAAAGAAATTTAATTTGCTACAACTTTATTCGTAATCAATTTGTTTATGGGATAAGTGGTGCAAGAAACTCCAACATTTTGCAGTTTTTCGGGTGCTGCGCAGCGAGCACAAGTTTTTCGAAATCAACAATCAACAAATCAGAATTACTTCAAGTTTTGCGATTTTAGAATTTTTACAAATAATTTTTTACCTAACATAAACTGTCCCTTAATTTTTCTTGAGCATTGTATAATAAAACAGACATTTGTTAGAATTATTTCTAGGTTTTCATCCTTACCCACTTACCTTCAACAAGCATCCAAAAGAAATTTGTCAAAGTGAAGAAATGAAATACTGTCACCAGGACTATACATCCACCCAAGCCCGTCCGCATTGAGATCTGTCGTGGTAAAAGAGGAGCAAACATAAAGAAACAATCTACCAAAGCCCCCACAATTTAGTGTGACATTGAATGGACAATCGTTGATATATATCATGTCCTTGCAAAGGGCATGTCTGACTTGGTCGTTTGTATTCCAATTGTGGGAGAAAATAATGTTCGGAGCTAAAAGATTTCCAACTCACCTGGACAGATAATGTAAGAATCCACAATAAGCCTGACATAATGTACGTAAAAAATAAGTTCGCATGAATGGAGTTTCTTAGACATCGTAGTTCTCTACAAAAAGAAAGAAAAAAAAAATTACTCCATGCATATTAAATACAAGGAAAGTCAGAAAGGATGTTAAGCTATTCGTGAAGTGTATGTTATATTCGCTTAAGAGATGCTTTTGTGAAAGGTCCTTAGAATGGTAACTTTATAAACTCACTTGAAATATATAAAAACTATAACTGCCAATGTCAGAGACACCAAGCTGATGGTATATCCTACGTAATAAATGATCGTTGGCAACTCGATGATTGGATCGAATTCTGGTACTGACGATGGGGCGGGCAGGTGGAGACAGAGGTCGTAGTTGGTGTACTTCTCCCATGTTCCATTTGGGTAGCAAAAGCGGGTGGCGTTCTCTGCAAAAAATATATTTAAGTATTTCCATTGTGAATATATATATTTTTTTAAATTTATAATTTTTATTTGGAAGTTGACAATGAGTGAAACTTTTCATAGTTAATGGAAAGGATGCATGATGTGGTGAAGTGGAATGAAAAAAAATTGGGGGATTCAAAAAATTCTAAAAAAGCTTAATTTTCTCTGTGAAGTTTTAAAATCCGTTTAGTTCTATGAATTGAAAAAAACACGAAAAGAAGCATCAGAAAGGGTGTAGGTATATTGATACTTGAAGCTGTCTATAACCACAAGATGGCAAGGATAAGGAAATGCTTGTAATAAAAACTTGATAACCTCTATCATTTTATTGGAATTTTTTTTATAGCTAATGTTATGTTATATCCCTTTGAAATTGAACACACAGGTCCCGAAGTTCTATGCAATAATATAGAAGGAGAAGAAAAAGTCAGGCGAAGTATTTCCCATTCTCGTTGTACTTCGATCGGTTAAGATTAGGTTAACGCCTAGCCTTGCGGTCGTCTTTCAATTAAACAGTTTTCTATTATGAAGATAATTTGAGATCAGTAGAGCAGAGACAACGTTTTCTTCCACCGATTTATATATAGCTGAGGCCAGATTCCAGTAGAAGTGAATACTAAAATGCTCTGCTATCTTCTTAAACCGAATGCCTGCAGGATTATTGGAACACATAAAAAAGCTCTTAAAAGGTACCACCTTGATTTTGGATGCGATAAAGTTTACTGTAACTCAGTCAACATTGAACATTGAACCATCAGATGCACCACTTTCCTTCATACTGTCCATACGCTGATTTCGATGCATCTGCAAATCCGTTTAAGCCCATTTGAGAGCCTTTCCTCTGGAACCACCGTGAAATTTTTACTTTATTAACTTTATTTATTGCACGAGTGGATAGCACGTACTTGCTCATACGTGCGGTCACATCGTCGAATATAATTTAAAAAATAAGTAACATTAACGTAGAAAAATAACACTATCTGAACTTAAAGAAAGTGTCAAAACCACAGCACTTAACGGTGTTTAATAAAAATGGAGAACGCTATCACACGTCTTGTATAATAATAAATTTATAAAAAAAAGTATTTCTAAAATTGTAGGATGGATTTTGATAAAATCCTGTTCTTTTAATTTTAGTTTTTTTTAATTTTTTTTTTAAATTTTGGTATGCAGTTTTTTTTAGTGTTTATTAATATACATGTGATTATAAAATTTAAAACATTTGTTTTGATAAGTTTTAAAAATATTGATTTTTCAAAAAAAAAAAATTCAAAAATTAATTTTAATTAGAAAAAAAGTTATTAATCATTTTGATATGCAGAATTAATTTGACTACATAGATCTTCTTAAATATAAAATTTGACAGAAATCCAAATAGCCGTTACCGAGAAATCCAAAAATTAAAAAAAAAACGTTAAATGAAAGGACTCTTCCCGTAAATTTGTTTCTAATAAAATGAAAGTCAATATCAACAAAAAAAAAAATTCAAAAATTTTAATCGAAATCGTTGGAACTGTTTTCGAGAAAAATGAGCTTTTCCTAAACGGTCATATAGAAGGTACCGTTATTTTTAGGCCTAAGAATAAAATTTCAATTTCCCCTCTGGGGAATGCCATTAAAATAATCACACATACAAAATTCAAAGATAATCGCTTAAGCCGTTTAGGCTATAGCTCGTTATAAATACTGACAGACAAGGCAATCACGTGGTAAGGTATTCCCACTGGCAATTTAATTGTCCTTTAATAAGAACATCATCCCAGTCTTCTCTATGGTGCAGACAGACGCATCGAGAATGTCAAAAGTAGATGAGGTCGCTTTAGGTTGCTTCAAGAGAAAAAATCTACGCGTGATTTGTTGTCCCGTATGCATTAACGGCACTTATAAAGAAATAGATATAATGAAGAATGGGCTGGGCACACAGACCTAGCCAAAGGGTCAATGTTCCAATATTTCCCACTAAACGAATATGGAACGCCTTGACCCGGCTCGAACTTTTCCTCCTAATATTTGGAATTTTATAGGTTGTATTAATTCGAATAGTTTGGGACTTTTTACCCGCAACTTTTTTCTCATGTTATGCTTCCCAAAAAAAGGGTTTTCTATTAATAAAAACATTCCGCATCGTTAGTCATATGAAACTCTATTAAAAGTATTTTTTGAATTAACCTCAGTTGCAAAATAAATTCTGGGAATTCATGCATGTAAAAGGTGTATTTTTTAGACGTGTGAATTTTAAAATGAAATAAAATGTATATTTTTTAAGGTTAGGGCCAAGAATTTAGCTTAATTATAAAGATAAGGATTTGCCATTATGTTTTAAAAATGATTTCGGGCAAATGCTCGACGCTGCTGGCTCTAATAAATTCCTGTCGAGAGTCCCAATTTTCAACCACTTTTTGCAGCTATTGGGACCGTATGTCAGCCCGTAACGCGGCGAACGTTGTCAGTCTATTCATGTTAAAATGCCTTACCAAACTAAGTATAAATCAAGTGACAGCTGTCAAAAAGATCGCCAGTTAAAATAGTGTTGCCAATTTAAAGTTTTATACCTGTTCAAAAAACGCCAAAAAAACGTTATCAAATCCCAAACTTTGACTACGCCTGACGATGGAATTTATTCCGAAACGCGTTGCATTCTAAATAAATAAAAAAACTGTGTGATATTTGTGTTAAAAAAAATATTATTTTGCTTTTTTAATTAAAAATTAAAAATAATTATTGTATCAAAAAAAGTTCGGATTTTTGATGACGAATGTTATCAGTCTATTTATGTTGAAAATGGCAAACTAAATTGAGCTTTATATGAAGATTGCTTTTCCAAAGTCCAAATCCTGCCGCAGATACATTGTTTGTTCCTCTCGGATTCCAGTAGAAATGCCTTAATTCATTTTTACTTTTTAATTTCAGTTTTTATTTTTTTTCTCAAAGCATTTGACAAGAGGAATATCCTTCTAAAATACCTTTTTCAAATCCTGACATTAAAGACGAAAGATACCTACTAAAAAAAAAATCTTCCATCAATTTTAAGTAGACATTTCATAAATAACCCACGAACAAAAGGTTTAACCCAAGTCATGATGTATTTATCTTCAATTATTTTTTTCATCATTAGACGCAGCCCCCCTTTATAAAAACATTCTTTTCCATTTCCCTGGGCGGCTCTTTATCCTACATACCGACTTTTATTTTTATTTCACTTATGAGATATTAACATAGTCTTCTGAGAAAAATAGTGCAAGTATACTTACGTGTACTGTCATATTGAATCCCCTGGAACTCATCCAGACAGGGCAATTCAGCTAATGTCCCTCGTGGTGTCCGAGGCCAACATAAAATGGAGTCAAATGATGTCGAACAGAATTCACTGGAATTGCCATGCAATGAATATTCAACGTGTTCCTGGACCAGACACTGAAGTTCTACACTCTGATTGATAGCATCAAGTTCATCGGCTGCTAAATGGGTTGCGTTTATATCACCAACGCCCAGTTCTGCCACTGTGGTTATCTAGAAAATCCAAAAAGAAGATTAAACAAAATTATTTTCCCTTTGACCAAAATACTGATGGGAATGTGTAATAAGAAGAGATGGCTTTCTTCCAGAGAAAAAGGACTTCGCTTTGGTCTATTTTTATACTATGCTATGCATATTTCCATTTTGCCAGATTCATAGCAAGGATAAAATGTTATGCTTTGTTGGACATATTATGGATGACTTGGCTTGTTTCTGAAAATTTTGTTTAGGAAACGTGTTTCCCACACACAGGTCTGGGTTAGGTATTCCATCAATGTCATGAAATATGAGGAAAAATCTGCAAACACAAAATTTTGAACGAACCGAGTGGTTCAGAGGGATTATATGAGGGGGCGGCACATATGTTGATAGTGTTTTGTGTATTAGCAAAAAAAAAAAAAATACTTTATAAATGATGGTTGGGACATCTTTTGCAAATATTAGAAGTTCTATGGTTTGGGGACAGTGCAGCAGTTGGTGAATGTTTACACGCTGCCAGATTGTCTCTTGAACACAATCCGTAAGTTCATTTGTAAATATTAACAACAAAATCCGTACGACAGTTCACAGTTGTACATTAGGTGAACAACAAAAGGAGAGGAAAGATCAACAATCAGTGAAGTGAACAATGCATTGAACAGTATGATGCAGGGTTGCCAGCGCATCAATATGATGTGAAGGAAAATATTTTTGTAGAGATTTATTTTGGTTTTAATGGAGAATAGAAAGAGGAGTTTTGTATCAAATGAAAGCTGAGATTGAGCGCGTCATTTTTGTGAACTATTTTCAATTTTTTTTGTGGGAATTTCGAAATATTTGAGGTTAACGTTGAGAACTTTCAAAAGTCGATCATATATCTAATTAAATATATTCTGTCATCAAAAAGAGACACTCAAAATCGACGTCTTGAGCAAACGATAGACAGCTATAATTTTGAACTAGTTAGTGGCTTTGTCTACCTGGAAACCGCTATTAGCTCAACAAAAACATCGCTGAGATCCACCAATGAATAACTTATGCTAATTGCTGCTTCTTCGGGATAAGAAAGCAATTGAAGGGGCAACTATAAGACCCTAATCATATTAGGGTATGGATATTAGCGACACAGAAATACAAGGTCTCAGATTGATACCAATGCTCCGTGGATTCCAATCCGGAGGGATGGAGTAGAGGAAGACCGAGACTTAGATGACGTTCACAAGTGGGAAAGGACCTCGACCAGCTTCACGTGCAAAACTGGAGGCAGCTAGATAGGGACCGAGATGAATGGAGAAGCTTCTTGGTTAAGACATAGGTCCACCCCGGACCAGGACAAACGATATACCTTCAGAATTCTAGAAAAAGATGGGAGACAGCAGGCCTAGATTCCGCAATATTCACTATCTCACAATCTTCTTACTTTTCGCCACTGATCGGATGCCCAGTAAAGGGAAAGTAACCTTAACCCTATCAACAAAGGAAACAAGATGCAACAAAATGCGATACTCGCCTTTAAGATAAACTGATAACATACACCATGAAGACCGTTCCGCGGGTATTGAATGGGCGTTTGCGGAAAAAATCTTACAGACCACTGACCCAGTTCTTTCGGGTGAATAAACCATAGATTCCATCCGAACGTATAAGAATTAGAATTCCTGGAGAGACCTGTTGTGTGTTGCTCTTCGGCAATGCATAGTTTCGAAAATCTACTTGAGGACGATCAAGTTAAAACAAGAATAAAATGCATCACAGATGTCAACGAAGTATTCCAATAAAAGTTAGCATCCACAAGAAAAACGTCTTGAATTCTTAGGTATAGTAACTAACTGAAAGTGAATCAATTATTCTTTGCTGACGATAGAGCCATCAGAAGTGATACATATATCCTCGCAACGAGCACCTAATGTATGGTTGGATATTCTTAAGGGAAATAATTGCATTAGCCTGAAAAAGACTGAACACCTATGCTGACCATTTTCTATACCACACAGCCCTATTCCGGGACATTTAATTAAATGAAAATGATCTTCCCAAATTTAAAAGTTTAAAAATCTTGCATCTATTAACAATAACGGTAATTTGATGACGGCATCAACAATCACGTAAGTGTAAAGTCGATAAAGTGGCGGGAGAACTGTGCCATCTTTTGATATGGTAAAAGCCTTCTAGGCTGAAAAGAAGGCCATGTAGGTAGTAAAATAAGGTTTTACAGTGTGAGACAAAAAAATTGTCGGCAGCTCAAATGAAAATACAGGCTGAATATCAAAGCTTGGTCGAATAAAAGCAAGAAAATCAATAGAAGACTTTAAACTTCACATCAAAATTCATAAGTCTACGTTCTAGGGGTTTATTATACGAAATGATTCGATGCAACACAATTACACAATTTAATTAATTAAATACGTTCTTATTTTAATATTACTTTTATTGATAAAATAAATACTTTTAATAAGCGAATAATATATTTTTTCAGACACACAACCGATTTCATTGATGTTAATGTTAAGACTAATTTACGTGGGGTAGGTGCGCCTTTTCTCTTTGTCACGTCTTTCGTATCTGTCTTTTTCTGTGTTAGTTTCTTACTCGTTCATTATAGGGTGTGTGACCACAGAATTGGCTATCCTACATGTACAGAATACAGCATGACCAAAGTCAAAACTGTAATAGTACGCAACGTGAAAAATCTCTTTCTTCAAATCAATGCAACGAAACCTATTTATGTATATATATATAGTTGGATTTGGAAATGGTACAATTAAAAACTGGACGGCCTGCTGACCATTAAGTTTGTGAGGTCAACCCAACGTACCCATTATTTGGAACCATAAGGCAAAGCAGTTAAATAAGAGAATTGTGTTCCTATTCGAGATCATAACAAGCTCAGGTTAAAGGGGAAAAAGAAAAAATGGCTAGACCGATTTTCATGAAATTTTCTCTGTGTATAAACATGCCTACATAAATTGCTTGTTTTGGGCTTTAGTTTGGATTCGATAGGTATTTCTGTTGTCCAGACAAAAAAATATGTGTTATAGCCGTCTATCACCAGCTCGATCAGCTTGTATTATTCTAAAATACTTTTTAAGAAACAATTCAATGAAAAAAACTTCTTTTTTAAGAAATATGTTCAAAAACAGTTAAACATTGTAGGGATCCTCTTCATTCATGCTAACTCATGAAAATTCTTCAGATATTAATTTTCTAATTTTCGATTCCTCGAAACTTTATTATTTTTATCAAAACCTTTGCAAAACAAAAGAACAAATTATCTTTTCAATTGTCTATACAAATTTCCTTAGGTTAACCATTCCATGTTTAAAAATTGTACGAAGGCAACTCAAAATCCTTGTTGAATATTTACACATTCATGTAAACAACACATATTGCTATTGTTGTGTTTATTTTCAACAGGCATTGTTTGTTTCATTCTAAAATTAGAAACAAAAAAGAACCGCAAGAGTTTGCCCCAACATGTGTTATTTAACCATTAATTTGGGTTACATTGTTTGGGTTAAAAATCCTTCCAGGCATAACATGATACTAAACATATACATGACACACTTCAAGAGTTTATAATGAGGTGTTCCTTCTGTTAAACAAAAATACTTCTTATTCCCTGGTTGGGTTTTACAGAATATAATGCTCTCGTTCAACCTTGAGCGCAATCTGTGTTTGAGGAAGGTGAACCACATCAGTTGTTTTGCAAATATTTAAAACATTTCGGGTTCATGTTTCGTTTTCATAAAATATTCTAATATTAATTTTTTGTTTGAGCAGGGGCAACATTTTATGGAATTTTATTACTATTTTAAATATAGCTACTGTTATGTAAATATGGGACTTCGATATCGTTAAAGGGATTAGGGCAGATGCTGTCTATCGAAATGGAAGGTTTTAGTGTTGCAGTGTCTTCCGTAACAAACACAACACAACTCCATTCCTTGCATTAAAACGAACCCACATATACATTAACTAATTAATGACTGTAAAAGTCACTAATGTTATATTGCTGACTCTCTTAATTATTGTAATTTACGAGGTCATCCATAAAAAAGACAACATTTTAATATTTTTATTTCCAAACTGACGGCCAACATTTAATGAAAACCGATATAAAATATCTTCGTTTTATTAACCTTTCACCCTCCCAAAAAATAATTGTTTCATAAAACGGAAAGACATTGTCCAAAATTACTCCAAGAGGCGTTTTATAAATGTCTACACTTTATTTCCTGCCATTATCTTAATCAAAGTACACTCTGGCGTATACGTAATATGTTTTATATCGTTTTCTTCTTGGTGTTGTAAAAGAAGGAAATATAACCACAAGAAACATGAGACTCCAGCCGCTTGTATAATTATAATTCCCTTCTCGAAGTACACACTTGTAGTAAGGATGCTAAATTTTATTGCCTTTAGGGACCTCTTGTTAATGCCTTCACGTTTGGTTCATTCATTATTCAATGATTTATTTTAGGCCCTTGTGTGGCCAATATTTGATATTAACTTGTTGTATACCTGATAGAATAGGTTGTTAATGGCATTTTTATTGTTACCAATATTTCAAAAAATTACAGTAAGAACTCAATTACAGCGTTTCACAGTGTAGACAAATTATTAAACATCATGTTGACATGTACCGATAAGTTAAACACCATCAGCTCCTTATAATGGAGTTTTTTCAATAATCGATTTTCCTTGTTTTTTATGTTCTTTGATGTATCCGGAAAATACATTTTCCGTGTCCATCCGAGGACAAAGAAAACACACATTGTTGCAGCCATCCAAGAAAAACAGAGACGCACGTTCTGGTAATTATTGGTTAAATGTGTCAATGTGTGGTCACTTTGCACCGATAACGTCAGCTATGCTATAGACATAGAGAATAGTTAACAAGGATACCACCGGCTCTTAATGGAGTGTAAGTAATGAAATTAATTTATATGACGGGTTGAGCACACATAACTGTTCTATGGTTGTTTCGGTTGTCATTTTGACTTATTGTTGTAATTAATCAGAAAATTATTTAGACATTCGAAGGCACGTGTTTCCTTCTGAATTTTATTAAGCAGAAAACCAAAACAAAAAGTTTTTGACTTCAAAATTCTGTTTCCTGTTAAACTGTTTTATGAGATTTGTTAATTTTTTCAAAGTTATTTAGATGTCATGTCGAAGAAAACGATGTAGAATGGAGATCATCAGTAAGCCCCTTAGAACACCATAAAAGAAGCGTTTCCGCTGTAATTTTCAGGAGCAAAGAAGCATCTTACGCAAAATAAAATCATTATGTATAATTAAAACACTGGAAAAAGTCAAAATTACACAATCAAAACCACATACATATATAGCCAGATGATTGGTTTATTATACCAGCGATATGCGAAAGTTTTCCAAGCACTTTAGGGAATTTTGAGTTTCAAATTTGTGTTCAGTTCAGTTCACAAAGAAAGTTTAATAAAGTTCTTTCAAAGAATTTTTTGATATTTAACTTCAATGTTAATAAACTTAATCTTACAATTTTCAACTGCCTGAAGAAAAGAGAATTATTGATGTTTTTGTTAAAAAAATTGAACATGCGATGTAAAGGGTGGCATAGAAGTTATTTATAGAGCATTTTTACATAATTTAATTGGACGTTTTTTTTCCCGCCTATATATTTTGTAATAGAGATAGCAATTAAAATAAATTGACATTACATTAACAGAGTAATATAGAAGAGTTAATTTAATAATGCAACTTAACTTTAAATTTGTCATGAATCGTATTTTTCATTTTTTTTTGGAAAATTTTACATTAAAAAATAATCGTATTTTTTAGTCTAGCAGGTACCGTTTATTTGTAGCACAAACCATTCCGAGTAATGTTAAAAAATCCACACGTACCAAACGTAATCCCTTTTCTGTTTAGGCTGCACAAAGACAGACCGAAATTTTCCACTAACTTACAAGCGGGACTTAAAACAATTTAGTTATGCGAAAAACAAATAAAACTCGTGGATTTTGTTATACTTTCTTTGAGGAATTTATTTTCCATTTAAATTAAATTTTTTCTTTAGTATAAGCTATGCCATTGAATTACATTTGAGTGAGTTAGTTGTTTGACGACTACTTTACAACTGAACTATATCTCTGTCGTAGGCACACAATAAAGTTATTTCTGGTTTTTCCCCTTCTGGCTTCATTCGTTTGTAGTGTAGTCTGATCGTTTTCTGTGTATCTCATATCTGATGAGTTGAATTCATTTATTGGAAAACCTTTTTATGGTTTTGGAAGGGAAACGTGCGGTGTACATTGCACTAAAATCTTCAACCAACTTTTTAGTGGATGAACGAAGATGAAAACTAATACACACACACAATTTTGGACGATTTTGGATTTACAAGAGCAAGAGTTCCACCAGAGTAATTTATCTAGTGTGTGCTTGAAGTAAGGTTTGAAACCGTTTTTTCCCCAGGTTGAAATCATCTCGCAGGCCCATTGTATTCTTTATTCTTTTCAATAACTCGGCCACACATTTCGATGGAATTATTCTCTTTCTGGTATTTAATATTGGCTCTGAACTGCTCAAACGACGACCAATGATTTAGAAAAGCCTCATAAAAAGTCCAGAAGTTTTGTATCTGATTTAGGCAGCAAATCTATAGGACTATTTCTCGATGTGACACATTCATGGTAATATTTAATGTGTCGATTTTTAATCCACAAAAATATGACAAATAATACCACAATATATAACATCATAAAAGCAAGTACATACATACATATTTATGCAAACGAGTCTTCCGGATCTTTTTTCAAATTATTAACAAAAACTTCTAAGATGTTCTTAAATTTTTGATTAAAAACATCCATGACATAGACTTTTCCAAGAATAATGATTTGTGGAGTTTTTTTTTTATGTTTGCTTGCATTTCAAAATGCTTCATAATCATTTGTCTATTATACTTCCTTATTTCCGGATATTGGAAAGACTGATGAAAATCAATAATTCCCAAAAATTCTTAAATAATCAACATTGATTTCTTCTTTCAAATGACATATTAAATTGTTTTTATTTAATAACGATATTTCAGAGAAAAGCAAACAAATGGCAGAACTTTAAGTCTTTAAAAACAAAGCTAAGGAACACAAAATTGCTCCCTCAGGAACCGAACTTTCTTATCAACTAAAAAGGTTACGAGAAGATATATATATATGTACCTACATGTATGTATGTATTTGGAAAAACAAGGTCAACCAGAAACTGGATACTAGAAACCCACAACAATGTATGTTGGCTCAAAGAAGAAAGATAACAATTCAATGGCCCAGTGCAATCAGTCTTGATGATTTCCGATAGATAGCAGATAGTTATTTGCAGTTAGCAGATACTATCTTCTCCAAATATGAAAGATAATATTACATTCCTCCCTCATTTTCCAGAATTCTTCCATTAGACAATAAAGCAATTTTTCGATGAAAAAATCCAATTTCCGAGAAGTTGGGCCTTGTGGGGATGGAACAGTTACTCCTGTTATTTTTTTTAAGAGTGGTAAATACACTTTTCATTGTTTCAGGGAAAAAAAATTTCTTTTTTGATTCGTCTCCGGGCGTGTTTCCATCATACATCCTATTTTCAATATCCAGTAAGGGGAGTTCAAGTGGGATGAGATTGATCACATAGTGCCCGATGATATTATGGAGCACTCTGTGCAGTCATGCACATAATCTTACAATTTTCAACTGCCTGAAGAAAAGAGAATTATTGATGTTTTTGTTAAAAAAATTGAACATGCGATGTAAAGGGTGGCATAGAAGTTATTTATAGAGCATTTTTACATAATTTAATTGGACGTTTTTTTTCCCGCCTATATATTTTGTAATAGAGATAGCAATTAAAATAAATTGACATTACATTAACAGAGTAATATAGAAGAGTTAATTTAATAATGCAACTTAACTTTAAATTTGTCATGAATCGTATTTTTCATTTTTTTTTGGAAAATTTTACATTAAAAAATAATCGTATTTTTTAGTCTAGCAGGTACCGTTTATTTGTAGCACAAACCATTCCGAGTAATGTTAAAAAATCCACACGTACCAAACGTAATCCCTTTTCTGTTTAGGCTGCACAAAGACAGACCGAAATTTTCCACTAACTTACAAGCGGGACTTAAAACAATTTAGTTATGCGAAAAACAAATAAAACTCGTGGATTTTGTTATACTTTCTTTGAGGAATTTATTTTCCATTTAAATTAAATTTTTTCTTTAGTATAAGCTATGCCATTGAATTACATTTGAGTGAGTTAGTTGTTTGACGACTACTTTACAACTGAACTATATCTCTGTCGTAGGCACACAATAAAGTTATTTCTGGTTTTTCCCCTTCTGGCTTCATTCGTTTGTAGTGTAGTCTGATCGTTTTCTGTGTATCTCATATCTGATGAGTTGAATTCATTTATTGGAAAACCTTTTTATGGTTTTGGAAGGGAAACGTGCGGTGTACATTGCACTAAAATCTTCAACCAACTTTTTAGTGGATGAACGAAGATGAAAACTAATACACACACACAATTTTGGACGATTTTGGATTTACAAGAGCAAGAGTTCCACCAGAGTAATTTATCTAGTGTGTGCTTGAAGTAAGGTTTGAAACCGTTTTTTCCCCAGGTTGAAATCATCTCGCAGGCCCATTGTATTCTTTATTCTTTTCAATAACTCGGCCACACATTTCGATGGAATTATTCTCTTTCTGGTATTTAATATTGGCTCTGAACTGCTCAAACGACGACCAATGATTTAGAAAAGCCTCATAAAAAGTCCAGAAGTTTTGTATCTGATTTAGGCAGCAAATCTATAGGACTATTTCTCGATGTGACACATTCATGGTAATATTTAATGTGTCGATTTTTAATCCACAAAAATATGACAAATAATACCACAATATATAACATCATAAAAGCAAGTACATACATACATATTTATGCAAACGAGTCTTCCGGATCTTTTTTCAAATTATTAACAAAAACTTCTAAGATGTTCTTAAATTTTTGATTAAAAACATCCATGACATAGACTTTTCCAAGAATAATGATTTGTGGAGTTTTTTTTTTATGTTTGCTTGCATTTCAAAATGCTTCATAATCATTTGTCTATTATACTTCCTTATTTCCGGATATTGGAAAGACTGATGAAAATCAATAATTCCCAAAAATTCTTAAATAATCAACATTGATTTCTTCTTTCAAATGACATATTAAATTGTTTTTATTTAATAACGATATTTCAGAGAAAAGCAAACAAATGGCAGAACTTTAAGTCTTTAAAAACAAAGCTAAGGAACACAAAATTGCTCCCTCAGGAACCGAACTTTCTTATCAACTAAAAAGGTTACGAGAAGATATATATATATGTACCTACATGTATGTATGTATTTGGAAAAACAAGGTCAACCAGAAACTGGATACTAGAAACCCACAACAATGTATGTTGGCTCAAAGAAGAAAGATAACAATTCAATGGCCCAGTGCAATCAGTCTTGATGATTTCCGATAGATAGCAGATAGTTATTTGCAGTTAGCAGATACTATCTTCTCCAAATATGAAAGATAATATTACATTCCTCCCTCATTTTCCAGAATTCTTCCATTAGACAATAAAGCAATTTTTCGATGAAAAAATCCAATTTCCGAGAAGTTGGGCCTTGTGGGGATGGAACAGTTACTCCTGTTATTTTTTTTAAGAGTGGTAAATACACTTTTCATTGTTTCAGGGAAAAAAAATTTCTTTTTTGATTCGTCTCCGGGCGTGTTTCCATCATACATCCTATTTTCAATATCCAGTAAGGGGAGTTCAAGTGGGATGAGATTGATCACATAGTGCCCGATGATATTATGGAGCACTCTGTGCAGTCATGCGTATGGATGGATCTGTGTGCTCAGATTTGCAGAGGTAAATTCCCTTGACATATCAGCGTGTAATGATATTTTCTATTTCAATGGATTCTTGGATATAAAAACAATTGTTCGAAGGCATAAAGGGAATTGGGCAGGATGATTTATTTTTTGTCCTTTTTTCTTTGTTTTTTTTTTCTGGAGTTTTGTTGTTGTTATTGTTTTTATTTCAACCAAATTATGAGTACATTTATTAATGATAATCTTGTTTATCCTTAAAATCAATCTTCAAGAATCACCAGTTTATAATGAGGTTCCGGGAAATATGTCAAGATATTTTGGGAGGAAATAAATACAAATTATGCCACTCAGGAATTCAAGTGGGGAATTGATTTAGTTCGATTAAATACATAAATATTATTGTTTCAATCAAAAAATAGACATGTGAACTCATCTAATTTTTTGTAAGAAATTACTATAAAATGGCTCAAATTGGTGGTTGTTTTTGCGATTAATTAACAATAATGTCTGCATAAGGCAGGCAAATGGTTTTTATAAGCTAGAGTAAAATTACCACAAACAGAATACAAATTGTTTAATTAAAGTGTTTCAACATAGAATCTCCTATGAACAAATATCCTTGTTAAAAAAAAACAACAAACAGATATACCCATCGTATTTGAATCTGATTTTTCCTATTTCAAAAATGAAAACTGACACTGACACTATTTCTCAGAATTCCATTCATTATTTTCAGATTTAATATATGCAACATGCACCGTTAGATACAACATTTTGTTTCTATTTAAATGTTGCATAAATGTTAGCTTCTCTGACGGGGATTCGACGTATAATATATTCGCATTTGTATTCATGAAAAACCATCGTGTTTGTATTTTGGTTTTGATGAAAGAAGGAACAATTTAATTAGTATAAAACCTTAATGAAAAAAAAACTCATTTCTCGGGAAAACTAACGAACCAAATCCAGGGTGAATAGAAAATGGGATGTGGACTTACTAATAATCCTTGTTATTACATTGTCGTCCTTTCTGCAAAAAAAAAATATTTCTAAATTATGTACGTCTTCTGACTGCTGCAGATTTACAAGGTATTCACAAGATTGGATAATAGTATCAGTAACTGAGGGAGCTGTCACGACACTAAAATATTTGTAAAGTGTTGGACAAAGCTAAAGAACAAATGACCTTACATTGAAAAAAAACTAAAAAAACATTTGCACATTGCCTGATTTTTATTACCCCGTGGGACACTTGCAACAACAACACGCAGCGCAGTTTTTCTTAATAGAAATAAAGGCTTGACAGTTGATAGCGGCCATCTTGTTGAAGCTACGTCTGTAAAATTTAATGCCATTAATACAGCCTGTTTTGCCAAATCACCATTGATGGATATAGCGTTGATCAACATGTGCAAATGATGAAACTGTTCCGGCAACGTTCCGCTCGCTTCACCCATTTGTACGGTCGCCATAATCGTCCTACCGAGAGGACTATTCGCAGTGTGTTGAATAAATTTGAGTCCACTGATTCAGTAGATAATCAACCAACACAACAATGTGAAAAATGAAGCAGTGAAAAGAGCCCTTGTGAACCTTAATGTGAACGATACCATTATCGGGTTGATAATGTGCATGTTAAGAAATCGACCAATTAACTCAGAGCTGGGAGGAGCTTTGATTAAAGTATCCACATCGAAAGACATTCCACAAGGTGGTGTCCTCTCTCCCCTCCTCTGGGTACTTGTGGTCAACGAGATTCTTATAAGACTCAAAAATAGTGGAGTCAAAGTAGGTAGTAGCTTATGCAGATGATTTAGCTCTGCTAGCGACTGGAACATTTCTCTCCACTATTAGTGAACAGATAGAAGGAGCCTTATCCTTGGTAAATACCTGGTCAAGGAAATGTGGGCTAGTGGTCAATCCGCAAAAGACAGAACTGGTTCTCTTTACGAACAAAAGAAAAATACCAGTTTTTAATTTTCCTTCAATAGAAGGGGTTCCATTGATCCTGTCAAATCAGGCCAAGTACCTTGGTGTGATTCTAGACAGAAAATTGAATTGGAATCTCAATATCAAAGAAAGAGCCAAAAAGGCAATGATAGCATTCTATGCCTGTAACAGAATGTTTGGAAAGACCTGAGGACCTAGTCCCAAGATTTCTATGTGGATGTATACGGCAATAGTAAGACCAATACTGACATTTGGTAATGCACAGATTCTACAGACATATACGGGCTACAATGTATGCACAGACAACACAACATTCCGTTTATATTTCGAAAGACCATTCACCAATTCTTTTCCTAATAGAGAAACTGGCTTAACAACCAGACACCATACAAATCAGCCATTGAAATCTACACAGATGGCTCTAAAATGGAAATTGGTGTTGGTGCAGGTTTCTACTCAGAAACACTCGAATTGGCCGGATAAATTAGGCACCCCGATTACAGCAACGTCTTTCAGGCTGAAGTCCTGGCAGTGACGGCAGCTGCTAAAGAGACTGCAATGAAGGCAATACCACATGCTGATATACCTTTTTCATTGACAGCCAAGCAGCGATTAAAGCAATTTCTGCCATTGAAATAAAATCAAAGCTTGTAGCGTGCTGTCGCGAAGAGCTAAAAGTTCTTGGCGCGCAGCATAATATAAGACTCTGTTAGGTTCCTGACCACAGTGGTGTGCAAGGAAACGAAAGAGCTGATGAGCTGGCAAGAAAGGGATCATCCCTAGAACTTAGCCAAGCCGACATAACGGTAAAGATCTCAAACTGTAACATTAAACAGACGATAGGGAATGAGGTACTCGCCGCAGCTAACGGCTGCTACCAGTTTTTGCATAGCTATTGCTTGACTAAGCATTTGCTAGCTGCACGTAAAAACTACGAGGAAGAGCAGGACAAACTACCTGCTTGGATGAGGAAAACCTCGGAACCATATCAAGCAAGCTCCCCTGTTTGCGGCGAAGCTATCCAAGACGAATCAGAATCGTTACGCGTCTGCTTGCCCCCAACACAACTTTCAAGTGCTCCCGATTTTATACTTACTGATGAGTTAGTAACCCTTCAGAAAAAGATGGAAAATGTATATATTTACCAAAAAAAGAAGGGCGGTATAATTGACTTGGAAGCTGAAATGGGGTCGGTTATATCTATTGAACCGAGAGATCTAAAATCTGCAGACCAACATTGCGAAAATAACCACCAATCAAGTAATAGCTTCAAGGAAGATGGGCTCCTATTGTATCAAACTGCATTCAATGAGTCTGGTTGCTCTCGAGAGACGCGTGTCCGAAACGAAAAATGTTCACAAGGTAAGCAGAATAGTGCCAAATCTGAAGGCGATAGCTTTGAACAAAAAAAAAAACATTAGATTTGCTCCTTTAAATCCTCAACAGCGGACGGTTGCTAGCCCAAAAAATTGAGCTACATTGATCTAAGTGTGATGGACACCACATCATCCATCAGCCCACAAACCTAACCTAACCAATGTTAATCGATACCTCCTATTTCTACCCTCCCTATCTTCCTAATGCCCGCGCAGTGTGTAACATTAAAAGGGAAACAAGTAGTCCCTTGTGCGCGCGTTAATTATATAAAAAAAAAAAAAAACCTAACCTAACCAACACCCGTTTGTCGACGAAACGCAAGATCTGCCAAAAACATCGCCGACGTCCGTGAGAGTGTGCAGAAGAAGGTAGTGGATTTCTCGTGGCTCACAAGAACTTGGCAGTTCACAGACTATGGAACATTGAACACTTTGTTTGCGCGCCACCAGGAGAAGCCATGGCGGACATTTAAACAATGTTATATTTCAAACATGGCATCAATAGGCCTTTAAACGAACAAAAAATGTCGACAATATCTCACACATACTTTATTTTATCTAAAATTAAAGTTAGAAAGCGCTTAATAAAAGACCCTATGCATACATATTTTGTTAAAAGATTTAATTTCATACAAAATTTTAATTAAACTTCAATGTTAAACTTAAATTTTAAATATTTATTTTCGAAATCATGGCATTATACTTTTTTTTAATAAAAATAATTGCGTCCCATTAAAGTCAATACTTTTGAGTTGGGAAAGGCGAAATTTCGGCCTCATAAATGAATATTTTCAAGAAAACTCTCCTTTTATATAAAAACCCCTTCGTTTAGGGAATAGAAATTGGAATTTTATATTCACATTATCCAGTAAGGCGAAAACATGTAGGTGGTAGTTAGAGCTTTCAGAAACAACGATTTTAAGCAGCTAATACTTCAACCTCATTAAGTAATAATTTGTGCCATGTACCCACTCGGTAAACATGCATCAAGCATCACTTTTAAATGTCACTCATGTCGAACATCTGCTTATAAATATTCGACGCCCACGTATACGTTTTACGTAATCCTTACATCATACAAGAATTACGTTACGCTCATCTCTGAATTATGTTAATAACCTTAAGTGGGTGTAGGTATATTGGAAGGATTGTTTATTTTCCATAATATTTTTTCTTTGAAAATATTTTATATAAACATAATAAAAAAAGTCATTTTTCATATTCCCGGTTACAAATAATTAATTTTGCATACAAATTTTTGATTTTCTCTTGATACTTAGCATACGAGTTTTTTTTCGTCTTCGTTTCTTGTTGGAAGGGATGATGTATGTTTAAATAATAAATATTAAGAGTGCTACTCCTTTTAATACATATATATAAAATAAAGGGAATGCTAAGCTCGACGATGCGATAGTTCCTCTTACCTCATGTCATGTAGCATGAATAATGAGAAGCACAATAACACAACACATCATCATCGATGCAACAAACAGGAACCGCCCGATTTCTGGCCGACGCCATATATGTATTATAACCACTATTTACTTAAAAGCTTATTTTACTCTTAAGTAGCCCCAATAATTTTGATCGTAAAATTTCATTGACTATTTCAGGTGGGGGTTATTACTTGTGGACATATCTGTCAGTCTGTCCGATCTGCAGCCTAAAGGGCTAAGTTGCGATTATTACTGATTGTGATTACCTTCCAATTTGGTAGGTGTGGTTCTTTTGGCATTCCTCAGACGGGTTTTTGAAATTTAATTTGAAGGTCTACAAATAAGTTTTTCCTTAACGGTCACATTGCCATTAATTTATTAATTATTTTTCTCGAAAACGCCTTCAACGATTTTGATGAACAATTTTAAACATATTTTGTTAGGTATTGGCCATCATTTTATCAAAAATCTTTCATATAACAGCTCATAGGATTTCTGTCAAATTCTATACACACAAAACATTTAGGTAGCTGAACTATTTCTGCAAATTATTTTGACCAAAAGCCGTTATAAGGCGCACGTCCATTGAAAGGTTATTTTGTTTTCGACTTTCTCATTAATGACTGGACGACTTTGAACTAAATACATATAATTAGAAACTTGCTTAATAAATTCGGCCTGAAATTTGGTTTTACCAATTTTTTTCAAAATAAAGTTATTTAAAAAAAAAAACGTTTTATTGGTACCTTAAGTTTTTTAGTTAACCGCATTTTAACTTTCTTTTGTTAGTCACACTAGTCACACTATGAAAGTAAAATGCTTTCTGTAAGCGGATTTTTACTTTCAAGAAAGCACTTTTTTGGGTCATCACACCATGAAAGAAAAAGTGTTTTCTGAAAGTGCTTTCTGAAATTAATGTACACGAGTTACTCTGAGCTTAGTTTCCTCAGTTGTTTATCAAAAGCAGCTGCAAAACGGAGTTCGCTGTACAATCGGTTCATGCGCGCCTAGCCCTAATGTGTGACTATTTTATTAAAGTGCTTTTAAGAAAGGTGTTTCTTGTGAAAGCGTTTTTAAGAAAGCAAAACGCTTTCAGGAAAAGCTTCGAGAAAAAGCTTTCAAAAAAGTATACTTTGCGGTTCGTTAGACCATGAGAATATGGATTTCAGATAGCTTTTCCCTTTCTGAAAGAATCTTAAATGAGTAGCCTTTAGGCAAAGAAGAGTTCCAGGGAACTGTGTGTGAATAATGATAGCTATGTACGAAGAGTCATTACAATGGTGGAGCCAGGATCCTTGCTAGGGGACTCGGTATTGTAACGGTGCAGGGACCTAACTTCACAGGTATTAACTTCACATGGGATTAACTTCCCATCTGATCTGGCTACAATTTATAAAGCATTTATACGCCCTAAAATCGAATGTAACTCCCACCTCTGGGCAGGTGCTTCACAAACATCGCTTCACCTGCTTGATAGAATACAAAATCGAACATCGACGCAATGTTTCATGTCTTTCCTTATTTTATCGTTTGTTTTATAAAAAAAATTTCACTCGAAGTACCCAGCTGCATTCCTCCCCTTAAAAGTTTCTCCTGTAATACTCGTCTTGCTAGGAATGCTCATCAGTTCACCCTTGAGCTCAATTTCGGACGTACCGTGAATTATAGGGATTCTTTTGTTAGACGAACAACACGAATTTGTAATAATTTGCCCGGCGAGATTTTCCCTTGCCATTTTGATCTGCAAACATACAAAACCAATGTTAATCGACACCTCCTTTCTCTCCCCTCCCTTTCTACCTTTCACCACTAGTGCCTTGTGGGTAATTATTTCACTTTTTTATTGTAAAGTAAATTCCCACCGAGTGTGAGAAAAATTTAACTTTTTTTGTGAGAATTAATTTTACTTAAATGTGAACTAACGCCATATGGTCTAAGTAAGTTTACGGTACAAACAGTGAGATAGGTAAGGGGTCGACATACTTCACCCTGCAACCTCCTGCTTGGAGACCCTACAGGATTTGGAGTAGGTGCGAGTTTGGGTATATGCAAAATTAATTTTGTATTTAAAGAATCTCTCGGATATAAATAAACGTAAATTTTAATACACCATTTGGAGTTTGTTCACATTTCAGTGATAGTTTAGTTCATTTTTTTCAAAAATAAAATCAAATTTTTAACTAATTTGTTCAAAACCAAAATAGCGTGTTTATTGAAAAAAAAATTGATATGTGTCGATATGTTCCGAGGAAGAAGAGGGAAGTCCTGATGTTGTCACTATATTCACTGTTAAATACATGTATCTGTGTGGTATGTAAGATATTGCGGGATAAAATTGTCTTGTTGCCGTGTAAGCCTTTAAAAACTTGTGCTGAGTTTAATATACAAATTCAAACCGAATGATTTCTGAAGGTCAAGAAATTTATATGAAGATGTCCTTTTATTCGAGACAAATTGTGCAGGATTCAATGCAAGACACAATTTCATTATGAAAAACTGCCCCAATTTTGGGGCCTTATTTCATTTTTTGGTTTAGGGCCTTATTTCCCAGAGCGCTTAAATTTAGAAGTTAATTCCCATGTGAAGTTAATACCTTTGAAGTTAGATTCTGCACCATTGTAACAGCTTAAAAAAAGACTGATTATTATGTTGTCGTTTTCTGATCCACTCTTGCCAATTCCATTTTGCTTCCTAATTGTGGAAACCTGAGATGTATCAAAAATGTGATCAAAGCGGAGCAACTTTTGATGATGAAATCAATCACCAAACAAGGATAGGATAGATGGAGTAGAAGAAATACTCCACTACCTTTTTTAGAAAGAAAATATCCTTAAAAGTACTAAGCAGCACTTCTCAAAAATCAAAGAGACTTGACTCTGTATTGAAGTAAACTTTTCATTCGATAGCAGATCAACAAACATTCTATTAAATTTTGATGATTTCCAATGATATGGAATATAATGTTCAAAAGAATTCACACCCAAAGCAACTCTTAGTATATTTTTATTATTCATTATTAAAACCTCCCTTCCTTTATAAATACTTGGTAAACTGAAAACGTCTTAGCACTTTTGTGGGATCAAAGGTGTTAATTACCTTTTCCGACGATTTTCTGGTGTCTTATTCCGCACTCAAAGATATTTCTACTATATCGCCATATTGAATCCTTAAAAGCCTATAACAAAAACAACACAAGTAAATTCAGTTTCCAAATCACGTGCTAGTATCGAATATTCTCTTTAACAAGGATATCATCGGTGTGTCGCTCCATGATATCCTTAGGCATTTCGAGGATGTATTAAAGGTTAATGCTAATGGATCCTTTATCTCCAAAGGGGAGAGGAAAGAAGAACAAAATATCTAAAAGAAAGAGTTTTGAAAAATTCGTACAAGGAAGGAGAGGTGATAAAAGTAGTATGATGTGAATAAAAGGATGCCCACACTCTGAAAGAATACCCCTTAACAAAAAAAAAACCGACGACGTGTCAGTCAATGTGCTGTATCGAATTTTCTTTTTTTTTAAAGAGATAACAAGGATATCATGGACTTTTTTGATCTTCTTAGAAAGAGTTAACAATATAAAATACCATGAACTTTAGGAATTGGGTCTTTGGTGTCCCATCAGTTCATTCGAAAATCCAAATGCTGGTCTTTTTGATATTTCCAGGATAGCTTCTATTCATGGAAGTTTAATTGGAAAATTCAATTATTTGTACAGAACATTTATCTTGGGAGCAAATGCTATCAATGGACACTCAAGCGTGTCTATTCAATTGAGATGTAATTTTGTTATCTTATTTAAGAGGAATTTTGAAGTGGGCTGGCCCGAACCAAGGGAATGTTCAAGAAGTTCAGAGGCAACTTGTTGGCTTTTTAAAGTGTGTTCAAACCAGTGTGAATAATTGCATTTGGTTCAATGGTTTCTTTATGCTTGTTTTTATGTTGAGACGTAGATCAGGAATCCTTAATGTTGTTTTAATGAATTGGGAGAACCAAATAAAACCTACTAATTGCGCAACTGAGCATGGGGGCTACTCTTAATAAACAAGTTTCTCCATCATCTTCAACTTTTGAAAACAATGTTGGGATGTAGTCCAAAAAATAAATATTAATAATCACAAGTATGTAATTAAAAATAAAAAAAAAAGAAATTAAACTTTAAATTTGTGCAGTCATTAAGGCATAACAAACAAACTTCCAGCCAGGCATAATTTCACACTCAAGTCTCTATCACATCACAGGAACAATGCATTTTTCCCCGATAAAAATAAATCTATTTTTCTATCCAGGACCTCATTCATCTAGCTACCGAATTTCATTTAAATCCTTTGAACCGTTACAGCGTTATTGCCGAACAAACATCTAAGCATCCAAACATACAAACATTTGCATTTATAACATTGTTAGGGTTTACACAACACTGTATTGTTTGATTTCTTCGGTCAAAGACGGAAAACATTATTTATTATTTAAAAAACGAATTTATAAGGAAACACCATCCAACACTCCTTTAAAGAAGGATTGCAGCAATTGATAATAATTCCTTTTACTAACAATTCCCTCATAAATAAAGGCAAGCAACACGCAAAGGACTATTTTTAGTTTGACTTTAACAAGACGAGGGAGTTGATTCCCCAACTACAACTATGTAGGTGTTGGCGTGACAAGCTCCATTTAGTACTATTTTTAACTGATACATCAAAATAAAGGGATTGATTTGCTAACACCTACAAAGCGTTGGTAGAGGCTGATGTTTCTTATACAGAAGAACAAAATTCAATGAATTAATTAAAAGTTGATTAAAGTGACAGGACAATAAGGAAACGGAAGGACAGTTGATGGAGGGATTATTTTTCGCTAAAGCATATTCGAATCGGAAGTTATTTAAAGAAACAATGTATTTTAATGTTTAATGTTCTTAAGATAATTTTTGAGGGAACCTGTCATACTAAAAAATGAAAAAAGTTCATTAATGGTATGAACCTTTTATAAGGATAAAAGTTAGCATATTATTCTAACCCAATTTGTCTAAGAACAAAAAAAAAACTTTTTGGAGTGAAACTTCTTTTGCATCGTTGTTTTTTTTAGACTTTATTTGTATTTCGTAATAATATTCTCAAAAAAGTCTGTTACGGCACATTTTACAATTCTTACAACTGAAGTATTTACTTTTATAACAAACAAAATATAAATACTTATAAAAACTATCAAAACCACAAAACTTAACGGTTTTTAGTAAAAATTAAGTACGCCATCACACGTCTTAAAAAACAAAGAATTTATGAAAAATGTATTTCGAAAATTGTAGAACCGGTTTTGATAAAATCCTGTTTTTTATTTTTAGTTTTTTGGAATTTTTTTTTTTTTAAAGTTTTGTATGCAGTTTTTAGATGTTTTTTTTTATGTATATATATATATAATATATATATTAATTATAAAATTAAAAATTATTTTTTTTGATTTGTTTTAAAAATATTGATTTTTCAAAAAAAAATCAAAAATTAATTTTTATTGGAAAAAAAGGTTATTCAAAATTCGGATATGCAGAATTAATTTGGCTATCTAGATCTTCTCAAATATAAAATTTGACAGAAATCCATAGAGCCGTTACCGAGCCAGTCAAAAATTAAAAAAACCGTTATATGAAAGGTCCCGTTAATAGACTTTTCCCGTATATGTGGTTCTGATCAAATGATAGCCAATAGCAACAAAAAAATTCTTAAAAAATTTCATCAAAATCATTGGAGCCGTTTTTGAGATAAATAAGCTTTTCCTAAACGATCGTATGGCAAGATACACACATATCAAATTTGATGGCAATCGCTTAACCCGTTTAGGCTGCAGTTCGATATACACCCGGACCGACAGACAGACAGACAGACAGACAGAAAGACGGACATTTTTTGCCAAAGACTTTTTTATGCTTCTCTATAATCGTAATGTCATGTTTGATTGTTATCTCAATTTTTTTTATATTCACGAATCCTAAACTTGCCTTGTATTCCCTATAATCGCGAGTAAAAATGGGCACCAATGTGTCGCACGTACTGGCTCTTATGTGCCTAATTACATTGGAAAGCAATATCTTTGACTGAAACAAGTAACAAAAATCGTTGGAGCCGTACCGTTATTTTTAGGCCTAAAAATCAAATTTCAATTTCCCCCTGGGATAAGTAAAGAGGAAAAATGTGTATGTAGTTATGTATATGCAACTTATAGACTCCAGAAAGGCGTGACCGATAGGGTGATCCTGTAAGGTTTTAACCCGATAATTGGCGCTGGGGTGAAGAGAATGGTGATTTGTTCGCATGCCTTAAAATAGAAAACGTTTGGACCTAATTGGATACTTTCTTATGCGGGTTTGTTCGTTATTGCTACTCGAGGACTTAGGAAAATAAAATTCGGAAAATTCTCAACAGGTGGCGCTGTAGGTTACCATTTTCGATCTTTTCTTCAATTCAAAAAAACAATTTTAGAAATTGATTTTCGTCTGTTTCATTCGGACTAATGTTGGGAAACGCTGCATTGGTTTTTACGTGACTTTTACTGGCAGATAGCTGATGTTGTAGGGAGTAACTCAGGCTATTTTAATTAATCCTAGGTTGCGCCTGATCGCTTTTTTAAAAGTACATTATATGGTTCGATTTAATTCAATATATCACACCATATAATAATATACAATACGTGTATAATAAACAAATGAATGTGTGTATGTGGCTATGTTCATATGTTGCTTATGGTCTCTTAAACGGCGTGACCGATCTTATTTACATATACACAGCTGGTCGAAAAAATAGGTGTGAAGAAAGAATTTGCTCTTAGATACGCTCTTAGATATCCTGTGGAGCGACGAGACTAAAATAAATTTGTTTTCTACGGACTCCGGGCGTAATGTAAGTGGCCCAAAAGGAAAAGAATACCATCCCCGCTATACACAAAAAACAATCAAACACGGAGGTGGTAATATTATGCTGTGGGGATGTTTTTCCTGGTACGGTGTCGGTCCTATATTTCTCATTAAAACCATATTAACAAAATATGGGTATAGGGATATCTTGGAAAATGTCATGCTTCCATTTTCTGAAGAAAAGATGCCCCTCCGATGGCATTTTCAACAGGATAACGATCCAAAACACACGGCGGGTCTCGTAAAAGATTGGTTCCAAGAGAAGGAAGTATCTCTTATCCCGTGGCCAAGTCAATCCCCTGACCTCAATTCCATTGAGAACTTGTGGAATGCACTCAAGCGAAAGTTAGGCGGGCAATATTTCACAAATGGAAACCAATTGTGGGAAGCCGTTCAAAGAGAATGGTATTCTATACCCAAGCAGACATGCCAAAAATTGGTGGAATCAATGCCACGCCGACTCCAAAAAGTTCAAGCTAACAACGGAGGATACTCTGGTTATTAGAGTTAGGTAATCGAAAATTTAGGTAACCAACATTAAATGTTAATAAAATCAATATTTTTCATACTTTAGGAAGACGCGCCTATTTTATTGACCAGGCTAAAATGCGTCAATCGACAGTTTCGGCCACTTATTATGAAAATGTTCTATTAATTTAAGATCCTATTAAAGTCTTTTATGTTCTTTGTTATTTAAGTTTTATTAAAAACATAAAAAATTATAATGCAACTGAAAAAATGTAAAAAAAAATTAACTAATAACAAAATAAATAGTCACACCTATTTTTTTGACCAGCTGTGTATATGCAATCTTGAGTCAAGCGGTTGATTCTGTATGGTTTGTACCAGTGTTGCCCCCCCCCCCATCTGATTGAAAGCGTAGTGTTTAGGAAAAAAAGTGCAGTAAAAAAAATATATAAAATAAATTTTTTTAATTTTTTCATTTAGTTTTAAACATATACATAGGTTAGGTATGTATAAATAATAAAATAAATGTCCCCTATGTCTTATGTTTCTATGTCCTCTATCTCTTTCGATTACATAATTGCATCAACTGTTAAAATACTTAAATTATTTGTTAAATCATCCTTTATAATATTTAAATTTGAGAAAAACCTCTCTGCAGTTGCACTGCTAGGAAGCAAGCTACACAAAGAAAGCATGTAACTGCATACATTTTCAAGAGCTGGCTTTCCAAAAAAAATTTCACACTCAATAAATTTAAAAAAAAAGTGTAGTAAATACACTTCTATTGTAGTAGGGGGGCAACGCTGGTTTGGACCCGATAGCTGGAAATGGGTTGGATATACATATTTTTATATAATTTTCCCTGTACATATTTTCATATCAACAATATCAAATATTAATTTGATCTTTTTTGAAAATATTTTTCGTATGTATATAGAAGAAACCTGTGATTCTTCGATTTCGAAAATTCACAATTAAAAGCGATTGAATTCATGCAAATTCAATAATAGAGATTGCACTAAAAGAATTCATTCACATTGGCGCTGGCTAGCGGAACTATCAATGACAGTATAACAAATGTGTCAGTGTTTATGAAAAGTATAAATAATGGAATAAAGGGACAGGCGGAACAGGTTAAAGCCTACTCGAAGCGCTGGGCGGATTTTGCGTGAACCCCCTTCGAGCTTTAAAATTAATAGATAAGAGAAAAATTACGAATTCAATTACATCTCTTGAGCACCGCCGTAATGTAACGTGTCTTTCACTATTCTATCACTATTTTTACAAACAGTGATCCAGTGAAATAGCCAGTTGCATTACTCCCCTGAAACAATTCAACTGTAATACTCGATCTGCTAGGAATGCCCGTCAGTTTACCCTTGAGCCCAATTTCGGACGTACTGTGAAGTACAGAGATTCTTTCTTTAGTCGAACCACACGAATGTAGAACGCTCTACCTGCTTCGGTTTTCCCTCCAATTTAAATTTAATGTCCATCGACATCTGCTTTTACATTCTTCCCTTTTTCCCTTATGCTCGCACGGTGTTTGTACATTATAAGGGTAGAAAAATAACCTCATTCGCGCGTGCTCATTATAAAAAAACACTACCGATGGAGAGCGCTCTTATTTTTTCTGTTGGTGATTTCCGATAAACTTGGCTTTAATTCTGCGTTCAATGCGTTGAACGCAGTCTTGAAGTCATCATACCTTTGGAACCGAGCCAAGAAAATGTGTACATATCTTCTGCAACACCCGTCTACCCAAACATGCTCAAAACAATTTTTGATCATTGGCGGAAATGGCAACATTTCAATTGATGGGGCCCACGAAAGAAATTTCGTTCCCCCAGAAGACCGAACTTCTGTCAAATACAACTGAATTTTCTAGCCATTGTCTAAGATATTCCCAAGTCAAACAATCAACTACATACATATTTCCGAATTGCTTTAGCGAACTTGCAATTTTGGCAGCAAGAAATGATGATGTTAGCAAGCTGAATGAGCATATTCAATTTATTGAAATTGCTCGTCGAATTAGTCAACTAAAAATCGATCGACACGGTAATCGACGAAAACAAGCAAAACACTATCTCTATAAATACATACATAATATGTACATGCTTTCAAAAAGGGTGGATCACTAAGAGTATATAAATGTGAATGCAATGTGGAAGCACCACTGCTTAACCGATTTGGATAATTTATTGTCGGTTTACTTACATAAATATCCACCTGCCCGGTTTAGGCCGACACATGGCTTATTGCTGTTGCGATGCAGACAAATATCCGTTACTTATAATACCCGAGCAACGCAGGGTGAATAGAAAATAATCCTTTGAAAATCTCAAGGAATTTAACAAAAAAAAAAAAGAAGCCTTTTGAACACCTATGCAAAAGTTTCTAACCATTTGCCAAGCTTAGAATCAAGTCAGAATTTCATCATAAAGTTCTGCCTTTTACCTTTTGCAATCAATAAAACTTCATGTAGACACTTTAGTCCTAGTTTAAAGCCCTCTCTTACCATATTTGCATGTGAATATCAATTTACGGTTCACACAAAAGGATAAATTCCTTGTTTTGTTAAGGAAGAACTTTTTATTTTATTTTTTTGGGACTTGTGGTTTTGTAACAAAAGGGTGAAGTTTAGAGTTCTATTTTACAGGTTGCAACACACGTTTTTGGTCTTAAAGTGGTTAGTTACTTTGAATTTAAGAATTTCCGGTTTTATGGCTTCAAATGGAAAAAGCCTTTGAAGTGGATTTCAAAGATGAAATAGGACTTGTAGAAAAACTTACTGAAGTTTAACTTGCCCATTAAACTAAATTTCTGGCAGGGTGTTCTCTGAATAGTTAACTAGTTTTGTTTTGTAAGTAATCTTATCATAAATCATACGACGACCAAATGTCAAACAAAGTATAGTACTTGTGATTAGTTCCACATTAAATTCAATTTTTTCTTAGTAATAATAAGTAAAAAAAAAAAAAAAAAACAACTGCAGCAAAGCATTCCTTCTAAATACACTGTCCTTTTCCAAATGTTAAGTAGCTCTAATTTGGACGTTATAATGGTATCCGAATCATGGTTAAATGAATCTATTTCTTCACAATTGATACATTTTTCAGGGTTTAAACTATTTAGAAATGATCGTGGCTCTAGGGGTGGTGGTGTTTGCATATATGTTAAAGAAAATATAACATCAAAAGTTATATATTCGTCTACAAAATCGTCGAAATTCGTAATTACAGTGAAATTTGCCTTTTAGTAGTGGTGTATTGCCCACCTTGTACAGGAGAATTTAAATGAACTTGAAAACACTTTACTCCGTTTGAATTCTAAGTACTGTGATGTTCTTGTCGGAGGTGATTTTAATGTAAATCTACTTGTTGAAAATACTACAACACGTCTTTTCAACTATTTTTGTGACAAATTAAGTCTATATGTTGTAAACAAACGATGGCCTACATGTTTTCAGTCAGTGTTAAATCCGTCACTAATTGATATATTTTTGACTACTTCTAAAAAATAAAGTTTTATGTAACGACCAAGTTAAAAAATCAAGAATTTGCCCCTGGTACAGTAGCGATATCGAAGCACAAATAAAGGAAAGAGAGCGTTTCTTTAAAAAAATACAAAAAAACCCATCGGAGTATTATAGACGTCAATACATTTTTGCTCGAAATAAATTAGTTTTGCTTATTCGTTTAACCAAGAAAAGATATTTTTTTGCAAAAACTCGATATTAACACCAAAGATATTGGTGTTACTGGAAGCAAAAATTCATCAAATTGTTCACTAAATCCTGAATTAATGAGGTCATTTTATACTCCTCCTCTGCTTAATATAAATGTGCCTTTAATCTTGCCAGGAAATGATGCTGGCTTATTTTCTTTTAACTGTGTGGATGATAATAGGATTTTAAGTGCTATCAGGTCAATTAAATCTAATGCAATCGGCTCTGACAATGTTTCACCGAAATTTATTCGGTTAATTTTACCTATTGTTCTTCCACCTTTGAAACATATTATTAACGCTTGCATCTGTGGGTTTCCTGATCCTTGGAAAAATGCAATTCCAAAAAAAAGTAATCCAATGGAACCTTCTGATTTGAGACCAATTAGTTTGCTACCTTTGAACGGCTGATGGCTGATCAAATTCTGAACTACATTCAAGCCAGCAACAAGCTTTGTAAATGGCAGTCGGGTTTTCGCAACAAACACAGTTGTGAAACTGCAGTTGTAAAGGTCACATCTGATTTTCGTGTTGCACTTGATAGTAATCTTCTTGGTACTATGGTCCTTTTAGATTTCTCAAAAGCTTTTGATTGTATTGATCATCAAATTTTAATTTCTAAACTTTGTAATAATTTCAGTTTCTTTAGTACTGCTCTTAAGCTATTGAGGAACTATCTTTATAACAGGCTTCAAAAAATTACGACTGACGAAGGTTCTTCTAGCCCATTTATTGTCAACTGCGGGGTGCCACAAGGGTCAATACTTGGGCCACTTCTTTGTTCCCTTTTTATTAATGACTTACCTAAAATGGTTAACAATTGCTACATTCATATGTATGCAGACGATGTTTTGTTGTATATTTTTCGTAAAATTGGTTTGACGGAAGATTGTGTTGCTCGAATCAACGAAGAATTGGTAAATATACAAAACTGGGCTAACCTAAATAAACTTCAACTTAATCCGTCAAAAACACCATGTATGGTCTGCTCAAGACATGAAGTTTATAATATGGATCTACCAGCGATTGTTTTAAATACACAGGCTATTGAATATGTTCGCAAAGTTAAATACCTAGGTTTTCAAATTAATCATAAATTGACATGTTGTGATGCAATATCAGAATCTATTAGACGAATTTACTGTGGCTTACGTTCCCTGAGGTCTTCTTCCCATATATTGGACACTGATTTTAAACAACATCTCGTTAAAAGCCTTATATTACCCTTTTTCACTTTTAACTGCGCCGGGTACCCTAATCTAGATTACGAATGTAAACGTAAACTTAATGTAGCGTTTAATGACTGCCTACGTTTCATCCATAACACCCCTAGATATAAAAGTGTTTCAATTTTTCATAATTCTTTGATGGGATTGAGTTTAGATAAATATATTATGTTTCGTAATATTATTGTTCTTCATAACATCATTCATGAAAGGCGTCCTGGGTACTCAGGAGAAATGCTTCAATGTGCACAGTCTCAAAGAGGACTTCGACTGATCTTGTCTCGATTTAGACACAACATTGCTGAAAAATCTTTTTTTGTTACTGTAGTCAAGATATGGAATGGACTTCCATTTGAAATTCAAAGAACTGTCGAACCGTTTTCTTTTAGAAAGAAGGCATTTACATTTTCTCTTCTTGAATTAAAAAAAAAAAAAAATTAAATTGGAAAACTTATAAAAATAAATCTGAAAATACATTAATTTGTTAAATTCCGTTGAATTGTATTCATCAACTTTATTTTTTATTATATTTTTTCTTTTCAGTTGCATATTTATTATTTTTTTAATTTAATAATTGTGTAATAATTGTATAATTGTATAGTTAGTTTTATTCCTTTTGTAAATTTGTTTAGATACTATAAAAAGATTGAATCTTATTGTATCATGTAAAGATTTTTTAATGCAAATACAAAATACAAAATACAAATTATCAAAAATTATTTGTTATCGATTTTATTTTTTTTCGATGATTGAAAACAACCATGAGTCTGCAATTATTCCCATTTGTCCTACAAAGAATACCCTTTAGAATCCTAGCCTATAGTCTTACAAGGTTCAATTTATTTTTAAACACAAAATCCTCTTATAGTTTCGTTCCATTCGTTGAACGGAAGTAAGGTCAAATGTTGATTAAACAAAATATTATGTTCGAATGAAAAATATCTGTCAATAAGAAAAGCAGAGTCTATCATAACCACTCCTCCTCCAGTGTCTCTCTTCATTGACTGCATTTATTTTGTTGGCTGTCTGACCTAGATCCTCCCTGAACAACCAGCAATAGTCCTCTGATACCTATTGAATTTCATAAAATCAATATTAAAGATATACGGGGAGAGCAAGGACACTCGCCGCTAAATATAGTGTCAGCGTCTGGTATAGACATCAGGAACCTCTCCGATACGATGAAATGTGTGGTCCATGGTTGGATGCGGGTTGGTGTGTCGCATGCTACGCTTCGTTGCTTCATCGTCGAATATACATATATATCTCGTGGTTCGAAGGAGCTGTTCATTTTATAGACCGAGATTTTCATGATATCACCGCACTTTGACTGCATTATCTTGTGTCCTTTGGGTGAAAAAGGATGTCTTCTAAAAGATTTAATGGCAAAGATAATAATGAAAGTTAATTGAAGTTTAAAGTGTTGGATTGAACATAACATACATATATACGATAATGGGGTGAAGTTTTTTTTTAATTAAAAGCGTTTAGTGGTCTTAATTGCTTTTATCTTTGTATATACACTGCATATAGTACTATCATGAAGCATCATTTTTTAGTTTCGAATCAAATCGCAATGAGTCGCGCTGAAATCGCCAATTGGTGTGGATATAGAATAAAAACAAATAACAAAAGCTTGTGAAATACTGGTAAAATATAGGGAAATGTTCTCGTCTCCACTATTTAGAGTTAGTTCCGAATCACCAGAAAGATGGCCCGTCGAAAATGATGCCATGAGAGTGCTATAGAGAATGTGTATACCTACTTACTTAGGTGGCGTTACAGTTCGGGACGAACCTGGGCCTTAACCAACATGCCTCTCCAGCCAGCTCGGTCTTTGGCTAGCTGCCTCCAGTTTCGCACTCCAAGTTGGTTGAGGTCGTCCTGTACTTGAGTGCGCCACCTAAGGCGAGGTCTTTCTTGACTGCGTCTACCCTCTGGGATGGAATCGAAGATCCTGCGAGCCGGAGCATTGTTGTCCATTCGCTCTACATGACCTAGCCATCTTAAACGTGATATGCGTATTTTTTTGACCAGGTCAATGTCGCTGTACAGCTCGTATAGTTCTTGGTTGAACCTTCTCCTCCAAAGCCCGTTAACGCAGATAGGGCCAAAAATCTTCCGAAGAATCTTACGCTTGAAACGACTAAGGATATCTTCATCCGCTTTAGATAGAGTCCATGCCTCAGCGCCATAGAGCAGGACTGGGATGATTAGGGTCTGATACAGAGTCTCCTTTGTCTTTCGAGAGAGGGCTTTGCTACTCAATTGCCTTCCTAGCCCATAGAAACAGCGATTGGCAAGAGTAATTCTTCGCTTTATTTCTGACGAGATGTTGTTGTCAGATGTTATAGCGGATCCAAGGTACACAAAGTCCCTAACTACCTCAAAGCTGTGATGTTTTGTCCAATCTGCCGGTGTTGTGCGTCCCTTTTTGTGGACAGCAGGTACTTCGTTTTGGCCTCATTGACTGCTAGTCCTATCTTAGCCGCTTCAGCTTCAATGCTAGCAAACGTTCCAGTGACAGCTCGCCGAGTTCTGCCAATGATGTCTATGTCGTCAGGGTATGCTAACGATTGCACAGACTTGAAAAAAATTGTCCCACTACAATTGAGTTGCGAGTTTCTTATAATTTTTTCAAGTATTAAGTTGAAGAAATCGCACGAGCGAGAGTTCTCCATCGTCATCCTGCACAGTCGGACGAGTTTTGTGGGGATGCCAAAACCTGACATGGCTCTGTATAACTTGTCTCTATAAATGCTATCGTACGCGGCCTTAAAATCGATAAAGAGATGGTGGTTATCGATTTGGAATTCTTAGGTAGTTTCCAGGATCTTCCGTAGCGTGAACATTTGGTCGATTGTGGACTTTCCTGGTCTGGAATTACACTGATAGGGGCCAATCAGGTTGCTGACGTAAGGTTTCAGGCGTTTATATAGTACGGCAGAGAGGATCTTGTAGGCGATATTCAGGAGACTTATTTCTCTATAGTTGGTGCAGGTTAGAAGGTCTCTTTTCCTGTATATCGGGCAAATGATGCTGAGGTTCCATTCATCAGGCATACTTTCTTCTGACCAAAATTTAGAGATGAGTTGGTGTATGCACTCCATCAGGTCATCTCCGGCCGCTTTAAACAGTTCGGCGGGTAGTCCGTCGGGTCCTTTGTTGTTTTTAGTTTAGATATTGCTATCCTCACTTCATTTTGGTCAGGTGGACGGAAGTTTTGTCTATCATCGTCTATGTTGAATGGTTCATTCTGCCTGACAGCGGGATTTTGGTCTTCATCGCCGTTTAACAGTCTGCAGAAATGGTCCTTCCATGTACTCAGCACCGACTGTGACTCTCTAGACTAGTATTACGGGAGAAACTTTATGAAAAAGTTCGCATTGTGTCATTTTTAGCTAAATTTAATTGCTTTTGCAACAATCAGTTTGGGTTCAGAGCGGGTATGTCAACAGAGAATGCAATTTTGAGAGTGTGTAGTGAACTTTATGGTAGTTTAAATGGCAATAAATCAACCATAGGTTTGTTTGTTGACATGACGAAAGCTTTTGATATGGTAAACCACGACCTTTTACTTGACAAACTTTATAATGCTGGTTTTCGAGGTAATTTTTTTAAATTGTTAAAATCGTATTTAAGCAATAGGAAAATAATTGTAAATATAAATGGATATTTAAGTGAACCAAGGGTTTTAGGAAATGATGTTCCTCAGGGTTCTGCATTTGGCCCACTGTTTTTTCTTGTCTACATAAACTCTATTTTCAAACTTAAGCTAAATGGTAACTCAACAGCATTTGCCGATGATATAGTTTTACGTATGAAAATGAAACGGTATTTGAATTTATCGCCAAGATTGAGGAAGATCTTGAAATCTTAAGGATGTGGCTCACCATGCATAGGTTAATTATCAATGAGAAAACTAAATTAATGTTTTTCAAGATATCTGCCAACAACCTTCATGATTATAACCTATGATTTCACACCCACGATTGTAAACAGTTTCCTCTACCTATTCATAAGTGTGGTAGAAGTAATTTTTCATCGGACTTACAATGTTCTGAAAATTGTTTCAAAATTGAGTCGGCGCCACATTTTAAGTATTTAGGTGTCTTCATTGATTTTAATTTGAATTGGAAATATCATATTCAAACGATTAAATCTTATATGTTGTTGGTCACAAGAAAACTATACCTCATTAAGCCTTTTTGTTCGCAAAAAGTTTTAGCTACTATTTACAACGGCCTTGCACATTCAAAACTGCAATACGGAATAACAAGCTGGGGTGGTTCGTATGCTAATTCTTATTGATAGCGCAAAAGCATTTAATACGAATAATTTGCAATAAACATCGGTATTCTGAAACTTTCCCTTTATTTAGAAGATTGCGAATTTTGCCAATGAGACGTTTGCGTGTATTTAAAGTATTAAGAGAGTTTTTCAAGCAAACATACCGAGTAGAAACTCTCAATTTTATAATTTGCGTTTAAATAATATGAACCTTGTCAATGTTCCATTTGCACATAGAACACATTTATTCTCACTTTTATACGCATACAGCTGCATATATTTTCCATAAATTACCCTTAACAATAAGGCAAACAGTTTCTTATTCAAATTTCATAAAAAATGTCAAAGGCTGGTTATTCACCATTAGCTATGAGAATATTGAATTATTTTTTTAGATTTTTTCTCTATTTTAATCCCATAAAATATATATAAATAGAAATGTATTTATCTACAAATTGTTAAGTTTTATGACAATATATCTTGCTTTTATTTTTTAATTTACTTTTAATAAAAATATATATGGCTGATCTGTTTTATTTAAATTAATATTGAATTAACACAGGTTGTCACCCCACAACATATATCAATAAAATGTAAAAATATTGATGTGTCATTCACCACTTACTTCTAAAGTAAAAGAATCAACACTATTATTTTTTTCTTTTTAAAAATTGTTAATTAGCTTATAACTTGAAATGAATAAAAATAAATATCTATCTATCTATCAATCTATCTAACTCACTTTATCTATAATTTTTCCTAACTGAAGACTTAATATACCAGCTCTCTGCAATTAAAAAGGACCTTAACCCAACATTTTCTTATTTATTTATTACAATTCTAAAGTTTAAATCTTCTTTAACTTATTTTAGCGAAATACCTCATTCGAATATAACATCTCATTAAATTCAAAATTATTTCCATTGCTGACATTGGAATTCCCTGAAATTCCTTGAATCTTCATCATTCTCCCAACATTTTTCTGAAGCAGGAAAAAAACAAAACAACAACTCTTTACAAAGGAAAACATAAAATAGAAGACTGAAAATGGAATTTCTATATAACTTCTTCGAATTTCAAGTCACGTCTTTGATTCTCATTTGGTTCTTTATTGGCAAGACATTGCAAATGTACACTTCGGTTTTATGTTTCCTTTATTTTTGCCGCAATAAACAATTCCAGGACATATTTATGTCCTGCTATCACTTTATTTAGATAAAAACTTAACGTAATGTATTCAAGTGTGCTTAGTAATCGTACGAGCGCCTAATAAATTTCGGTTTTTCCAGCAATTTATTTGGCAGCACTGCGTGATTTTCCGAAATTAAATTTCCACGAACGCGTTAAACGCACTTTTTCCCTAGAAAGGGTAGGTTTGGCTTAAAAACAAACAATATCCTTGCCACTAAGCTTAGTAGTAAATTCACTTTGGGAAACAAATTTTACTCAAAAATTTGATTTTGATTCAAATTTAATCGAGCTAGTTGATATAAAAAAACAAAAATAACACACAGCCCTCCATGAAGCAAGGTAGTCCCTCCTTTTATCTTTCTCCAATATCACATATCACAACCTTGTTTTCAGGTAGGATGTATACACTCTGGTACTTATGTTACAACTCGTTAAAAAGTCGTTGTCGTTATCGTTAGGCAGTTGGTTAGCTAGCTAGCTAACTTAGATGTGCCAGGACAAGGACCTTCCTCGGAAAAGTGCCACACAGCAACAAACCCTCAAAGTGAATTAATTTAATTATTCCATAGCAAAATGTTTATTCATTTATGTTGTTGGGTGTTGCTTACTTGTTGGTGGACCATGCCGGAGGGGTCATATACAATTTGCGGAAATTATGAACAAAGGAAAGAAAGTTAATTATTAAATTGTTTATTTAATGGGATCGTCCTACTGTTGGAATTAAAACTGTTAGCAGGACATAAATCAAATGCAAACGAGGTAATTTTTTAAAATATTTAACATTTTTTTGGGGAAATTTCGTTTATGAATTTGAAGGGAAAAATATTAAATTTTAAGTAAATGTTTTTTTTTGGAATTTAAGAGTTGGTTTTAGTTCAATGAAAATAGTCAAGAAGGAAATATTTTTATTAGGAAAAAACAAAGAACTTTTTTTTTTTTATAATTTACACGCGCGAAAGGGGTTTGTGTGTACCCTTAAAATGTTTAAACACCGCAAGCATTAGGGAAATGAATAGGGATAAAAGAAAAGATACCGATGCACATTAGTTTTAAAGTTCTGAATATCAAAATGGGAGGCAAAAACAGAGCCTGGCAAAGCATTCCACATTCGTGTGGTGCGACTAAAGAAAGAATCTCTATACTTAAAAGTACGTCCGAAGTTAGGCTCAAGGGTAAACTGATGGGCATTCCTAGCAGTTCGAGTATAACGGTTGAATCGTTTCAGGTGAGGAATGCCGCTGGCTATTTCGCTAAAGGATTGTTTGTAAAAATAACGATAAAATAACGAAAGGCACGAAACATTACGGCGGTGCTCAAGAGATGTAAATGTTTCTCTTATTGTTCGGTCGCCTATCATTTTCAAAGCTCTTTTTTGAATTCTATTTAGAAAACTCAAGTGGGTTATAGGATCACCTGCCCAAATATGGGAACTATACTCGAGTTTTGGTCGAATATATGCTTCATATACTGTAGCCAGATCAGAGGGGGTGAAAAACTTCTTGCATGCATCTTCGAAGGAAACCTAAACACCTCGCAGCATTCTTTGCGATGTCAAATATGTGGTCATTCCACAGAAGGTGGTCTGTAATGCACATACCGAGAGCTGAGAGGTGTTCTGTTTCTTGAATGCAAGTGCCGCTCATGGATAGTGGTATTGGAGGTATGTTTTGCTTTAACGACAAAAGACAACCTTGAATTTTACAAGCATTAAATTCTACGCAATTTCTTATTCCCCATTGTACAATGCTGTCAAGATCAGAATTTAACGAACTTATCATACGCTGCCGTTGCAGTTCAACACCCGAATAACATGGATGTGAATCTGGAAACAAATATGAAAAGCTGAGAGTATTGTCGTCAGCAAAATAGTTGATTGGATTAGTTGTTTCAGATAATAAGTCATTGATAAATATAAGGAAAAGAGTCAGAGACAAAACAGAGCCCTGGGGCACACCAGCATTTATTTTGTGAATATCACATTTGAAACCGTCCAATACAACTTGAATTGAGCGGTTCGAAAGGTAATTACTAATCCAACGAAGAAGAGATTCATCAAGTCCAAATGCACGCATTTTCGATAAAAGGGCTTGGTGCCAAACTCTATCAATTGCCTTAGAAATATCAAGTGCAATAATTTTGCTTTCACCAAAACGATGGAGAGATTAGTTCCACTTTTCGGTGAGATAAACCATCAGATCACCAGTGGACCTGTTGCTACGAAAGCCGTATTCCTGGCCATAAAAAAGCTATCGTTCTTCTTAAGCTGAAAATTAATCAGCGTTTCCATGACCTTAGAAAGAAGGGACGTTAGTGCAATTGGTCGGTAGTTTGAGGGTGCAGAAGATTCGCCTTTTTAGGGATAGCCTGGACAAATGCTGTTTTCCATGCACTCAGAAAGAGTCCAGAGGAATAGGACCGATGGAAAAGCTAACGCAAATGTTTGGCCAGCATTGAAGAACACCTCTTCAGAACAATAGCGGGGATACAATCCTGGCTAGCGGATTTATTTATGTTGAGATCTTTCAATACTCTTGCGACTGAACGAGTGCGAAAGAAGATTGGTCCCATAAAATCATTTACACTCTCGACTCTCGAGTACAGGAGGAGTTCTGACACCTGCGGCCAGTGTTGAGTTTGCCGCGAATTGGGCAGCAAGCAGATCTACTTTTCTTGAGAACTGACAACAGGAGTATCGTTGAAGACGAGCGTAGGAACTGATGATGACGAAGAATTCTTTACTTTTTTTACAAATAAACAAACATTTTTACTGCCTTTGGGACATTGCAGTATTTTTTGCAGAATTTGGTTTTTCGAATATGAACATTGCAGGCATTTCTAGCTTGCTGAAACTTTTTCCGGTTTTCCATAGTGATGTTGGCTTTGTAACAGCGGAAACTTACATTTCTTAACCTAATAGCCTCTCTACAGCTCGAATCAAACCATGAGTTTTCCTTAGATTTGATACTCTTCGACCTGTTTGGGATAAAATTTCTCATTCCTAAAAGAATTGAATTTGTTACCATGTCTGCGCTGGAATCAATGTCACTATCGAGGAAACAAAGTGACCAGTTAAAGGTCCTGAAAAAGTTATTGAGACCGTCCCAGTTGGCTTTCTCGTATTGCCAAACGGTTCTCTATCTGTCAAACGGACTGTCCACATTGCATACTTCTGCCGTATCATCGAATCGCAAATATGTTCTCTTGGCTCATTAACTTAAACCGCTACTACCAAAATACGCCTGCGGTTCCCGACAGGAAAATCTATTTCCAACAAAAATAAATATGTTAGTACCACAAGAAACGTCTCCATGTTTCCTTTCATGGTTCTGTGTACTTCAGACTATTTCAAACAAATTTCTTGCACACAAATTGATAGCAAAAGTTGTTAATTTACTTTTTAACTTTTCTTCCTGTTAAAATTGAATTTGCGAATACTTTTCCAGCTTAACAATGTGACACGTCCTTAACGTATAAAAAAAAAACAACACGTCGTCACGTCAGCATTGCTAGACTACATTTACTCCTCTTTTCCAATTTTTGTTCAAAACAAAAACAAAATATTCTCAATGACATTGAAGTATTATCCAACAGTTTTTATTTTGTTTTATCCTGAAGGATATTTTTTGAATAAAATTTAAAAATATTTCTTTAAAGTGTGCCATTAAATTTCATGAGAAAAAGAATGTTTTTTTTTTGAAACTTCATCGTCGAGAGAAATTTAAATAAGTCCCAGCAAATTGCTTCAAGTCCTCTTAACTCAATAATAATGGTATTTGCATATGAATTCGTCATCAAAGGATCAAGGCATATCTTTGGTCCGAAAGGAACTTTTCTTTGAGTTGTTTTCGTTGAAGGAAAATGTGGAACATTTTCAACAAAATTGGTATATAAGGAGCGTCATTTGCATTTTTGGTCAGTTTTTGGTAATCAATGAACAGAATTTGAAACTATCTCGGTTTTGGGGACGAAAGTAAATTGAAAATGTTTAGTTGAAATTGTAATCTAGGACAGACAACAGGAGCACTAAAAGAGTAAAAGGTTAAAAGGAAGTTGATGATGTAAAATTTATAAGGATTTAGAAGATTTACATTAAGCAATGTAAAATTATATAAAATTGTTTTAATAAAACCCTCAACAAATATCTCATTTGATCTGGAGCATTATTAGACGTTCAATTTATAATGAAATAATTGAGCAATAGGTGAAAAGGAGGTTGCTTAATGTTGCGATTATACTAGGTACTACTCGTATAAGGCATTGTTTAGGATTCGTGAATAAAAAAAAAGTTGAGATAACAATCGAACATGACATTACGATCAGCCTAAGCAAGCTAGTGACAAAAAATGTCTGTCTGTCTGACTGTCAATCTGTCCGTCTATTTGTATAACGGATAGCAGCCTAAACGGCTTAAGCGATTATCTATACCTAAAAATAACGGTAGGTACTTGTCGTATAAGAAAAAGCTTATTTTTCTTAAAAACAGCTTGAACGATTTTGATGAAAATTTTTGAGATTTTGTTTGCAAGTATTGGGTATCTATTAATGGCAACTTTCATATAACGATTTTTTTGATTTTCGACTTTCTTGGTAACAGCTCATTGGATTTCTGTCAAATTTGGCTTGGCACTGATAAAGCATCGCTTTCACTTCCCGTGAGATTAGCGAAATCAAGCATCTTTGCACGTGGTTAGCAGTGGTATGGGGGACCGTCCTAAAGCCAACTGCGTGCTGTTGACATGTGTTATATGTTATGTGTTTACTGTTTTCCGTTCTCTCCCTTTCTTCTTTTCTGTCCTGTCTTGTGTGTTGTCTTGTAATTGTCTGAGCCGATGGCCTCAGTAGCCAGTTCTCATAATAGTGTTTACTTCGTAGATTTATCTAGAGAGTAGATCAATATGCAATGTGATGTAATGTAATTTTATTTTTGAAAAGCTCTAAGCAGTCAAATTCTTTCTGAATTCCAAAATTTTTAATATTTATTTTTTTTTTCTATTTATAATTAATTTTAAAATTATTTTAAATTTTATTAGTAGCTGTATAAATTCTAAAAAAACTGCCTACCAAAATATCAAAGAAATATTTTTTTTACGCTAAAAATAAAAAAAAAAACAGGATTTTATCAAAATCCGTTCTAGAATTTTCGAAATACTTTTTTCATAAATTCGTTATTATTACGGACGTCTGATGGCTTATTTTATTTTTATTAAGAACCCTTAAGTGTTATGATTTTGATGGTTTTTATAGGTTCATATCGTATGATTTTTCTTCGTAAAAATTAATTCTTTTTGTCAAAGATCGTACCCCCTAATGTGACTAGGCTAGGCACATAAAAGCAAGTACGTGCGACCCAGTCGTGCCCATTTTTTTCATCTATATTTGGAATACCTCGATTTTCTAAGTCAAGTTTCGCAGACGGCGGGTCGTGATGACTAAATTGACTACTATGACCATAAACATTATATCTTCCGGGACAAAATTAAAAACAACACCCCCAAAGTACCGTCTAGTTGGACGTGTCAGTAACAAGCACCTTTCTTAGAGATAGGATTGATAAATGCTGTTTTCCATTTTCTAGGAAAAATGCCAGAAGTGGCTTGTCAGTGTGGAAGAATACCTCTTTAGAAGAATTAGGGTATACCATCCAGGCCAGCGGATTTGTTTTTATTAAAATCTTTGAAAACTGTGATCTGTGAGGCAGCAAAATGGGCCACCCAGTTGGTTTTCTTGTATTTCTAAACGGTCCTGGTGGCTGTTAGGATGTTTTTCTTTAACTAGATGAATGGAGCTCGAGAAGCATTTCTGAAGAACCAAAATGAGAACTAACAATAATGGTATACTTATCAGAGTGCGCAGCAAGAAACAATTCAAGAGTATGGGCAGCTTGCCCAGCAAATTGACTCATCTATCAGCTGGGCAAGATTGTATAAGGTGTAACCTAACAAATATCCCATCATATATTCCTATTTTATTCTTACAAGAAACTCTTTAAAATAATGGTTTCAACACGTTTTATGAAAACCGTACCGTTCTACATACAGTCCTGAACAATTAGATAGCCTAACATTTTTTTTGATGTGATAAAGTCTGTCAGAATAACAGCACCGTATTACAAAACTGCACTGGAAACTATACCTTAGTTCCAGGATACTTTCGGACCATCAGTACAAAGCGCCGATTCACACAGTTGGAATAATTTAAATTGGGTTATAAGACCAAAATATAGAACAAATTTCATGGCCACCCTACTTCCCAGATTTAAACATCATAGAAAATGTGTTGGGTTGGTTGACACTAAATGTGATTGAAGGTGGGAAGCAAAGCAGTTCATCAACAAATAGAAGCTTATTGAATGTATCAAACCAGTAACCAGGACTAGTATTTTACTTCATCTATTAAGACCTTTGAATAATTCAATAAAAGAACGTTTTTTTGAGGTATTTCAAAACAAAGTAAGTTGTACAAAGTACTAAAATACTTTTGTAAGCTTTTGTAAATAAATAAAAATACTTTTCCTAAAAACAATTATTTGGTTTTCATTTTAAATAAAATAAACATTATTCTAATGTTAGATAATTAAATTGCACGATTGGATCGCACGTACTTGCTCTTATGTGTGGTCACAGCTTGGAATACAATTTAAAAAATATTAACGTAACTTCAAAGTTTTTATTCAATTTTCTGACTTTTCATTGTTTGAAAAAAAGTACGTAGTACACCGATTTTTTTTTCATAAAAATTCTTGGAGCTGTTTCCGAGAAAAATAAGCTTTTACTTAATGGTTTTATGATAGGTACCGTCAATATTTGAGCTAAAAAAAAAATTAAAAAAGTCCTCTGTAAAATGTCAAAATAACCTGGCGTTCCAAATTTGAAGACGATTGGCCAAACCGTTTAGGCTGTAGTTCAATATACATCCGTACAGACGGACAGACAGACAAACGGACAGAATTTTGCCAGTAACTGAAATATGTTTCTCTATCATCGTAATGTCATGTCTGATTGTTAGAATTTTTTATATACGAATGCATAACTTGCCTTAGTCCATATGAATCAAACGAAATAGTCTCAAAAATTGTGTTTGCTCTTGGAAACAATTTATAGTTTCTCTTAGTCTGAAGAACTCAATCCTACTTTTCAACCCAATATAAATTCCATATGTACAGACCGAAAAGGTACAAAAAACAGTTATTTTACTAATAAATTATGTGTAGGTCTATTCAAATGTTAGGCACTTGGTTTTTTCAAAGATTTAAGGTTAATTACTAATAATCAGCTAAGAGCAGCCATATATTGAGCTAATAAACCATTTTTAGTTCCCATATGGCCCCAATTTTTTTATTATTCAACAATGATGAGCTCAGATGGTTATTGTCGCTTTTTTTTAACTGTTCTTAACAAATCACTGTTTTAAAAACTTTTCAGCTATTATTAATTATTGTACTTTTTTTGTAAACAATAAAAAGAAAAACAAAAAGAAAAATATATTAATTTAGAAATTAAGGGTATTTCAAAAAAAAAAAAAAAAGAAAAAAATGATGATCCCAGCTATACAAAGATATCATGAATGCAAAAAAAAAAAATAAAAAAATAGTAATAATACTATGTAAAATTAAAAATGGTTTGTGGGACATTTAATTTGATCTATTTTTTGTGTCGTCACATACCGACAATGCATAACTTCGAAAATTATCCGCCGATTGACCTAGGTAAGCACCCTTTGAAACGTCGATTCAGTACAATTTAAATTAAATATAATTAAATATTCGTTCAGTTGTGTTAAATTAACGTGGTCAACCGTCTGACCTACCTCCAAAAAATTTTTTTCAGCTTATGCTGCTATGGATTCATTTTATAATGAATTCAAACTTTGTTTTTAATTCAACTTTTCATCATTCAAATTACATTTTACATCAAGCTAATTTTTGCAACGTAAGACCTTGAATGTTTTAAACTCAAACTTCATCTTCATATAAATTTATTTCTCCAGACAAGCCCTCGCAGACTTAATTTACCAGCAAAACAATCTGAAAGCTCATAAATTTCCCTGTGTTAAACTTTTGCCAAAACATAATTTAACACTTAGCAGAAATAATCTGCAGATTTTCATGAATTTCAATTAAAATTCATTACTATCATGCCTGAAGATTATAACGTATCCTGCTGAAAATTATTCCAAAAATATCAGAACGCCTAAACCACCTGTGCCGTAAATATAATTCAGCATTTTTCCAATTAAAGGTTAAAAGTAAAAGAAAGAAAATTAATAAAGTTTCAAAGTCCGAAATTTACTTTTTTCTTGGAATTTATTTCCCATATTTGGGTAATTTTATTCAAAGAAAATAAAAAGTCTAGAAGAAAAGGAACCTCTAAATAAAATCAAAAATAATTAATTAAAAAATTGATTTTTTTTTCTATTATTTAAGTTTAACAAGACTTGGCAGGGTAACCCTCACACACTTTCCGCAAAAGTTTCATTTTTTAAGATGTTGACAGACGTCAAAGTCTGACCGCGAAATTTCCATTTCTCATTTATTTTTATTATTCAAACATAAAGAAAGCCGAGGAATAAAGAAATAAAAGAAAATGACAAATAATAAAAAGAATACCAGAAAACCAGAAGAATGACGTCCCCATTATACTTTAAGGCTATCCCCAACAATGCGGCACAACCCATTTTGATTAGATGACCCATCTAAGGGGTGGCAGATGATCACACTGAATGCTAGGGGCACAATCAGCATCATTAGCTAATCTAATCATGAAGAGCAATTTGCCAAGAAAGTATAAAGGAACCAATAAAAAAGAAGTAATTTATTTCTAAGATGCAATGTATCTCGAACCATTTGATATTGTTTTGTGCAAAGAAAAAGATTCCCTCAGAATTCTGAATCGAGGCAGCAAAAGCTTCGTGTTAGTAATCCTTGCAGTTCATTGTTGCAACTTTATTGTTATCCATGTATTTCTGTTTAATCTGGCAACACTATATTTACATTTTTCGCATTAACTAATAATTTTATTTTTACTATCAAAAGCACTTGAAAATTTTGTTAACCGTTACACTTTTTTCTTTTTCTTTTTATATATTTTTATTCACACACTTTTTATTAATTCACAATTAAATCAAAAATTAGTGACAAGTTTGCCGCTTAACCATCCGATTGTTAAAGATGACCGTTATAAACTGATTTTGAATGAAAATACTTCACACGATGGCGCCCAACGTTGGTTGAAATAAGTTGAGATGCATCAATTTGTATGAATGAATTCCTTTTCTCACTCACAAACAATTTGTTTTGAGTATGAAAGAGTTTGAGTGGATTTTGCTATGGAATGAAACGGAACTAGAAATACATGCATTTGTTATTTGAAAAACTCAATTGCAAATGAGAGTATCTAATCCGTGTGTTTCAGTTATTGTTTAGTGAAAACGGCCACTTGTTGAATTATAATGAAGTAAACATTTGGCAAGGCTTTTTTTAACTCATTTACGGTTGTCAAAGATGACTTAGATTTTTCTGTTAGGAAGAAAGATAAAAATCAGTGTGTTCTTCACTTACAATGGTGAAGAAAAAGAACTCTTAGAATTGGAATACAGATTTTGGCAGAATGATAAAAAGCTGATTTTATCATTCTGGTGATCTGGTGAAGCAAGCAAGGACATCAGTGAGCTATAAAAATCTCAACTTTAATTAAGTTGTCGTGTGTGGGAAGAAATATGTGGTGCTTATCGTAAGCTGTGAAGACGAAAAGTGGTCGGAAAATAGTTCAGGTTCTTCAGACTTTAGAAGTTCTTTAAAAGGAGTGCAAATTTTGATGCAATGGAAGGGGAAGTTTTCTTTTTGGTGTCTTGTATGTTTTATCATGATTATAAACTTCTACAAGTTGTTACCATGTAATTTCACTTTTGGAGAAGAACCAAAATTGCTGGGATTATTGTAAGAGAACATTATGATCCGTTAACAACTTTGAATATAAGGTTTTTTTCAGAGGTATAGAACTAAAAAATAAAATAAAACACAGACGAATTGTATTTATTTCCATTAAATTGATTTACTTGAAAGACAATTCTTTGACATTTTTATATGAATACGATTTCTGGCATATGGTCATCGGTTTTGGCTCGGATTTACATACATAGTTCAATCTTGAGGTTCAATTTTCGATCACCCTTTGCAGTGTTTGGGGTCGTATATCGGCAATGACTTTAACTGGTCACTATGATTCCTCGATAGTGACATTGATGCCAGTGCTGAAATGATCACAAATGTGATTCTTCTAGGGATGCGTGCTTTTATTCCTAACAGAGTAAAAAGCGTCAAACCTAAAGAAAAGTCTTGGTTTAATTCTGAGTGTAAAGAAGCTATCAGGCTCAAAGAAGTAAGTTTCCGATCTTACAAAGCCAACCCTACAGAGGAAAATCGGAAAAAGCACAAACAAGCAAGGAACTCATGCAACTCCGTTATTGAAAGAACCAAATTTTTGCATGACCAAAAATTACGGCAAAAAATTCTGCAGTGTCCCAAAGGCAGTAAAAATTGTTGGTCATTTGTAAAAAATATTAAAAAGTCCTCAACATCTTCGGTTCCAACGCTCATCGACAATAACAAACCAATTGTTTACTCTTCAGAGAACGCAAACTTGCTCGCCGCCAATTTCGCTGCCAGCTCCACGCTGCCGCATAGCAACGTTGCCCCTTCTGTACTTGAGAATGTAAATTTTTTCATGGGACAGAGTTTTTTCCGCACTCGTACAATAGCAAGAGTTCTCAAAGATCTCGATGTACGCAAATCCGCTGGCCCGGATGGTATACCCCGGATTCTTCTGAAGAGCGTCTTCTTCCACACTGGCAAAGCTACTGCGTAAGCTTTTCCATCGCTCCTACTCTTCTGGAATCTTTCCTAGAAGATGAAAAACAGCATTTGTCCAGCCTGTCCCTAAGAAAGGTGACCATCCTCCCCCTCCTCCTACCGACCCATAGCACTGACATCCCTTCTTTCTAAGGTCATGGAAACACTGAAGATCGAAAGTATGGCTTCCGCAGCAACCGTTCCACTGGTGATCTGATGGCATATCTCACCGAACAGTGGAACAAATCTTTACATCGCTTTGGTGAAAGTAAGATTATTGCTCTTGATATCTCCAAGGCATTTGATAGAGTTTGCATTAAGCTCTCTTATCAAAAATGCGTGCTTTTGGGATCGATAATACTCTTGTTCGTTGGATTAGAAGCTATCTTCTGGACCGTTCAATACAAGTTGTACTGGACGGATTGAAGTCTGATTCCCACAAAATAAATGCTGGTATGCCTCAGGGCTCTGTTCTGTTTTCGACTCTTTTCCTCATTTTTATAAATGATCTTCTGTCTGTTACTTCTATTCCACTTAACTGTTTTGCTGACGACTCTACCCTCAGCTTTTCATATTCGTTCGATAATTCACGTCCTTCGCCTTCGGACGTACAATTGCAACGGTGCCGTATGTCAAGCTCATTAAACTCCGATTTATACAGCATTGTCAAATGGGGTAATAGGAATCGTGTGGAGTTTAATGCTTTGAAAACTCAATGTTGTCTTCTGTCGTTAAAGCTAAACATACCCCTAATACCATTGCCCATGAATGGCACTTACATCGAAGAAACCGAAAAGCTCTCAGTACTCGGTAAGTGTGTCAACGACAACCTCCGATTGAACGACCATATATTTGAGATTGCTGAGAATGCTGCTAGGTGCTTAGGTTTTCTGTATCGGTGTAAGAAGTATTTTTCCCCATCTGATCTGGCTACAATCTATAAAGCGTTTATACGCCCTAAACTCGAGTATAACTCCCACCTCTGGGCAGGTGCTTCGCAAAAATCGCTACATCTGCTTGATAGAATACAAAATCGAGCGTTAAGGTTGATAGGAAATAGAACTGCCGCTGAAACAATTGCCCCTCTCGAACACCCAGACGGCGAGATTTTCCCTTGCCATTTTTATCTGCAAACATTCAAAACCAATGTTAATCGACACCTCCTATCTCTCCCCTCCCTATCTTCCTAATGACCGCGCAGTGTGTTACATTAAAAGGGAAACAAGTAGTCCCTTGTGCACGCGTTAATTATAAAAAAAAAAAAAAATGACGCGGTGATTGTTGTTTTTTAAGGCGTCAATAGTCTGTCGCTTATCGGTGTAGAATAGTATAGCGGTGTTAAATCGCACATTATGCGCTCACAAAACGTTTCCTTCAGAAAATCAACCATGGCACGCGCTGTGTGACATGTCACACCATCTTTTTCATCCTTCTATCTTCTGTTCTGTCCTGTATCAATGTCGTCTTGTGTGTTGTCTTTGTAATTGTCTGAGCCGATGGCCTCAGCAGCCAGTGCTCATAAGTGTCTCTGCTTCGTAGATTTATCTACGGAGCAGATCAATATGTAATGTAATGTATATTTTTCTTGTGCACCTCGGGATTAACAGCAATCTAGTTTCGAGCCCATTCACCGAATGTACCGATGTATTTGCGGCTTCAAGTCATGCACGAGTTGGATTGTATAAACTAAGATCCTTCCGCAAAATCTTTCATAAGCTGGATGGACATGGACACAGACAAAATTGTTGTTACGATAGAGGATGGACTCATTCGGGTCTTTGGTATGCACTGCACGACGTCTAAGACGAGGTGTATTATCATTAAGAGTAAACGCGGTGCGTAAGCATTCCATCGTCAATCGAAATAATTGCTCTGAAGTTCGACCATAGAACGGACGAAGCGATGCGTTTCACGAACAGAACAATGTGTTTCGAAATAAATCTGCATAATTTGGAAGCATTGTTCAGGCGTCAGACGATTCATGATAAAATGGCAAACCGAAGATAAGTCACATTGCAGCTGACAGTCAACGAAAACAGTGCTTTCAACAAAATATTCTAAATCTCTAAAAAACACCCATTAAGCAGTCCTGCCATGTGATCCAAAACCATCTTCAGTCGGATGAAACTTCCCTTGGGGCATTCGTGAGAAAAGAACTACGTGCGATTATGGTGAAATTGGAGTCAGCAGCAGCTGGAGGTGCATATTAAACCAGGTCAATCAGCACCACATAATGTAGCGCTATTCCAAATATAAAGGTAAGTGAGTTAAAGTAAGTCAAATTTGTTGTTTATAAAATATCCTTTTATGAAAAGTGCCGTTAGTAGACTCTTGGTAAAACTATTTTTGATAAAGTGAAAGAAAATATTTAGAAAACCACTTGTAAATAAATTCATCAAAATCGTCAGAGCTGTTTCCGATAATTAAAGTTTTGGAATTCCTTAAATTGAAATTTCAAAAATTATATAGCCAAGGGATTTTATTAAAGTAACGGAAATGGCTTCCTATCAAAGAAAAAAATAAAAAAACACATTTTCTAAACGCCTATAATAGACGCTCCGCAATTCATGGTATGTTTACCTAGTCAGTATTGCAATACTCTTTTCTTTTTCTTTTCTAGAATCTTTTTAAGGTGATGGATAAGTAGGTATGCTTAGAACAAAAGGAGTATATATCCTTAGCAATCTTTTCTCTGTGTATGATTTGATGATCAATATAAATAAATAAATTTATTGGCGCGACAGCTCCTTAAGGAGCCAAGGCCTAGTGACTTATACTCTCAACCATTCGTGTGTGTGCTGTTAATATGCAAGAATGGAAGGGACCTACCGCTTACCGCCGAGTCCGAACGGGTACATGAGATGAACTTTTACGAGACAAATCTTACTCTTGAAGGTTTTGTCAGTTCCTGGCAAGAGGAAGTACCCCGGAAAAGAAGATGGCTATTAGCTGGATTCGAACCCAGGCTCATTCGCTTAGCAGTCCGACACACTAACCACTAAGCCACGGGGCACACTACCAATGATGACCAATATACTAGGCACATAACTTACCTATTGAGAGCTCTTTCCTATGAAATAAACTTAGTAGAATATGATTGTATCTTTTTGAATCCAATATAATGGCGAATCTTATTTAAGTCATAAGCAATATTCAATTTTCAAATCCGTCTATTCCAAGAATTATTAAATACAAAATAATGCTTTCAATTTTTTTTTTAAATTATGAATGTATTTAACAGCCTAATGATGATCCAACCGACCCAACCCATTAAATTGGGCTTAAGTCTCTGCAATTTTTTAAGAAAGAATTATTAGCTGAAAAAGTTTATCTTCGCAGTTCAAAGGATGCATGTTGAATAATAAATAGTGAGTACTTCTTTTGCTTTTCAACGAGATAAAGTTTCTCTGCCAGCCGACTGAATTTTCGGATTCCCGCAACACCACAAGAACACTCCTGTGTTGAGTTACTCTTTCATGTTTCTTTTTTTCATTGCCTCTACTCTTTTAAATATATTTCTTCACCCAGCAACCATTTTAACTGCTCTGTTTTCCAAAAAAAAAAATCGACAAAAAAAATGTTTTGCAACAAGTGGGTAGAAAAAAATTTACTACCGAGAAAATTCTTTCAGACAATTCGCATCCCATGGGTACACTTACACACATACTGCGAAGCGCTCGATTTTTTTACCACTTCCACTTCCGTTTCCTGTGTTTTGGTCCTGCATTAAAATTGCAATCTAAATTATGCATCATATTCCTCCAACAATGTTTCCCTTTTTTGTTGCTAATGGAAAACTGCTTTCGCTGTGATCCTTAAGGTCATGCAAATTAATTATGCATACCTCATGATCCTTGGGGCTGTTCTGCCCCGACCTCCCACTCACAAAAACCACTTCCGTTGTGTGTAAATATGGAAAGTTATTTTCTTTATCAATTTTATTTGTGTTTGGCAAAAAAAAATAAGAAATGGTTTTATTGAGATTTAATCCCCGAGCTATTTTTTCGTCCTCCCTTTGTCTGGAAGAGAAAAAGGACCAAACCGAAAACATATTTGATTTCCCCTTTGTTAATAAATTATTCATTTTGGTCATTATGGGTCTTCTGCTTTATGTTGCGATGCGATGCTCCTTTTTATTTTGCCAATTAATATCAAATGCCCGATGTAAGGTACAAGGATTCTTCTTTTTAGCCGCAACTCTAAAGGTGGAACGTTGCTATATCATTAAGGGAAGAAATTTCAAATTTTCATTTTGATGAATAGCGAGGGGCATCCTTTGCAAATGATCATAAAATTGAGATGGTTTTTATTTTTGTTATAATAGGTAAAATAATTTTTGTATTTATTGCTTATTAGATGAAATTATATTTATTTTTGGTTCAAAATACTAAACAATAAAATCGTAAAAATATCAGAAACGGGAATATAAGTTTAGGATTCGTGAATATAAAGAAAATTTAGATAACAATCAAACATGACATTACGATCATAGAGAAAACTAAGAAAGTTAGTGTCAAAAAATGTCTGTCTGCCTGTCAGTATGTATAACGAGCTGCAGCCTAAACGGCTGTTTGATTCTTTTGGCATTCCCCGGAGAGTAAATTGAAATTTTATTTGTAGGCCTAAAACTAACAGTACTTGCCATATGACCCTTCAGGAAAAGCTTATTTTTCTCGAAAACGGCTCCAACGATTTTGATGAAAATTTTTGAGAATTTTTTTATTTGTTATCATTTCCAAATTTATGGGAAAAGTCTATTAACGGTACCTTTCATAAAACGGTTTTTTAAATTTTAGGTTTTCTTGATGACAGCTTTTAGGATTTCTGTCATATTTTATATTTGAGAAGATCTTGGTAGTAAAACTAATTCTGCATATCAACAATTTTGAATAACTTTATTTTTCTAATTAAAATTAATTTTTGTTTTTTTTTTTTGAAAATCAATATTTGGAAAACTAATAAAAAAAATTATTTTAAATTTTATAATCACATGTACATTAATAAACTCTAAAAAACTGCATACCAAAATTTAAAAAAAAAACAGGATTTTATCAAAATCCGTCCTACAATTTTCGAAATACGTTTTTCATAAATTCGTTATTATACAAAATGTGTGATGGCTTACTCCACTTTTAATAAAAACCGTTAAGTGTTGTGGTTTTGACACTGTTTTTAAGTTAGTGTGTTATTTTTCTACGTTAATGTTGTTTATTTTTTTAAATTTTATTCGACGATGTGACCGCAGATATGAGCAAGTACGTGCGATCCAGTCATGCAATTTATTTCCTAAAGAGTAAGAAAAGGAAAAGTCTTTTTCTTCCAAAAAAAGTTATATTTTTAAGAAATATGCTTTTAATTGACAAAAATATATTAATAAAAACAATAAAAAATATAAAAAAAATTAGTTCCACACTCCTTAAAATGTAAGGTTTCATTTGGTAAGGAGTGATAAAAAATCCCTCCATTAATCAAAAATATTTAACAAGAGACTTATGGGTATGTTCTTAGAACAATAACATTGTTGAAGAAGGGTGTATCTTCATTGTTGACATTAATCTATGATTTAAAAAAGACTTATTTCGGTGTAGCCATACTTACAATGTAAATGGAAATTGCTTTATAATAACCAACGGAAGGTACTTTTAAAGGCTTTATTTTAAAAGAAATTTTAATCTTTTTAGGCTTGAATTAATTTAACATCCTGGTTGAGTGTTCAGATATCAAATTTCATTATTCTAGCGACTGCTTATTTAATGAATTTAGGATCACATTTCTCCGAAGAAATTACAGTAAATAAATATAACATTTTGCTTTCAAAAAATTTGGGGTAAAACTATATGGTTTTTGTTATTTATAAAACATGCTGCAAGTAAAAAAATAGAATAAGGCTGTGTAGCACGTACTTGTTCTTACCTGCCTATCATATTTACTAGGTATCTACTTGTCTCAAAGATTAAATTATTAAAAAAAGTATTTCGAAATTATATGAACACTTTCAAGATTTTGGAAAGCAATTTCCTTGTTTTTCTATGAATGCAATCTAAAAATAGGGTTTCAAAAAATATTAAAAAAAATCATAACAGTTTTTAAAAATATGTTATAAACAGAAACGACTACAACTCATATTAGCTTTGGAATAATATTTTATGTTTATTAAAAGTTTTTAAGGCTTTAATTTAATTTAATTATTCGAATTTTCAGCAATAATTTTGCTTCTTTGAAAAAAAACACGTAAAATTTTTTTAAGAAAATAAAAAAAGAATTTGAAAAAAGTTCATATTTTTTAACATTTCTTAAATAAATAAATTAAAAAAAAAATGAAAGTGTACATTTTTACATGCGATTACAAGAACTATAATGGAAATTAATAATTTGTGAAGATTAAACAAATTTAGGTAACAATCAAACATAACATTACGATGGTAAAACAATATATTTGAGTTACTAGAAAAATTGTGTCTGTCTGTCTGTACTCTATACGTATGGATTTTGGACTACAACCTACTAAAAGGTTGAGCCAATCATCTTCAAATTTAGTACATAAAGTTATTTTGACATTCTACAGAGAATTTATTATTTTTTTTTGTAAGCTCTGGTATTAACGGAACCTACCATACATATAACCGTTATATTAAAGCTTAATTTACTTGGAAACGGATCCAAAAATGGTGAAACAAATGGACACGACTGGGTCGCACGTACTTGCTCTTATGTGCCTAATCACATTGGAAGGCAATATCTTTAACAGAAACAAGTAACATTTACATAGAAAAATCACACGGTCTGAACATATAAAAAGTGAGATTTTTGTATGCTGTTTTTAATGTTTAAGGATTGTAAATTTATAAAATAAATAATTAACTTCAAAATTTATTTGATTCTTATTTTATTATTTAATATTAACACAACATTAATTTTTATTTTGAATAGCCTGCCTGATGATTCATAATCCGAAACGCGTCGCGAGTTCAAAATAAAAAAAATAAATGTTGTGTTAATATTAAATAATAATTAGTTTCTTTATAAATAAATTAAAACAATTAAATTAATTCTCTGGTGAATTATTTATTTTATAAATTTACAATAAAATTTAAAATGATTTTTTTTAAAGTATTAAAAATATTGAATTTACAAAAAAAAACTAAAATTAATATTAAATACAAAAAGTTTTATTTAAATCCAATGAGCCGCTACCGAGAACGCCGAAAACTAAAAAAACCATTTTATGAAAGGTACCGTTAATAGACTTTTCCTGTCAACTTGGTTTTAGTAAAATGATAGCTAATACCTAAAAGAAATATCTCAAAAATATTCATCAAAATCGTTGGAGCCGTTTTTGAGAAAAATAAGCTTTTTCTTAATGGTAATATAGCAGATACAGTTATTTGTAGGCCTAAAAATAAAATTTCAAATCATTGGAGCTGTTTTTGAGATATATAAACTTTTCCTAAACATAAAATTTCCACGGGAAGCTAAATAGTCGAGCAGGTGCAAAATTTCAAGAATATTGGTTCAGCCTCTTTGATGAAAACGCCATATACACAAATTAGGTAAAAGACAGACGAATGGATGGTTTTGTTGCTTAGTTTATAAGATTTATTTTTGATAATAATGTCATGTTTGATTGTTATCTCTATGTTTTCCATTTTCGGTGAGATATGCAATCAGATATACTGACGGTCATGGAAAAGCTTTCGATCTTCGAGATATTCCTTAAGCTGACGGTTAATCAGTGTTTTCATGACCTTAGAAAGAAGGGATGTCAGTGCTATGGGTCGGTAGGAGGAGGGGGAAGATGGGTCACCTTTCTTAGGGACAGGCTGGATCTTCTAGGAAAGATTCCAGAAGAGTAGGAGCGATGGAAAAGCTTACGCAGTGGCTTTGCCAGTGTGGAAGAACACCTCTTCAGAAGAATCGGGGGTATACCATCCGGGCCAGCGGATTTGTCTTTTATCGAGATCTTTGAAAAATTTTCATTCTCAAGTACAGGAGGGGCAACGTTGCTGTGAGGCAGCGTGGAGCTGGCAACGAATTAGGCGGCGAGAAAGTCTGCCTTCTCTGAAGAGTAAACAATTGGTTTGTTAATGTCGATGAGCATTGGAACCGAAGATGTCGAGGAGTTTTTAATATTTTTTTTACAAATGACCAACAATTTTTACTGGCTTTGGGACAATGCAGAATTTTTTGCCGTAATTTTTGGCCACGCAAAAATTTAGTTCTTTCAATAACGGAGTTGCATGAGTCCTTACTTGTTTGTGCTTTTTCCGATTTTCAGTAAATAAGCGTTTTTTACCAGTGTTGCTATAAAATTTTACCGGGCACAACTTTGCCCCTTTATAATAATATGTCATCTTCCCTATACGTATTATATAGACTAACTGTAGAGAAAACTTTAAGTGAAACAAGCGAAGCAGAATAAATTATTTAATTCTTGTACAATAAAGTTTTACATAATTTTCAGATCTTAAATTTATTTTTAGTTACCTGAAGCTTATAAACCGAAAATTGGAAAATAATTAAAAATGTCTTTTTTCTGTGTTTCATGTTTAGAAAATTAGTATTCCCGATACAGGATCGAATATTGTCATATATTAAACACACTTCGAAAATTTTCAAGTACGTATTTTTGTTTAATTAAAACCGTTTCCAAACTTTCTCCAAGGAAACAAAACCAATTAAAACACCATTACTTACTCTTACCTGTGCACTAACACACATATTAAAAGAATGTCCTTATTTATTTTCATCGTAATTCTCCAAAGCAAAATCAATAACACAATGCTATTGTTGGTGTTCCTGGTTTCGTTTAAATTCCTTCGTCCTGCCGCTTTCTGGATTTCTTTTGAACTAAATAAAAGACATTTCAGACTTCCCAAGTTTCCTGGCGTGAAATTATTTTCTGAACAATGTCACCCTTTCAGTTTGCTGATATGCCATTTGCCAAGGACCTAAGCCATAAAATTGAATCCAATGTCAACAACAGGGTTCTTGGAACGTTAAAAAAGGAATGGTTTTAGTGTGATAAAATGGTGAATTCTTAAGTTCGCTTTTTGGAAGGCATAAACTTGCCGCTTATTAAGCCGTAAATTGTCCGATTAAATCGTTTAATTAATTATTCAGAAATGTAGCAAGGACAACAACAAAACCTTTGAATAATCCTGTTTTCACTTTTATCTGGCCGATGGGTAGCGTGGGATTTTTTAATAAGTTTTTTTTCTTCATTAAGTCTACAAGGATAGAATATGTTTAAGAAGCCAGGTGTGAGAAAATTGGATTTATTTTTTCGAAAGTTCGTCATTAAAGGATTAAGCTTTTTTTTAAAACATAATTTCCAAGTTTAACAAAATTTTCTGATTTAATTAGATGAAAGATACTTAGGTGACCAAATAATGTATAGGGGATGTCAAACCTTAATATTTACTTTAAAGACACAACATTCAATTAGTCCTTCCTTAATTTCCAAACCTAACCTCAATCAATTGTCATTGTGTTTTTCCAAACATGTAGCTCTTCAACCAACATAATTCATTACCTTACTCACATCATCCTGCCACTCACTCGACCAAACCATATGGATAATAGCCAGGGCAACAAAGCCCCCCTAATAATTATCTATGACAAAACCTTCATTACATGCCATTTACCACAATCCTCCCATTTAATCGTTTTTGGTTGCTTGTCACTTTGGAATTGACATCGCACCCCTGCTAGCTAGCTCTACCCTTTCTTAGAATATATTATGTACTTTGAACTTATTATGGTTCTGGCTTCTAATCAAATTACCACCCAGGACGCAATCATATGCTGGTTCTAGTCCTCTCTACTCTGTGACACAGCAACAGAAAGGTCGACAGTTATTTTGAGGAGGACGAACCGTCACTAGAGAAAGACTTCATCTTCTTGGATGGACGTCACAATCAATTTGCCAAGAATATAAACTCTTCATGGGATTTCCAAAAACTCACATTCGACGACCATATGACCTAATCCTGGATGAACCATTGGCGTGCGTTAAAGAGAAACAGACGACCGACGACGACAAGGACACTCGATTTGATTTCAAAGTTTGGCACATTTTGAAAATAGCCTATTATGGGTTCGAGAGGTTTTTGACCAATGCGTTTTTGGGGTTTGGTTCGTTTGAATTTTGTGCTTTGATAAATGGAAAAATTGCCTACGACAGCTGAAAGTTCGGTATATGAGATCAAACAAAGGGGAGAAGTTCGTTAACACGATTTTAGAGCAAAATGCTTTTGGGAGAGGTTTTTGAATTTGTAATTTTTTGAAAAACGAAATATGCTTTGAGTGAAGATTATTTATTGGCATAAATATATGTAAAATATCATGAATTTCAATTTAAAGCTTAAAAGTGATGAAATATCCAATACCAAATGGAGTGAAATTAACGCATTTTTATGTTTTCATTAAAAAATGTTATTCTTACGGACATAATATTAACTCTTTTTAAGATCCGTATTATATAATTTATTACATAATTATTTATCGGTTCTCTTTTTGTAACCCTGCCACACCCTGTTTGACATAACTATAAAAATTTTGGCAGGTGCGAGGTTGAGTTTTGCAATAATACTTTAAATTTTAACTTTCAAACTTTCAAACTCTAACTTATGAGTTTGAAGTTAATTTTTTCAAAAACTATTGAGCTTAACTTGATTTAAAAATTAATATTAAATGCACATTTTTATCTTTAAGAAAAAGTATAATTCGTTTTGCAATTGTTGCTAAATAATTTTACACCCGCCTAAAGGGGGAGGTTCCCGCTGTCATAGTAAATAAATTTAAATAAACTTACAATTTTTAAGAAAACGCACAACCTAGTCACACAAACTAAGTGATAAGCTAGGTTTTCGGGTGGGGCCTTTTAATTTCAAAAAAACTTGTAGAAAAATGAATTTAGAAAACAATAATTAAACAAAGTATACATATATACCCACTTATCTTTTAAGATTTAATTGAATTTACGTATAGGTATACTTAATGGTGACTAAGGAAACGTTGTACCTTCGCCGCGCCCGCTTAAAAGAATTGGTAAGATCTGTGTGATGGACTTGCACCTTAATAAGAAATTGAATGTTTGACTTAAGGTGTTCATTTACACTACTTGATTCTAGAATAATATTATAAGGAACATACTTGAATAGGGCTTTGTTCTAAAATAAAATTCATGACTGGGTCGCACGAACTTCTTCTTATGCTAGATAATTGCTTAGTGGCTGCTTATGTATATGTATATTTAAAAAAAAACGTTTTGAATTTTTTTTTTATTTTTATAGTCATTATAAGAAAATCTGTAGTTTTCATCTGGGAAAATTATTTAATAAAAATTCAATGTTTTCAAAATATTTCGAAAACCAATTTTTTTAGAAAAATTTAAAAAAAAATCGAAAAAGAAGTTTTTTAAAATTTTGAAATGCAATATTAATTCAATTAGAAATGACTTCCTGTGTGCAAAATTTTATTGAAATAGAGATAATGGTTTACGATAAAACCCTATTTGAAATAACCGGTTCTATGAGAGGTACCGTTATAGAACAAACTTTGAAAAAATTCATTCTGACTGAAAGATGGATGTATTGTTGTGAAAAAATAGCACCCTGAAAGTTTGATTAAAATCATTAGAGCCGTTGTTATAGATTGTATGGCAGGTACCTTTATTTTGCGACCTAGAGCAAAAATGAAAAAAAAACACCCCCCCCCCACCAGGTAAAAAAAAAAAAAAATACTAACTACCAAATTTGAAGCAAATCGGCCAATCCGTTTAGGCTGTAAAAGGGCGAACAGACAGACAGTCAGCAAGACGGCCGGAATTTCCGGACCCACTTTTTTTACTTCTCCATCATCGTAATGTCATATCTGAGTGTTAGAATTTTTTTTGCACGAATCCATAACTTGCCTTATCTATACACATAAATTAAAATGAAATGTCTGTTTTTAAAATCAAAATAACAACTTTTTACTTGATGAAAACGAAAGGATATACAGTACTTTTAACAAAAACACAATTTAAATTTTTTTTGTCTGTCTGTCTTTCTGTGTGTTTGTTCCGGGTAATCTCGGGAATGGCTGCACCCATTTTGACGGAACTTTCACTGGTAGGTAGCTGATGTCCTAAGGAGTAACTTAGGCTATGATAATTACTCACTAGGTGGCGCTGGTGTGTTCTTTTCGAAAATTCTTATTTATGGACCGATTTTAACGGGACTTTCATTTGAATTACCCGCAGATAGCGCTGGGCTTACTTATTTTTCGAAAATTATTTCAGGCGGACGAAGTCGCGGGTAACAGCCAGTGGTACCTATAAACGCAAGTAAAATGGAGTGACAATACTATTATAATAAGCGACACATTTAACGGAATTCAAATGTCAGACGCCACTTGACAGCTCAGTTGTATTTCTTTTTTCGCTCAGAGCGGTCAGATCTTCAAAGTTGCATTTCTTTTATCATTCAAAGAATGATCAGAGCGTGCTCTGAGAATGCTGTATACGTTCACGATAAATTGACTGAGCAATGAGCATTCTGAGAAAATGCTAAACTCAATTACCGTCACTTTAGAGTTGTAAGCTATTTCACTTTATCCAATGCACATTGCCTACACCACTCTTCGAAAAATAGATGCCAAAGTGAAAGAGAACATAATATTATATGCAAAATATTGCCACCTGTGAAAAAGCCATATCAAAAGTGTCAATTTAAGACAGCCAAGTGTTGAAACGTATTTCAAAAAATATATCTAAGCGCTCAGACCATTCTTGGTTCAGATAATTATCAGAGTAGGCACAGAATTCTCAGACTCTGTTCAGAGACATTTTCTGAGTAAATAAAGAAAAACGCCTAACGTAATAGGTTTCCCAGACGTTGTTTAATCAACATAATTAACATATGTACATATGTAAGTTATAGAGTTTTCACATTTTAAGAAACTTTGTCCAACTTTGATTGGCTGTTTTTCCGTTAATATTGGACTTACAAACCTGGTTTACCTACTTTTAGGAAATTGTATGTTTTAACTTTTTCATGTAATGTGTTTCACAAAACGTTTTTGGTTTAAGAGATTTAAGCGAACAACTGAAAAGTCATAAATTTTTAGGATTTTTATAAAGCAAACTTTTAGGAAATTTTATTTTCTAATTAAGTGATTTTCAGTAATATGGACCAGAAAGGAGTTATAGACCAAAGAGTGAAAAAATGCCGATTTTCAGTCATACTTGTTCGCAAAGCAATCTGCATTCAGAATACCATAACAACAAAATAGGAATCCGATTTAATGTTGGAACTTTGATACGTTCATCAGGTAGATATCTTTATGCGGGATCCTGGTACCTGGATTTCTTCGATACTGCTATTTCTATGACTGGAAGTCCATATTGTCATTAGTGTTCTCACACAAACTATGGGATCCCATGTGCTGCCTGAATACCGGCGTTAAAATTGTCAAATATGATCTTAACGTCATACCTTGGGAAGGCATTTGAGGGTTTCCTCTCTACAAGTTCGTGGTTGGAATCTCCCTCGAACACCTCAGTAGGTTTGTGAACGTTTATAAGGCTGATGTTACTCAATTTGCCTCGCACCCGAAGGGTTCATAGCCTTGCCCCTTGCGTTTATTGCATTAAAGCCAATGACCCTTGACGTTATATTTTTTTTTTCTGCAAAACATTTTTCCCTGGCCATCTCATTTCTTGTAGTGATTTAATATCTCCTTTATAAGTTACCAGGACATCGACTGACTGATTTGCCAGCTCGAGCTCTGTAGAGCGATCTCATGTTCCATGATAAAATTCGTAAATTGTTTAGCCGTTGTCATCGTTTGTTCCGTCTTCGTGTAATGTGGTTATTTCCGAGGCTGGTTGTCGGGTTTTAAGTACTTTTTTTAGTGGAAGAGATAACAAGTATCTCGTCAACCTAGAGAAACCAGCTTAACCAAACTTTTATTTAAAAAAAATAATAAAAGTTTGATACCAGAAGTCGCCATGAGAAAGCTATGGAGGGACTTCCATCGTCGGAATATATGATATGATTTTAAGATTCCTAACCAGTATTTGTTTGAGATTTTTTTTCACAGCCTTCATTTTCCTTTTTTGCTCTTCCATTAAATACACTTCAGAAATTCTCCTTACTATGCAACCTAAGGAGAAATATTGCCAGAATTATCGTTCAACCGATGAGTTTACAAAGGCATTGAAAGAGTAAAACGTAGTTTAACAAGAACCGAAATAAATCCAGAAATCAAAATTAAATTCCGGACATCCTGCAGACACAAAACCCTTATATTACATCGGACATCGCGGCAGCGGCATTGACTATTGCATTTCATTCCATCAATCGCATGTCCTTCCTCCGGATCCAGGACAAAACGATTGCCACTAAAAGTGAACAAACAAAAAAGAAACCGACAGCCGAACACCAACTATCGATTTACTGGAACGTGAAATCGAAAATTCGAATTCAGCACTACATGTCTTGGGTTTGGATTGAGATGCGACAAATCAAATGCAAAACCTATAGTGGGATGCATCCTGAATTCGGAGCATGATGGGGGATGAGTCACTTATCGACGAAAAAAAGAGGATTTTATCTGGGAATAAGCTTTGGTCTGCCTCTGACAATTTTTTCCTCTCATGTCGTGTCTACTTTTCCGTTTGACAGTGCGTATCTTGGTATTGAAATGCTTGTGGAACGACAGGACTTTGGAAGAATTTATCTTTTGCGCGGTATCGAAATGCCCAGGCAGCATTTAGGCGGTTTTCGAAAGTAAATGAGTTTGAAGGATGTCCTGTGGGATACTTTTTTCTTCGTTCCCAGTTGTTTGGAGTTCATGTCGTCTAGGGGTGCTCGATGGAATTTAACTTTGTGTTTACAAGTAAGTGCTTGGTCATTTTAACTCTAGGATAAGATCTAACTCTGTTTTTTTTTTTAGTATCTTTTGTGGAGCAATAAAGTTTTTTACTAAGTTCAAATTTTCTATGGCAAAACATAAAATCGATATCAGAAAACAGATTGTACTAGTCCCTTATGGCCTGTTTGACTTCATCGTCATAAAAAAAGTAATCATTGACTTACAATAAAGTTGTTGATAGTTATTTGTAAGTTCCATTTTGGAATTGGTGACGGAAACCCTATGAAGAAAAAAACTGTTTGGCAGTTATAAAAGTTCGATGAAGGTTAAATTTGATACTTAGAAAGTAAATTGTAGGTTTTAAAAGTTTTTTTCTTTTTCAAAATATTTATGTCTGATGTTTATTCCGAAATAAGGAAGGCGAGTTATTTATCAAATTATCCAGGAGGAGGTTTACATCTATAGAAGCTTTGGATAACTTTGATAGGTTTTTTTAAGTATGAAAATATTTTTGTTCATTTTAATATTTCAATATATTTCATAGATTTAGTTTTAAGAAATAGATGATATCAAGATACATTTCTAGCTAAGTTATCGGCATCCTGAAGTCTCTGTGCAGATCTCAATAATAGGTATAATAGGTACAGTAAGTGGCTGTCTTCTTAAGAATTCTGTCAAAGGGCATGATTCGCGAAGCACTTGTTTGATCCGTTTAACCCCGTTTTGTCCTCATTGCCAGCTTAGTTCATCTTCACCGATTCCATGTTAACAAGAGCACTACTCACACCATGCTGTGTTCTTTCGATTATTGATACACCGTCGCTGTAATTTGAGTAATGGCATGGTCTTGTGAAAGGACTGCCTCTGACTGTTTCGGCTTTAAAATTTTAGACTATTTTTTCTAGAATGATGTTGACAAAGTCGCATGATAGAGGATCGCGGTTTATAAATCGTGTTATGAGGTCTTGATAAAAACAAATTCGCTGCTCCAGATGTTGTACCAGAACATCTATACCATCTGGGAAAGATGTTCTCCCACGCTGGTAATACCACTGCGTAAGCTTTTCCATTGCTGCTAAGGCGCTGGAATGTTTCCTTAAATATGGAAAATAACATTTGTCCTCCTTTCTTCTTCGTACCGATTAATTGCACTTATGTCCTCTATTTCCAGGACAATAAAAACGCTGACTAATCTCAAATATTGTCATTATCATCGTCATCGGCGCAACAACCAGGATCGAGTCGCGTATTGCCAAACTGTATATCAGCACAGATTTCGAGAGCGCTGAAACATACAACATTTTGCTCAATGAAATGAAGAGCACAATGTATACTGAATTAGAGCATCGTCTGAGTCAGTATACATTTTGCTCACCAAAGCTCACTGAACTATCGTAGTCACAGGTACTTTGCTCTAAGCTTTGGTGAGCCCAAATGTGTCTCTCACACGTCGTTCTCAAGCGTTGGGCATCTCTGTGACGTCGTTGTGGTGAATTTTGCGAAAAGATCTTGGCCTACATCCTTATAAGATTAAATTGACGCAAGAACTGAAGCCGCTTGACCACCAGAAGCGTCGTATGTTCGTGAATTGGGCTGAGCAACAACTTGAAAATGATTCGGATTTTCATCGAAAAATCATCTTCAGCGATGAGGCTCATTTCTGGCTGAATGGCTTCGTCAATAAACAAAATATGCGGTATTGGTCAGGCAGCAATCCACACGTACTCCATGAGTCATCATTGCATCCCGAAAAAATTACGATTTGATATGGTTTATGGGCCGGCGGCGTCATTGGGCCTTACTTCTTCCGTGATGATCAAGACCGGCACGTTACTGTGAATGGGGATCACTACCGTTCAATGATAACCGAATATTTTTGGCCCCAATTGGATGACATGGACTTGGAGGACATGTGGTTCTAACAGGACGGCGCCACAAGCCACACAACGAATGTCACAATCAATTTATTGGAAACGAAGTTTGGAGAACGTGTTATCTCACGAAATGGTCTAGCCGCTTGGCCGCCTCGGTTGTGCGATTTGACGCCGTTAGACTATTTCCTGTGGGGCTACGTCAAGTCTATGGTCTATCTCTATGCCAACAAGCCAGCGACGATTGATGAACTTCGTACGAATATCGAACGTGAAATTGCAGCAGTATCGGCCGATTTATGCTTGAAAACCGTCGAAAATTGGGTTCAGCGTCTGGACTTCTGCAAGCGTGCCCGTGGTGGTCATGCAAAAGAAATCGAGTTTCATACATAATGCATCGAACGTACTTTACTTTTGTAGCGCTCTTATTGAAAAACGCTTTACAGTTTGGCAATACGCGATCGGGTCCGGGCGTCATTCAACAAGTTCTTCCATACATCCCTAATGCTGGCCGACACCATCCAATTGCACATCCCAAGGCTACAGGCGTCCTGGTCTACCCCATCGTTCCAAAGAACGTAGTCAAAGTTGGCCACGTTGCCTTTGACCATAAAAAGAACTGCAAAAGATTTTTTTTTTTTATTTGTAAAAAAACTTATAACATACTAGACAAAAAAAAATTTAAAAACTAGCTTAAATATATAGTTAACTAACTTACTGGCTCAATTCAGGCGCTCTAAATTACTCTCTATATTAATTAATTGCCTTTCGGACCTAGAATAACTGAAATTAAAATTAACATTAGGTTTTATTTTTCCCCAGAAAAAAATTTAAACTAGGCATCAGATCGTTCCCCTTCGCTCATGTGAGCTAGGTGTCCAGCTTGCCGGAGTTTACACAGCTTTATTTTTTTCACAACATCTGCTTCGAGTTAAATTCATTACAGTTCATGGTTGTATTTTCTACGGAATCGTCCTCTCTTGCACACGGGGCCAATAATTGTGCAAAAGACTTTCTTCTCGACTGCGGTTCAGAGATCAGAGTGCCTCTATAGACTAAAAGTTTGAAGCAGCCAAACGCGTGTTTTATCCTCTATAGTATTATCGGCTGCTTTTGATCCAATGTAAATAGTTTAAGTATTGCTCTATATCAAATTCATGCTGCACTCCAATGTTGGACCAACACTTCTCGTAGGCGTAGCAACCATGTACTTGGTTTTCCCTTTATTAATATGCAGGCCCAGGTTTTACGCCGATTGTAGGATTTAGATGAAGGGGTCTTGTGTAGCTTTTTGACATCTGTCGATATATTTTAAATATCGTAAGCTTCTGAATGACTATAATACGGTTTTCGTGACAATAGTTCCCGTGGTGATCCGACGGCATATCTTACCAAACAGTAAATCATATCTTAACATCGTATTCTCTGCCGCAGGGCTCCATTTTATTTCCGACGTTGTTTTATTTTTCTGTCAAATCACTTAATAGTTTTGCCGACGTATCTTTCCTTAGCTATTCATATTCCTACTCAAATCAACATTCACTGCCTTCAGATTTAATTAAACTTCAATCTTTACAGCGCTGTTAAATAGGGTTCGTAAAATCGTGTGAAGTTTAATGCTTCAAAAACTCAATGATGTCTTTGAAACAAAACATATTCCCAATAGCTGGAAAACTCTTAGCTGTCACTACTCGAGATGTTTTTCAATGACGATCTTCGTTGGAATGATCACATACTCTAGACCGCCAAAAACACTGCTAAAAGTTTAGGTGTTCTATATTTTGTATATAAATCCTTAACTTGAGTATAACTCCCATCTATGGGCAGGTTCATTTCAAACTCCACTGGCCTTGCAGGATAGAATCCAATATAAAGCTTTTTAACTGATTGGAACTAGAAATCTCATGGAATCATTACCATCTTTCGAACATCGATGCAATGTTTAATGTGTTTTTTTATTTTAACAATCTTCTGCCGATATATTAGGAACTTCAGATATCAAGAATCAAAGTGGCAATTTTGGTAAAATTGTAAAAAAAAGTGTATGTCTGTGGAATGGCGGAAATTGGTAAATAAACCACTAACCAGTTTTAGCCGAACAACACGAATTTGGAATAGTTTACCCGGCGGGATTTTCCCTTGCCATTTTGATCTGCTAACATTCAAAACCAATGTTAATCAGCACCTCCTATCTCTCCCCTCCCTATCTTCGTAATGCCCGCGCAGTGTGTTCTACATTAAAAGGGAAACACATAATCCCTTGTGCGCGCGTTAATTATAAAAAAAAAAAAAAAAAAAAAACAGGTTCACTAAAACAGACACACAACGAAGTGTCTTAGTGTTACACGTAGACCGCCCAGTCTTGACTTCTTTCGAAGTTCTCTTTGTTACTTTCCTTCCGTGAGTCTTGCGCTTCTACATTGTCAACTTTTTCCCTTGACTGGCTGTAGTTTGATTCAAATATAATATTCCTCTTGCTTGAAAAGAGGTATTTTTTTTATTTTTGACATGAAGCAACTAATAATAATAAAACAATTGTCTTTTACGCTCGAAATGCTCAGTTATATCGTATTCTCTGTTCAACAAATATTGTTTCCAAGGAAATATGTAAGAAAATGATAAACAAATATGAGAGAAATCACTCACGAAAACGACTCTACAAGCAATGAAGCAATGATAAAAAGAAGAACAAAAAAGAAACATGCAAAAAAGTAAATGAAAAATTTACCCTCGACTCACAGGGAAAAATACTCGTCTTCTCAAATTTTCAAGTTTGCTATCCCTTTTGCACTTATGTGAGTCGTGATTTAACAGTCAACGTGTAAAAGCCAACTTTCGACTTACCACACAGAACACACGCCCACTTCAGGTTTTTTTTTCTCTACTATAGAAGTTTTAATTTGACCATTATATTCAAGAATTCAAGTTTAGTTAAATTAAAACCACCGCAGTAATCGCATCGCTCGCCACAATGCCACTGCCACTTATTCCGTAGGTTGTTGCTTGTTGCATGATACACAGAAATACAAGGTTTGCTCACTTTGGCTGTGACGTCACATTCTTCTGATTTTTGTTCTTAGAGAGTGTAAATAAATGTATTAATTTCCCGATTCTGTTATTATTTTTTATGTTTATTGTTCTCATAATCATAAAAAAAATCGTTTAAGCCTTCAGTTTTAAAAAATAATCTTCACTTAGCAAATAAAATAATAATAAAAGAAGAATGTGACGTCATAAAATAACAAGATGGCGATTTGTATGCGTCTAGTGAGCATACCTTGTATTTCTGTGTATCATGGGGTGTTGAGTAAGAAACTTGTAGACAAACAGTTATTTTTACTTGCGATTATAGGGACTATAAGGCAAGTTTAGGACTCGTGAATATAAAAAAAAATTTCAAAAAACTAAAAATAAAAAACAGGATTTTTTAAAATCCGTCCTTCAATTTTCATAAATTCTTTGTTATTAAGGACGTCTGATGGCGTACTTCATTTTTACCAAAAACCGTTAAGTTTTGTGGTTTTGATAGTTTTTATAAGTTCAAACTGTGTTATTTTCAACGTAAATGTTATTTGTTTTTGTCAAAGATCTTGCTGTACAATGTAATTAGGCACATAAGAGCAAGTACGTGCGACCCAGTCGTGCCCATTTTTTTTATAAAATCTAGTCAAAGAAAGAATTCTAAACAAAGATCGTACACATCTGTTAATTATAGGCGTGTTTTATATAACCAGTATGGCAAACAACAATAAAACAAAAGTGTCGATAATTAAGTTAATGAAAACAGTGAATATAAAAATCTGGGATAGTGTCTGGATTGCTTGAAAAGAAATTCTTACCACCTGGAATGTAGAACCAACTTTGGGTGTTTGTTTTTAAATTGAATTTTGGAGTGAGTATAGCGTTTTATTTGGACTTCCGCAGTAGCTATAGATTACCAATTAAACACGACTTATGCCTACCACATAGTTCATAATTTTCCATGATAACTGTTTGCACAATAAATGAAGTAGGAGTTTGCGTTCTTCCCCTTTAAATATTCATCCGTGAATCCGTGATACACATCTTGCATCTTGCCGTTCAGACTTAAGCCCGAACCATCAAATATGGAACTTTATATCTTAGAAACACAAAACGAATGGTCTTCCCATTCAAGAATTATTAAGAAGCCTACTCTTTTACAATTGGTACAGTTCAGAGAGTGTCCCCTGCATGCTGCACCTGCATTTGAATTTAACAATTCTCGAGTGCAGTAACTCACAATATACTCAAATTCTACAGGCACACATGTAATTTCAGCAACACGCAAATATATTTTGTTGGCTGAATTCATCAATCAATAGCTTGAAATTCTATGACTCTAAACTGAATGCACCTCACTCATTCATTGATAGTAATTTAATCCAAGGAATAAGGACATTCTATGTAGGTTTCTAAGATCCCATGTTGGACCTTCTCTGTTAACTCTGATATCCAAGGACAATGGTCTTATTCATCAGTCTGGTTAAGATAAATCTCAGAAATATATTTTTATATTTTGAATTTCTTGCTCACAGATAGAAGAAGGATATGGATATAAAAATGGAATAAAAAGACGACAGAAACTGCAGTTCTCCCTCTCCAAAAAAATATAACTTCGCTTAGTTCCTTAAGTTCGGAACAAATTCAGTGATTCGTGAGAATTGTGTTTGCCTTCAAGCCATGCAAAATGGAAATTACCTTTCTTACCTTCTGGAGATTTATAATATTTGACGAGTTCGACGGAATTTATAATGTTGCTTCTACGTTTTTTTTTGTATTTTTATATGTAAGAGAATTAAAAAGAACAATATCTTCATCCAGTCTGCTTGGTGATGCAGGAAATTAAAATCTAATATCTGATAGGAATGTATTTGTATATTTGTCAGATGTAAATGAACATTTTATGGAATATCCTTAAGATTTTATTTTTAAATGGATTTAAGGCTTATTGGAATGGAAATTAATTTAATGACTTTATGATAATGAACGCCTGCAGATGAATTATATTATGAAAGAGAATGAAGAATTGTTAAAGGGCTAGACAATTTGAAATTGATACTGGCGATATAAAATTTCAAGCAACAAGTAACATTCTTTTGCACTTTAGGGCTAATTGAGTTGCTGGGGTAGCTTGTTCCATACAATCCATTCAGCTCTATACATATAGAATCCTTTTAACCTATTTATATTTTAAATCGTTGCTTACCTTAATATGTATATATATATATACGTACCTACTTATATACCTTTTCCTTGGCGAGTGGTTATCCACTATCCAGAGTAGCAAAGAATCATAAATTCAAGGTTGAAACCAGGAGGATTTTGTGCATTGTGCAGGTGGAGCTCCCTGGTCTTTGTTAGTGAAAAGGATGAAAGTTCAAAAGGAGAAAGCAGCAGCAGCTCGGATAGATAATAAAAGAAAGGTCAGAGGTGCAGTAAAATAAGAGAAAACAGCTTATACAATGCAATAGATTATTAACCATTTACTATGAAAAGAAAAAAAGAAGTACATATTAAACGAATATCCTGCAGTCCACAATTCGGTTACGTGGGACTTTTAATAAAAGATGAAAAGATTTTTTTTTTAAGATATACTAGTTTATCACTTACATGTTTAAAAATCGTTCCATAAACGGCCTTTATCTAATGCTATATATACACCATTGGAATGGAACTGTAATAACATTAGCTTTGGTGCAAAAAACAAACAGCTCAAAAAGTGCAGTATTTAAAAAATATCGACAAAAACGTGTTGAAAAACTGTATCTCTAAAACGCTTAGCTTTCGAGATATAAGCAAAAAAGCAGGCACCCAATTTCATGAATTTTTTCTTTGCTCAAATTAACTAATGTTATACACCGTTCGAATGGTACTCTGAAAACATTTACTTTGGTACACCTTCAAAGATGGAAAGAAAAACTAAAGCACGGTAGACTCTGGGAAATTTGTTGCAGTTCTTTGGGTATTGATTGTAAATGTGAATGAAGTCCGCCAAAGATCGGAATCAAGATGTATTGAAGATCATTTTGGATGAGCCGCGGAACGGATCTCTGTTACCAATGATGAATATGATTCAAGTAAAGTTAAGACCGATTTCCACCAATGGTTTTTTATAACGGAATATAACAAACCTTCAAAATAAATTACTATCAGCTACGTCTATGAGCATATGCAATGAGATGTTCTATCAGAGTAACGAAACATTTTTGTTTGGGAAGACTTCAAATAATATTTGTCATCGAAATGTTTGATATTTTATACGAAGATAGCACAAACTCAGCATACCTTTTAGCTGTGCAGAGGTGATCAAAATGAGGTGGTGTGAAATAGGATTCAATTGTGAGTACCTTAACCAATCCCCGAGTATAAAGCCCTCGGCAGGTTCGAAGAAATGGCAAATATTGTTGAACATTTATTTATATAAGTGGATTCAATTTTTACCAATAACAACGAAGATAGTTCAAGAAAATCCGCATAATCTAACCCCACTTTCCAACAGCCTACCACTTCCTATATTTATCTAACATATATTTTAGCCTAACGTTTGTGTTTAAATAAAATTAAAATTTGATAGGTGACCAAAAAATTACGGAAATATTTACATTTCTTAAGCTCCACCATAATCTAACGTTTCTTTCTTATCGCAATTTTAATAAAAAAATTGCTTCAGTTCCATAGCCATTTGCATTCCATGAATTCATTCCACTTTAATATTAAAACTGCTAAGAATACCATCAGTTTACATTTGAGCCCAACTTCGAATGTACATTAAGAACAAAGATCCTTTCCTTAGTCGCACCACACGAATGTGAAAAGCATTGCGAGGCCCTGTTTTTCCCTCCTATTATGACATGGTGAACTAAAAATGTAGGTCTAAACTAAAACGGCATTCAAACATTTTATGGGTAGAAACAAATAATTCCTTTTGGTTGAGCAAATAAAATAAATTACACGACTGGATCGCACGTACTTGCTCATATGCGCCATTTGTCACATTGTAGAATAAAATTTAAGAAAATTAGCATATATTCGATTTTTCTGATTTTTGATTGTTCGAATAAAGTACGTTAAATTGTATTGAGTGAAATAATTTAAACGCCATTTTATTTCTTTAAGAAATGTTAAAAAGCGTAATTCTGTTTTAAATCGTTAACGTTCATTTAAAAACAAAACTAAAAAAATTCATCTACCCGTTTTCAAAATATAGATTTTTCAAAAAAAAAATAAATAAAATTATTAAAAATGCAAAAACAGTCTTCGAAAAAAAGTTAATGCGAAATTACTTAGGCTATCTACATCTTCTTAAATATCAATTTTGATAGTAATCGGATCGTTTAGGCTACAGTCTAAAATACATCCGTACAGATAGACAGACAGACAGACAGATAGACAGACATACAGACAGACAGACAGACAGACAGACGGACAGAATTTTTCCAGTAACTCAAAAAATATTTCTCTATCATCGTAATGTCATGTTTAATTGTTATCTAAATTTTTTTAATCTGCACGAATGCATAACTTGCATTATAGTAGTACCTATAGTACCTACAACCGCAAGTAAAAACGGCGAAAAAATTACAAAATCGATTTCTTTACTAAAATATTTGAAAATCCTTGTTTGCTGCTATTCAATGGATCAATGCAGAATTTTTAAATAATAAATTACAAAGTAGTTTGGATACATTTTCTGCTTACATTTTTCTCAGAAATCGGGTAAGAAATTCGTATCAAAAATAGTAGCACCTTCCCAGCGTAGCTTGGGTACTCTATACCAGAAATTAAAAAACTTATTTTTGGTAAAATAGATTCAAATTTCCTTGAATAATATAGGGTACATGTATATATGTGCTACGTTATACAAAGTTTTTAGTACATATTACACCTGTAACCTTTACATAAGTGCTGGCAAGAATTTTCTACACCTTATGGCACTAAGAAGTTATGTATTTCGAATATTTGAAATTTGATTGAAAAGAAATTTTGATTCAAGTAAAATCAAATCAACTGTGTTTCGATTTCGACTAAAAACATTGTATATACTTTGCCTATATTAATCTCATGGATTTTATTTGGCTTCTGGACATCTTCACAGCTGAGCAGTAACTAACTACTACTACTACTAACTAAGTGGAGACGAGTACATGTACTGACATTTTACCAACATTTAATACACTTTTGTACTTTGCTTTTATTCCATATTCACACCAATTGGCGATTTCATTGTCACTCATAAAAAATGCTATGAATGATAGAGAATTGAATATACCATGCTAAAGTGTACAGCCTTTGTGCCCAAATAAATTAGCATTACTAGGAATTTTCGGATAAATTTTGTAACTAATTTTCAGAATATTAAAACACAACGTGTCTCCTTGGAAAGACACTTTAGTTTTTTTTTAAATACAATTAAAACCCCATTTGTTGCCACCCTTCAATGTTGATTCTTAAAATCAAAAAGATGTTCTCCATCTCCATATTTTTCCTTTAAATATCGCTTTGAAGTCACACCCCTCTCACGCTTCACCAAGGCGCTTTTAAGGATTTATACGATAAATATAATTTCACAATTTTATTCACCACATCATCTCATCCTAAATTCACATGTATATGGGTGTTAAAGCGAATCCTTGAATAATAAAACATATCCCAACAACACAATATATCAGGATTCCTCCAAAAACCCTATGTTCGCCGGTTCATTCGTGCAGTATTAACTTAACAAATCCCTATTTAAGATCCTGTCAAATAGGTTTCTAATGGGCCAGGAATTGTACCATGTTAAAAAATATTACCAAATCGTGATGAGACATCTAAATGACTAATTCCCGATGTAGCATGGCATACAAAGGAGCCGTGAACCTTGACTTGCCTTTTTCTTTTTCCGTGGCATGAAAATTAAAAGGCACTTGATTATTCCGTAATATGTTTTAATTAATACCATCTGATGTGTTGTATTATTAAATGAGTTAGAAAGTCCCTGAGGGAAGTTATATATAGCTTTTTTCGGGAGAGTTGAACGTATGTCACGATGAAAGAAAGCTCTTTTGATGACCTTCACACGCAATTTTGTGCGGTCTGGTTTTTGAGAAAAAAAAATTCCTCGTTTATGCAGGAAGAGCAAAGACAAATAATTTCTTGGAAAAAAGTCTTTTAATTTGCTGGAAAGAATTTCCTCCAGACTGACTTTAAAAGAAACAAGTAATCAGAGAACAGAGAAGTGCCCGGGGAATTGTATAAGTATATATAAAGTTTGCAGGAATTTTAAATGCGAACAACAGCATTCATATAAATTGTATTGACTTAAGCCTTTATCAGAAACTTGAAAAAGGCAATTTCAAACTTTGTTGCTAAGGATGTTTCTTTTGATTATTTTTTCTGCTTGAACTTTTCATCAGAACGCCTGCTAAACAAGTCAATTTCTTATTTAAAATGAAACAAAGTTCAGTGGAATTATTCGTTTTTCCTAGAAATATTTAAGCAAAAGTGAAGAAAATAATTCAATGAAGTCATCGTACTTTGCATTCACTTCAGTTTGCAATGAATTGTAGGCTGAATTACAATTCTACACGGTGTTGTACGTTTTATTTGTATTTTTATTGTTTTGAGGAAATTATTTTTTCATTTACGTTGGATTAGACGCCGATTATGCCTTGTATATACAAACAACGAGATAGTAGTCAACTGAACCAAATGATAATACACGCGACAAAATCATACGGTATACGAAAATGAAGGGGCACCCGAACGACATAATAAACTGCATACATAAAGCGACCAAAACCACACTGACACATAAGAAAAAAGATTAATATGAGATTGCAGGATTGGCTCTAACCTGTTGCCAGTCAGTCGTCAGTCCACAAACAGTCACCTAACTAGATAGACCAATGTCAGTAAGCAACTAGAAAGAAAATGAAAATTTATAATTAGGTGTCGTGTTTTTATTTTTGGCTAAAGAACGATAAAAGTGTTGGACGATACTGCACGAGGGATAAAAATGATCCCATTCCTCAGTTAATAACGGGTGATTTTTTTGAGGTTAGGATTTGCATGCATTAGTATTTGACAGATCACGCGGGATTTTAGACATGGTGTCAAAGAGAAAGATGCTTAGTATGCTTTGACATTTCATCATGAATAGACTTACAACGTCGAATTTTCAGTGAATGGGCCCTAGAAAAGTTGGCAGAAAATCCGCTTTTTTATCGACAAATTTTGTTCAGCGATGAGGCTCATTTCTGGTTGAATGGCTACGTAAATAAGCAAAATTGCCGCATTTGGAGTGAAGAGCAGCCAGAAGCCGTTCAAGAACTGCCCATGCATCCCGAAAAATGCACTGTTTGGTGTGGTTTGTACGCTGGTGGAATCATTGGACCGTATTTTTTCAAAGATGCTGTTGGACGCAACGTTACGGTGAATGGCGATCGCTATCGTTCGATGCTAACAATCTTTTTGTTGCCAAAAATGGAAGAACTGAACTTGGTTGACATGTGGTTTCAACAAGATGGCGCTACATACCACACAGCTCGCGATTCTATGGCCATTTTGAGGGAAAATTTCGGAGAACAATTCATCTCAAGAAATGGACCGGTAAGTTGGCCTCCAAGATCATGCGATTTGACGCCTTAAGACTATTTTTTGTGAGGCTACGTCAAGTCTAAATACTACAGAAATAAGCCAGCAACTATTCCAGCTTTGGAAGACAACATTTCCGAAGAAATTCGGGCTATTCCGGCCGAAATGCTCGAAAAAGTTGCCCAAAATTGGACTTTCCGAATGGACCACCTAAGACGCAGCCGCGGTCAACATTTAAATGAAATTATCTTCAAAAAGTAAATGTCATGGACCAATCTAACGTTTCAAATAAAGAACTGATGAGATTTTGCAAATTTTATGCGTTTTTTTTTAAAAAAAGTTCTAACCTCAAAAAAATCACCCGTTACAACACGGCTAACAAAACTGACCTCTTGAATGAGAGAGAGAGTGGCTAGCGATCGTGTGGTTAAGAGGGGAAGGATAATTGAGTCAGTCAGCTTTAGCTTTTTACCACGAAAGGGTGCGGTTGCTGGTTTATTCGAGGTCGCTTGAGGTCATTTTAAGAAAAAAAACTGTAAGCAGTTCGAAAATCAACTTTTTAAAAGGGTTCTATTTAATATTAGAAATGTGAATATTTGTAGCTTTAGATTTTTACTCCGCAATGGATGAGGTGGTGGATGGAAAAAAGGCAACTTTTTACTTTGGAAAAATCACGGTTTCACGGTTGGAGAGGCTTAAACGTCAAGTGATGTATGGCTGAACGTTTACTTATTATACTTCCAAGAGTAATGATATTCACTGTACTACCTAGACTACTTTTATTAAAAAAAATGCACAGTTCCTTTTGGGAGAAATCTGAATAAGTTTCTTTAACGGTATTTGATTTGATTTAAATAGTAAAAATCATATATCCTCACGCCCACGCAGACGTAGTCACGGTTAGAAGCTTGTATCACATAATATTTATTTTCATTAAAAGTTGAAAAAAAATAGTATTTATCCCCTTTCAAAATTACATTCATAACAATTGTGAATTAGTTGTCATAAAAAATTGTATTATTTTTTTTTTATTTTAAAATAATTATTTTTTGTAAGGATTTGGTTCCATCATTGTTTGTGTTATATTAAAAATCAAATTTCTCCATCCTATATAATGGATGTCATGATCTGAAATACACACAAATGCAATACAAAGACAACAACAAATATTTCATTATATTAAAACCTGCGGTAAATAATCAATTACTTGTGTATATATTTGGCACAATTGTCGATTAAATTTTTCAATTTTATTGTTTGCGCTAATCAAATATTTTATTGAATATTTACGTATACATATATTTGCAGAAGGTGGACATTAAATTTTTAAATTAATATTTGAATGGAAAAAACAACATGAGATTGATTTTAGTTTATCCTTTTTGTATACTAAATAAATATTTATTTTATTGTATTGATGCAAAAAGCGGTAATGTTAGTATGATACATTCATGAATTTAAAGATCAGCGGTTGGTTAATTTAATTCAATGGTTTTTTATTATCCTGGGCATTTGATACAATATGAAATAATTTTAAATAAATATTGTGTGGTTTCGGAATGCAATTAAAAAGATGGCAACCCCAGTTTTAGACACTATGAAATAATCAAAAATATTTAAAGTATAGCAGATGTAATTTTTAATAAAGTTGATAATAAGTTGAATAAAAAAGAAAGTTTCTTTTGCCACACCTTGAATCAGTAAACTTCTGCTTCAATTTGTTTTAAAGTTAAACAAAACAAACGCAATAAGGACCTCTCCTAAGCACAGCACTACAAAAATGTTGCACAGCTTTTGTTTCCCCACTCGACTTCACTTCCTTCCTTGAAATCTTCTTTATTTCTTTGAACATAAAGGATAACAACAACAAAAAAAATGTGTGTCGTATAAAAGGAGTTTTTATGGCATTTTGTTTATAAAATTTCCCTCAAGGGAACAATTTGTTTTGTGTTTTCCTTGTTTATGTTGAAATTCAAGATTTGTTTGTTTTTCAGCTTGAATACCTCAAAAGTAAGCTTTTTGTGACAAAAAAAAAGGAAAACACGTTTGTCAAATGAGTTTTTCGATAAATGTGCTTAAGAAGTTTAAGGTTATTGTATGCTCAAAAAAATCTGTTGATTCAATCTGAATTTTATCTAAACAATTTGCAAGAAATTCTAATTACATTTACAAAACTTATTACGATGGAAGCTTTTTTTATAACTTATGTATCCCTTAACCGAGTGTTTTAAGTTTTAAATGATTACTCTATTACAAAAGATTGCTTAAACAAGAGAAAAGACCGTCTTTTCTTTTAAACCATCATAGCTCGGAGTAATAAAAAATGGTTAATGGTTTTTTGAAAGAATACTTTTCAACCAGAACTGCTGATTCATTTTATTGAGCTATAAATAAGATTTACTTCTCGCTTATGTAAGTCTATGTCGGAAGTTTAAATAGGCTTTGTTTTTATTGGGATGAACTTGGCGGATATGTGTATCTATCTTTCTGGATTTGTTAAGAAGTCATTAAAATGAGTATAATTTGTGCGATACTCATCATTAAAATTATTATTATTTTTTATTGCTAAGTTTAAAGTATTTAGCTTGACAGCTTATGACATGTGCCGACGATATTAGTGATTTATCGAATGAATTTTACATTTAATTTGTTAAAGCAATAATTTAAATAAATTTAAAATATGCAAGTGTCGCTTTAAATTATTCTCCTAATTATATGCAATTAAATCCTTTATGAAAACCCAACAAACAATAGAATTACGTATATATTTTCCTTTTTTATATAATATGTTTATTAATTATGTATGTGTGTTAAGACAATTTATTTTTTATAATGTGTTTTTCTTATGTATGTATGTAAAAATTAACGTTGTAGATATGAAACATTTTGGACAAAAAATGGATTACTTCCAAAAATTTATGTGGGAATTTTGTATCTTTCTTTAGCCAAAAATGAACCACGGCACCATCTAAAATTTGTTTTTATTGTTTTACATTGCTTTAAACATTTCGTTTTCATTCTAGTTGCTCACTTTGATTGGTCTTTCTAGTTTGATGACTATCTGCAGGCTGACGAGAGTGATGACTGACTGGTTAGAGTTGATCATGCTTACTTGTATGTTCGTTTTTCTCGTATTTTTCGTTTGTTGATTATTCATATCTACGGGTGTGGTTTTTGGCTGGTTTATGTTTACAGTTTTTTATGTCGTTCCTTATCGTTTCTTCATTCGTTTGCTTTGTCACGTACGCCTGTATGTACTTCCCGCGTCAGTAATAGTTGCGTTCGAATAGTTTCTTTCTCATCTTTAATGGGGTATTGTATTACAGGATCGGTGCCTTACCTCACATGCATATTTTTTATGATTAACATCGAAGGCAAAGGTATAGGTATATGTAAGTTATTTGCATAAACTGAAAGTATAAATTCCATTTTATTTTTCTTGAATTTAAAACGAATATTAAAAGATTGAAAACACAAAATGCAATTAAAAAAAACAGTAAATTTATTCATTTCTCCATTCCATGCTTTTAAAACAACATATTTTCTTTGTCGATAAATTTAATTTACCAAACTCTTTGTTCCGCTTAACTGTTAAAGCGACAAAAAAAGTATGTCCTTCTATAAATGCATTATCAAATTTTTTACCTTTCGTATTTTCAAGATGAGAGATTTTTTCTTAACTTCGTTGTTTTTTGAATGAAAATAAATAAACGAAATCATATTTTTTTATCATCTTACAAGTTTTGCATATTTCCTCGTTCCATGATTTAATTAAATTCTTCGAAGGTTCTGATGTATATAATGTAATATGAATTTTGCTTTTGTAAGCAGCTTACATTTTTCGTAACTTCGGTGAGCTGGAACGAAGGACGAAAAGGTGTCTATCTTTGCATTTTATTTGTAATTAAAGTTAAAGTCATGAAAGAAGTATAACATTAATGGTTGCTCATCTTACAGACGATCCATGTAGACCATAAAATTTAATCTGTAATTAACTTTGCAGCTTGAAAATTATTAACGAAAGGATAGATGGTATTTCATCTTACAAGGTATTCATATATCTTATAACCAGATGTGGAATAATGCAAAGGAATGATTTTGTTAGGAGCCACAGGAATAATACCTATGCTATGTAAAGAGAAAGTATTTGCTGGATGCTTGAATATATGTATGTAATTATCCTAGACTTATATACGTTCAAAAAGATATTTTTTTTTTGAATTTATAAGAATACGCTTCAAAAGACTGCAATAGGCACTTGTTAATTTATATTACGGGGAGTTATGTTCTTCATTCAGAGTTTCAATTTGAGAGACTAAGACAGGGGAGAACGCAGAAAAAATTTCGGTAATTTATAGTTTGAATATTTTCAAAATTACATATTTAGCCAGTATATCTCTAAACGCTTCGTATTTCACCTCAATGTCTCCTTATACATATGTTAATGCTAAGCAACATCAAGCCATTTAACCGCTCCTGTGTGTGCCAAAACCACAACACTTAACGATTTCAGTAAAAAATGCAGTACGCCATCACACGTCTAAATAATTAATGAATTTATGAAAAAAGTACATATTTCAAAAATTGTAGGACCGCGATTTAATAAAATCCAATTTTATATTTTTTTTCCATTTTGTTTTTTTTTTAGATTCCGGTATGCAGTTGTTTAGAGTTTATTATTATCCAACTGATCATACAATTTAAAATGTTTTTTTGATTAGTTTTAAAAATATTAAATCTTCCAAAAAAAATCAGAAATTGATTATAATTAGAAAAAAAAAATTTCAAAATTTTGCTAAGCAGAATTAATTTTCAAATATTAAATTTTATACAAATCCAATGAGCCGTTACCGAAGTTTAAGATTAAGAAAACCGTTGCATGAAAGTAACCGTTAATAGGCTTTTCGATTTAATTTGTTTTTGATAAAATGAGAGCCAATACCTACCAAAATACTCCCAAAATTGATCTAAGAATTCGTTGGAGCCGTTTTCGAAAAAAACAAGCTTTTCCTTACTGGTTATATGGCGTGCCAATATTTTTAGACCTAAAAATAAAATTTCAAAAATCCCTCTGAAGAATGCCACACATACCAATTTTGAACGTAACATTGCTTAGACTGCAGATCGTTGTACAATACACCAATACAGACATAAAACAGACAGACATACATTTTATGCCACTTACTTTTTTAGGCTTATCGATGATCGTAATGTTATGTTTGATTGTTGTCACATTTTCTTATGTTTACCTATCCTTAACTTGCCCTATAAATACCACTATAACCGCAAGTAAAGTCAAGAACAATAAAACACAACCAGAGAACGGTCACTCTTGAAAAAAATGAGATAATTAGTAACTGGAACTTACATTAAGGTTTTTAATATTTTGTAAAACCTCGGGTTTTTGTTTTTTTGAGGGTAGGCTGTCTACAGATGATTTGTACGAATTACGAATCCTTATCGCTCGGAGCTTGAGCACTGTTCTTACTCGCTGGTTTTAAAAATATTAGAATTGTGTTACTCATTTTACTCTTCTCTACCTTGTTCAAAATAACTTCGAATTCTGGATGATAGTAAAACTACAAGTATAGCAGACAAGTCTTACTTTTGACGAAGGCAGAAAAAGAAATGAATTCTTTCGATCAACAGAAAACTTTCAGTATGGCAAGAAAGTGGCACGGTGTTTTTTTTCTTTTAGAAGATAGATGTTAATTATTTTTATTCCAGATGTTTCGGGAGGGGTTTAAACCCCCAAACCCCCCCCCGCTCCGCGTTCGCGTCTTCACTAAGATTTACATATGTATATATTTTTTTTTTTTTTTTTTTTTTTTTTTTTTTTTTTTTTTTTTTGTCAACGGCCTTGGCTACGATAAAGCATCGCTTCCCGTGAGATCAGCGAAATCAAGCATCGTTGCGCGTGGTTAGTGGCAAGATGGGGGACCGTCCGAAAATCAACTGCGTGCTGTTGACAAGTGTTATGTGTTTTCTGTTTTCCGTCCTCTTCCTATCTTCTGTTCTGTCCTGTATCAACGTCGTCTTGTGTGTTGTCTTGTAATTGTCTGAGCCGATGGCCTCAGTAGCCAGTGCTCATAAGTGTCTCTACTTCGTAGATTTATCTACGGAGCAGATCAATATGTAATGTAATGTAAATATATTTTTTTTATGTCACATTTGACAAGGAAGCAACAAATATTTTGTTCATTGTTTTAACTATTAACAGTCGATTCCTTTACAGAATCCTTACGCAAGGTTAATATTCAAATTGGTCCCAAGTAATTTTTTTCACAGAAGTCCTTAGATCTAGTCCTGTCAAATTGGAATCGAGAACGAGCTAGGACCTGCAATTCGCTAGTCAACCGTTTAAATGTCGGAGTTTTCTTAGTTTTGTAACTGGAGACAGATACACAGGTAGGCACAGAAAAATTAAGATCGACGAGTATAAAATATATACTATTACTAAAAATCACTATTGAAGAAAAAAATGTCATGGACCAGGACCTTAATAAAAAAAAAACTTATTATCTATTTGCGGAAATCAATTATCCAAGGTATTATTTGTCGTTTTGTTGTTTTCGAATATCTACATCTACTTTTTACTTTAAAAAATTTCGCCTATTTTTATTTCTTTTTCTCTTCTTGTTCTGTTTTAATTTGAGTGGAATTATTTTGGAATTTGGAAATTGCCATCGATTTATAAGACGGTATCACGTCAAAAATTATATTTTCATACAAAAAATTGTAGGTATATAAAAAACATGATTTTATCAAAGTCGGCCCTACATTCAAAATCTTTTTTCCTTCTTTTTAACTGATGGTTGTTATGTTTTCATTTGTATTTTTCGATACTAACGTTTTCCCGAAAATCGGTAACCCGAATTTCGTTTTCTAAGAAAATCAATATCCCGTGGATCGTTTGCCTATTGTAATGTTTTCCCACCGATTTCTACTTTTCTGTAAAATCCACATCACAGTAATGTTTTTTCTTTGTATTAGTCACTCAATTTGATAAGAATTAAAAAGAACTAAATTTCTTTCTAATTTAATTTCAGAACACAGGGCTTTATTATTTATTTCATGTTTCTTAATTTTAGTCAAAATATTGTATGAGAATCACAAAGAATAAAGGTTAACAACATTCGTCGTCAAATTGAAGTACTTAAGGTTAGGTTTCTTTCGGTTACTCATTTATATATCTCATCTCATCAGTCCTTATTTGAACACCGAAAAGAATGGAGATTTGGTCGTTTTCTGGTTAAAAATAATAAAACAATTATAACTTTTCAATGAAATTTTACATAAAACTTAAAATATTTGTATTTTTTGTATATTCATTGAAAATTAAAATTTGCCTTTAATAAATATACAAATCTTTCAATTATGTACAACGTTAAAATTGAAATATTCGAAAAATGTATTTTTTTGGGTGTTAAACAATAAGAATCACGAAGAATGAACTTCTCCAGCTTTTTTGGGCGATTTTATTTGTATAAATAAATATTTTTGTGAAAATAAGTTCCTTATTTAAGTTTTTTAAATCAATTAACTTTTGTTTAAGGCATGGTTATCTCTAAAATAAATTCTTCAAATAAGTTCAATAAAAAAACATTAATTTCTGTTTATTATTTAATTTCTTTCAAACTCCGTTTTTGATCTATTTTTTAATTTTTGTTTTGCTCAGAAATTTACACACAAATATTTACATTTTCCTTTCGTTTATTTTATTCATAATTCAACACTTTCCTGAAAACCCTTATTGAATTATTTGTTTGATATTATTTCCATAGACTCGTTTTTTTTTTTGTTGAAAAACAATTTTCCAATACTTTTCTCCGAAATCGAAATAAGAAATAAAAAAAATATGAAAACAACACGAATAATAACGTCTGATTTATTGAAATTAAGAGGAGGGGATGGTGGCAAATTATTGTTATCGTTTTCTTCTTCAAACAGTAAATCACGGTAACACCGAACAACACATTAAGTACCGTATCGTTGTCGGTGTATTCAGGCAAACCATTATCTCCACTCCAAGTGCACTGTGGCGTATACGCAATATTATATGCTCTACTGCCTGCGTATTGTTATGCTCTACTGAACTATACAGACAAAAACCGAATCATAAAAACATCACCACCTGGAACATTGGCACTATGTATTGGTCTAGTCAGTAATTATTTTTTTTCCCTCGGCAGCAATTGAAGAGGAACAACTACATAACCGAACACTTGAGTCAAAAGGACTAACTTTTAACGAGGTAAAGGTTATTCCATGCGCTAAATCACAATAAAAACCATAACTCTGAAACGACAAGGTTATTTTTTTTAAGAATTTACGAGTGGTTAATATTTTTGCACAGAATGTTTCTCTATTTTCCATTCGCCGTTAGTCGGAAGTCCTTGAATATCCGTCCATTATTCATTTGTTAAAATTAGCATTTCTGAACTGAGGAATAATTTAATTGAACAGAATTATAAGGAAAAGACATAAATTACTTCAATATCAATTGAAAAATTTTGCTGAACTTGTTGTGTTTTTTTTTTTGTAATTTAGCACAGGAATAATATTATTTTCTAAAAATATGAGTGTGTCTGGATACATTTTCTTCAAACCATTCAAGTGAAATGAGAACACGTCCTGATAATTATTGGTTGTTTATGGTCGTTTCTTGAAACGACACCACAAAAACTGTATCTGAATAACAATCAGGAAGATTGGATATGGGTTGAAGAAAATATTTTTTTTTGTTAGAATAAATGTGTAGATACATTATGTATTTATATCCATTGACACGTGTTGGTTTTTTGAATGTTGTTTTTCAACATATTGATCGTCGCTTGTAATGCAATGTCAGAGTTTTCAGAATGAGTAAATTTGCAAGAGTGGGTCGCACGCACCTGTTGTTATTGCTGGTAGTGAATTAGGCGCTTAAAATTACTGAGCAATTGTTTTATGAAAAAGTACAGATTCGAAGGCGTATATTTAATTTAATTTTCTGGTTGCGTACTATCATATTGTTTTATATATAGGCCAACTATTTTCGAGTAAGAGAAACTTCCAATCCATCGAAAATCATACTTGTTCATTATTCTTTTCTGATAATGATCTTATACTGTCAACAGAAGAAATAATGTGTATACCAACTCCAACTTCGATCTGGTCCCGGTAAGGGAAAAGATTGTAACACAACCTTTTCCGGGAGTGAGAACTTTTATCCCAAATACAGTTAAAAGTATTAGACATAAAGGAACTTAAGCTAAAAAGAGGGTATTGCTATAAAGTACGGCTACTTAGGAAAACCAGACAAAATTCAAACAAGTCAGTAAGGCCTGTACTATTGGACCACTCTTTTTTTCTAAACTCTTACGGTGGACCGAGTTTTGATTGCAAGGTCAGCGAAACGCTAATAAATTAGAAGTTCAGGAAACATCTAGAAAGCTTCTCAATGACAAGCAGTTTTTCATATCTATAGGTTAACTCGTGATTTGATGGTATATTTCACCAAATACGTTTCGAAGGAAGTATGATTGTTGCACCCGATATTTCTGAAGCATTTGATAAAGTCTCGCAACAGGCTTTTTCATCAAAAATGCGTGCTTTCTGAATCGATGCTTTTCGGGCCGTTCAATACATATTGTATGTACTTAAGTCCGATACCGTCAAATTTAATTCTAGTGTGGGTCCGAATAACTTTCTCATATTTGTAAAAGAGCCACTAAACTACGCTGATAAACACTTAGCTTATCATATTCATTTCTGGCCTCATAACACACCCCTGTTTTTTCAATGTGGATCTTCAACGTCAACCTAGCTCATTAAGTTGTGACCTCATTAACAACAACTTCAATGGAGTGCTTAAAATGTTGGCTCTAAATTTCATGGAACTTAATGTTTAAGAATAAGTTCTGGCATATGACCTGCATACATGTAAGCCGCGACTGCGCCTAATAAACGCAATTCTGTATGGCTAACTTAACATCACTTTTTTGAGTATACCCCATCTGATCTGGCTACAATTTATAAAGCGTTTATACGACCTAAACTCGAGTATAACTCCCTCCTCTGGGCAGGTTCTTCACAAACATCGCTCCACCTGCTTGATAGAGTACAAAATTGAGCGTTAAGATTGATAGGAAATAGAACTGCCGCTGAAACAATTGCCCCTCTCGAACACCGACGCAATGTTCCATGTCTTTCCTTATTTTATCGTTTCTTTTACAAAAAATGTTCACTCGAAGTGGCCAGTTGCATTCCTCCCCTTAAGCATTTCTCCCGTAATACTCGTCACGCAAATAATGCTCATAAGCTCACTCTTGAGCCCAATTTCGGACGTAACGTGAAATATAGAAATTTTTTTTTTTACCAAACAACACGAATTTGGTTTACTTTACCCGGCGAGATTTTCCCTTGCCATTTTGATCTGCAAACATTCAAAACCAATGTTAATCGACACCTCCTATCTCTCCCCTCCCTATCTACCCAATGCCCGCGCAGTGTGTTCTACATTAAAAGGGAAACAAATAGTCCCTCATGCGCGTTAATTAAATAAAAAAATTCTTCTAAAATGATTAATCGTTGCTGGTTTATCAGCATAGACTAGAGATTTGACGTAGTCCAGAGGTGTCAAATCAAACGAACAAAATGGCCAATTCACAGGTCCATTTCTTGAGATGATCAACCAAGCATTTAGTTGCAAAGTGATAATTGCACGCGCTGTATGACATTTTACGCCCTTTTGTTAAAACCATTTTTTTCCAAATATTTTCCAATGACATGAAGTATACAAAATCACGAATCATTTGCCTGTAGCGTTCGCCATTCACGGCAATGTTGGCTCCGGTTCGGATTTAAAGACAAATGAGCCGTTGGAATTCTTGGCATATAAACCGCTCCAAACAGTGACTTTTTCGGTATGTAATGGAGTCTCAAGAGTCTCATGAGGATTGTGCTCACGATAATTATGTTTGTATGTACGTACGGGTATGTACGTTAAGCAGAAATGAGTCTCATCGCTAAAGACGATTTGATGACTTCCAGTTTATTTTCAGCCCATTCATCGAACACAAGATGCAATTGATGGTACTCTGGCTCTAATTCTTGCACCAGTTGGATTTTATGCTCCTTCAATCCAATTGAGTCTTGTATATGGTGACGCCATAAGGCTTTTACTTTACTTTACAGACATTCTAAAGAACAGTTAAATACATGTTTCTAGTAGAAAAATCTTCTTAGACTACAAATTCCATTCTAATTTTTTCTTTAAATTCGCTTTCCTGGAGTGCAAACAATTCTTATACTCCATAAAATGACATGACCAATAGAACACACACTAGAAGACAATTCATGCAGCTTTAATTCTTCACAATTTAATTAATTATTTAATCTCAGTTTTATAACTGCTAACTGAAACTAACATGAAACATGATAGGTTCAACTAAGTTTGTTGCAAACACAAAGTAAGAGTGTAGCACATACATAATAAGATTTTGTGAAGGGGTAACTATCTAAGGCATCACCCGCACTTCTTATAATTTTCTTTAAGCCAGCACCATTTAATATCATTTCTTCTTATACCTAACGTCATCCACTTGTTTCCTTACACAAAAGGCGGAATGTTGGAAAATGGCCACTAGCGTCTTATTTCTATATGGATAGGGACAAAAGATACGTGTCTGTGACAGCAGCTACAGAAAATGCTCTTTAAAATCCATTCATTCTGAATAGAAATGGGAGGACAGTAAAAATGTTTGTAGTTTTTGAGAAAAGTAAGGATTCCGGGTAACGCTTTTTGTTTGTCTTTTAGAAAGCTCATTCAGTACTCAAATAAAATCATTTGATCAGAGATTTTTTTTAATTATACTTTTATTAAAAAAACCATGGGCACGACTGGGTCGCACGTACTTGCTCTTATGTGCCTAATTACATTCGAAGGCAAGACCTTTGACAAACACAAATAACATTTACTTTAAAAAACACAGTTTGAACTTATAAAAAGTATCAAAACCACACGTCTCAAATAACAAACAAATTATGAAAACAGTATTTCGAAAATTGAAGGACCGGTTTTGATAAAATCCTGTTTTTTATTTTTAGGTTTTTGAAAAAGAAAAAATGTTTGCAGTTTTTTTTTAGAGTTTATTATTATACACCTAATTTTTAAATTTTTACTATTTTTTTAATATAATAAGTTTCAAAAAAATTAATTTTCAAAAAAAAATTCAAAAATTAATTTTAAATAGAAAAAAAATATTTTTCAAAATGTTGGTATGCACAATTAATTTGACTACCTAGGTCTGTTTGAGTATAAAATTTGATTGTCGTTACTAAGAAAGTAGAAAACTAAAAAAACCGTTATATGAAAGGTACCGTTAATAGACTTTTCCGATAAATTTGGTTTCAATACCATGGTAGCTTCATAAATAAATAATAAATTTACTGGCGCGACGGCTCCTTAAGGAGCCAAGGCCTAGTGTCTCATACTCTCAACCATTCCTGTGTGTGTTGTTAATCTGCAAGAATGGAAAGGACTTACAGTTTACCGCCGAGTCCGAACGGCTACATGAGATGCACTTTTTCGAGAGAAATTTTACTCTTGGAGGTTTTAGTACCCCGGAAAAGAAGATGGCTATGAGCTGGATTCAAACCCAGGCTCATTCACTTAGCAGTCCGACACACTAACCACTAAGCCACATGGCACTACCATGGTAGCTAATGCTTGTAAAAAAAATTCACAAAAATTTTCATAAAAATCGTTGAAGCCGTTTTCGAGAATAATATACTTTTCCTTAACGCTCATATAGCAGGTATCCTTATTTTCAGCTCTAAAAATAAAATTTCATTTTCCCCTCTGGGGAATGCCAAAACAATCAGACACATGAAATTTAAAGATAATCGCTTAAGCCATTTAGGCTGCAGCTGGTTATACATATACATACTGACAAACAGACAGACAGACACTAACTTTTTTAGACATCTCTGTGATCGTAATGTCATGTTTGATTGTTATTTAAATTTTTTTATATTCACGAATTCTAAACTTGCCTTTATGCAAGCAAAAATATTTTGGAAAATTAGGTATAAATTTAATTTTTAAGTATTTTTGTCCATAACTCAGATATCTATTGTAAAATGTCTTCCACCTGGCAAAAGCAATTACAATAAAAATAAAACCTACATGAACACCAAGTCATGTGCGAGTAAAAAAAAGCGGATATACCTGGAGCCAATAAAATATCAACCTAGCCTTTGGCTTAGAACAACAACTCATATCCTGTCAACATGTGCGGCTGACATGGGTTTATATCTCGAAAGCATATAAGCTGAAAATAAATAAAAAACATGTAGAAAAAACATTACATATTTTATGGATTTATAACACACATTACACTTCAGTCAAGTCGATTTCGTACATTATTATGAAGTCTTTAGAGCTTTGAGGACATCGGTATCAGCTTTGTGTGACACTTACCTTTGTTACCTATTCATGGAGTGATATGATTCGGTAAGGAAGGCGTATCACTAAAATATGCAAAATCTTTGATAAACTTTTTGTTATTGAATTTTGGAAATATTAACGTATTTATTGCTCGAAATCAATCGATAGACATCTTCACCTTAACAGACGTTATTCTCTTGACATTTGACAAGTGACAGTAGAACAAAGGCTTATTGTTGTTGAAATATTTAATGTGACTGGCGTCTATCTGAAGTTTAGTGGGCAGTCAATTTTTATTTTTTCAAAGATTATCAGTAAACTTGTAGTTTGACAATACAAAGATATGAACCTCAAATTTGGACAGTGTAAATCAGTCAAGCATTTAGAGTCAAAACATAATATCTTTATCTTAATATTTATTCGGAAATCTGTCCGTCGCTACATTTGTTCCGATTTAAAGTTATTTAATTAAGCGATTATACGAATTTCGTTGTGCAGAGGGCTTTCACTACTTGCATGATGATTGTACACATACTCTTGCCTAAGTTTCAATAACGACAGGTATGATTATTGATAAAATTGACAAGCTCATGGAGAGCTGCAGCACTGGCCTCGATGTAATGCTGTTAGTTTTGCTAAAAAAAAATTTATTCAGGCCCTATCTAAGCATCTTGCTGTTCTTTTTTAAGGTTATTTAAATTTCAAGGCGTGTTCAGTTGTTCACCTATTTATGGAAAGATTTTCATTTTTATAATCCATAAACTAGGTAGTAAGGCTTAAGTCATGAACTATATCAAGGAACTTATTCAAGGAAGCCATCTTGGATCTATGCTCTTTTGTTCTTCTTGTTTATAATGTTTGTCCCATCTTAAAGTATTCTAATATTTTCATATTTGCAAATGACAACAAAATTTTTAAGTTAGTTCCATCCTTATCTACTGTTTTATTAGAAAATAAACTTAACAGATCCTTACTTGGTGCAAGCACAGCTTCTTCATAATGCAAAACAATAACCTCCTCACGAAAGCTCTTGCAACCATTCTCTTGATCTTATGGTTTTATAAATTATGCCATGCGGCGCGGCGTAAGAGAATGTCAGACAGAGAGTTGTCAGCAGCGCATTAATTAGAATCTTGATTTTCATTTTCTCACAAAATGTCAATTAACTCGGATGAGGACTTACAAATTCTATTATTTCCGTTTTCATTCAATTCATTTTCAATTTTTTGCCGCATATCGTACTTCAGAACTATGTACATACATATATTCTTGTAAGGATTTATCACCAATTTCTAACAAATTCTATCAGTTTTTCCATGACGAACGATATTAATGTTCAGAATTCAAAACAATAATTTAAATAACCGTGTTTTTTTTTCGAAAAGCTATTAGCAGCTTTCCAAAAAAAAACGCATAGGTAGCCGCCTGTTGTCTTATGTCCCAGTGCAACCTTGCAACCTTCTCAAACAATGCAGCATAAAACTATCATTCACAAAAGACCATCGGCCAGTGAGTCTAAAAAATATTTACACCCAAGATACAACTAAAAAGAGGATCGAGCACGAACATTTGTTGCATTGGCATTCGAATGCCAACATATAAATCTGTATCTATAGATTCCAAAACACCCAAGTGCAAACTTGCAACCTTCTGAAACATTGTAGCGTAAAACGATCATTCCCGCAGGCGTTTAAAAATTGGTAATTTTATTTCGCTCTGCGTGCAATATCTATGGAAATATAGTATCTGTAGCATGATACAAGTCTTATATCATGTCTATTGTGAATGAAATCTTGTTGTGTCGAACATGCAATCCGCAGCCAAATTCAACATCTACTTTTTTCAGCAGCTGGTTGTTGTATTTGTAGTGTGTGTAAAATCTTGCTTCGCTACGGATATATTTCCCAATAAAACACGGCTCATAGCGAAGCAAATTTTTTTCATGCCACACATATTAATACAGATACTATATTTCCATAGATATTGATGTAGAATGATCGTTTTATGCTACATTGTTTGAGAAGGTTGCAAAGTTGCACTTGGGCGTATTGGAATCTATTGCTAGATACACACGAGGCAACCGCTTCCGCAATCGCAGTTCTTTGAGTAGATGTGATAGAGTAAAGACGAAGTTAAAGGTGAAGTTTAATTGAAGAAGACGTCCCATAATTGTCTCAAATTTGTATATTCATTAATAAAATTAATATAATTTTCATTGTTTGAAGTTGCCATTTTCTTTTTGTTATTTTTTTCCCTCCGCACGAACCTTCTTATACGCTTTTTTCCGACGAACTAAAGGAGTAAATGCAGTAAAAAATGATACAGCAATTGACCGAATTTTTTTTTTTTTTTTTTTTTGATATTTTAAGAAACGGTTGCAGCAACACGATAATCAGTTGTCAAAACAGCTACACGCAACGGTTGCTTCAACTTGGCTGAGTTGCTACAACGGTTGCCTCGTGTGCATCTAGCAAATAGACACACATTTTTTTTTTATAATTAACGCGCGCACAAGGGACTATTTGTTTCCCTTTTAATGTAACACACTGCGCGGGCATTAGGAAGATAGGGAGGGGAGAAATAGGAGGTGTCGTTTAACATTGGTTTTGAATGAATTTGAATGTTTGCAAATTGAAATGGCAAGGAAAAATCTCGCCAATGTAACCAATGTTCTAGCTCGATCCTCTTTTTGGTTGTATCTTGTGTGTAAATATTTTGTAGACTCACTGGTCGACGGTCTTTTGTGAATGATCTTTTAATGCTGCATTGTTTGAGAAGGTTGCGAGGTTGCACTGGAACATAAGACAACAGGTGGCTGAATATGCGGTTTTTTGGAAAGCTGCCCATAGCTTTCCCAAAAAAACACGGCTACGGATAAATTTCCCACTAAAATACGGCTAATAATAAAAAAAAACTCGACGCGGCGTTAAAAACGTGTTCTGTATAACATAGCATATGCATTGCTGTATATTACAAAGCGCCGGCATTGAAACACGCCGTTAAAACGCGGCGTCAAAACGCGCTCTGTTTGACGAGGCCGTTAGCAACACGTCACAATCACTGACATTATTTTTGCACACAAATTGCTAAAAGGCAATTTTGATTCTCCAACCTTTTGAATGTTGATGCCCTTAATACTAATCCCGGTAACCTGCACTATGGTCATGGTCACTTTGAACCAATGGTCACAGTTTTTTGTTACTATCCAATGCACTATACATCTTTGATTTTAGCATGAATAAATAAGCTTTTTTTAAGCTAAATGAATCAATAAACAAAAAGCATTCCATGGAAATGGAATTTTTAAGGAGCAAAAATGGTAGATTTTCACTGGCCAATCAGCATAAGTTATAAAAATAGTACCGGACTTCCGGACTTTGAATTTAAAGTTTCAAAACCAACAAGGATACCAAGGGTATGAATTATAGTAAAACTGATTAATTAAACAAATTTTAAAGCAATTCACAGTACAAGCGATTTATTGGACAATTAGTACATTATTCAACAAGTATCAGCCAGCCATATCAGCCAGTATTTGAATTTTTCGCGCAGAAAGTTTTGGCCAACAAGGTAAAAACTCCAGATTAGAATCAATCAAAGACGTTAGGTATTGAAATGCGGTAAATACTAAAAAAAATAATAATACTGAGCAGGATTGAATAACAAACCTTATAATTATATGGTTATGTCGATGTACATAATTCGGTATTTTTTCATACAACAACACTTTTCGAAAATCTGTCACGGCAATAGTTATAAAAGCTAAAAGCCATGCATAACAAAACCAGTGCTCATTTTCGCCCCCGCAAAACTATGTGTCGACAAAAACTCTCAACTTTAAACAACCATCGTCATGCAATGCAAATCCCCACTCAGAGTGAAAATTCGTCCGTGACAACTATTAAACAACCATACTTTGCAATTTGAAGAACTACTCTTCAAGAAGCTATTTAGAGTGCACAAACCAACTACCACAGCTTCACAACCAAACCTAACACTCTGATGCATTTTCTTAAAATATTAAAACCCTAGACCCATCATAAGAGACAAAGAAGCTATTCTCAAGAATATAATACACTCTATCTGCACCAAGTATTCAGCATCTGGAAACACTTCTGCACTCCCCCTCAATTGTTCTCGGAAAAATAAAATGGTTTCTGCGTTTTCACAGTCAATTGGCCGAAAAGAAGTGCACTAGATGAGTAGAGCATAACTTTTTCACATGCAACTCTTACAAATGTTCAAGGATTAAATGTGTATGACTGATGACACACAACTCAAGGATTAAATTTTGTAGTAGATTTTCTCTTCCGACAGCACTGGTTTATTATTATACACAAGGTTTTTCATCATATTTTCCACCATCATGAACATCATCAACACGACTTATTAACTATTCTGGAAAAAAAAATCATCCTGAGGTATAAATGTGCTAATTCCACAAAGGCCAGGACAAAGGATCATTTTTCACCTTAAGATAAAACAGCGTTGCTGGTCAAAAGGATTCTATTAACGTTTTTCTTGGACGCAACCCAAATTACTGTTACAAAAATAAACTTGATTCCCCAAGTCAGCTGCACAAGGAGTCCTATTAGTAGGTCCACATCAAGGGATACCTAACATAATTAAATTGTTCATTGATTTTCTGATCCATTTATAATTAAATTATCCTTTTGGTTATGGTTAAATCAGTGGCTCTGTTGGCCAATAATAGAATTTTTCTTTGTTATTTGTTTTTTTTTTACCGAAACTTAATTATAATGTTTAAATTTGATTTTCTATAGAAGACAATGAAACAATTTATAATAACTGTGAGAATTGGATAAGATTAATTTAATAATTCTTGAGGGTTTAATGAGGAACGAAAGTAGTGGAAAAATTGTTCTTTTAAGGGGTGATAAGGTTAGAGAGCAATTAAGATGAAGTGTTTTCTGCATTAAGTGGAAATAATTAGCTACAAGAAACTATTTATAATGAAGAGAGAAGTGATTAATTACGCTTTTAACTTAATTGCGTGAAGAAATATTTTTTAATTCAGTGGTAGTAAACATTAGGTAAGCTTAAGGATTTTTGATCTACAGGGTGGTCTATTGAAAATTATATATTTTTTAAAAAATATCGTTCCCTTAATAATGATTTTTATATTGATATTGTTTAAGAAATTCAATTCGAAGTTAACATTATAAATTTTAAAGTTTGGTAATAAGCAGATACATATAATGTTGGTGCTGAAATTTGTGGGATCTCCTATTAATTTTTCCATGATCCTTTCCTAGTCCAGTTGTCTCTTTTTTAACTTTTATCTTGATTGGGAGTACTTTAGTACTTTGTCATAGTGGAAAGATATTTCACTGTCAGCTTAGAAGAAAACTGCTCCAGCTTGCCCTTGTTGCGAATGAACAGAATGTGCGTTGAATAAGGTAACAGACATTCAATTAAAAAATTCGTCTAATAAGAAGCTGATTTTGAAGAGACTCTGAGATTTTGAAACAATTAAATGGATTTTTTACTACCTTGTTATCTTCGAGGATTTGATTTTGACAGCGTTTAAACCTTGGCTGCTCAATTTTAAAAAAAGTTTGTTTGAACTCTTTCAAAGAACTTTTTGAAACATTTGTAAGATGTACATGCTTGACAAATATTGTATATTGATTTCATACTCTTTAAACATCTTTCAAAGGAGCATTAAAAAAAAAGAGGAACCAAAAAAAGAAGATACAATATATAAAAATCACAAATGTTCGATAGAGACGGGAACCACTAAAATGCAGAGAATTTCTTTTTACTCTGTCGAATACAGTTTAAAGAGGTTTTGCAGAAGATTTTATTAAAACTTCTTTATTAATACTAAGCATTTATTCTTGAAGAAGTATAATGTTCATTTGGGTTGGGAAAACTACTGCTTCATATGTATATCCTTGCTGTGGTGCCATTTTGTTTTCAATTAAGCAGTATTTTTTATATTTTCTGATATTTAAATTATGGTTTACTTGAAACAAACAAATTTATTACCTACATAGATACATGGTTGGTGTTTTAATTTTGTTAATCATCATCATCATCATTATTTTAAATAGTTATGTTTATATGCAGCCGATTTTTTTTTTATTTTTATAAATATTTACTCATAAATGTAATTATTTTTGAGAAGAGTTTATTTTAAGAGGGGTAGAATGTGCGATATCAAAACAAATATTTTTTAACACAGCAAAAGACACGTATTAAACAGCAAAAAAATGATTTTAATTTCTCAAATCAATCAAAATAAATCGCAATAAATGAACAGAAACAGTTCGTCTTGTTTTGATATTTTATTTTAAGTTTATTCCTTTTCGTTTAGATTGTATCAAATTTCCATTTGTTAAATTAATTTATTAATTTTCTTCCTTCTTCCACACACTTTTCACTCAATCAGTTCTCTTAATGAGCTAGCTCTTTTCAAGACTGCAATAAGAACTCTTCGTTCTATGCAGCTGTCTCCACTTTTGGGTCTGAATGACCTCTTAAAGATATCTTACAGGGATAAGATACCAACTTTGCGTTAAGGGGTACAACTGGATTTTTCACTCTTTCGATAAAATCGAAGGAATTCTAGAGTGAGTATTTGGGCTGAAAACACAAAATTTCAGGTAAAGTTCGGGCAACTTTATTTGCAGAATTTTTAAAACGGTCTTTGAATATTCACTGCCTATAGTACTCTCATGAAGCATCATTTTACTTGCGATTATATATGGATTCGTGCAAAAAAAAAAAAAACTAGCAATCAAAACATGACATTACGATAGTAGGGAGTGGGTCTGGAAATTCCGTCCGTCTGTCTGTCTGTCTGTTCGCGCCTCTACAGCCTAAACGGATGGGCCGATATGCTTCAAACTTAATATTTAGTATTTATTAGGTTGTATCTCGGGGGTGTAACGGTACCTGCCATACAATTTTTAGCAAAAAGTTTCAGGGTGCTAATTTTTTACAACAATACATCTTTCAGAGTGAATACATTTTTTTCGAAATTTGTTCTATAACGGTACCTCACATATAACCGGTTTTTTAAATGTAATTTTATCGTAAACTTACTCTTATCCCAATTTCAATAACATTTTGCACACAGGAAGTCATTTATAATTCAATTAATATTGCATATCAAAATTTTCAAAAACTTTTTTCTTCGATTTTTTAAAATTTAAAAAAAAAAAATTGGTTTTCAAATTATTTTGAAAATGGGTGGATTGATTTTTTTAAATAATTTTCCCCGATGAAAACTACAGATTTCCTTATAATGAAATTCTAGAAAAATTTTAAAATATTTTTTTCGAAAAGTTTTTCAAAAAAAAACAACTTTTTAAAAAAACTGGTCGAACAATGTTCAATTTTTTTTTCTTCGATAGACATTTAGTTTTCAAATTTTATTGCATACTTAGTTTTTTCAAGAAAACTCTTAAACTAATTAAAAAAATTAAAGAATTTTCTACAAAAAAATATTTTTTTATTTTAATAGATGTGTGGTAATACTGGCAATACTTTTTTTCGGAATTGGTCTTTTTGACAGCTGTCACTTGATTTATGCTCAGTTTGGTTTGCAATTTTATAATGAATAGACTAACTCCTGAACAAGTTTAGAAATTGTGCAAATTTATTACCAAAATAATGATTCGTTTCGGTAGAGCAAAGTATCGAAGAAGACCCGAATGAGTCCATCCGCCATCGCGCACAACAATTGGAGATGTGCCCATCCACTTTATGGAAGATTTTGCGGCAGGATCTTGGTTTACAGGCTTACAAAATCCAACTCGTGCAAGAATTTAAGGCGAACGACCATCAAGCGCGTCACAAGTTCGGTGAATGGGCCTTCCGTAAATGATCGAGAAGACGCAAACTTTTTGAATTAAACCGGCTAGTATTTTTTTTTTTGTAAATTAACGTTATGTCGCATCCTTTTTGTCATTGAGGTTTGAAACAAACCTCAAATCATACAACATTTCATAGTTTCCCTTCTCTTATAACAGCCATTTTTAAATGGTGCATGACATCCTTCTACCTATCAAGTTTCATCCAAATCAGTTAAGTTGTTCAGGCGTGATTTCGCAACAAACATATATCCAAACATGAATACATATAGCCATTTACTTGGACTTAGATTTGAACTCGAAAAGCCCATACTACTTTCATTTCATTACGAACGAAAATACGTTTCGATTAAATTAAATTTAAGATACGTCCTTTCGAAATAATGCAAACTCCTTTTGTGATAACGATAACCCTTGGGAAGGATTACGAAAGTACCTGTGCTATTATAATTGAATTAAAGTATAATCATAGGTTTGGAAATACCAATTCAGAACCGAACATAAGTCCTTAGCTTCTGCAAAGGGTCAACATCGGCACCTGCCGATACGGATGCAATAGCCAGACCAAAATTCATGTTTTCCATTTAACCACAACTCTGCTTGTGTGGTTGAATTTAAAATTGTGTAGTTCGAACTATGTACATATGTATGTTCTTTAACTGAAAATAAACCGGAAACGAATAAGCCAGGATAATCTGTTTCCTGTTAATTACTTTTCGATTTAATAGATTTTATTAGGGGAATTCGATTTGATCATTAAAGGAAAATATTCTGTAATAATGAAATCATAATGTGTGATTATTAGATAAAGGATTCCATACAATGCAAAGTTTTAAAATATGTTTCTGTGAATCGATAGCATAATAGTGAATTCTAAAAAAATGCAAACCTTTCAAAATTTATATGAAATACTTATATACAAACCAACTTGTCTTGAATTTTAAACCAGAATTTCTTGAACCCTTGAAGCCAAATTTAATTTCTTAACTTCAAAACATAGATTTATCCTTCAATCAGTAGGCCTTTCATAACTGAATTAATTTTGACTTTTGACATTTATGTATCTAACGACCCGTGTTGCAAACTGATTTGAAAAAAAAGTCCATAAAGTTGGCCGCAGTCGACGTCTAAGTTAAAACACAGCGAATCTGATACTTCTGTGGAATTTATAAATACCTAAGTGACTGGAATTACAAGAAGATGGGCCTAACAATTTCTACTCTTCTTAGCCGCCTTTTTGGCAAGAAGCAAATGCGAATACTAATGGTGGGACTGGATGCAGCAGGCAAAACAACAATCCTTTACAAACTCAAGCTCGGTGAAGTCGTATCGACGATTCCAACAATTGGTTTCAATGTCGAAACTGTGGAATACAAAAATATCTGTTTCACCGTTTGGGATGTTGGTGGACAAGCCAAGATACGTCCCATGTGGCGTCACTATTTCCAAAACACCAAAGGTATCATATTTGTTGTCGACTCAAGTGACAGGGATAGAATTATTGATTCGGAAAAGGAATTGAGTGGCATTTTGCAGGAGGAACAATTGCGAGATGCTGTGCTTTTGGTTTTTGCCAACAAGCAGGATCTACCAAATGCGATGACAGCAGCTGAGCTGAGGGATAAATTGCATTTGCATCAAGTGAACACAAGAAGGTGGTATATTCAGGCGGCTTGTGCAACACAAGGATACGGATTATATGAAGGACTTGATTGGTTGTGCAATGAACTTGATCGAGGAGTTTCAAGTCGAAATTCATTTTAAGATTTTTAAAATAAAAATCAGATTTAAATTGCATTTGAATGTGGGCTCTGATTATTATAAATATTTGTATTTATATTTTTAACGACGATTTTATATCGATTTTTTTTCTATCTCGTTTTTTTAATTTTTGTTGCCACTTAATTACAATCTCAGTCAATACAAATATTGATAGAATCGTTTTTTGTATTTTCATCCGAAAACAACCCATTAAACAAAGGATTCCTTTTAATTCTCTAAAAAGAGAAGTGGTGAGAGCAAATGTTAATTCAATATAAATAAATCATCGCTTATTTGTGTACCATTTACCTTTTAATTAATTTATCCAATTAAAAATAATGATGTTAAAATGAAAGCTCGAAAAATATAAAAAAATGTGCTTTGAGTTAAATTTATTTTTCTCGAATTTCTATTAAAACGATCCAGCATTTGCTGTTAATTAGTAACTCATTGACAATTTTTGATACAAAATTTATTTTTCATACTTAAGTTGAAATTTGACTTTAACATCTTATTGAGGGAAAAAAATTTACGCACAAACAAAAAAGGCTACATGAGATAAATTTCTACAAGACTAGTTTATTATTAGAGGATTTGTCATATTTTTCGAAGAGCAGTTCCTCGAAAAAAAGCAAAGTGCATCAGGTCAGGAACCAAACCATGGTCGAGTTCATAAATGTAAAACTGCAGCATCACTGCTAAGTTCACGTGCCTTAATAATGTATGTGGGGTTCTTTTATCTTTCCTTAGCCAAAAATGAAAACACGACACCGTTTCCGTTTTAACTCTAAATGTTCTCTTTTTTATTTTACAATGCTTATTATATTTCGTTGCTTTTCTAGTTGCTCACTGAGATTGGTGTTTCTAGTTTGATGACTATCTGTAGACTGACTGTTTAGGGTTGATCGTGCTTTCTCGTATGTTCAAATTCATCGTGTGTTCGTATGATTTTGCAAATAACATGCAACTGTTGGTTTGTTTGGTAAGAAGAAAAGTATTCTGTTATACTCATATCGCATTTTTAATGCACTCTTCTATATTAATTTCAAGATACGGAAATGTATAACAGCTGTAAATGTATAACCTGCTCAGATAAGAGAATTGTATTTATGCTTTGGGCAAAAAATATTTTTTGAATTATCTGAGCATTTTGCAACATTGTAAGACATCAAATATGTATTCGTTTAAAGAAATTTGGCTTGGGATACGCAAAGCTATTCGGTTTTCCTTTGGCTTTTTATTGACTCTTACATTTTTGAGCAGGGATTGAACAGGAACCTGACAGGCTAACGCAATGTCTTTATTTTTGATGTGGAAGGTGGAACATTTAATTTGGCCATCCTAACAATCGAAAGAGGCGAAGACTTTAAAAATCGTCTGGTGAATCATCTTGCAGAAGAATCCAAATGCAAATCCAAAAATAAATAAACTGCACGACTGGATCGCACGTACTTGCTCATATGTGCGGTCACATCGTCGAATAAAATTTAAATAAAATGCACGACTGGGTCACATGAACTTGTTCTTATGCTAGATAATTGCTTAGTGGCTGCATATGTATGTATAAGGGTGTTTTTTTAGACGTGTAGTTTTCAAGAAGAAATAAAACGCATATAGTTTAATGTTATGGCCAAGAATCTAGCTTTATTATAAAGATAAGGGTTTGCATTATGTTGTAAAAAATATTTCGGATAAGTGGACGCCGTGGCTGGCTCGAATAAATTCCATCTGAGGCCCAATTTTCCCGATTTTGTGAAAATCGGGATCGGTGGCCATTTCGTTTTGGGCCCATTCACTGAACGTGTGACGCGCTTGATGGGCTTTCGGCTTTAATTCTTGAACGGATGGACTCATTTGGGTCTTCTTCGATACTCTGCTCCACCGAAACGAACCATTATTTTGGTAATAAATTTGCACAATTTGCAAACTTTGTTCAGGAGTAAGCCTATTCATTATGAAATCGCAAACTGATAACCAAACTGAGCATAAATCAAGAGACAGCTGTGAAAGAGACAAACTCCAAAAAAAGTATTGCCAGATTAAAAACCACACGTCTATTAAAATAAAAAAAACTAAGTACGCAATAAAATTTGAAAACTAAATGTTTATCGAAGAAACAAAAATTATGAAAATCGTTCGACCTGTTTTTTTTAAAAAGTCGTTTTTTCTTTGAAAAACTTTTCGAAAAAATATTTGAAATTTTTTTCTAGTATGTTTATAAGGCAATCTGTAGTTTTCATCTGGGAAAATTATTTAAAAAATTTAATCCACCCATTTTCAAAATATTTCGAAAAATATTGTTGAAATCGGGATATTAGTTTACGATAAAACCGCATTTGAAAACAACCGGCTATATGAGAGGTACCGTTATAGAACAAATTTCGAAAAATTCGTTCTAATTGAAATATGTATTTTTGTAAAAAAAAATAGCACCCTGAGATCAAAATCGTTACAGCCGTTTTCGAGAAAATCAAAGTTTTTGTTAAAAATTGTATGGCAGGTACCGTTATTTTTCGACTTAGAGCAAAAATGAAAAACACCCTTCGAGATACTTCCTAATAAATACTAAATACCAAGTTTGAAGCAAATCGACCCATCCGTTTAGGCTGTAGAAGCGCGAACAGACACACAGACAGGCAGACAGACGGACGGAATTTCCGGACCCACTTTTTTCAACTTCTTTATTATCGTAATATCATGTTTGATTGTTAGATTTTTTTTTTGCACGAATCCATAACTTGCATTTTAGTACCTTAATCGCAAGTAAAAACATCCGATATCATTCACGGTCTTTGCAACAAACTAAGAACCGTAGCTGAAGTATCAAAACGCAAATTGTCATCAAGTACCGAAGAAACAATTGTAATCGACAACTTATTTGATCAACGAACGAATTGTCAGTCGTTTTTCTGTGGAAAATCGCTTAATCTTTCTATTAATCTGAATTGAACTATTATTTAAGGAGCAGCTGCTCTGGTTGTTATTTTCAGTGGTGACAAGAACAGGAAAATACAAATCAAGAAATTCAGAAGAATAATAATAATAGCGCAAAATTTTAAAGATTTAATACCGACTCTAATTCCTATTTATTATCAGAGTCGACTCTAAATAAATGTTTTAATATTAAAGTCGAATTTTTAATAATTATTTGACTTAATGTCTACTTTATCCTTAATAGACTAGTCTAACTTTAATAGCAGGAAAAGCCCATATTATCTTTTTAATGTATACTTTATCCAGTGATCGTTTGACATTTCAAATTGAATCAATCAAAATTAATACTGTAGAAATTGCAAATTAACAAATTAACGTGGCATTAAAACTCAAATCGTTCCGAAATAACAAAGTTTTTGTGACATTGCTCTAACCTCTTACAAAACCTCTTTTATTTAAACAAAAAAAAAATACAAATAATAATTATTACAACTTTTTTAATTGTGCTGTCTTCACTTTCATTTCACCGGCAGTAGCGTTTGGTTTAGCAGCATACTTCTTGTCGACGTATAGCATTAAGTTGCTTGTGTTTTGATGCAGATAGTTTGAAAGAACCAGCAGCTCATTGCATTTGGTGCTTAAGGTTGAACTTAATGCTTACTCACTACACCACTTTTAAATATACATACATATTGTATCGAACTCGAACCTGGCAATACTGAGTTCGATGTTTTAGGGAATTTCTCTGGGAATTTCCCTCTTACAAAGGGAAATTCTCATTGAAATTGTGCAGTTGAAATGTAACCATCGCAGCGATCAGTAATAAAAATAAAGAGCAGTGATAGTGGTTTTTTGGCCGAAGGCTTTTTCCACTTTAAATTATTGTGTTTTATTTGTAAATTATTTTGGGTTATATTTCTACTCCTGAGCCGAAACACATATCTTGATGAATTGAGAAAGTTTTTGGACATCAATTTTGTAATATGCTTCTCGATCTCAATGGCCAAAATCGCAGAAGCGCCACGTTCTTTTCAATCTTTGATGGCAGCATCTACCACTTGAAGGTTAGGAAGATAATATGAAGTTGATTTCGGCTTCTAATATAAATATTTTTCTGTAACAATCGCTGAAGATGCAGTAACAAACTCAGATTTCACGGGATTTTTGTTTAATTTTTATTGATTTTATTTATTATTTGACATCTTCATGTGAAAATTGAGTACGTTCAAAAACATTTTCTGACGATACGTTACATGTTTGTATTAGTTAGCAGGGATGTTTAAAGTGTTTAAAATTGACAAAAAGATCGTTGAGGATTCTCAATTAAAAGTTCACATTATTATTGCTTAATCGAGAGCTGACTAAAATTTTGCGCTAATTTTTTAACTAAGTGTCTGTAAGGCACATTGCCTTTAAGAATGCAACATGACGTTGCACGACACTAGTTAGAAGAATTAGAAAGATAGGAAAGAATTTTTTTCGGCGCAGTAGATCGAGAGTTAGGTGACTATTTTCTAATATAAAACTAACTAACATGATTCTATAAAATTCAAGAATCATTATGATGCTTTTCAACGATAGTGTCTTTTAACATTTTTTTATTTTAATCCTTTAGTACAACAAATAATATCAATTGAAACTTTGAACAATTTATACCAAGAATAACCTGCAGGGTCCACCAAATACCACGTCAGAGCAATGTAAATGCACCTTTAATCAACTACAATATAAATATCGACAAAACTTTTAGCAAAAAGAAGAAATATTAATATTTGGAGGTGTACTATACAAATACGTAGCTTCCACCAGGGTGAGGCCCATTAATCTCGATCACCTTTATCCATCTGAATTAACCATTCCATTTTCGGTTTTGTGGGCAAACTTCCAGGTAATAAATCATAAATTTCTCTTCGTTGACCAAACGGAATTGTTACAAGGTTTTATGGCCAAGAATCTAGCTTTATTATAAAGATTAGGGTTTGCATTATGTTGTAAAAAATATTTCGGATAAGTGGACGCCGTGGCTGGCTCGAATAAATTCCATCTGAGGCCCAATTTTCCCGATTTTGTGAAAATCGGGATCGGTGGCCATTTCGTTTTGGGCCCATTCACTGAACGTGTGACGCGCTTGATGGGCTTTCGGCTTTAATTCTTGAACGGATGGACTCATTTGGGTCTTCTTCGATACTCTGCTCCACCGAAACGAACCATTATTTTGGTAATAAATTTGCACAATTTGCAAACTTTGTTCAGGAGTAAGCCTATTCATTATGAAATCGCAAACTGATAACCAAACTGAGCATAAATCAAGAGACAGCTGTGAAAGAGACAAACTCCAAAAAAAGTATTGCCAGATTAAAAACCACACGTCTATTAAAATAAAAAAAACTAAGTACGCAATAAAATTTGAAAACTAAATGTTTATCGAAGAAACAAAAATTATGAAAATCGTTCGACCTGTTTTTTTTAAAAAGTCGTTTTTTCTTTGAAAAACTTTTCGAAAAAATATTTGAAATTTTTTTCTAGTATGTTTATAAGGCAATCTGTAGTTTTCATCTGGGAAAATTATTTAAAAAATTTAATCCACCCATTTTCAAAATATTTCGAAAAATATTGTTGAAATCGGGATATTAGTTTACGATAAAACCGCATTTGAAAACAACCGGCTATATGAGAGGTACCGTTATAGAACAAATTTCGAAAAATTCGTTCTAATTGAAATATGTATTTTTGTAAAAAAAAATAGCACCCTGAGATCAAAATCGTTACAGCCGTTTTCGAGAAAATCAAAGTTTTTGTTAAAAATTGTATGGCAGGTACCGTTATTTTTCGACTTAGAGCAAAAATGAAAAACACCCTTCGAGATACTACCTAATAAATACTAAATACCAAGTTTGAAGCAAATCGACCCATCCGTTTAGGCTGTAGAAGCGCGAACAGACACACAGACAGGCAGACAGACGGACGGAATTTCCGGACCCACTTTTTTCAACTTCTTTATTATCGTAATATCATGTTTGATTGTTAGATTTTTTTTTTGCACGAATCCATAACTTGCATTTTAGTACCTTAATCGCAAGTAAAAACATCCGATATCATTCACGGTCTTTGCAACAAACTAAGAACCGTAGCTGAAGTATCAAAACGCAAATTGTCATCAAGTACCGAAGAAACAATTGTAATCGACAACTTATTTGATCAACGAACGAATTGTCAGTCGTTTTTCTGTGGAAAATCGCTTAATCTTTCTATTAATCTGAATTGAACTATTATTTAAGGAGCAGCTGCTCTGGTTGTTATTTTCAGTGGTGACAAGAACAGGAAAATACAAATCAAGAAATTCAGAAGAATAATAATAATAGCGCAAAATTTTAAAGATTTAATACCGACTCTAATTCCTATTTATTATCAGAGTCGACTCTAAATAAATGTTTTAATATTAAAGTCGAATTTTTAATAATTATTTGACTTAATGTCTACTTTATCCTTAATAGACTAGTCTAACTTTAATAGCAGGAAAAGCCCATATTATCTTTTTAATGTATACTTTATCCAGTGATCGTTTGACATTTCAAATTGAATCAATCAAAATTAATACTGTAGAAATTGCAAATTAACAAATTAACGTGGCATTAAAACTCAAATCGTTCCGAAATAACAAAGTTTTTGTGACATTGCTCTAACCTCTTACAAAACCTCTTTTATTTAAACAAAAAAAAAATACAAATAATAATTATTACAACTTTTTTAATTGTGCTGTCTTCACTTTCATTTCACCGGCAGTAGCGTTTGGTTTAGCAGCATACTTCTTGTCGACGTATAGCATTAAGTTGCTTGTGTTTTGATGCAGATAGTTTGAAAGAACCAGCAGCTCATTGCATTTGGTGCTTAAGGTTGAACTTACTGCTTACTCACTACACCACTTTTAAATATACATACATATTGTATCGAACTCGAACCTGGCAATACTGAGTTCGATGTTTTAGGGAATTTCTCTGGGAATTTCCCTCTTACAAAGGGAAATTCTCATTGAAATTGTGCAGTTGAAATGTAACCATCGCAGCGATCAGTAATAAAAATAAAGAGCAGTGATAGTGGTTTTTTGGCCGAAGGCTTTTTCCACTTTAAATTATTGTGTTTTATTTGTAAATTATTTTGGGTTATATTTCTACTCCTGAGCCGAAACACATATCTTGATGAATTGAGAAAGTTTTTGGACATCAATTTTGTAATATGCTTCTCGATCTCAATGGCCAAAATCGCAGAAGCGCCACGTTCTTTTCAATCTTTGATGGCAGCATCTACCACTTGAAGGTTAGGAAGATAATATGAAGTTGATTTCGGCTTCTAATATAAATATTTTTCTGTAACAATCGCTGAAGATGCAGTAACAAACTCAGATTTCACGGGATTTTTGTTTAATTTTTATTGATTTTATTTATTATTTGACATCTTCATGTGAAAATTGAGTACGTTCAAAAACATTTTCTGACGATACGTTACATGTTTGTATTAGTTAGCAGGGATGTTTAAAGTGTTTAAAATTGACAAAAAGATCGTTGAGGATTCTCAATTAAAAGTTCACATTATTATTGCTTAATCGAGAGCTGACTTTGCGCTAATTTTTTAACTAAGTGTCTGTAAGGCACATTGCCTTTAAGAATGCAACATGACGTTGCACGACACTAGTTAGAAGAATTAGAAAGATAGGAAAGAATTTTTTTCGGCGCAGTAGATCGAGAGTTAGGTGACTATTTTCTAATATAAAACTAACTAACATGATTCTATAAAATTCAAGAATCATTATGATGCTTTTCAACGATAGTGTCTTTTAACATTTTTTTATTTTAATCCTTTAGTACAACAAATAATATCAATTGAAACTTTGAACAATTTATACCAAGAATAACCTGCAGGGTCCACCAAATACCACGTCAGAGCAATGTAAATGCACCTTTAATCAACTACAATATAAATATCGACAAAACTTTTAGCAAAAAGAAGAAATATTAATATTTGGAGGTGTACTATACAAATACGTAGCTTCCACCAGGGTGAGGCCCATTAATCTCGATCACCTTTATCCATCTGAATTAACCATTCCATTTTCGGTTTTGTGGGCAAACTTCCAGGTAATAAATCATAAATTTCTCTTCGTTGACCAAACGGAATTGTTACAAGGTTTCCATTACATCCACAAAAAGGATTTCTCCATCTGCAAGAGTGCAACAGAGTAAAAACCAATAAAACACAAGTAAACCTTACCACAGCAGGGAGTAGACAACGCCGTTTGTCATTTTCAAATCCCTAAAACTGAAATTCTCCAATTGCTTGAAAGCATCCGCAATTTTAAGAGGTATCGAACAGAAAAAGGATAATAAAATACTGAAAGCAGGGAACATGTGTGTGTCCTGTAAGTTATGTTCTATTGATTTTATGTGTGTTTTAGGAGGCAAAGGATAAAAGATGATTTCATTTTAAGGATATTGGAAATGGGATATTTTTTGTACAAACAACAACCTTGAGACAAGATTTTGAGAAATTGTATCAAGGAATTTTGAAGAATTAAACCTTTAGTGATAGAAGATAATGTGTTGAAAGTGCGTTAATGCATCAATACGGATAATTTTTTGCATATCTTATTTCCACTTTAAAGCACTTAAGTTGCACTGAAGTAGTTATTTATTATTATAATTAGGTTTAGTCATAGTAGATTATTCTTGATTTTTGTCGAATTATGTAGCACTTAAGTGCGGTATCATTTTTCAAAACATTCAACTCCTTCCTCTACTATTGGCTCTACAAGGCTTGTTAAGAAATCAAAAACCAAGGTATAATATAGAATCGATAGTATGGAGGTTTCTTAAATAATAATTTATTTTCGAATGTATTATTTATTTTATTACATATGGAAAAAAAGAAAGCAATGCATGGTCGACCAATTTGTAGAACAATAGTTTTGTCGTAATAAAACGAAGAGTAAAGTCACCTCCCAATGCATTATCTTTCTCTTGTCTCTCATTTCCTTAGTATTGTTGTCAGTTTTCGCTCTCTTAAAATCGTTCGTCGGTAATAAGTTTCACTTTTCATTGGAGGAATAAAAAACTAACTTTTTAACTTACTTACTTTAAAATGTTCGATTTTTTACCGTTTAAGAATACTTTACTCAAAATACCTGTCTTCGTTTCATAGGAAGAGCAACAGCAGATGAGGCACTAAAATCTGTGGCAAAAGAAAAAAAAAATCAGAATTGTTTCCCAGATGCCCATGAGAAAGGAACAAGTAACCCGCACCCCTTCAAAAACAAATTGAAATAAATCAAGGGTGCCTTTGAATTTCTTCAACATCAAAGATGCTCCTTACATAAAGCGGATCAATAATGGCCAAGGATGATGGCATAGGTATTAGGTAGTATCATGGAGAGAAGGTACACGGCTAAATATTGTTGCTTATAACACCTGTTGGTGAAATAAGTTCTGAAAGAGGGCGGGGTAGGAATTTTATTTATTAAGAAAGGATATATTTTTCTTGCTCTATGTGGATGTGGACAAGTCGTGCCATCTCTCAGTCTGTTTTCTTCAAGTCCATCTGACGTCTTAATTATTTTGTTTAATCTTTAGGATAGTTCACTGTAGTTTAAAATAACAATTATTACATAACAGTGTTAATGTTCCTAGGAAAACTCCAAAGAGAAATCAAAAAAATAAATCGCTTACAAAAAGAAACGAAAACTTGCTAAAAAGTAAAATAGATGCTTCAGTCAACGCATTAGAACAGGCTGAAAGGATCCAGTAAAGGCATAAACTTCTAGACAATCTAGAGCAACCTAATTTTTTTTTTAATCGAGCCGTGTAAAGAATTTCACATTCGTGTAGTGCGTCAAAATAATGAGTCTCTGTACTTGACAGTACGTTAGAAACAAGGCTCGATGTTTAATAGGTGGGATACCTAGCGATGCGAATATTACGAGGACATTTTTCAAGAAGAGTTATGCAGTTTTTTAGAGTTTTTTTAAATATACATGTGATTATAAAATTTAAAATAATTTTTTTTGAAATATTTTAAAAATATTGATTCTTCAAAAAAAAAATAGATTAATTTTTATTAGAAAAAAAAGTTATACAAAATTTTGATATGCAGAATTAATAAAGCTACCTAGATATTCTCCTATATACACAGAAATCCAAACAGCCGTTACCGAGAAAGCCCAAAATTAAAAAAAAAACCCTTATATGAAAGGTGCTGACCTCACAGAAGCTTTTGACGTCAAAAAAGGATTCCAAAAAGGTGATGCGCTATCGTGCGATTTCTTCAACTTAATACTTGAAATTTTAAGAAACTCGCAAGTCAATTGTAGTGGGACAACTTTTTTCAAGTCTGTGCAATTGTTAGCATACGCTGACTACATAGACATCATTGGCAGAACTCGGCGAGCTGTCACTGAGCTGAAGCGCCTAGGATGGGTCTAGCAGTCAATGAAGCCAAAACGAAGTACCTGCTGTCCACAAAAAAGGGACACACAACACCGGATTGGACAAAACATCACAATAGACAGATACTACTTTGAGGTAGTTAGAGACTTTGTGTATCTGGGATAGACTTTTCCCGTAAATTTATTTCTAATCAGGTGATAGCCAAAACCAACAAAAAAAAATTCTCAAAAACCTTCATCAAAATCGCTTCGAGAAAAATAAGCTTTACCTAAACGTTCATATGGCAGGTACCGCTATTTTTTGGCCTAAAAATAAAATTTCCATTTCCCTCTGGGGAATGCCAAAATAATCACACAAACCAAGTTTGAAGATAATCGCTTAAGCCGTTTAGGCTGCAGCTCGTTATACATACTGACAGACAGACAGACAGACAGACAGGCACACTCGATCACTTTTTTAGATTTCTCTATGATTGTAATGTTTCATTATCTCAAATTTTTTTATATTCACGAATCCTAAACTTGCATATAGTCGCATTTTTTTTTTTTTTTTTTTTATAATTAACGCGCGCACCAGGGATTATTTGTTTCCTTTTTAATGTAGAACACACTGCGCGGTCATTAGGAAGATAGGGAGGGGAGAGATAGGAGGTGCCGATTAACATTGGTTTTGAATGTTAGCAGATCAAAATGGCAAGAGAAAATCTCGCCGGGTAAACTATTTCAAATTCGTGTTGTTCGTCTAAAAAAAGAATCCCTATATTTCACGGTACGTCCGAAATTGGGCTCAAGGGTGAACTGTAAAAGAAACGATAAAATAAGGAAAGACATGAAATATTGCGTCAGTGTTCGAGAGGGGCAATTGTTTCAGCGGCAGTTCTATTTCCTATCAATCTTAACGCTCGATTTTGTATTCTATCAAGCAGGTGAAGCGATGTTTGCGAAGCACCTGCCCAGAGGTGAGAGTTATACTCGAGTTTAGGGTGTATAAACGCTTTATAGATTGTAGCCAGATCAGATGGGGAAAAATACTTCTTACACCGATACAGAAAACCTAAGCACCTAGCAGCATTCTCAGCGATCTCAAATATATGGTCGTTCAATCGGAGGTTGTCGTTGACACACTTACCGAGTACTGAGAGCTTTTCGGTTTCTTCGATGTAAGTGCCATTCATGGGCAATGGCATTGGGGGTATGTTTAGCTTTAACGACAGAAGACAGCATTGAGTTTTCAAAGCATTAAACTCCGCACGATTTCTATTACCCCATATAACAATGCTGTATAAATCGGAGTTTAATGAGCTTGACAAACGGTACCGTTGCAATTGTACGTCCGAAGGTGAAGGACGTGAATTATCGAACGAATATGAAAAGCTGAGGGTAGAGTCGTCAGCAAAACAGTTAAGTGGATTAGAAGTAACAGATAGAAGCTCATTTATAAAAATGAGGAAAAGAGTCGGAGACAGAACAGAGCCCTGGGGCACACCAGTAAAAAAGTAATGGAGTAAGGAGAGACAAAAAACAAGGATTCAATCCAGGAAACGCAAATAAGTCGCAGGAGTATCTACCACCATATGAGAATTATATTTAAGCTTTGGGTGAGTGTAACTTGTCATAGATTATAGTCAAATCTTATGGGGAAAAATATTTCTTTCACCGTATTAGAAACTAAACTTTTCTCTGTTCCATTTGATATATGCACTTTACCAGCGTGGATATTCGTATGTATGTATATATGTATAGCTTTAACGAATCCCCAAAATATTCCTTCAGTATAATTTTATTTTAAAAAATATATTTGTATTCTTAAACCCTAAAAGTTTTAATGACATCGCAAAACATCTAAGGAGTTCCTTGCAATAATACTTATAATCAAAAAATGTGTAAAAAGAAAAAAAATTATATAATTTACAAATAAGATCCTGCACAAACTAAAACACAGCATTTTTCAAAAGGACACTAAAATACCACAAGTAATGCATTTTTCACACAATTCTCATCTAACAAAAAAATTCAGGAAGTTCTTTTCGGTTAGAGAAGTCATAAAATGCAATGTCTTATGGTATTCCTGAGTTTGATGACAAGGACACTTTCTTGGAAAGGTAGAAGTTTTTAAAGAAACGTGATATGTATGTGTTATTTATACTTTGAATTCAGCAAAAAATTCAATTCTATTATAAACTTTTATCAAAAAGTTTTTCTTATGTTTTTCTTTTGTTTTTTTTTCTTCACAAACTTTTAAACGAAGTCACAAAAATACTGTGACATCAAAACTCAGTTAAACTCACCTTTCGAAATTCATCTAATATTTATTTATAGGATTTTCTTTTGCTTTTAAAATAATGTGTGATATTTCTTATAATATTTTTCAAAAATTACATTTCCACTTAGTTTTTTAAAGTTTTCACATTCCGTAAACTGATTATTTTTGAGTAATATCCACATTCCTTTTAAGAAAAACTTTCCTTCAAAAGCACGTTTATTATCCTGAACTAGAAATTATTCAATCAACTCCTAGGTAGGACTACATTAGGGTACCTCCTTTTGTTTAAATTTATTGGAAGAAGTTGGCAATCTCTTTAACATGAACTCCTCTTTAAAACTCATAAAACAAAACATTATTATTTTATCATGCAAATACAATTTACACAAATTCGCAAAAATAAATTTCAGAAAGAAAAATTTTCAAATGATTGTAATCCTCAGTGGCATTGTTGCACTTGAACGCGTTCTCGGAAAAACTTTACCCAGTTATATGAATGGATCCAAAAATATTTTTGCCATTGCAACTCCAATGTTGAGTCTTCTGTTCTTGCCAGATGATTGTATGGTGTCCTCCTCGTCCTTTTGGTCCAACGAACAGAGTTTCAATAATTCAAATAGGGTTTTCTGTGAAGAAGAACAACTTAACAATACCTTTGAATAAACGATACAAAGTTTTTTAATCATTGTGAATGGGCAGGGGCGGGGTAAGGTAGGCGTTGCAATTTTCTTGTTTTGGTTTTTGCAATCAAAACTTTGAAGCTTATAAATACTGCAAATACTGAAATGATAAATCTTCTCAATGCTATTTACCTTAAGGCGGAAGTTTTAAAGAATTTTTTTTATGTTGGTTTTTAACGAAGAAAAGAAGTATTATATTCAATATGGCGCATTTGAAAATCAGAAACGTGGGTTGCACGTGTTTTCTAACTTTTAAATAGCAACTAGTAAAATATTTTATTTTGTCGGTCTGTTTGCTTATGGCTTTTGAACGCTGCCTTTATGGCGGTTGAACCATCAAATGTTGCTTCTTTTTGGATTAATTGCCTTTTTAGAGAGTTTATTTTTTTTATTTGTGTGTTACTACTAGGAGTAGAGGAGTTAAGTGCAGTGTAAAAATCTGTGGAAAAAAATATTGATATTTAAGAAAAAATTAAGAGTTAGATACTCAAAATGGGGAGCGTAGGCAACTAATCCTCGATTTTCTGTGCTTCTAACTCTTCTTACTAATGTCAGTTGCACAACTGACAGAGGCATTCTAAGGATCAATGTACCTTACAGAAACATAATTATGTAGTTATAATATTATAAACTTATTATTATTGGATTATCTTTAAATTCATTTATAATTCTTAATTACAATTAAATGATTTGCTTTTGTTCTTTTATCTACAATGCAATCAGGCTTTCAAACCTGGCGATTCCCACATGAATGCCATTTAAACATGGTAATGTGTATGTTAACATACTATAGAATACTTTTATTGGATCAATAGGTATTTATAAAGCATTTTGGTGCAATGAGTTGTTGTGTTCTTACCGGAAGGCATGGTTATTGATCACAAGGGCTTTTTACTCAATTACCATAATAAAACAGTTGTTTTAAAAACACTAAGTTTACATGATTTAAGAAACTCTTACAGAAGATACTCAACATTAGTGAAGAATTGGAATAATTATATAAGTATGTATATAATGCCAAGAAAAAAACAAATGATTTCATTATACATAAATAGAAATAATTATTTATTGGTTTTCCGATTGGTTTCCAACCATTTTTACTTGCGATTATAGGTCCTATAATGCAAGTTATGCATTCGTGCGGATTAAAAATATTGAGATAACAATCAAACATGACATTACGATGATAGAGAAACATATTTGAGTTACTTGCAAAATTCTGTCCGTCTGTCTCTCTGTCTGTCTGTCTGTACGGATGTATTTTGGATTGCAGCCTAAACGGTTGGGCCAATCGTCTTCAAATTTTGAACTTAAGGTTATTTTGACGGAGGAGTTTTTTCAATTTTTTTTGTAGCTCAAAAATGAACGGTACCGAACCGTTATGGCAAAGTTTTGTTTTTGTAAAACGGCTCCAAGAATTTTTATAATTATTATTATATATATATATATATTATATTTTGAAGACAAAACAAAAAATAATATGGTGGGCTAAAAACGGTACCTCCCATAGGACCGGTTTTTTTCTTTCGATCCGATTAGAATCAAAATTGATTTTCAAGAAGATGTAGGTAGCCTAAGTAATTTTGCATTTATGTTTTTTCGAAAACTTTTTTTTTGTATTTTTGATAATTTTTTAATTTTTTTTTTTTGAAAAATCAATATTTTGAAAACAGGTTAGTGAATTTTTTTTTTTAATTTTGTCTTTAAATGTACGTTATTTTTGTTCTGAAGTTTGTATTCTTGAATCATTTTTTTTAATTTTTAAAAAAAAAGTTGTTAAAAAACCGTTTTATTTAAAAACCGCCTCTACGATTTTGAAATCACTCACTTTTTTGCATTTTCATTTTTTCAAATTATTTTACCCAATACAATTTAACGTACTTTATTCGAACAATCAAAAGTCACAAAAATCGAATAAATGCTTTGATGTTCACTTTAATGTGACCGCACAAATGAGCAAGTACGTGCAATCTAGTCGTGCAATTTATTTATAATTTTAAATACCTTTCAATTTTCAACTTTCCTCTCGAATAATGGCCTCTAAAATATTTTTGGTTTTAGGCCTTATGAGCATATGGAGTTCTCAACTTTAAATAAGTGAAATTTCGCAATTGCATTTGGAATCTTTTTAATGCTTATGTTGGGGTGCCTCAGGGACTTCAAAGACCTGAGTGTCTACTTTAATGTCAAATGTCATGAAGCAAATTATTTCCATAGTAAAGAAAATTTCTAAGTTCCGTAAAGCTATTGAAGTTTTTAAAGCTTTTTAAAACTTCACGTATGTATATTTTCCACTTGAAAGTAATTTCGAGCTAAGGATTGATTTTTTTTAAATTGTCTGTCAAAATGTTGAAATTCAAAAAAGCTGATCAAATTATTAACTATTACATGCATTTTTTTTAAGTGATAACGTCTTATAAATCGATGACAGGCTACACGTACGAAATAACATGACACATGCTGATAAGACTCATGACTGACCGCGATACTGTGGTTCTTTCAACCAAAATCGATCGCAAGCACCAGGCGAACATGAAAAAGAACAGACGCAAATTCCCAAAATAATTCCACTCAAATTCAAAAAGAACAAGAGAAAAAGAAATACAATATAGGCGGAGTTTTGTTTTGTTAGAAAATAGATGTAGATATTGGGTAGTGTGTGTGTTGGGATGTAACGAGAGCGTTTGTGGGTGTTAGGAAACGGGCTGTATGTTGGTGTTGCTGCCATTAATGTTTTCTTATGACATTATCACGTAAAATTATCGTCCGTAAATCGGCTTTACAGACAACCAAATCTTTTTTTTTTTAATTGGGATACAAAATAGTGTGTTCGACATTATCTCAATTTAAATTATTTTTTAGATCTATCCACGAAAAACATGAAAACCCTTCGAGCTTATAATTCCATTTTTGAAGACTTTTGATAACATTTGAAATAATTGTTTTTTTTTTTGTTTCTTAAGATTGACTGCTTTTCAAAAGACTGTTTAATGTAGTTTTTTCTTTTATGAGAAAAATAATTTTCACTTCGTTCCTTAAGTAAAAGTTATAACTCATTTAATATTTTTCAATGCTGTCAGGCAAACCCTAAAAACTTTATAATAAATAAGTTCGCTTTCAACGTAAATATTTTGAAAGAAAAATATTCAGTTTGGTTACATTTTCCCGAAGACATAATTCCCAAAGTAAAATCCCCAAAAAGGAGTTAGATAATAAGTGCTCTTTCTGAACCCTTCTCCAAATAATTTGCCCGAAATGAAAGAGGTGCACCCGTTAGCATCACGAAGGGTTTCCAAAAAGAACTTTTTCGGAAGAATAATATTAATTTCAACATTACGACTATGTTCACTCAACACAAATAGTTCATTTTCCAAATATTTTAAGTTTTCTGGAATTTAAATTCCTTTCTTTATATCACGAGCATGCAAAACTTTTTTTTTTGTGGCACATTTGTTGATTTTTTTTTTACAATTCATTGGGGAGGGTCATTAGTAGTCTAAATTTCAGTTTTCGGGAAAATCGTGCTAAAGCTTCAGCCGCAATTTTGAGTTTAATGAAAATTTTATTTTGTCCAATAAATTCCCCCATTTTTGATTTGTGACAAAAATAATGAAGGCAAAACTTGTAGGAAATTAAATTTTCTACAACTTTAGTTTTATTATATTTTTTTCAAAAAAGTTATCGTTCGCGAAAACAACAATATCATCATTGATTTAAACTTTATTCCGCATAAAAAAATAGACACGAATGGGTCGCCCGTACTTGCTCTTATGTGTCTAATTACATTGGAATACAAGATTTTTGACAGAAACAAGTAACAGTTAGTTGAAAAACAACACAGCTTCAACTTATAAAAAAGTATAAAAAACCACAATACTTAACGGTTTTTATTAAAAATGAAGTACGCCATCACACGTCTTAAATAACGAAGAATTTATGAAAAATGTATTTAAAAAAAAATATATAACAAGGAACTTATCAAAAATGTATTTCGAAAATTGTAAGACCGGTTTTGATAAAATCCTGTTTTTTATTTTTAGTTTTTTGGAAAATATATTCATTGAAATTTTGGTATGCAGTTTTTTTTGAACTAATTAATATACATGTGATTATAACATTTAAAATAATTTTTTTTGATTAGTTTTCAAAATATAGATTTTTCAAAAAAAAAAAAATTTAAATTAATTTTAATTAGAAAAAAAAGTTATTCAAAATTTTGATATGGCAAATTAATTTGGCTTCTCAAATAAAAAAATTAACAGAAATCCAAAGTTACCGAGAAAACCGTTATATGAAAGGTACCGTTAATAGACTTTTCCTGTAAATTTGGTTCTAATTATATAAGAGCCAATACTAACAAAAAAAAAATTCTTAAATTTTTTTATCAAAATCGTTGTAGCCGTTTTCGAGGAAAATAAGCTTTTTCTAAACAGTCATATAACAGGTACCGTTGTTTTTAGGCCTAAAATTAATTTCTTTTTTCACTCGCCACTACAAACAGCACTTCGCAATATGAATACACATCAAGTCAAACTTAAAAGCGCTATGTATGTACCTAAGTAATTTGTTATTTAGAAACTGTTAACCGTTACACTTATTAGTATCACAATAATAGAATATTATAAAATGTTGTCTGAAAACTACGGACACAGGGGATTTGGAGATTTCGTGGAATTTTGGTAAAAAAAATTGTTTCGTTGAAGATTTTGTCCATGTATAAATATTTAGTGTGCAGCGGATTTTGTCCAATGGGGTTTTTTTCGGGAGGATTTCGTACGAAACCCAAGGGTACGACATAGAAATGGGTGAAAAGAAAAAAAGCTAAAAAATCATTCAATAATAAAGGAATACTATATTCTGAGAATCAACAAGAACAAACGAATGCAAAGTTAAAAAGTTAAAGTTTTAATTTAATAAGATTCTGGACGCTAAATTAAGTAGTTAACCAGTCGCGATTTTGAAAGTTAATATTTTTGAAAACTCAAAAACAACCGAATATAAGTCATTCTAGAGAAAAAAAAATTAATACAATATTTTGTTATGGCTTTCTTTGAAGGTTTGGTAACTTACCATATAAAAAAACCCTGATAAAAATAGGAGGAATATTAATGGTTTCCTGTTGTACATATTTCTGTTGAAAAGGATTAGTTCGTAACCATTACCTACAGCATAATTATGTGATCCAGTTCCACAGACTTTTCGCAGATGTTCATCATACAAAAAAGTTTCCCCTCTATGCACATAATGTGTATAGAAACATTTTTCAATTATAATATTCCTCTCGCAAGATTTTCTCAGACATAAATAAGCTCATTTAACTCCTGCAAATTATTTTGCTCTTACTACTATTTGAAGACTTTTTGTATTTTTACTACAAAAAAATTCTTCTTCATAAATTCGTTTTAAAGAAATACTGAACATTCCTGCAATATGCATCATAAGAGCCAAGCTAGATGAAGTCCTTTGCCAATATGAAATCTTCCTTTTTTATTTCTGGCTGTCATATTCTTTTATCAAGAACATTTTTCAAGAGGTTTAATGTTCTTTTTGTCACCATACTTTTCACTTAAATTAGAAAATAGAACATCATCAGTGACATCATTTAACATCTAAGTGCCTAACCGTTGAAACTTAAACCTCCTAGAACCTAGACACTCTTGATATCTTATGTTCTGTATTTCGTAAAATATACCCCAACCAAACATTTTTTCCACTCAATAGACCTAATTCTTCCTTCCGCTTACATTTAAAATAATTTGATTAAAACATTTTCCCCGAGTGTTATCGTCGAAAAATAAAAATATATGTGTAGATATATTCTGTTGTTGAAGCTTGTAAATGTGCTGATTTCAAAACCAAACAGCTCCGAGCAATATGTTTCCATAACAACAACAATGGAACGGTACAATAACCATATTTCATTCTTTTTTTTTAAGGATATTGTAAAATGTAACTGAATGTTAATGTTGCCCCAAACATAAAATCTCTTTTTTATTGATTCTCATATTTTTTTTTCTAGGAAGATATCTTGAAGACAATTTGCTGGAATAAGAATTGAAAAATTGTGAATAGGAGAAAATTCACAAATAGCTACTTTTTCCAGACAATAAGAGCATATCTACGATTTCAAGGAAAAGAAATTGAAAATATATTTAGAGATTGAAACTTGCAAGTTGGTTGAGCATATTTTATAGGAAAGGAAACCAATGAAAACACAACAGCAATTTTTCTACTGAAGTTTCATGGTCACTTAAGTGAGGTACATTTTTTAACTTTTGCCTTCAGATTTACATATGAAAAAACTTGGTGACAAGTAATGGATATGCGAATACCAAAATAATGTCCAAAAGCAATCAAACATGACCTTAATATAGTAGAGACATAGTTTATTTGATGGGAAAATTCGGTTTGTCTGCCTGCCTGTCCACCTGTGTGTCTGGAATTGTAGAAACCAGATTCTTAAAATGATTACTAGTCACCTATAAGTTTGGTATTTAAGGTTCATTTTATCATTCTTTACACACGGGCATGTTATGTGTTATGTGTTATTTTCAGTAACTCTACATCAACCCATTTTCTTATGCCAAAGCACATCTTTAACTTTGCTCTTACAAAGAAAATAATTTACAAGCAAAGAGAATAAAACAATCTTATTCTCAATTATCTTTTGCAATCATGTTATGAGAGAAGAGGATACTGTCTTTGTCTGTAACCTTAACGAAATAACCCAAAAAAGCACCAAAGCGCGAAAAAGAAAGAAGAACAAGGGTCCAGGTTCAGGCAGGCTTTAGAGTGCACAAGAGAAAAAACGGTAAAAAATGCACGATTATCATGAATTAAAATGAGAAACCGCATCAGTCGATTGAGAATTCTCAAAGCGTATACATCAATGACTATTGCACTTGTTAAAACAAAAAAAGAGATAAACTTATTGTCGCAAAATTATAGACATCCTATTTTTAATACATTAACTTCACACTACTTAAAATGTTTAGTTCTGCACCAAGTTTTTCTCAATTAAAAACAAAAAATCTCCTGCACTATGTAGTTAAAACCAAATTTCAAAGTTTGACAACTTTAGGGAATTTTTTTGTTATCGGATTTAGGCAGGGTTTCTGTGAATTTTTATATTCAAAATGGCGTTTTGTGAGAGCGAGCCGTCATTATCTCTGAGAGTTTTTAGTTTCACTAAAATGATAATGCAGGGTATTCCTGTTATTAAAAATCTAGTTTCACACTAAGAGAAAATAAATTTTTGAGTCGTCTATAATTGACGAACTACACTTTTAATGTTAGTGCCAAATTTTATTTGTCTTAGTTTGGTATTAAAACGTCTATAATGTTGTTATGTAGCATAAATACAATAATTTTAAAATCGAAAGATATAATAATATATAATAATAATTAGATGATATTTATGTTAGATAAAGTTGTATATTTTCGGAACTTACCGCGATATAAGAAATATTTTCTAATTTCTTTTTACCCGACGTTTCGAAGAAGTTTCATACTTCGTGGTCACGGGATGAGACATTTATATTAGCTGAAATATTATAGATAGGAAATAAAAAAGGTTTAAAAGAAGAAAAATCTCAATCTGTTTAACAGATTCTGTACACAATAATCATCATCACGGTCCTGCTGTATAGTGCAGAAGCATGGGACATTTCCAAGTCGGATAAAAGCTCTATGGAATATTTGAGAGAAAAGTACTAGGAACGATTCATCTTTGCGATCCAGGAAACAATGAATGGCGAAGAAGATACAACAACGAATTGTACGTTTTGTATAGTGAAAAAAGCCTTGCCAAAAAATTCCTATCTACCGGCTTAGATGGTTTAGCTATGTAAAGCGCATGAACATCGATGGTGCAGCGCGCAATTTTTTTTGACGCCATACCTAAAAGAGTTAAAAATAAAAACAGACCTCATTATTGATAGGGCAAACTCTGACTACTTGGAGTGCGAAACCAGTGACAGGAACAAGCCAGTTGGAGAAGCTTATTAAGCCAATCGCAGGAGCACCAGGCTTTGTAGTGCCACCTTTTTATTTCTTAATATATTGAAAAGTTTATATCTATTTCCATGTTTTCTTTTGAAAATGTCAATGAAATATAAAGCAATACAAAAATACATTTGAATTTTGTTTAAGGTTTTAACTTACCTTTCTCACACCAGGGAAAAAAATGCCATAATTTGATTTTTTGTCCTCACCTAACGAATTTAGCTCCATTATATAAACTACACTCTGTGTTTCTAGTTGTAAGTGTAATATTTATTTCTATGTATATTTTGTATATAAATCGTTGCCTTTTTGTATTAAACGAGGAACATTTTTTTTCTTTTCTACAGACAGCTAGGCTTATGAATATTCAAAATTTACTGAAATTAATAACTCTCATCCGAAATCAATTAATATTCAACTCAAACAAATTGAATACATCCTAGATTGCCTTTATTAACATATTATCTTTACTTTCAGATCAGATTGATGTTGATTAATGTAACCTGCGGTTTATCATAACATTTCCAAAAAAAAGTCAAATCCAATCAGTTTCATGGTTTTGCAGCTTGTAGTTCAACAAAATTACGTACATATAATCAGTTTCTTTCTTGATTTATAGTGTGCTGTGAGATCCCGATAAAAAGGTCATGAAATATACATTTGTATGTTAATTTTTACAATGAACCTAAGGGATACAAATTGTTTCATACTATGGAAGCAAAAATCACTTAACATAGTCAACATCATAACATAGTTAACATCATAAAAATATTATTTTTTTTGTTATGTATTCAAAAATATTTTTCTATAAGAAAGTATTTATTTTACTTTGACGCATTTTAAATTTGTAATTAACGAATAAGCTCAGGTTTTTGTTTCATCTTCTAAAGTCTTTCCAGACTGTTACATTCGCATCTGGTGTGATTTTAAAATTTCATCAGGCTTTCAAAACGGATAAGGGATAACTGATTTGCTTATTGTGCTCGGCTTGAAGGAACATTATAAAGAATCAACTAACATTATGTAGAGACCCCTTGTACAGGTATCTAATCAGATCAAACTTCCATCTTTTGACTAAAAATAATGCTACCAATTTTATCTGCAGCGTCATACAATCAGAAAAAATTGGAGTCCCTGAGGCCCAAAGGATATCTCAACAATACAAAATTATTTCGCACAAATAATTTTGCGATAATTCTAAAACATATATTAAGGGACAAACCAAAAAACGAATTAAGTGAAATGTTGCACTGCATGCAATGTGAGCGCGAACATGTTTTTCATGGTAATATGGGGCAAAGAAAATGTAATTTAAAGTAATTCAAATCCTGAATAGCCATTAATGATAATGGTACCGAATCCAAGTTCTTTAACTCGAAGTTCTTTCAATTTTACAAATCCTCCCATTTAGCTTCAACGTTCCCTGTTGATCAGTCATTCACAGCGGAAACCTTACAGAATGAAGCTCTATGTAAATCTTATGAATGAATACGTCTCTATAAATCTGACTTTATGTAGTGTTGGTGGCGAAAAAGTGGTTAGATTATTTTGTACTAGGTTTAGATACATATAAGGATAAGTTATGCATTTATAATTTTGAAATTATTGATAATATAAAACGAACCTACATTTTTTTACCATTTTATTAGCCAAAAATAGTAATGAAATGAGCTTATAAAAACAACCAGAGTAATTAATATTATAATCCGTTTCATGGAGTATAACAGTTGCATCGAAGTCAGTGAAGGATCTCCAAAAGCATGGAAACTTCGGGCATAGTACACGTTTTTGGGTTCATATAAACAACAGAAGCTTATCAATTTAATACCAATTGAAATACTTTTGCATTGCAGACTTAGATTCATCTGAAATTTATCGACAGAGTTTGAATTGATGATTTCATTTCTAAGATTTTATAAAGAAGCAAGAAATATGTAGAAGCCTAACACGACCTGAACAGAAGTGTCTAACATTTTCCAAAGAGTTTCATATGTTATTATTATTCTTAAATAACAAACAATTTATCAAACAAAAGTATTTCGAAACTTGTAGAACTAGTAGAACTTGCACTCAAACTACATAACGGGTGATTTTTTTGAGGTTAGGATTTTCATGCATTAGTATTTGACAGATCACGCGGGATTTCAGACATGGTGTCAAAGAGAAAGATGCTCAGTATGCTTTGACATTTCATCATGAATAGACTTACTAACGAGCAACGCTTGCAAATCATTGAATTTTATTACCAAAATCAGTGTTCGGTTCATTCACCGTAACGTTGCGTCCAACAGCATCTTTGAAAAAATACGGTCCAATGATTCCACCAGCGTACAAACCACACCAAACAGTGCATTTTTCGGGATGCATGGGCAGTTCTTGAACGGTTGCTGGTTGCTCTTCACTCCAAATGCGGCAATTTTGCTTATTTACGTAGCCATTCAACCAGAAATGAGCCTCATCGCTGAACAAAATTTGTCGATAAAAAAGCGGATTTTCTGCAAACTTTTCTAGGGCCCATTCACTGAAAATTCGACGTTGTGGCAGATCGTTAAAAATCGTTAGTAAGTTTATTCATGATAAAATGTCAAAGCATACTGAGCATCTTTCTCTTTGACACCATGTCTGAAATCCCGCGTGATCTGTCAAATACTAATGCATGAAAATCCTAACCTCAAAAAAATCACCCGTTAAATATAACATTTATACACATATGTATGTTAAATGTTGTCTTTTTCCAAAGCCAAGAAAAACACTACAAAGTGTTAGTTATAAAATGTTTTCTTTTTATTTTTAAAATGATTACAAGTTATAAAATTTCGTTCTCTGTAGTTACTCAACTTACTCTCTTGGTCTTTTAAGTTTGATGACTATTTGTAGACTGACTGGTTGGTTAGGCAATGGTAACGTATGATCGCACTCTCTCTTGTTTTCGCTTCGTATTTCTCGTTTGTCATGTCTTGTGTGTGGTTATGGTGGCATTATGTATACAGTTTCTTGTGTGGTTTTGTTTGCTATCGTTTTTGTAGATCGTGCGATCATGCACAAAATATGCAATTGTTCGTTCGTTTGATCACGTACGCCTTTATTTACATCTTCGCTTATATTTTTTCTTTCGGTTATTGACTGTCTCATCGTTTGCAGGATTTCCCATTGCAGGATTGAAACCCAATCCCACATATATGTATGTGTACAAATAAAATATCGAAGAGTTCCAACGAATCATCATAATATCCATAAGGATTATTTTAATTTGTTTCTAAGAAAACTTCTATATAAGATAAACCTAATGACTATTATTAATATGTGATGACACTAATATGTCAATATTTTTTCTAAACGATAGGCTCGTTAAACAACTTACTCAGCTATTCTAATAAATTCAATCAAAATGCGATATTATCAGGATGTCTCCAAACGATTTTCTCAATTCAACATGCGTATCCTGATGGGAAAAAACACATAATTCAACCTCTCATCGTTTTTGCAGGACTATCTGATTCTCATTCAACTCCATCCTGCTTTAAGAAAAAAATGAACAAAATAGTATTATGAATTTTTTTAAGGTTGGCAGGAAGTCTCTTATGTTCTCCTTGTACCAACTTCATGAGATCTCCTTGAAAATCTTTCATTTTGTGGGCGATGCAAATTTTGGTGGTGTATCTGCTGCCTTTTTACAAAGTAATTTAAAAAAGTTGAAGTTTGAAGAATGTTCTTAGCGAACATTGTCCTTTTCACTATCATTGTGTTTGACAAAAAAATTAACAAAAAAAAAGTTTAAAAGCAAAAGTTGAAAAGCTCTAAACAGAAACTGGGGGACATATACCTTTCAAGTTTTCCAGCCTTCCTTGCTTATATTAAAAAGACAAACTTACATATTTTTTTTTAAGAAAAAGTTTACATTACTTTGAATTAATTCAACCTAAGGGCACTGATGAATTATTTCAATTTAACAAAAAAAAAAAAAAATATTAGCACGTCCTTGTGTCGCGAGGTGAACTTTGTCAATTATTTTTTGGGGTGAATGATTTATGTTTTTATTTCAGAATTTTGAAGCGGAATTGATTTGATAAATCGAGGATTGGAAAAGGTGAGACTTAAATATTTATTAACGAATCTTAAGGGATATTGATTTTTCACTTTTTTAATAACTGCAGTTTTGTATTGGTAGCACAGATTTTCGTTATAAGCAAATGTGGCTATTATTAGATACAAAGTCCTGCATCTCACGAATTGAATTTTCTAATTTGCTAGACATAACCTCTAAGCCGATTAAAGTTAATTCGGTTTGCTGCTGGATAAGCTCATTTTGCAAATTAATATCATTCCGAAATCGTGCTGACTGATGCGATTTTGAAAAGATATCTGGTTATAGCCTTTTCGAATGTCATCCACGAAATTAATCTTAACAAAAGAAGATACAAAAAAACATCAGTTAGCTTAGAATAAAAAAAGGAATCCCTACATCCGTCAGATACATATGTATCCCTTTTTGAAGGGTTCATCTGAAAGATTGAAGACACAAATTAAGTCCTTGTCCTTTCATGGTTTGTTTATTGTTATATACATAGATATAGATATTTATATGTGTGTGATTGTAAGCAGTTCAATTCGATTACGATGGGTGTCAATCGGTTTTTTTTCCTGTAAAGTCATTGAAGGATTGACAAACGCGGAATTCCCATTGAGCAATTCAATTACACTCGTAATTTTGATTCAGGCAATTTTTCGCTCCATGACACCTACAAAATTTCCTCCATTAATTGTACTTCCTTTCAATTAGGATCATGCTCGTAATTTAATTCGAAAAGATATAGAAAAGCTAAACTCACCTGGTGTAGGTATTCAAATGGTAATCATTTATTCATCAGAGGAGAGGTTTGAGGAAAAAAAGTTCAGCAAGGAAAATCAATAGGCCAGGATTTTATCCCAATTCAATTTATTTTCCACAAAAGTTAGGCACTTTGTAACTCTGAGTTGTCTTAAATGAGGGTTGTATGTTTAAAAATACCACTAAGCATGAGATTTAGAATCTGTTGGTTTCGAAAAGTTATTTGATATCCAAAAATTGAATGAAAACGTACGAGGACTCAAAGCAACGAAAACGAAATAATATTTATAACATTTTATTTGGTCATTTATATATCACTAGAAAAAAGTTAGATATTGTTTTCATCATCATCTTTATCGACGTTACAACTGGGCTCCAATTCGGGATTCACCAACAAGTTTTCCCGTCATCCAGTTTCTCATCCCAAGGTTTCGGTGTACGTCATCATTTCAATCACGAGGTTGAAGAAATGGTAAGCCAGTTTAGTCCCGGAGTACAAACAAAGGTATTTGATTAGTTTGGAAAGCAATCCAGCTCCTAAGACTTGGTTTGTAATGCAGGTGATGCAGTCATGCTCAGGCTATATAGTCGTGTCTTGGGATGCTGAATTCTCTTATGGCGTTTTAAAGTTCTACTGCCAATACGAGATCATATGACTGGCACTGTCAAAAAGTTTTTCAGATCTCATATAGAGCCAAGCTTTTAAATCTACACGCTCTAACTCTACAAGGCCTTACTTCAGAAAGCTCTACGCCTTAGTCAAAATATGTGGTTTGGCCGTTTCGTTACTACAAGTACCATTGAATAAGAGAAAAATAATGAACAGTGAATAAATTTTCAGTTTACGCCCATGTGAATATAGTGAAATGGCCAAGCCACATTATTTTGACTAAGGTGTAGAGTTTTTGGAGGAATTGTTATTATACTTACCCCAGTTAAAATGGATTATTCTGCCTAACAGCGGAATTCGTTTCCATTACGATGATCCATTGATCGTCTTTGCAAGCTTCAGTTCAAGCTCTGTAACTTTAACAGGCGGAACTTCATTCCTGAAAAGCCGGTATTCCTCTTTCCTCTTCTGAGTTCTGTTCCTTCTGTGCAGCGCCACCTTATGTCCCCCTGTTTAGCTGCATGTGTTTGCAGGCACTTATCGTCAAACCGAGGTATCGTTATGAAACCCAGAATTTCAGAAGCGGCTGCTCTGATTGCATTTTGCAATGTTGCTACTGGTTCTCAATATACTTTGAGGCTGGCGGTAAATAACATCTATGGAGTTTATTAGAGACTCGATCGGAAAAAGAGCTGGCGATTTCTTGCAATTGCCACCTCTTAGAATTGGTCGGGATATCCTCAGTCGTACCTTGGGTACAAAAAGGTAGTGGTCCGAATCAAAGTTTTCCCCTCGAAAAGCTCCGACATCTATGATACTGGAGCAGTGCCTTGCATCGATTGCAATGTTTTCAACCTGGTTGACAGTTGGTGAATCTGTTATCGGAGGTGGTATCGTTAGGCTGTGTTTTCCCATTGTACCACCAAAGACATCTTCTCTCAATAGCTTGGCGTTAAAGTCACCTAGGGCAATTTTAATGTCATAGCTAGGTCACTGCTACTTGATGCGGATTGTCATTTGTCATGAGGCGCTCGTTGACACATTTGAAGCTCAAGATCTCTTGCCGAAGTCTGCTTCCAACGACGAATCCACATCCAAATAAGTGGTGTTTTTCTTGTGTATAACAGTTGCCATAGGAAATATCGCACTTTTTCATTTTTGTTGCACGGCCCGTCCCAACGCATTTCCTGGACGATGGTAATATCTGCCTTACTGCAGTCAAAGGTCTCAGCTCCATTTGGCTGACCGCGGTCTGTTAAGGGACTTAACATTCCACGTACATATCTGAAATTCGTTGTCCTTATTTCGTTTGTAGTGTTCGTAATAGGTGAATTCGTCTCGGCATTATCAAAAATTCGTCCATCTATAATCCTGACACGAAATCTCTATGGGTTGATCACACAGAATTCCCTCAGAGCTAATGTTCCCAATCTCTAGATCTCCTACTTCCAGAACTCCTTTTTGTTTTTTTTTTATGTTGTTGATGTTCCTTTTTAGTAATGGCATCTCCTTTTATTTCAGGAGAATATAATATATTACAACAACTATCACTTTTACAATCACTTAACATTTGAAATAATTTGTACTGTGATCAGCTAACTAAATTCTTCGATAATTTGCATTTTATATTATTCGTAGTAAGATTAATAACACGTCTGCCGATGACGACGACGAAACGACAACTTCGCAACTATGCAACACATCGGTTGCATGATTCATGGCACGACCTACGAATGATACGAATGATGTAATGGGGTTTGGTGCTGGACATCAATATTTACCCAGTAATCCCTTGAACACTTCTGATGGCTTATACATACCTTGTGAGATTAGTTAACTGATACCAATTTCTTAGCTCCTTAATCCTCTTAGAATGTTCTTCTCGAGTTCTTTGGAATAGATTGGTTTTACTACAGTCAGAAAATCTATCCACATATCTATGATCTCTTATACTCTTACTAGCCCCAAGAGTACCTTTCATGGGAAATCGTATGGTTGCTTTCAGTGCTAAGTGCGTCAGGTTTCATGGTGTAGAAAAAGTTCTCATTGCCTTAGTAATGCAGATCCAAATGAGTCTTTCCCACTTGTTTTTAATCTGATCCTTTTTCGACGGCCACTGTGCATTTAGTGTACCGAAGATCCTATCAGAAATAGGCTTTCCTCGGTACGCAATATAAGAATTTCTTGAAGTATTTGTAAGGAAATTCCTCAGTTGGAAAATTCCAAATCCTCCAACGAGAATTATTAAACAGGAAGATTTAAGTCTAAGTCATAATTTCAGAATGTGTTAAATAATAAATTCTTGAAGAATTGTGATTTATATGAACACAACAAGGTCCTTCCAACTTAAATTCTTGTTATAAACAACTACTCCTTCCTCCACATTAGTATTACCAACTCCCAACGATATCCTTAGACAAACGGTGAATCAAGAAAACCAAGTTATAATCATAAATCAAACTCCCAGGTTAAAAGGAAAATCGTTGCAAAAAAAAAAACGAAATTCCAGTTTCCAACTGAAAGGCTTCTGTTCTACATTTCACGCTAGTCCGCGCAACACGCTAATACCATAACAAAAACAAAGAAAGAAAATGGAATTACAAAACGAGGTCAATTGATTGTGTCGATGTGATGAAAGCAGATTCCCTTTAATCGATTTGTATCCCGAAGGCAGAAAAAAATCATCCCTTTTCCCCGTTCCAGGAAGCGTCAAGTCCCATTTTTATTTTCACTTCTCTTCAAAATTAATAAGTTCGACACCTTGCAACGTGTAATCACTTATTAATTTTGTTTGTCTTTTAATGTCCTCTTTGCAATTTATTCCCATAAAAACTTTTGTCATAAACTTGACCTGGGATTAAATTAATGAAAAAAAAGGATTTACTCTTTCATTCCTTAATTACAAATTGAGACTGAAAGAACAGTATTTTACTCTTCTGTTAATATAATTCACTCCCACTTCATTTTCAATTACGTTAAAGTCAAATTTAACCCACAAAAAGAGGTGAAAATCGCAGGACGATTAAACTTAACGAGAAAGCAAAGGAATTAATGAAAATAAGCACGAAGGAGACTAACTTATCACGAAATAAAAATTTGCAAACGAATTAGCCCAGTCTAGCTCTGGGAAATCAACGTAAATGTAGTCGATTCGGAATCTAATTCAGATGGTGAGGAAAGTCATTTTCTGGACAGCCGGAAGGAAGCCATTGTACACCCTCTATTATAGGAAGGAAGTCTGCCTTGGCCGTATTTAACCTCAAGGAACAGAAGTAATTAGACTTTCGGTAAAGATATACTCTGCATGCAAAATAGCACAGAGAGGTCCTTTATCTTGGGGGAAAATTTGATGAAAATACTGTGGTCGAATGGAGGAGATATTCGATTTATTGCCTAAGGCTGTTCTAATTAAATGATTCTTATATTCCTGAATCCTAATCGTATGTTTACTTGCAGGGAAGTCTGGGTTGTTTTTTTTTTATCTGTCGTCCTTAAGTGCCCAACTTCCTTAAGCTAAGAACTTTATTTTATTTTCAGGATTAAATGGGGGCCATATAATTACCTACCGCGGCTTCTTAACTTTCTCATCAGTATTGATGTGTCTACTTAAGTCCTTGGCAATTAGTGGAATTGGGTAAAATTAACCAAATAATTAAACTAACACACTTAAACCGAACCGCTGAGCGCAGACCCGAAAATGGGTCGCAATCAATAGAAATTGGGTTGAGAACGGTTGTTTTGGATTTTATTTTTATTACTTCGAACATGTTGCTATTTAACTTTAGACATGTTTGACGAGAGTTATTGAATTGAAATGGAATGGAACAAGCATTTCACTCAAACTTATTCCTGAAGAGAGATTTTCTTGTGAGATGGCGCATGTGTGGGAAATTGTTTACTTTTGTTTACTTGTTTTCAAAAATATAAATAAATACATAAAACACCTGTTGAATTAATAAGTTTCGGTGCAAATATTAATTTAAGGACAGAGAAGTTCTTGTTTTATGAAACGGATACTCGACTTCATATTGATATTGTCTCTTCCTTTATTTCCAGGGATTTGAAATTTGAAAAAAAGCAAGATAAATTAATAGGTAAAGTTAAACCGACTGCAGGGCCTCCAATATGCATGTATTATTAATTAACGTCAACACAGTTTTTTTGCTTTATTCATCTTTGATTTGAAATGTTCTAGAAACCCATGAGTGGATAACCCTGGGACATGGGTCCCACGGAAGATGACTAAGAGCAAACAACAAGAAACTTTTTGAATGCTTTCATTCAATTTGATTTTAGCGACTTCGTAGCTAGGACACCATATACAGCTGCAGTACTCCAAAATAGGGCGGACAAGTGCACGATATAAGGATCTGAAAATGAAACCAAGGCGGTTCCTTGCTTTGCTTGTTATTGTGCCAGTGTGACGATTAAAGGAGAGTTTTGTATTAAAAAAAACTCCTTAATCACTCATCAATAATAGCATGACAAATGTTGTTCCCTACTTTTCGAATATTCAATTCAATTTAATTTATTTCTTTATTCAGATATGTACATATATGATAAAAAGTTTACAAATTAATGCAAACAAAATTAAACGATTCTACATGACGTTAGTATATAAAGGATAGTTAGTGACATCTATATTTTTCAAAAAAATAGAGATGATATCACGTTTGAAAATATTTGCAAAAAGTTTAGATCCAAGAAGAAGCAAAAATTACAGAGACAAAAGAGTATATGTAAATAAAAAAGATTAATTCAAACCATAATATCTTATTTTATCTACTAAAAAAGGATTTCTTTGGCGTAGTCGTAACGCCTTAGTCTTATGGATCGACATTCTAATGGCAAAGAGTAAAAGAGTTTGCGTGCGACAATGGAGTAAAAGTTTCTGTTACTTGTAGTGCGAAAAGTGGAAATAATTCCAACAAAGTTTGAAAGGCTTCGCAAGCTGCCAGTCATCACCTTACACTTCCTTCTGTTCAGTTTCCATTCCAAAATCTTTGTCAATACCATTTTTGTTGAAATAAATACCCATTCGTGTATATACAGCCATAGAACAATTTAAGGTTCTTAGCAAATAAAAAGATGGGCACGACTGGGTCGCTCGTACTTGCCCTTATGTGCCTAATAACATTGTAAAGCAAGATCTTTGACAGAAACAAGTAACATTTAAGTTGAAAATAACACAGTTTGACCTTATAAAAAGTATCAAAACTACAATACTTAATGTTTTTTTAGTAAAAATGAGGAACGCCATCACACATCTTAAATAACAAAGAATTTATGAAAAATTTATTTCGATTTTAATAAAATCCTGTTTTTTATTTTTAGTTTTTTGAAATGTTGGTATGCAGTTTTTTAGAGTTTATTAATATACATGTGATTATAAAATTTAAAATATTTTTTTTGATTAGTTTTAAAAATATCGATTTAAAAAAAAAGAAAATCAAAAATTAATTTTAATTAAAAAAAAAGTTATTAAAAATTTTGATATGCAGAATTAATTTTGCTATCTATATCTTTTCAATTATAAAATTTTATAAAACTCTATACATCCGTTACCGAGAAAGCCAAAAGTTAAAAAAACCGTTATACGAAAGGTACCGTTAATAGACTTTTCCCGCATATATGGTTCTGATAAAATGATAATTTTAATTTTAATTTTGGTGGGGCTAACGCCCCATTTATTAGCTTAATACAAGCTTAACTTAAACAACTAAACTTAAAAACTAATTAAACTAAATTAACTTATAAGGAGGAAAGATGATGTAAGAGCTGGGCTTTCAGACAAGGACTTGGAATGTTGAAATCGAAAAGAGGAGAGATTGAATTGATTTTACTCAACATGCGGGTTAAAGGTTCATTGAGACCATAGGAAGTACGATGGGGAGGAAGGTAAAAAAGACGTGATGATCTTAAGTTGCGTGGGTTAGTGTTAAACAAGATGAGATCAAAAAGTGAGGAACAGTCAGTGGTACCTGTAAGAATTCGATGAATGAAAATGATGTCAAACACATTCCTACGGACTTCAAGGGGGTGTAGATTTATAATTTTGAGTCGGTCAAGGTAGGGTGGCAGAGATGAGAAGTTATTAGGGTCATAAAGACTTCGGAGAGCAAAGAGTAGAAAACGGCGTTGAACGCTCTCAATTCTGGAGATATGAACCGCGTGATAGGGGGCCCATACTTGCGATGCATACTCAAGGAGAGGACGAACATAGGAAATATAGAGGGATTTGGTTACAAATGGGTTCCGAAACTCTTTGGACCACCTTTTGATAAAACCAAGGGCGGAGTTAGCTCTTGATATAGCATTATCGATATGGGAGCGAAAATTTAATTCGCAATCACAGAGGACGCCTAAATCGCGGATAACCTGTACGCGGTTAATGGAAAGGGTTTGAAGATAATAAGATCTAAGGGAAGGCCTTTTACTTTTTCGAGAGAACGTAATTAGCTACATTTGGCAATGTTGAGTTCGAGAAAATTCTTACTGCACCAATTGACAAATGAATTGAGGTCATTTTGAAGCAGGAGAGAATCATGACCAGAGGAGATTACTTTGAAAATTTTAGCATCATCAGCATAAAGGGAGATAGAAGATGATTGGATTATCTTTTCAACATCATTAATGGCAAGGATAAATAAAAGAGGTCCAAGATGGCTACCTTGGGGTACCCCAGAGGTGGCCACAAATGGAACTGAAAGAACAGAACGAAAACGGACTCTGTATTGGCGGTTGTCAAGATACGAGGATATCCATTTAAGAAGGTTAGGACTGAATCCAAGAAAGGAAAGCTTAAAAAGAATTAAACTGTGAGAGATTTTGTCGAAAGCCTTGCTGAAATCTGTAGTGATGACGTCTACTTCGTAGCCCTTTTCCATGGCAGAGAGTGAAAATGTAACGAACTCAACAAGATTAGTTGTGGTAGATCTTCCCTTACAAAAACCATGTTGAGTTGAGGATATTAGAGATTTGCATTGGAAAGAAAGTGAGTCATACAGAATGCTTTCGAAGAGTTTGGGGATATGAGAAAGTTTGGCAATGGGCCGATAATTACAAACTTCGTTTTTGGGACCTTTTTTATGAATTGGTGTGATAGTGGATATTTTCCATAAATCGGGGAAAGATCCGGTGGAAAGGGATAGTTGGAACAAGTTAGTAATAGGAAGGACCAAATTCGAGCAACATTTTTTAAGTAAAATTGCAGGTATACCATCGGGACCAGGAGTATACTCGTCTTTAAGTTCAAGGATGCCATTTAGAACTAATGAAGTATCCAAATTCGTATTTAAGGGGCCGGTATTAAAATGAGGAAGGTAGGAAAAATAAGATTTGTCAGGATCTAAGGTTTTTGGTGCAAAAGACTGTTTGAAGTAACTGGCGAAGAAATTGGCGATGGTAGATGGATCATTGGATGATTGGTTGTTATAGAGAAGAGAGGGAGGGAAACCATCATTTTTCTTTTTAAAGTTAATAAACTTATAAAACGATTTGGGATCCGTTATTAAATTTGCTTGGGTGTTGGAAGCAAAGTCATTGTAGAGCGTTTCATATAGATTCCAAAATTTATAAAATACTCCCAAGTAGTCAGAGTAATCGAAAATTGAACGAGAGCGAAGATATTTAACCCAAAGCTTATTTCTCCTGTTTCGTAGCTCGCGTAGTTTATGACTGTACCACGGGGGAGAAGTTGAAAAATACCTGTTACGCGAAAAGGGAACATAAAGATTTATGCAAAACTGCACTTTTTCATAAAAAAAGATTAGTTGCTTCATTAAGTGATAGATTTGTAAAATCGAATGAGGTATGGATGAGGTAGTCATTTATTTTTTTGAAATTAGCCTTATGATAGTTGAATGAACAGTTAGAAATATTAGGGAGAGTAGGTGGAGAGGAAATGAAAAAAGAGAGAAGGAGAGGGGGGTGAAATTGATCAACTACAGATAATGGGATGGTGCTTTCTGAAACAGATGAGTTAATCGGATCAGAGGTGAAGATAAGATCGAGTTGCCGGCCCATGTAATTCAGAATTCCACTCACTTGGTAAAGGGCGGAATCAGAAAGACCGTCAACAAAAACAGATTCCTTGGATGAAACGGGATTGGCAGCGAAGGATGGTACATCATCAGAAATGTTCCACTGAAGTTGGGGAAGATTGAAGTCTCCAAAGATTTGAACTTCGTCTTGTGCTTCAGAAATAGCTAGAACTTCATCAATGGTATCAACAGCAAGCTTGTAAGATTCAACGGGTTGGCCAGGAAGAATGTAGAAACACACAAGGTATAAGGACTGATTTGGGAGTGATAGTTTAATGGATATGTAGTCGAGCATGTTTGAGGAGGAAGAAGAAACCAGGGTCGAATCGAACTTGTTATGGACAGCAATAAGGACGCCTCTGCACGGAGATTTAGAAAGAGACTCTTCGTCGTCGCGAAAAACATTAAAGAACGAAGGAAACAGCTCTTGACTTTTAATGTCTTTAGAAAGATTTGTTTCAGTAAGCGCAAAAACGTCATAGGGTAGGGCTTGTGACTGTGAATACACAGAGTGTGTTTTAGAGCGAAGACCTCTTACATTTTGGTAATAAAGGGAAAGAGGGTGGTGATTGTAGAGTAGTTGGGGAGAGAAAGTGTTAGGAGCGATAAAATTTATCAGAGTCGGAACGTACTCTTTGAAGGTAGGAAATTCTTTTAGAATGAAGAAACGAAGAAAAGGCGGAGAGATCTTTGGAGATTCGTTTTGAGGATACGTTCAGAAGCTCGTGATATTTGTCGTATATCTGCCTTAATGGTACCATGTCAGTAGGCAGACCTTCCTTTTTAATTGACGCTGACACATAACTTTTCGTTTTACCGTCTATGCACAAATCGTCAGGTTTATCGTGGAGATAGGCTAGGTACAGGCGAATGTTGTCTAACAGTTTGCTATCTCTTAGTTTGGAAAGGGCATAACGGGACTCAGTGGAATCAACAAGGGTCTGTTGAGTTAGTTTTACATTAGGTGGAATGAGAGGATCAAAGCAGGGGGGTGGACGTGAATCTGTTGGAGGCAGAGAAGAGTTTGGGTTTAAAATATGGGAGCTTACAAAGTTAGGGTATTTTGCCCCTGTGGTGAGGTCGAAGCTTGGAAACTGAGGAGATTCAGTAGGATTCGAGGAATTTAAAGGTGATGAAGGATAGTCAGGATTGATGTTGAAAGACACTCGTTGGTGAGCGTGTTTCGGTGTTAATGGGGTTTGCTGGTCTTTCACTTTGGATTTAAGTAAAGACAGTCCAGGTTTAGGTTGCGGTATATTTTGCGGTTTAGGTTGAGGTTTAGGTTGGGGCTTAGTTTGGGGTATATGTTGGTGATTTGGTTGGGGTCTATGTTGAGTCTTAGGTTGGGGTCTTGCATCGGAAACGGTTTGTGAATAGTGACGGGGTTGGTTTGGAATTATAAATGGAGGTGTAAAATCTGGCATTATGTGCGTTTTGAACGACCAGTTAGGATCAGAGCGAGGGTGGTGTTTATTCGCTTGGAATATAGGTTTGGGTTTTAATGACTTGGGATGTTTGGATATCAACATATTGGCCAATTTGAAAACACCACCTGATAGGTTGAGGAACAGCCATTCATATTTGGAAGGGAAAGATATTAAGAAAGTGTTGGGTTTAATTTTTTCAATTTTAGTTACGTTTATATCAAACTTATTTCTAAAAAAGTCGTGGATCCACTTTGAGTCCGCATTGGAAGGAACTCTTTCAAGAGTGAAACTGCTGGATTGAAAAGTTGAGCCACTAGCGTCATCGAGTTTCTTCAGTCTGTTGTTCCATTCCGAGAGTTTCCACAAAGTACCGAAACGATTGAGGGTAGGTTCCTGAGTTGGCGAGGCAATTTTGTTATTTGGTTGGGAGTGTAGAGGTATGGGAATGGGCAGATTTGGAGCTACCTCAATAGTGTCCAATATTTCCTCCAATATTGATGTATTATATTGGGGATTAGAGGGAGCTTTGAGAACATTCCTTGTTGCTAGTTTTAATTCCTCGGCGAAACCATTCACTACATAACGAGAATCTTTGATGTTGTCTTTAAGTTCTTCAATCTGCTATTAAGGGGGAAATTGTTGATTTAATTTCACTAGAAATTGTTTTTTTTTATATTAGCCACCATTTCAATGTTAATGTTGTTTGTAATGGGGAGTTGGAGGGCAGATAATTGTTCATTTATTTTCTTTATATCTCTTTTTAGGTAGGTCGCGGATTGTGCATTGTTTTGTTTAAATTCATCAAACGATTTGATGAACTCATCAAATTTTTCGAATTGGGTCAGGCATTGTTTGTGGTAAAGTTTATTTTTTTCCGCAGAGCTTGCGAACGAGTCGCCTAAGCATTTAATCGCGAGCATTATGTGGGACAGAGATATATTTTTGCACTCATCGCAATAAAATACAAAATTACGGGAAAATTCTTTAAGGTAAAGAACAGACCTTTTATTTAATCTGACACATGTAGCATGGAAATGTTTTCCGCATAATCCATTGCATGTGACCCACTCAACGATATTGTCGTTGTTGACACAATTAAAACTCGCGCACTGTTGAGACATATTTAGTTTGTATGATTGGTTCAATTTATAAGATCAATAAAGCACACAATTATTATTATATTTTTTAATTTTTTTTAAAGATTTGCTTGGATTGGTTTATGGGGAAAAAGCACGGAAATACTATTAAGTGGAGTTAAATAAGGGCACAAATAAATGAAAAGACGGAGTTAATTGAAAAAGCGACTGCACTCGGCGAGATACGAATTACAATAGCCAATACGAACAAAAAAATTCTTAAATATTTTCATCAAAATCGTTGGAGCCGTTTTCGAGAAAAATAAGCTTTTCCTAAACTGTCGTATGACAAGTACCGTTATTTTTAGCCCTTAACAAAATTTCAATTTCCCCTCTGAGGAATGCCAAAAAAAACACACATACCAAATTTGAAGGCAATCGTTTAACCCGTTTAGGCTGCAGTTCGATATACACCCGGACAGACAGACAGACAGACAGATAGACGGACATTTTTTGCCAATGACTTTTTTAGGCTTCTCTATGATCGTAATGTCATGTTTGATTGTTATCTCAATTTTGTTAATATTCACGAATCCTAAATTTGCCTTATAGACCCTATAATCGCAAGTAAAAAAGTCGATCAATGTGACTTCCTTGAGGAACTCCGGAAAAAAACATTTAATATTTTAGATACATATGCAGTAATAAAATATTACAAATTGTATGATTTCTAAAATACTATCTTATTCAATCGATTATCCTTTTAAAAACCATGTCTTTCTTATTAAAGTAGAGGTATGGAATGTTCGTCAAGCTCCCGAAAAAAGGAGATTTAAGAATGTGCGGAAGGGAGAAATTTGCGTTTTACAATCTATTGCCAAAAAAGTAGCAATTTGTTCAGTTACTACCACATTTTCTGTTGACGTTTAAGAGCGGTGAATTATTTTTTTGCGATCTATGCGTTCACGTACTTTTTTGCACAAATCTCATAGAGAGAAAAGTTCATCCCCACTCCTAAGAAACCTGACAGCTGGGAGTTTTCTGCCATACAATTTGTGGAACAACTACTAAATAATGACCCAATTTTACAGTAGCTTTCTCTAAATCTTTTATCCTGACAACTGATCCGAGCAACTTAGCCTTATACGCGAAACAGATTAAGCCAGCAACAGCGTCCGCCATTATTTTAGAACCTATGTATGTGTTTCAATTGAATTGGTCAAGCTAGAATAGACCAGCAACAGCAACGTCAACAGCGTCGTTAGACACAAGTCCTAAATTTTCTGTTGTTGTTCCATTGCTACCAACTTTACACAAGTGGTATTCAGGAGCACCATACTGCAAGAAAATATATTGCACGACTGGATCGCACGTACTTGCTCTTATGTGGAATAAAATTTGAAAAATATTAAGGGAACTTCAAAGATTATATTCGATTTTTCTGACTTTTGATTGTTTGAAAAAAGTACGTAAAATAGCTTTCAGCGGAAAAATTTAAACGCCATTTTATTTCTTTAAAAAATGTAAAAAAGTGTGAGTTTTTTTTTCAAAATCGTTAGAGCCGTTTTTAAATAAAACGGTTTTTTTAACAACTTTTTTTTAAAAAATTTAAAAAAAATAATTCAAGAATACAAACTTAAGCATAAAAATAACATACATTTAAAAACAAAATTTAAAAAAAAATCACTTACCCGTTTTCAAAATATTGATTTTTCAAAAAAAAAAAAAAAATATTAAAAATACAAAAAAAAGTTTTCGAAAAAAAATTAATGCACAATTTACTCAGGCTACCTACATCTTCTTGAATATTAATTTTGATTGTAATCCGATCACCAGTTTTGGAAAAAGTCGAAGAAAAAAAACCGGTCCTATGGGAGGTACCGTTTTTAGCGCCCCATTTTAATTTTTTTTTTTCACCAAAATATAATGCATACCTACAGTAGTACACAGATTTTTTTTTTAAATTCTTGGAGCCGTTTTCGAGGAAAATAAGCTTTTACATAACGGTTATATGACAGGTACCGTTAATTTTTGAGTTAAAAAAATTAAAAAAAAACTTTTCTGTAGAATGTCAAAATAACTTAAAGACGATAAATTTGAAGACGATTGGCGCAACCGTTTAGGTTGCAGTCCAAAATACACCCGAACGGACAGACAGACAGACAGACAGACAGACGGACAGAATTTTGCCAGTAACTCAAATATGTTTCTCTATCATCGTAATGTCATGTTTGATTGTTATCTCAAAATTTTTAACCTGCACGAATGCATAACTTGTATTATAGTACCTATAATCGCAAGTAAAAACTGACAGTGTCATTGTTCTAAAAAGATGATGCTGGTGCTGGTGCTGGTGCCAGTGTTTTTGAATTTTGTTTGCTGGTCAGCGTGCTGTTGCTGTTGCTGGTTCAATCTGTTCCGCGCCTTAGGCGCAATAATTTCACAAAGTCTTTCTTTTTAAGCTCAAAGCAGGGCACTGACCTGTCAAAAAAAGATCGGTGTTTCTTTTTTACTCGGAGCGCTCTGAGCGCTCAGCTTGTGTTTCCTTTTTTCAATCAGAGCTAGTTCGAAGCGCGCTCCTTGAGCTCTGAATAAAATGACCGAGCACATTGAGTAAAAGGCTGAACGCGGTCAACTTCATATTTTGTGTGTGTTTTGTCAAATGACAGGGTTGGAAAAAATAAACAAAAATCAAAATGGTGTCGGTCCAAGTAAAATATTTAAATTAATTTTTCTAAGGAAATAACATTATTTAAATTAGTGTGTTCCTTAATTAAATCAAATCGAAAAGTCTTGATCATACTCTGCTCAGAGCGTAATCGACTTGCTCTGCTCAGAGCTTAAAAAGAAAAACGCCTTAAGATCTTAGTTTACATTGGAATCCTCTACGTGATGAATAATTGTAAATACTTTGTTTCGCATGTCAAAGCTTCTTCCTAGGGTTGCTCATGAAGAAAACACATCCATGTTTTTTTCAATGCGATGCATCTCGATATATTTCGATGCATGGAATACAAAAACATCGCTGTTTCGATGTATCGAATAAAAGCAACGGTGTATTTTAAAGTTTAGAAAAAAAATATGGAAAAAAGAAAGAAATTACAGCTTTAAGTTAAATTATGTTTTATTTATTTACAAAACTAAACGTCCCAATATTTTTTCCAAAGACTGTAGAGATAAAATTTTGTTGAATCGTTTTGCTTGTATCTGGTTTCGTTGCTGGTTCAGGACCTGTGGCTTCATTCTCAACATAGGAACAAAATTACGAAGGCAATTATTTAGTAATACTTAAATTACTACTCGACGTGTCTTATTGTTCTAATTTAACTGCTTCATTCGTGACTATTCCATACATTCATTAAAATGAAAGAAAGATTGCCAAATATGAAAGTTTTGAATGTCTGTGAATAATTGTGATAGAGATAAGGCTGGGCTACCTCCTGTAATCATTGTCTCTAAGTTGAAAAGAAGCCCATACACGCGATTGTCCGTTCAACAATCACATACAACTTCAAAAACTGCCTCCTGCGAGGATAATCCTCCAAGTGTATAAATAGTGCAAGCCTTGTCTCGAAAATGTGCATCTCATGTAGCCTTTCGAATTCGGTGGTAAATTATTGGTGTCCTCCGCTCCTGGTAATTCATAAATCATAATATACTCGTTTTCACAGGAGTGGTAAGGGTAATGGTTCATAAATGTAAAACTTCAGCAAGACTGCTTAGTTCATTTTTCATTTCATTTCTCCAGGCAAATACTAAATAAATAAATAAATAAATTTATTGGCGCGACAGCTCCTCAAGGAGCCAAGTCCTAGTGACGTATACTCTCAACCATTCCTGTTCCTGTGTTGTTAATCTGCAAGAATGGAAGTGACCTACAGTTTACCGCCGATACCGAACGGCTACATGAGATGCACTTTTTCAAGACAAATTTTACTCTTGGAAGTTTTGTCAGTTCCTCACAAGAGGCAGTACCCCGGAAAAGAAGATGGCTATGGCTGGATTCGAACACAGGCTTATTTGCTTAGCAGTCCGATACACTAACCACTAAGCCAAATACTATCCATTGGAAAGTTTTTTAACTTTTTTAGAAGTGTTGATATTTGCTCTCAACAATGAAATCACATTTTGCTAAAAATGTACACAAATAGTACCATATTTTTATAATTGTATTTTGCAGTGATGCTGTATTTTCGGTGAATAATTCACTATGAACTGAGTTTGCCTTTTGTTAATAAATGGGATCCCGAAGCATATAGAAGTTGACAGAAGTCTGTGCCAGATAAAACCGTCGAGTGGTCTATATAAATGAACTTAAGTTTTGAGATTTAAGGATTCTCTTGGGTGGATCGGGAACTATCTGTTGATAGTTTGTGGGGGCGCAAATATTTTGTTGTGTAATATGTTCAATTAATTTCTTAAAATAGGGCTTCTGAATGACTTCTAACAAATGTCATTTTTGTCACCAAATTCCAAACATTTAAAGAAATATTTCATTTTATACATAAATATCGACAAATTATGCTTTTTTATTACTTTTCTTTATTTCAGTTTTTTACAATACATTTTTTGAAACTTGCTTAAAACATTTGAAAGCTTCTCGTTAAAATAAAATTACTTTCAATAGGGAAACATTGAAAAGGAAACAATTTAAATGATTTCTTGCCTTTCCATAGAATAAACTTCACGATTTCATATATCTAAAGAGTTACTAAGGAATAATTTCATGAAAAGCACTTCATGTACCCATCCATGTGTATGCTGATGTTAGAAAATCGAAAACCATTTAGTATAGGATAATATTCTCCTTCGTTTTTAACAAGCAGAATTGCTATTGAGTGTAATAGATGGAACACAAAAATTGCCATCCTCCTTCTATAAAAGAGGTTTTATTGATTTCAATGTTATGTCGGTCTTCAAAAGACATTATTTGAAATGTATTTTTTTAAAGAAGCAAAAAGAAATCTCAATAGGAACGTTATTTATTATCAGCGAAATAAAACAGGTGTGTCAGGTTATAAGAAGCAATTTTTCTATATTAGCCTATTATGGAGCTAAAAACTTTTATGAAAATACATCTATTCCAAGCAATTAGCTGACATTTTAAACACTTTTTCCAGCTCAGCAAATCGTTTACAATATTTTTTTTTTATTGGAAAATGAGGAAATGTTTGAAATCTCCTAATAAAAACTCTGTCATAAGAAAATGGAAGATGTGATAACCCATTGTAGCATGTGTGAGAAGAAGCCTGAAGAAGCATCAACTTTATATAATCATCATCATTGGCACAACAACTTAGGATCCGGTCCTGATTGCTGGCCGATGCAACGCTATCTAGTTTTGCATTCCAAGTCTTCGGGCGTCCTCTCCTTCTTTTACCATAATAAGAACTCCAAAATGTAATAGGTGGCACCTAGTTACCTGGAATGTAACGTGGATTATTTTTTCCAAAATATTTGCTTCGAGGCAGATTTCATTTCATACAATTCATGATTGTATCTTCTCTGGGATTGTCCTCCCTCGCACACGGGGTCTTTTATTCTCCGTAAGACTTTCCTACCAAACGCGCCTAAGATTTGTTTTCTTACAAAAAAATATAAAAAAAAAATGTTATTAAAATTGTGCCCATTCAGTTTGGTAAATCCCTTACGTAAAATTGTGATTTTGTTTATTTTCTCTTGTGTTAAAGCTAAGAAATATGTTGGCCAACAAACTTTGGTGTGGGTTTTTTTATTATTCAGATTTTTATATCCCAGAGCAAGGATCTTAGATCTAAGTTGTCTTCCTTCACTGTGGCTAATTAAAAAATATGTAATTAGAACCAAAAAAAAAAACTAATAACGAAAAACAAATGTCAATTAGTCATCAACCAAATTACACTTTTATTAATGTTAACTGTCTATAATTAGTCGTAGTAAGTTATAATCACCAGAAAAAAGTAATTAAGGATTATCATTACGTGCCATCTAATTCACACCTCTAAACTCTTTTCATTTTACTCAAACCTTTTAAATATGGATTTTATTTAATGAGTGATATTGATTTTACTCTTCTATGCACAAAAAAAAATTAGACAAATTTTATTTTATATTTCATTTATCATACAAGCTAGTAATAATAATAATTTATAGTAATAACAAAATCTGATAATTTCTTATTTTTTAGTTGAATTTCATTTTAAAAAATGTTTTTTTATTTTTTAAATCAATTGATTTTTAGTTTGAAAACAATCCAAACAAATTAATTAAATTGCAATTAAAAATAAAAAATACGTTTTAAATTAAAAAGACCATATTTTGATATCTACAAATTTTGATTTGGTATCCTTCTAAAATTTGCTTACCATGCATCACCAGGATGGAGATGGATCTTTTCTATAAACAAGATATTCTGAGTTTTCATGGAACTACATATATATATGTTCGTCTCTACAAGCTATTGGATGCCTTAACAAAATAGTGTATTAATAAACAAGGGCTTAAGAGATTAAATCTGCAAAATTGTTAGCAAAAATCTAATGAAAAGTCTAAATTTCTTACATCATGACTTTCTAGCAAAATGTATAGTGTATATAAAATACATACGTCATTTGTTGTGTGATACCTTCAATAATTACATCCTAATTGCCTCACTTAACTCCAATTAATTCCGAGGCAATAATGTTCATTAGGAAAGGAACGTGGCATAGTCAGCAATACATGCATATATTAAATTACCAACACACACCTTTTACCCTCTAGTCTAGAATGAATTGACATATTGATCCGTTTCATGTTAATTGAACACCTGTGTTCACGTGCTTAAGGGCTGTTGGAATAATTTACGGTTTAAATGAGGGGGAATTGCCCCTTGAAAATGTGTAGAATTAATATTATTTAAATTAAATAAATGTTAATATTAATTTGTTAAAAACAAACACACAGGGAAGTCATTAAGTGAAATATTATGACATATATATTATAGCTGAAAAATAAAGGATTTCAAAAGGAGTTAAGTGCGGAGTGGAGCGGCAGCTTCTTAAGGACCAAGGCCCAGTGACTTATACTCTACAATTATTTTAAATTTCAAAACATATTTCTTTTAACTGTAGTGCCCTGTGGCTTAGTGGTTAGTGTGTCGGACTGCTAAGCGAATGAGCGTGGGTTCGAATCCAGCTCATAGCTACCTTTTTTCCGGGGTACTGCCTCTTGCGAGGAACTGACAAAACCTCCAAGAGTAAAATTTGTCTCGAAAAAGTGCATCTCAGGTAGCCGTTCGGACTCGGCGGTAAACTGTAGGTCCCTTCCATTCTTGCAGATTAACAACACACACACAGGAATGGTTGAGAGTATAAGTCACTAGGCCTTGGCTCCTTAAGGAACTGTCGCGCCAATAAATTTATTTATTTATTTATTTCTTTTAACTTTAAATCAAACTTTATTTTTGAAACGGCGGCGGCAGCGTTCAGTTGAGTTAACCAAAAATTTGAAGCTCCCACTGTGAAACTTGTCATACATGTTTGAAATTAATTTTATTTTCTGAACAGACTAGTTCAAATAAATCAGCTGGCCCGGATGGTACACCCCGATTCCTTGAAGAGGTGTTCTTCCACACTGGCAAAGCCACTGCGTAAGCTTTTCCATCGCTCCTACTCTTCTGGAATCTTTTCTAGAACATGGAAAACAAAACAGCATTTGTCCAGCCTGTCCCTAAGAAAGGTTACCCATCCTCCCCCTCCTCCTACCGACCCACAGCATTGACATCCCTTCTTTCTAAGGTCATGGAAAAACTGATTAACCGTCAGCTTAAGGAATATCTCGAAGATCGAAAGCTTCTCCATGACCGTCAGTATGGCTTCCGCAGCAACCGTTCCACTGGTGATCTGATGGCATATCTCACCGAACAATGAAACAAATCTTTACATCGCTTTGGTGAAAGTAAGATTATTGCTCTTGATATCTCCAAGGCATTTGATAGATTTTGGCATGAAGCTCTCTTTTCGAAAATGCGTGCTTTTGGGATCGATAATACTCTTGTTCGTTGGATTAGAAGCTATCTTCTGGACCGTTCAAAAAGCTCTCAGTACTCGGTATGTGTGTTAACGACGACCTCCGTTGGAACGACCATATATTTGAGATCGCTAAGAATGCTGCTAAGTGTTTAGGTTTTCTGTATCGGTGTAAGAAGTATTTTTCCCCATCTGATCTGGCTACAATTTATAAAGCGTTTATACGACCTAAACTCGAGTATAACTCCCACCTCTGGGCAGGTGCTTCGCAAACATCGCTTCACCTGCTTGATATAATACAAATAGGAAATAGAACTGCCGCTGAAACAATTGCCCCTCTCGAACACCGACGACTTTTACAAAAAATGTTCACTCGAAGTAGCTAGTTGCATTCCTCCCCTTAAAAGTTTCTCTCGTAATACTCGTCTCGCAAGGAATGCTCATCAGTTCACCCTTGAGCCTAATTTCGGACGTAACGTAAGATATAGGGATTCTTTTTTTAGTCGTACAACACGAATTTGGAATAGTTTACCCGGCGAGATTTTCCCTTGCCATTTTTGAATGTTAAAACCAATGTTAATTGGCACCTCCTATCTCTCCCCTCCCTGTCTTCCTAATGCCCGAGCAGTGTGTTCTACATTAAAAGGGAAACAAATAATCCTTCGTGCGCGCGTTAATTATATATAAAAAAATTTAGAACATTTTTCTTTAATGCTGCAATAACTATAAAAAAAATAGTCTGCTTAAATGTAATAATGAGTTTTATTCTTAATTAGCTGTTTAACGATAAATTTTGTTCTACTATTTAACAAACGAATACTCAATGGCAGTTGAGTTGAACGATGTGAAATCAACGAAGACTCAAACTATACTAACTGCTCATTTTCATTTTAGAACACAATTGGAAGAAGTAAGATCAAACAAAAGTAACGAAGAGTTGCGCACGCTCTTTGTGTTAAGTTTGCTAGTCGTCCGTCGGAAATCTGGATAGGTGAAATTGTTTTTTTCATCAATTTGTTTTTTAATGATTTTCTTAAAAAAATATTAGATACTCAGAGAATTGAGCCAAATTATAGGCCGGCGAGGCGGTAACTAAATTAAGTTTAAATTTTGTAAAAAAATTAATGCACAAATCGACGAATTCTTTAAGTATGAATTTCTTATTTTGGCAAAACCAGAAGACTTTTGAATTTTAGAGGTAAAAAATGAGCTCTTTACCTCTACAAATAAAACAAATGAAACATTCAAAATCTAAACAACCGTGAGGAACACAAAATAATGTATAAGTCAATCAATGGAAGTAATTTCCAAGTTATCCCATAAAGCCGAGGAAGTCTTCTATAAATTGAAAACACATACAAAATTGACTATACACCTTTGAAATTTAAAACTAAAATTCAATTTTTGAATTATGTCAGTTATAGATACTTACACATACATACATAACTCATTATAATAGTCTTAACGTCACGTAAGAAAAAATCCTTGAACTTTTATGTTTCGGAATATTTTATAGAGAATTATTATGTATGTATGTACATAATATGTATAAAGATAACGATATACATAAGCAGTTAAGTTGCCCATAAATATTTGTCTCATCTGTTTTTCCAGGACCTACAGGATATACACAAAATCCGTCCACGTGGAAGTAATTCAAAAGATAATTTCTGTGATTCAATCGAAATTGGCGATCTATAAAATAAGTTTTCATTTTTATATTATATTCATGAATAGATATTATGGCATTGCTTTTTTTATCGAACCCAACACTTCGACGCACTGTGGGTGTTCAATAAATATGGAGACTTTATTCAAGAAACTTGGTTAAGGGATATCTGTAAAGAGGAACCGAATATATTCAATCTAAGTATGTTTTTTTTTTCAATGTTATGACGTATGGATTGGATGCTCTAACCCTTCTCTTTATTCAGAAATATACTCAGAAGGACGAACAATTTCAAACGCAAAAATTCATACAAATTGTTTTTTTAGCTTCCTTGAAGAAAACTTAAGGAGCGTCGAAAAATGTTTCCAAGAAACTGATAATATTTGTTGACTAAATTGATTTGTGTAAATCACTAATTATCTTGAGCTTTCATACCCTTGATCTCTTAAAGCAACAAGTTTAATTTGATTTCTTGTTTAACATCACCCTAAATATCCTCTCAACAAAAACCAACACAAAGTCATTCTAGGAATAATGCTTCCGTTGCAAGTCAACACAGGAAGAGTTGCAAGAAGTGCATGAGAAGGCCATTTAAGAAGTTCAATCGCACAACAAACTACTTTTTCAAACTATCGAAGGTATACTCCTTCCTTCTCGAACTTGGATGGCTTAAGTTTTGTGGTGATACTCTTGACGATGATGGTCCTTCCAGCTGGAACCAACATACTTTGCAAAGTAGTTTGCATTTTTATTGAAACGAAAGCGAAATACCCAAAGGTAAGAGGATTTTCCACGTAACTAGCAATCAGGTGTTGCATCGTTGCAAATTGTAAAAAAGGCGTATAGGAGATACATCGGTACTTTGAGAGGGGTGTTTCGAGTTTTTAAGTAGGCAAGCACAGGGTGGGTCAAAATCATTATTTATGAAGGTTAATTATTTAAAGAATTATGTATTAAAAAGCTTAAAAAGTAAGAAGTTGTATGAAGTTGAGAAAGCAAACTTTTTTTAAGGGTTTTTTAAATGATTAAATAACTATAGGATAAATCTCCTTCTGCAATTATTGAAGTCTTAAATGCTCAGTATTCTTAAATTCGTTGGTCCGGATGTTATTTCTACAGTTGTTCTTCCACTGTAGTAAAAACTCTGCATAGATTTAATCCAAAATATAAATTCTGGTGAGCATCAGGGATCCATTTTGTAGCCAAAACTCTTTTGAATATTTATAGATTATAGATAATCTCCTTCCTGCAATTTCTAATCCAATAAATTGTTACGCTCTCTCAAATTTGACTCACATTTTGGCTCTTTGAATGTAGAACTTCAATGACAAAAAATGTAAGTATTGTAAAATGGGGATAGAATGTAATGCTTCCAGAGATTAATGCTATCTTGTGTCAATATAGAGTGACTTGCCCTCCTTGTAAGTCCTTTACTGACAATGTTTTATTTTTACTGGCTATCGGCAGAAAAATCTTCCATCCTAAAAACTTTCACAAAAATACAAGGAAAGGATCCCATCTCCATCTAAGACACGGAGACAATAAGAATACAAACGCATTTTAGAGACCTCCTGTCGATCCATTTTTTATTAGCTATTTCAAAATGTTTAAGCAGCGTTAGGGTCATAGCTTAACAGATTGTTGCGTATTCTGGTTTCCCTATCTCCCCGCAAACACATTGGGACAAATCCTTAGAGTTTTCTTCAACCTCACTATCAACTATGTTAAACCACTTAATTCTTATATACACAACACAAAACAGGTTCACTAATCACTAAGCCCCAGATGCACAACAGCAAACAGTCGAATAACCCAGAGCACGCGCTCTTTTTAATTATTTTTTCCTTTACTTTAGCGTTTATGGTTTATCCCGTTATATTCAATGTGTACATAAGTTCAGTTTAGTTTGAACTGCCGTATGAATCGGCTCGTTCGCCACACCGCCACCACCACTTATTTCATAGAGTGTAGAGTAAAAAACTTGTAATCAAACAGTTAATAAAGTTTTATCATTATAAAATGTAATTGAAGTTTTTTTTTTAATTTATCGAGCCAAGGAAAGATTCTAAACAAAGGTTCAAAACATATCAAAAAGGTTCATTTTATAAAGTACTTATTTAACATTTCTGTGGTTAGTAATTTAGTCAGCTTTTGCCGTTAAACGAGTTCGGAATCCTTAAGATATGGTTTTCATTTTCAAATATCATAACTTTAGACTATAAACTAAACCATTTTAACATTATATAAGTATAATCAAAAATAGATCAGCATAAAACAATTCTTTGACGAGTCAATGCCTTTAGAAACTGAGAGACGCTAAAAATGTCAACAGATTCCAAATGGATACATGAGATTTAATTTCTTGTCTATAGCTCAGAGTTAAAGAAATAATCTTAGCAATCGGTTCGATACTTAAAGATAATATATTTATGTCAAATGCTATAGATTTCTTTTTCAAGAAATAAAATATATGGCTCACCCTGTAGCTGAAAAAATACATGATTGATAGACAAGTTGGTGGAACATTTGCATATTTTACTGAGTGGCTCGTTATACCAAGCAGTCAAATTGTTTCCATCAGGAGGACTATTTTGTGTCTATAAGAAATTTTAGAAAACGGAAATCGAAGAAAATCAAAGAATTATTTTCCACTTCTCATTTTGTTTGAAAATATTTTTTAAAGCTTTTTTCTAGTTAATTTACCAATTAAGGGGTTTAAAAACCATACATATACTTGAATTCGTTAAATAGTAAGTGAATACAGTGAAAGAGAGAAATACTAAATAGGTCTTGAAATAAAAAAAAAATTAAAGGGTTCGTTAAAAGCGTTTTTGGGATTTTCCAATTTGCATAAGAAAAGTAAGGGAAAGATTTTGTTTGTGCATACCATACAAGCATTTCTGTAAGGTTTTTTTTATTGATGTTTGTCATTCGAAATATTCTTTCAGATCATATCAAAAGATTATAAATGTTTACGGAGAGAAGGAGTTCTACAATACTGGAGTTGTACATTAGCCACTTATGAAGCTGGATTAAGAACCAAATTGACCACTTATATTGATAGATTTTCTCCACTACTTGAACCTGATTACTATACGAACGTATTAGGGCGCCAGTATTGACTCGGAACACCATATGTATATCTTCTTGATATGCAGTTCCGAGAGCGGATTGCTTTGCGAAGAAGTAATCCATCCGCCGCTCAGGTTCGAATCCACATGGCAACACCATTTCAGAGAGCTCGATGCGGGATGAGAAAGTCCTGGAAGCAGAGTGCCGGGAATAGACGAAAAATGGCCACGCCTTAAGATTAAAATCAAAGTAGTTTTCTAACATTAAAGCTTTCAGGCAAATTGATCTTAAAGCGCATTTTAAATAAAATTAACCTAAAAATATGTGTGCCATAAAACCTGCAAATTTATTCTTAAATTGACAGAACTTTCATTAAATTATTTTTTGTCAAGTAGGCATTTCATTTCCTCTGGCCAAATCTTTTTGACGTCAAATATACAAAACAAGTCATAAAAATTTACGACCAGCACAGACCAGACACTGAGTTGAAGGATCAAGGACTAGACGGCTTAAAATAAAACTTTGTTTGTTTTCCAAATGACAGACAATTCTTATTTTTGGAGCCATATTTAGATTCAAATGTTTTCGTCCTTAAGAACAACGCCACATCTCAAGCAATTATGCAAGTAGTAAGTAGAAACATAAAAAAAAGTATTCAAGAACCATTCCGTAAAATATAAGTTTGTTTATGCGGTAAAAGTTAAATCTCTTGAAGATGGTGGCCCAAGAACCAGAATGACCACTTATTTTTCAGCTCTCCACTAACCTTGCCTCCTTCTCTAGGAAGCAGGCAGCATATTCAAAAGTCAATGTGTTAATGGCTTCTTGTGGCCTTTTGAATGTTGCTGTCCTTTCCTCACGTAGACTACCTAAAGTCCTACATGCGCCCATAAAATTACAAAAATGGCAGTAATGGACGTAAGCATGTTAAGGACAAACTAAGAGGGCCATAAAATCCTTATTTCATTTTCAATATGGTATGAGCACGTCTGAGTCGTATGGATGGATAGACAAACAAAGAAACATGTCCTAGTTGTTGGAAGTTTTTTTTTCTATGTTCACCATTTTTCTTCCTTTCCTTTCGAGTCATGACATAAAACATGAGAGTGAAGATTAGGGATTTCACGCATGTAAAGTTTATTTGGAATAAACTTGAGCCTCTTTAAGGTTCAATTTTCACAGACGGTCAGGACTTAGGAGCACGTGCTTGTTGGAATGATTAATTTAGAAGAGCTTGCAAGGGTCATGGGAATAGTTTGTAATTTGACATAAATACATACATTTATAAAACTTTAAAGTGAGCTACGTAAGAGTTGATATAAATTGTTTTTAAATGAATTCTTATCCTACTTGAGGACGGAACATGAGAACAGGGAGTAGATTTATCTATTGCGGAATGAATGGGTGGAAAGAATGTTTATTTTATCGATTTCCTAAAAAAGGATTTCTAGATAGTTTTCAGTCTTGATTATTATAAGAAAAGAATTAAGACATGTAAATCGTTGCTTTTCCAACTTATTTCGTATCAGAGTACTTTGTTGAATTATTGATTCAAAATAGCTTTTTACGGCCTTTAAGTCCATCAGAAATTGGCGTTTCGTCCCGGTAGCTTACTTTCACTTAAACTCTTCAGTTGATAGTGAGTACCTTGTCAAGGCGCAACTTTCAATTGATTAAGTTTAGCATATATGTACATATAAAATATTCTGACAAAACTCTTAAGATTTTAATGTTTACTCCACGACGTTCGCAAGCCAAATGAAAAAGTATTCTCCAACAACGCCATTCACTTCGAACAAAAACGACCTCAAACCTGAACAAATCTAATTTCCTGCCAACATGATTTGGCAACAAGGCCGCACTGCAAACCGGTTTTTCCACGTTCATATGAAATAATATGTAAAATAACTAAAAATAGACATCAACTTAGTCTTTCAGCTGAATTTACTTACCAAAAACACAATCAAAGCGGAACCAGCGGGTTGTCTTCTTTAACTAAAGTTTCTTTCCTTTTGAATGAATTCTCTGAAGCAAACACATTATTTCTTCGTAATCCTTTGCCAAAAGGTTTAATCAATATTCAAATACCTATCATTCGTAGCCCCTAGTAGGTTCTTGCAAAATTAATTATGCAGACATATGTGCCAATTCAAAATCCTTCGGGCAGCAATGACTCACTCAAACTCATGTCAATATCAATTAAGTTAATGTCGGAGGATATTGTAGAATAAAAAGTAGTTACATGTGTATACCAAAAATAGATTACTGGAGTGTGGAATATATTGAATGTTCAAATTTTAATAAAAATTTCCTAAGCACAACCACTGTGTTTGTAAAAAAGGTATAAGATTAAAATTAAATAACTAATTAAACTGTGGTTACATAAAAAAAATGTATTACAAAAAAATATATAAATTTAAACAAAAAAATATGTGAAACAAGCATTATAGTGGAGCTACCTATGTTGTTATTTATGATGGTAATAGTTCCCTTGTGGAATGTTCCTTGTGTTTGTTATTTCGCACTAATAAGATTGATGGACGTCATGTTCATGTACTGGCTTCAAAACAATGTAATTTATGCAGAATGGAATTTTGAAATGATAGAGATAGGATACTGGAACATATTACGATGAACTGTGGTATCAAAATAGAAATTTCTTGGCAAAAATCTAAACAAAAATTTAGGTAGGTAAGGCCTATTTGCTGATTCGGAACATAAATCTAATGCATAGCTAAGTTCCACATAAATTCTATGTGATACTTAAATATAAGTAGGTTGCACGTATAAAATGTATGTTTAACATAGTAAGCGACCACTTTTGAATTATAGCCAACTTAATTTTTTTTTTCTGGTTTGTATTTGTGTTTAAACGAATTTTACAGTTATTTATCGTTAAAAATGGAAAAAACGATTCTGCTTCATTGTGCTTTTGATTAAAAAGAAGTGATCGAAAACAAAAAATCCGATGGTGCAACGTGGAAAAACAAAGAAAATGCTTGGAATCGCATAGAAAACAAATTTAACAGCCAGTCGGGATCATGCTTTAGAAATAGCGAGTCACTAAAGAGATTTTATAACAACTACAAAGCTGAAATAAGAAAGGAAGCGGCACAAGAAAAAAGGCTCTAGTGTGAAAACAGGAGGAGGAAAGCCATTCACACCTTCTGATCCCAATTTTGAACTGACCGTAACAATTATGAATCCAAAAACAGTCACCACATTAGTAAATATCATTTTAGCGTTGCAATTCGCTTGAACGTTGATAGAGAAATAGCTTTTCCTGTTGCGAAAAACTGCTCCATCATGTCTACCTTAATGTAACAAACCAATAGATATTTTGAAAACGATGCTATATCAAAAAAATCACGTTTGATATGCAGTTTCAGGAAATTTAATATAAACATTTACAAGTTTAGCTCTCGAAACTCTCATTCTAAAGAGCATTCTATTTTGGTTCAAAATAATTATCGTCATTTCCTTTGTTAAACAAAATCTTTTATAAAAATAAAGCTCGTCAAAAGAGGAAAAATATTCATTCTCAAACACAAATTTCATAACAATTTTTGTTGATCCCAGTGTCATAGAATTAGTTTTTGATTGGAGAGAATTTAAGAACGACACTATGCGAATCTTGGTTGTTTAAAAATGATTTCGGGCCAACTTAGTTGCTAAGAATTTGAAGCTGGTGGAGTTCATGAGTTCCAAAAATACCTAATCTAGTATACCGCACAGAGATTACCTTAAGCTTCTGGATTTAAGCTGGATTTTTTCGTAAACTAACTGCATTATTCGATTATTGAGAACTACCAGATGTACAAAATTTTCCAACATTGTCCGGTATACTGCTCCAGAGACGGTATCTGGATCAATATTTTCGTTTTCGAAAACATATGGCCCGATATAGCGTTCCCCCCTACTACAATAAAAGTGGTTTTACTACACTTTTTTTTCAAAAGCACACTCCAAACACTACACTTTTATTGACATCAGAAATAATTTTTACTTGCGATTATAGGGACTATAAGGCAAGTTTAGGATTCGTGAATATAAAAAAAAATTGAGATAACAATTTAATTTAACATAACAATTTAATTTAAAAAAAAAAGTGATCGAGAAAAAATGTCTGTCTGTCTGTTTGTCTGTCTGTCTGTCAGTATGTATAACGAGCTGCAGCCTAAACGGGTTAAGCGATTATCTTCAAACTTGGTGTGTGTGATTATTTTGGAATTCCCCAGAGGGGAAATTGAAATTTTATTTTTAGGCCTAAAAATAACGGTACCTGCCATATGACCGTTTAGGAAAACTTATTTCTCTCGAAAACGGCTCCAACGATTTTGATAACAAATTTTGAGAATTTTTTTTCTTGGTATTGGCTATCATTTTATTAGAACCAAATTTCCGGGAAAAGTCTATTAACGGTACGTTTCATATAACGGTTTTTTTAAATTTTGGACTTTCTCGGTAACGGCTCTTGGATTATAGGGACTATAAGGCAAGTTTAGGATTCGTGAATATAAACAAAAATTGAGATAACAATTTAATTTTAATAAAAAAGTGATCGAGCAAAAATGTCTGTCTGTCTGTTTGTCTGTCTGTCTGTCAGTATGTATAACGAGCTGCAGCCTAAACGGGTTAAGCGATTATCTTCAAACTTGGTGTGTGTGATTATTTTGGAATTCCCCAGAGGGGAAATTGAAATTTTATTTTTAGGCCTAAAAATAACGGTACCTGCCATATGACCGTTTAGGAAAACTTATTTTTCTCGAAAACGGCTCCAACGATTTTGATAACAAATTTTGAGAATTTTTTTTCTCGGTATTGGCTATCATTTTATTAGAACCAAATTTCCGGGAAAAGTCTATTAACGGTACGTTTCATATAACGGTTTTTTTTTTAATTTTGGACTTTCTCGGTAACGGCTCGTTGGATATCTGTCAAATTGTATATTTAAGAAGGTAGGTTAATTAATTCTGCATATCAATTTTTTTTAACAACTGCATACCAAAATTAAAAAAAAAAAAATCAAAAAAACTAAAAAAAAAAAATGTGTTATTTTCAACGTAAATGTTACTTGCTTTCGAATGGAATTAGGAACATAAGAGCAAGTACGTGCGACCTAGTGGTGCCCATTTTTTAATTAAAAAATTAATAGTGTGCTTTATATCTTAACTTAACCAATAATTTCTGTGTAAGCCCAGAACATCCAATATTCTCAACCATCACAATACACTTCCAGAATGGAATCCACAGTTTGACAGATCAGATTGGTTTTCTTTTTCTAATTTTTACTTCAGTCACAAACTACCGTTTTGAAATTTGAATGTGAAGGTCAACTGTCTTGTAAATTATTCTCGAATGCTTGATGGAGTTGCATAATCGTGGGGGGGGGGGGACACTTATCAGCCATAATTTTTCCCCAAACAGTGCATTTGAGAGGGTGTAACTGTCGCTGATGCAATGCTCTCAGATTATCCGTACCCCAGATTCGGCACTTCTGTTAAGTGACATATCCATATAAATGAAAATGTGCTTCATCACTCATAATGAGATTGTTCAAAAAGTTGGCATTTTCTGTCGCAAGCAAAATGAACTCGTTCTTGCACTGAGTATGATGACATTAGGAAATTTTATGAAATTTGTTATCTGGAATAAAAATAAAAAAAAATATTAGCATTTCAAATCATTTAGTCCAAGTTGGCCCAATCTGCTTACACTTCTTAAAGGCAAAGTTTACTTTTAGAGGATTTTTTTATTTTCTAGCCAGAGGGAGCGTCCTGAAAAAACACGTGCTGACTCTGATGCTTATGGTAAGACGAACATGTAATCTTTTATAACTCCCATCTACAAAAGGCCCTAAAAATGATATCTCTAACTAGGGCCCCTTTGCAAAAGTTTGAGGCATCTCTAAACTTTTTGAAAATATTGTTTACGATGCAATGCTTTTTCACTCCAAACATATTTTCGCCTCTTTCATCATAAACATTCTAATTGTGGGCTAACTGCTTGAATGGTTCTATGTCCTTTCCTTGTGATTAATTAATTAGGCGAAATTATTTTTGTTAAATTTTAATAAAAAAAAAAGTAAAAAGTCAAACAGCAAGAAACCCTGAATAAGTTTTTTTTTAATTTTTTTTTTAAACAAGTTTTCTTTAAAAATATATTCATTCATACGAAAATCAGATTTCATTTATATAAAGGAAATAGCCAAACCGCTTTTAAAATATTCCTTAAAAAGCATTCATTTTGTTTAAGAATTGTCTTGACATGGCTCAAAGCGGCCGTATATTTTGGAATAATCAGCGTGACGTCGGTATTGGTAAGAAGAAAATTGCTAATGTGTTATACATACATGAATTTCGGTACAAATCTTTGAAAATCCTCACAAATGTACATAAAAATATGAAGCTATTCCGACTCAATTGATGGGTTTAAGTTCCCTAGAATTGAGTGTATAGATGTTGTCGGTGTGTAGCGTCCCGTGGCTTAGTGGTTAGTGTGTCGGACTGCTAAGCGAATGAGCCGGAATTCGAATCCCGCTCATAGCCACCTTCTTTTTCGGGGTACTGCCTCTTGGGAGGAACTGACAAAATCTCCAAGAGTAAAATTGGTCGAAAAAATTGTTCGAAAAAGTGCATCTCATCTAGCCGTTCAGACTCGGCGGTAAACTCTAGGTCCCTTCCATTCTTGCAGATTAACAACAAACACACAGGAATGTTTGAGAGTATGGCTGAGTTCGTAATTGTAAAATTTCTGCAGTACTGCCAAAATTGCGTTCATAAATGTAAACAAACAGCATAAGCTCTGCGTGAGCATGGCAACACTTGTGTTCATAAAAGTAAAACGACAGTCAATTTGCGGTCAAGTTGGCATTCGTTTTTATTATGTTGCTGAATTTGCACGAAAATAGCAGATGAGTAGGGGTTAGTATTTTTTTAATTAAATTTATTTATAATCATAATTTCATAATATTATTTTGTTTTCTTAGCTCTTAAATTAAAATAATTATTTTTCTTTGACAGGACTGAATCTGAGTCCAATCTGTGGTCTGATACATATTAATATTAAGTGTTCCTTTACGATTAAAGTAACTGGTAGGGATTGGTTCTTAAGCACGCAAAACTATCCATTGGGTTTAGTTGAACATCTGTTGAATCTGGCCATTTAATATACTTTTTTATTCGCTTAAACAAAAATTTCGTTGTTTGATAAAGTATTTCAAAATTGGTCCTTTAGGAATATTGAATAAATAGCTTATTTCTCTAAAAGAGCAATTATTTGCAAGCTTTCAAACAGTGAGGTAGACTACCAGCCTCATACATATGTAAATGTGTGTATCTATATTTTCGGCCGTCCGCAATTTGAGTTTTTCCAAAATGGCTTAAATTCGTTCAAAAGAAACTGTTGGAAGTTCTGTGTAATTTCTGTAAGAAACAGTAATACATACAAAAGGACTTATACCTGAAACGTAGACCAGGTTATACGAAAATGGTTTTGAAAAATTTCATCCGGAAATTCCTTGACCGTTTTAAGGAAATTTAAATTTTTTGGAACATGCCTTTTTAAAATCGTTCTAAAGGTTTTCATATTCAAAAATATTTTCCTCCTTCTTCGGTTTTTTAATTTTCTTGTTTCTGCCAATTTTTGTCCCACAGTTTCTTCCGCAAAGATTAGAAGAATAAGTTTTAGAATATTTTTGTTATTTTATTTATTGTATTTTTCAAATGTGTGTACTACAAATCACATCAAAAGCTTCATTTTGTCAACGTTTCCTATTATGACTATTATGAACTCATTTTAAGCAAAGTATGATGACCGCATACAAGCAGTTGTAATTGTGTTCATAAAAGTATATTTTAGACAGGGCGTGGGCAACAAAGCCTGCAATTACGAACTTAGCCTATAAGTCACTAGGCCTTAGCTCCTTAAGGAGCTGTCGCGCCAATAATGTTGTCGAAAACTTTACTCTTGTTAAGTCTATTGCTGTAAGACTATTATGAAGATCCTTATTTCCACTTGTGTTACTTTATATAATGCACATGATCAATACGTTACTTATGACAGATATTTTCTCTAAAATCTGGTAACAGGCCAAGATAATTCCAATTTCCAAAATCAATAGTTGCGGGCTCTTTCGACCAATTGTTATTTTGCGAATGAATTATACATAAAACAAGTTAATTCTAATTTAAGAAGAGTCAACTCACTTATCTTAAATAAGACAAGTTGTCGTACATGACCACACCACACTTATTAATAAAATGGAAGAATTGAGACGATGAGGACACATGCTGTTTCCGTTATTTTTATTGTCTCCTCCTTACTTCCAATCTTCTAGAAGTGTACCACAAGGTTCTTTTTTTGGTCCCATGCTTTTTTCGCTTTACATTAATTAACTGCCATCATTTTTCGAATTCTCACTTACACACATGTGTGCGGATAACGTGCATCTTTATTTAGGTAAGTTGTTGATTTGTACACCTGTAAGGTTATAACTTTTTATATAAGATATTGTATCTAATGTTTATAACGTACCTAAAAAAATATAAATGTTAAACATGAAAATATAATAATACCCCATCAACAACTGTATGCAAAATTGCTATAAAGCGATTTTAAATAAATTTTTTTTCCTACGTTCTAATACATATGTAGATACAATCTTCATAAGCTCAAACTTTTCATAATTGGACACTTGCTTATATCTTTAAAAAATCCATTTGGTGCCACAGTTGCGCGCCGCTCCCTTACAAATGCATGTTATTGATGATAGTCCTGGCTGTGCAGTACGTGTTGTTCTCACCGCAGGACATTGTGATGGTGCAAGCAGGCGTTTATCCTGAAAATGTTAAAATTAAATATCCGTTGTTTGGGCATTGGGAAACTGATGATATTGTTAAGAATTTAATTACATTTTTGCTTCACTTGTTTTAATGTCATAATTTTCAGAGGATTCCGTTGGTAGTGTGCGTAACATTAACAGAACAAAAACACAATCTGATTAAAAACTCTTTTTATATGAAGTACAGTGATTAATTTTCCACCACTCCTTGTTTTATTTTTTCTTTTGTTTTCTTTCCATTTAATTAATTTGTATTTTATTAAGTCCTGTCAATTTACCCACTACAACTGTGGCCCTATTGCCCACAACCGTTAAACCATCAGCTGAAGTATTTTTTTTTGTTCGTCCTTTTTACTCTTCCTTTTTTGTTCAGCTTACAATGGAGTGTTTTTACTTTTAGTAACCTTTTGATTGGCATTTGTACTCAAAACACTAATTGGAATTTTGTAATTAAAGCCAATTAATTTAATTTTTTAGGAAAACAAATTATATTCATAGCATTTATGGTTTTCAGAAAATTTCAAGGACAACTAGTGTTAAATATAGTGTATATTTACCACTTGCGTTTAAACAGTAAATTTAAACAATTTGATTTTCCTGATACTTTTCTAATCATTCTATTGAGCTTAAGCTGCTAGAAAAAAATATTTGCAATGTGTTAAACAAATGGAACAAATTTGTTATAACTTCTCGGGAAACGCATGCATTTAGTTTAACCATATCCGGGAAATTATTTGGAAAATGTTAGCTTTAACAACGTGAAAAGTAATTGAGAAATTCAATTTTATTGGAAAAGCTGATGATTAATTAGTAACATTAAAAAAAAAAAAAAACAGTCATAAAGAAAATTGGAAAATTAAGTGGATCGTTAAAGTTTTAAGACCACATTTGCATTATTTCGCTGAAACCATGAAGTAAGGTTTTTTTGGAATTAGTTAGTGATTTACTGTTTGCTTCAGGTTAGGTGTAAGATTATATATTAACGGGAAATGAAATCAAATCGAGAAAATTTATTGTTGTTTTGATACGAATACCCGGAATATTGGTGACAAATGTTTTATTTTAAACATAATAAAAGGGTAACTGCTTACAGTAATGAAAAAACTTTCGGAATATGTAAGCACTCACTATTAAAAAAAAAAAATAATAAAAAATTTAATTTATAATGATATTGTAAATTGTTGTACATTTATATAAGAAGATGTAGAAATAAGCTCAATCTTCCTTTAAAAAAAAAAATCACACTTTCTTTAAATAATAATCGTAGTAATACATAATGTTCTTTTTTTTAATTGTTAGAAGTTAACCCATTGTGTATATATTTATAAAAATAGTACTGGTCGAGTTGAATAAAAATTAGTTCTTTGCGCATCATTGATTCCAGAATATTTTGCGATGACTATCTTATCGTTTAACATTAACCAATTGAAAAGTAAAAGAGTGGATATAGAAGAGACGCACATTCTCTTTTTGTCTTATGTATGTTTTTCCTTCGTTCGTTGGGCTGCCTCATTCTATTAGTTGTAGGGTGATACTTAAAAGCTTGGCATTGGCACCATGCCACATAGGATTAGATATCTATCTAAATAAGTAACGCATTTCAGAAGAATAAAGACTCGCGATGATCGATTGTTCTGCTTCGGTTTCCTCTAAAATCTTACGAGAAATTTTCTTCAGAATATATGCAAAACTGTAGGTGTATTAATTCTTTTTACTAGCTTACCCACCCGACATTGCTCGGGTATACCATATGTACATTTTCGAAAAAAACGACGCCAGTATGGCCCACCTAGTAATCGAAATAGCTTTAGTTACTTCTTACAAAATTAGCCATCTGCTTGTGAAAGGACCCCAGCGGCATTAAGGGGTGATTAAAGTATCCTTAGTCACGTCAAAATCGGGGCATTAAAAAATCAAATAAGCTTTTCTTACTCCGTACAATATCAGGTATTTGCCTTTGAAAGTCCCGTCCAATCGGTCCATAAATAAGATTTTTCGAAAAAAAAACGACCCCAGCGCCACCTATTGTGTAATTTAAATAGTTAATCCCTAGAATATCAGCAGTCTGCCAGTGAAATTCACGTCAAAATCGGTGCAGTCATTCCCGAGATTAGCTGGAATAAACAGACAGAAGGACAGACAGGCAGATGGCAGACAGATAGATAGGCAGACAAAAAATTTAAAAAATTGTGTTTTTGTTATAAGTACTGTATGTCCTTTCATATGCATCTTGTTAAAAGCTGTTATTTTGATGTTAAAAACAGGCACTTCATTTTTATCTATTGTATAGATTTGGTTTTTTTTATTTATTTTTTTAATAAATAAAATTTAATTAACTATTTATTTATGCCATTGTAAGAAATATCAATACTTCTGTTGAACGTTCAATTAAAGAAATGAATTTAAGGGATTCGCTTTGATAAAGAACAGATAAGCATATCGTTAATCTATTTACTTTTTTGCATACCATTTGGAGTACTATTTGGAGTACCTTTTAAGAAAGTGCAGCTCATAATTCATTTACCAGAAATGCGATTATTATGGTCCCCTAATGTCGGAATGGTTTTCTGAAAGCAGTTTCACTCAAGCACCTAACCAATATGGTCTTAATTTGCGGTGAGCCTACTTTTGTACATCGGTTCGCAATGCTTGAAAGTTCAGAGACTTGTTTGTCTGTATGGCATGCTAATTTGTATTATGGTATGAATTTTGTATTTAGATGCACTACATTGCGGAAGACTGAATTGTGTTTAGAACAACTTCTCTTACACATCTGTCTCTTTCCTGTTAGCTACTATACCGGGGCATGCTCGCCAAAATATGAACGATTCGGTCAGTTCCAAGGGTACTCAAGCAAGTTTTTTTCTACAGGCGCACCTAAATCTGGATAATAACATCTAGTCGTACTGATACTGATTCAATCTCTGAATGGGAGCCATTTCATTCTCCTTAATATTAAATGCTTTATAAAGGGATATCCGATCTTGCTCCCGGAGTATCCGTATTAAAGATAATACCAAAGTTCATCTTCAAAAATCGGCACCCAGTTCACTGGCGTCAATATCTGAATTCCGACATTCGTCCATTTTCAATGCACTCTTAAGTTCTTATTCATATGATCTGATATGATATGATATGATAATCTATATCTATACACATAAATAAAAATGAAGTGTCTGTTTTTAAAAATCAAAATAACAGTTTTTTACTTGATGTATACGAAAGGATATACAGTACTTATAACAAAAACCCCATTTGAAAAATGTTTGTCTGTATGTCTGTCTGTCTTTCTGTCTGTTTGTTCCGGGTAATCTCGGGAACGGCTGCACTGATTTTGACGGGACTTTCACTGGCAGGTAGCTGATTTCCTAAGGAGTAACTTAGGCTATATTAATTATTCACTAGGTGGCGCTGGTGTCGTTTTTTTTGAAAATTCTTATTAATGGACCGATTTTGAGGGGGCTTTCACACGCAGGGAGCTAATTTTGAAGGGAAAAACTAAAGCTATTTGTATTACATTTAGGTGACGCTGGGTTTGCTTATTTTTCGAAAATTAATATTTAAGAACGATTTAACTCAAAACCACACCATACAATATCAACTTTGCGAATTGAGTAAACAGTTTTTGATAAATTTCAGGAGGAAAGTCGTGGGTAACAGCTAGTCGTATCATAATAGCCATTAAACAATCGTAAAGGCAGTTTCTTTCAAAGCAGATTTGCCACTGCTTTTATGAATTCAGTTGATACTTCTTCAGGATTTCCTTGTTCATTTTCAAAAACCATGGAACGATTTGCTCTCGAACGATTTGAATGGACTACACTTGTAACCTATTCATCAATGATCGAGTTGAATTTTTCGTAAGATGTGACATGGGAAGTAATCACATCTAGACAATCAACATCAAGGTAAGCCTGGCGACATTAAACACCTAAAAAGTTTCCAAGAATTTTATATGATAATCTCTTAGTTGTCATGGCTGAAGATCATCAGTTGTTAAAACAAAATCAAAAACAAAGGCCAAATTGGAAATGTCCGTCCAAAGAGATTAACATACGAAACCCATTCGCAAACCCCAGATTTATTGGATCTAACAAATGCTACGGAACCTGGATTAAGTTAGCATCTAACATAGAACAATCCAAAGCCAGGAGGCCTGCCGACGTTTTCTTAGGTTAAAGAAGAAAAAAGACGGAACCTCATAAAAAAATCTATTTATTTATATAAGATATATATAAGGTGTGTCCACACCAAAGAAACATTTGTTTAAAAAAACATTTCTGAAATATTTTCCATTTCTTTAAAAAACGTTTCAGAAAAAAACATTTCATAAACATTTCTGAAACGTTTTTTTTGTGTGGACGCTTTTAGAAACATTTCTGAAACATTTATTTGTTTCCCAATTTATGTATCCAGTTTTGTATTTTAAAGTGGATTGTAAAAAAGTAGCAATCACAGCATCGCACTTTTTCATCATAGACAAAATACAAATAAATAAAAACAAAAAGCATGTCAACTAGACTAAAATGCTTGAAATATAAAGAAATTTTCCGATCAAAAAGGGAAACAGAGAAACATTTCATAAATGTTTCGCAAAGCGTCAAGACCTAAATAAACATTTCAGAAATATTTAAAAACGTTTCAGAAACAAAGAAACATTTCTGAAATGTTTCTTAAACGTTTCTGAAATGTTAACAAAAAAAATTCTTTGGTGTAGACACACTTTAACATAACACGTTCTTAAGGGTATGATTTCAGTTCTTCTTATCCAGATCCATGTCAATGCATTGCTGGCTTAGATCTTTGTTGATTCTATTCTTGCAAAGCTATTCTAACGAAACATCAGCTATATACCCATCTAGACCTCTTCATTGTTTCAAACGCTCATCTGACAGCCTGCTGTGTTAAGACAATGATGTCTATTGTCTCTTTCCTTCCGATATGCTGTTAATTATTACAATTTTGAAGGAGTCACACCTTAGCATATCATATCATATCGTATTGTCGAAACCTATTTTTAATAGAAAACGTTTCTTCGAAATATGTACCAACTTAGATGGAGCTTAGTGACTTCTCCTTAATCCGCATTCTAAACAACTGGCAATGACACTGAAAAATTTGTTATTATAAATTCCTTTCGTAAATTGAGATTGAAAAACAAATGAGCAATAATAATTTAATTCTTCACCAAAATTAAGCTTTGCAAGAGTTCTTACGTAATCTAAGTCAACAAACTGGACAACAAGAAATATTTGTTGACCATTTTTTTGACCCCAACACTCAGCTCGTGGAAGAGCTAGCTTATCCAAAAACTCTGCACATTTAAGTACGCACTCTTATAAATGTGTATATTAACTTGACAGAATAGTTTAAGCAGACAAAATAGTTTTTCTTCCAAGGACATTATTCAGGCCATGCCACACAAACCAAACATAAACATGACTAGCGTTTATTTATCTCTGATAAATTGGCAACTTGTTGAATAATTCAAAAGGCCTTCGTCCAAGACAAGTTATAAAAAATCTTGTACAATATAAGGTGAAGCATGGTCCTTGCCATTGAACCTTAGCATTATTTTCACCAAGGACATTATCTAATCGCTCAAACAAATAAAAAAGCATTAATGACTTATGTATCATCATCGTGGTATCATGAGAGATAGAATATCTTTTTTTCTATTTTGTATCTCATTTTGTCCACAATTGAATGTCACAGGACGACAAAAAAAATAAAACCTGCTGTTATTTCTAATGGCCGGACAATTTGTGGAATTTCAAGTACGTTGAGAATATTTTTCGAATTTATCAGGATATTTTTATCCTAAATTATTTTTTTGTGTAGTTGTTGAAAGCTATCATCCGAAAACTGTCTACACCATACACGCATGTCCTGTGTATGTCACATGTTTGTGCGGAAACTGTGTGTCCGCTTCCTTGTCCTGACCAGGACACCAAGCAACATTGGAATTAAATTTCTCATGTGTGTTGCTGTGATACTGTCATTCGCTTCATGTGATAACAAAAGAGTTCTGGATAAATTAATTCAAAAAGGAGAAAAAAAAACAGCACAAGGATCCCGTGGGAGTCCTTTTGTTGGGTAAAGCTCTTCCAATTCAAGTAGGGTTTGTACATTTTATGTTGTTGGGTCTTGACCATCTTATTGCTAATCTCTGTGCATATTAATGAGGATATTTGGAACTGTCAGTTGATAGCAACTTCCTGGATTACCAAGTTATGTACATATGTACAACTAAATGTCTACGAACTTCATCCTTGAATATATGTAAAGAAAAGGATATAGTATGGGGGTTACATAGTTCCATTCGGGGTAGCTCGTAAATATAGGTTTTATATCGACTTTTCGTACATTATGCAGGGCAATCCTCTTTTTCAATTGCTATTTGCATGCCCTGTGGAAATTGCTAAGGAACTCAAGGATAAGGACGAATGGGGGTTGCCGGCGCAGCTAGCGTGGTGTACGAGGCAATGACACCTCTCTTTATTACTCAATGTTCTATGGGCCAGTCATAAAAATCGATTGAATGCATAGATTGACAGGCCCAAATGGATGGCAAATCATTTGGAGGAATAAATGGTGTTGAAAGGTATAACAGCCAAATCGATGGCCATTTGTTTTGGCCGTTTTGGTTATTTTCTTCTTTGGTTAAACAATGATTTTTTTTTGTTCTAGTCGAAATGATTATATCAGAAGAAATTGATTATGAGTGCTGAGTCGACAATTTAATGGCAAAAACAACATTGAGGATGAACATCGTCATGTGTTTTTTTTTTTTTTTTTTTTTTTCGAAATGGCTATGATTCTTATGATTTATGATATTTTTATTGTTTTGTTCAAAATTATGGGCTATTAGCTGCAAAATTCTTTTATTGAAGACTGAAATTTATGAAGATATGGTGTTTTTAAGGAAAATAACTTGCGTTAAAAAAAATCCATTAAATATAGCACTTTAAGTAAAAAGACAGAGAGCGCTGTGGACAGCCTCATCGAAGATATTCCTTAAGAATCATTGATTTAAACAACCAATTAGTGACTATTTCGGAGAGCAACCAATACTAAATCCTTATTAGCTGGACGCTTCATCACTGAAGTGATTTTAGGAAAAGCTATCACTATCCTGTAATGATTTTTTTTTATAGAGACGAGAACGGCAAGCAATCAAACAGATGGTTCTAGACTCTAGATTAAAGGAATCATGTAGGTGTGTATTCTTTCCAATAGCTGCACGTAACAATAAGAAGCTTCCGATGAAAAAATAAGTTCTGCGGTGAGAAATTCAAAAAAGGGAAAAGCAGTTAGGCCAACAGAATTCTGGAGAAAGATAGGAGAAATCGGAGTTGTGGACGACTTCATATCCAAACTTTTCAACGGCAATGAAGGAAAAGTTACCTCATCCCAATTCATGAAGATCGTTGAGAGGGTATTGGATGGCGATTAGGGAAAAAAAATACGGCTTTCTGATGTCCAGTATAGGTTTTTTTCGGAGCGCCCGCTGTGCAAGAATATCGCCGCTGTTGACGAGGATGTACAGCTGTCACCGGAAACATCGACCAGACGCCGTGCCTCGGAATTAGCCATCAGCCGGTCGTCCCTAAGGCGAATTTTGGTCAAAGACTTGCGCATGTTCCCATACAAAGTGCAGTCCGTGCATCAGCTGTTGCCTGTCGTGTAACCTACGCCCAAGCCATCTTCAATCTCGAGGACGAAGTGGACGATTTTTCGACCAAAATCATAATGAGCGATGAGGCTTATTTCCACCTCATTGGGTACGTGAACAAGCAAAACTATCGCTTCTGGGGCACCGAAAATCCATGAGTAATGCACGAGGGGCCATTACCCCCGCTCAAAGTTACTGCATGGTGCGCTGTTCACGCTAGAGGAGTCATAGGGACATTTTTTTTCGAGAACGCCACTGGTCAAACGACAACAGTGGACGGTGCACGCTATAAGTCCATGATAACCGATTTTTTTCTGTCACAATTAGACGAATTAGGACTGGAGAACATGTGGTTCCAACAGGACGAAGCTACGACACACACTCCGCGAGCCACAACCGATATTCTGAAGGCGGCGTTCCCGGGTCACCTCATCTCTCGTTTTGGCAATTTACACTGGCCCGCAAGATCACCCAATTTAACCTTTCCAGACTTTTTTGTGTGGAGTTTTTTGAAGTCCCGTGTTTACGTCCGATATCATCTTCTCGACTTGACCAATAACATTCTAAAGGTTCAAATAAACGTAATCAAAAAACAGCATTAAAGTTTTTCATTTAGAAACAAAATGAGAGCCAAACAACATCGGATGACTTCTTTTGACCAACCTTGTATAACCAAGAGATCTGGTAATGACAATATCAACCATTGCGAGTGTAGGGCGTGGAAAGTGGCCGAAAATCCTCCTTCTTCTGATCAAGAAATGCCAGCTTAAAGCTGATTAAAACGCATTCACATCAGTTGTTCGTCCAGTGCTTGTATACGGTCCTCATTTTTGAACAACGTACGAAAAAACGTATAAGAAGAGAATCAATTAAAAGGAGCTACAAAGATCAAATAAGGAGCAACAAAATTCGAAGAAATCTCGCCATAATAAAAAAATGGGCTAAAATACCGCATAACTACTTAACGGAGGACAACAATGAAATTGGAGACACATCTCAGCCACAGGGCAGACCATGATACGATTTATGCCACTTCTAAGTTAGTTTCTAACAACCAAAGGAAAAATGCTAAAAATCAATGCCCGTGTGCCTGTCTGATTGACTTCGAGAAGGTTGTTTTCGACACCGTAACATTGGTAATGGGACATCAGTTCACCAAAAAAAAGTTCGTTGTTCAGGGTGGCAGTTTGACTTCTATTGATTGGTAATGGTCTGCAAAATGGAGCGGTGAACTCGCTAATCCTATTTTTTATTTAAACCAGTGATCTTTATGGGAGCCTATTTCATGGTGGAAGTCGACGCTTTAATTGCTTACAGAAATGGCTTAAAAGTTGATGTAATCAGAAATTCTCGCGTTGGAATTTCATCAAGGCTCAGTTATATTGAAGCCACTGGAATTTGAAAATTTAATTGCAGAAATGTGAACCTATCCTATTGTGATTGTGGCACGTACAGTTTCAATCGAGATTGTGGACGCTGCTCTGTTTAATTCTAACCACAAACCATAATCCAATATAGATTCAGATCTGGACCCACCGACGACCAATCTTTTGCTGCTATGAAGCCAGAAATATTGACCCTGAGCCACTCCTGCGTGGTTTTGGCTTCATTCTTTGGAGCACAGTCCTGTTGGAAGATCCACCTGTGTTCATTGAAAAGGGTATTATTCAAATCCTTTACAACACTCTCTAGCACATCTTTTTGGTAAACCTTTGCACCAGTTCTTACGCCTTTTTCACAAGAATGGAGGGTTGTGAAACCATAGTGAGAGATCTTCTAATAAACCATTACGAAAGCGGGATGATGGCCACGTTGAACCCTTGGAACAACTTTTTTCGCTTTCTTAGATGAAGTGGCATAACTTTTGTCGTTTTTTCTATTGAATACTTCTTCCATGCTAAGTTCTGCGTGCCACTGCAAAAATCGCTTGCACGTTTTCAGCCTAATTTTATTTAATTGAGAAGTTAGAAGAAGTTGACCGACGATATGCTTCTAATGTGCAGATCATCCCAAATCAGCCTAGACATAGATCTGGTTTATATATCCAATTCCTCGGACATGATCTTCTGCTTCCTAAGATAATTCCTCCGAATTCCTTCATGCACTGCCTTTACTACCGAACTCATACGGACGACGTGCGGGCGATCACACTTCTTGGCTTGTCCCCTACTACAGAAAATTCGCCGAAGCGAGCAATAGCCCGATAAACGAAAGTTCTTGCTATACCGAGTGGTTTTAGCAACTCAAAAATTTGACCAGCACTGTAAGTAGTATTACGGATTCGGGTATTAACATTCTTGATTCGATGACTTGTACAGAATGTTGCTACGTATAAGAGCAGGATTTTGGAAATTTTCAAAAATCCTATAAAAAGAAAGGAATGCATACCAGAGTATTGAAGTCATAAACAAAATGTCATAAATAGAAAGAAAATTGTTTCCCTTTGTCCTCGCACTGAAATCGTTATTGCGGGCGATTTCAATGTACACAATTCTAATTGGCTCCGCTATTCTGGTCAGACAACACCCGAAGGAAGGTATGTTGAGCTCTTTGCCGGGTTACATCACCTTACCCAACTGATCGATGTGCCAACGCGTATACCGGATGTTGCTGGGCAAGCCGCCCATACTCTTGACTTGTTTCTTACTTCTCACCCTGATAAATATACCATTAGTGTAACTTCTCCATTTGACACTTCAGACCATTATGTCATTTCAGCTAATTTCTCATCCTCCACCCATCCAGTTAAAGAAAAACTTCCCACCAGGACCGTTTGGCAATACGAGAAAGCCAACTGGGACGGCCTGAATATTTTTTTCCGAAACTTTAACTGGTCACTATGCTTCCTCGATAGTGACATTGATGCCAGTGCTGAAATGAACACAAATGTGATTCTTCTAGGGATGCGTGCTTTTATTCCTAACAGAGTAAAAGCATCAAGCCTAAAGAAAAGTCCTGGTTTAATTCTGAGTGTAAAGAAGCTGTCAAGCACAAAGAAGTAAGTTTCCAATCCTACAAAGCCAACCCTACAGAGGAAAATCGGAAAAAGCACAAGCAAGCAAGGAACTCATGCAACTCCGTTATTGAAAGAACCAAATTTTTGCATGACCAAAAATTACGGCAAAAAATTATGCAGTGTCCCGGAGGCAGTAAACATTTTTGGACATTTGTAAAAAATATTAAAAACTCCTCAACATCTTCGGTTCTATAACGCTTATCGACAATAACAAACCAATTATTTACTCTTCAGATAAGGCAAACCTGCTCGCCGCCCATTTCGCTGCCAGTTCCACGCTGCCTAACAGCAATGCCCCTCCTATACTTGAGAATGTAAATTTTTCCATGGGCCAGATTTTTTTTCCGCACTCGTACAGTAGCAAGAGTTCCCAAAGATCTCGATACACACAAATCCGCTGGCCCGGATGGTATACCTCCGATTCTTCTGCAGAGGTGTTCTTCCAAACTGGCAAAGCCACTGCGTAAGCTTTTCCATCGCTCCTACTCTTTTGGACTTTTTCCTAGGAGAATGGAAAACAGCATTTGTCCAGCCTGTCCCTAAGAAAGGTGACCCATCCTCCCCCTCCTCCTACCGACCCATAGCACTGACATCCCTTCTTTCTAAGGTCATGGAAACAATGATTAACCGTCAGCTTAAGGAATATCTCGAAGATCGAAAGCTTCTCCATGACCGTCAGTATGGCTTCCGCAGCAACCGTTCCACTGGTGATCTGATGGCATACCTCACCGAACAGTGGAACAAATCTTTACATCGCTTTGGTGAAAGTAAGATTATTGCTCTTGATATCTCCAAGGCATTTGATAGAGTTTGCATTAAGCTCTCTTATCAAAAATGCGTGCTTTTGGGATCGATAATACTTTTGTTCGTTGGATTAGAAGCTATCTTCTGGACCGTTCAATACAAGTTGTATTGGACGGATTGAAGTCTGATTCTAACAAATAAATAAATAATAATAATAAATAAAATAAATAAATAAATGGTGTTGTGCACCAGGGCTCTGTTCTGTCTCCGACTCTTTTCCTCATTTTTGTAAATGATCTTCTATCTGTTACTTCTACATCCACTAAACTGTTTTGCTGATGACTCTACCCTCAGCTTTTCATATTCGTTCGATAATTCACGTCCTTCGCCTTCGGACGTACAATTGTAACTGTACCGTATGATAAGCTCATTAAACTCCGATTTATACAGCATTGTCAAATGGGGTAATAGGAATCGTGTGGAGTTTAATGCTTCGAAAACTCAATGCTGTCTTCTGTCGTTAAAGCTAAACATACCCTAATGCCATTGTCCATGAATGGCACTTACATCGAAGAAACCGAAAAGCTCTCAGTACTCGGTGTCAACGACGACCTCCGTTGGAACGACCATATATTTGAAATCGCTAAGAATGCTGCTAAGTGTTTAGGTTTTCTGCATCGGTGTAAGAAGTATTTTTCCCATCTGATCTGGCTACAATTTTGAAAGCGCTTATACGCCCTAAACTAGAGTATAACTCCCACCTCTGGGCAGGTACTTCGCAAACATGGCCAGCGAAGTAGCCAGCTGCATTCCTCCCCTTAAAAGTTTCTCCCGTAATACTCGTCTCGCAAGAAATGCTCATCAGTTCACCCTTGAGAACAATTTCGGACGTACCGTGAAATATAGAGATTCTTTTTTTAGCCGAACAACACGAATTTGGAATAGTTTACCCGGCGAGATGTTCCCTTGCCATTTTGATCTGCAAACATTCAAAACCAATGTTGATCTACACCTCCTATCTCTCCCCTTCCTATCTTCCTAATGCTCGTGCAGTGTGTTCTACATTAAAAGAGAAACAAATAGTCCCTTGTGCGCACTTTAATTATAAAAAAAGAGAAGAAGGTGAAAAATTTTAATTTTATAGTCAGAAAGAGATTTTAAAAATGTTAATACTTTTTATGCAGGGAAAAGTCAGCTGATGCAAATTTGATGACAAATCAGACTAAGGACATGTAAAAGTTGGGCAACATTAAAAAAAAAACTTTGTTCGGATAAAATAAAGTAAAAAAGTTAAAACTTAAGACAAAATTCATGTTCACGTATTAATGCTATTAAAAAACGTATGTGCTCGAATTTGGAACATGGGTTCTGGTTAATACTAGTATTCCTTCAAAAATCAATACTTAGTCATTTTGACTGACAATTAATTAAAGCTTGATAAATCATTAACCATTACCATTGTAATCGGTTAACTTGTTCTCCAGAAACTTACAGATGAGCCTCTTAAAATATTCACCATAAGTGCTGATTTTGAAGCTGCAGTTTTAAATATACATATATCCTTACTTTTTTTTCTCCATGGTCGTAATGTGGATTTTGATTGAAATATCGATTTCCTCATGAAATTATTAATAAATAAATCACTACTGAAACAAACGCCCTTACATATTGAATTTCTGAAAACTCCTCTAACAAAAAGAGCCACATATTGTGTCCCTCAAAATCAATACATTTTCAAATTTATATGATAATTTTATTGCGAATTCCCTTTAAGGATTTTACAACTTTGAATAATTCAAATATTTATAAACTGCTCCAAAAATCCGTTTGTTTCAATTCAAATTCTCTGTGACCAGATGTTTCCAATTCGAAACTATCTTACTAATCAGAAACTATTTGTCCTTTGTCAAAACTGACACTCATCTAGGATTCACCTTGAACCCTTTGCTGGTGTGTCAACTATTCCAAAGGACTTCCTTTATTATTACTGAAAGGAAATTCTTTAAGCTCTCGACTTATCTCTTTGCTTGAAATAAGATCTGAAAACAGATACATATCTTGGTTTTTATATTTTCCTAAAAGAATTCACCCAAATAAATCAATTTTCATCTAAAATTGAAAAAGGACAATCCCAAGGACGTGTGAAGATGAAACGATAGTGCCACTTTGCATAACCGAGCCAAACAAATTTTAAATTAAAAAACAACACACGAATTATTGTATATTTCAAGTTGAAAATCATAAGTAACTGTTGTTGGATTTTATGCAAATTAAAGTGAATCCCTGAAAATAGAAACACCGAAGTCTGTTATAACCGTAACACGAAAATCCATAAGATTCCGAAACGTATTCCAATAGACCTCCCATTCTGTAGGATTACCTACAAGGCTGGCGCCATAAAGAGAACATTCAAAGATTCAAGGATACAGAACAGGAGAGTAAGAAAAGCTGGATGAGGTTTGGAAAATTGCTAAAGGCTTTTTGGATCATTAATTAAATGATTATTATCCGAATTTTATACGTGTGTGTACAAAATGTTAATAGAATCATTTTACTCTTCATTTTTTTTTGTGGCAGGAATGAAAAAAATATGATTTGGCGGAAGAAAGAGTAATTGAAGATGTTGGTTAAGGGTTATGTGAACATTAACTGATCATTTAGAATGATTGCGTCATTTGAAGATGGTACACCTCCTTAGTTTTTATTATTTAATTAAGAAAAAAAGTAAAGCAGAATCAATTTTAAAATTTTAACTGTTCAGGTCTTGGGGCAGTTGAAGAAATCAAGTGTATTATGGAAGAAAAGATGTAGGAATTTGAAAGGAAATGACAGCGCAGAGAGTTTTATATTGATTAAACTAAAGTGACTAGTACATTAAAGCCATTTTCGATAAAAAGTTAGCAACACTAATAATTTTTATTTGTATATAACATTGTAAGCCAAGATTTTTGACGGAAACAATATTTTGAAAACAACAAATTATTTATGAAAAATGGTTCAATAATTACTGCACGGATCCAAAAATAAGTAAATAATGAATTATGGTAACAATAAAAAACTGATTTTCTCAAAAAGTCTATGTGTTTTAATATTTTTTTTTTAATTTTACATAAATAAGCTGGAACTCCAGCTCCTATGGGCCTCAAGTAATAGACTCCGCCGACTGTCGTGATCTCTAGATTGGTGTTATGGAATGTTGTATACCAAGTCGGCATTCATCTCCTCTGGCCGGCTTATCATTATTGCTTTTTTCTCGGAATTACACATGTCAATTGTTGAGCTTTGAGGCTTTAACCAAAGTTTCGATTGCGATCGATTCTGTTTAAGGGCAGGTTTTTATAACTTAAGGGATTTATGCAATGAATTTTATAAAGTAGACGGTAATAATCGACATATTGTGCGTCTTAGAAAAGCTTGAACGGTTCTAACTGATGAGCCCACAGTTCATGCTTGGGCGAAAAGCTTATTTGGAGTTAAGGACACAAAACCTGTAAATTCAATTTTATTCAACAAAAACTCCATAGAAAACAACAACAAACAACTAGCAGTAGTGTTCTTGTTGCAATATAATGTTTAAAGGGATTATAGCTACCTTAAAACTTTGATTATAGACACTGCGAGGACGTTAGGAAAATACGGAAGGATGTAAAAAGATAAACCCATGAACATTTGTTTTGAGGACCTGCATTTTAAAATTGAAGGAAAAATTGAAACCGGCAACTGAAACTAAGCCTAAACCGCTTAAGCGATTATCTTCAAACTTGGTGTGTGTGATTATTTTAGCATTCCCCATAGGGAAAATTGAAATTTTATTCTTAGGCCTAAAAATAACGGTACCTGCCATATGACCGATTAGGAAAATCTTATTTTTCTCGAAAACGGCTCCAACGATTTTGATGAAATTTTTTGAGAATTTTTTTGTTGGTATTGGCTATCATTAGATTAGAACCGAATTTCCGGGAAAAGTCTATTAACGTTAATTAAGTTTCTCGGTAAAGGCTCTTTGGATTTCTGTCAAATTGTATATTTGAGAAGATCTAGGTACCCAAACTATTTCTGCATATCAAAATTTTGAATAACTTTTTTTGTTCTAATTAAAATTAATTTTTGAAATTCAATATTTTTAAAACTTATCAAAAAAATTATTAAAATTTTAAAATTAGGTGTATATTATTATTAAATTGCATACCAAAATCTCAAACAATTCTTTTTTTCAAAAAAACAAAAATAAAAAACTGGATTTTATCAAAACCGGTCCTACAATTTTCGAAATACATTCTTCATAAATTCTTTGTTATTTAAAACGTGTGATAGCATACTTCATTTTTACTAAAAACCTTTAAGTATTGTGGTTTTGATACTTTTTTAAGTTCAAACTGTGTTATTTTCAACGTAAATGTTAATTGTTTCTGTCAAAGATCTTGCTTTCCAATGTAATCAGGCTCTTAATAGCAAGTACGTGCGACACAGTCGTGCCCATTTTCAATTAAGGCTACGAAACTGAAGTGTGTTATAGGAGCACTTGTCCAAGTTTGGAAATTGTAATCTGGTTATGACCGAATATACGTTTTATAGAGTGTAGACAGATTAGACGAGCTGACAAAAATTGTTGCATCTACGAAGGAGTATCTAGTACAGAAGAATACTCAAGCTCCCAAGTCAGCCAAGAATACAAAAACACCATTGGAGCACCTATATAAAATCGCGTTACATTGTGTCGTAATTCTCTGGCGATTTATGAGGTTTTGGTGTAATATTTTCCAAATTTTCGACACAGAAATTTTTTCCTAACGTAATTCTAATAAGGCGTATCAGCTTGCCAAGGATATCTAGTAAACCTCGCTCAACGCTATCATAAGTTGCTTTGAAATTGATAAAAAGATGGTTTCGGCTTTAAATTTGTTGGTCTTCTCCAAGATTTGGCCTATGTTGATGATGTTGTCGATTGTAGACTTTCCATACCTGAAACCACATTGATAAGGCTAATTCGTTTGTTAGTAAATGGCTTCAAGGTTTTACATAATATTCTCTACTGTCCCATAAAGAAGGTTCCCTGTGGAAAACTGCTTTCCAACAAACATTACCTACAACCTTTGTAATTTCGTTGGTGCAAAAAAAAATTACCACCTTTATGTGGATCTGAAAAAAAGTGCTTCCATTTACTTTCTTTTGACCATATTCAATTTATTATGGACGAAACAGATTGAACCATCAACAGCGGTCGCCATTATTTTAGAACCTATGAGTTTCAATTGCTCAAGCTGGAATAGACCAGCAACAGCAACGCCAACAGCGTCGTTAGACCAAAGTCCTAAATTTGCTGTTACTGTTCCATTGCTACCAACTTTTACCCAAGTGATATTCAGGAGCACCGTACTGCAAAAAAAAACTGACAGTGTTATTGTTCTAAGAAGACGATGATGGTGCTGGTGGCAATGTGTTTAATTTTTTTTTACTGGTCAGCGTGCTGTTCGCTGTTGACGGTGCTGGTGCTGTTGCTGGTTCAATGTTTTCCACGCTGTATGCTTCCTAAACGGCGCGTTTCATCGTTTGTTCAAAACGCATAACGCCTAGAAGCTACAATTTCATGAATTGCTTGATGCTGTGTTGGTCCTTCGAGCGGGATTAGCTTCACAGTATCGGATCCCGACGCCTTGACACTGATTATTTGCATTTTGTGTATCTCGTCTGTGGTTACAGCATAAGGTCTTTCTTGAAGTGATGGTTTCTTCATTTCTTCCGTGAGTAAAACGTACAAAAATTCGTTAAAGTACACTTCCCATCGCCCAGATTGGTAGAACATCCGCACCTGATGAGGACCTAGCTTCCTATTTCTTTCTATTTCACTGACAATAATTTTTTTTTTGGAAAATATTGTTGAATACATTTATGCTTAGAAAAACTAATATCTATTCATTGGTTAACTAGTTACGAAACATAATTTGGTGTCCAAAGATATTGAAAATTCTTAGACCAAAAGAAAAAGAAAAAAAAACAAACGAAAACAATAAATCGAACACGGCTAAACAGATTTTAACGAAATCTGTGATTTGTTTTTCAAAATTGTATTTTGTAGGATATTTATTTATTTATATATGTTAATAAATGAGAGATATATAAATATCCTTGTTTTCTTATTTTATCTGCTAGTTAAGCTAAAAGGAATTAATTGCTTCTAGGTCTTATTTACATATTTATTGAAAAAAAGATTAAACATAATTTTGAGAAAAATTTTATACGAAAACCAAGGAAGTTTTTGAAGCTGTTTGTATGGAAGAAATATAGCTTTTATTCTCTAAGGCTCTATTTTACTTTTCAATATTAACTTAGCAATCAATAGCATTATAAGTCTTACAAACTGTACTGCCAAACTGGGGCTGAAGTTATTTTTAGAAAATGCTTAAAAATGTAGAATCCTAATACCTACCCACCAACGTAAAATAACCAAAAAAAAAATGCTCATAAAATCATTTTTGCTAAACTTACCGATCCAAAGCTTTCAAATTTCCTAAGTGTGATGCCTTAAGCTAATAGATTAAATCTTTTCTCATCAATCTAATCAAAATCACGTTAAAGGATAATTTTGAGAAATCATATTTTAATAATTAATTTTGGAGAGAGGCAAAGCAATATAATGGATTTAAGACTTCAAAATATTGTGGCAGCATAAAATTACCATGCAAATTACATAAAATATGAATTTAGTAATAAAAAAAAACAAAATTTATTCATGCTCCGGGGCATTTTCGAAACGTTTCTTGCTCTTCATGAAAAGCACTTATTATTGATTCCTCCACCCCCGCAATCGAATCATTCCGACAGTATCTTTTATTTTATGTGTCTCAATCTCAACATAAAAATATCTTGAAAAATCACTTTACTGAAACAAGATCAAAAAAACCAATGAATTTGATAAATTTTTGAGTGCGTTTCCAAGAAGCAAAGGTGTCAATTTTACTATCAATCATTTCTGTATGAGGAATACTTACATAACTCAAAGCGTCACTTGAATTACCAAAACCCATTCACTATACTGTTTCTGATGTCTCGTTGAAAATCAAAGCAGAAATCAGTATAAATCAGAAACTAAAGTTATAAATAAAGGCATGTGTGGGCTGATGTCCTCTCTATAGCTTGATGCTTAGCTATGGCTAGGATGTTCCTTACATCCTAAAACAACGTGGATGCGTCATTTGTATAGATGGCTTTACTGTCGTGGTGGATGTGGATGAGGATGTCATTTCCAATTTCATGATTTAGTTATGAACATCAAAAGCTTCGATTACTCCTTTAACTTTGTCAGTGACGAGGTGGAACTTCCGTTTCATGGGTTCTTCTGCATCACTTGTTGGTACATGGTTAGAAATAGAAATTAGAATGTAGGTACCTCGAGGCTGAAAGCTGAGGATTCTCCCTTTTGAGTTGCTGCTTTTGCTACTGGTTACCAATCGCTTTGGTAATATCCATACATAAAGGAGTATAAAACTAATTTTTTTATGTTTTTCTATTTTGAAAGCATCAAAGGTAGATTTTTTCAAAAGTCTGAAAGACTGAAAAATTTAGATTTTTGATTAACAATCTAGCATTCAATTCGACAAAGAGGTGTTTTGGTATTCAAACCTGTTCCGGTTATTAAGGTTGCTTGTGAAACACATAGAAACGGTTGAATAGATTTCGCATTGAATTACAACTGATTACTTATGGATATCAAAGTATTCAACTCTCTTCTCAACAACTTTCAACTCTTTTCTCTCAACCTGACCATCGAACTGACAGTTTAAACAAGACAACAATCTTATGCACTTCAGTTAGGAAGCTCGAAACTCAGAGATCAGAGGAGCAATCATATTTGGGGAAAGTGAGCATTAAAAAAGTGACTCTTTTAGACAAGACAGTCAAAAATCTAAAAGAAAAAGAGCATAAGACAAAGTAGAGCCCTGAGGCACTCCATGTTTTTTATTAATTCCTTTCTTGAGAATACATTTTCCAACGAAGATTTATGATGACTATGATGATGACGAAAAATTGAAAAGCGAATCAAACACCTGGGAATATTTCGGATTTGATTGAAGAACAAGAGCACTTGTGTCAATTTCCATTTCTTTGGTCCTGAAACTTTGAATTCCAGATTTTTTTTCACAAATAAATACTTTTTTTCAAACTGCCCAGTCAACAAGAGTATATATGTATTTTAATAGGGGCTAAAATAAACAATCTATTCTGAACCATGACTGATAATTCATTTGTTTATTTCTGCTAACTTCTACTGCAAGGATCAATCTTTGTCAAGAAATGTGTTTGTTTTTCCCATCTTCTTTCTCTGGAAGTAAACAAAACCAGGAATAATAATTTACCACAAATAACAAGGGTTTCTCTTGATTATTTTTTTGGTCATCGATTGTCCTTTTGTCTTTAAATGTTTTTCCAATGAAAAGGACGAAAAACGTCTACTGGAATAAAAAAAAATGCCAATCATGGTTGAGTAAATAGACGTTAATGAGTATTTTGAATAAAACTTGTGGTCTGGCCAAGTGGGGTGGGATTATAATGGAAATTGAAAGGACGATGTAGGACTTCAAAGGATCCATCTCAATTGGGCAAGGTTCGAGATGGAATTTATTGGTGGTTGAAATATTCTTAAATCAAAATTGAATTTTCCTGTCATCGAGAAAGAAAATATGTTTTTTTTTTCAAATAAATAGCAGTTTTCATTTCCTAAAAAGTTTTTGTGGTAACCGCTTGTTGTTGGAAGAGATAAATGTTGAAATAATTAGGAAGAGTTGCATTTTAAATACTAATACTGCTGTCTCTAATTTCGTATCCCAATCAAAGATGAGGTATGGCCTGGTTTCTAACTCCCTTGGTTATGGCTTCGAAGACTTTGCACGCTGGAGCGTCGATGTTCATCGGCTCCAAATGACCGCTTGATACGGATTTCTTAAGCTAGGCTTATGTCACTGTAAAGCACGTAATTTAATTTATTTAAATTCAATGTATTATATTACGCCATAGTTTTAACATTGTTTTCTTCTATTACTTTTTCTGCATTTATATAATAATTAATATAAATTTATGTTTAATATTATTTAGTTAGTTGAGTTTCTTTATTATTTTAGAGGATGCAATTTTATAATTTTATTAGTTTATTTTTTTCATTTATTTGTCAAAATCGGAGCAAAAAATATTATTATTAAATGCATGGCAGCGTGAGCATTAAAAAATCATAAAAAATATAGTGATATATTTTAATAATTTCAACTTTCCACAAATAAACTTAAAAAAACATTTAAAATTTATAGCATAAAACAAAAATGTATCCTAAAACCACAATTTAATAAATTGGTGGGAAATTCATTTTGCTCACATGGGTTTTCTGTGGTGAGGTCAGTAATTAATATCTAGTGGTGTACTTTTGTATTGTTTTTAATAAACCAAATTTTTTCAGCACATACAATATTTTTATACCACAATATACGTTCGCAATACATACACATTGGACATTCCACATCCATTTTGGTGTTTAAGCTATACATTATCAAAAAGATTAAATGTTATTTCATTTTTTAAATACTTGTTGAAAAGTTAAGCTCGTGTTAGCATGATATAGTTAATTTCGCCCAACAGCATGGAATTTGTTCTCTTTCCATTTCGCTTTTTTTCGGTTATTATATTGCGATAATTGAACTTTAATTATCATACTTAGTCTTATTTATTATATAAAAGTATTTTTGTAAATTGTTTTAGCCGTCTCTGTTGCATTCGTTTGCATTTTAAAATGCACTTATTTATTATTTATTCAAAGTTAAAATGAACATTTTTGAATATTAAAATTAAATTTTTACGGGAACAGAATTTATAGAAATCTTTGAAAAATTTAATTAAAATACATATATCCCGACGAACATTTTGGTTTTAGAAAATACTATAGCACTTCTTATCAAGTGCTTTGAATAAACAACTTTGTCCAAGGTAATCGTGTTGTAGGTAAGGAATAGTTTTATTAGATATCGAAAAAGCGTTTGATTCAGTTTTGACACAACGGTATGATTTTTAAAATGATATCTCTTAAGTTTTCCGTCTTATTTATGTAAAATTGTCCAAAGCTTTCTGTCAAATAGATGTTTTAAAGTACATGTCTATAGTGGCGTTTCGTAAATTGTCATGTTTTGATATTGGTGTCCCACAAGGCTAAGTCCTGAGGCCGATCCTGTATAACTTATATGCTTCTGATTTTCCAAAATTGCCACACCGTCAAGCAGCTATTTTTGCTGACGCCAAAGCAATACTTTCTTCTTAGCAGTTTGGTATTGAATATTGAGACTTACTTAAACAATGCGAATATTAGAATAGTATCATAAGCGATGGTAAATCAAACTTAATGCTGACAAGATGCAAATTTTATATTTCAAAATACATATGCACCTATCTTATTAGCCAAATAAATTCTGCTGACAAAAATGTGAATAAAAAAATGTTTTTTTTATAATTTAAACCACTTTTTTTTTTGTTTAATACATATATGAAAAACATATTTAAAAAAAAAACAAACTTAAACAAATTATGTGACTTTTATTTAAACCTAAAATTAGGAAAAAAATAAAAGGCATTTTCAAAAAAAATTTAAAAATACAAAAAATAAATTGCACGACTAGATCGCACGTACTTGCTCATATGTGCCTAATTACATTGGAAGGCAAGATCTTGGACAAAAAAAATTACATTTACGTTGAAAGTAACACAGTTTGAACTTTTAAAACCTATCAAAACCACAATACTTAACGGTTTTTAGTTAAAATGAAGAATTTATGAAAAAAGTATTTCGAAAATTGTAGGACGGATTTTGATAAAATCCAGTTTTTTATTTTTAGTTTTTTGAAAAAAAAAATATTTTTAAATTTTGGTATGCAGTATTCTAGAGTTTATTAATTTACACGTGAATATAAAATTAAAAATATTTTTTTTGATTAGTTTTAAAAATATTGATTTTTCAAAAAAAAAAAATTAAATTAATTTTAATTAGAAAAAAAAAGTTATTCAAAATTTTGATATGCAGATTTAGTTTGGCTATCTAAATCTTTTCAAATATAAAATTTGACAGAAATCAATACAACCGTTACCGAGAAACCCAAAAATAAAAAAACCGTTATATTAAAGGTCTTAAACTTTTGCTGTATATCTGAGTCCGATATAGATAGCCAATACCAACAGAAAAATTCTCAATTTTTTTTTATCAAAATCGTTGGAGCCGGTTTCGAGAAAAATAAGCTTTTCCTAAACGGTCGTATGACAAGAACCGTTATTGTTTGCCCTAAAAATAAAATTTCAATTTCCCCTCTGAGGAATGCCAAGAGATATACACATACCAAATTTGAACGCAATCGCTTAACCCGTTTAGGCTGCAGATCGATATACACCCGGACAGACAGATAGACAGACAGACAGACAGACGGACATTTTTTGTCAATGACTTTTTTAGACTTCTCCATGATAGTAATGTCATGTTTGATTGTTATCTCGATTTTGTTTATATTCACGAATCCTAAACTTGCCTTATAGTTCCTATAATCGCAAGTAAAAAATCACTTACCCGTTTTCAAAATACTGATTTAAAAAAAAAAAAAAAAAAATTTAAATTATTAAAAACACAACGTAAAAAGTTTTCGAAAAAAAATTAATGCAAAATAACTTAGGCTACCTACATCTTCTTGAATATCAATTTTGATTGTAATCGGATCACCTGTTTTCGAGAAAGTCGAAGAAAAAAACCGGTCCTATGGGAGGTACCGTTTTTAGCCCACCATATTAATTTTTTGTTTACCAAAATATAATGCATACCTTCTTGGAGCCGTTTCCGAGAAAAATAAGCTTTTACATAACGCTTATATGACAGGCACCGTTAATTTTTGAGCTAAAAAAAAAATTTTTTAAATCCTCTTCTATATCCTAAATATCACTAAATATAAATAAATATACCACTAGTTCTTCAGAAAGTCGAAGAAAAAAACTATTTCGTCTGACAAATCTTTTCACATATCTTTCTTTTGTTTAAAGTCAAAGAAAACAATAAGGGACTAAGAATGCAGCCTTGTCTTACGCCATTTTCTATTACAAACAATTCCTAGAAAATATTCCCTTCTGATACTGCTGCTTTTTATCCAGTGTGTATATATTTGTTTTTTGTAGGGACACCGGCCTGCTTTAAATAATAATAAAATCTACTTCAGTTAACGAGGTTAAATGCTGTTTCAAAATCCACCAGGAAGCTATGGATTTTCTTATTTCTGACCTGAAATGCTTTAATAATGAAGGATATTGATTTCTAATCCCTCCTTGAATTTTTAAAATTATCATTCTTAGGAAAATTCCAAGTTCCTCCCAGCTTACCCTACAGGTGGAGCTGGTTTCAATATTACTTCAAAAAAAAAACTCATTTGGAAACACAGTTCTATTGTCTTAGAAATTTAGTTCTTGACATTTGAGTACCAACCAAAAAGAGTCTTCATAAAAGACATCACCATTTTGATTTTTGGTGCATAGTTTTCTAATTCTTTTATTTAATTTTAAATGAATGCACCTTTCTTGAATGAATTAAATATTAAAAGATAAATTGCACGGTAGTGCCCCGTGGCTTAGTGGTTAGTGTGTCGGACTGCTAAGCGAAAGAACCTGGGTTCAAATCCAGCTCATGGCCACCTTTTTTTCTGGGGTACTGCCTCTTGTGAGGAACTGACAAAACCTCCAAGAGTAAAATTTGTCTCGAAAAAGTGCATCTCATGTAGCCGTTCGGTCTCGGCGGTAAACTGTAGGTCCCTTCCATTCCATTATTGCAGAGTAACAAGACACACACAGGAATGGTTGAGAGTATAAGTCACTAGGCCTTGGCTCCTTAAGGAGCTGTCGCGCCAATAAATTTATTTTATTTATTTTAAATTGCATTTAATATTTTCCTATTTCATACCGGCCCTGAGCCTAAACTGCACTCCGCAATCTGCACCATTATATTCAATATTCTTGTCCCATCTCTTTCGTTCCACTTTTGTCTTTTGGGCTTATTGTCGCGCTCTCATTATTCCTTTTCTCTTTCTGAGAAACATGAGCATGAGCATAGTGAAATCACATATCCGAATTAATTAGTGAGAGACTTCAACATGTTCCACAAAGCTCTTTCTTTGAGTTCCATAAAAAGCAACCTGTTGAATAGATTTTTTAACGCATGCAACCCCGTAAATGTATCTGACGAATGGATGTGATTTATTGCTCGTGCAATTTAAGTTTAATACCAAATTATTTAGTCTATCTGGAAATAGAGAAAATTTGTATTTTTTTGACGGAAACAGCCACTAAGTGTAAAGTATGAACTACGAACAAGGTAAGAAAATTCTCACCAAAGTCAAAAAACTTTTTTCTTTAATTTTTTTTTTGTATTTGCCTCTTGTGGGAAAATCTTTAATCAATCTCAAAATTCTCAACAATAAAAGTTTTTACAAGGATTAACACAGTAGAGATTTTTCCTTACTTTGGCTTGGAGAATAAACTTTTGTAAACTGTAAGTACATTTCATTAAGTTTTCACTTACCACCGAACGTGCTTTAAAAATTCTTTTCAGCGAAAACCAGTATTCCAAGTAAACAAAGATTTATTTATTTACTTTTGAATAATTGGAAAACTTTTCTGCTTTTCAAATAAAACAATTATTCAACTACCTGATGCAGTTTGTAATTACAAAAAGGTTGAAATATATTTTTTTGTTTAACTTGGGTGAAGTGTAGGTTATTACTCTGCAAATAATAAGAATTTTATTAAAGGATTTTCACCATCAAAACTATAATCTAGTGCAGTATATCTTAGAAATGTAAATAATAGGAAAACGAATTTTCTGCTTAACAATTAAAGTAATTTTAATTAAAGTATGACGAGATTTGTTGACTGGAACCTGGTAGAAAATTTTTCATTTTCTTACAAATTAAAGTTAAAGAGAAAAAAAATTGGACGATAATATTATTTCGTTCGAAAAAAATAAATTTTAGGTTAAACGCAAAATTGGGAGGGCGGTGGAATTCGACCATTTCCACAAAGCAGATTGTTTTTATTAAATTGAATTCTAATTCTTATTCTTATTCTTTCCAACAAGTTCAACGGAAAGGTTTGCTATTTCCGCCCATTTCAATGGCGTACTTTCTTCTAATTTTCACGGATTCATCAAACATGCTTCTTCTCGGAAAAAATACCTAAATTTGTACATTTAATTGAATAAATTAACATTAGTCCTCAATAAGTATCAATCAATTCCTACACATGTTGCCATCAATATCAAGTTGCCTGTTCCGAGTAAAATTAACTTTCTGTTTCTAAAAAAAAAGAAATAATAATATCTAATGACGGTAGAGGGTGCTTTATATGTTTGTGGGGGAGTTCATCCCTGGAAGTCATTATTTGAAAGCTGACACTGGTAACATTAGGCGTTTAATCTATAAACGGGCATTCAATGTATCCATTCTATGGGATGTATTATTTATTTTCTTGAAGGACATTTATTTATAAAAAATAACATCCTAAGCACCAGGAGATTTGTGCAGATAAGCTTATTTTCTAATTAATGCTAACGAATCCAATCCAAAAATGACAAAAGATACGTGAAATTGTTTTTTTTTTCGGAATTGATAAGACGTCACAGAAGTGATTTTTTTACACGTTCATGTAAAAACACTACAGGTAATAAGTACCTCTCTTATTAACAGGGGGTCGTTATTAAGTAGTAGCCAACATGCTCTTGTCAATATTACACTCAATAAATTGAGTTAATCTTTTTATTGAACAAGATTGCAGTGCATGTAAACAATATATCTCGAGTGTGTTTGCTTATATAATAATCAATAGTGACCGAAACACCTGGAGATCTTTGCGTATTTTATATATTATATTTTGGACAAGAGGTGACCGCAAACTAGAGCGGGTAAGTTGAATGAAAACAATACAAAAAATTTCTTAAAATAGTTTCTTTTTTTCAAAGTAAGGAATTTTCGAAAAATAAATATTCAAAATCAAATTCCCTTTTGACTATTTAAACAGAGAAATCCTTAAAGCAGTTCAAAAAGGCAAGGAGAGTGAACCAGAAAACTAAAGATGGAACCTTAGGTATACCAAGTGATAACGTAAGTAGATCAGGCAAACAATTGATGTAAAGGACCAGATAGGTAGGAAAAGGAGAGCTTTTAACAGCACAAGTCAAAAATTTGCAGAGTCGAAGGCTTTGGAGAATTATAAAATAATTAGATAACTGTCTAATTCCTTGCTTGACGTACATATCTATATCTTTTGAAACTTTAAAAAAGCTGTCATACAACTATGTCTTTTCAAAACCAGACCAGACCAGTCAATTCCAAACATTTGCAGAGTGATTGATTTATTTTTTTGTTTTAAATTTTTGGTGATGATGAATCTTTGTTTAGAATCCTTTCTTTGGCTCGATTTCATATATAAATAAAATAATATTTCAATTAAATGTTATAATAATTACATTTTATTAACTGCTTGACCTCAAGTTTTTTACTCTACACTTTACAGAATAAGTGGCAGTGGCTGTGTGGTGAACGAGGCGATTGCAACGGCGGCTTTAACTCAACTGAACTTATGCACATTTTAGGCCAGCCCAGCAGCGATGGATGAAAACATTTCCGAAGTAGATTTGAGGAAAAACGCTGCAGATTCTACTATTTCGCAGTAGATTTTTTTTAAATATAAATTAGATACAACATAAATAATTTAAAATAATAAAATAAACATTAATTGTTCTTTAAAATTAAACAACAACTGTGCTATTTAAAATGTGGGTTATGTTTTTGGTGAAAATAAAATTAGATGGTGGTACACTCCATAGGACTTTTTTTCAGAAAGATGTAGGTAGGTAAAGTAATTTTGTATTGAAATGTTATCAAATATTAATTATTTTGTATTTTTAACAATAATTTTTTTTTTTTTTGAAAAATCGATATTTTTTAATTTTATTTTTTTAATTGTTTAAAAAAAAAGTTTCTTTTGTAAACCTTTCCTACGATTTCCATAAATTATAATTTTTCTTATTAAAGAAATAAACATGTGTTTAAATTTTTCCTTTTAAAACTGTTTTACGTATTTTTTTTTCGAACAGTCAAAACTCATCATAATCGAATAAAAACTTTGAAATGCCTTTAATATATTTTTAATTTTATTCGACGATGAAACCGCACATAAGAGCAAGTACGTGTGATCCAGTCCTGCGATTTATTTTATTTTTTACTTGCGATTATAGGTACTATAACGCAAATTATGCATTAAATTAATAAAACTGAGATGACATTACGATGATAGAGAAACATATTTGAGTTAGTTGCAAAATTCTGTTCATTTGTCTGTCTGTCTGTACAGATGTATATTAGACTACAGCCTAAACATTTGGGCCAATCGTCAAAATTGGGATATAAGTTTATTTTTACATTCTACAGAGTAGCTTTTTTAATTTTTTTTAGCGCAAATATTAACGGTAGGTACCTGCCATACAACCGTTAAGTAAAAACTTATTTTTCTCGGAAACGGCTCCAAGAATTTTTATGAAAAAAATCAATGTACTATTGTAGTTTGTAGGTTTGAATCATGGACCATAGGACCGGTTTTTTTTCTTCTTTTTCGAAAACTACTTATCCGATTATAATCAAAATTTATATTCAGGAAGATGTAAATATCCTTAGTAATTTTACATTAACATATTTTCAAAAACTTTTTTTTTGTATTTTTAATAACATTTAATTTTTTTTTTTTTGAAAAATCAATATTTAGAAAACTGGTAGGTGAATTTTTTTTTTAAATTTGGTTTTTAAATGTAGATTAAAGTTTTCGTGCTTAATTTGAATTCTTGAATTATTTTTTGACCTTTTTTTAAGTTGTTAAAAAAGCGTTTTATTTAAAAATCGTTCCTACGAATTTGAAAACAAAATGCACACTTTCAAATATGTATCTTAAAGTAATAAAATGGCGTTTAAATTATTTCGCTGAGTACAAAATTTTACGAACTTTTTTCGAACAATCAAAAGTAACAAAAAATCGATTAAATATTTTTTGTTCACTTAATATTTTTATTTGCGATTATAGGGACTATAAAGCAAGTTTAGGATTCGTGAATGTAAAAAAAATTGAGATAACAATGAAACATGACATAGAGAAGTCTAAAAAAGTGATCGAAAAAAAATGTCTGTTTGTCTGTTTGTCTGTCTAGTCTGTCTGTTTGTCTGTCTGTTTGTCTGTCTAGTCTGTCTGTCTGTCTAGTCTGTCTGTCTGTCTGTCTAGTCTGTCTGTCTGTCTGTCTGTCTGTCAGTATGTATAATAAGCTGCAGCCTAAACGACTTAAGCGATTATCTTCAAATTTGGTGTGTGTGATTATTTTGGCATTCCCCAGATGGAAAATTGAAATTTTATTTTTAGACCTAAAAATAACGGTACCTGCCATATGACCGTTTAGGAAAAGCTTATTTTTCTCGAAAACGGCTCAAACGATTTTGATGAAAATTTTTGTGATTTTTTTTTGGCATTGGCTATCATCTAATTTAAACTAAAATTACGGAAAATGTCTATTAACGGTACCTTTTATGTAACGGTTTTTTTAATTTTGGGTTTTCTCGGTAACGGCTCTTTGGATTTCTGTCAAATTTAATATTTAAGAAAACCTAAGTAGCTTCATTAATTCTGTTTATCAAATTTACTTATAACTTTTTTTTTCTAATACAAATTTATTTTTGAATTTTTTTTTTTGAAAAATCAATATTTTTAAAACTAATCAAAAAAAATTATTTTAAAATTTATAATCACATGTATATTAATAAACTCTAAGAAACTGCATACCAAAATTTAAATAAAATTTTTTTTTCAAAAAAATTAAAATAAAAAACAGGATTTTAGCAAAACCGTTCTTACAATTTTCGAAATAATTTTTTCATAAATTATTTTTTATCTAAGACGTGTGATGGCCTACTTCATTTTTACTAAAAACCGTTAAGTATTGTGGTTTTGATACTTTTTATAAACTTTTATAATTTCAAAGTGTGTTATTTTTAACGCAAATGTTACTTGTTTATGTCAAAGATCTTGCTGTACAATGTAATTAGGCACATAAGAGCAAGTACGTGCGACCCAGTCGTGTCCATTTTTTTTATTTTATTCAACGATTTCACCGCTCATATGAGCAAGTACGTGCGATCCAGTCGTGCAATTTATATTAAACTGTCCGTCGACAAATGAAAACTGATTAAAATAATCTATATGACCCACAATCTTTATCCCTTTATTTTTCCTCTCCTTTCATTCTTACATAGCGTTTTCGCCGTTTTTTTAGTTTCACCCAAAAACTGTTATGTCAACAGTATCATAATATTTTTGTAAAAAATATTTGTTCCATAAGCTTTTAAGCAATATTATTTTTTTTTAAGATTTCTATAACAAATCGGAGAAGATCTTACAATGCACAAAATTGAGGGAGGTCACTGTACCCTCCACCACCACCTTTGCATCTTAGTACTTTTAAATTTTGCATCATTTCATCAACAGAATGAGACTGACTGCATTCAGTGATAGAATTAAAAAAAATATATTGTGGAATACAATTAGGTACACATTGAATGATTTTTGTTCGTAAGTTGGGAATTGTGTGATTTCAAACCTGGTGTTTGATTTAATCCTAGGACACTTTGTCCTTAACCACTTTGAGTATCCATCCACTTACTCTCTGCGTCTCTGCTTTAAAAACCCTAGCTGTAATCGGAGCACCCAATAATCTTACTTCAGCCAGTTTCCATATATGGCCAAGCTTTCATTAAATAGCTCTAGCATTTCTCGTATCCTGGAAGACATTGATATTCAGGAGCTCGAATGGAATAGTTCTTAATTTTAGAATCTTCGAGTTCAACGATCTCTATAGCAGAAATTATGAAACTAACCACGGTCTTTAACAAAACCAAGTTTCTCTGTTGGAACTTATCTCCAAATCATCCAGACTGTCATCAGTGCATTGTTCCATAGAAAACGAGATACTACCGTGGAAACAGTGTGTATGGTGTCATCCCTACTGTCTTTTTATGTTCCCCGTCCAATTAGACAGATGCCTATTGAAAACGCTGTTGCACAATATTGTGCATTTGGAATAAGCATCTTTCGGGAGATCCAGTAATACAACACAGCGTATTCAATTAACTGCTGCTACCTTTCGGTAGTTTGAAAATTTTTCTCCAATATGTTCGATGAAATCTAGATTCATCCACCTAATAATGGCTAATACATTTCCAAAGCTTCACATAAGGTTATAATTTACTTACGAAAAGAAAGATTCAGAACAAAATAAGAAGATTGGACTTAGAATATACCCTTGAGGAACCCCTTATATTTGACAGCAATGGAATAAGAATTTTAAACCTAGCCAGAGATTCTTAAAATCACAGCTTGTCAACTAAAAATTACTAGATTTGTCTATAAATCAACAAAACCATCATAAGTCTGTGTTTCCCTTGATTTTACTGCCAATACCCTTGAGAAAAGACCAAAATATGGTCATTTGTCATATCCGGATGAAAACCAGTATGAGTTACAAAACATATTTTTGTATCTTAATAAATTCTATTTCATCTGTTTTTGAATGTTTAAAAAATAATAATTGTAAAAAAAAATACAAAACAAAAAAATATGTTATTAACAAAAACTTGGTAAATACCACTTGTTTGTAATTAAATATTTACCCACTCAACTCCTTTATTATTGTTGTTCATCTCAAGTGAACAATTGAAGATTAAATATTTTATTTGCCCAGCTTAGTGGTCAGGCGTTTACGTACTTTTTTTAAGTTTCTTATCAATGTTTTGAAATTTATCAACTGTTAAGATACTGATAGCCAATAGCTTTCTGTATAAAAACAACCCTTCTGCGGGTTACATCGAATAGTTGTTGACCAATTTCAAGTCATAATGCTCAAGCTAGTTCTAACATCGATTGTAATTGCTATTTACATTTGCACAGCTGCAAGCAGTCCTATTTTAACTACCGTAAGTTATGGGAATTCTCTATTTCTGACTTAAGCAACACATTTTTCAAAAGGCTCAACGTATTGCAAGATACAATTATCCAGTGGAAACGCATAAGGTTCAAACTTCAGATGGATATATCCTCACCTTGTTCCGCATTCCCTATTCGCCCAAGTTGAAGAACAAGAACAAACGTAAGCCAGTGGCGTTTCTGCAACATGGACTTCTAAGCTCATCGGATTGTTGGATTGCCAATGGACCAAATGACGCCCTTGCTTTCCTTTTGGCCGATGCTGGCTATGATGTTTGGTTGGGAAACAACCGTGGCAACACATATTCCAAGAAACACGTAAAGATTTCAAGTCTCCTTCCGAGTTTCTGGGATTTCACGTGGAATGAATTGGGTCTTGTGGATTTGCAAGCCATGATTGATTATGCCCTATTTCATTCCAATGAAAAATCTCTGCACTACGTGGGCCATTCTCAGGGTACGACAATGTTCTTCGTCTTGATGTCCGAAAATCCTAAATACAATGCCAAAATCAAAACCGCCCATATGTTGGCTCCAGTTGTGTATATGGATCACATGAAGAGTCCCTTGGCCAAAGTTATGGGACCCATACTTGGGCAGCCATCTTTGGTCAATGAACTAATGGGCAATAGTGAATTCATGCCGAACAACAAACTTGTTTCAATGTTGGGTTCCCAAGCTTGTCATGATTCATCCATCTTCCAGCCCATGTGTACGAATATCTTTTTCCTAATGGCCGGTTGGGATTCGCAACATTTGAATACAGTAAGTGCGATTAATACGACATCTGGTGGGTTATAACTCAAGGAGAATTTCATTTCTTACAGACGCTACTGCCAGAAGTTATTGAGACCCACCCAGCTGGGTCATCTACCGGTCAGTTTATTCATTATTTGCAGGAATACCTATCAGGAATGTGGCGAAAATATGACTATGGAAAAATAAGAAATAATGTGAAGTACAGCAAATGGTCGCCACCGAAGTACACTGAGAAAAATGTCGTCGCCCCAGTTCGACTCTACTACAGTGACAACGATAATTTCGCTTCGGTTGTGGATGTTCATCGATTGCAGCGCCTTCTGCCGAATGTTGTGTATAGTTTTCATGTTCCTTATCCGACATTCAATCATTTGGACTTTTTGTGGGCCATTGAAGTGAAGCCGTTGTTGTATGACAAGATTATTAGTGCTGCTAACCGTTTTGAAAAAACTGGAAAACAATAAAGAATCGAACAAAAAATATAAAGTTTTTTTGGAAATGTGTTTTAACATTCTTAATCAATTTAATGCGAAATAAATAATTGCTTTTAAGAGTTTTTTAGGTGTCTTTACATAGGAAGAATAAGTCCTGGTGGCAGAGTGTCCCGCGTAGAAGAGTAATCGTCAAACCTTAAAGACAAAGTCATCAGTAAATACTGCCTGCTGAAACTATATTTAACAGTAGTCAGAAATCGCAGTGACTGGTTTGATGATGAACTCAAATAAGTGTCTGAGGGTTAGAATTTTGCAGACCAGGCAATGCAGCATTCTCATAGAACGGGAAACAACGAAGATACATATAAAGGGCTCAGAAGAACGGAGAAAAGTCTTCAAAGAGAAATCAAGGTAGCCTGGGAGTAAAAACTTTGCCTGTGAAATGAAAAGCCATCGAGAGTGACTTCCGCACCAGCATGTTTTTTTTTTTTTTTTTTATAATTAACGCGCGCACAAGGGACTATTTGTTTCCCTTTTAATGTAACACACTGCGCAGGCATTAGGAAGATAGGGAGGGGAGAGATAGGAGGTGTCGATTAACATTGGTTTTAAATGTTTGATTGCAAATTGAAATGGCAAGGGAAAATCTCGCCGGGTAAACCATTCCAAAGTCGTGTTTCATTTTTCAATTTCCTATATTTCACGGTACGTCCGAAATTGGGCTCAAGGGTGAACTGATGGGCATTCCTAGCAAGACGAGTATTACGGGCGAAACTTTTAAGGGGAGGAATGCAGCTGGCTACCTCGAGTGAACATTTTTTATAAAAGAAACGATAAAATAAGGAAAGACATGAAACATTGCGTCGGTGTTCGAGAGGGGCAATTGTTTCAGCGGCAGTTTTATTTCCTATCAATCTTAACGCTCGATTTTGTATTCTATCAAGCAGGTGAACCGATGTTTGTGAAGCACTTGCCCACAGGTGGGAGTTATACTCGAGTTTAGGGCGTATAAACGCTTTATAAATTGTAGCCAGATCAGATGGGGAAAAATAGTTCTTACACCGATACAGAAAACCTAAGCACTTAGTAGCATTCTTAGCGATTTCAAATATATGGTCGTTCCAACGGTGGTCGTCGTTGACACACATACCGAGTACTGAGAGCTTTTCGGTTTCTTCGATGTAAGTGCCATTCATGGACAATGGCGTTAGGGGTATGTTAAGCTTTAACGACAGAAGACAGCATTGAGTTTTCGAAGCATTAAACTCCACACGATTCCTATTACTCCATTTGACAATGCTGTATAAATCGGAGTTTAATGAGCTTGACATACGGCACCGTTGCAATTGTACGTCCGAAGGCGAAGGACGTGAATTATCGAACGAATATGAAAAGCTGAGGGTAGAGTCGTCAGCAAAACAGTTAAGTGGATTAGAAGTAACAGGCAGAAGATCATTTATAAAAATGAGGAAAAGAGTCGGAGACAGAACAGAGCCCTGGGGCACACCAGTATTTATTTTATGGGAATCAGACTTGAATCCGTCCAATACAACTTGTATTGAACGGTCCAGAAGATAGCTTCTAATCCAACGAACAAGAGTATTATCGATCCCAAAAGCACGCTTTTTCGATAAGAGAGCTTCATGCCAAACTCTATCAAATGCCTTGGAGATATCAAGAGCAATAATCTTACTTTCACCAAAGCGATGTAAAGATTTGTTCCACTGTTCGGTGAGATATGCCATCAGATCACCAGTGGAACGGTTGCTGCGGAAGCCATACTGACGGTCATGGAGAAGCTTACGATCTTCGAGATATTCCTTAAGCTGACGGTTAATCAGTGTTTCCATGACCTTAGAAAGAAGGGATGTCAGTGCTATGGGTCGGTAGGAGGAGGGGGAGGATGGGTCACCTTTCTTAGGGACAGGCTGGACAAATGCTGTTTTCCATCTTCTAGGAAAGATTCCAGAAGAGTAGGAGCGATGGAAAAGCTTACGCAGTGGCTTTGCCAGTGTGGAAGAACACCTCTTCAGAAGAATCGGGGGTATACCATCCGGGCCAGCGGATTTGTGTATATCGAGATCTTTGAGAACTCTTGCTACTGTACGAGTGCGGAAAATTACTGTCCAATTGAAAAATTTACATTCTCAAGTACAGGTGGGGCAACGTTGCTATGCGGCAGCGTGGAGCTGGCAGCGAAATGGGCAGCGAGCAAGTTTGCCTTCTCTGAAGAGTAAACAATTGGTTTGTTATTGTCGATGAGCGTTGGAACCGAAGATGTTGAGGAGTTTTTAATATTTTTTACAAATGACCAAAAATTTTTACTGCCTTTGGGACACTGCAGAATTTTTTGGCGTAATTTTTGGTCATGCAAAAATTTGGTTCTTTCAATAACGGAGTTGCATGAGTTTCTTGCTTGTTTGTGCTTTTTCCGATTTTCCTCGGTAGGGTTGGCTTTGTAAGAACGGAAACTTACTTCTTTGAGCCTGATAGCTTCTTTACACTCAGAATTAAACCAAGACTTTTCTTAAGGTTTGATGCTTTTTACTCTGTTAGGAATAAGAGCACGCATCCCTAGAAGAATCACATTTGTGATCATTTCAGCACTGGCATCAATGTCACTATCGAGGAAGCATAGTGACCAGTTAAAGGTTCGGAAAAAAATATTCAGGCCGTCCCAGTTGGCTTTCTCGTATTGCCAAACGGTCCTGGTGGGAAGTTTTTCCTTAACTGGATGGGTGGAGGATGAGAAATTAGCTGAAATGACACAATGGTCTGAAGTGCCAAATGGAGAAGTTACACTAATGGTATATTTATCAGGGTGAGAAGTAAGAAACAAGTCAAGAGTATGGGCGGCTTGCCCAGCAACATCCGGTATACGCGTTGGCACATCGATCAGTTGGGTAAGGTGATGTAACCCGGCAAAGAGCTCGACATACCTTCCTTCGGGTGTTGTCTGACCAGAATAGCGGAGCCAATTGGAATTGTGTACATTGAAATCGCCCGTAATAACGATTTCAGGGCGAGGACAAAGGGAAACAATTTTCGAGATGGAATCAGACAGCGCATCAAACTCGTTACAAGTGGAATTGCTGTCGAGATTTGGACTCCTGTAAATAAAACAATAATGAATGACATGCTTGCGGACAGTGAATTTGAGCTACAAGGAGTTAAAGTCCGTGTTGGAACATTGCCCATATTGGGGAAGGCTCTGGCAAGCAATATCATTCCTAACATAGACCACGAGACCATGATGGGAAAAGAGTAATGGCACCAAGCTATACCCATGTAGAGCAAACTCTGATAAATCAGCATTTACTCCAACCTGGGTTTCACTTAATGCCAAAACAGCTGGCCTGTATTGAACAGTGTAGACGTACAGGTGAAAGAAATTCTTTCTTATACCACGAACATTGGAATACACGACACAAAAATCACTTACCATTTAAAAATACTTGCACACAAAACACAATTCTGACTAAGTCGAACCATGCAGTGAAAATCCAAATTAATCTCTGTAATAAACAAACTGTCTTAGGTGTTATGCCCATAAGACAGCTTGCATACAAAAAATCAATTTAAATATTCAGCACAATAGGACAAACTCAGATGCCCTTATCCATTTACCGCAAGCATACGATGCCTACAGTAGATAAGAAAGAGGCAGTTAAGCTAAGCACAAAGGGTTGGGACAGATAAGAGGATAATTAGACTTGTTATGCAAGTGTGTATTATTTTTTTTTCCTCCACAGCGCGAATGGGCATCTTATCGTCTTCCAACGACGCGAGTGGATGTTGTTATTTTCTTTACAGCACACGCGAGGGGGTTTTGCCAATTTCTCAAACGAGTGTGTAATATTATTTTTTTTTAACACTCGCGATAACAATGCGCAATAATTTTTTTTTTTTGACTTGTTTATTTATTTATGCGCGCACCTCGACCTGACGTCCGGCCTCTATGAGCTTAAGATCGACACTCCAACTCCAACTCCAATGTGAATATTGTAAGGACGGACTATTAATTGGCTCAGAAGTAGCAAAGCTTTTGAAGCCAATGGCAAACCTACCAAGCTTATCCAACATGGAGGACCACCACTATGTCAAACATGGCCTTTTTTGAAGAAACCCTAGATGACCGGCATAAAAGCATCAATATTTCCGGTGCATACGATGGAGATATTACGTTTTTGAGTACATCTTTGTAGATTCAAATTTCGTGCAGTGAAACATGATTTTGAAGAACTGCAATGCTTTAAATGACTTTGATCAAAAATAGCAGTCGATAATATATATTATGGAGGAATATATTCGCGGACATATCTGCTAAGGCCCAACAGAACCTGCAATTATTGTCTGTCAAGGCTCTCTTTAAATCCAGAAATCTAACCACAAAATCTAAGCTGCTTCTATACAAAACTATGACCTTACCAATACTCAAATACGGATCCGAGGCTTAATTAATAAAATGCATTCTAATTTTCCAACTATGTTCCAGAAGAAAGTCAAATCTTGTGGAGAAGTGTTGGTTCCGTATGCGAGGGAAGACGATTCTAGAGAAGATACAATCATGAATTGTATGAAGTCTACCTCGAAGCTGGTAGAAAAATAAGCTCCAATGGGTCTAGCACCAGGTGTGTATAAACGGAGAGAAGAGAACAAAAGCTCTCCTTGTTCTGATCAGTTCGACTTTGAGTGTAATAAAGAAACTGATCCAGGTACTTCACTACAAATTCCTTTATCCGTGGATCCCAATTTCTCAAATTTCTTTAAGCCTTAGGAGCAGAGGTTCTAAACAAGATAATTACACATTTCGTAAGTTGATTTTCAGCGATACCATCATCTTTGTAGTCATCTTGTTGTTCATTTTACTAAGTTTATCTGTTGGGGTCCGCTCGACTGGGATCACAATTCTCTAACTTTACTGCTTCTCACTAGTGTTTCAGCATTGGGGTTCGCTGGTTTGACTTCAGAAAACGTCGGAAAGCCTCCCGGTTTTGAATTGTTTCATATCTAAAGCATGAGGCCAATTAAATGCTGGTGTTTTTGCATTTGTTTGTACCAGGAGTGCTTAGGCCTGCCTCTTCTCTTTCGCGATTGTGTTGGAATGTTGTATGATATTGCCATTTTGACGGAGTTTTCAGAATCTCTACCTAAAACATGACAACACAAACTGAACCGGTCGCACGTGAAGACTGCCTCGGATTTTCCTACCTCTTCTTCGGTCAAGGGATGTTACTTCTGCTGTCATGTGAAGCATCTGCATCTCAGCTACTGTTAATTTCAGAGTTTTCCCGCCACTTCATCCACCTTAGGCTTCCGCGATGATTGAAATCGTCATCACAAGTTATTGCTTCGTTATTAATCATAGATCCCAGATATTTAAACTTTTCGCATTTGGGGAGCACTGTTCCATTCAAATAAATGTCTGGAAAAGGCCTGAGTGGATCAGAAAACGAACAGCATAAGTATTCCATTCTGTTTTTGACTAATACGGTACCCCTTCCTTCAAAAACGTCCACCCATATGTCAAGAGCTCGCTGCAGTGATATAGGATCATCGCCTATGATGACTCGATCATCAGCACTTTTGAGTCCGTCACTTCAGCTATTATCATTAGTGCCCCGTGGCTTAGTGGTAAGTGTGTCGGACTGCTAAGCTAATGAGTCTTGATTCAAATTTAGCTCATAGCCACCTTCTTATTCGGGGTACTGCCTCTTGCGAGGAACTGACAAAACCTCCAAGAGTAAAATTTGTCTCAAAAAAGTGCATCATCTCATGTAGCCGTTCGGACTCGGCAGTAAACTGTGGGTCCCTTCCATTCTTGCAAATTAACAACACAGACACAGGAATCGTTGATAGTACCTATAAGTCACTAGGCCTTGGCTCCAAGGAGCTGTCGCGCCAATAAATTTTATTATTATTACCTTCAAGCAGAGAGCCAAGGACTTAAATAAATGGAATTGGCAAGTTGTTCTTCAACAAAATTCTAAGATTTTGTTCTCATTATGCAACGTTTACTTTCTAAATGCTTTATACTGATCAGCCATCAAAACATTAATAAAAGAAAAGAATTTGTGGCTTGTATATGGAAAAGATTTATAAATCAGTCAATAGACTCGGTACATCACCTTAACACTATTGCTTTATCTGTACGTAGGAACCCGCATCGTAGTTTAAACCAATAGTTGAACCACCTTTATAATGACAGCAGGAAATGGATCAAATTAAATGACGGCGTTCATGATTACATACAATTTTTGTTTTTTTAATTATAAATAGTGATTAATTTTTTCATAACCAAACAAAAGAATTGCAGGTATTTGTTGCAACATTTTCTATAAAAGCTGATGTTTTCTAAAAAAAACATTTACAAGTAAAAGATACATTTTATAGATGCGTTTTTTTCTAGGTTTCATAGCCCATTTGGCTGCGGTTACGTTAGCTTTGGATACAAAAGGAGCCAATATACTCTACACCACGGTAAGTCTTAACTGTGAGCAGGGATATTCTATTAATTAACATATCCAAGGCCCAACGTATTGCCAGCTTCAACTATTTGGTGGAACTGCATGAGGTTGTAACCGCAGATGGATATGTTCTAACTATGTTTCGCATACCAACTTCACCAAGGCGAACTAATGGTACCGTAATTCGTCCAGCTATACTTCTCCTACATGGCATGTCAACTTCTTCCGATTCGTGGATTTTGAATGGTCCTGACAATGCTCTGGCGTACGTGCTCGCCGATGCCGGCTACGATGTTTGGATGGGCAACCATCGTGGTAACGTTTATAGCAGAAAACACATAAGAATTTCACCTGATGATTCCCGTTTTTGGCAATTTACCTGGCATGAACTGGGTATACTCGACACACCAGCTTTGATAGATTATGTCCTGGAAAAGACCAACCAGGAAAAATTACATCTCGTCGGACACTCTCAAGGAACAACAGTCTTTTTTGTTCTTCTATCTGAATTGCCAGAATACAACTCGAAGATCAAGACATCACACATGTTGGCACCGACAGCTTTTGTTGGGAATATCCAAAGTCCCATTGGGATTACAGCAGCAAAACTCATAAGTAAATCGCCAACTCTCAGTCACCTCCTTGAAGGTCATTAATTTCTGCCTATGATTGAACCTGTATCACTTCTGGGATCAGAATTGTGTGCTGTCGGCTCCTGGTTTCAATGGATTTGCGCTGATATCATATTCATCATCGGTGGGTATGATTCGAAGCACTTGAATTATGTAAGTTTTTTTTGCTATTCTACATATGTATATACTTTTCCAAAAACAAAATAAACTTTCTTCCAGACACTTCTACCACAAGCGGCTGAAACGCATCCAGCTGGTTGTTCAACCGGTCAAGCTATTCACTATCTGCAGGAATTGAAATCAGGCTACTTCAGGAAATTTGACCACGGAAAAGGGAGGAATCTGAAAATCTATGGTCAGAGCATTCCACCAAACTATGAGTTGTCAAATATTCTGGCTCCAGTGCGGATGTATTATGGAGAAAATGACAAACTTTCAACTGAAGTTGATGTCAAGAGACTGGAAAAACTCCTTCCAAATGTGGTCGAAAGTTATGATGTTCCGGTGAAGGAATGGACTCACGTGGACTTTTTATGGGCACTCGATGTTAAGGAACTTGTTTACGATAAAATTGTGAGTTCTGCAAATTATTATGAGGAAACTGGAGAACAATTGTAGAAGTAGTTGTTCTGGAAATAAAGAAATATATGAAGAAATTATTGGGATTTAATTACGAATATAACTAGCTGAACTGAAAAGCATTGCTCGAGTATATAAGACTGACAATACAATACAAACAAAATAAACATAAATATTTAAATTAATATACGTAAAGTGTGTATAAATATGCTCTATTTCGTAACCTAATCGCTTAATAAGACTTCAGATTTTTTTTCGTGACAGCCGTCTTGGCTTTGACAATTATTGCAAAAGATTTCACTGGAATTGTCTTATCAGGTCCGTCATCCAATTTTCAGGCACATCATAATGGGAAATCCATCTTTGGATTAATACTTTCGCAACATCTTCCGCTGTAAATAGAAATAAAACAGGTAATAAATGTTCAAGGAATACTTATAGGCGCTTGAACTTAGTTATGAATGTTGCATACATTTAGGAGTGTAAATCTATCTTCGGTTTGATTAGAGTCTAAGAACCTCTAGGAGAGGAATTCGTTAGGTGCTACTTCGTGGGCTTCAGAAGGCTTCTTGAATTCAAGATTAGCATGAATTCTATCTGATGGGATGAGACGGGGAAAAAAGACGAGGGGCCGTTAATTAATGTTAGGAAAAGAATCGAAGACAAAACAGAGCAGCCCTGTGGCCTGTGGGATACCAGCATTTATTTTGTGAATATCAGATTCAAAACCGTAAGACAGAAACAGCTTCTACAGAATGGTTGGAAAGGCATTTTTGGTAGAGAAGTGCTTGATGAAAAAACTTTTGAAATATCATTTACAAAAACCTTTTTATTTTTTTTTTTCAAAACGATCCCAGCATGATTTATTTTTTCGGTGAGATATATTATCAGATCAGCAGCAAGAAAATCAGCGCTTCCGCGACCTAGGATAAAATGGGCACGACTGGGTCGCACGTGCTTGCTCTTATGTTCCTAATTACATTGTAAAGCAAGATCTTTGACAGAAACAAGTAACATTTACGTTGAAAATAACACAGTTTGAACTCAAAAAAAGTACCAAAACCACAATACTTAAAGGTGTTTAGTAAAAATAAAGTACGCCATCACATGTCTTAAGTAACAAAGAATTTATGAAAAATGTATTTCGAAAATGGTAGGACCAGTTTTGATAAAATCCTGTTTTTTATTTTTAGTTTTTTGATTTTTTTTTTTTTTGAAATTTTGGTATGCAGTTTTTTAGAGTTCGTTAAAATACATGTGATTATAAAATTTAAAATAATTGTTTTTGATTAGTTTTAAAAATATTGCTTTTGCAAAAAAAAAAATTCAAAAATTTATTTTAATTAGAAAAAAAGTTATTAATTTTTTTAATATGCAGAATTAATTAAGCTACTTAGATCTTCTCAAATATACAATTGGACAGAAATCTAAAAAGCCGATACCAAGAAAGCCCAAAATTAAAAAAAAACATTATATGAAAGGTACCATTCAAAGACATTTCCCGTATATTTGGTTCTATATAAATGATAGCAAATACCAACAAAAAATTCTCAAACATTTTCATCAATATCGTTGGAGCAGTTTTCGAAAAAATAAAGTTTTCCTAAATGGTCATATGACAGGTACAGTTATTTTTAGGCCTAAAATAAAAATTTCAATTTCGCCTCTGGGGAATGCCAAAATAATCACACACACAAAGTTTCAAGATAATCGCTTAAACCGTTTAGGCTGCAGCTCGTTATACATACTGACAGACAGACAGACAGCCAGACATTTTTTCTCGATAACTTTTTTCGATTTCTCTATGATAGTTATATCATGTTTCATTGTTATCTCAATTTTGTTATATTCACGAATCTCAAATAGACTGTAGCAATATTTGAGCTTAAGGCCTTGATGGGTGTTCGGTTTGCAGAAAAAAGGCAACACAACAAAAAAGAGAAAGACAAAAAGACGGTTAGATTTCAAGGAGTCTACATATCGTTTATCAGCTCTGACGAATTGGAATTTACATAGTTTTTCTGTACTGAATCGACTGTCATAATGAACTGTGAAGATTATATACAATACATTAATGTTAGCTCATTTAACTGCCTTGAAAAAGCAGCGATTTTGATCAATGTTGAAATCGTCAGTAGAGAATATTATTTATTAATTTTGTCAATGTGTTTTTTTTTCTTCCCATAACTTCCAGCATAATATTAGCAATAGTAATTGAAGCACGCTTATTTAGTTTGAATTCAGATCCCGTTGTTATTGCAAGAGTGCAAGGATGTTTTTCAGGCACCCTTTTTAAAAGAATTTTTGTCATCACTACGTCAGTTATGACCATATCAGTTAACTAACGCATGTAACACAACATCGATGAAGGTTTATCGTCACCTTATTCATTTTTTTTTATAATATTTTAACTATGTGTCTGTAAGGCACAATGCCTCTTAGAATAACACGATACTAGTTAGAAGAATTAGAGAGAGTTTGCGATGAAAAGTGCTTCATAGAATTATTTTACTTTGTGGACCATCCCAGTGGCTGCTTCACATTACCCTGCCAATGATATCCGTATCGTTCATGCAGAATGTCCATCTCCATTATAGCCTTAAGTGTGTGGCATATATCACTGTCCTCCTCCTCCAAGTCCATATTGTGTTGGCAAATTTTTTCTTATACTTGCTCCTATCTGCCTTTTCACATTGGAAGGCAGGATCTTTGACAGAAACCGGTAACATTTAGGTAGAAAAATAACAAGGTATAAATTATCATAAGTTTTTTTTAGAGTTTATTAATATACAGCTGATCATAAAAGTTAAAATATTATTTATTGATTATAGTTCTAAAAATACTGAAAATTCAAAATATTCAATAATAAATTATATATTTATTATAATATATAAAAAAGCAAGCTAGATATTTTTAAAATATAAAATTTTATATGAAAGGGAATAGACTTTTCCGGTAAATATTGTTTTTAATTAAGTGATAATGCCCACCAAACTACTCTCAACAATTTTCATAAAAATCATTAGAGCCATTTTAGATATAGCAGTTGGCCCTACAAATTAAATTTCAAAAGCCAAAAGAACCACACATATGTATATCAAATTTTAAGGTATGTAATCAATTAGGCCGTTTAGGATGCAGATCGTTATACATTCCACAGACAGACAGACATTTTTTGCCAGTAACCTTTTTATGCTTTTAAATGATCGTAAAGTTATGTTTAATCGTTATCTCAATTTTTTTCGAAATTTACACAAATCCTCTGATCGAAGCTTTATTAACTTAACTAAAGTGGCAACACTAACATGCCCCTTTATTTAAATTTTGTTTTGCTTTACGAACTTGAATTGAACTTGTCACGTTTTTTTTTTTTGTTTATTCAATCAAACCGGAATAATAGTTTTATATACATTTCATTCTAAAGTAGAACACTTAATTTAAATAAAAGAAAAATAACTTTTTCAATTGATTAATCTAAAACGTGTGAGAATCAAAAGATTTATGCTAAAATTCTTCAAGAACAGGCATGAACACTTCTATTAATCCAACCCTTTCTCTCTCACCCACAAAACCACACAATCTAATAAAAATTTACAATACTTTGTGTAAACAGAATAAAATGATAATATCTCAAAAACGAATTAAATACGTTCCACAAAAATCATAAACAAAAGATAAAAATAAAATCACGACAACACAAAATAAAAAAAAAATTCTATTTCAAAAAACAAGATTTCCATATTGTAAACAAAATGATATTATTTTTTATTGTAAATTTTACATCCGAAACGACCGACGCGCTCTTTCAATCTCAACAAATTTATATCCAATCCACACAAAGATACAAAGATACTCTGAATCTGAATAGATTTTTAAGCTTTTCTGTGGATTGAATATGCTCAGAACCAGAACTCAGATATTCTCTGTGCGATGATTTTATGGGAAATAGAGGGAATAGCACGGCAACCATGATTGTGGTTTTGATTCTCGAATAAGAGCTTTCAATCCAAAGACCGACACAATAAAACTGAATTCATTAGATAACGAAATAGTGATGCAGATACTTTTGTTTTCCGCAGATGCTTCTTCGTCAAAGAGTGTTTGACGTTATCACCGTCCCGTGTAGTTGTCGTTGATTTAAAGACACTTAAAATTGCTCTTTATTTAGAAAATAAATAAATATTTGTTAAATAAAATTTAAAAAAAAAACTATCCGCTTTACTCGCGATAAGATACTTAGATAAAAATTAAATACAGGTGGTCGGTCTTGTGTCTTATTTTAATCTGTTTTCTAATATTTCTGTTTAATGGTCGCCATAAAATATTCATCATCTGTTGATTTAAAATTGTACATATGCATGCAAGTGTGTGTGACTGTGTAAACAATAAAAAACTCGTGAATTAACGGTATTCAAAAATGATTAAAACAACCTTCCCCAGTGAAGTGAGATGGTTAATGGGTGCGGTATTTAATGATATTTTTTTTTACAAATTCAAATAAATCGCTTTTCATCAATCCATAGCCATAGCTGTATCTGTATGCAGCTGTTGCATGCAACGGACCATTAAAAAGTTTTGCCATTGGGAACAATTTTTCTGCTTCCTTTAGGTTACAAACATTGCTGAAAAATAAACAAGAAAATTTAATGTTGTTTTTTGGAAGAATCGAGTAGCTTTTGAAAAACTCGAGGCAGAGTTCAACACTGTTATTTGCATTTCTTCGGAGATTCCTGGAAATTCGGAGAGTTTTTCTTTCACTGGTTATTCCAAAGGACGCAGAGGTAACTACCTTTTTCGTTTTCATTCAATCAAGGATAACTCTCTGTAGTACTTCAGTGAATATTTTTTTTTATTGCGTTTTCAATCAGAAAACCTTACTTTTGTGTGTACTCTGGAAGAAAGAATATCCCTGAAGTTATTTCAAATTCAATGGGAGAGAGGGGTAAAGGGAGTTTGGCGGAGTGTTTTAATATTTGCTGAATATGCGTTGAGGTCAATATTATGAATAATAAATACCTATTTAAAAGTTTCATATCAGACATAGATACATATGAAACCTCTTGTATATGTATACGTATCATGGCTCTACAAACAAATTGGATACCGGATGAGGGTTTGAAAATACGGGTTTCAAAAGGTATTCTTCTATACAATGTGGTAAGATGGAACGGGTGAATTAAATTAGGCCTATACAGAAGCTATAGATACCTATGTTGTGGTTATGGAAATTTGTTGATTTTATTTTGAATAGAAAACAACTTTTGAGCAGGTGGGTTGGAAAGATAAGATTGTTGCAAAAATTCTACTCCATTGATATTTTATAATATGTGGTAAAGAATTAGGCAACTAAGAGGATTTGTATTGCCATGTTGATTTTGGTAGACAAATTTTGGGCGCCAATCAAATAATTATTCCTCGCTGAAAGAAAAAATGTTATCCGTGAATTTCTTTCATGAAAAGGGTACATAATACAAATTTTAAGTTAAGCTGAAAAATGCTAAGCGCCAAGGGGCAGTAGCCGTATTAATCCAATTCTGAAATACCAATTTTGCTTCCACAAGTGTCAAAAGAAACTATTTTCTCATTACCATAATGTCTCAAAGACATCTTATGGAAACGTCACAAGGTTGTCAGTAAAAAAATAAATAAAGCCTTTAAAGAGCTTCATTAAAAAAGGCAATAGCTTACTACGAGATGGTATTGCTTCTTCTACGACACAATAGTTAGTTCAAGATGTTGAGCTTAGAAATTTAGGAAAATTATTTTGGAAACCTTTTTTTGTGTGTGCGGTATTAACGAAATTCTTTTTTTTTATTTGAAAGGCCCATGTATGCCATTATGTATGGAATATAACATCTTCCAAATCTCTGCCTTGGCTTCTTACGGTGGCACGGATTTGAGTGGTCTATTTTTCCATGAGTTTTTCCCATATACATATCCGCTATTCGGCTAAATTTTGACGATGACCTATTTATGTTATGTTTGCCTTGAGTGTATCGGAAGATTGTGCTTTATTACCACAAACCTGCAACTTCAAAAAACCCACAAGAACAAGTCTAGCGGGGTCAAATTATGTATCGTTGGTGGCTAATTCACGGCACCTCTACTAGAAACATTTCCCTCAAATCGTCGGCCAAATCTTGAAGTCCGCTGAATGGCACGCTATTCTGCTATAACCACATCTGTTCTAGATCCACATGTTTAACAACGTTCGATGCCTAGCTATTTACAGTAACCCCTTCACTAGCGTTATATTGTAAAAAAAAATACCGGACCAATGAAGCCGTTGCGTCACTTCAGTTTAAAACCCATCCCAAATGGTAACTTTTTGACGATATCCCCAGGTGAACTTCGTGTGGGTGTGTTTGTTTCCATAAACGGAAATTTTGCTTGTAAACACAGTCATTCATTCCAAAATGTGTCTCGTCGCTTAAGATGATTTTTCGGTCAAAATGTAGGTTCTCTTGCAAGTGCTCCTAAGCCAAATCAGCGAATAAACTGCGTTGTTTGTGGTCATGAACTTGGAGCTCATGGGTCAGTTGTGCTTTGTGTAGGCTCAAGTCTCGACGCAAAATTCCACAATTCAAATTCTCCAAAAGAAGTTCTTGTGCATGGTGACAAATCGATTACATCGGGTCTTGTTATACACGTTCATGGACAGTAATGAAATTCTCGGACGATCATGCGTTCCTATGATGTACAAATTTTGGCTGGTTGATTACCGAACCAGTCGTCACAAATATGGCCAACAAATATTCCTTCATAGATTTCTTCATAGATTGTTTCAGATCTACCCAGTCCAATCCATTTTCAGGTCCTCCAAGGGCCACCAAGGTATCAACCTAGATCCATTAATCTTATTCTTACTATTAAGGATATTGAAATGGTCATCCATCATTTCCGTATCTCACTTTACGCTGATGATATCAAGTCTTTAAAGGCAATTTCTTCCACACTTGAATCTTCTCCCATTCAACTAGATTTTGATGTTTTCTCATCCTTGTGTCTCAAAAACTGTTAAGAGCTAAATATTGTCAAATTTCTGTCAGTCAATAATTTTTTTCGCGTAAATGTGATAAGTCTTCTCCAAATATCTAATTTCTCCATAATCAACTCATGTCTAATGTGGATTCGCACATATCGATAATATCATCTTTAACTCGGCACTTGGCTTTGTGAAACGCTGGTCCAAAGACCGCCCCTGAGTCACTCGAACCCTTTTCATAACTTTTATACGCCCGCTACTCGAACACGACTGCCAAGTATGGTCCCCATATCAGCAGATTCACATCTGGAGAATAGAGAGCATTGATTATCGTTTCTTTAGACTTGCCCTTCGCATTCTGTCTTGGAATGATCCCTTTATCTTGTCACACATCAAAATCGCCATCAACCTATAAACATCAACACCCTGAAAGAACGCAAAGAAAGTGCAGAGATTCTCTCCATTCACTGAATTCTCTTAGATTTCGTCGACTGTAAAACTCTTTACAACTCTGTCTTTTTCAGCACGAATTCCCGTTACTTAAAAAATCTTTACCTCTTCTATTGCCTACTCAGTACTTACGTCACCTTTTATGGCTCAATTAGTATAAGTGAATAATAATCAAAAAAAATTAAAATAGGTCACCAAAACAATATGGCCGCCAAAACCCGCTAATATCTATCTTTTATTATGGCACTGCCATTTTGTTGTTTTTCGCTTCACCAGCCTTAAGAGTTTTTTGCAGTCACTTCTAACATCAAGCCTTATAGAAGCTTTTATTTTTTTTACTTTTCCTGCCTTATAGCAGCTGTATTAATAATAAGACAATCTTATCTCTGTATATAATGTTTCGATAAAGAAATCCTATAGAAAATCATTTAGTAACGGGTCCGCCAAATAACTTCTTTTTTTTTAAATGTTTTATCAACATCGAGTGTAGCTTCGGCTGTGTGGCACGTAGCGCCGTCCTGTTGAAACCAAATGTTGCCAATATCCTCCTCTTCAATTTTTGTGAACAAAAATTTGTTCAACATGGCCCGATAACGATCGCCATTGACTGTAACGGCCACTCCTTGCTCATTTTCGAAAAATTGCCCAATTATGCCTCTGGACCAAAATCCGCACCAAACAGTGACTCGTTTTGGGTGTATCGGCTTTTCAATGTATGCGTGTGGGTTTTATGTGCCCCAATTGCGACAATTTTGCTTGTTTACATACCCCCCAAGGTCAAAATGAGCTTAATCTGAAAAGATGATTTTTTTGGCAAAATCGGCATCTTCTCTAAGTCGGTCGCAGGCAGTAATGTCGCAATATTTCCCAGCATATACACAACCATATTTGTTTAGCGGAAAAATAAAACTAATTTTCTGTTAAATCAGACATAAATCACGAAATAAGTACTAATTGAAAAAAAAACGTTAGATGGATGACCCTTTACATACCTTGCTTTCCTACTTAAGCAGCCCTTATAGAGGCCTTATTTAACAAAACAATCTTTTTCCTCCTTACAACTTGTGAAATAAGATTTCAAATTGCTTTAAAGAAGCTATTACTGAAATGTTATCTTAAAAAAAATTATGGCCAACCGTAAGACAGAACTGTCAAATTCGAAAAAATTGGACAAGTTTAACTGTTACTTGGGTCAGATATTGGAAATACATGAAAGTTAACAATATTCTCACCGAAAGATTATTTTGAGAAGCAAGCTGGATTTATTAGCAGAATTTTATGTAGTTTTGAATTGAATTTTGAAGGATTTATTAAGTGTAAGGTATGTATTATTCATTACACAATGGACTGCATTATTTAATTTGTCATTACTAAGCCTTGTGCCGGATTTCTTATAAAAACTTAATCTCGGTTTAAAGAAGTTTCTCAATTAGATTTAAAGCCCTTGAACAAAGGTTTGAAACTTGGTTAAAAAAAATAGGAAAATAGTTAGAATTTTAGAATACAAACTCTAGCATTTTAAAATAAAGATTAGCAAGTTTTGAAGTTGAACCAAGGTTAACTAGATACAATTTGAAAGTAATTTAAAGAAATTGAGCTTTAATAAATTCCAATAGAAATCAATTGATATCAACTAAATAGCCATATCCAAATACGAATCAAGGGATGAATAAAGAAAATTCTTTTGAAAAGAGCTTATCTGCATTTTATCACTTGACATCCGGCCATCACTTGAATCAATAATACTGATTACTGACTCGTACAGCCCGTCCAACAACATCTCGGTAGTATTAAAGCTGTTGTGTCTTGCAACAATGGGACAATGGACATTGATTTTACAAATCTTTCGACACCATTCGATGTCAAATTGATGTCCTGAATTTTTATCCTATTTATGCAAATAAATCTCATACCTATATAAGATGAAAATGGATAAATATGAATAAAGAGTGTCAATTCCAAAAAAAAAAATGTATTCAGAATAAAGAGAAAATCCCAAAAGGATATTCAATAAAGTATATCTTCTCTTGTGTGACGGTGGGCTAATTTAAGAAATCCCCTACAGGTGCAGTACAGGATACTATATCCTTTCGTGGTACGCATTTCCATATGTATCCAAAGGGTAGAAAAATTCCTTTAATTTGCTCTTTATTGAGATACCCTTTTTCATTTGAGTATTGGATGTGCCATCGACACTCAAAGGATTCTTCACTTCAAAGGATACAATCCCAGTATTTTCGAAATGGTTGCGGAAAAGTTTTTCTTGCAGATTTTTTTCGTGAAGTGTTATGATTCGTGAATAATAACTAACGTTTTAATTTTTACTTGCGATTATAGGGACTATAAGGCAAGTTATGCATTCGTAAAAAAAAAAAAAAATTCTAACAATCAAACATGATATTACGATGATAGAGAAGTCAAAAAAAGTGGGTCCGGAAATTCCGTCCGTCTGTCTGTCTGTCTGTCTGTCTGTCTGTCTGTCTGTCCGTATCGATATCTACAGCCTAAACGGTTGGGCCGATTTGATTCAAACTTGGTATATAGTATTTTTAGAGTGCTCTACCCGACAGTTTTTGGAATTGGCATTCTAGCTCCAAAACTAACGGTACCTGCCATATAACTTTTATTAAAAAACTTATTTTTCTCGAAAACGGCTCCTACGATTTTGATTAAACTTTCAGAATGATGTTTTCTGTGCAAAATCTATCTTTTAATTTTAATGGATTTTTCAGAAAAAGTTTTATAACGGTACCTCCCATATGACCGGTTTTTTAAAATCAGACTTTCTCGTTAACTAGTTGACGGATTTTGATGAAATTTTCAAAATATGTAGTGTTTTATGATTTAAATAATATTGCTTATCAAAAACATTTTTTTTTATATTTTAATAATTTTTTTAAAAAAATATTTTGTTTTTTGAATATTTTGAAAACGGATCTATAGATTTTTTTTTTAATTTTTCTCCTAGTATAAACTATAGATTTCTTAAAATTGACATACTAAAAAAAATTTTAAAATATGTTTTCGAAAAGTTTTTCAATAAAAACATTTTTTTGAAAAAACTGGTCGAACGATTTTGAAATGAAAAATTCATAAAATAGAAAACAGCAAAAGAAATAAGATGGCTTACAACATTTTTTCCAAAAAACGTTATGAGTAGTGTTTTTTTGAATTCATAAATTTTTTTCCCCAACATTTTATTTCATATTGCTCGGCTAAGCCCTAGCCAAGCCATTAGTCAAATAAAAGAAAGTGACAACCTACATTACATACAAACTTACGTATTTTAAAGTATTTTTCATCATCATAAAAGCACAGAATAAATAAGGAAGCCTTTGATAACCACACAAAAACAACTAACAAATAAAAAAAACTATTCGATTACTACTGAATGCAAAAATTTCAATCGAGAAAACAAAAGTTTACACCTTCCTATAAATAAACAAAACCACTGTGTTAACTTTTAATATTGTCTCTATACCTACTGGCTTAACAGTAGTTGGAACACATATCTTAATTTTAGTACCTACCTTCCTTCCAACTCTATTATAGGTACCTAAATCCTTTATAAATTCCATTGGTCCCATATTGGGACGTATAAAGGTCCCTTTTCCTAGCATTATTGCCATACTGCTGATTCCGACGAATCTTTATGCCAGTTGTTCAAATTTTTCCATACCAAAATGAAAATTTAACTGAAAAAAGTCCTTTGTATCTTTCTATTAGCAAATTATATTATAAACAGTAAGCAGCAAGTGGAAAGATAATACTACACTAAAAAACTGCAAAAGCTAACAATCCTATATATTTATGTGTTTATCCCTTTGTCGTGACGCATGTTCGTTCGAGCTTCACCCCAAAACGATTCTAAGGAAGTTGCACGTCATACAAAAAATATTAAAATAAAATCTTTGTCAAAAAGACGCCTGCACTTAAAAAGAATTAGCACATAAGAGCAAGTACGTGCGACCCAGTCGTGCCTTTTATTTTTTCAATCATTGTAAAAGCATTAATAAATTTATTGAATTTATCATTGTTTTGCCAAAATGATAAAAAGAAGAAATTAGCATTTTGGATAAGAAGGCTTTAGTTAATTATTTTACTGTGACAGCTTTTATTATAGTTATCTTAGAGGCTTCATATTATTTTTAGCTCATTTCTAGGCCATACAAATTTCAATTTATGTATGTTAACTTGAAATACAATAGCTTTTTTCCATCATTAATAATGTTAATGATTTGTCTAATGAGACACAATGTCTATTCATATATTAGTTTTGTCTAAAAAGTATTGCTGATTTTTTTTTTAATTTTATCTGTGACGTGCTTGGGTCTTTTGAAGCTTACCGATAAGTTATTATGAAGTATTCGATAATTCAAAAATTAAAAAAAAACCCAGATGTTTCTTTTGATCAATATTTGACTAATGTTTTGACTAATGTCTAGGAACGTTTGTTTGTATTAGATTAAGTTTTTATCAAAGTATTACCTTAACTTTGTTATTATATTATATTATGTTATATTACCAAAACTTTACATTGTTTAGAATTATGTGTTTTTTATCTTTAATAGACGATGACGAAAAGTAAAAAGTTTTTCTTATTGAAAATTAATAACCTCAAATGTTCACTTTAAAAGTACGTTTAAAACAACGATCAACTCTTAATGTTGAAAATTAAGTTCAAACAACATTTTCAAAATATTGATGTTCACGAACGGAAAACATTTGTTTTATTTTTTTATTTTTATTTCATCTTTTATTTCATCTTTTACAATAGACTTAAGCCCCTTTTTTGCAAAAGTTAAGATAAGTTACAATAATATATTATAAAGGGTTTTTCAATAAGAGCGCTACAAAAGTTTTTAAATAAAACAAAAACGGTTTTGGATATCAATAAAATTCCTTATTCCTGTGAAAGTACGTTTGATGCCATTATCTATGGAACTCAATTTCTTTTGCATGGCCCCCACGGGCACGCTTGCAGAAGTCCAGACGCTGAACCCAATTTTCGACGGTTTTCAAGCATAAATCGGCCGATACTGCTGCACTTTCACGTTCGATATTCGTACGAAGTTCATAAATCGTCGCTGGCTTGTTGGCATAGAGATAGACCATAGACTTGACGTAGCTCCACAGGAAATAGTCTAACGGCGTCAAATGGCACGACCAAGGCGGCCAAGCGACTGGACCATTTCGTGAGATAACACGTTTTCCAAACTTGGTTTCCAATAAATTGATTGTGACATTCGCTGTGTGGCATGTGGCGCCGTTCTGTTGGAACCACATGTCCTCCAAGTCCATATTATCCAATTGGGGCCAAAAATATTCGGTTATCATTGAACGGTAGCGATCCCCATTCACAGTAACGTGCCGGTCTTGATCATCACGGAAGAAGTACGGCCCAATGACGCCGCCGGCCCATAAACCACACCAAACCGTAATTTTTTCGCGATGCAATGATGACTCATGGAGTACGTGTGGGTTGCTGCCTGACCAATACCGCATATATTGTTTATTGACGAAGCCATTCAGCCAGAAATGAGCCTCATCGCTGAAGATGATTTTTCGATGAAAATCCGAATCATTTTCAAGTTGTTGCTCAGCCCAATTCACGAACATACGACGATTTTGGTGGTCATGTGGCTTTAGTTCTTGCGTCAATTTAATCTTGTAAGGATGTAAGCCAAGATCTTTTCGCAAAATTCACCACAACGACGTCACAGAGATGCCCAACGCTTGAGAACGACGTGTGAGAGACACATTTGGGCTTTCTGCAACTGAAGCCTCAGCGGCAGCAATATTCTCGACACTACGGGCACTTCTTTGTCTCACTGGCACGGGAACATTTTGTACTGTGCCTGTGGATTCAAATTTTTCCACTAGACGCTCAATTGTTGATCTGCTATGACGATTATGACGACCATAAATTGGACGTAGCCCTCTTAACGTTGAGGCCACTGACTGCGAATTTCGGTAGTAAATTTTAATAATTTCGTCTCTTTGTTGGCTCGTATATCTTTCCATCATGAAATAGTAAACCTTACTGAAGAGAAATGTCAAAAAACAGCAAGAAATATGGCGTCGTTTGCTGTCCCTGTCGCTCTACTTTTGTAGCGTCCCTGTTGAAAAACCCGATATAAAAAACTAGAATTTAATACTCGTCTTACTGAATTTTTAGTTATTTCTACTCAACGTTTTAATACAAAACATTTCTGTTGGATATTATTTTTAATGTATACATTGTTGTTAATAAAAATTCAAAAATAAGAGATTTTAAACAATGATAAATTCAAAAGATTTAAACATATTATAAAATGATTTTGCTTTTTTTTTGTTTTTGTTTTTTTAATTTTTATTTTTTTCAAAAATTTTCAGCCAAATACCTAAAAAGAACGCGATCGAAATTACTACCTCCTCGAAGTCTTCCTATGTCTATGGGTAGGGAGTTCCAGAGTTTGACAGCACATACAAAAGATTGGCGTTCAGAAACTGTGCAAGTAAATTTTGGTTGAATAAATATAAAGGCCCGAATAGAACTTGAAAAAACGATTTTGTTATAAAGCCATTATACAATGGCTCTTTTTTAGTTATGACGTTCTAATAACGTCTTTTGAGTATAGTAAATAAGGTATGCGTTTAAGGTGCATCCCAGTAAGCTTTTTCTATATGCACCCACATTATCAAAACGTTTAAGGTTGTACACATACCGAGTTATGTTGTTGAAGGCGACATTTAAATTTCTTTTAGATTCTGAGCTTAAACTGCAAAATATCTGACATCCATATGTAATTATAGGCATAATCAAAGTTTTTGCCAAACGGAGTTTTATATGTTTTGGAGTATATTGTTTTGAAAAGGAAAAACTGCGGAGGCACCCATAAATGCATCCTATAATATTTTGTACGTGGCAATCCCAGCTAAGTGTAGAGTTAAAACATATCCCGAGATTCCTGGCTCTTTCCACATATTCTACCAGATGGTTTCCAATATATATAGGAGTAAAATAACTGAGATCGAGTTTTTGTTTGTATATAACCAAGCATTTGGTTTTTGCTGGGCTTAATCTCAAGTTATTTTCCTCGGACCAACGCAATATGCTACTGTGATCATTGTTCAGCTGGCAAACACCATGCTCAATCATACCCAATTTGCAGCTAAGGTGAATCTGGGCATCATCCGCATATAAATCAATGGATGAATTTTGAACTAGCTCTGGAAAATCGTTTATACACATTGAAAACAGCAATGGCCCAAGAATCGATCCCTGGGGAACACCAGAAAAAAGTTCCAAAAACCCAGAAAAATGTCTCCTCACAACTACAGCTTGTCTTCTCCCAGAAAGGTAAGAAAGCATTGACTTGAAAGCTGACTCAGAAAAACGAAACTGTCTTTGCATTTTTGAAATAAGTAAATTATGGTTAACAGTATCAAAAGCCTTTGAAAAATCTAACAATCCTAAAAAAGATACTTTATCCTCGCCAATTGCACATCTTAGATCATGGTTAACTTTAAGTATAGTAGATACGCAACTGTGATTTTTCCTAAAACCCGATTGGTTAACACAAAAGATCGTTATTTTTTATAAAGCTAGAGATCTGAGTATGTACAAGTTTTTCTAACACTTTGGAAATAAAATTAAGTATGGATATAGGCCTGTATTCGGGGGGTGATAAGCGTGTGGCAGGTTTTTTTACTACAGGAATATCTTAAGCAATTTTCCAGCTGTGCGGAAAAAACTTGTTGTTATAATGGTGTTGAAAATATGTGTGAGAACGCGGAGCACATACATTTTCTATAGTACTCTCATGGTGGTCATTTTTCGTCTGGCCATCTTCCTGGTTGATTTCAAACTAACTCTAAATAGTGAAGACGAGAACCTTAACCAGTATTTAATACACTTTTGTTGTCTTTAGTTATTCTATATTCACACCAATTGGCAATTTCAGCACGCCTCATTGCGACTTGATCCAGAACTAAAAAAGATGCTTCATGATAGTACTATAGGTAGTGTATATACAATGACATGAGGTAGGACTATTTTTGTAAATATTGGATGCATTTCATCGAAACCCGTAGCTTTAGATTTTATATTTATAATGTTGATCACTACATCAGCTTCTTCAATTGAAATTGTGTGTTTGAATCCGTGATATTTGAATGCTCTAACGTGTCAGTGGGATTAACAATTTCGTTTGAAGATTTGGATTGAACTTTAGCAAACTCAATGTTAAGAATATCAGGATTAATGTTTTCGGGGTATTTCTCTTTAGAATTGCCAACTCCTAAACCTCGATTCTTTTTCCAAAGTGTTTTAGAAGGAAGATCCTTACTTAGGTGATTTGAGTAATCTTTGGTTTTAGCTTCTCTTATTTTACGGCCCAAATTGTTTCGAATATGTAGCTAGAAAAGAGTTAAGAAGCTCTGGCAGTCGGAAACGTTTCCATTGTTTGTAAGCTAAGTGCCTTTGCTTAATTAAATCTTAAATTTCTTGTGTAAACCATGAATTCATCTGATTTTTAACCACCTTCGTTTTCAGTTTAACATGTTTATCAAACAAACTACTAATAAAGTTTTGAAGAAAACTACCTGATCCTCAGCTGAAGTCATAAAGTATATTTGTTGCCAGTTGATGGCATATAAATCATACTCCAGCTGAGCCGAGTCAATATTTTTAAAATCACGGTACTCAAAAGTAGTGGTTTCATTTCGTGGGACAATATTGAAAGTTTCGAAAATTAAATCATGTTTTGAGTAAGCAGATGCTGAGAGCTGATCGTACAATAGCAAATTTTCTATGTCATTGGTAAAGAATAACTCTTAAAGTGTTGCACCATGGTTTGTGAAATGAGTTGGATTACTATAGTTATTCGTCCTGAGACCAAGGCTCTTCATTCTCTTGATGAATGGTTTTGATGTTTCCCTGTTGAGTAAATTGCAATTAAAGTCTCCACATACTACGATTTCAGAATAAGCAAAAGATATGTCTTTGTTCGGACGATATACTACACCAATTAAGCATCTGTTCCGACCATTAAGAATTTCAATAAAGCAATAGTCGATTGGAGAGGACATATCCGCCCTAGAAACAAACCGGTGTTTAATAGAGCTGCGAACATATATCGCCACACCTCCACCTCTAGGATCACTTCTATAGAAACCAAGGAGCTCATTAACTTTTAAATAGCACAGAATGTCAGATAAACTTGACTTGTACCATGTTTTAGATACACAAATGACGTCTGTATTTGAACCCTCAAACCCATGCCTAAATTCATCTATTTTGGGATAAAGACTTTGTGCTTGTGACTTTTACCTAATAACCAAATATGTCGTCTGCGTTAGGTCGAAAAGTATGCAACCCAGACAATCCCTTTGACGAAGTCCATTTAAGATGCTGATCGGCTTGGACAGCAAGTTTTTTAACTTTACTAATAATGTTGGTAATGGTCATGTCAATTTATTTGGGATGAGTAAATATCGCATGGCCTTGTAGAATTTTGATATTGTAGACAACTTTGAGATCTATATAAGAAGTACGTTGTTTAGTGGTTTATGTGTCGAACTACTATGGCAAAGGGCCTGGGTTTGATTCTCCGTCAGAGTGACCACTTTTTTCAGTGTATTGCCAACAAAATGGCAAATCTTCCCAGAGTAAAATTTTTTTTCCAAAAAAGGCATCTTATGTAGCCGTTCGAACTAGACTGCAATTGTGGAATCTCACTTATTATGTTATGAACATGATGCATTTACCGCAGTCTTCTGTCTTTTTTCATGAAAGATGGAAAAAATTCAAAGAAGGTATATTCTTTTTCATTATCATGAAATGCTTGATGAAGTATTGGCCCTCCATGTTTGATCAGCTCAATTAAAAATTCCTCTCCAACCTCCGTCCAGTGTAAGCATCGTGGTCTCGATTGAGACATGTTTCTAGCGCAGCCACCAATTTTGTGGATGCTGCCATTTCTATGACTCGTAATACAAGAATTGCCATAACTGTTTTCGGGCAAACTGTTAGAGCCTTTGTACTGCCTCTATACCGGCTCCCTACCTTATTTGGCGTAGAAATTACGAAGGATGTTCTTAACGTTATATACTTTAGGCCAGGCATTGCAAGGAGGCTCCTTTCTGCAAGTTCATATTAGGAATCGCTTTCGTCTTCTTAGAACTCCTTATAAGGTGCGTAAACTTGAACGTGAATCTGCAGTTATCAAATCTGACTATAGAAAGCCTACTACGTCATTCATACAGAATTTCAAATGGTCACCTCTCCCACAGGAATTATTTATATATCTTGGATAAAAACCACTTATTTTCCAATTTGCCACCTAATCCATCTACCTATTAAATTTCATTAAAATCAGTTGAGTGGTACATGCGTGATTCAAAAACAAACATCTAAGCATCAAACTTTAAAACATATACACCTTCAAACTAAAAATATTAATAAGATTAATAATAAGTCAACGAGACACAGAACAAACCGGCTTAAGAAAATTCGCGATACGAAAATTAAACAAATATAAGTTAGAGCTTAACTTTCGAAGGCATATAAAAAATCCTAATCTAAAAGTTTAAGTGTTTCCTCTTTCTGAAACTTGTATCTCTCACTTTCTATCAACATCTTGTTTGTCTTTTAAAGTTCAAATATCTTTAAGATTCCTGCAACTCTTTGAAGTCTTAAATTAAATTCAACCCCTTCAAAACTACACGCATACAAAATAACTTACTCTTCCATACAAAATCACTGATGAAACGAGCCTCTTGAACAAAGTTTTTTTCATTGTTCTTGAACCTATTAACTTTGTAGACACATAAACTATCCAAAAAACGTATCCCACTTCTGATTTGCACCACCCAATTATGTTTCTGATTGTCGTCCTCAAAAACAATTTGTCTCGAGCAAAAAAATCTAAATCATGTTCATGGGTTCGTTTGCTTATGCCCCCCCAAGCATTTATCTCTGTTTCTATATCGTTTATCTTCATGCAGTAAAAATAAAGACATGACTTATAGATATGTTCTTGAACAAACACCAAGTAGTATCCACCTATTAGAGAAGATACAAGTATACAACATCCTCTTCCACTCTATAGGAAGACTTCGCCCGTAACCCACTCGACTTTCATTCATCTAATAAGTTATAATTCAATCAGTTAAAAGTTTATGTGGGTACTTTGTCCCATATATCTAATCGCAATGACTAGTTCTAGATACTTTTCCATTTAAAGATACGTGCGCTTTCATATTGGATATTATTTTAATACCGCCGAGAGACAATATAGAGATGGTTGTGCTGGGGTTTGGAAGGTACTAGTTTTGGATATATTTGTATCTACAGAATACACCGAAGTGTATCTTAGCAACTACGAACATGGGCTGTATGGGATAAAGATGCTATGGTCTCAAGTGAACTGTGCTCTTTTAGTTCTTCCATGCTGTTGTTAGATATTGTACTGTCAGTATATTACATTTATACGGGTTACGTAGATTGCGGAAGTTTTCTCGCGCTGAATATGTAGTAGAAGATTTTAACTTTATTCCCTTTGGCAGATGAAGATGATATCCAGTGCATCCTCCTCTGACGTATTAAAATGAAATGGGGTTGACGATGGAAACAATACTTGCGATGGGATTCCGACATATCGGATGGGGATTAGTCGAAGGAGGAAAGTGGATTTTACGCTGCATTACGAAAAAGTTCTTGAGAATTGCTTTGACTTAACTCACATTAAAGGGATGTTAAACTGTATTCTACAGGATGTTTGCCATTTTATGTTGATCTTAAGTGATAATAAATATTTAGAGACGTAGTCACATAATTGACTCGAAACATAACCTTACACCTTAGGGAATGTGACAATATGGCATTTCGGATCACTTCTGTTGTTTGAGATGTGTAGTGAGTAATCAAATTAACTAGTTCAATTGAAACTAAATGGGAGGTAATAAATATACCTTGGAGGGCTAAAATCATGAACATTAAGAAAGAACTTTTAAGAAACCTCAGAACACATTGGGCGATATCTTACGTTAGTAAAATGTTTGACGCAATATTTGAATTGGCAGAAGTTAAATGTGATGTGCCAGAAGAAGTTGGACTTAAGCATTGTTTATGAATTTTGGTGAAAAAGGCTTCTGAGCCTTGTTTATATTATTTTTCTTATAGGTAGATCATCTAATATAAACAAAAAACCTAATTAAAAAGCTGAAGTTTCTAACCGAAATTATCATTTCTGCACATCCCATCGAAGACGACTATAATTATTTTTTTTCCCAAAAATGAATTCCATTTCAAGTAACATGCCGCAAAACAAAACAAAAAACATGCCAGTTATTAAGACGCATAATCCCTTAGGTGGTATGCAATTAGGTTTTGGAGATTAATGAATACCCAGAAGAAAACAGGCATTACAATGTGGGTTACTTGTAATAATTAAAGTTCATTGAGTGGAATCTTCTTTCACCGAACATAATTATAACGCTTTAGAGCTTCAAGAGAAACTTAACCCTTTTGTTCGGTGGTAATTATTTTTTTCCGTTAATTGCATGTGTGAGATTTGAAGTGAAGAAAATATCATATTTCGAATTTAGATTTAAGGTTTTCTTGTATCCTAATGGGATCTGTTGAAATAATAAAATTAATTGGTCCTTTTTTACGATTTAAGATATAAAATTATATAAAATTGATGAATTTTGAATTTGAATTACAGACTTAATTTTTTTCAATCATTGTGAATGACAGAATGACATTCCATTAAGCTTTTGTACTAGCAAAAAATTAAGTAATCAGAACATTTTCTTTCTTTACTTGAAGATTTTCAAGACTCAATATTATTACCAAACAAAAAGGATTTAGCTCTGATCATAGTAGTTCTATTATAGCCGTCAAGTATAATACTTGACGTTTTTTGTATTACTAGACTTTGACGACATCGATCGCAAATATTCGTATCAAAACTTATACAATAATATAACTTTTCATCAAAATCGTTGAAGCTTATTTCATCTTAACTCCCTAGAAGACGCTAAGCTGTCACTATTGGTAACCATATCTTAGGTTTTCATTTTTTTTTCTCTATTTACATCAACGAAGCTCCCAAATGAATCCACCTTCCTAATAAACATCTCTTTTCATAACCTTCGGGTAACGGAAAACAGCCTCCTCAAGAAAAACAAAATGACACTTTATATCGAAGACCTCCATAGATGTATCCGTTATACCACCAATCATTCTCAATACCACATGCAAGTGACTTTATGTTTGGTGACAGCGAAATAAGAACACAACCAATTCGTTCGGCGTCTGATATGCAACTGCTTTATTTCAATAAATGTTTGCTTAACATATAAAGGGTGGCGCAAAAGTTTTTTTTGTCGGTGTAATTTTTATTAAAAAAGAAAAATGTTGGTCCTACTTGTGGATTATGTTTATTTAATTATCAAGTCGAAGTAATGATATCGGTCAATTGGCTGATCTCAGATGATGACCATATCCGTTTTTTTGTATTTTTCATCACTTGTATTAGAACATTGGCCGATAGGTTCTCACATTCCTGACGGATTTTTTTCTTTAAGGGCTTTAAAATTCTGAGGCTTGTAAACATAAACTTAAGTTTTGTTTTTTTTTTTAACATAAACATTTAGTTTTGCCTAGGCAGAACTAGTTTTTCATAAGTGCATTAGGTTGAACAAGTTCTTCCTAGGCAAAAAATAACGTAGATGGTAACAAAGTCGATTCATCGACTTCATTTCTTTCGGGGTGGAAATACGACCGATCATACGTTTTCTACATTATTTCCTAAATTTAAGAAAATTATAATGAAGACAAAAATTGGCAATAAAAGTCACTTAGGCCAATATATTCCCCAAACAAACAAACAAAAAAGCCGAAGATATCTCCCACTTTGAAAAATGTTAGTATGAAGACGGTACCCCCTGCAGCCTGCAACCCCCCTGGGTTGTGTATGTGCAACGTTTCATTTTGATTTAAAGAACCTTTGCATAAGCCCAATCTCGCACCTACTCCAAATCCTATAGTGAGCCCAAGCAAGGGATCATACTGATTGGGAGATAAAATCTCAAGAAATTTCTTTGCACACCATTGATTCTGTAATAATGCCGAAATTCTGATCGACATTATTACCATTTTTGTTGGAAATAGAGTCGACTTGAAATAAAACCGAAGTTCGCCTTTATTTCGCTTATTTTAGGGAAATAAGATTGAATCTACCTGACTACCATTTACATTATTTCACGGCCATGTTTAGTTTAGCCTAAGTATGTTAGGTTGAACTAGTTTTGCCTAGGCGGAAAAATTATTTATAGGATTTTCTTATGTGTACAAAATACAGTGCTGTCTTTAGTAAATTGAACGTTAAAACTACTACATATCGAACATTAAACCCTGTGAAGTAAGTTGATATTAGAGAAGCATATGGCGCCATTCCACTGCTTTGGCCCACAAGAAATGCCACCCACTTTATACCAAAAAGATCCTTGCTGAAGCTAAACTAATTTTACAGATATTGGGTAAAAGCTCTAAAATCTATTGTAAGCTCGAAAGTTCACTCACCTTATATTTATGGTTTTGCAATGAAATTTTAAGTTTGCCCTACAAATTTCTCATTCCAATGAAAAATATGGCTTTCTCACAGGAGGTCTACAAAATCTAGCTCCGTTAATTTGTATCATTTAACATCTCAGCACTAAAAAATGTCAGTGCTATTTAAACGGATTTCAGTAAGGGCTTTGATAATTTTTTTCGGAAACTTGTATTCTTTTAACTGTCTGCGTCCAGCTTAGAACCCATATTATTTAGATGGACTTTTGTGTATATAAACCAGAATTAACATTGTTTTTTACACATCTGCCTTGTCTGAGCCTTTGCTAGCTACTTCCGTTGTCTCCAAAGGCAGCCACTTAGGTCCCCTTCTTTTGATTCTTTCAATCAATGACCATTTAAATATCTAATGAAAACTCTTGTATCGCAATGAACCCAGATGATTATCTATGTTTAATTTATAAGGGAATTTTTTCAACTGATGACTCTTTCCATTTCAAAAGCAAAAACAAGATCTTGACAAGTTTTGTATCTAATGTTCCAAGAAGCTGTTTGGAGCTTAACATTGCCAAGTGCCAATCAATAAACTTTTCCGGAAGGTGCATCTGACACTAGAATAATATGCGACCAGGAGCTTAATTTGCCTACCACATTTTGACTATTTAGTTCGCCAATTCAGTCTCGCGGCTTCATGAAACGATGGGCCAAGGAATTCTCTGACCTCTTAGTAACCCGATTCCTGTACATAACATTTATTCTCCAGCTCTTTCCATACGATTGTCAAGTGTTGTTCCCTTACCAATAAATCAACATTCCTAGAATTGAGATCATACAACACCGTTTCCTTTGATTAGCCCTTCGAATAGAATAGTCTTTACCGGCATCAACGTCAACTACGAGCACTATCCGTCGATGATAAACAATTGTTCTTTACCCGATTGGATTGGATTAAATGATGTGGTCACGGAAATATACGGTTTTTAGGACGGTGCTACGTGCCATACAGCCCGTCTCACAATTGACATTTCGTGCGAGCGATTTCCGAACATGGTTATCCAATGAATAATAATCGCAGAGAAGATATGAATTTTCCATTGAGATAGTAGCCATCTTTGACCCGGTTATCCTTATGGGGTTTTCTTTAGTCACATGTCTATCTCTAAGTCTATTAACCACAAACCACTGTAATTTTCTCCAAATAAACAACAACATAACCTAACACTTGTTGATGAAATATTCAGTGTCATCTGATAATTATATTTACCAAAACGCGTCTCCTTAAAAAGCTATTTTTAACCGAACTGCAATAAATAAGAAGAAAAAAAAGTTTCGCTAAATGGTTCTTCATTTCTTGCAAATAATACAAATTGACGTGCCGTTTCTTATTCACACCTATAAAAGTATTCCATCATACTTTATGCCTCCAATGAACCTCATTCGGCGTGCAAACATTATTATCATTCAACTGGATAAATAAATAATAATTTTGTTCATTCACAGATACACACCCATACACCCATAAGTGCCTAGTTAAGTGTCGACAAACGGGGTAATTAGCCACCCCTAACCCGAACACCCAACACCGAATTGCTTATTTATTCTCGCATTATAGTTCACTTATCTCATTGCGAAGCGTTTCTGGTGTCGTTTAGCTTTCGGAGTTGGAATAAGTCAGCATCGTAGTTGGTACTTCTGACTTAGATTGAGCAGTTGGCATTTGAGAATCACTAATACAGATTCATTGAAATTGAATTAATTTCCAATTTAATGGATTTGTTAATTAATCACAATAACAAGGGGTTTCGCTTAGTAGACAGAGATCTTAAGCCCCTTGATAGCTCTGTTTCGCATTTAACTATTACAACTCCCACTAATCACTTTTACACTCTGGGATTGAGTGGTCGGCCTCATTAGGCATTCCAGGCACCCTCAGCAACTATGTTTGTGTATTTAAAGCTTTAACATCATAGTTAACATTAATTGAGCTTTAAATTTATGTGAACCATAAAAGCCAAATATGCTTGTGTGGCAGTGGAACGTGCTGTATGACGTCTGCACTTTGTAAATAGTTTGTGGTTTTGAAAAGGCCGCAGAATATTTTGGGAGTTTAATGATTTGAAAAACTATGATGGATGGATGATACAATTACTTGCATAATAGTTAATACTTCACTGTGACGGATATTTTAGGTCTAACGTTCCGAAAATAGTTGGATTTGTCGGATTTGGTTTGTGGTATCTCTTGGTCATTTTATGAGAGGCTGACGCAAATGAGGCTTTTCGGGAACAATGCAATTTTCGCAAAGCTTCAAAATCGTACTCCGTTTGAAAATCTACGAAAAGAAGCGTTAGTTAGTTAGCTAGTTATTTCTTCAGTGTTTAATAGCAATTTCAAAACCAAAAAAAAAATTGTTGAGGTTCAAACTTCTAAGGATATACATATCATTTGGTCAAGCAGCTTTTCTTCACGATTTGGTATACCAACATTAAAACTCTACTCAGCCTATCTTCTAAACATTGCTAGAGAAGAAATATTTGTTCTCGTTGATTCTCATTAATTAGTGTAATAAAATTAATTTAAAAAGAAAATTGTGCAACACACTGTCACATATTATTATAAAAAAAGTAGGGAATTTGCTAGATTTCGTGAATGGTTTTGAGATTATGTCAAACGTGATTTTAAAACTTTTTTTGATTTTTGATCAACTGAATTTTTTTGAACGGCAAACTTAGGCAACCAACTGAGATCAGGAACTTAGTGTCAGCATCTGACCAGAATTTTTGCTCGCTTTTATTTCTATGAAACATAAATAATATATTTTAATTTTTTTAATAGAAAAACACATTAAAATTTCGCCAAATGTGTAAAATATTCAATTATTTTACTTATAAATGTTTTTTTTTAAAGGTTTAGAACTTTAAGTGAGCAACACTATTTTAACTGGTGGCCATTTTGCCAGATGTCAAGTGATTAATTGACGTGAAATCGTCTTATAAATCGATGACAGGCTACACGTACAAAATAACATGACTCATGCTGATAAGACTCATCACTCATGCTACCCGCGATACTGTGGTTCTTTCAACCAAATGGTAAATATAGTTTAGGCCAGTGTGAGTTAATGGTCTGTATGTAGGTGTTGGTGTCATCAATATTTCCTTATGACGTTATCACGTAAAATTATCGTACGTAAACCGACTTTACAGACAACATAACTTTTTACTTGCGATTATAGGTACTATAATGCAAGTTATGCATTCGTGCAGATTACAAATGTTGAGATAACAATCAAATATGGCATTACGATGATAGAGAAACATTTTTGAGCTACTGGCAAAATTCTGTCCGTCTGTCTGTCTGTCTGTCTGTACGGATGTATTTTAGACTGTACCCTAAACGGTTGGGCCAATCGTCTTCAAATTTAGAACTTAAGGTTATTTTGACATTCTACAGAGGAGTTTTGAAAAAAAATTTAGGTCAAAAATTTACGGTACCTGTCATATAACCGTTATGTAAAATCTTATTTTTCTCTAAAACTGCTCCAAGAATTTTTATGAAAAAAAAAATCTGTAAACTACTATAGGTAAGCATTATATTTTGGCGAAAAAAAAATTTTAATATGATGGGCTGAAAACGGTGCCTCCTATAGGACCGGTTTTTTTTCTTCGACTTTCTCAAAAACTAGTGATCCGATTACTATCAAAGTTGACATTCAAAAAGATGTAGGTAGCCCTAGTAATTTCGCATTGATTTTTTTCAAAAACTTTTTTTTTTTTTTTAATAATTTTCATTTAATCAATATTTTGAAAACGGTTAAGTGATTTTTTTTTAATTTTGTTTTTAAATGTGTTATTTTTGTGCTTAAGTTTGTATTCTTGAATTATTTTTTTAAGTTTTTAAAAAAGTTGTTAAAAAACCGGTTTATTTAAAAACCGCTCGTATGATTTAAAAAAAAATCACACTTTTTTACATTTCTTAAAGAAATAAAATGGCGTTTAAATATTTTCACTCAATACAATTTAACGTACTTTATTCGAACAATCAAAAGTCACAAAAATCGAATAAATGCTTTGACGTTCACTTTAATTTTCTTAAATTTTATTCTACAATGTGACCGCACATATAGACAAGTACATGCTTCGAAATTTGTAGGTATAATTTGAAGTTACAGAAAAAATTTTGACCGTCTGGCTTGCAATCTTCAAGTTGTATAGTTTTGCCAAATGTTTGACAGAAAAATTACGGATACACTTAAATCAGTCGTGAACCGGTGTCTTTTATTCTTCTATATCGCTTTTTTCGCTACCGTTCTGTAGTGACATTGCCAGTTGCATTCCTCCCATGAGAGAATTCCACCATAATGTTCGCACTGGAATTCCCATCAGTTTGCTCATGAGCCAAACTTTGGACGTACTTACTATTAAGTAGAGAGATTCTTTGTTTAGTGGCACAACACGAATGTGGGACGCTTTGCCTGACTCTTTCTTCACATCTTAATATGCAGATATTCAAAATCAATGTACCTGGACATCTCCTGTTAAATTCCTTCTTGTTTTTCTAATGATTGTACGTTACTAAATCATTTTAAAATAAAGAAAACATGCATATACATATACATAAATAACAACCACCTTTTTTATGTTTAGAAAAAAACATTTATCAAGAAAGCTGACAATTTAGTAAAAACAAGAACTGAAATCAAGAATAATCATCACTAAATATAAAAAAGTGTTTTGTTGGCAGTAAATTATATTTTAAATTCTCAAAACCATTTGCCCTCGAAAAAATGTTTTTTTTTCAATTAAAAAGTCCAGATGTCTTCATTTATCTCACCTTGCTGCCAAAATTAAAAACGCTGGCCTACATCTTTTGAAATTTTGTAAATATTTTATGACAAAGTGCTTTTGATGTCTGATGTGAGTTTTTGACTGATTGATGGGTCTTCTGTCTGAACCAGAAAAAATACGATGTTCCCTGCATTGTACTTCATGCCATATGAGAATGGCCATAATTTTTCCTTCCATTGACTTTAAATGTGAAGCTCAACCTATATTTTGGTCCAGAAAATTAAAAGACTTCAGATGGAAAATCTATTATTAAAAAAATATTTATGCACGAGGCTCAATTATCATATGATTTTCAAATATAAAAGATAGATAAACATTCGTTTGTTTAAACAATTCAAAGAAACAATTTGAGCGGTTTTGCTAATTTTAATTGATTTTTAATGCAATAAAAATCGATATAAATAAAAATTGATTTTAGTTTTTGAGAAGAAATTTGCAGTTAAATTGAAATTGATGGACTTTCAGAAATATGCTAGTAATAATGGTTTTCGTTTTTGGTTATTTTAAAATTATCAAAAAATATTTTTTAAATGCTTTTAGAAGTCAAAAATAGAATTTTTGTTAAAAATATCAATTGCTTCAGACTTTTAATGAATTTAAATTATTTATTCTTTGCCATGTAATTTTGTATGAACTTATGTATATATTATATTATAAATACTTCATATATTCCACAAGCGATATCAGATGTCTCAGACACTTTTTGATGTAAAAGAAATTGTCCCGGTAATTTTTTGAAAATGTAATTGTTGTATCGGGTTTTTCAATTAGAGCGCTACAAAAGCTTTTTTTTAAATAAAACGAAAACGGTTTTGGATATCAATGAAAAATGTTGGAACCACATGTCCTCCAAGTCCATATCATCCAATTGGGGCCAAAAATATTCGGTTATCATTGAACGTTAGCGATCCCCATTCACAGTAACGTGCCGGTCTTGATCATCACGGAAGAAGTACGGCCCAATGACGCCGCCGGCCCATAAACCACACCAAACCGTAATTTTTTCGCGATGCAATGATGACTCATGGAGTACGTGTGGGTTGCTGCCTGACCAATACCGCATATATTGTTTATTGACGAAGCCATTCAGCCAGAAATGAGCCTCATCGCTGAAGATGATTTTTCGATGAAAATCCGAATCATTTTCAAGTTGTTGCTCAGCCCAATTCACGAACATACGACGATTTTGGTGCTCAAGCGGCTTTAGTTCTTGCGTCAATTTAATCTTGTAAGGATGTAAGCCAAGATCTTTTCGCAAAATTCACCACAACGACGTCACAGAGATGCCCAACGCTTGAGAACGACGTGTGAGAGACGGCGGCAGCAATATTCTCGACACTACGGGCACTTCTTTGTCTCACTGGCACGGGAACATTTTGTACTGTGCCTGTTGATTCAAATATTTCCACTAGACGCTCAATTGTTGATCTGCTAGGACGATTATGACGACCATAAAATGGACGTAGCCCTCTTAACGTTGAGGCCACTGACTGCGAATTTCGGTAGTAAATTTTAATAATTTTGACTCGTTGTTGGCTCGTATATCTTTCCATCAAGCCTTACTGAAGAGAAATGTCAAAAGAGCGGTAAGAAATATGGCGTCGTTTGCTGTCCCTGTCGCTCTACTTTTGTAGCGTCCCTGTTGAAAAACCCGTTATAACCGTATTAATTTTTTTTTAGTTCTAAGAAACAATATTTAGAAAAGAATGTTAAGGGAAAAGCCCTTTTTAAACTAAACTCTTTATTTAATGAAATATAATTCGCATAGTTGAAACTTTAACTAATAACCATTTGACCTTTTTCCATCAAACGCCTATCATTGTCTGAGCTCAATTTAACTCACTCCATTAGGTTCAAAAGTTAGTCCATCTCTCTAAAGACACCAATTAGCTTTCAATCAGCACTCATTTTCTTCCTTATGCTCACATTTACCTCTTTTTAAGTGCCTAGTTAGGGCCCAGTAGTGCCAATAAATTAGGTTATAAGTTAAGCTACTGCTGTGCTTCAAACCTATCCCTAAGTTAAATTCAACATCAGAAGCCAAATACGCTTACCTGGCCTCCTGTAGGGTGGTAAATAGCAATATTTTTGGAGACTTTATTGGAACAAGAATCTACTTCTAACCACGTCAGAACTTAACCTCTAGGAAGAGTTCACCGCACCGGTGTAAGGAGAACATAGTGACCTTTCCATGAGATACTATTTCTGGACAAATGCAATTAAAAGTTAACGGCAGATCCAATATTATCAGCGTCCACTCCCATCCAGGTTAATGTAAATAAACACTTGCTCATACCCAAACCCAACCACCCACCCCCTTTATACCTTGCGGCTTGTTTTACCTTTGCATACAACCATTCATGTAGATGTTTAACGTGGTAAAACCTTTCGAGCGTTAACCTCTAAACACATTCATGGAGACCAATATAAGCAAAAAGTAGCCGTAACTGGTGAAATTAAATGAAACACGGCACGTTTTAGGTATTGTTTAAGCCGGTTGCAATGTAAACAATGGCGGAAATATTTCATGCGTCCGGAGCAAGAGCTGGGAAAGTAACTAGGTACTGTATCTTGTTTTGTATCTAAATAGAAAATACTATTTTTGTTATTCCGGATATTGTTATACCTTATTCCAACAGTATGGTGTTGAAGAAATAAAAATTATTATTTTATTAATACATCTACTTACATATTTCAGTTTAATGATGTTTAAGCTCATTGGGGTATTTGGGGCGCAGTAAAAAAATATTTAAAATAATTCCACGCTTTCACTGAGAATTTGTATTTACAATTTGTATTTACAATTTTTCGTCGTAGAAAAAGCTCTGAAACAAAAATAAAGCTGATAAAATTCCCTACAATTTATTACGGCACTATATTTGAAAATAAAGAACCGTTTTGAGGTATACTCTTTGAAATATGGAAAAATTTTCGAGAAAAAAACTCCTAATTTTTTACTTGCGATTATAGGTACTATAATGCAAGTTATGCATTCGTGCAAAAAAAAAATTTGAGATAACAATCAAATATGACACTACTATGATAGAGAAACATATTTGTATTACTGGCAAAATTCTGTCCGTCTGTCGGACTGTCTGTCTGTCTGTCTGTACGGATGTATTTTGGACTGTAGCTTAAACGGTTGGACCAATCGTCTTCAAATTTAGAACTTAAGGTTATTTTGACAGTCTACAGAGGAGTTTTTTGAATTGTTTTTAGCTCAAAAATTAACGGTTATTGTCATAGAACCGTAATGTGATCCGATTACTATCAAAATTGATATTCAAGAAGATGTAGGTAGCCTAAGTAATTTTGCATTAATTTTTTTTCGAAAACTTTTTTTTTGTATTTTTAATAATTTTTTTAAAATTTTATTTTTGAAAAAATCAATATTTTGAAAACAGGTAGGGGAATTTTTTTAAATTCTGTTTTTAAATGTATGTTATTTTTGTTTAAAACTGTATCCTTTAATTATTTATTTTATTTTATTTTTAAAAAGGTGTTAAGAAACCGACGATGTCAAACAAAAATCACACTTTTTTACATTTCTTTAAGAAATAAAATTGCGTTTAAGTTATTTCACCCAATACAATTTAACGTAATTTATTCAAACAATCAAAAGTCACAAAAATCGAATAAATGCTTTGATGGCCACTGTAATATTCTTAAATTTTATTCTACAATGTGCCCACACATATGAGCAAGTACGTGCGATCCAGTCGTGCAATTTATTTTATCACAAAGTTGTGAAGGGTTAAGTTGTAAAGAATCTAATTTTATAAATTTAAGTGTTAATTTATCCTTAGCAGGTCAAAAGATACAGTGAATTGAAAATGAAGATATACCGGGAAGGTATACTACTTTGTTTTGCCGCCATTTTGGTAAACATTAGTCTTGGCAGTTCATATTTGGCAGTCGTGAAGTAGACATGTGGCAAATCTATTATGGAAAAATATTCGATAAACCAACGTGTTTTAATTATTAAAATATTTTACCAAAATCAATCATCGATTTCTCATGAGAAAGTTACGTGAAATTTTTGGAAGAAACAACGTTGCCAACAAAACGCACTATTTATCGTGTAGTGAATGATTTCGAAGAAAGAGGGTCTGTAGGTGACAGGCCCAAGCATGGACCACAATGTACTGCAAGATCGGCTGAAAACATTACTGCTGCTCAAGGAATTGTTCAAAACAATCCATCAGCCACAATTTTGCACAAGGATTTGTATTTGTTCCCATTTAAGATTCAGTTGACACAAGAGCTTCTTCCACTACCATTTACGCCGCCGTACATATGCCAATAGGATGTTACAGCTGGCCCATGACAACCACGATTTTCGCACATTTTCATTTGAATGGATATGTGAATAAACAGAATAGTCGGTTCTGGGCAATGGAAAAGCTTAAAATAAAATAATTGCACGACTGGATCGCAAGTACTTGCTATTGTAGAATACAATTTAAGAAAATTAAAGTGACCATCAAAGCACTTATTCGATTCTTGTGGCTTGATTGTTCAAATAAAGTACGTTAAATTGTATTGAGTGAAATAAATTAAACGCCATTTTATTTCTTTAAGAAATGTAAATAGGTGTGCACTTTTTTCAAAATCGTAGGAGCAGTTTTTAAATAAATCGTTTTTTTTTGTTTAACAACTGTTTTTCAAAAATTAAAAAAAAATAATTCAATACAAACTTAAGCACAAAAATAACATACATATAAAAACAAAATTAAAAAAAAAAAATCTCCTAGCCGTTTTAAAAATATTGATTTTTCAAAAAAAAAAAAATGATTAAAAATACAAAAAGAAAGTTTTGGAACAAAATTTAATGCGAAATTACTTAGGCTACCTACATCTTCTTGAATATCAATTTTGAAAGTAATCGGATCACTAAACGGTTATATCACAGGTACCGTTAATTTTTGAGCTAAAAAAAAATTCAAAAAACTCTTCTGTAGAATGTCAAAATAACCGTGAGTTCAAAATTTGAAGACGATTGGTCCAACCGTTTAGGCTACAGTCCATCCGTACTGACAGACAGACAGACGGACAGAATTTTGCCAGTAACTCAAATATGTATCTCTATCATCCTAATGCCATGTTTGATTGTTATCTCAAAATTTTTAATTTGAAAGAATGCATAACTTCTATTATAGTACCTATAATCGCAAGTAAAAATTAACGACATACAAATATTTAATTGATTTTATTTGATTTTTAAACTTCATAAAACTGACAAAAAAAAACATCAACCATTTTATAATTGTATCTTTTTTTGGATAAATGAGTGATTTATGCAGACTTTTGTTATAAATTTTAATTTATCAAAAGTCTAACTGTAGATTTTATATCTGCTACTGACGTCTGTGTTTCATAAACTTTTTTATTCTTCATTTTCAGCTCAAAAAACAGCACCCGGAGCGGCGGCGCTACTGTTTATTTAATTAAACAATGAAAATGTCGAAAAAACTCATTTACCACAGCAGAATAACAACAACAAAAGCAAAAAACAACAACAACAACAACGTCTATAACGCGGAGGAAAATATCCGAAAGAAGTTAAATAAAAGCAAAACAAATAAAAAGCATGTGTAATATTTTTATCGACGACAACGAGATACTTTTGCGCGTGGTGTACGATTAAAATTAGATGAAAAAAAAAGTATCTACAAGTTTTTTGTCGGCTTGATGCCATTGTATCTCATAGTATCTTGCGGTCCAAACTTATGTTCGCTGGAATACGGTTGTGAGTGATTTTTTGTCAAAATTTCTGTCGAAAAACTGATTTTTCATAAAAATAAATGAAATGAAATAAATACAACTAAATCTAAAAGTATAACAATAAAGGGGCAGAAAATATTGTTTTTAATTAAAAAAAAAACTTTTATCGCATATTGTTTTCAAAACTCTCAGTGGGAATGTGAATCCTTTGGGTATTTAAACAACGACCAGTGTGGTGTTAAAACTAGATGAAACCATTTTCCAAAAAAAAAGATAAATAAACATAGTTCCCTGGAATGAGTATCTATGAAGTTTTAGTGTGATTTGAGCATTTTTAATATTTTTTTGTGCAACTTCTAAATGGAAAATCTGGATCTCAGTGAATTGGTTCGTCTCGTGGGTGAGGCGGATGGAGGTGAAATTATTCGTTCCGAATTAGTTCGGGCAGCCGTAAATAAAAGTGCAGAAATGCAGTGTCTGCTGCAGCAAGCCGAGGAGAGCAAGGATGCAGGAAATGTGAGTGTTTTCTCTGTTTAAAGTTTAGGGGTGGTTTGAATATTCAATTTATTTATGTGTTTGTGAATTGAAAATATTTTGAATATATTTAAACAATTGTGCAAATATTTAACTATAAACCTAACGGTATCATTCATCTGTTTTTTTTTTTTTTTTTTTGAATTCCTTGATTAATTAATTCACATCTAAATCGACTGTGGTTTTTTGGTGGAATATATCAAAAACAAAAGGTTTTTTTACCTTGAGAAAAACAGAAATATTTGGTTGAAATGAAATCATCTTATTAAAAAAAAAAGTTGCTTTAAAATGTAACTGATCGAACGATTTATTAATCAGATGGGTATTTTCGTATTCTTTCTTCATGAATGATCATGGGTATAGGCATCTGAATTCTGAACTTACCCAAAAAGGGTTGAAATGGTAAAACGAATTAATTAATTTTTTAAACCATGACAATTAACAAGATTTTAGAAATTGAATCTACAAGATTTTAGATAATTTTATAAATTTCTAGTAAAACTGAAATTTTAAATACATATTCATGTTTTTTTTCTCAGGGAATTTAATTTATTTAAAATTTTTTTTATGGAAATATATTGTTCTTTTATTTACATACGTAAATGGTGACAGCTTTTTCAGTCTTAGAAGATGACACATTAACATTTAATACGACTTGAAAATCCTTTGCATCCATCCAATATTGTTATGTTAGTTTTAACTTTTATTTTAAGAACTTTACTGACTCTTATAAGTGGTTTAATAGTGGCTTTAGCTGTTATCAAAACAATAATCGATTTTAAAAAGAAAAACAACGACATTATTAATTGTTAGTAAACAGTTAAAGTTCTTTTAAAGTTATGCACTTTTCCGATCAATATTTGTACACTTTGATAATTTTTTAGATTGAAATTTTAACCAAGGTTTTCGCTCGAATGTTTCTAGTACAGAAAACCGACCGTTCTTCTTCTTGTCGAAATGCATTCTGGCTCATTTGTTTAAATTACTTTAAGTTTATTTTGTTATCTAAAACTATCTTATGACTAATTTATCTTAAGATGCATGTAAGATCATAAATTTGATAGCGAAGATGCATCATTTGTAGCCTGTGAGATCATCTTCAGCTCATCTGAATAGGATCAGTGCAATGCAGTGTCATCATCCATTTTCTTATCTTATCTCTTAATTGGATTATTTCAACAAAACCACTAAGCTTCACAGGACTGCCACACCTTGAAACTTAAATCCAGCTGCCCATTAAGTCTAGATCAATCATATAGAATCTACTAGAGATTTCGGTAAGAATTCTCTTAACCTGATCCATGGATCTGGATTGATATTTGAAACAGCTTAAGGCTTAAAACAATTTTTACAACGTCCATTCGTAACCAGTAGAAATATTCAACAGGTTGATAAAAATCTTGTTTCAAAAACAACACTACGTCATAATTTCATCCGTTTATCTTGTTTATATTTCTGTTTTTTTTTTTATCTGAAGAATTATATCTAAAATGACTTAATCTTTCCAATCTAATCTTTCCGAAATGAAATGGAAAACAATAAAATATTTTTAAATACATAAGATGCTCACTCCAGCTAATCATACTTTGATCAAGATTTGGAATTGTCCTTGGAATTTATTTAAACAATTTTTTTAAGATATGAATTCCTTACCTTATAGGAAGCCGTTTATTTCCTAAGCTAAAAAACTTGCAGTTTTATTGTTTTGATTAAAAAAAATTTATTCGAATTTAAATTATATTCAAATAAACAATAAATCTAAGAATCAAAACAGATTTAAGTGTATAATGCGTTCCGCTTAAAATCAAAAGTATTCAATTATGCTAATTTGGGCGTGTGAGGAGTTATTAAATTGTTTTTTGTTTCATACATAAATAATTAGATATAAAGTAAATGAATAATTAAAAAATCTAAGGAAAAAACTATAAAATCTTGTCTCATATCTTGGATTACCTGTTTTGCTTTTTGTAGCTACAAATAAAATATTCGTACTACAGTTTGGCGTATTCATTCAGAATTACCTTCTCTCTTGAAGCTTTTTTTTGTAAATAATAGTAGCTGCTCTAGACAATGTTTCTCAGATATTCTAGAACAGAACTACGAAATTAAAATAAATCCAACTATACTTTGAATTTGTTACATATCGCCAAGAGGAAGTTTTTAGATCTTGGAGCTTGTTATTTTGCAGTGCCATCTAGTGCAAAGCATATTGAACTTATACATACAAAACAAATGAGCTAGCTAACATGGTCGAAATGCATTTTTTTAAAAAACTTTTAATTGCTTAGTTACAAGTCAGTGAAAAGGCTTAACGTGAGCAGTTGCCCTTTACAGGCTTAATCTCTCGATAGGTCCACCCACATAGCCTCTAAGAGTGATTGATCAGGCTAACCCTATTATTAGAGGGGTTGTTAAAGCCATCTCTAGTTGCAAATAATGAATTTATTATGGTAAATCCATCCTCCTTGCTGAGGAGCAGGGCCTATCTGAACCCTAATAGCAAGGTTAAGTAAGACAATGTAAGATACCTTTTCGCTCCCGCATATGGACTAACCACAGCCACCATGATGCTCCCACTAGGGGCCTACGGCAATTTTAACAAGCAGCAGCTAGTAATCAGCTGGGTTTCTTGTAAGCCCATGGTTCCTATTTAAAGCCTAGGTCAGGCCCGGCCCGTTTCCAAAATGCGAGAAATTAGATATAGACTTGTGGATCGACCCCATAAAGAAAGCTGGCTCTCCAACCAGGAAAAAAAGCAACAGATCTGCATCCTGTCAATTGCGATGAAGACCCGAATTTTTCCTTGTCACCCGCCTAGCCAGCTATGTGTTACTACACTGTCCATGTAGGATCATTTGTAGAGCGCTAAACTTGACTTGATCTTGGAAGACTTCTATTTCGGGCGACCCGAGCCATTGAATTAGTCTTACACTCCATTCTATAGGGTAGTATAATTAGAGGACTCTTACCCCAGGCACCCACAACCATAGGGCAATTCTGGCCCCTCTCCTGTAGGGGAGGAGCCTTAGCAGCCTCTTTCTGTTGTCGCTGCCTTTACCAAAGGCCTATTCTGTCCCCGCAACTATTGGGGACCACATTTCAGCAGGCTTTTACTGTAGCATATCCATACTGTGGGCCTATTCTTGACCCCAAACCCACAGGGGGATGCTTAGTTACAAAGAAAAAAAATTTAATTAAAACTGGCTAGACAAGGACATCAATATAAGAAGGCACTTATCAATACTGTTGTAAATTTATTTCCCGCCACAGTTACCTTGTCCTGTTCTCGGGTATTATCTCTTTCGAGAAATAAAAAAATCCTCTAGGAGTAAACTTTGTCTTGAAAAAAGTGTAAGTCCAATTAAATCCTGCAGATTCACCCGAAGGAAGAAATTGTTGCTGAGTTAAACCAACCAACTCAGCTTGTTGATGAGCCAACCCGAATTTTTAACAGGTCAAACAGCCAACAATCTAGATTTATTTCTTTCCTCCGATCATGACAAACACACTATTCATAATTTTCAACTCTAGGCTCATCCGAGCATTGTGTCATTTTTGCAAATATCCCGTACCAACAAAACACAGTTAAAGAAACACCTCATATGTTATAGGAGATCCGTTTGACAATACGCGAAAGCCAACTGCCAAGGTCTCAATAATTTCTTCAGGGTCTTTAATAGGTCACTTTGCTTCCTCGATAGTGACATAGACTCCAGGGAAGTTATTGGTAACAAATATTATTCTTTGAGGAATGAGAAATTTCATCCCAAATAAGTCACAAAATATCAAACCTAAAGAAAATTCATGGGAAAGAGCTGTAAAGCGGTTATCAGTTTAAAAGAGTTCAGTTTCCGTGATAAGGCCAATGCCACCGAGGAAAACCAGTTCTTGTTGGATCGGATCCAAAAATATAGCTTTAACATTGATAGTTGCATTCTGCTAGGAATGCCCATTAGCTTACCCTTGACTCCATCTTCAGACGTACAGATACAGAGATTGTTTTTTTACTCGCACCTCACGAATGTGGAAAATGTTGGCCTTGTTTTTCGCTCACATTTTGATGTGTGGAACTTTAAAACTAATTTGCATCCGTATCTCCTCCCGGATTCTTCCTTTCTTCTCTAATAACGTGTGTAAACATTTTAAGAGTATAAAAAAACTACAACAAAATGTTGGAGTTTTTAAGAACATTTTATGATCCACAAACCACTAGTTGAGATTTATTTCAAAACTGTGGCATTTCAAATTTGTTAGTGCTTACGAAAATATACCCAATTATTCTATCGTATGAAAACACTTTCATAATTAGTTGGACTATATATCAATAAAATCACAAAGGACATCACAATATTTATAATTAATGGAACATGCATTTGGCAGAAATGTTGTACCAGCACCTATGTTTAAGAAAAAAAAAATCTTGTGAAACTCTCAATACTGATAAGAATTTTTATAATCTCTCTTGTTCGAAAGGATACGATTAATGATTACGGACTCAAATCATCATCTCACTCACGTTAATGTATGCAGTTTAATATTTCAACCCACAATTGATTCAAAAGTTTCCCATAAAAGTCATATTATCTATTCATTTCAATCGCTCCCACACGAAATCCTTTAAAGTCCGTTTTGCACATTTTTATGCAGAAATAATTGCAATGAATTTATGAATTTCCTTGACAGATAACTCACTCAACTCTATTCATTCTCTTTGGCTGAAAACTTTATAATTATTCACGTTCTTTGTGCATACAGACTACTGTTGGATGACTGAAATCCAATTGCGTTTGTAACTTCCTGCATAAATAAACATTTGATAAATTGATGGACATTTATATTGAAGTGGGAATGAAAAACGCCAAAACAAACCATTTTGCTAACCGCATTCCGAGCTCAACAAGCCAAGTTTAAATAATTTTTTAGTAGCCTTATCAATGGGATGCTTATGCAATGCATACATCAGCCCCCCTGGTTTGATAACCTTAATTCCAAGGCTTACCACCCTTTTTGTAAAATTACCAAAGCAGCGGTAATATTCCGATGGGTTAAAACCAGAATGCCTGGCACTGCCAAAATTTGCTATGTGGCCTCTCTCCCTCTGAGTGGTTTTGTTCCTTAATACACTTTAATTGAAAATGCATTATAAATGAAATTTTCCTCCAAACTATAATATTGGAGTCTCTTTGGTATTTCACACGATACCACACATTCCCAGAAGGATCCTATCACACACACACACCAACACCATGCAATTTACGTAAATGGGTTGTAAAATTGAAAATGTAAATCATAATGTATCCAAGAAAAATAAGCTCTTCGCTCCCAGGACATCCGAAGTGGCGGTGCGGCGGCGGCACGGCAGCCCATCCAGCGCCATTGGAGTAGGAAAAATAACATTGAAGAAATTTTCTAACGGATAGACATGCAAAATTTTAATTTCATCATAACAGGATACAGGAAGCATAAAATTGCAAATTTTCAGCCAATATTGCGATTAGAATAAATTAGTTCAGACCAGAAAAACAAAAACACTTTTTAAACTACACATGTATGTACGTATTTATAGAAAGGGAAAATAATAATTTTATTAGAAAAATATTGAATCAATCATTGGAAATAATTTTTACTTGCGATTAAAGGTACTATAAGGCAAGATATGGATTCGTGCAAAAAAAAAATTCTAACAATCAAACATGACATTACGATGATAGAGAAGTCGAAAAAAGTGGGTCCGGAAATTCCGTCCGTCTGTCTGTCTGTCTGTCTGTTCGCACCCCTACAGCCTAATCGGATGGGCCGATTTCCTTCAAACTTGATATTTAGTATTTATTTTGTAGTATCTCGGGGGTGTTTTTCATTTTTGCTTTAGGTCGAAAAATAACGGTACCTGTCCTACAATCTTTAACAAAAAGTTTGATTTTCTCAAAAACGTCTCTAACGATTTTTATAAAACTTTCATGGTGCTATTTTCTTATAACAGTATATCTTTCAGTTAGAATGAATTTTTTCGAAATTTCTTTTTTAATGGTACCTCTCGCAGAACCGGTTTTTTCAAATGCGGTTTTATCATAAACCGTTGTCCCGATTTCAATAAAATTTGGCACACAGGATGTCATTTTTAATTGATTAAATTGATTAATATTGCATTTCAAAATTTTCAAAAACTTTTTTTTTCGATTTTTAAAATTTTCTAAAAAAATTGATTTTCGAAATAATTTTTTTTAATATTTTTCCCAGAATAAAAAAAATTTAAAATATTTTTTTCGAAAAGTGTTTTCAAAAAAAGAGTTGGTTGTATGTAAAGTCGTTTTACGGACGATAAATTTACGTGATAACGTCATAAGAAAACATTGATGGCAGCAACACCAATATCCAGCCCGTTAACTCACACCCACCAACCCTCTTGTTAAATCCACACACACACCAATATCTACATCTACTTTCTACTTTAACAAAAGTCCGCCTATTTTGTATTTCTTTCTCTCTTCTTGTACTTTTTGAATTTAAGTGGAATTATTTTGGGAATTTTAGCCTGTTCTTTTTCATGTTTGCCTAGTGCTTGCGATCGATTTTGGTTGAAGGATCCACAGTATCGCGGTTAGCATGAGTCATGAGTCTTATCAGCATGAGTCATGTTATTTCCATTTATAGGACGCTATCCCTTTAAAATAAAAGGCACGACTGGGTCGCACGTACTTGCTCCTATGTGCTAATCCTTTTTAAGTGCAGGCGTCTTTTTGACAAAGATTTTATTTTAATGTTTTTTTTTTAGTTGCATTTTCTTTAGAATCTTTGTGGTTAAAAGCTCGAACGAACATGCGTCACGACAAAGGGATAGACACATAAATATATAGGATTGTTAGCTTTTGCAGTTTTTTAGTGTATCATCTTTCCACTTGTTGTTTACTGATTATAATATAATTTGCTAATAGAAAGACTTTTTGGTAGTTCAATTTTCATTTTGGTATGGAAAAATTTGAGCAACTGGCATAAAGATTCGTGGGAATCAGCAGTAGGGCAATAATGCTAGGTATAGATACCTATATAGGTCGCAATAACAATAATTTACTTTTTGAAATTAAATTAATTAAAATAGCATAATTATGTTTGATGGATCGATAAACGTATGTTGTGGGTAGGTATCAATAAAATTTACTAAGGATATTAGTTACCTCTACATATAATAAGGTTGGAAGGAAGGTGGGTACTAAAATTAAGATACACATTCCAACTACTGTTAACCGAGTGGGTATAGAGACAATATTAAAAGTTAACATAGTGGTTTTGTTTATTTATAGGAAGGTGTAAACTTTAGTTTTCTCGATTGAAATTTTTGCATTCAGTAGTAATCGAATAGTTTTTTTTATTTGTTAGTTGTTTTTGTGTGTTAAAAATAGGCTTCCTTATATATATTGTGTGCTTTTATGATAATAAAATTCTTTAAAATACGTAGGTATGTATGTAGGTTGTCACCTTCTTTTATTTGACTAATGGCTAGGGCTTAGCCGAGCAATATGAAATAAAATTTGGGGGACAAATTTTTATGAAATCAAAAAAACACTATTCATAACGTTTTTTGGAAAAAATGTTGTAAGCCATCTTATTTCTTTTGCTGTTTTCTATTTTATGAATTTTTCATTTCAAAATCGTTCGACCAGTTTTTTCAAAAAAAATGTTTTTTTTTGAAAAACTTTTCGAAAACATATTTTAAAATTTTTGCGAGTATGTCAATTTAAAGAAATCTATAGTTTATAGTAGGAGAAAAATTAAAAAAAAAATCTAGAGATCCGTTTTCATAATATTAAAAAAACAAAATAATTTTTTAAAAAAATTATTAAAAATTAAAAAAAAAATGTTTTTGATAATGTTAATATACAATATTATTTTAATATTAAAACACTACATATCTTGAAAATTTTATCAAAATCCGTCAATTAGTTAACGAGAAAGTCTGATTTTAAAAAACCGGTCATATGGGAGGTACCGTTATAAAACTTTTTCTGAAAAATCCATTAAAACTAAAAGATAGATTTTCATAGTAAACATTATTCTGAAAGTTTTATCAAAATCGTAGGAGCCGTTTTCGAGAAAAATAGGTTTTTCATTAAAAGTTATATGGCAGGTACCGTCTAAAAATACTATATACCAAGTTTGAATCAAATCGGCCCAATAGTTTAAGCTGTAGATATCGATACGGACAGACAGACAGACAGACAGACAGACAGACAGACAGACAGACGGACGGAATTTCCGGACCCACTTTTTTTGACTTCTCTATCATCGTAAGGTCATGTTTGATTGTTATAATTTTTTTTTTTACGAATGCATAACTTGCCTTTTAGTCCCTATAAATCGCAAGTAAAAAGTGATCGAGAAAAATGTCTGTCTGTCTGTCTGTCTGTCAATATGTATAACGAGCTGCAGCCTAAACGGCTTAAGCGATTATCTTCAAATTTGGTGTGTTTGATTATTTTGGCATTCCCCAGAGGGGAAATTGAAATTTTATTTTTAGCCCTAAAAATAACGGTACCTGCCATATGAACGTTTAGGAAAATCTTATTTTTCTCGAAAACGGCTCCAACGATTTTAATGAAAATTTTTGAGAATTTTTTTGTTGGTATTGGCTATCATTTGATTAGAACCACATATACGGGAAAAGTCTATTAATGGGACTTTTCATATAACGGTTCTTTTAATTTTTGGCTTTCTCGGTTACGGCTTTTTGGATTTCTATCAAATTTTATATTTAATAAGATCTAGATAGTCAAATTAATTCTTCATATCAAAATTTTGAACATCTTTTTTTTCTAATTAAAATTAATTTTTGAAAAATTTTTTTTTTTTGAAAGATCAATATTTTGAAAAAATTCTAAAAAAAACTGCATACCAACATTTAAAAAAAAAAAATTTTTTTCAAAAAACTAAAAATAAAAAATTGGATTTTATTAAAACCGATCCTACAATTTTCGTAATACATTTTTCATAAATTCTTTGTTATTTAAGACGTGTGATGGCATACTTCATTTTTTATTTAAATTCGTTAAGTATTGTCTGAATTTTCGAAAAAAGAAATTATTTTTTTTTATTTTTATTTATATGCAGCCACTAAATAATTATCTAGCATTAGAACAAGTTCGTCTGATCCAGTCGTGGAATTTATTTTTTTATAAATGTTGAATGCTTTTCTGTGTTTGAAAAAAATCGGGAAGAGAAAAAAATGTATATTTGCCGTTGAACGTGGTGGGATTTCTTCAATGCCATTAATATCGTATTTTTAAGGATTTGAAAGGGCGATGACCGTCATATAATTTTTTAAGTATGATCATGGACTGATCAGAAGTTAACTTTGTCAGACCTGTGTGGATAACCCGGGAAATACAAAACGCATACAATATTTTCTACTACGAAAAACCGTAATTTTCTTTACGGAGGAATTACTTGGCTATTTAAAAGTCCAATGACAATTTGATGTCTTTGAAGCAAGACGAGGTGTGAATTTCTGTTGCTTATTATGTGAAAAAGTTGAAAAAATGCCTTTTGGCTAGATTTTTGTAATCGCCAAAAACCAAAGCCAGTGCAGCGGCTGCTGATACTTATATACAATAAAGATCAAGAAAAATTCGTAAGCCTAACTTCTTGTGGATGACCACAAAATTCTTCATAGATGGCGACAATATTGTGTAATTTTTTTAAATAAACAGTTTCCTAAGCTTTACTTACCAATTGCTCCACCTAACTATGCAGAACTGTTCGAAATCACAGTAGAAACAGTAAGAATAATGGACGAGATACCTTCAGAGTTCTGGAAAAAGATGGAGACAGTTTCTGGTTCTAGATGGCTTAAAATTCTCATCTCCAAATTTATCAGCTACCACTTACTCAGTGGAGGGTAAGTAGTTACATTTTCCAAATCTATAAGGGGAATAATGATACAATTCATGCGTCAGGAAGATCGTTACAACGGTATTGAATTTCCGATTGCTAAAAATAATGGGGTTTTCCGACGACCGATGCAATTCAAAGTAAAAAACTCAGAATGGACAAAATTCAGTATTCATCTACCTCTAAGAGACATTGTATTGATTGATTTTGAAAAACCATTCGAAAGGCCACCTTAAGATTTGATATAAGTTCCCGTAAGCCCTAAGGTAACGCCTTGTTACGGAAATACATATACGTTCAGATGATTAAGGACATGTACGAGAAATTCAAAATGAAAATAAGAATTAAGTCTGGACTGGAGTTTTTTGTTGTTTTACAGTCCATGTGTTTCTGCCAGAAGGTTAGGTAACAGACCCGAGAATGAATCAATTATGTTGACGGTAAGGCAATCATAAATGAACAATCTACATACTTGCAACGAGAACGGATCTACATTCAACATAAGTAGATGTTTTCAATAAAAAAGACTGAATACTTCAGCAGTAAGAAAAAATGGGAACGACTGGGTCGCACGTATTTGCTCTTATGTGTCTAATTACACTATAAGGCAAGATCTTTGACAGAAAAAGTAACATTTACGTTCAAAATAACACAGTATGGCAAGTACCGTTATTTTTTTGCCTTAAAAATAAAATTTAAATTTCCCTTTTTGGGAAAGAATAACACACACCAAATTTGAAGATAATCGCTTAAGCCGTTTAGTCTGCAGCACGTTATACATACAGACAGACAGACAGACATTTTTTTCTCGATCACTTTTTTAGACTTCTCTATGATCGTAATGTCATGTTTCATTGTTTTCTCGATTTTTGTATATTGACGAATCCCAAACTTGCCTTATAGTCCCTTTAATCGCAAGTAAAAAGTCGTAACCGACATTCATGTATTAGGCTCGGTTTTGAAGCTCAGGAAAAAATAAAAAAATGTGTTTCCTGTAATATTTACAATTTGTCGCTTACGATAAAAAAGCGATTAGGGTTAGATATAGTCAGTTGTGATTTGTTATACAGAACGGGCGTGTTTAACTTCTTTTCCTTGTGAGAACCTCAAAAGTAAAATTACAAAAGGAAACATTTCAGATTAAAATACCCATGTTGCCCGCTTTATGACCTGAACAGGCCTATTCTGCATTTTTAGTAAAGTGAAAAAGTTTAAATACCTTGGACCTATGATCAATGATCTATTGATATATTTATAATAGAATCAAAAATGGTGCAAGTTTGAGGTATATATAGTTGCGGGAAAACTCTGCATATACTTCCGGGACTAAAAAAATCCCCATTAGCTGAAGGGAAGAATTAACACGGTAGTTGTTTGTGCAGCGCTTACATACGATTCATATATTTAGCCCATATGTAACATGCAAATTGATGACAGGTGACATGTGCTTGGGTGAACTATTGTAGTAGATGAGTGTTATATTTTCGTAAAACCATGTTTTATAGAATTTACCTAACTCCTCCTCCTGGTGCTTAAGCTTATATTCTTGAAATACTAAACCCCGCGAAAAATATTATCATGTAAAATGTTACCAAAACGAGACTTTTTGACTTGCACTATCAAAAAGTTATCAGATATCAGCTTTAATTCTACACGTCCTAACGCAATAAGGTTTAACTTCACAAACTCTACACTTTAGACAAAATATATAACGAAGAGCTTCGAGAAAGATAGGTAGTGCCCTTGCTTGGGTACAATTTTAAAATAACAGGATGACGTTTTAGAGCTTAAAACTGTGAGCACTTTTCAATTAACATGCAATATTAAAATAACATGCAAAAGAAACTTAAACAAAAATCATAAGAGAATTAAAAAGATGCGTCTTGACTCTATGATGGCTTTATTACGACTCACTCTTAAAAACTAACAATTCTTGCATTACGGTTTCTTACATAGATAAGAAATGCTTTTCAATAAACGGTGAAAGAAATCATTCGATAAAACAATTATGTTTCATGCACATAATGCACTCATGTATATACTAAAAGTATAAGAGAGACATTATCTATAGACAGGGTGGTCTGTGTTCTCTGAATAAATAGGATATAATTAAGGTGAAACATTTAAGCACATTTTAATTAGAAATCTCTTACAAAACTTATCAAAGTAAATTAGAAAAAAATTAAAGTTTCTTGTATAATGTTATTGTTAATTTTCATGTGCCGCAGTAATTTACAATATTGCGTCAATCTGTTGAGAACTGAATCTAATATTAAGATTTTTTCTTAACATTAACAATCGAAATATGTTAACCTTATGCAATATGCAAACATAAATAAAAGGCACGACTGGGTCGCACGTACTTGCTCTTATGTGCTAATCCTTTTTAAGTGCAGGCGTCTTTTTGACAAAGATTTTATTTTAATATTTTTTGTATGACGTGCAACTTCCTTAGAATCGTTTTGGGGTGAAGCTCGAACGAACATGCGTCACGACAAAGAGATAAACAAATAAATATATAGGATTGTTAGCTTTTGCAGTTTTTAAGTGTAGTATTATCGTTCCACTTGCTGCTTACTGTTTATAATATAATTTGCTAATAGAAAGATACAAAGGACTTTTTTCAGTTAAATTTTCATTTTGGTATGGAAAAATTTGAAAAACTGGCATATATATCTTATATACATAAGATTCGTCGGAATCAGCAGTATGGCAATAATGCTAGGTAAAGGGACCTTTATACGTCCCAATATGGGACCAATGGAATTTATAAAGGATTTAGGTACCTATAATAAGGTTGGAAGGAAGGTAGGTACTAAAATTAAGATACGTGTTCCAACTACTGTTAAGCGAGTAGGTATAGAGACAATATTAAAAGTTAACACAGTGGTTTTGTTTATTTATAGGAAGGTGTAAACTTTTGTTTTCTCGATTGAAATTTTTGCATTCAGTAGTAATCGAATAGTTTTTTTTATTTGTTAGTTGTTTTTGTGTTTATCAAAGGCTTCCTTATTTATTCTGTGCTTTTATGATGATAAAAAATACTTTAAAATACGTAAGTATGTATGTAATGTAGGTTGTCACTTTCTTTTATTTGACTAATGGCTTGGCTAGGGCTTAGCCGAGCAATATGAAATAAAATATTGGGGAAAAAATTTTATGAAATCAAAAAAACACTATTCATAACGTTTTTTGGAAAAAATGTTGTAAGCCATCTTATTTCGTTTGCTGTTTTCTATTTTATGAATTTTTCATTTCAAAATCGTTCGACCAGTTTTTTCAAAAAAATGTTTTTTTTGAAAAACTTTTCGAAAACATATTTTAAATTTTTGTTTAGTATGTCAATTTTAATAAATCTATAGTTAATACCAGGAGAAAAATTTAAAAAAAAATCTATAGATCCGTTTTCAAAATATTCAAAAAACAAAAGATTTTTTTAAAAAAAATATTAAAATTTAAAAAAAAATGTTTTTAAAAATTTTGATAAGCAATATTATTTAAATCATAAAACACTACATATTTTGAAAATTTCATTAAAATCCGTCAATTAGTTAACGAGAAAGTCTGATTTTAAAAAACCGGTCATATGGGAGGTACCGTTATAAAACTTTTTCTGAAAAATCCATTAAAATTAAAAGATAGATTTTGCACAAAAAATATCATTTTGAAAGTTTAATCAAAATCGTAGGAGCCGTTTTCGAGAAAAATAAGTTTTTTTAATAAAAGTTATATGGCAGGTACCGTTAGTTTTGGAGCTAGAATGCCAATTCCAAAAACTGTCGGGTAGAACACTCTAAAAATACTATATACCAAGTTTGAATCAAATCGGCCCAACCGTTTAGGCTGTAGATATCGATACGGACAGACAGACAGACAGACAGACAGACAGACAGACGGACGGAATTTCCGGACCCACTTTTTTTGACTTCTCTATCATCGTAATATCATGTTTGATTGTTAGAATTTTTTTTTTTTTTACGAATGCATAACTTGCCTTATAGTCCCTATAATCGCAAGTAAAAAGGAGCAGAACAATTCAGACAAAGTATCGCTACTTCGGGTACCCAAATCTCTACAATCTACATATTTGACAACCATATGGCACACAATGCTACAAAGCCATTAAATGGATGGGAATTGGAGGCGCTGCATCCTTTTAAGAAATGTCGGCAGCATTAAGATAGAAAATCCGCTTAATATTGAAATGTGTTGTACCATGTGTTGCTGATTTTGCATACGAAAGCCCTATTAGTCCTATAGTCATGGGAAATTGTTGCTAAGCGACATATAAGCTCTCCAAAAGACTACCATATTTTTCTAAGTAGTTCAAAAAATTACCTTCCTTTGACCCACACTTAAAATATTTCTCTAGAAAATAGAGAACATCTTTCCTTTTTGTTACTATAATTCCAGAAAATCAATTCTCGATTTCAAAATACCTTTGAAATCCCTCAAGCGTACAAAACAGATTTTATGTTCTTACAATTTCCATTTGAAGCTTATTTTTTAATAAGACCCTACTCAACTCAAAGGAAGATAAAACAATTTTTGTATCTAAAAAAAAAATAATAGGCCTTATTAATATTTATATTTTTCAAACTAAATTCAGAATCAAATGGAAAAGAGTCGGATTCGGATATCCTCGTCTGAATTCACTGGCCTAGAACATGATGTTTTTGCCCAATACGTACAGTTCCTTTATTATTCAAAGTTATACATATACATGTGTATATCCACCCTTATACACTTTTAATTATTCTAACAAAATTACTATACTAACTTGGCCTTAATGCAAACATCCATCATCACTTCATAATATTAATTATCAAAAAGAAAAATATTCTGCCATTTAAATGTTTCAAAAGTCCTTTCTCCTTGTTCCGACATCGTTGTCGGTTGTGAAAATTTAAACGCTTCTGGGAAAATTCTACTCTTGTAAACAATTTCCTTTCGAAACTTCCAATTATGAGGTTTCTGTGAGGATGTGCAACAACAATACGCTCCAAGCGGGCACACAGAGTAAAACGACAAATTGAATTATGATTCCGGTAGAATTGCCCGCCGGGTCTATGAAGGACCTGATCCTGAACAAGAAGTTGTGTTGCATGTAGGCAGGATGTGGGTCTACTTTGCTTTGGCTTGGCGTGTTTTTGTTGGGCTTTGTCTATGTGTATATATGTATAATGGTTGGTTCAGTATTCATGTTGAAACCTTTGCGGCAGATGGAAACAAAACACTAGTCGTCTGAAATGGAATGTATTTTTATTAATTTGTAATGTTTTTTTTCTATTTTTTTTTTCAGATAAAAGGATGTCCGATATCCTTTGACTCGGTGTTGTGTTGGCCAAAGACGCCCCCAGGAGTTTTGGCCATTTTGCCGTGTTTTGAAGAGTTCAAAGGCGTCCAGTATGATAGTACACGTGAGTAGTTTTTTTGAAAGTTTAACATAAATATTTCTCCCTTTTAAAATTCTTAGTCGTTATCTTTTTTCCGTTTGGCTTAAATTAGGTTATTTAATTTATTTATTTAGTAAATGTAATAGAAATGGGAAGAATGTTATAGCAAAAGGGTGTTAGTAGAAGGCAAGTATTGCGATAATGTTGGCGACATCCTTAAATAAAGTAGTTGAGTTGACCCAGAGTGGTTATCAATGAATCCATCTTAAAGTAAGACAAACAACTGAACCTGAATCCAAACGTGGAAAATGTGCATTTAGAATGAAACTTAATTACAAGTCCAAACCAGGTGACCATTTGGGACATCTAAAAATACTTTGCTCAATACCCGATAAAAGTGCTTCCTGTACCATAACAGATGTTATGTCCACGGAATATTGTTTTGGACGGCGTTTTGAGATACAAATACCACGCCACTCTACTCCAACAATAGACCAAAGAAGCTTAGTATGATATACTCATAGATCCAAAACAGCTGAGGGAGTAGGTACAGGCAAGCAAAATTTCATTATCAATGGGAACTAGTCTCACGGTTTTTCAACCATTAATATCTGTGGACCTAAGGTTCTTAAAAAAAAACGAAGACAGCAGAAGATGCAGTTACGCTTTAAGTATGGCGATTTTCTGAAGATGCATTGTGTTCCCACCTTAAGGCGAGAAAAGACATGCAGAAATCGTCGAATTCAGCCATCGAACTCGCTAATCTCAGCCAACTTAACGAAAGCACTGACAGCAACTGAACGTACCAGAATGTGCTGCAAATTATAGTGTACCAGAATTCCCCTCGAAAGCAAAAGTACCCATTTGGATAAATATATGGATTGGTGGCCTTAGGGAATACAGTTGATTTTATTGCGTTGAATTGTAAACATCGAAAGCGATTATAAAAAAATGGTTAAATTGAGATAAAAGAAAAAGTGTTGAAAAATAAAGAGAAATTTTAGTTGTGAATAAGTGGTGAAGTCAAATTATTGTAAATTGAACTAGGAGAAGTTGTGTATGATAAATGAAGTAATTAGTGGTGTGAAGTTAAAAAGTGAAATTGTGTTTTATTCAACGAACCTCAGGAGAAAAATATTACAATATCTTGAGAACTGGCTGATGTTGCATTTATTGTGGCGCACATATGCAACGCTAGCGACGACCAGGGTGAAAGCTAATAAGCTTTGTTGAGCTTCAAATTCTTCAGTCGACCGGAGTCTACCCAGTTTTGGTCCTCCATCTCACCCAGAGCAACTATTCGCCGTAAAATTTGCCTCTCGAATATGGATAACAGATCAGGGGACATTTTAGTAAGCACCGAAGTTTCGGGTCCGTATGTAAAAACGGTAAGACCATAGTCTTTTAACAAAGAGAGTTTAGTTTTAATAGTAACATTTCTGGTTTTGAAGAGCTTTGAAAGACTACAGTAGTTTAGTTGGATTTGAGCCTCCTCCTGCGTATTTTTTACATAGCACTATTGGATGCTTGTTTTGGCCCAAAGCAGTTAAAGGATTGTGCTGCCCGGGTCTTATGCGGTCCGCCCGATCTGGACTTTTTTCCCTTATCTGCAAAAGGGTTAAGATCTGATCAATAGTTAGCTATCCACTCTTGCAAGATAGAGGAATAAATTTTATAGGATATACTCAAGAATGTTAATTGTTGCATTTTGTGACATCTCCTTTATGCTTTTTCGCCAGTCTGGCATTTCTTCGTGTTCCAATATGTGTACTATGATTTCATGAATTGCTCGATGTAGTGCTGGTCCTCCAGATTTGATCGGCTCGGCAGATATGCCATACACTTCCAGGGCCTTTTTATATCTGAGTCGATTAATTGCCTTTTTAATATCCTCAATGCTGGGTTGCTGCAGCATGAGGTCTGCTTCTTGAAATTTTGGAATTTCCATTACTTCCGTGAGCTGATCGTTCAACAATTCATTGAAGTACACTTTCCATCGCTCGAGAATTCCTTCTTACAGTAGGTGCAGCGTGGTGTATATTGCGACATATTTCTGGCGGACGGCGGACCTCGCTCTCTATTTCTTTCCTTTCATAGACAATGTTTTTTCTCCCAGTCGCACTTATCTCTGCGAGTACTGTCAGAGATGGTGTCAGCAATACTTTGTTCTTATGGCATGAACATTTTTCACTAACTCTCCTTTAATCTACCTTTTCGAGGACGACTCCTAGTCCTAGCGTTCTAATTTTGGTGAGTTTTTGATTTCATGGCAGCAGTGATGATTCCAACGGATGCAATACTTCTACGCAAAGCAATTCGCTCTCAGAACACCATTTCTACAAGATAGTGATCCTAGGCAATATTGGCACCTCGATGCGTCCGTAACGTGAACAGGCTTCAGAAGTGCCGACGATCGATTCACATGTAATCAATAAGATTACGAGTGACTTGGGCCAGTTTTGTACACTATTGTTTAACTCGCGTAAAAATCGAAAATAAGTCAACTTGGGAGTTCATCTTAGCCCAAGAGTTGAAAGCCAATGTTGAAAATTGGTTTTTTTCACTATTTCAACTCTTCATGTAGACGTTGAAATTCACTAGATGGCCAAATTGCAATGTCGAAAAAATCCCTGGGATATTTGTGACAGTTGAAATATGACACATAATATTTCAAACTTTTCTTTTCAAACGTTTCTTTGACCTTGTTTACATGATTCCTTTTATCGGTTGTTTCTTTATTCTGTAGTGCACCGTGGCTTAGTGGTTAGCGTGTCGGACTGCTAAGCGAATGAGCGTGGGTTTGAATCCAGCTCATAGCCACATTTTTTCCGGGGTACTGCCTCTTGCAAGGAACTGACAAAACCTCTCGAAAAAGTGCATCTCATGTAGCCGTTCGGACTCGGCGGTAAACTGTAGGTCCCTTCCATTCTTGCAGATTAACAACACACACACAGGAATGGTTGCGAGAGTATAAGTCACTAGGCCTTTGCTCGTTAAGGAACTGTCGCGCCAATAAATTTATTTATTTCTTTATTCTTTTTTGGACCAACTTTTACTGAACAAAACGGTGATATCCAGGTGTCTTTTTAGATATCTGTACGCGGGAGCCTGGCACTTTTAACGGCCAATTTTGTTGATGCTATCATTTCTATGACTCGTAGTCGATTGCCATTAGTTTCCTTGTAAACTATTGGACCCTTTGTACTGTCTACATATGTACTGACTCCCTACATAATTTGGTGTTTAATTCGCCAAGAATGATCTTATCGTCATAAACCTTGCCGGCAGGCATTGAGGGTTTTGTCTACATGTCCATGTTAGGAATCCTTGCCATCTTCTTCGTACTCCTCAGTAGGTACGTAATAGCTTAAGAGGCAAATATGGCCTTCAATAGGAAACCGCGTTACACTTAATATGTGACTGACTGGCCAATTTTCCTATAAATTTTCGTAGCCATTTACACTTCCACCTCGCTTATTCTTCCTTCAATTCCTCCATAACCAAAACAAATTTGGTAATTAATTCTGGGAAGTTAAAGTCAGAGATTAATGATTTCCCCCAGCAATTTAGTTGGACCGTTAGTAATGACCTTAAATGGAAAAGTTTATGCAAAGTCATTACTCATGAATGCGCGTTTCGTTTGATCCAAAGATATCAAAATCATAGACATCCTAATGACTTGACTGCTAGATATGGATTGGCTATGGACGGTTGACATATAAACACCGCCTGTCAGCCTACTTTGGGTGTATTTCAAAATAAATAAAACAAAAAAAAAATACATTGATGCTTGAAGAAGTAATTTGTTCGACCATCAAGAAATAATAAATGAGTACTTGACGACGACACAAAAAATAACTAATGGCATCCTCATCCTCTCATGTTTTCAAAGTCAATACACTCGTGTAAATGCTCAAACCAGTAATCACTTCCTGCTTCCCATCCTGTCCCCTGAAGGAAATAAATGTTATCTATACAAAAATGATCACAATACTTCTCCTGTTCCTTTGTCCAACTGACTTAACTCTTAATCGGTTATAAAAGTTTCTTTGATTCCTTTTGTGACTTCTTATCCAACAGGATCTTTTCAATTCCTTCCTTTTTATCAAATTTTTTTTTAGTAGTAAAATCGTAAGCTCTGCCATGATTAATCTTCTACACATACGTCAAAACCAATCTGACATAAGGCATCATTCATTCAGCAGTTATGGGTTTCGTCCTCCTCCGCAACTACTACATCGACTGTCATTTCCGCCTGCACATGTTTCATCCCAGCATCTAGTACGTTTTTCCATTAATTTGTCTTCATTAAGAATAAAACTTTAATCCTGGCAAGGAAAACCCCTTTCAATCAATTTGTTTTTCGAGTGTGTTCCTGTAAACATTGTTCGTTCTTGTTCCCAGTTATATTGTAAGGATGTGTCCTCGACCCAAACAACATTCCATTCCTGCTAAACACATACTGAGGCCATTTTCCACACACGCATCTACATATTAACGTTGCTCCTTAATGCTTTAAGTTTCTTCCTCATTGGCTGCCAAGACGGAAGAGCAAATGGAAACAGTTCGAACCGATTTTTTCAGTGTTGGTTTTCAATGCAGGATTGGGGTCTCTATTGACTGAAATCCTATGCATTAATCATTCCCACACATAGGGGCTGATTCGAAGAAAGAAAAGATGACACAATATCATCTCGGAGTTGAGTGGAGCCTATATAATTCCATTATTCTGTGCTGCTTTTGTCCTGAGGCAATCCACGTTTTCGCATGGCTGCTCGAAGGTCGCCAAGGAACGAGTGGAGGAGTCTTCTCTCCCCTTGCTTGCGAAGACGAGCCTTTTATTTATGAAGGCGAATTAATCCTCGTGTTGTCGTCCTTTCTCAGCAGTTATTTTGTTAACAACTTTTCTGTTATAATATTCCAACTAATAAGTCGTTTTTTTTTTGTTTATTATACAAAAAGAAAACTTAACAAGGAGGACTCCTGAATCCTCCTTGTGTCACATCAAGGAGAATTCTGGAGTCCATTTATTTTGTGTGCATAATTATCTAGTTCAACAAACTATTCATTTGTGTATAAAAAAAGGTTTATTTTTTATTTTATTCCTTTCACCATAAATTTGTTTATGTTTTTTTATAGGTTTTTTATGTTGGCCATCAGGGGGAGGAGAATATAATTATGGCAACCTTTTGAATGGCGAAAATGAATATTAAAACTAAGTCAAGTGGTTTTTTATGGGACACACATGCATATAAAATAATCAAATTGGATTAAGAAGATTAATAGCAGAATTGTATGAAAAAGTACGAAGATTAGAAGACAGGGGAGGTACTTAAGGACTGACAGCAGGTCTGGCGGCGATAAGTTTAATATAAAAGAAAATATTTAAGGATGAAGGATAATGTGGAAATAAAATGGAACAGACAGGAGAAAATACATTTTATTTTAATAGTACTTGGGTTGAAGAATTAATTTTCTGTTTTTTTTTTCTTATGACAAATAAATTGTCATAGTTAAGTTAAGGTAGTCAGTAGGTCGTAAAGATAAAAAATTAGATTTGATTTTGGCCAACAATCGAATTTTGGAAAAAAGAAAAAGTACTAGAGTTGTTCAATTGCGGCGAATAGGTATTGGCAGTCCGTGGCGGCCATTTTGTTTCGGTGACATCTGTCAAATCAGTTGTTTTTTGTTCAGGTTTTTAAACTTAATACAAGTTTCATATCTTAAACTAACTTAAAACTATGAAACTTACAGCTAAATTAAATTTGCTGATTGGGTGGATGATTCCAGAGAATGAGTCTTAGGCAGGAGGTTTTGAGGTTAATTAGGAAAAAGTTAACTAATTAACAAATTAACCCTCTGCAGCATACTAGCAATAGGTTCGTTGGAGACATAAAATGTACCATAAGTAGGCAGGCATGTAGAAGAGGCGAGGATTTCTTAGGTTACGGGAATTTGTGCTGAAAAAGATGGACTTGTAAAGAGTTTGACATAGTCGACGAAACCTGAGAGGAATCGATGAAGGAAGACAATATTTAACTCTTATCAGTTTTTGAGGCAACAGACCGAAAAGCTATCGATATCTAGTTGAATGATAGAAGAGTCAAGTGAAAAATTTTCTTGAAAAACTTGGTATCATCAGCGTGAATTGAGATATGGGAATGTTTGTTGAGCATTCAATATCATTAATAGTAATTATAAAAAGGAGAGGACCTAAGTGGCTGCCTTGGGGTTCCCCGGAGGTAGCTAAAAATTGATTGGGGAGGATGTCAGTCTAAAACGAACGATCAATTTCCTAATCCATCCATTTAATAACGATATTTCCAAAACCGAGGAAGATATTATCATGCAACATTTTGTCACATTAATGATATGATGAAGTCCGTGGAGATAACATTTCTCTGCTCTCTATAGGTCTGGGATATAATGTCAACAAGATTAGTGCTATTAAGACCTGTATTTAAGAAAGCCATGTTGTGCCATACATGAGAGAGATGTATGAAAGTTTGGCAATGAGATAATAGTTTTTAACATTGCTCTTAGCCCTTTTTTACTTTGCGATTTAGGGCAAATTATGCATTCGTAAAAAAAAATCTAATAATCAGACATGACATTACGATGATAGAGAAACATATTTGAGTTACTGGCAAAATTCTGTATGTATGTCTGTCTATCCGTCTGTACGGATGTTTATTGAAGTATTGGCCAATCGTCTTCAAATTTGGAACATAAGAGTATTTTGACATTTTACAGAGGACTTTTTTTAATTTTTTTTAGCTAACATATTGACGGTACCTGTCATACATATAACCGTTAAGTAAAAGCTTAGTTTTCTCGGAAACGGCTCCAACAATTTTAATAAAAAAAATAGTGTACTGTTGTAGGTGTAGGTTATGTTTTGGTAAAAAAAAAATTAAATGGTGACATAAAAACGGTACCTCCCATAGAACCGTTTTTTTTTCTTCGACTTTCTCAAAAAGTATTCATCCGATTTCAATAAAAATTGATATTCAGGAAGAAGTGTGTAGCCTAAATAATTTTATTCTAAAATATTTTCGAAAACTTTTTTTTTGTAATTTTAATAATTTTGTTAATTTTTTTTTTAAATCAATATTTTGAAAACAGGTAGATGGATTTTTTTTAATTTTGTTTTTTAAAGTAAGTAATTTTTGTGTTTGAGTTTGCATTCTTGAATATTTTTTTTTTTCATTTTTTAAAAAAAGTTGTTAAATAAACGTACGTGCGATCCATCCGTGCAATTTATTTATATTGAGGTTATGAAAGAGGTATTCCATACCTCAGGAAATTCACCTTGAGGTGGTGATAAGCAAAACAAATTTGGAGAGTGGGGAAGAGAGGTATGATCAGAATTTTTTTTGGGGCGGGGAGAAATTCGTTATTGAGTTCATTTAACTTATATTCAACAAGATAAGGAATTTCGCTCGATAACTTAAGTTGTTTCATCATCACAGTTCAGTCTGAAAATTCTAGTTTATTATTCTCAGCGTTGATTGCAATTCTACATCTTTCTTCGCAGGCCTCGGATCGAGCTCTGCAGTCTTTCATTGTATATACGTTTTAGTAAAATGGGGATCCCATTAGCGCTTGTCAGATTTACCATTTTTTTTTCTAGAAGTATGTGTTCATCTTTGCCCTTTTTGATTGATTGATGCATTGCTTTGTGGAAATCAAAAGACCTTCTTTGAAAAATATTGTTCAACATCTACTTAACGGCTTTTGGTAAAATGTTGTTCCGCATTCCTTTCTCTTCGCACTTTGCTCGCAAGGTTCACAAGCAGTTCAAGTTCTTTTATACAGAGCTCCCTTGTAATCTTCAACCTTTGTTGGGAAGTTCGACATATTCGGATTTTTTTTTTGTAGACGAATGTTGATGATTTTAACCAAGAATCATAATTACAACAATATTTCATTTCATGGTTAACAGAAGAAATATGCTGTAACTCTCCATTTGTTGGCATTTTTTAGCGAAGTTTGAAAAGTTCCCTTTTTTTCGAAACACCATATCTCGATACGTATTAACATTTAAGCATGTTTGAGTAGTCAACACTGTAAGAACTTTTTTTTTTTGTACAGTATACTTTGACAAGTTACCATGCATAGACTAGAACAACGTTTACAAATCGTAAAAATATATATCCAAAATTCTAATAATCGTCCATCTGATCAACTAATACGCAATAATATGGATCGATTCTTGACCACATTTTCATCTTTTGGGTAATATTCATCGAAATCGAACTCCTATCGTGCGTACAGCAGAAGCCAACACCTCTGTAGACGTGAGTGTGACAGAGGACCCAAATTTATCGATCCGATGCCGTTTCTCTGCCGTGTACTACACCTCTTGAGGAAAGATCCTGGTATACAGTTATGTAGCTGTATACCAGCTGGTGGAAGAATTAAAGCCAGCAGACCATCAATTGCGTCGTGTGTTCAGTAAATGGGCTGAGAATAAACTGGAAATTGTACCAGATTTGTATCGTGAAATCATCTTCAGCCGTGAGGTTCATTTCTGGTTAAGCAAACAGTATTGTCATTTTTGAAGTAAGGACAATCCTCATGCGATTCTTGAGACTCCATTACATCCCCAAAAATTACTGTTTGATGCGGTTGACCTGCCGAAGGCGTCATCGGCCCGTTTATCTTTAAATCCGAAACCGGTGCCAACATTACCGTGCATGGCGAACGCTACAGGCAAATGATTCGTGACTTTTTAATTCCTCATGTCATTGGAAATCATTTGGAGAAGAAATGGTTCCAACAAGACGGCGCAACATGCAATGCAGCGCGTGCATCCATCACTCTGTTGAGTTAAACGTTTGGTGACCGAATCATCTCAATAAATGGACTTGTGAATTGGCCACCGCCTTCGTATGACACCCTTGGACTACTTTTAGTAAAGAAACATAAAATCTCTTGTCTATGCTGATTAACCCTCAACCATTGATGATTTAAAAGCTAACATTCGACGCACTATTGACGAAATAGGATCAGGTATGCTCGAAAAAGCGGTGCAAAATTGCACCGACAGGATGGCGTTCATAAGACGCAGTCACGGAGGCCATATGCCATAAATTAATTTTAAACATGCTACGAATTTTGTGAGCTAATAAATTCAAAAGTTTGGTCAATCCCTTGAATTAGTTGTGCTCTATTAAAAAAAGTTATATGCCTCTAAAAAAGCAACCCTATATCTAAACTCGAATTATATTGTCTATATTCTTCTTCTTCATCTTGATTAGTGTAAGTTATTGATGAACTTATCGGTGATTTTTAAATAACTTTTATAACAGTCTTATTTTGTGGTAAAAACTACTATTTTTTATAGTTATCCAGTAAAAGATATTTAAAAAAAAAATGTGTTCAGAACAGACATAAAAAGCAAAAAGAGAAGACATCTGACGGTTCTTCTTTCTGTACTGAATATTTGCACTTTTTAGTGATTTTTAAATCCATCAATATCGCAGCCATCCGTTGGTAGTATTTAAAGTTAATAATTTGACAGAAAGTAAATACATTCTATATTGATCTTTGGTCAATTTTTCAGTCCAAATGTTAACCAGAAGCCGATAGTTTGCCTATTTCTGAAGCTTTAAAAAAAAGTTGAATATTTCTGACTGCCAATACTAGATGGAATTTTAGAATTAACTTATATAAAAGTTGTAATGTAGCTATTAACTATAAATAGTGTTTCAGAATATATCTGCATATATATCAATGAAAACAGAAAGCCTAAATGTAGCTGAAATAATTTTCGATAAGAGTTATTCGTTGGCCTGTATTGAAATAAGAGCAAATAGAAACCACTAATATTATTCGTTATTAAAATAACTGGTAACCAATAAGAGCTATTATGTATTTTATTACTGTTATTAAAACAACGTCGAACAACTAAGTATTATTCGATATTGACTTTTACTGGTAACTGTTCTGTGATACCTTAACTGCTAACTTCGATAACGAATAATAAGTTATTACCTTTAACGGCTAATAACTTGGTACTGGTACTGGCTACCGATTCCGATATATCGCGCATCACTAGTCCTTGTCTCTCTTGATCCATCGACCGGAAGGTCATGTTGTTTCTTTGCATTAAACAGGTTATGTATGTATTGTTCTCTATTAAAATATTTTTTTTATTTTTGTTCCTTGCGTTGAAGATTTAAACCCTTTATTATCTTTTAAAGTTAATTTTACTAACAATTCCTTTTTTTTCAGAAAATGCAACAAGACTTTGTTTCCACAATGGAACGTGGGCCAACTACACCAGCTATGACAAATGTCACCACGCACCTCCGTCGCCAATTCCGGACTTCTCTCCAAGCATAGAGTTGCCATCGCTTATCTATTGTTCGGGATATTTCTTAAGTCTAGCAGCATTAACTTTAGCCTTAATTGTTTTCCTTTACTTTAAGTGAGTATACCTACATATATATGCAACGACAGCTCCTTAAAACCAAGTGCATGTCCTTCAATCTTTCCAGAGACTTAAAATGCCTTCGGAATACAATACATGCGAATTTATTTCTAACATACATCCTGTCAGCCCTCCTTTGGATTTTAACCTTATTCCTTCAAGTTGTAAGTATTATTATTCACCTGCTAATGAAAACACCTTCAAAGCAGACTTTTTCCTACTTTCCAGATGACGGATCATCCCAGCCAGTCAGGATGTATTACCCTAGTTGTATTATTCCACTACTTTAATTTAACGAATTTCTTTTGGATGTTTGTTGAAGGTACGCTATACTCGACAAGTAAGGATACGAATGTATCTCAATTTTTCATATCCAATTTTAAATAAACATAGACTCTGTCTGTGTACAAGATTTGCAATGTGCAACATGGGCATGTGCCACCAAGATTTGTATTCCTTTTAGATTACAATTTTTACCTCTTGGGTACGTGCACAAATTGGAGTTCCGCTTCCTCTTTGTAAATGCAAGTGAATACAAAAAAATCTGAATATTTGTAGCACACAAATTGTGCAACAAGCTCCTTTGGACAACTCTACAGATACAACTTTGAGTTGAGGTAACAAAAAGGAAGCGGATTTGCCACCAAAGTGGTTTTTTGTAGTACAAACTACCATTAAATTTTCCGTGTACCGTAAATTTTATTTAAACTGGCTGTTTGGGAGAAAACCACAGCGGACGTTATTATTATGCACAACCAGGAGAAAGCTATAAGACAGAATTTTCCTCTTTTTAATGCATTTTTTTTTTTTAATTTACAGGACTCTACCTATACACGCTTGTGGTGCAAACGTTTTCAAGCGATAATATATACTTTGCGATGTACGCGTTCATTGGATGGGGTAAGTTGTTGTGGTTGTCCTGGAATAAAGTGCTTATTAAGGATGGAAGGAAGTTGAAAGGTGTTAAAGAGATTTGTTTTTTTTTTTAAGGATGCCCAGCTATGATAGTGTTTGTGTGGTCGGTTGCGAAAATATATTCACCACCACTTGAGACTGAACGATTTAATGGGGTAAGTCCGTTGATTGGTTCTCTGAAGGTGAGTTTAACCGATGGTAGTGAAAACTGTTTAAAATATTATATTAACGCCTGTTTGGCTTTTGGGTTTTTTCTTATTAAGCAACATTTAAAAATACAATTGTTAAAAGCTTTTTAATGGTGTTGCAAAAAATGTAAGCATTTTTGAAATTAGTGCTCGAAAACCGAGCACAAAGGGAATAGTTTAAGAAAACACTTTCAATGAACACTGAACGTCAATTGCACAGAGAGATTCTTTTCAATTTTTTTTTGCGAGGTTAACTAATCAATTGATGGAAACACGGTTCGTTCACATACAACCATACAAGCTGTTCATAAATAGGTTTATTAAAATATTAACAAAAAATATTAATAAACATTTTCAATATTTTATTGGAGAATTTCGGGACAAAAATATATTTATGTATATTTTTTTTAATTTTTAAAAACATATATTTATATATAGGTATTCATTAAACGTACATTTTTTTTATTTTTATTGTACGATGAAAACAAGTTAATTTTTTTTGTGTAGAATTACATCAGCTACAATGTGTAGCTACAACTTAAAAAAAAAATAATTTTTGTTGAAAAAAAAAATGTTTATAAGGATCGTCCTAATATTAGATTTTGTATCGCCTATAGACTAGTTCAGATTAAAAGTGTATGATTACCGAAAATCGTATAGAATGAAGTGTAATCTATTCCTCCGTTTTGGCAAAATGTGCAACTTCTAAAAAAAATTACTTGATAAGATATAAATTATGAAAATTAATGGAAACAACAATCAGGCTTAAAGAAATAAGTTTCTGATCTAACAAAGCCAAAAAAAAAAGTACAAACAGCAAGAAACTCATGCAACTCCGCATTTGAAAGAACCAAATTTTTGCATGACCAAAAATTACAAATTACAAAATTACAAAAAATTCTGCAATGTCCCAAAGGCAGTAAAAATTTTTGGTCATTTGTAAATAAATATTAAAAACTCCTCAACATCTTCGGTTCCAACGCTCATCGACAATAACAAACCAACTATTTACTCTTGAGAGAATGCAAACTCGCCACCCATTTCGCTACCAGCTCCATGCAGCCTCACACAACGTTGCCCCTCCTGTACTTGAGAATGTAAATTTTTCCTTGGGACAGATTTTTGTCCGCACTCGTACAGTAGCAAGAGTTCTCAAAGATCTCGATATACACAAATCCGCTGGCCCGGATGGTATACCACCGATTCTTCTGAAGAGGTGTTCTTCCACACTGGCAAAGCCACTGCGTAAGCTTTTCCATCGCTCCTACTCTTCTGGAATCTTTTCTAGCATTTGTACAGCCTGTTCCTAACAAAGGTGACCCATAACCGTCAGTTTAAGGAATATCTCGAAGATCGAAAGCTTCTCCATGACCGTCAGTATGACTTCCGCAGCAACCGTTCCACTGGTGATCTGATGGCATATCTCACCGAACAGTGAAACAAATCTTTACATCGCTTTGGTGAAAGTAAGATTATTGCTCCTGATATCTCCAAGGCATTTGATAGAGTTTGGCATGAAGCTCTCTTATAGAAAATGCGTGCATTTGGGATCGATGATACTCTTGTTCTTTGGATTAGAAACTATCTTCTGGACCATTCAATACAAGTTGTATTGTATTCCCACAAAATAAATGCTGGTGTGCCCCAGGGCTCCGTTCTGTCTCCGGCTCTTTTCTTGATTTTTATAAACGATCTTCTGTCTGTTACTTCTAATCCACTTAACTGTTTTGCTGACGACTCTACCCTCAGCTTTTCATATTCGTTCGATAATTCACGTCCTTCGCCTTTGGACGTTTAATTGCAACGGTACCGTATGTCAAGCTCATCAAACTTTTTATACAGCATTTTCAAATGGGGTAATAGGAATCGTGTGGAGTTTAATGCTTCGAAAACTCAATGCTGTCTTCTGTCGGTAAAGCTAAACATACCCCAATGCCATTGTCCATGAATGGCACTTACATCGAAGAAACCGAAAAGCTCTCAGTACTCGGTATGTGTGTCAACGACGACCTCCGTTGGAACGATCATATATTTGAAATCGCTAAGAATGCTGCTAGGTGCTTAGGTTTTTCTGTATCGGTGTAAGAAGTATTTTCCCCATCTGATCTGGCTACAATCTATAAAGCGTTTATACGCCCTAAACTCGAGTATAACTCCCACCTCTGGGCAGGTGCTTCCCAAACATCGCTTCACCTGCTTGATAGAATACAAAATCAAGCGTTAAGATTGATAGGAAATAGAACTGCCGCTGAAAGAATTACCCCTCTCGAACAACGACGCAATGTTTCATGTCTTTCCTTATTTTATCGTTTCTTTTATAAAAAATGTTCACTCGAAGTAGCCAGCTGCATTTCTCCCCTTAAAAGTTTCTCCCGTAATACTCATCTCGCAAGGACGTACCGGGATTCTAGGGATTCTTTTTTTAGCCGAACACCACGGAATATTTTACCCGGAGAGATTTTCCCTTGCCATTTTGATCTGCAAACATTCAAAACTAATGTTAATCGACACCTCCTATCTCTCCCCTTCCTATCTTCCTAATGCCCGCGCAGTGTGTTCTACATTAAAAGGGAAACAAACAAATAGTCCCTTGTGCGCGCGTTAATTATAAAAAAAAAATTGGAACGTTTCATTTCCTTGTTAACAAAACTAGTTCGGTCTTGAGCGGAGTTATATCCAGTCCGCAGCTATTGCCCCAATTATTGAGTTTATCAAAGGCAGCTTGCCGAAGTTCGCACAGGGTGGAAATAAATTTACTTGATGACATTAAGACAATGTCGTCTGCGTAAGCCACTACTTTGACTCCGGTAAGATTTAGTTTGACTAAAATCGTATTGAAGACCAGAAGAGCAGCGGAGATAAAACTCCACCCTGTGTGGTGGGCTTTAAATGTTCTGACCTTAAGTTTCTTACTACTCAATTCTGAATTTACAATTCTTGTTTGGAGCATACAATCTATCCAGTCAGATGGTATATGATTAATGTTGACAGAGTCGAGGGCTTGCCGAATTGCACTGTATTGCACGTTATTAAAGGCCCCTTCAATTTCAAGAAATGCCCCTAAAGTAAATTCTTTGAATTGGATTGATAGTACCCACCACCTCGTGGAAAGGTCAACAGATTTGGGCCTGCGAGAGCGCATTGTCCCCTACTTAATTATTCTTTCTTAAGTTTTTAAAAGAAAGGATGATAGGCTTCTTGGTCTAAAATCTGTTGGTTCTGTGTAACTAGGCTTGCCAGCTTTCGGAATGAAAATGACATTGACTTTTCTCCAACTAGTTGGAATATAGGTGATGCTTAAATAACCTCTGAATATTTCCACCAGAATGGGCACACTGATTTCTGTATAGCATTGGAGCATAATCGGAATTATTCCATCAGGCCCTGCAGATGTATATGCTGAGAAAGAGTCTATGGCCCAAGCAACCTTCTTCCTATCTTTCTTTTGTTGGGGCTTCCTTCCAAATTGCGTATATCGAAGACACATCCAGGGAAGTGAGTGCTAACAAGTAACTCTAGTGTTTCTGTGCAGGGGTCAGTCCAGGTACTTTCCGGTCTCTTAAGGTAACCTAGAGAAGTGTGGATCTTGGACATGGCTTTTCTGGGCCTAGCAGCATCGTTTGTAGATTCTATGCCTGTACAAAATGTTTGCTTTCGTTTTTTGTATTCATTTTTGTACTTGGGACTTGAAGAGATCCCAGTCTAAAATTTCTGGCTTTACTGAAAAGCCTCCTTGATTCTTTTCAGAGGCTACACATGTCTTGAGAACACCATGCGGTGTGAAGTTTTCGTTTACCTTTGTTAATGTGGCAGGAATTTTCGTAGGCATTGAGAATGGTTTGAAGATAGTTTAAAATTCCACATTCAAAATGAGCAAGGAGTTTGATACATTTTGTTCGGTGATGATGGCTTTTGTCAAGTTTTCATTATTGATCCCGGTGAAACAAAGATTCTCATATCGTCAAAGCTTGATGCTATTTCGAAGGTTAAAATGATTTAGCTGTGTTCTGATCTACGGGTCTTGATTAAAAACCATTTTTTCAAAATGATTTTGGCAGATTTTTTTACTTGTTTCAGCTTCAATAAAATGATATTAAATATACAGAAATACTTAAAAAAATTGAAAAAAAACTGATTTTAAACGATACTTAAAGAACAAATGGCAATGCTTAGTTTAGTCGGCAAATAATAAGGTTTTCCAACACAAATATTTACCAAGATGGACCATAGTTAGACAAAGCTAATTGTATATCATATACATATGTATATGCAATTTGTGTAGTTTGTATGTGTATATGAATTACATATCCTTTTAATAAATGTTTTTTATTTTTTTTTTTTTCAAAAATATCAGCATATTAGTGGGTTTTTATTTTACTCATGTGTTGGAAGATTTTAATACATACCATTATATTCAAAAAAAAAAATATTTGTCAGCAATTGACTTTGAACTACATCTTAAATGATTTTCCATGTCATGTCATCTCATTTATACAAACGCTCACTCGCTTTCCATGGACCACCCTTCCAAGGACATCCAATCCACTATTAAAACCCATATCATGCAGTTCTTTACCAATTATTTCTCATGTGCAATCACTCCTGAAATACTTTCTTTTTATCGACATCCTTTAAAAACCAACCATCCATTTCATTTAAACTTTCATGATCTAGCAATATGAATGCAGCAGGCAAAACATCCACTCGCATCCCAAAAACTCAAAACAACAAAAAAAACATATCCAGAGTCCTTCTATCCTTTTTTCAAGTTCGATGAGGCAAAATAGTAAAATGGTTTCACTATCATTGTATCCTTGATCGCTTTACTTTATTTTTTGAACCAAAAAAAAAAAAACTAAAAATTTATTTCATTTCATTTTTTTTTTCAGCTCGAAATTGAATGTTCCTGGATGCGAGAGTCACACATCGATTGGATATTCCAGGGACCAGCATGTCTTGTTATTTTGCTGAATTTGATTTTTCTCTTTCGAATCATGTGGGTAAGGACCAAAAATATATATAAAAAAAAACCATGCAAACACTATTAACTATTTGCAAACGAAACGAAAGAGCAGTTCAGTGAACATTTGCCGATTCGCTGCACTTTGACCAATTCTTTGACATTTATTCCTTCTGGGAAGCTTAAAAACTAGTGTCCTTGTTCCTGTCCTTTTTGTATTTTTTTTTTTTTTCATTTTCATTTCAAGGTACTTATTACAAAACTTCGGTCGGCTAATACTCAAGAAACCCGACAATACCGCAAAGCCTCAAAGGCTCTGCTGGTTCTGATACCACTGCTTGGAATAACATACCTGCTGGTGCTCTATGGACCAGAACACGGTCTGGAGAGACACGTGTTTGAAATTCTGAGAGCTGTCCTCATTAGCACACAGGTAAGGCGTCTACCGGAACTCCTTTTTTTCGGAAGTGCTCTTTAATGGATTTTTCTTTTGTGTTTTTTGCTCCACAGGGATTTTCTGTTTCGTTTTTCTACTGTTTTCTTAACTCAGAAGTGAGGTTAGCACTGCGACATCGATTTGAACGGTGGCACGATGCAAGGAACATAAGTTCGGAGCAATCGATGCGGAATCGAAGGTAATTACAAGCGGTTAACCGTATTGCATGAAAATGGACACTTTTTAAGAGCTGCATTTGTAAAAGTACATGAAGTTGTTTGAAAGGTAAAGAGAAAATTAAAGATTGTAATAGATTTCTTGGCTTCAGGAGAATAAAAAAGGCATTGGTTAAGTGAATTAATTAAAAAGTAATTTAAAATAAAGAACGATTTTTTTTAATATCATTTATTGGAATCCTTGCCTTGAACACGTATCAAGAAAAGATCATCATCATGAAAATACAAAACTATACCCTTATGAAACCATGGCCATTAAAGCCTTATGAATTGAAAAACTTTCCGTTATTTTTGCACATGTCTTTAACCTCCAAAAAAATATGGAATATCATAACTTCCAACATTTCCAAATCCTTTTAGTGAAATAGAAAAAAAAAACTTCTTTAGCTGAACTGTAATTGAAAAGGTTTTTCTTGGCTCATTGGGCAAATCTGCTTGTAAGCATGAATAAAGAAACATCAGTAACTCCTTCCATCCACCAACAATAGAAAGTTTAAATATTACATTTTTAATCAAAAGAGAAAGTTCTTGAATTATTTTAGGAAATGGCTTTTGTGTGAAATATTTGTTAAGCAATTTACAGGTTATAGTTGTTTTTCTTTTATTTTTAAGTTTGCATTTATTCAAATTGTTTTAAGTAACATTTTTTTTCCTTTCAGATACAGATTCTCAAAGGACTATTCTCTAAGATCAAGAACAGAGAGTTTACGGTGAGAGGATGAGTTTTCTATATTTAATAAAATATTTATTAAAGAAAAAAATCTTGCTCGTAATATCTTTATGTGTATGTTCATTGATATGTCCTTAATTGTTCTTAATTAAGTCTTTTGTCCATTGTTTTTATCCTTTAAATATTAACATATTCATGCACATTTTTTAACTAATTAACACAGTTTTCTTATTCATTAATAAATTAACAAGATTTATTATACAGCTCAACCTTTTTAAACATATTTTTTTCTGCTTCATATCAGTTTTACCTCAGTGATTGGCTTATTATTTCTTTTAAATTACTGACAAACGACCTTTTTATATAATTGATTAGTTTAGCATATGGAAACCCTTAGATTTATGTAGGGGTGCTTTTAACCTTCGGTTTCGTAGTAAAATGTACTACTCCTTCAGTGTAATTGAAAGAAAATCGATAAGAGGGACTTTCGAGAAAAAAATAAAAACATTTCAACCAAAAAATAGCAATGTATGTGTAGGGATAGAAGGTGGCAACCCTCTCACATTTTATTAACTTTAAGGAATATATGAAAAATTATACGTCGGGTGTGTTGGCAATATCCTTTAATTTTTGCTATGATGTAACCATATTTTTTAAAGAAACAAATAAGTATTTCAGAAATATTTTAAAAACACTTAAGAAGTAAAGCTTCCTACTCTTAGTAAGAAAAATGTTTCAGGTTTCAGTATATAGAAATATTTTCTGCAAAAGATGTATTTTTAGGTTTTTATAAATTATTATTTCGTCTTTTTATTTATTTATTTATTTGACTATAACTACAGATACATAATTGATCACAGTTATTTGGATTATACAAATAATATTACATTTACATAATTAGTGACGATTTAAATTGAATAAAAGTATAATTTGTTTAAGATTTCAATGAAGTAAGATTAAAATCTACGAAGGAAATATAATTATTGAACTGTTTATATAAGAGAGAGAACGGTTCATTATTTAAGTAGTTTAAAGTAGTTTCATGTGTTTGCAAAATTTTATAATTTCGACTTGGACGGAATGGCACATTTATTTTTATTAAGGAAAGCAAATAAGGAGAATTTATATCACCGTTTAAAAGTTTAAATATGAATGGAGCATTGAATGATGACCTCCTGTCCTCGATAATCAGTAAACGAACGATATGGTGGAAGATGGTGATGATTATCCCAGTTAAGATGACGAAGAGCAAATAATAGAAACTGTTTTTGAATGGATTCAGTGCGGACAATGTGACAGGAGTAACATGGGCACCAAACTTGGCAACCATATTCCAAGATCGAACGAACCAGTCCAACAAACAGGCTCTTTGTCACATAAGGGTCATTGAATTCTTTTGACCATCATTTAATCATTCCTAGACGAACAGAAGCTTTTGCAGTTATAGAACCGATGTGCATTCTGAAGTCTAATTTTGAATCAAATATTACTCCCAAGTCTATAAAATAATCAACTCTTTCAAGTTTTAAACTAAACTATTAAAGAAAAGATTTTTAACTCTAGCGAAGGTCATTACTTTGCATTTCTTAGAGTTCAGTGTGAGATCATTCTTATTACACCATTCCTGCAAATGATCAATATCAGATTGCAGTTGAAGTATGAAGTATGAATATGAAATTTTCGCATCGTCAGCATAGAGATGTATATCACAGTATTTTATCACAGAGGGTAAATCATTTATAAAAATTACGAATAACAGTGGTCCCAGGTGGCTTCCTTGAGGCACGCCAGACTTGACATCTATTGCGTTGGATAAATGAGACTTGAACTTAACATATTGAGTACGAGATGATAAATAACTTGCAATCCATTGCACAAGTTTTGGGGACCAGCCAAAAAGTGAAAGTTTTCTAACAAGCAGCTGGTGATTAAGTTGATCGAAGGCTTTGGAGAAGTCAGTATATATTACATCCATTTGATGACCATTCATGAATCCTTTTGTTATGCATGATGTAATTTCCAACAGATTTGTAATGGTAGATTTGCCCTTGACGAATCCATGCTGTCTGTCCGATAGATGCGATTTTACACCATGTATCAACTCATGGACTATTCCATCATCTTGGGAACAACGCTGAGTTTTGCTATACCTCGGTAGTCACGTATGTTGCATCGGCTTCCTGATTTAAAAAGTGGAAAACGGAAGACGACAAAGATAGGTTAAAAAAATAACATAAAGCACTAGCCAAGGAATGACAGCAGTTTATTAAAACACAGGAAGGAACATTATCAGGTCCAGTAGAAAATGAATATGTTAGCTTCTTTATTGCACTTGTCACATCGTTTTCTTGTATAAATGGCAAGTCATTTGTAATGCTCATGTTAAAGGTAATTTGATGCAGCCCAGTCAACCTATTATTACATTTGTAAATGCCTTTAAACATTTCTGCAAACATATCACAGATCATTTCCCCACCATTTGAAGATATTTGATCCAAATTCATATAGGACGGGAATTTAGCCATTTTTCTCTTATTTTTTAACAAATTTCCAAAAAGATGAAGGATTCCGTGATAGGTTAGCTTTCATAGATATTATGTAGTTTTTATATGCAGCCCTTGATTTGAATTGGAATTCTCTTCTTATTCTGCTGTACTCTTGAGCAGTGGAAACTGTAAACTTGAATTTGAGCTTGTTGTGGAGTTTTTTTTTGTTTTTAAGCTTTTTAAGGAAAGGTGTGAGCCAAGGAACACAATTGTCAACAATTTTGATGCGGCGAACAGGTATTGTTTTCAAAAAGCTGTTGTACAATATTTCATAGAAAGTATCAGTTGCTTTACTAGCATCCATAATAAATTATCATAAATTAGGCTGTACAATCCTAAAAAGGATATCAATTAAAATATATATTATAATGAGCATAAAAATGTTTTCAAAATCAGCTTCTACATTCGTAAGGTGCGTGTGCAAAAGGAATGTTTTTAATTAATATGAAACATAGAGAAAAGTATAAAATGGATTGAAAATCTTAGTATTTTTTTTGAACTTTCTTGACAACAGCTCAAACGATTTTAACCCAAATTTATTATCACCAATTAAAGAAGCCATGTTTTAATTATACAAAAGAAAATTTACCTTCATCATTACTTGCAGTATAAGGTGTTTTTTTTATAGGGCAAGGCTTTGCAAACATGCAGATTTTTTTGTTTTTTTTTTTTAAATTCTAAATTTTGAAAACGACTTATTGGACTGCTTTCAAAATTTGTTCTTAAGATTTTATGGCAGTTTAGTAGAGAATAAGAGTTAAACAAGAGCTTAACTTTGTCAAAAAACTACTATAATTTTGAAAAAAATTGTATCCCGGATGTTGTAAGGTAGGGTAGAGCGAGGAGGATTTGACACAAAAATAATATTTTATACTTTTGGACCAACATCTAGCCGACTGGTAAAAACGTAATAGTAGAAGATAATCCTTAGTTATTTGACTTCAAAATTAACAATATTCCAATATTATTTTCAAAAGGATCTTTATGATATGAAGCTCAAAACCAATATTCAAAAAGTGACAAAACCTCCTACTTTTTAGGAGGATTTTACAGATCCTTAAGAGATTTTGACAACTGGTGGGAGGATTTGCCATTCAAATAGTTTTTACAAAGTCAGGATCAAAATGTTATGGAAAAATTTTATTCAATAAGTTATTAGATAGTAACAAGAAAAAAGTTTAAATAAATTAAGCATCTAAAAGAAAAACTTAAGACTCGTACTTCTTCCGAGTTTGTTAAAATATAAAGAAATTTTAAAAAAGTATTTTAACGAATGTGGAGAATTGCAAAATCCACTTTAAATCTTATTTTTTCCTTCGATCTGGAGGTGCCTGGAATTTCTTTAGGATTTTGGAAGCTTGGCTGCCAAGTCCATTGACATTGGCAGTTTAATATCTTCAACTAAGGGCTCGTAAAATAAATTTGACCTATTTTGTCTTCGGAAATATTTGATCGTGTATGGTAAAGCGTTATCCTGATCAACAGCTGCTACCAATCCAACGTAAAAGAAGTCCTTTTTATCATCAAATTTTATAAGAACATAATCTCCGGGTTTGGCGATAATATACTTGCTGAATTTTACTCGTTCCGGTTGCTCTTCGTTGCTGTCTTCCCATCGTTGTGACGTGTCCGAATCCCGGAGGCTGTACTTATTGCAGTCTTCACTCGAAGAATCATTCAGCACACGTTTCACGACTTTATGTTTTTTTTTACCTTAGGAATGCTCTTCATTTGGAGCTTGAGGCTCTTTTTGGCTGCGTGTTCCTCTAAACGGTCTTTTTCTGGAGTATCAGTATATATTAGATAAAGTTTGATATTTTCGGAACTTACCGCGTTATAAGAAATATTTTCTAATTTCTTTCTACCCGACGTTTCGAAGAAGTTTCATCCCGTGACCACGAAGTTGTGACTTGTGTTTTGCCAAAAAAAAACAATTTTTTTTTCAAATTCTTGAATTTTTTTTATTGTTTAAGAACACTTGTTTAAAAAAAAATATTATTTTTTAAACCGTGCCTACACTTTTTGAGCAATCAAAACTCAAACACCCTTAAGTCATTCCAAATTTTATTTGAGGTTGTTACTGCTGAAAACAGCAAGGCAGACAATCCAGTCAACCAACTTTTATTATAAATATAATGGTTTGTATGTTTGTTCCACAATTACTCCTTAACGGCTTCACGGGATTTGATGAAATTTGGTAGGCAGATGGATAAGGTGTTGGATTGAAAAATAAGTTACTTTTTTATGCTGTCTTAAATGTAAAATGATGTATGGTTGTAGCTGGAGGTTTATTTGTTATGCTACCATGCTTCAACAACTACACGAATTTGTGAAGTTTGGTAGATGGATGAGTAACTTAATTCACCACAATATGACTTAGGTTACTCTTATTGCAAAAGAAATGTACGGTTTTTGTGTCAGAAATCTGAATAATGGTCTTTAGTGCTTAGATTTAGAGAATGAAAATCATTTAATCTGAAGTCCTCGTAGACGAAGTCGTGGGTAGAAGCTATTACAAATATATAGTTTCTTCGCCTTTCTCGAGAGCTGCTTAAACGATTGTACTTGCTCATATGTGCGGTGACATTTGTCGAATAAAATTTAAGAAATAGGTAACATTAACGTAGAAAAATAACACAGTTTGAACTTATAAAACGTATCAAAACCACAATACTAAATCAGCAGTAGGGAACAAGGCTAAGGAAAGGTAAAGGTACCTATAATTTACTTTTTAAAATAAAATTTATTACAATAGGTAAAATGTTTGGTGGATCGATAAACTCATGTTTGGGGTATTCATGGAATTTATTTAGAATAATATGTACCTACCTATAATAAGGTTGGAAGGAAGGTAGGTACTAAAATTAAGATACCTATTCTAACCACTGTGAAGCGAGTGGGTATAGACAATATTAAAATTTAACACAGTTGTTCTTTGTATGCAGTTATACAATTTTGTTTTCTTGATTGAAATTTTTCCATTCTGTAGGTAATCGAGTATTTTTTTTTTATTTGTTAGTTGTTTTTGCGTGTTTATGTGTTTATCATAATCGTCCTTATTATTTATTCTGTATGCTTATCTTATTTCTTTTCCTGTTTTCTATTTTATGAATTTTACATTTCAAAATCGTTCAACCAGTTTTTTCAAAAAAATGTTTTTTTTTTGAAAAACTTTTCGAAAACATATTTTAAATTTTTTTTAAACATGTCAATTTAAAGAAATCTATAGTTTATACTAGGACAACAATTAAAAAAAGCTATAGATTCATTTTCAAAATATTCAAAAATAAAATAAGTTTTTTAAAAAATTATTAAAAATTAAAAAAAAAATTTTGAAAACAATATTACTTAAATCATTAAACACTACATATTTTGAAAATTTCATTAAAATCCGTCAATCGGTCATATGGGAGGTAACGTTTTAAAACTTTTTCTGAAAAATCCATTAAAACTAAAAGATAGATTTTGAATAGAAAACACCATTCAGAAATTTTAATTAAGATCGTAGGAACAGTTTTCGAGAAAAATAAGTTTTTCATTAAAAGTTACATGGCAGGTACCGTTAGATTTGCATCTAGAATACCAATTCGAGAAACAGTCGGGTAGAGTACTCTAAAAATACTATATACCAAGTTTGAATGAAATCGGCCCAACCGTTAAGGCTGTCGGAAACGATACGGACAGACAGACAGACAGACAGACAGACGGACGGAATTTCCGGACTCACTTTTTTGATGGACATAATTTTGCCAGTAACTCAAATATGTTTCTCTTTCATCGTAATGTCATGTTTGATTGTTATCTCAAAATTTCTAATCTGCACGAATGCATAACTTGCATTATAGTACCTATAATCGCAAGTAAAAAAACATTTAGAAAACCCAACTACTACTACTGCTACTTTTTATCCTTGCAGTTTTTAATATTATTTTCTTACGATTTTATTTATTAAGGTTTTTTCGTTTATTTAATAAAACAAAGTATAATTTATAAAGAGTTGCATAGAGCATGTAAGTGGGGACCTAATTCATAAATAAAATAAATAAATAAATTTAATAGCGGTGAATCTAACTAACACTTTGACATTAGTATTCCGATACACTACCACGGGCACTACGGAGACCTAAGCCATGCTATGCTTTAATTTAGACTACAAATTTAATTTCCTATTTCCTTTGGCGCACCACTTTCAAGATATAAGCGTTAGCCCCGAAAATTTCTTCTCTCGTTTTTCAAAGATAGCTACAAAATTGAATACGCTGGCTTAGAAGGTGCGTATGGATTCTTTTGTAAGGACATTACTTGTTCCCGTTTTAAACTTCTTTCTAAAAAGCAGTTTTCTTTGAGTATTATTATATAAAATCCCGTTTTAAACTTCTTTCTAAAAAGCAGTTTTCTTTGAGTATTATAATGTTAATACCTTCTACATTACTTATGTATATGTATCTAGTTTTTTCCTGAAAATATTCATTGTAATTGGTGATAAATTTTATTCATATTGAAATTCGGTCTGATGGCTGACCAAAGTTATAAAGTTGTTGCGATGTAAGAGACATTTTCTCCAGGACCTCAAAACAGATGCCAATGAATCCTTGTAAGCAAAATAAAAAAGTGTCTTATTTTAAAATAAATCAATCTTTGATAAAGCATAAATTGCAATTATTTGATGGTGTACTAAATCGTGAGAATCAACAAGAACACATCAATATCTTCGTATTTGTCGTTAATATGTATTGATATTGTATTGTTTTTAATGTGGTATGTTTATTCTTAACGTAAGAATCACGAATTTATTCCATAAAAGACGAATTTTTGTATGCATACAAAACAGTATCAAATTATTAAGATAGTCCTATACAGTCGTAGGAACACCTACCTCATCGAGGCAATGGATAATTTAGCCATTAATAAATGTAAAATGTACAAAACCGCTGGTCGGACTAACTTTTCTTCTCCATTTGACGGTTAAATAGCCACTTCCGGTTTGGTGTTGGCCTACCTCATCGTGTCAAATAATAAATGGGGTATCAAATGAAAGCTTAGAACGTCTACTACTTTAAGAATTTGCTGGTCGAACAAACTTAACATTGACCAAACATGCGTCCGACCGCTTTTTTCATTATTAATTTTTCTAAAAAAAAGTTTATACTGACTTTAGAAAATTTGAAGAAATGTACAGTAATTTTTGTTTGAAAAAAGTGTTCGGACGCATGTTTGGCTCATGTTAAATTTGTCCGACCAGCAGATTCTAAATCTAGAAGATCTAAGTTTTCATTTGATACCCCATTTATTATTTGACAGGATGAGGTAGGCCAACACCAAACCGGAAGTGGCTACTTAACCGCCAAAGGGACAAGAAAAACTCTGTCCGACCAGCGGTTTTGTACATTTTATGTAATTTTCCATTTATTAATGACTAAATTTTGCATTGAGTCGATGAGGTAGATGTTCCTACGGCCGCCTCCCGGACTCCATAGGACTATCTTAACAATTTGATACTGTTGTGAATGCATACAAAAATTGGTCTTTTATGGAATAAATTCGTGATTGTTACGTTAAGAATAAGCATACCACATTAATCAATATATATTTCATGTTAACGTAAAATACGAAAATATTGATGCGTTCTTGTTGATTCTCACGATTTCGTATACCAACAAATAATGAGGTAGTTGTCGGTCGCTTCCCCTACTAATAGTGGGGATTTTTCATTATTTGTAAGAATTCGGGATATGTTATTCGGAATATTGATTCGATCTCATCCTTCATCATCATCAGTTCCTGAAACCCCGTTTAGGGCATAGGGCGCCAACAAAACGTCTCTATCCTTCACGATCTGCAGCTAGATATCTTAACTGTGGCCACGTCTTTCTCTGGGATCTCATCTTTACATATTCATAATGTTACAGGCATTTTATCAACATAATTTCACATCAGCTGTTCTAATATTAATAAAAAAAGGTTTAAAAAATATGTTTTTATAAAAAACTCTCATTATATAATGTTTTTGTAGTATGGGTTTGTTTTGTCCTTAGTCCATGTGATCATAATTAAAATTCATGCAGGAAGTTTAATATTTATGTAATGCAAAAAAAAAATACCATATTTATGAAACTAAATCCGCTTCTTTTTTTAAATAGCACACAGATTCGTTTCAAGGCGAGACAGCATTTAAAAGCTTTTAGGCAATCTCCTTGAAAAAAATATTTTTTCTTTGAAAGGTTCCAGTTTGAAAGTTTGTCATAAAGGTTAGAAATAATTAGTTTAAGGAAATAAGTTTAAAGGTCAAATTGTGGATTTGCTTAAAATATAAAAAAAAAATCAAGCCTTCATTTAACACAATATTTCTCATTAATATACAGATTATTTTATTTTATTTTTTCATTATTTGACTTAACTTATTCCTTTTAATTTCTTAATAACAAATTGTTACTGTGGAATTGTTGAATGCAATAGATTTTTTTTATATTCTTCCTCATGTCCATTTATATGTCCTTAATTTTGTTATTATTTTTTGTATGTATTTACCTATTTTCATCAAATTTGGCTATCTTTTTAAGATTTATTTACTTTCTATTCTTCAAGTTTATTGGAATCTTTTCTTCTTTTTACAGTCTTACATCAACAAGTCCAGTGCCCGCAGCAAGCAATGAATAAATTTTGCACGAGACATTTTTTCCTATAAATTTATATCCTAGACTTTGTTCATTTACTTTAACATACACTTGTCCATATTTATATATTGTTTTAATTTAATTTTACAATCAAATGTTTTCTTTTATTTTTAATATATTTTCTGTATACTTATTAAGTAAAAGCATTTATTTAAATCACACTTTTTTGCAATCTTCATGTTAAATGTAAATAATTGTTTTATATAAAAAATATGAATGAATGTATTTTATAACAAAAAAAGAAATTTTCTACTTTTTACAAAAAAAAATAAGTTGTTTGTATATAAAATTATTTTCTCTGTTTAGTAAAGTAAATTAAAACTAGTATGTCTAAGAAAAATTATAAGGAAATAAAAAAATTATATATTAATGTTGATAAGAATTGTTGATTTTTATTATTAGTTTTTAGTTTTTTTTTTAAATGATAATAAATTTTCTTTCAGAACTGAGGAGTACCTGGTGTTCGTACAACCCTAGCATAAAAAATCACTAAGAAGATATTCAAGAAGTGAAACTCATTTTGTGTGAAAATACTTTTTTGTCAATTATTAAACTTCATTGTTGTAACAGATAATGTCAATTATATTGTTGTAATGTGATGTATTTTTTTTTGGAACCAAATAACACAAATGAGACTTACTAGGAATAAATGGATGCCAGAAAATATAAGAATTAACTCGAAAATTCAATTATTGTGAAGAATCTTAACAAAATGTATTCACCAACAATAAATTATATAATGTAATTCAATATTTTTTTGTTTTATTTTTTTAATGTATATATCCGGAATTGCTGAAAAAACAGTTATCAAAAAATAAATATTCGAAGAAACAACAGTGGACCCTTAAGAACGATGGTGGCCATTATTTTAAAGTGTTGTAACTCTTTAAAAAAAAAAATAAAATTAAAAAAAAAAAATAAATAAACACTAAGTTTGCATGACGTTTTGATAAAAACCAAGCACTTGGAAAACGAAGAATATCAAACTAACCTTCTCTTTTTAAATTCCTTTTAGAGGATAGCTAGTTGTTGGCCAATAAATTGTTGTTGGGGCAGGGAAGTCCTCCTGTTTTGTGGATCGGGTAAATGGTACAAAGATTCGAATCATCGGGCATACTTTTCTCCGACCATATTTTTTGATGAGTTCGTCTATGCAAATGCACCTGACCAGTGTCTAAAAAGCTTGGCTTGTAGTCTATCGCTTTGATCTCATTTTGGCCGGATGGATGTACTTCTTAGTTGTCTTCCAGATTTACTGATGCAGGTGGATAATTGGCGGAATATTGGGCGTCATCATCAATATGCAACAACTGGAAGGAGTAGTCTCTCGAAAAACTATTGTTAGCATGGACTGCATATCTACTTCAGTATTTACATCCATCATCTCTACAACTCCCGGGTGGCTTGTGATTCTTGATATTAATTGTTTCACTCTACTGTAGAAGTTTCCCGCCTTTTCTTTTAAAAACATTTACAGGAAATTATCTGGATGTCATCTAGAACAGCATTTCGGTGTTAAGAAGATTGGTAGTACCCATCACGACGTGATGCCGATCACGTGGATCGGCAGACTCCAAACTTTGGGCACTTTCAACTTGCAGCACGTACGAACCTTCTAGCTTGTTGGCTTCTTTGTATGTAGAATAATGAAAAGCCCATGGAAGATAGAAGATCCAGGAGATATTTTGTTCCAACCATCATGTACAAAAAAACGGAAACAGCCAATTGATGATAAATGTGGGATGCACTGATATCATGAAATCATGAGTCAGAGCGAGGAATTTCGTATTCCAAGAGTGCAATGATCCTCAGTTGTTGGTCAAAATTAAGACGAAATAGAAAAGCATTGTGCAATTCCAAGGGAAACTTTGCCTATTTAGCTCTGAAACTATCAGTGAACTTCTGACCCCAGCGTAAGTATTGGAGAAGAAGCTTTTTATGTGTCAAATAATAAGGCACAAAGCCTTTTGGAATGCAACTGGATGTTGCAAGACACTAGTTAGAAGAATAAGAAATATAGGAGAGAATTTTTAACGCACAGTAGATCGAGAACTAGTTGACAATTCTCACTTAAAACTTACGCACGGCTGTAGCTTGTACTAAGAGTTAGAAAAATTGCTTCCATAACTGAGACTCGAACTCACGATTTCTCGCTTAGCAAGAAAACAGCACTGCAGCCCGAAAACAATTTCTCATTTTATACCTTGTTTGTCAAGCGCATTAACCAAATCCAATTGGACCCAGGAGTAGCCTCAGTGAAGTGAGAGTACAATAACTCTAATCTACCCATGCAGGCACATCTATTTCTTTTTCACACTAGACTCCAACAGTTAGTTCACCGGTTTCAACTTCTCGAATTTCGGCGAACACGGATTCACGAGACTCTATGAAAGAATTCCTTCTGGCAGATTTAGGACTAATGATCAGCAACCACCCTTTTAATCTGGAACCAGAAAACCAGGTAATAAAGATATCACTACGAACGGTATACTGTATAGGTATGTACTACCAAAGGTACTTCCTTTGACTTATCTAATATAAATTACTACAATAAAGGGTACGAACTGATACCTAGTGTAGAAGGGGGGATGTGAAAAGCTAATAATTTTAACCAGGGACAGTAATTTAAACATCATTTCATCGTATATTACGGTAAATAACAGAAGAAAAAAGTGTAAATCTGCATTCTTTGGCATTTTTAAGCGAATTTTGAAAAATTATATTTAACGAACGATTTAACGTAACGATTTAACATACAAAAATGTTTAAATAATAAAAACTGTAAAAAATATAACGCTCTACAAAAATTCTCTAGATGCTTTTGCCGTAGGTCGTAAAGAAAAAAAGTTAGTCAGGAAACACCGTTGATAATTTTGCAGTTTTCCCCCGCTCCTCTTTCCGAACATTGTCTTCGAGGTCCAAAACTTGAGAGAATGTTTAAAAACCTTCCCTGAATAACATCTCAAAATTTCATAAACTTCTGACCTTTTTCTATCTAAAACTACATTTCGAATGCACTAATCTAATCTCCATTGAAAAAGTTCTTTTGTTCGTTCTTGGTGATTCTCAGAATGTGGTGAACCTTTATTATGGTTTGATTTTCTTGTTTTTTTTTCCTTTTATCTGGACTATGCGTATCGTATTCAATATTTTTCATGGGAAATATATTCAATACTTACTAATAATAATATTGAAGTAAAGTTTTAATGTTTAAATGTTATTCAATAATTATTGTTTTCCCCTTAAACATGTTCGTATTTCTATATAGTAATCAGAGTAAGAAATCATTTTATGCTAAACAAATCCAAAGGAACTATTTTTGAGCTTCAATTACACATTCTTTTGATTGCCAAGGCGGAACGAAATCTCAAAAAATTATCACGGAGCTAGAAATCAACAATTTTTTTCCCTCAGCCGGCAATTTTGGTCTTCGTGCGTTCAGTCAGACTTTGTTCGGTGTTTGCGTTTTTTTTTTGGCTCATTTGCATACATCATGTGCGCGATAAGCAGTTAAAGAAAAAGTCGGCAAGTGTCAAGTTCGCAGTTATTAAATTCAATTTCATTTAAACTCATCATTCGTTGGTTTTTTTTATTAATTGTCGGAGAAGAGATGCGATAAAGGTTTTTTTTCTGTGAAAACAAAAACACAAAATTATTTCCTTCCTTTTATATTATGACGTAGTAAATTTGTTGTTCTCAAGTAAGCCGGAAACGTTATGGAATTGAAACAGAATACATTATTGTTTGGTCAGTGGGTTAACCCCACTTGATGGCCGTTCTTTCAAGTCACACGCACTATCATCGCCCGAGTTGAACGAACGCATAAATAATATTATTCTCCATTACAGCGAAATGTAAATACTTTCATTAGAATTACAAACTTCACACTATAACCCATAAAGCTTTATAAGACTTAAGCAAGGTCAGAAATATTGTGAAACTGAATCATCCATCAACAAATAAAATAATTCAAATCTCTTATCAGCAGCATGATTGAGCTCAAAAGCTGACTTTTGATATTTTTTTATCAGCTACCTATTTTTTTCTGAGAAGTTAACTTTTCCTTTTTTTCGGAACTAAGCCTCAGCCATAAAAATGGAACTCAAGGTGTTTTTTTTTTATTTTGTTTTTGATAAAAATAAAATATGACTAAACCTTGGTTAGTTTTTGAACCTCACACGTGGGGCTTCAAGAATTAATAATTGTTTCTTCAATTAATTGATTCCATCAATTTTAGCAGGCTTTTGCTTTTCCTTGTCATATCTAGTTCTCGCAAGACGCGATCCCAGTATTAACCAAAAAAGACTAGAATGAATCATGGGATTGTGTTGATTTTTAATTGAATAAATGAACTCTTACGGGACATTACTCGAGAATTGTTATTCTTCAATGAATATGTATAAGCCTGGAGGTATGAGCTCTTAAAAGTATATTTTTTGGAAGCATATTTGTTTTCTTATCGAATTTGCAACAATAAATAACTTTTAAAGACAATTAAATAAAACTTAAAACAAATTTTATTCACAGACATAGAATATTAAAGTATAAATAAAATAGGGTTTTCTTAAACTACAATCATCAACAACAAAACAAGTTAGTCTCCATTTACAATATTTGTGTGGGTTTTCTCAAAAAAAAAGGTTTTCTAAAACCTTAGCTTTTCAAACTGTACAAAACAGAAACATCTAGTTCTTACACTCAACCAAATTATAGTTATGTCCTTATATCAAGACGCAGCAAAACTGTCCTTCCTTGCAATCAGTTCCAGGCCTAATGAGCTTTGCCGGGCATCTATCCTTACAGTCACCCATATGTTGTCGGCAAGGAGCTGGCCTTACAGGTACTTTGAAATATTTAAAAGAAAAAACCTTTTATTGTGGAAAAATTAGGAAAATTGAACATTCTTACATTCATAGCAGCATTCTACACCCAAATGCTTATTTGTGGGGCAAAGACCGGACTTTGAAGATGTTTCGAGGCAATCATTTCTGTGGACGCATAAGCCACCGAGCATGGCACATTCTCTGTCGTTGCGGTAGACCTTTACTCCTTGGACCACTGTAAGAAAATGGTAAAAAATAATTCGAAAAATTATATTTGGAATAAAAGTAAAATAATTATTGAAAGTATTGCAACACGAAGAGGCACATTAATAACTGAACACACCTGGGTCACACGTACTCTTATAAGTTCTTATATCACTTTGTTACCCAATATTTTACAGAATGAAGAAATGTGTAGAAAAACAAACGGTTCTTATCAAAAATAGTACACCATAACCTATCTTCAATAACAATGTATTTATGCAAAATAATATCGAAAAATGTAAGACCGATTTTGATAAAATAATGTTTTTTTTTTAATTTTTAGTTTATTTATAAAATAAAAATACTCAAGTTAAATTAAATGAATAAGGCAATGTTTAGTTTTATTTTGTGTCCTTCTAATATTATAAAATAGTTAAGAATGATGTTAAAAATATTTTTTTTGTTTTAAGTGAGCTTAATAATAAATAATACATAAACTCCCCCCAGAAACATTGAATGTAATCCTACTTTATAATGTTATATATTTTAGAAAGTGGAAAACTGCTTCTGAAACTACAGTTAGGGGCATTCATCCTTGTCTCTTCTCTTATTTTTTTTTTAATGAGACCTTTATGTTTCTCTTATGTGCTTGGGTCTTAATAGATCCTGTGAAAATAGTGAATTTTGTAAGGAAACAAAATTGTCAACGGCCTTGGCTCCGATAAAGCGAATTCAAGCATCGTTGCGCAGGGTTAGTAGAAAGATGGAGGACAGTCATTTGAACTTTGATGGCTCTGATTTCTTGCCCAAGAAAAAACCTAGGGCGCATGAGAATGCAGTGCGCGCTCGCAGTTTACCTTTACATCAAATTGTGCTCCAGTGCAGACATCGAACAAACCGAATGAGTAACGAAAGCTATAGTCTGTTCACTAAAAAGTGTCACATTATCGATCCTTGGTCTTAAAAAGCTTTAAAAAAGCACTAATTGTGAAAGCTCTTCAAAAAAAAATTATGAAAAATTCACGATGATTTGCATTAGCGTAGAAATGGTAGCTCTATAATGATGTGCTTGTTTTCAATGCCCACAATACAATATTCTGTTTAACAAAAATGGTCAATACAGGGAAGACAAGACGTTTACCTCTCACTCTGACGGCAGTGGAATCTCTTTAAACTGTGAGAAATTGAAAATATTACAGGGTTTCCGTAGTGTACATTATAGATCATTGGTTTTAAAAAAGCACTAATTCTGAAAGCTTTTAAACAAAATTCAAAGAAAAATGCACCATGCTTTGCTTTAACGTAGAAGTGGTAACCCGAAAATAATGTATAAAGAAGAGGGTTGTTTACAACAACGATTCGTGTGTAAGTCGTCGTAGGTAAGTCAGTGGTTGAGTTTTTAATTTCAAGTAGGTATTCAGGGAGTATAACCACCAACTGGCTCCATTTGTAAAAATTAAGCTTTCCCTTAAGGCCTGTCAATTTTTAGTGGGCAAACTATAGTGGATTATTTTTTTCATTTCTTATTATGAAATAATGCAATTAAAGACGGCACGATACTGCAATAATAAATTGATTTGGAAAATTCTGACGACTAAGAAAAACAGATTTTATTGATTAAAAAAATATTTAAATCGAGAAGAAGCTGAATACAAAATTGTTTCGATGCAACTAGTAGTTTTTTTTTATTTATAATTTTTAATTGTCAAACTGACGTTTGGCTGCTACTTTTTTCTGCCGAAAAAAATTTCTCGAGCAGAAAGTTGCAGGGCGCGAAAATTATATTCTTTTTCTCTGGAGCACTATCTTCTGCGAAAACTAGAATATTTAGTCTACGGGAACAGAAATTTGCAGAAATTCGTGAAAATTCGTACGAACTCGAAGCTGTGGAACACATTAAAAATGTCCGTTTGTTTTATTGGGATGTTGTATTAGCTGTTTTAATTTTACAAAAAAATGAACAATGAATGTCACTTATGTTTTAAGTATAAACTCATTAAAATATTGGAAATATTGTGCGTGCATCACACAATACATTGCATTGAACCGTCCTCTATAAGTGTCCTTAAACATTGCTTTAAAATGATTAGAATAAGACATTGCATTGAACTAGCCACTAAAATATTGGTGATTTGTTGCATATTTGGATAGATGGATGTTTGTTCTGTTTTTACGCTGCAAGGAATAAATACGAATGAAATTAAGTAAATAGCTAGTTAAAACACTGGGTTAAAACATGGGTTATTATTTTTTTTATCGGAAAATAGATGGTTCTCGTAGGAGAAGCTTACATATAAAATTGTTTATGTTTGGATGTTGTTTTAGTTTAACAAATTAACAAATCATTCAAGAGTAAGTATTGCCTTGAGAAAATTTGTAACCCTTTGCATAGGCGCCCGCAGGGTAGAGCAAAAGAGGCAAGTGCACCCATCACTGGCTCACAGCCGGGTCATGTAATATAACCAATGGGTGCATTCACAATTTTTATCGGATTTGCAATTTCGGATACTCACGACTGGATCGCACGTACTTGATAAAAATGAAAATATTAAATGAAAAATATTAAGGGAACTTCAAAGATTATATTCGATTTTTCTGACTTTTGATTGTTTGAAAAAAGTACGTAAAATAGTTTTCAGTGGGAAAATTTTAAACGCCATTTTGTTTCTTTAAAAAATGTGAAAAAAAAATTATTTAAAATAAAAAAAAAAGTTTTCGAAAAAAAATAATGCAAAATTACTCAGGCTGCCTACATCTTCTTGAATATCAATTTTGATTGTAATCGGATCACCAGTTTTCAAAAAAGTCGAAGAAAAAAAACCGGTCCTATTGGTACCATTTTTAGCCCACCATATTAATTCTTTTTTCACCAAAATATAATGCATACCTACAGTAGTACACTGATTTTTTTTATAAAAATTCTTGAAGCCGTTTTCGAGAAAAATAAGCTTTTACATAACGGTTATATGACAGGTACCTTTAATTTTTGAGCTAAAAAACAATTGAAAAAAAATTCCTCTGTAGAATGTCAAGGGAACCTTAAGTTCAAAATTTGAAGACGATTGGCCCAACCGTTTAGGCTGCAGTCCAAAATACATCCGTACAGACAGACAGACAGACAGAATTTTGCCAGTAACTCAAATATGTTCCTCTATCATCGTAATGTCATGTTTGATTGTTATCTCAAAATTTTTAATATGCACGAATGCATAACTTGCATTATAGTACCTATAATCGCAAGTAAAAAAGTTAGTTCCAAAAAATATCTGTCCGTCTATATTCCTTTTAATTTGTGGTTTATGTGGTTCTATTAACTTTCCTCAGAGAATTTTTTTAATTTTATTTTTAGGGCTAAGTTATAACGGTACCTACCGCTGCCATATAAACTTTAAGTAAAAACTTTTGAAAATGGCGGCAATGAATTTGATACAAATTTAAGAGTATTTTGGTAGGTAATGGCTATCATTTTATCAAAAACAATTTAAGCAGAAAACGATATAGTTTGTTTAATTTGTTGGCTTCCGATAACGGCATATTTGAAATGAAATAGGTAGCCTTATTAATTCCGCATACTAGCATTTTGAATATTTTTCTATTTATAATTAATACATGATTTTGTAGTTTGGAATTATCAATATTTTTTTAAATTAAACAAAACAGGAATTTATCAAAATTAGTCCTAAAATTTTCGAAATGATTTTTATAAATTCATTATTATTTTAAACGGGTGCTGGCGTATTGTAGTTTTGACACTATAGTTAAGAACCATGCTATTTTTCTACTTAACTGTTTCTCTCAAAGATCTTGTCTTCCAATGTGATTAGGCAGATAAGAGCAAGTACGTGCGACCCAGCCGTGTTCTGTTTTTTTCCTAGTTTGATTTCGTGTCCATTTAAAATAATTGTAAAAACTAAAAACAAAATAAGGCTTAGCATTCAGCTTCTGCAAATTTAAAACACAAACGCCCAGGATTGGTTGGTAGTAAATTTCACTACCCAGCAAACACTTCTCTTCATAAATGATTTGAAAATAATTCACCAAAGTGAATAAAACGTCCGAAACTGAATTCATTTTATATCCGATTCGTATACATTTTCCATACTATCCTTTTATATAGATTTGGTAGTACATATTGAGATTTGTCCAGGAATATGAATGAAAACCTAATTGTGTCTTTTTTTCACAGAATTTTTTGGATTTGTGTGTACATTCATAATACCTTCATGTAATTTAAGGTTAAACGAATATTTTTCTTCATGTTTGGTGAAAAAAATCTGAACCTTCAGAAAAATATTTGCTGGGAAGGCCTTCGCTCTTAAAGGCGATGTTAGAAGTATTAGAAAGATAGGAGAGAATTTTTCAGCTCAGTGCATGAAAAATTAGTTGAATTTTGTTTTTATTCAAAACCCACGGGTGACGTCGAGCATGCCCTAAAAGATTGAAAAAATGAAAAAAAAAATTAAATTTCTGAGTTAGCCAGCAAGCAACTTATCTGCTGCATTACTGCCGGCCGTATTTTTTAATCTGAAAATCTTTAGCTTATGGTATTGGGACGACAAAAAAATTGGTTGGTAATTATGGTCTGTCACTTCGTCAAACTATTTTATAAAAAAAAATCTATAACAGGTAACTTTTATGGAAGTTTTTTTTTTAATCTTGTACTTTATCTGTAACTTATTGGACTTCTACAAAATTTCAAATTTTAAAAGATCTGAGTTGCCAAACTCGTATGAGCGAAGAGGAGTATTTTGCAGTAGTTTTTATGGTATATAAGCAATGTGGCAGACCTTGCTTGAAAGGATGTTAAAAACCAGGACACCCGAAGCCTTGGTGTCGGCTAGCAATAATTGGTTAGTCAGCTTTACATATAGATACTTAATTTTTTTATTTTTTTCTAGAAACCGTTTGGTATGGTGGTTTCGACACTTCTTATAAAATAATTGTGTTTTTTTTTCAACATACATATTATTTTTAGTTCCTGTGAAAAACGATGGCTGAAAATCCAGAAAATGCGACCCATTTTCAGTGGATTTTTTTTAATGAAAATGAGATTATTGGAATATATGATGTTTCAATTCAAAGAATTAAATAACAGAAAATAATTCATCTCCATTTCGAAGAAATAAAAAAAAACCTGCATCTAGCTGATTCCAACAAATGTCCACATTTTTTTCGTTTCAAAGAAATCTCATTTCCAATCCCAGACAAAAATACAATTAAAATTAAGCTAAAAATCAACATGTTTGGTGAAATGTTTTAAAAATTTAAATACACTCCAAAGTTATTCACAAAAAACAATAGAAATTCAATGCAATAAAACATCAATTTGCTTTAAGCTCAAAAAACCCTTTAAATATATAAAGTTTCGGAATTTGATAAGATATTTGTGTTTTTAATTCGAATTGTTTTGAAACGGTTATAGCTAGTAGACGTAAGTTTATTTAAAAACAACTTCATTTTCACTAATTGATTGATTTTTGCAAGAATCAAAGGAAAGCAAAAACACATTTTTAACACATATTCCGGTTTAAAAAAAAAATGCACTAGAAAACATGTTGGTTGGAAATCCAACAATTTAAAAAAATTTAAAATGCGCATTGTAGACACAAATACAAATTACAATAAAGATTGCATAATGAATAACTAACAACATCATCACTTATTTTCGATTTCAAGAACGAAAGGTTTCGAAGTTCAAATTGATAAATCGGATTCATGGGTGTTCACGCTTTTTTTTAATAAATGTTCCAAAATTCCAAAAATTCACAACACACACTTCACTATTTCAAGAGCCTGGGGCTATTCAAACTTACTTTGGGTGTCGTATTGAACCTCATTATCTTCGGTGTCAGCTAAAATCCCATTGGTAACGATTAATAAAAATAGTGTTAGAGCTGTAATTGACTTGGCCATGATTGGTTTCTTTTTTTTTAAATTGTTTATAAATATATAAAATATTTTCTTTTTTTAAAGCATTCACTCTTTCGCGCCGAGTTAACTGTTAACACTTCACCAGATCGTTCTCAACTGAGCGTTCTTAATTCCAGAGCAATTCCTTTTAAACAAAGTTTCAATTAATATTTTTTATTTACAAAAACAAAATTGAAAAAAAAACTATGGAAAAAAAAACCTTCTGCTGAGCGTGCTTTCGATTATGATTTGAATTCTGATTCCGCGCCAAACCGCAATATTCGCCGCGCTTCACTTTCGCTTCAAAATAAACACTGTTGTCTGACGATGTACGGTATATATGGACTGCCAGCTAAAAGATACAAAAAAAACCTAATAAGCACATCATACTCAACCGAAGCGCTTCCATCAACAAATTCATTTCAATCACAAGCGACTGTAATAATTAAAAAAAAAAAAAAAAACAATAAATAACTACATTAGTTTGGCAAACCGTCTATGGGGGCTAGTTGGGGGCGGGAAATACTCTATTGAGTGGGATAAGTTTTGCAGAAGTCTCGGCTCTGGCGAATCGAGGAGGAAGCGCCACAGTCTTAGTCGTACGTTGTCTCCGGTTGATGTTTTTTTTTCTGGTCCTGACTTTCCAGAATGACGGTCATGCGGTCGTTCTCGTGAGAATTGGATTCGGAATACACCCGGGTATGGATGTGAGATGATGATGGAGCTTATCATTAAGTGTACCGACTGCAGCCTCAGAGATTACGAGACATCTGGCCGATTTACGGCTTACGAAATATTTGCGCATTGACATTGGAAACGGAGGCTTATGCAATGTGTTTTGCTTGCGCAAAAGATTTTCTGTATCTATAACTCTGAGGCTAAGCGGTAAATTGCCCTCTTTATTACGCTCTTTAGTTTGTAATTGTTTTTTTTTTTTTGAAAACAAACAAACAATTCCGGGACTTTCCAGGAATTTGGAGGAGGTTTTTGGTATAGAGATTAGAAAATATTTCAATTGATTATTATATATTTATTAAATAATTAAATAAAAGTAAACGATTATTTGACGTAATTTTTTAATCAATAAATACCTAAATAACTTATTGAAAACTTAAAATGTTTCATTTAAATCTGGAGTAACAGAGATAAGAGAGATAAGCAGATTAAGATTTAGAATCTTAAGCTTGTCTTATTACTTCAAATTTATTATGAAAAAAAGAATAAAAAGCTTCGGGCGTCCTGGCCTACGCCATCCTTTCAACGTAAGCAAGATCTGTGTTTACCATAAAAAGAATTGCAAAAGACTTTTCGAGCTGATTCCCCTTCGCTCACGCGAACTAGGTTCCCAGCCCACCGGAGTCTATCGAAATTTATTTTTCCCACAATATTTGCCTCGAAGTAGATTTCATACAATTCATGATTGTACCTTCTTTGAAATCGCCCTGCCTCCAACATGCGGCCAATTAGTCTCTTTAAGACTTTCCTCTCGAAATAGGTTAAGGGATTAGAGTGGCTTTTAGTTAGCATAAGCACCCAAGCCTGGGACCAAAGCCTTAGCCTAGCTTCGAAAAAAACGAAAACATAAACGATATTTACAATATATGGGCCAACATGAAGATTGTAATTAAAACTGAACCTCTCCGGAGAAGCTCACGACTGATTCCAAAAACGCTTTCAAAGTTATAATCACACGAAAATGTAATGTCATCGGAAGGATCCACGTTGGTTGCGTCAAATGCGCTGGTAAATCGTCCTCAGGCTGAATGCCACCTTGACAAGCAGTCCACCTGATAAAGCAAGAGGTAGGTCATACCTACTAATAAATAAAAATATTGACCATTCCCTTAAGTCAACAATCGAGGTTGGTACAACAGACGTAGCATTGCTTCAATATTATTGTCACCAATTTACTGAAGCTTTTGATTTCAAGTTTGTTAAAGCCAGTGTCTTTAATTGAAAACTTACTTTTTTGGGACCAATCACGATTTCCTCCACAATCACCAAATAAATAAAGATTCAATATGTCTTCAGTTTTCAACCGTGCCACCAAAAAAGCGTCGTTTGGAAGAAAATCACCAGAAGCGAGGAATAAAAGAGGAGCCGCTGAAACTGAAAACCAACGTGGATCTCGCCTTCAGCAAATGCACGGCAGAGTTTCCACTTTCAGAGCCACTGAAACTGAAGAGCAACGTGGATCTCACCTTCAAAAAATTCGCGCCAGAAGTTCAACTTCCATAGTAGAAGAAATGCCCCTACAACATATCGAACCACTTGATACCAATCGATTACGATTGATTTGAAGTTGGAAGCATTTAATTACAATATAGACTATGATTACAGGAATCACGTAGATGTAGATATTGGGCCCTCTGACGGAGCCACCGGAGCCGCTTAGAAGCAGAAAGCCAGCTTCGACGTTTCTGGTGACACTCCAATTTCAAAACATTTCCTTCAAAACATTCGCAAATACCATGCTTTCAAATGACTTCCTTCGGTGCAACAAACGTTGTCAACAACGCTGTTTACATGCTCACTTCCAAAGTTCAAGTCCAAATATTTCGCCGAATTGGTTCGTTGCTTCCTCTACCGGATCAGGAGGCAAAGTTTTTGCGAATATATTTTACTACCAAATCGGAAAGAGAAGTCGAACATCGATTAGTACTGCAACCAGACGCAAAATAATTGCAAACTTTCAAACGATGTTTCACAGAAGTAACAGTTTGATTCGTCTATTCAAAACTGCTATAAACCAGATGCCAAATTTAACCAGCAACTATAAAAATCAAGATTGGCTGTGCCGACGTGCAATATTAACGCCCAAAAATGATGATGTCAATATTAATAGATTAAACGAACAAATTCAGTTGAAACTGCCCGGCGAACCAGTCAAATACAAATCAATTGACACACTGATGGATGAAGAACAAACAGTCAACTATTCAACCGATTTCTTAAATCCGATGGAGTCACAAGGAATGCCAACACATACATTAACATTGAAAGTTGGATTGACGGTGATGCTCATTCGAAACTTGAACGCTTCAAAACTATGCAACGGAACCAGAATGAACGTTAAAAAATTGACAAGCGGCTTCAGCGGCTTTCTTAACAAAGCACAAGAGCAATCATTAGCTATTGCTGGTATACATTTGGAAAATTCATATTTTTCGCATGGCCAACTTATACGCTTGCTCTCGAGTAGGCAATCCAAGAATCCAACAAATTTGTACATTTATACACCAACAAAAATGGTAAAAATATTGTTTATCCATTAGCATTAATAAATAATGCTATAAAGTATTTTAATTTGACATTATATACAATTTTTGTTTGGCGATCTAACGTGCTCGAGTATAAAAAATAGACTTTTCCGAGTAATACAAGGTTATATTTAAAAAAAAAACCGTTTTTTGAAAAGTACCGTTAAAAGAATTTTCCCGTAAATTTGGTTCTAATCATATAACAACAAAAAAAATCTCAAAAATGTTCATCAAAATCGTTGGAGCCGTTTTCGAGAAAAATAAGCTTTTCTTAAACGTTCATATGGCAGGTACCGTTAGTTTTAGGCCTTAAAATAAAATATCAATTTCCCCTCTGGGGTATGCCAAAAAAAATTACCCACACCAAATTTGAAGATAATCGTTGCTGCAGCTCGTTATACATACTAACAGACAGACAGACATTTTTTCTCGATCATTTTTTAAACTTCTCTATGATCGTAATGTTATGTTTCATTGTTATCTCATTTTTTATATTCACGAATCCTTAACTTGCCATATAGTCCCTACAACAGCATACAGTTGACGTATGCTTACTATTCTTTCTTTCGTCCGCCTTATGTGTCTCTCTGTCTTATCGTCTTGTGCTGTAAGAGGTAAGAGCTGATGGCCTCAGTTGCCCCAGTGTTCTTCTTCAATTTCAAATGTAATGTAATATTAATTTTCTGTTACACTTCAATTGCCCGCTATATATTTAAAAAAAATTGATATTTACATCAAAACTCAATAAAGAAAATATTTCGCTCTCTCCCGCAGGAGACTATGTTGAAATAAAGTGAATCTAACTTCACAAATTCATGCATTCGTTGGGACACGAAAGCATAATAAACAAACCTTCAGTCATAAATCATTTCACATATAAGCCTCTCCCACAGGAACCGAACATTTTTTTGGGATAAAAAGTAGCCTATGTCTCAATTCAGCACATCATCCATCTACATACCAAATTTCATCCAAATCCGTTAAGCCGTTGAGGCGTTTTTAAGGAACAAACATCCAAACATACAATTATTCATATACGGCCCAAGAAAGAATGAATGAAGTATTTTATTTCGAGATTGAAAAAACTGAGTTTATTTTATCAATGACAATGAAAATGTTTATTGTAAATAATTACTGTAATGCGAGTGGATATACAATATTCTTGGTTTTTCATTTGGTGCGGAAAAGAACAATTTTTTCGGCGTTCCAACTTTGGAGCAAGCAACATATAGCTGGCCACGGGAAAAACATGGATTCTCAAGATTCAATCGCGCAACAGCCTTGATGGAAAAGATATTTCACTTGTAGCATGATCGATCGGAAATTTTCCGTCACCAATATCCAATAGTTGCTTGGAGAATGTTTGAGCAGAAACATCTTGGAGTAAATGTACACGCATATTGGTCGATAAAGAGAATTTTGTTCACATTTCTTCTAAGTTGTGATGCTTTCAGGCAAGCATTGAGCGCATCAGCGGGTGTTCATCTTGGAATCACAGGTAGAATTTGACGAAAATCTCCAGCTAATAGGAGAGGTACTCCTCCCATTGGTTGATCTATTACTCTCAGATCTCGCAAAGTACGATCAAGTGTCTCGAGCGATTTCTTATGGGCCATTGTGCATTCATCGCAAACGATAAGTTTACATGTTTTCAATACCGTGGCCATACCTGATCCTCTACCAATGTTTCAAGTAGGTTTTTCGGTATGATTCACATTCAACGATGACAAAATGCCAGCGTCAACTATCGCAGGGAGTCGGACCGCTCTATAAATCTTCCTTATGACTTGTAGAACAAATTGTTTGCATAGTTTTCGAGACTAAAGCGTAAACACAAACAAATTTTTAATTTTATATATATAGAAGATGGTGACCTACAAGAAAGCGTTCTTGGCCCAGTGTTATTCGTACTTTATACTCGAGATATACATACAAAAATACATTATAATATTGATCAATCTTTTATTTCAATAGTTGAAACTGTATTCGAGCCTTGGTATTGATGAAACCTCCTTCAGCTTATTAATATTTCGCATAACCTTATACATTTCAAAAACACCACACTAAATGTATACGCGTGATATCTATCTATTACAACGCATCTCACAGAGAAGTATCTAATCCTAATGCTTATATACAGAATGTTTATATGAATTCGTACATTCACATTGAATTCAACTTTCGTTTTTCATTTTTTCTTTCAAAGTACGCGATAGCACTGCAAAATTATGATCGTAGCTCACATCATAGCATAATTATTATTTTTTTTTTTTATTCTCGGATTGTGTAATATTTACTATTAGCATACGTCATCGCATGTGATTGCTTCGCTTGGCCGGCATAAACATCAGTTATACTGATGTACTTGAGTTTGGTTCAAATGCGAATCAATTAATTTATCACAAGAAAGATTTTTGCTGGACTTCAAAGTTTTTTTTTTTTTTATTATTTAATTTTTGCTTTCACATGGTCGATGATTAATGAGAATGCTTGTGTTTCCAACATTGAACGGTGCATATTTGATTGCTTGTTGTCACATTGGATCAATTAAATTGTTGAACAGAAAATTATCAAAAAGTAACCGAACTGCAGCAGAATAACCAAATTTTTCTCGGGTGAACTTGACAATTCTTACCGCAAAAGGATGTGAACAGGAGCGGACTCATGTTTAATAGAGAGACAGTGATTGGGGCTCAAAAAAAATCTCTCATTATTTCTATAAATTTGCATGGATGTTGAAACTTTAGAAAGTCTCTTATCTGTTCGACTGTCTCATATCCATCAAATTCCGTATTACTTTGATGTTCATAGTGCATATTGCAATAAAACGATCTATCAATATCTATAATTGCCATTAAATTGTTATACCTGCCTCATTTAGAAAATTAAAAACCTGAACTTATGATTGCAACAATGAACGAAACCTACGCAGTTTTAAGCTCAATACCATAAGCCCATAGCCAATTAAAAGTTTTACAAAATAATGATCTTAAAATCTTCTTAAAACTTAAATATGTATCTTTTTTAAGAACAAATTAAAAATCATGCTAAATGGTATATATTTAGGTTGCACCTGAACAAATGTTCCTCAATTCGAAATTACCTCATTCTTATCGTTTCAGCACGAATCCATTATTTATTGTTAGCGCACTTACTATGCATTCAGAATTAATCTTCCAGATAAACATACGTGGGTGTCACTTTTGAAGTCGTAAATAATAAGACAGGTGAATTACCTGAACCTTCCGCAATGTTAATTAAACTGACATAACGACGGGGTTTTTGTGTTGTGCGTCACAAGTTCCCATATTCTATGAGCCATCAGCTTCGGAAGACCAAATTATCAATGCGATGACTTAACTAAGTATTTCGTTAAATTTTTGACTTTGTTCCGTACGAGGTTTTATCTTTTGGAAGGATCTATGTATATATCTATCAGATTCATGAAATAAATTCCACGACTGGATCGCACGTACTTGCTCATATGTATGTGCAGTCACATTGTAGAATAAAATTTAAGAAAATTAAAGTGAACATCAAAGCATTTATTCGATTTTTGTGACTTTTGATTGTTTGAATAAAGTACGTTAAACTGTATTGGGTGAAATAATTTAAACGCCATTTTATTCCTTAAGGAAATGTAAGAAGTGTGAATTTTTTTTCAAATCGTAGGAGCCGTTTTTAAATAAAACGTTTTTTTTATCAACTTTTTTTAAAAAAATAAAAAAAAAATAATTCAAGAATACAAACTTAAGCACAAAACTAACGTTCATTTAAAAACAAAATTTAAAAAAATATTCACTAACCTGTTTTCAAAATATTGATTTTTCAAAAAAAAATTATTAAAAATACAAAAAAAAAGTTTTCGAAAAAAAATTAATGCAAAATTACTTAGGCTACACACATCTTCTTGAATATCAATTTTGATTGTAATCGGATCACCAGTCTTAGAGAAATTCAAAGAAAAAAAACGGTCCAATGGGAGTACCGTTTTTAGCCCACCATATTAATTTTTTTTTCACCAAAATATATTGCATACCAACAGTAGTACACTGATTTTTTTTATAAAAATTCTTGGAGCCGTTTTCGAGAAAAATAAGCTTTTACATAACGGTTTTATGACAGGTACCGTTAATTTTTGAGCTAAAAAAAATTAAAAAAAACTCCTCTGTAGAATGTCAAAATGACCTTAAGTTGTAAATTTGAAGACGATTGGCCCAATCCTCCAAAATACATCCGTACAGACAGACAGACGGACAGAATTTTGCCAGTAACTCAAATATGTTTCTCTATTGTGATTTTCTTTTGGTAAAGACGGATTTTGATCTCAGATTTTGGATTTTGCCCGCCCACACGAAATTGAAACAGATTGATCTGTTTTTGTAATTGTATGTGTTTTTCTTTTCACAATTTTATTTCAAGGAATCAACCAAAATAAAATTACAACATTCACAGAAAGCTAACAAAAACAAAACTTCAACTTCGACGTTCGAGAAATGTCAACTTTATTGTAGTGTGTGTGCAAATATGTGTTAAATCTCGATTGCAAACAAGATTTCAAATTTTGCTCTGAGATCAAAAAAAATTTATCTGTTGACCAAAGAAAATCACATTTCGCTGTCAGATCAAAAAAAAGGTTGATCTCAGATCAAACAAAATTGATCTGACGTACCAAAAAAAAATCACATATCATCGTAATGTCATGTTTGATTGTTATCTCAAAATTTTTAATCTGCACGAATGCATAACTTGCATTATAGTACCTATAATCGCAAGTAAAAATGATAAACAAAGGGGTGATGGGTACTTTACATTTGAAATATGTACATTCCGATTTGTTTTGGAAATCAGGAAGTACTACACATCCATAGGTTCCTAATCGGAATATGCATTTAGATTATTAAAATAACTTTATGGTTTAACTGACAGTTGTCAGTCGGTTTTTTTTGCTATTAAAATTGAAGTTAGGAATTCACATATTTCATGCTAACTTGGGTATTTTCATGATAGAAATGTTGAAATAATTTTTTATTTTATTTTTTAAATAAAACAAGTTTTTTTGACAGAAGCTCAAGCTTGAAGAATAACGAAAGCTTAATTACAGAAAGTTTAAGCACATATACAAACCAAAGAGTTTTTTACAACGCCATCTAGTTAGAATCTCTATTTTTAAAAGTGTATATTTCACTTTCTATGAGTTTGATACTTTTTTTGTTGTAATTGGAAATTAAAAAAAATATTTTGGATTGACTGCTTCAAAAATCATCCTCGGAATTCTTGTTTCTGTAACTTAATTCTTTTTTTTATTTTGAAACAAAAAAAATTGTTTACAAAAGCTCGAACTTGGAGAAACAACGGAAGCTTTTATGCAAAACTATAAATAGCATGTGCACAAACCAAATCCAAATAAGTTTTGCGGCGCCATCTAGTAAGAATTAATTTTTCAATAGTGATGCATTTAGTCTGCTACTTTGTATACACACTGCATAAAAATGTATATACAATGTCTGCTATTAGACGATGAAACTAGATGCATGCACCTTGTTCGAATTCTTCTTTGTTTTTTCATCTCTGTCGCAAGTGCCATTACACGATGAATTTAGTTTCATGAAACAAGTTTGACAGTTCTCTTTCATTTTCATTTTCCATAATCATTTACAATGAATCTGCTCTTTTAACCCTATTGATGTAATGACTGTGTTTAACCACATACACATTTTTCCTGGAATCATATACATAATATCTCCAAATTAAGTACCTTAAAGCACAAAAAATTATATTCCACTTTAGGTTCACTCATTTTTGTTCCTTTATTTTGAGTATGGAGTAAACTTCTGATAGTTTACTCCGGGCACAACGAAACCAAGTGATAAAGAATTAAAGAAAGCGAACAAGAGAAAAGAAAAACGTGAAACAGATTCTTCGAACATGCTACCCGTGCGACACACGACAGCTTTTTTCCTGTCTCATCTTTTCGATTTTTGTCTCCCTTTTGCACTTACTTACGAAGAATTCGAACATGGTGCATGCATCTAGTTTCATCGTCTAATAGCAGACTTACCAATTACCTGCACCTAAGATTTGGCCACCTTTTGCGGTAAAAAAATATGCTAAGAAGGACACCTAAAAAAAAGTCACTAGGTTGCCAAATCAATATTTTATTTTTGTGGAAATCATTAAATAAAACCAATGTGTATGATTTCCAAGGGTTGCTTTTTGAAAGTTTTTTTCAGTTGGCAGGTTTTTGTTGCGAAGTCATGACTTCAAGTTAAGGACTTTTCACATTAGAGTGACCAACGACCACCATTGAATGAAGATTCGTTAATTTTGATATGTCTGTCACATGACATTTTCTTATTCATCATTATTAGCAAACATGAAAATATAAACAAGGCGTTTTTTTAGGTTATTTGCGAGTCAATCATTTGTTCGTAGAAGTGTAGATCGTATGTAGAACGTGAATAGAGTCTGGCAGTTCGTAACAATCAGATTGCAATTCTCAAACGACCAATTTGTTTTATCAAATTTATCTTGTTTTAGAAATTAAAATGTAAATGTAATTATTGTGATGTGGCAACAAGTTTAGATACATTTTGTAAACTAACGACATCTGTTGGATTCATTGTGTACAACAACCACCATTTATTGTGTACAACAACCATGCCCCTAAAAGTATGCTACATATTTGCCACATGTTTTAACTTAGTACTAAATCGAACTTGACGAAACAATTCGAGACTCGAATTAGTACCGAAAGCTTAGATTGTGCCAGAACCAGACAGAAGCTTCCAGAAGCTTTTAAACTTGTATAAATACAAGAGTAGATTGCATTGAAAGTTCAGTTTATTTTCGAAAGTGGAATTGTTAACAACTGGAAGTATTAGTAAAAAGTGATTGAATTGAGATTAAATAAAAAGTGTTGAATTATAAAAACGTATTTGAATTGTGAATAAGTGAAATAAGTTAAATTGGTGTTATTTAAACTGAAAGACGTTGTGTTTTATAAAATAAAGAGATTTGTTTTATTATTGTGGAATTTCGATTGAGTTTTATTTGTCGAACCCCAGGCCAAAATATCACATTATCTTAACAGATAAATTATACTTCCATCATTTGGTGTTGATTTTGTGAAGAATTTCGGTTAGTAAATTACTTTAAGGTCCAATGCACAAAGAACAACTCGAAAAAAACTGATTACCAATGCAAGTTGGCAACTAGTTTGCTCTGAAACATAACCTGTGTAATCAAATGGGACGACGCACATGACGCTAGTGGTGGAAAACTCGTTGGCGATTCACAAAAAAAGTCTGTAACCAGTCTTCTGTTGATTTGAATGTCGGATTGCCTAGGGATTTAAATTTCTAGTTTGTCGAAAATAAGCGAACAACAAAACAACCTGTTGCTGGTGCGGGAGGTGGAAAAACATCTTTTTTATATAATCATTGCCTTCCCGGCTGAAATAGAGAAGGCGTAGATAAAATCGAGAATTTCTTAAAATTGACGGGTATGTTTCAGTTCCAGTCTACTGTGTCATACATTTCCACTGCTAGTGCAGAGAAGATATTATGAGTTTGGCTTTATAGTCTCTTCCTGAGATAATAGTACAACATAATGTTCTCATCATCGCTTCTTCCAAAGACATTTCACGCTCGGTATCCATGAGCATGACGATATTGAACGAACTAGAGATTTCGATTGGTGATGAGTTTCTCGTGTGTGGAGTCAAGTCACTTTTGAGTCCGTAACTGGTCTGTAACACGATTTGCCAACCGGTATAGTTTTTATCCAGTTGCTCCATGTTCATTGGGCCTAAATCACATTTAATCGTCGGACGTTGGCCGCTCTCATGTTTATAATGTGTAATAATTGAAATGATCCGTTAATAGATACGAAACATGGTTTTCAGAAAACAACAAAATGATAGACGTAGCTCTATTAGTAAATTTAACTTCTATTTTTCAATTTTACTATTTCAGAGTTTTCTTATCCTTTAATTTTTGAAAATTTTAAAATCTTGACAGCTTAAACTTAAAAACCGAAAGCTTTAATGCAAACATATAAGCATATATACAAACCATAGACATTTTCAAGCGCCATCTAGTAAGAATTCATTTGTCAATAATATAACAAAATACACAAAAGCTCAAACTTGACGAATAGCTAAAGCTTTAATAAAAACTGTAAAAGCATATGTTCAAACCAAAGAAAATTTATCGCGCCATCTATTAAAAATCTATTTTTTTGAAGTATATATTTCACTTTCAATTGTTCGATTTTATTTTTAGTAATCAAGAAAATGTTTTTAACTTGACTGCTTTAAAAATGGGTATTTTTAAAGTCAAGTTAAAAACAAGTAATTTGTTTTTTATTGATTAATTTTTATTTTGAAACTATTTTTTTTTAACAAAAGTTCATACTTGAAGAAACAACGAAAGCTTTTATTCAAAAAAATAAAAGCATTTGCACAAACGAAATAAGCTTTGTAGCGCCATCTAATATAAATTTATATTTTAATAGTGAATGCATTTACCAAGTACCTGCACCTAAGGGTTGGCCACCTATTGCGATAAAAAAGACTAAGTGACAGCAGGTGTACAAAATCAATATTTTATATTTTTTTGTGGAAATCATTGAACAAAACGAATGTGGTATAATTCCAAGAGTTGTTTTTTACTAGTTATTTATTTTAATTTGCAGATATTTGTTGCGAGGTCATCACTTGAAGTTAAAGGACTTTTCAGATGAGAGCGCCGACCAACGACCAACCAATGAACTAACGTTCGTTCATTATGATATTTCCTTCTCATGGCATTTTCTTATTCGTCGTTTTCAAGGAACATGAAATCAACAAGACCTGGCGGATTTTATGTTATTTGTTCGTCGATTTGTGGATCGTTTGTGGAACGCGAATAGAGTTTTGCAGTTCGTAACAATCAGATTGTTATTCGCGATGACAAATTTGTTTTATCAAATTTATGTTATTTCCATTGTATTTTTTTTTGCCGTGATAACGTCTTATAAATCGATGACAGGCTAAGCGTAAGAAATAACATGACTCGTGCTGATAAGACTAATGACTCATGCTAACCGCGATACTGTGGTTCTTTCAACCAAAATCGATCGCAAGCACCAGGCGAATATGACAAAGAACAGGCGCAAATACCCAAAATAATTCCACGCAAATTCAAAAATAACAAGAAGCGAAAAAGGCGAGGGAAAATATCGCCGAGTAAACTTTTCCAAATTCGTGTTGTTCGACAAAAAAAATAATCCCTATATTTCACGGTACGTCCGAAATTCAGCTCAAAGGCATTCCTTGCGGGACAAGTATTATGGGAGAAACCCTGGGTGTGTCGGTAAGTGTTCTCGTTTTTATTTAATGTCCTACATTTTACTATTCACTCATGTTTGTGTGTCAATTCGTTATTCTTGAAAAAAGGTACAATTTTATTCAAATATCTCAAAAAACGTTAAAGACTTAAAAAAAAATATGTTGGTTAACTAATTTATAACTCTTTATTGCATTGAAATATTCCAAAAATTGTGGAAATTATTTAACTCAATGCGAAGCTCTAAGCTACTTTTTTATGAAAACCTCCCCTTAAGTACTTCAATTTCATGTGATTTATTTTAAATAAATAAATAAATAAATTTATTGGCGCGACAGCTCCTTAAGGAGCCAAGGCCTAGTGACTTATACTCTCAACCATTCCTGTGTATGTGTTGTTAATCTGCAAGAATGGAAGGGACCTACAGTTTACCGCCGAGTCCGAACGGCTACATGAGATGCACTTTTTCGAGACAAATTTTACTCTTGGAGGTTTTGTCAATTCCTCGCAAGAGGCAGTACCCCAGAAAAAAAAGTGGCTATGAGCGGGATTTGAACCCAGGCTCTTTCGCTTAGCAGTCCGACACACTAACCACTAAGCCACGGGGCACTACTTTTTATTTATATTTTTTATATTATCTTTATTTATTTTAAGCATACAAAAATGAAATGCAGTTAATTATTTGTCAGGGAAAATTCGAAAATTGGTCAGGAAAGGTCAGGGAAAAGTAAGGGAATTTTATTTTTAAAAATAATAGTGTAGGTAAATGGCGGTAATAAAACATAGATAATACAACATATACTATACTGGCTATGAGTATGACGCTTTTCTTGAAAATATTTGCATTTTTATTGGAAATTAGGAAATACATTTAAATGTTACTATTTGAAAAAGCATTGTTGCAATATTTACACAAAGTTTTTCTTTTCTATTTCTAAAATTTTAAAAAAATAATATAAGCCTAGACATTTTTAGCAGGAACTTAAACTTATCGAAAAACCGAAAGCTTTAAAATAAAATTATAAGCAAATACACAAATCAAACCCGTTTTCTAGCGCCATCTAGTATTAATTAATTTGTCAATAATATAACAAAATATGCAAAACCTCAAACTTGACGAATAGCTAAAGCTTTAATAAAAGCCATCAAAGCATATGCACAAACCAAAAACATGTAGCGCCATCTAGTAAGAATTAATTATCTAATAACACTTTATTACTAAAAAGTACAAGCCTAGGTACAAACCCAAAACTGTTCATTGCCATCTAGTAAGAATTCATTCTTCAATAATAACAAAAGCTTAAACTTAACGAATAATGAAAGCTTTAATTCTATTGGTAAAAGCATATGAACAAACCAATGACTTCCCTAGCGACACCTACCAAAAATATATTTTATAAAGAATGGATACAATAACTCAAGAACTTCAAATCGATGTGGCGGGCTTAGCAGTCAATCAAGGTAAAACCAAGTATATGCTGTCATCAAGAAGGACACCCAACATAGACATCTGGACAAAACATCACAACAGACAGTTATGTTTAACTTTGTCTAACTGGCCTCTGCTATTAACTGAGAGAACAACACAAGCGCTGAGATCAAACGAAGAACAACCTTTGCCAATTACTGCTTCTTCGTGTTAATTTAAGTGTCCTTTTATAAGTCCCTCATTATCCCAGTCCTGCTGCAAAACTTTGCAAAAGGTTTATGAGAACTCTTTAGGTTGATTCTAGAGAAAAACTCTCCTGGTGATTTTTGGTTGATACAAAGAGGAATTGTAAAAGCTATACAGCGACACAGGCCTAGAAAAAAGTGTAAAAGTCCAACGTCTCAGATAACTGGGTGATATAGAACGGGTGCACATCAATGTTCCGGCCGTAAAATCATCGATTTCACCCTGGAGGAACAGCCGCCGCAGTAGATATAGACGGAAACTTAGTTCACGCACGCAAGCGAAGAGGACCTCGAATGACTTCACTTGCAAAACTTTGAAAAAATTTCATTAAAAAAAAATATATCATCGTCGTTTTATGTGAGACAAATTAAAAAAATTAATATGGCAATGCTGAAAGAATGAAGGGGTTGATGTTAATGCTACCAAAATGGCTACTTTGTATGGTTTATGTTTATACTAAATTCACCAGATGGGGAATCGAAATAAACTTTTGAATGCCAATTTTGGTTTGTGTCTAAACTTAGTTTAAAGCTTTTGATGTTTATTTCAAAATTTAACAATAATTATTAAGGATTTAAATATTTTAGTTTACTGATAAATACATTTTTAGCCAAATCGATGTGAAAGCTTATAGACAAAAATAAAAATAGCCTGGGGGGTAGAGAAATTTAATTCAAAATTTGGTTTTGTTTCAGCAGCTGAATTGGCTGAAATGTCCTTACGGCAGGAAATATAATTTCTTACTTCATTTTAGTTTAGAACATTAGATTAAGTCCTTTAAATAAAAAACTCATAAGAAACTGTTAAATTTTACAATTTTCATTATAATTCTATTCTATTTATTTTTACTAAAAGCGCTTAAAATATTTAAGTGCAGATCTTAACTATTTAACAACAGTATTAAGTTTACAGCTACACAATGTCAGTCTTTATAAATTAATTGTTTTAAAAAGAAATATTTTAATTTGTTTTTAATTCGATTTAAAAATAATAATAAATATTTAGTTTTATTTTTAACTATCTAGGACGAAGATCCTGTTTTCACTTAATATCTAGAATCACAGATTTCACAGTCGTATCTTGAAAGACTTATAGCAATACACTTCTCACGGATAGATTTTCTAACTCCTCTCAGGATTAGCAACTAAATTTCTGCAATTCATTGATTGTGTGAAATGTGAATGGCGGCGGTGGATCTATGTCCTTCTCGGTTTCGATATATGGAACTTGCACAACAAACACCGTCGATGGTGAATAATGTTTCTCCATGACTGTTTCATAACTTGGAGGAGCAAATTCACTGTAAGATGGTGCTGGACTCGGTGGCGGCTGTAGATGATCGTCAAGAGATGGCGTTGGGTTTTGACGTCCACACTTGCGATCCGAACAAGCCATTAGGAAGAAGAACGCTACCAATGCTAGGAACGTTGAGACGTACCAAACGATTGTTATTGCATCCATTGTCGTTTGAGATAATTCCGAAGGAATTCTTGATGAAGCTGTTGGAAAAGATACAATATTAGTTTTGCAAATATGTCAAATTATCACAGGAACTTACTGTTAATTGTATAAACTTCTGTGATGTCTGTGTCGTTGCCCAACTCTAGTCTCTTCTCTGCAAGCTTTGCCTTGATTTGGTCATCACTGTAGGTCAGTAAGTAGACCTGACCATTTGTCTGCTCCGTCGCTGCCAGAACTGAAATAAATCACAAATTTTAAAATGCAAGCTGATGAAATCAATATTTAATGAAAAGAAGCTTTTTTTTCATTACAAATACTCTCGAGGTGGATACACAAATTATATGAGTTTGATAACAAATTTCTCTGTGTCAATTAACTTTGGCGATATCGGTGATATCTAATCATACGGAAATGTCGCTTATCGTAATTTTTTTTGGTGGTGAATCTAGGGAATTCGTGTGCAATTCTTGGCTATTGAAATGGTCAATAGGAGTGGTGTAAGTACGTGATAGTATACTTTAAAGTCGCTGAGAGCTCGATAAGTAGTTTGTACTCAGAGGGTATTTGGCCGTTTGTGTTTCGAGGACTTCATCGTGGAAAAATAGGGAATTTGTCACGGTTTAAGTGCACGGAAATCTTGTGATAGATTTATACATAGTGAAAGAGTTTTAATTTTAGATAGGATTAAGTTATTTATAAAATACATACATAATTCAAGTACTCTTGAAAGTCTTCCTTTAGTCTAGAGCTCTTAGCATATTCAGCGAACTGTTATCATTTTAATTCTTCTAGATTCTAAAACATGAAAATGTATATGAATTCATAGAAAAACGATCATCATTATTTGACAATTTGACAGAAGTGGAACGTATTTATTCCCAAGCTTTTTGGACATCAAAACTAACAATGAATGTGTTGTGTCAAGACTCGAAAAGGTAATGGAAACATTCCTTAAAATGCTATCTGACTTAATAGAGAAATGTCATTGCGTTGTATCTTTTCAAAGTGTGGGGGGGGGGGGGGGGTTTATTTGTTACTTCAGAATTTTAAACAATTTCACCTATTGAAATCCTACTGAAGTGCAATGTAGAAGTGACTGTGGATATTGGAAATTATTTGCAAATACTTACCGAGTTATATGTATGTTTAATGATAAATAAGTGATTAAAATTCTTTTCGCAGCTACAAAATTAAATAGTATTAAAAACACCAACAAGAAAATGTCCCATGTATCCTTATTTTAAAGTCAATTTTTTACAATGTTAAGGCCGGTTCTTGACATTTTCGATAAGAAAGCTAAATACAACAAAAGTCAGAAACAAAAACGATTTTTACTTAATGAAATCCAATTAAAAGATAAAGACTTGATTATCTGGTGTTTTGTTTCAAAATTCTGTTTTTTTTTATACTAAAAGGAGACATAAAAGAAGACTTAGTAAATTCGCTCATTGTTTTTGCATTAAGTCATTTAGTAAATAGAAAAAATGTTTAATATCTAATGACATTAATTTGTACCTACCCTAAGCAGGTTTTAAAATTATTGCCATATGTAACCTTTTCTTATCCTGTTACTCTCATATTTTAAGTTCTATGGCAAAAGATGAATTAGCCATGTTCAAATTTCTAAGCCCTCGAAAATTTTTTTGTTTAAACTTAAACACAATTTCTCAGAAAATAATCTCAACTTTGCTGCAAAAAATTAATATAAATTTTGTTTAGATTCGCTTGCTAAATTTATAGACTATTCATGTGGGAGCGAACAACGAACGACGAATTAATGAATAAATGTGATTTTCACAAAATCATCGCCAAATGATGGAAATATAATCTATGTTTATGTTTAGATACTTAAATTTTCATTTTAATGTCTAATATGAGAACATTTGAGAAAACGAACTCCCAACTATATTCACGTTCCACATAGAATACAAACTTCGACGAAGAGACTGTTCTTGCGCTAATAACCTCAAAACCACCATTGCTTTTTACTTGCGATTATAAGGACTAAATGGCAAATTTAGGATTCGTGAATATAAAAAAAAATTTGAGATAACAATCAAACATGATATTACGATCATAGAGAAGCCTAAAAAAGTCATTGGCAAATAATGTCCGTCTGTCTGTTTGTCTATCTGTCTATCTGTCTGTCTGTCTGTCTGTATGTCTGTCTGTCCGTCTGTCCGGGTGTAGATATATTGAGCTGCAGCCTAAACGAGTTAAGTGATTGCATTCAAATTTGGTATGTGTTTATGTTTTGGCATTCCTCAGAGGGGAAATTAAAATATTATTTTTAGGACTAAAAATAATGGTACTTGCAATACGACCGTTTAGGAAAAGCTTATTTTTCTCGAAAGCGGCTCAAACGATTTTGATGAAATTTTTTGAGAATTTGATTAGAATTTTCTACGGGAAAAGTCTATTAACGGAACCTTTCATATAACGGTTTTTTTTTTATTTTTGGCTTTCTCGGTAACGGCTCTATGGATTTCTGTTAAATTTTATATATGAAGAATTCTAGATAGCCACATTAATTCTACATATCAAAATTCTGAATAACTTTTTTTCTAATAAAAATTTATTTAAAATTTATTTTTTTTTGAAAAATCAATATTTTTAAAACAAATCAAAAAAAATATTTTTTTATTTTATAATCACATGTATATTAATAAACTCTAAAAAAAACTGCATACCAAAATTTAAAAAAAAAATCAAAAAACTAAAAATAAAACAACAGGATTTTATCAAAATCCGTCCTACAATTTTCAAAATACTTTTTTCATAATTTCTTTGTTGCTTAAGACGTGTGATGGCGTACTTCATTTTTACTAAAAACCGTTAAGTATTGTGGTTTTGATAATTTTTATAATTTCAAATTGTGTTATTTTCAACCCAAATGTTATTTTAGTCAATGCCGTCCAATGTAATTAGGCACATAAGAGCAAGCACCCAGTCATGCCCATTTTTTTTTCTATGGTGTTGGTAGCGACGAATAAGAAAGTGACAAGTGGAAGAAATGTCAAAATGGACGAGTGTCCGTTCATTCGTTGGTCGTTGTTCATCGCTCTCGTGAGAAAAGTTCTTTAGATTGTCAAAGAAAACTCTATTGGAAGTAAAGAGATGCAAAGTCTGTTTTGGTGTTTGCTGGTAGGTTGAGTTCAGATAAATTTTTCAGTTCTATCAAAAGTGACTGAAGATTTTTTTTAAGAACAAAGAGCTTTTCACAAAAGAGCTGACGAGAGAGTAAAATATTTCCACACCCTGAGAATTTCTGCTACATAGATGTCTGTGCACCGAATAATGAAGAACGTCAAACTGCAAGAAAAAACACTTGATATTTCACTATTTTTGGTCTGTTGTGATTCTGTGATTTTCTGTTTAAAGTCGTTTCAACACTTTTTTGCACAATTGTTCTCTCTCTGAGAGATTATTACCCAAACTTCTGAAAAATGGTGTACTGTCAATTTTTTTGCACAAATCGCTTTTCTCTTATTTATATTAAGGTTTAGATACTTTAATTTGCATATGAATTAATAAAATTGAGAAAACAAATCGGTCCTTTGCGAATTGCAATCCGATTGTCACGAATGCTATGGGTTCCACATACGATCCAAACTTCGACGAACAAATTGTTCGCAGGCGAATAATTTGTTTAAATAAATGTAGGTTCCCTTTTTTTTATCAAGCTAGAGAACCCCGTCAAAAAATTCCCCCATAACACCATTTTGTTAAACAATTTATTATTTTATGTTTAACTTTTATGGTTAAGATGAATAATACCAATATTTTGTTCGAAAAAAGGGGAGTTCACCTTCGTGGTTCTTTTTACAACTTCAATCCAAAAGATTACACAGTGGGGCCGTGCAATTTCGTATTCCAGTATCTTAATATTACAATGCAAACAAAAATATTTTGATTTGTAAAGCTAATCTTCAAATAAAACAAATTACTTCAAATAATCTTCGTCTATAATCTCAAAAGATCAGTATCTTTTAAGATAATTTTAATTATTTAATGATCATGTGACACTTAAAATGTAGGCCAAGAAATTGTTACAATAATTTATTCAAATAAATATAAATAAATATTTTGCTCGTTATTTTATTATATTTACCATTTATAATTATATTTACACGAAGAGTCAGCTTTCAAAAGAAATGATTGTGATAACAATGGCAAAAATAAATAAACAAATGAATTATCCATTAGACGCAATTTCACATATTTTTTTTTTGTAAAAATAAAACAAACAAAAAATTACTTGCACTTATGGCAAATTCATTTTCTATTTTGTCTTATAAAGACTTCCAGACTTCTAATCTACTTCAATAAAAAAGGGTAAAGAAAAACGTCATATTTGAAATTATTAGCGAATTCAAGGGGAAATTGTGAAACGAAATTATTTTAAAATTGATATTTTTTATGACCATGAATTTGTAAATATTTTAACAGGCACACCTTCAAATGATAAAAAGCGGACCATTACCTCGGCTCTTTTAAACTTTTCTTATTTAATAATTCTTATAAACTTATGAGCGAGCTTATTGAAAGTGAGACCCAATATAAGATAAGTTGAGATATAACATTAAAAATGGTGACCGGAAATACATAGATGATTCTCATCAAATAGTGATTACAGTCTGTTCAGCAAAAAAATTATGCAGGATAATTTCGCGAAATTGTAATTATGCCTGTATCTATGAATGTGACAGTAGAAGATAGTCAAGTACATCTGTCAAAAAATGACTTGAATCAAGATTAGTACTCATTTTATACATATATTTGTTTTATTTTTATAAATATATTTTATTTATATTTATATTAAAACATTTTTTCCTAAAATATTATTCTAGAAAAAAAACTTTAAAGATCCCACATCGTTATTATCTTGATGATCTTCCCATGAACCCATTAACGAGTTCCTGAAAATATGCAATTTATTTTAATAAATCATTCTAAAATGAATCACGATAATGATTACATCTATTGATTTAATTAATAAGAAAGACAGTATTATCGAATAATTATATCATTAATGAACTAAAGGCCTTTAGAACAAACTATTTTTTTTTTATAGAAAGTTGTTTTTGTTTTGTTGCTATATGGGACTTTCTAGTTAGATAATTTTTCCAGATACAACACAATTCGTCATTGTTTTTTGTTTATCTATCATTAATTAAAAAAGAAAAAAAAAACAATTAACAAGAATGACTGACAAGACTCTGAACTTTCTGGAGACACTTATTGATAAATATTATCAATAAATATGTACATAGTTATGTGTGTAAAAATAGCACTTCAACATGACAAAAAGTTGTAAAGTTTTTGAGTTATGAGTTATTTGTGTGGTACCTAAAAATACAACCACTTGAAAGATAAGAGAATTGATTTTTTTTATTTTAAGTTATTTAATAAGGACGGAAGCAAATTGACTGATGGTTCCTGAGTTCGATTTATTATTGAATTTAATTTGACAAAAATAAAGCTCTTTGCAATTTGGTATAACAAATCAGCTTTTAACTCTATGAACTTGGGTACTCAAAGGAAGGTGAGGCGTAAGGTATACCTCTGTTTCTCGTTTCATCTGTACCCTCTGTCTTAGCATTGAAACCTTATGGGCTGGAGCGTCAATATATTCGGAATGGAATGGAGTTATCTTCACGTCTGAAACCACATCGATAAGGTTCAATCATTTGGTCAGTAAAATAACGGTAACAAAGGCAGGTTTCTTACATCATTTATAACTCAAGAACGGCTGAACAGATTTCAATGATCTCGGATTTGTTGGATTAGTTTCCATCACGAATAGCAAAATACTTATTAAAATATCGGAAAGATCCACGTAAAAAAAATAAACCATTTATCTAAAAAGATATCTAAATAAATAGAAAATATACGAATTAAAATGTAAGCAAAAATATAGAGAGCAAATGACAACAACTGTCAAATCGATTTGTCTTAAACATCAATCAAGATCATTCGGTATATCATTCATCCATACAACAAGATTGACAACACAGCCAGCTGCATTCCTCCCCTGAAACAATTCAACCGTAATACTCGCGTCGCTAGGAATGCCCATAAATTTACCCTTGAGCCCAACTTCGGACGTACAGTTAAATACAGAGATTCTTTCTTTAGCCGTACCATGCGAATGTGGAATGCCTTGCCAGACTCTGTTTTTCCCTCCCATTATGACTTGCCGAACTTTAAAACAAATGTGCATCGATATCTCCTTTTATACCCCTCCCTATTTTCCTAACGCCCCCGCTGTGTTTAACATTATAAGGGTAGCCAAAATCCCTTTTGCGCGGGCCAATTATAAAAAAAAAAAAAAAAAAATGGGAATTTCTCAGAATATTCCAGTGCCGCTGCCTGTCAGTATATAAGCTGTAAATCGTGAAAGTGTAATTTTTACTTACGATTATAGGTACTATAATGACATGACATTAAGATGATAGAGAAACATATTTGAGTTACTGGCAAAATTCTGTCTGTCTGTCTGTTTGTCTGTACGTATGTATTTTGGACTTATTTTGGCTCAATTCACGGAACTTGTCCTATAACCGTTATGTAAAAGCTTATTTTTCTCAAAAACGGCTCCAAGAATTTTTATGGAAATTTATGTTTTGGCGTAAAAAAAAATTTGGTTGCCTTAAAACGGTACCCTCCATAGGACCGTTTTCTTTATTCGACTTTTTCGTAAACTGCCTGGACAGTTACAACCATAATTGATATTCAGGAAGATGGAGGTAGCCTTAGTAATTTTAAATTTAAAATATTTTCGAAACCTTTTTTTGTTTTTTTTTTGATAATTAAAAAAAAAATTTTAAATGAATTTTTCAAAACGTGTAACTGATTTTTTTTTATTTTAATTTTAAATGAAGGTTATTTTTGTGTTAAAGTTTGCATTCTTTAATTATTTGTTTTAATTTTTAACAAAAGTTTTTAAATAAAAACCGTTTTATTCAAAAACCGTTCCTACGATTTTGAAAAAAAAAATTACACTGTTTCACATTTTTTTATAGAAATAAAATGGCGTTTAAATTTATCAGCTGAAAACTCTTACGAATAAAAACTTTGAAGATCTTCTTATTATTTATCAAATTTTATTCGACTCTGTGACCGCACATAAGAGCAAGTACGTACGATCCAGTCGTGCAATTTATTTAATGTTGTCTGTGGTTTGTCTAAACAAAAACATATTTAAATAAAGGTTACTCATCGATTTGTTTGTTTTGTGCTAGTGTTATTAATATATTTAACAGTGCGAGTATTTTGATTAAAAATCCCCAGAAGATCTTATCTTTCCCAACAAAGCCGTAATACCGAAGCTTCGCAGTTTTGCGAATCAATTTACTGAAGAAGAACGAGAAATCTTACGAGAAGAGCACTACGTTTGTATGGACCGACTTCGTGCTTCTGAAACAATGTTCTCCTAAACAACCCGACCGATTTTGTTGAAATTTAGAGGCAAGTTTTAAATTGGTGCTGCGAATTATTTTGTACAATGTGGACGATAGGTAGCGTTGGTACTCACTTGGTAGTTTTTAGCTTAAGTTGGACCGGATAATAGTTGTTGTCGGGACCCAGAAATATTTGGTGTACGCTAGTGAGGACGGGTTAATCATAATCAAAAATATAAAAATGAATGTGTGATGAGTATGTTCCCTTGGAATAATCTAGCTATAATTACACCCTATATGTAACGCTTTCGTCAGAATCCAAAACGGTAAACTGCAGCAATGCTGGGTGGGTCAGCTAGTTAAATATAAAGTAATTATTTGAAAATATATATTTAATAATATTTTTTTTAATTTAACTGTAAAACAACGGACCATAGTGTGACTCTCTTAAGTGTTGACTCAGTTGTATTATTAACTTCAACATGTTTACTATGAACAGCAAAACTATTGCAATGATTCATGTCATTTGCCTTGTTACCCAAATATTAATTAATAATTGCATGATAACTAATCTTGCACAAAAAAAAGAACATATTCCTCATTAGATTACTAAGATAATTGTATCGGAACTTATTTTGTGGATTCGTTCCTTTTTGAGCTTTATCTGGTGTGGGCACAAAGTTTTGTGAAAATCCCAAATTGTGTCAAACGAAAATTATTTGTTTTACAGCTTAGTATAAACTTTTCGGGCTTACCTAAAAAACTACCAATTTTTTTTATCAATATTAATCAAAAAAATTGAGTTTCGTCTAATGTCGATTTGTCATTAGTCAAAACGGAGGAGGGAAGAGAGAAAATACTTTTTCTTAAACTTTGTTTTTTTTCTTACTAAAAGGAAAAAGAGTATTTAATCAAAATCGGTCCAACAGTTTGTGTAATATTTTTTCATAAATTAATTATTACTTAAGACATGTGATGGCATACTGTATTTTTACAAGAATCCGATTGAAGTGGAGGTTTCGACACTTTTTATAATCGGCTTACAATGTACAAATTTTATAATTTGAAAAGACATAACTAGCGACCCTTCGCTCTTATTAACTTTTACTTATTGTCTATTATCTATTATCTATAGCCACAAGTTCCGGATGGATGTGAGAGTTGTTCATGTGACGAAGAATTAAATGTTCATAGGTACAGTGCTTTCAACGTATTTGAAAAATATGAAATTAAATTGCAAACAAAATACAAGAAATAAAATGCTTTTACACTTGATTAAATATGAGTAAAAAAAAAACAAAAAGTCTAGTGAGACAGAGAGAGTTTCCTACTCACCAAATAAATTCATATAAGTAATTGAATTGATTAAAAATTTCCATTATTTACACTTTCAGAAAAAAATATACAAAAATATACCTGAATAAAAACAAGGAAGAATTTGACAGTTGCATTATTATTTTGTTATTATTTTTCTAAGCCATTATTTGGGCGGGTAAGTAAATATAAAATAATTTTAATTATATAGATCAACGCAGGAATAGAACACGAAATGTGATGTTGACATTATAAACTACACAAGCAATTTATTAAGATAAAAATTGTTTTGAAAAAGCGAATACAAAATAAAAAAAAATATAAGAATTTTGTATATATTTGTCATATATGTAATTAAGTAATAACTATTGATTCAGCGTATATTCGAAAAAAAAATATAATTACCAACGATTGTTTCCAATTTTTGAAAGAAATCGACAGTTTTTTTTATAATAATTACCTCAATACGCGAGAGCTTTCTTAACTGAAATCTTTTGTGCCTAATTTGTTGTTTGTTTTTTTTTAGTAAACATAAATGGAAGCTTTGACACATTTAAAGCGTATTGACATCTTCTTTAAAATTAATTCATTTAGTTCACAATACTGTTATCCTTTTATTTTGTTGGCCTAAAAAAATGAAAACCTATATCTCATGCAATATTTTCCTTATAAAGGGTGTTTTTTTTAAAGGTATAGGATTAAAAATGAAATAAAACACATAAAATAAATTTATTGGCGCGACAGCTCTTTAAGGAGCCAAGGCCTAGTGACTTATACACTCAGCCATTCCTGTGTGTGTGTGTTGTTAATCTACAGTTTACCGCCGAGTCCGAACGGCTACATGAGATGCACTTTTTCGAGACAAATTTTTGTCAATCCCTCGCAAGAGGCATTACCCCGGAAATGAAGGTGGCTATGAGCGGGATTTGACCCCAGGCTCATTAGCTTAGTAGTCCGACGCAATAACCACTAAGCCACGGGGCACTAGATAAATAGTTTTAATTGCCTTCTTGCAAACGTTTTCTGAAATCCATTTGCTTTCTTAGAAACGCTTTCACAAAAAACACTTTCACTGTGTAACTAATTCATGAAAACGTTTTTAAGAAAACGCTTTCCATTTGCAGTATTCTGCATCAGAGTTGTAAAGGAATACAATTATTTTAGAATTGAACTTATCCCTAAAAAATGTTTAACATATTAATTAACTTAGACTTCAACTTTAAAATATGTCACGCTTTATTTTAATGTCATTGATTGCAAATTCATTTAACCTTATTCAAAGACTGCATTAAATAAACGAAACTATGCTCAGAGTGATATATACCATACCCGTTTGCACGCGAAACACTTTCAGAAAGCTTTTTCATAAAATACTTTTGCTTGCAAAAAGAGCTTTCAGAAATGTTGCTTTCTTGCATTTCTCTGAAAGCATTTTGACTAAATTTTCAAAATTTTCTAATATTTTTTTGATTCGCTGACTCAATTTTTTGTACATAGTTTATTAAAGAAAACTCTTTTAGAACAAAAGAGATAAATATAAAGTTTTTTTCATTTGTTCGGAAATCTAATAAATTTTTCAGCTCCATCAAAGTGACTGGAGAAATTTCTTGAGGTCTCCGAAATCTTCAAAACCTGAATTGACCAAACTCATATTTTTTGAATAAAAAATTGGCAAATTTCAAAATTTTCCTTTTATTTAAAATTTGTATGCAACCACGTTTTTATCACATTCAAAATATTAAGAAAATTCAATAAAATAAAAACAAATTATTTGTTAGTGGAATATTTTTTAATGATTTCGCAAGTATGAATGCAAGTAGCTCCGAACTTATAAAACAATCAAATGATAAAATAAATTGTTCATTATAAAATACGCTTAATTTTGACAATTTTTATGAAGAACATTATTTGAATTTAATATCAAAAGATTATCGTGAAGTGATAATAGCTATGTGAAAAGTGTCAACATATCGTTAGTAAATAATGCATAATAAAAGTCAGGACAAGTATAATTGCAATTAATTGAGCCTCACAACTTTAAATGTCAATAAAACGCAATCTTTATTAACAACTTTATTAAGCCTTAATCGTGTTACAAAATAAATACAAGAGGTATGGATTTAAGTTCAATTGGTGTATAATTGAATTATGTAAAAATTACATGACTTAGGTATCCCTTTATAAGACCTTTATCATACCAGTCCTGCCGTATGGTGCAGAGGCAGACATTGTCAAAAGTGTATGAGGACGCTTTGGGTTTGCTTCAAAGAGAAATAAATTGCACGACTGGATCGCATGTATTTGCTCATATGTGCGGTCACATATCACTCCTCAACATCTTCGGTTCCAACGCTCATCGACAGTAACAAACCAATTGTTTACTCTTCAGAGAAGGCAAACTTGCTCGCCGCCCATTTTGCTGCCAGTTCCACGCTGCCTAACAGCAACCTTGCCCCTCCTATACTTGACAATGTAATTTTTTCCATGGGACAGATTTTTTTCCGCACTCGTACAGTAGCAAGAGTTCTCAAAGATCTCGATATACACAAATCCGCTGGCCCGGATGGTATAGCTCCGATTCTTCCAAACTGGCAAAGCCACTGCGTAAGCTCTTCTATTGCTTCTTCTCTTCTGGAATCTTTCCTAGAAGATGGAAAACAGCATTTGTCCAGCCTGTCCCTAAGAAAGGTGACCTATCCTCCCCCTTCTCCTACCGACCCATACCACTGACATCCCTTCTTTCTAAGGTCATGGAAACAATGATTAACCGTCAGCTTAAGGAATATCTCGAAGATCGAAAGCTTCTCCATGACCGTCAGTACGGCTTCCGCAGCAACCATTCCACTGGTGATCTGATGGCATATCTCACCGAACAGTGGAACAAATCTTTACATCGCTTTGTATACAAGTTGTATTGGACGGATTTAAGTCTGATTCCCACAAAATAAATGCTGGTGTGCCCAGGGCTCTGTTCTGTCTCCGACGTCGTTTCTTTTACAAAAAGTGGTCACTCGAAGTAGCCAGTTGCATTCCTCCCCTTAAAAGTTTCTCCCGTAATACTCGTCTCGCAAGGAATGCTCATCAGTTCACAATTGAGCCCAATTTCGAACGTACCGTGAAATACAGGGATTCTTTTTTTAGCCGAACACCACGAATTTTGAATAGCTTACCCGGCGAGATTTTCCCTTGCCATTTTGATCTGCAAACATACAAAACCAATGTTAATCGACACCTCCTATTTCTCCCCTCCCTATCTTCCTAATGCCCGCGCAGTGTGTTCTACATTAAAAGGGAAACAAATAGTCCCTTGTGCGCGCGTTAATTATATAAAAAAAAAAAGATCGTCGAATAAAATTTGAAAATTAAGTAATATTAACGTAGAAAAATAACACTATCTGAACTTAAAAAGAGTGTCAAAACCACAACACTTAACGGTTTTTAGTAAAAATTGAGTACGCCATCACACGTCTTGTATAATAACGTATTTATGAAAAAAAAAGTATTTCGAAAATTGTAGGACGAATTTTGATAAAATCCTTTTTTTATTTTTAGTTCTTTGAAAAAAAAAAAATTTGGTATGCAGTTTTTAGAATTTATTAATATACATGTGGTTATAAAATTTTAATCATTTTTGATTACTTTGAAAAATAACGATTTTTCAAAAAAAAAAAATTGAAAAATTAATTTTAATTAGAAAAAAAATGTATTCAAAATTTTGATATGCATAATTAATTTGGCTACCTAGATCTTCTCAAATATTAAATTTAACAGAAATACAAATGGCCAGAACCGAGAAATCCAACCGTGACATGAAAGGGGTTAATAGACTTTTCCCGAAAATTTGGTTCTGATAAAATGATAGCAAATACTAACAAACAAATTCTCAAACATATTCATCAAAATCGTTGGAGCGGTTTTCGAGAAAAATAAGCTTTTCCTAAACGATCATATGGCAGGTACCGTTATTTTTAAAAAATGAAATTTCAATTTCCCCTCTGGGGAAATTTGAAAATAATCGCTTAAGACGTTTAGGCTGCAGCTCGTTATAAATACTGACAGACAGACAGACAGAAAGATAGAAATTTGTTGCCACTAACTTTTTTAGACTTCTCTATGCACGTAATGTCATGTTTGATTGTTATTTAAATTTTTTATATTCACGAATCCTAGCCCCTATAATCGCAAGTAAAAATGTTAACACCAAACCAAGAAAATGTAAAAATATTAATTTGACAACTAATTTTCTGAAAGCATTACCAAGCCATAACCTTGTCAGACAACTACGAGCATAACACTTACCCTCTTCCACAAAACCCACCTTGACCATGTCTGTGAGTTGCAAACAACTAACAAGTTATAATTAACCTTAAAAACTCAGTCTATTCGTTCGATCTAGATTAAATAATAAATTTGTGTGTTAGCTGCTCATTTTTAAGTGAAATCTAATGTAAAGTGCTCCCAATTTACTTATTGCCTTACCACAAGCCGCAATATTACCTCCTCACCACGGCCACTTGCCACACTATTCTCGTCTTCTTTACCATAACAACCACCTACCTAAACAAACTGTCCTTGGTGCCTACAGCAGGTGTAACTACTTTAAAGCTCCATTTTATTAGGTTCCGTATCTTTATTCTATTTACATACCAAGGGGAGGGAGGGCTTCGCGGCAATACACCGCAATTTGATTTGATTAATTATTTCTTTGTTTACATAAATGGATACCCGGTTTGCCATTAGCGATAAAATTTTCTTTAATTAATCGAGTTTATAAAGCGGGAATTTTTTTTTACATACACATCTGTTAAATGCATATAAAAGTTTATGCACTGTCATCTGTCATTTCATTAGTTTCCATAATAGTGCTGCACGCTCTGCCCTTATGAAACAAAGAACAAAGCAAAAAGGTTTGACATTTAAAGTCAATTGCTCGATTGAAGTTTTTCAAATTTAATTGTAAGAGAAAGAAAATCTGCACAGATTGTGCAATTTATTGAAAAAAAAATCCAAAATTTTGGTGTACTTACAAGTCACAATAATAACTCCAACTGTCAGCGTCCAACTGTATGACATTTTTGATAACATTTTCAGAATTATTTTGACACTTCGATTCGATATAATTCACTCTAAATTCACAGAAGAATTTGTTGGAAAGGTCGAATTTTTTTTCAACTTTCAATTCAGAGAAATGTTTGATTTCTATTTAATTTTCGGATAATTCAATAGCAGAATATTTCAAAATCACTAGTTAACTTCGAGTTTACACTGATTTTCTCACTGATCCAATGCTGGAGCACTCTGTTTCAATGAACAAGGGCGAGTCTACTAGACTACTAGCGAGGTTGCGAACTAAACTGTTACTGATACTCTGACTCTCTAACTCCCCACCACAAGTGTTAAATACAAAACTTTAACCGCTAATTCGAACCGATTCTATAGTATCTCGTTTCTCGTGTTTCTAGCTACAGGTTGTTTTTTTTTTTTTTTTGTTTATTGGTTATCTTAAATGCCGGTAGATATGTTATTATCTTCAGTTGACAGTTGTGCACCAGCCATAGACCCACAACACTTGAAGTTATGATTTTTTATTAGCACTTCTTTCTTGGCGGCGCCTGTCTGTCCTGAGTGAGACTAGTTTAGTAGCTAAGAGAGAAATGCTGGTAACGTCACGAGTTTGGATTTGGGTGTGCAGATTGCAGAATGTGAACGCCTAGTCATGGAAGCATCCGCCAATTTATTGCAGACAAAGTTCAGTCAGTGACTCCAGACATTTTACGAAAAAGCTTTTTAATTAAGTTTTTGTGTGCAAAGTGGGGTTTCAATTGAAACTGCACTTTAAGGGAAGATATTGAAAACGAGAAAAAGTGTGTAAAATAGCTTTCAACGGAATAACTTAAACACCATTTTATTTCTTTAGGAAATGTGAAAGTGTGAATTTTTTGATGAATCTAGAAACGGTTAATAAATAAAACCGTTTTTATTTAACGACTTAAACAAATTATTCAAGAATGCAAACGTAAGCAAAAAAATTACGTACATTCTAAAAAATATTACAAATACAAAAAAAAAGTAATTCAAAAATGTTTGTATGATAAAGTATTTTGGCTACCCCCATCTTCTTGAACATCAAATTTGATTGTAATCGGTTATATGACAGGTAACTGTTAATATTTGAGCTAAAAAAAATTAAAAAATGTCCTATGTAGATTTTTACTTGCGATTATAGGTACTATAATGAAAGTTATGCACTCGTGCATACTAAAAATGTTGATATAACAATCAAACATGACATGATAAGCGGGGTTATATTTTGCTGAAAAATAATTAAATGGCGGGCTAAAAACGGTACTTCCATAGGCCCTTTTTTATTTGAATTTCTCGTGAACTGGTTAACCGATTACAACCAAAATTGATATTCAAGAAGATGAGGTAGCCTAAGTAATTTCAATTTAAAATATATTCGAAAACTTTTTTTTTGTATTTTTAATATTTTTTAAAAACAATCAAAAGTCAAAATCGAATAAAAACTTAGAAGTTCTTCTTATATTTATCAAATTTTATTCGTCGCTATGCCGCACATAAGAATAAGTACGTGCGATCCAGTCGTGCAATTTATTTTTTTTACACTTCATTTTATATTCTTTGTTATAGCAAGCTTAAGATTTTATATTTATTTTTTATTTATATTCTAATACTAGCTGACCCACCCGGCGTTTTTCGGATAAACTTTACATTTTCTGGACCCCGAAAACAGTGCCATACATCGTGTCAAACATTTACTAAACACCACCAACCTAACGTCTTATTGAACAGAGAGCTTTTTATAATTTTGATATGAAAATATATATGTGTACATAAAATAGCTTAAGTTACTCCTTACAACATCAGCTATCTGCCTGTGAAAGTCCCATCAAAATCAGTACATAAATACAAATTTTTGAAGAAAAATTACCCCAGCGCCACCTAGTGGTAATATAGCCTAAATTACTTCCTAGAATATTAGCAATCTGCCAGTGAAAGTTCCGTCAAAATCGGTGCAGCCGTTCCCGAGATTACCCGGAACAAACAGACAGACAGATACAAATTTTAAATATTGATATAAGTATTGTATATTAGACTTTCATATGTATATCTTGTAAAAAGCTGTTATTTTGATATTAAAAAAAGACAAATAATTTTTATTATATGTATAGATTTGAAAATGGATGTAGGTTTTTTCAGATGCTTAAATGCGGGTGCGGGTTTGTTCGTAATTGCTACGTTAAGGTTTAAGCTTTAAGCAAAGTCGAAAAATTTGAACAAAACTCTCAACAAGTTGTGCTGTAGGAGCTTATTTCGTTTTTCAATTCAATTCGGAATTGTTATTTTTATGGACCGATTTAAATGGGATTTTCACTGAAGTTGTAAGGAGTAGCTTAAGTTATTTTAATTACACATACATATGTAGATGACGCTGGGTTCGGTTTCTTTCCAAAATACTTTTTTATGGACCGAAAGTACATACAGTACTTAGATATAACAAAAAACAAAAACATCTGTGTGTCTGAATGTTCCGGCTAATCTCGCAAATGGGGCTATACCGAATTTGACGAGAGTTTAACTGGCAGATAGCTTTATGTCCTCAGGAGTAACTTTGGTTTTTTTAATTACCCACTTTAGGTGTCGCCCGGGTCGTTTTTTAATTTATTACTTTAATGGACCGATTTTGAAGGGACTTTCACTGGCAGATAGCTGGTGTTGTAGGGAATAATTTCAGCAATTTTAGTTACCCACTAGGTGGCGCTATGGTCATTTTTTCTTTCGAAAATTCAGTTTTTTTTCTAATATTTTAAGTATGTATCTGTGAGGCAGATTGCCTTTTTAGAATACAACTGGATGTTGCACGACACAATTTAGAAGAATTAGAAAGGTAGGAACGATTTTTTTTCGATGCAGTAAATTGAGAATTAGAATATTAATATTCTTGGAAAAACCGAGCATAATGAATGCGTATTTGTGGATCATTTGCTCTCAACTCCTGAACCAATTGAATTTTATGCTGACCTTTTGGACCCCCGATGCAAGTTGTGTTAGACGGATTCAAATCCTATGATATTCACAAAATAATGCTGGTGTGCCCAGAGCTCTCTTTTGGGTCCAACATTGTTTTATATTCTTTTGCAGATACCAAATCATGTTCTTTGAATTTATGGAACTGTAACGATAGCGTATTATAGGTTTATTAAATTTTGATTTTAAATTTAAATTTTACATTTTAGAAACTCAATGCTGCCTTTTGTCGTTAAAGCGAAACTTTTGATGACCAAAATTTGAATTGAAGAAACGGACCAACTCACAGTTATAGGAAAGTGTGAAGACCACCCTATGTGGATCGACCAAATATTCGACGAAGGTAACATTAAGTGACATTTGTAGGTTTTCCTGGATAATGCAAGAAATTTTATACCCCTACAATCTACGAAGCGTATATTTGGCCAAAACTTAATTATAGTATTATTGCACTTGAATTTTGTGGATCGTATTTCTTACCTAGAAAGAAGCTTTGAAATCGATAGGTAAAAGAAAATTGACGGACACATTTACATCTTTCGATCGATATTGTTACAAATAATGCTTCAATGAAAGCATTCCAACGTAATACTTGAGCCCAAATTTTGACGTACTGTTAAGTAAAAAGATTCTTTCTTTAGCCGCACCCCATGAATGTGGAACGCTTTGCTTGACTCTGTGTTTTCTCTCAAGTTTTAATATGCGGAACTTCAAAACTAATTTGAACAAATTCTCCTTTGTGTTAAATCATTTTAAGGGTAAAAGACAACCATTTTTTTGGGTGTCTATTAAAAAAAAAACTTTTTCAACAGATGTTTTTGTTTGTATGAAAGATTTCAATCTAAGCAATTTGTTGAACCAAAAAGACGACTCACCGCTGCCGGCTTAATTGTGCGCGAATAGTTCTCACGGCTCATAATTTTGCGGTTCGATTATGTCAATTGGCAACTAATATCGTTTAATTTGACGCAATTAGTGTGCGGCTACATAAAATATTTTGAAAACCATGACCATGAATTCAACCAGGGATTGAGTCGTGCAAGTGGTGGACATTTATTATGTTGTATTTCACAACTCATTGCAAAGTCCAAATAAACAAATAGAAAAAGGTAGACAAATGTGATTTAATATTTTTTTATTTAATTTCCGAAACTGAAATTGGATATCCCATTATATCCAAGGGTGTATGCACACCAAAAGTAATTCAAAAACAAATATTAAATAAAAAGAAATAAATTGCACGACTGGATCGTACGTACTTGCTCATATGTGCGGTCACATTGTAGAATAAAATTTAAGAAAATTAAAGTTAACAACAAAGCATTAATTCGATTTTTGTGACTTTTGTTTTGAATAAGGTGCGTTTGAATAAAGTGCGTTAAATTGAATTGAGTAAAATAATGTAAACGCCATTTTATTTTCTTAAGAAATGTTAAAAATGTGTTTTTTAAATAAAACGGTTTTTTCTTAACAACTTTTTTTTATTAAAAAAATAATTTAAGTGTACAAACTTAAGCACAAAAATAACATACATTTAAACACAAAATTAAAAAAAATCACCTACCCGTTTTCAAAATTGATAGATTGATTGATTGATTTTTCAAAAAAAATAAAAAAAAATATTAACAATACAAAAAAAAGTTTTCGAAAAAAACCCAATGCGAAATTACTTAAGCTACCTACATCTTCTTGAATATCAATTTTGATAGTAATCGGATCATTAGTTTTCGAGAGTCGTAGAAAAAAAAACCGGTCCTATGGGAGGAACCGTTTTTAGCCCACCATATTAATTTTTTTTCACCAAAATAAATATAATGCTTACGTACAATAGTACACTGATTTTTTTTTCATAAAAATTCTTTGAGCCGTTTTCGAGAAAAATAAATTTTTAGATAACGGTTATATAGGTATCGTTAATTTTTGAGCCAAAAAAAAATTGAAAAAACTACTCTGTAATGTCAAAATAACCTTAAATTCTAAATTTGAAAACGATTGGCCCAACCAGGCTACAGTCCAAAATACATCCGTACAGACAGACAGGCAGAATTTTGCCAGTATTTGTCATGTCTGATTGTTAGATTTTTTTTTTTTTTAGAATGCATAACTTGCCTTATAGTCCCTATAAATCGCAAGTAAAAATGTCAACTTAAAGTGTTTTTTTTTTATAGTTAAACAGTTAAAAAAAATAATTCTTCTAAAACAACTTTATGAGCAAGTTCTATAAACTGAGTGGAGCATTAAGAGTCACTAATTGAAGCTGAGATTTACCGCTTCACGTGGGAATCTCCAGCTGATTTAGCAGATTTCGTCATAATAACCTTCAGTTTCAGCTGACATGAAATTTGGGTTCTTTTGAATGAAAACATGAGTCACCTGAAACCACGTTTTCGTGGAATGAAAATCACACACAAGTCCACTGAAACAAGCGTCATATTTCCTGCCTCCAATTGAGTCAGCTAGAGAGCTTTACTCCATGTCAGCTCATAAGATCTATTCAAGTTAATTGAAAGCTGAGCTGAGTTTAAATTTCATCATAATTTAAGATGATGATGGTCATCTTAGTTTATTGCAGTTCATTCCAGATTTAGCCTTGGTGAGGTGTGTTCGTTTCAAGAAGATAAGCTTTTGCAACCTTCAAGCCCACATTTTGTTTACTTCTAAGACAATTCGATTCTTATGAGTTCCCCCTTTACTATTATTAGAAACCCCAATTGATTAACCAATTTTGAAGACTGATCGGATCATTGAGAATTTTGGACAGATTGGACGGCTAGCAACATTAATTTGAGTGCGTGAAATAAATGAAATTATCTCACAAGTACTTGTTTTGCTCAGATTTCTTAAAGATTGCCTTCGAGTGGTTAATTCTGTGATTTGAGTTGATTTTTTTACATTTTCGATTCAATTTTTTTTTTTTTTTTTTTTTTATAATTAACGCGCGCACAAGGGACTATTTGTTTCCCTTTTAATGTAACACACTGCGCGGGCATTAGGAAGATAGGGAGGGGAGAGATAGGAGGTGTCGATTAACATTGGTTTTGAATGTTTGCATGTTGAAATGGCAAGGGAAAATCTCGCCGGGTAAACCATTCCAAAGTCGTGTTGTACGGCTAAAAAAAGAATCTCTATATTTCACGGTACGTCCGAAATTGGGCTCAAGGGTGAACTGATGGGCATTCCTAGCAAGACGAGTATTACGGGCGAAACTTTTAAGGGGAGGAATGCAGCTGGCTACGTCGAGTGAACATTTTTTATAAAAGAACCGATAAAATAAGGAAAGACATGAAACATTGCGTCGGTGTTCGAGAGGGGCAATTGTTTCAGCGGCAGTTCTATTTCCTATCAATCTTAACGCTCGATTTTGTATTCTATCAAGCAGGTGAAGCGATGATTGTGAAGCACCTGCCCACAGGTGGGAGTTGTACTCGAGTTTAGGGCGTATAAACGCTTTATAAATTGTAGCCAGATCAGATGGGGAAAAATACTTCTTACACCGATACAGAAAACCTAAGCACTTTGCAGCATTCTTAGCGATCTCAAATATATGGTCGTTCCAACGGAGGTCGTCGTTGACACACATACCGAGTACTGAGAGCTTTTCGGTTTCTTCGATGTAAGTGCCATTCATGGACAATGGCATTGGGGGAATGTTTAGCTTTAACGACAGAAGACAGCATTGAGTTTTCGAAGCATTAAACTCCACACGATTTCTATTACCCCATTTGACAATGCTGTATAAATCGGAGTTTAATGAGCTTGACATACGGCACCGTTGCAATTGTACGTCCGAAGGCGAAGGACGTGAATTATCGAACGAATATGAAAAGCTGAGGGTAGAGTCGTCAGCAAAACAGTTAAGTGGATTAGAAGTAACAGACAGAAGATCATTTATAAAAATGAGGAAAAGAGTCGGAGACAGAACAGAGCCCTGGGGCACACCAGCATTTATTTTATGGGAATCAGACTTGAATCCGTCCAATACAACTTGTATTGAACGGTCCAGGAGATAGCTTCTAATCCAACGAACAAGAGTATTATCGATCCCAAAAGCACGCATTTTCGATAAGAGAGCTTCATGCCAAACTCTATCAAATGCCTTGGAGATATCAAGAGCAATAATCTTACTTTCACCAAAGCGATGTAAAGATTTGTTCCACTGTTCGGTGAGATATGCCATCAGATCACCAGTGGAACGGTTGCTGCGGAAGCCATACTGACGGTCATGGAGAAGCTTACGATCTTCGAGATATTCCTTAAGCTGACGGTTAATCAGTGTTTCCATGACCTTAGAAAGAAGGGATGTCAGTGCTATGGGTCGGTAGGAGGAGGGGGAGGATGGGTCACCTTTCTTAGGGACAGGCTGGACAAATGCTGTTTTCCATCTTCTAGGAAAGATTCCAGAAGAGTAGGAGCGATGGAAAAGCTTACGCAGTGGCTTTGCCAGTGTGGAAGAACACCTCTTCAGAATAATCGGGGGTATACCATCCGGGCCAGCGGATTTGTGTATATCGAGATCTTTGAGAACTCTTGCTACTGTACGAGTGCGGAAAAAAATGTGTCCCATGGAAAAATTTACATTCTCAAGTACAGGAGGGGCAACGTTGCTATGCGGCAGCGTGGAGCTGGCAGCGAAATGGGCGGCGAGCAAGTTTGCCTTCTCTGAAGAGTAAACAATTGGTGTGTTATTGTCGATGAGCGTTGGAACCGAAGATGTTGAGGAGTTTTTAATATTTTTTACAAATGACCAAAAATTTTTACTGCCTTTGGGACACTGCAGAATTTTTTGCCGTAATTTTTGGTCATGCAAAAATTTGGTTCTTTCAATAACGGAGTTGCATGAGTTTCTTGCTTGTTTGTGCTTTTTCCGATTTTCCTCTGTAGGGTTGGCTTTGTAAGAACGGAAACTTACTTCTTTGAGCCTGATAGCTTCTTTACACTCAGAATTAAACCAAGACTTTTCTTTAGGTTTGATGCTTTTTACTCTGTTGGGAATAAAAGCACGCATCCCTAGAAGAATCACATTTGTGATCATTTCAGCACTGGCATCAATGTCACTATCGAGGAAGCATAGTGACCAGTTAAAGTTTCGGAAAAAAATATTCAGGCCGTCCCAGTTGGCTTTCTCGTAATGCCAAACGGTCCTGGTGGGAAGTTTTTCTTTAACTGGATGGGTGGAGGATGAGAAATTAGCTGAAATGACACAATGGTCTGAAGTGCCAAATGGAGAAGTTACACTAATGGTATATTTATCAGGGTGAGAAGTAAGAAACAAGTCAAGAGTATGGGCGGCTTGCCCAGCAACATCCGGTATACGCGTTGGCACATCGATCAGCTGGGTAAGGTGATGTAACCCGGCAAAGAGCTCGACATACCTTCCTTCGGGTGTTGTCTGACCAGAATAGCGGAGCCAATTGGAATTGTGTACATTGAAATCGCCCGCAATAACGATTTCAGTGCGAGGACAAAGGGAAACAATTTTCGAGATAGAATCTGACAGCGCATCAAACTCGTTACAAGTCGAATTGCTGTCGAGATTTGGACTCCTGTAAATAAAACAATAATGAATGACATGCTTGCGGACAGTGAATTTGAGCCACAAGAAGTTAAAGTCCGTGTTGGAACATTGCCCATATTGGGGAAGGCTCTGGCAAGCAATATCATTTCTAACATAGACCACGAGACCATGATGGGAAAAGAGTAATGGCACCAAGCTATACCCATGTAGAGTAAATTCTGATAAATCAGTATTTACTCCAACCTGGGTTTCACTTAATGCCAAAACAGCTGGCCTGTATTGAACAGTGTAGACGTACAGGTGAAAGAAATTCTTTCTAATACCACGAACATTGGAATACACGACACAAAAATCACTTACCATTTAAAAATACTTACACACAAAACACAATTCTGAATAAGTCGAACCATGCAGTGAAAATCAAAATTAATCTCTGTAATAATCAAACTGTCTTAGGTGTTATGCCCATAAGACAGCTTGCATACAAAAAATCAATTTAAATATTCAGCACAATAGGACAAACTCAGATGCCCTTATCTATTTACCGCAAGCATACGATGCCTACAGTAGATAAGAAAGAGGCAGTTAAGCTAAGCACAAAGGATTGGGACAGATAGGAGGATAATTTAATTTGTTATGCAAGTGTGAATTATTTTTTTTTTTTTCTTTCACAGCGCGAATGGGCATCTTATCGACTTCCAACGACGCAAGTGGATATTGTTATTATCTTTACAGCACACGCGAGGGGGTTTTGCCAATTTCTCAAACGAGTGTGTAATATAATTTTTTTTTAACACTCGCGATAACAATGCGCAATAATTTTTTTTTTTTTGACTTTTGTTTAATTGTTATGCGCGCACCTCGACCCGACGTCCGGCCGCTATGAGCTTAAGATCGACACTCAATGATGATAAAAGTCATATTTTCGCCAAAAATTTGGGTTGAAGGCAAATAAAAGATCCAAAGTGTGACTAGTTGAAGTGGCCTATTATTTTGTTTGTCTAATGAAATAGAAAAGAATCCTCTAGAATGGGAATTATTCCAAAGTTTATTTTTATTTGAAAAACCAACCGATTTCAATGAAAACAACTTCAATTCAATCAGTTGTCATGTGAATTGTGACCAAAAACAATCGTGATATTTTGCTTTGGTGATAAGTTGTATTGTTTTGTTTAAGTTTATTATTAAGGAATTACGTTTTTTTTTGTGAAAATTAAAACGCGTGTGAAATGTAGAATAAAATGCGTGTTTGACATATCATCAATTTTATTGAACAGGTTTGATAGATCAATAAAAGTAATTGAGTGTACAATAGTTTATGTATTTTTGCAGTTAGTTAAATATGATCATCAGTCATTTTCATGGTCTATTTGTTGACACCAACAAATAATATTTCGGTTATAGATTAACATTTCTGATACTTTGGATCACAATCGCAATAGTGGTTTTGTTTTATATATGTAAGTGAATGTGTTAAGGTCAATGAAACCTATTATACGGTAACTGTAGGAACTATTAATAATGACTGGAATTTTGGTCCAAGTTAAACCCAAAACAACATGACCGACTTTGAGTTAATAAAATGACAAAAAATTGTGATTTTACCGAATTGAGTGTTCATTATTCAGAGACTATTTGAAAACTGTGGAAAGGTCTTCATTTATTCAATATATCTTATCTTCCTGCAGACCAATCAAGACAGTCAAATTATCATAAAAAAATATTTAGAAGTTCATTTATAAGAGGACTGAACAAAAGAGGCCCGTATATAACGGGTGATTTTTTTGAGGTTAGGATTTTCATGCATTAGTATTTGACAGATCACGCGGGATTTCAGACATAGTGTCAAAGAGAAAGATGCTCAGTATGCTTTGACATTTCATCATGAATAGACTTACTAACGAGCAACGCTGGCAAATCATTGAATTTTATTACCAAAATCAGTGTTCGGTTCGAAATGTGACAAATTGACGAAAATGACAAATTTTGTTCAGCGATGAGGCTCATTTCTGGTTGAATGGCTACGTAAATAAGCAAAATTGCCGCATTTGGAGTGAAGAGCAACCAGAAGCCGTTCAAGAACTGCCCATGCATCCCGAAAAATGCACTGTTTGGTGTGGTTTGTACGCTGGTGGAATCATTGGAACGTATTTTTTCAAAGATGCTGTTGGACGCAACGTTACGGTGAATGGCGATCGCTATCGTTCGATGCTAACAAACTTTTTGTTGCAAAAAATGGAAGAACTGAACTTGGTTGACATGTGGTTTCAACAAGATGGCGCTACATGCCACACAGCTCGCGATTCTATGGCCATTTTGAGGGAAAACTTCGGAGAACAATTCATCTCAAGAAATGGACCGGTAAGTTGGCCACCAAGATCATGCGATTTGACGCCTTTAGATTATTTTTTGTGGGGCTACGTCAAGTCTAAAGTCTACAGAAATAAGCCAGCAACTATTCTAGCTTTGGAAGACAACATTTCCGAAGAAATTCGGGCTATTCCGGCCGAAATGCTCGAAAAAGTTGCCCAAAATTGGACTTTCCGAATGGACCACCTAAGACGCAGCCGCGGTCAACATTTAAATGAAATTATCTTCAAAAAGTAAATGTCACCAATCTAACGTTTCAAATAAAGAACCGATGAGATTTTGCAAATTTTATCGGTTTTTTTAAAAAAAAAAGTTCTCAAGCTCTTAAAAAATCACCCGTTAGAACCTTGTGTCACACACGTTTTGAGGCTAAAAGAGATTAAGAAAAGAGTTCACCAACCTTCACTCTTTGGCTACGATTATATAGAGAAAGCTACTTATGATTATAGGTCCGTTCTTCTACTTTTTGGGTTGGTTTAGGAAAACTGTCAAACTTTGAAGAACGCTTTGTGGATTAAAAGGAAAACTTTTTAAACGTCAAAAAAATTTAAATTTAACTAAACGAAATAGATTAAATAAGTGCAGATGAAATAAAAATTGTGATGGAAACCATTTTATTAGGTCATTGTAAGGTCATTTTTTATTTACTTTGGATTTAACTTTACAATTTTTTTTAATTTAAAATTCTTCAAATACTTCACAATACGTCAAATTTTAAATGTACTTTTGAGTTTGGCAGAACTCACATTTCTCCCGCTAGAAAAATAGGTATTTAAGGATAAGCGTTTTGCTCTCTCACAATTTCTTCTCACGAAAACTCTCGAAAAGGTAAGTAAACGAACAACAGTTTTGTGTAAAATTGTTCAAAATAGTCTGTTTTAGGGAGTAGACGAACAAAGCTTACCTATAGTACTTCCCTATCATGAAATAAATAAATTGCACGACTGGATCGCACGTACTTGCTCATATGTTAGATAATTGCTTAGTGGCTGCATATTTTGTGTATGTATGTATATAAAGGGTGTTTTTTTTAGACGTGCGGTTTTCAAGAAGAAATAAAACGCATATAGTTTAATATTAATGTTATGGCCAAGAATTTAGCTTGATTATAAAGATAAGGGTTTGCATTATGTTTTGAAAATGATTTCGGGGAAGTGGCCGCCGCGGCTGGCTCGAATAAATTCCAGCCGAGGGCCAATTTTGTGAAAATCGGGATCGGTGGCCATCTCGTTTTGGGCACATTCACCGAACGTGTGACGCGCTTGATGGTCGTTCGGCTTCAATTATTGTACGAGTTGGATTTTGTAAGCTTGCAAACCAAGATCCTTCCGCAAAATCTTTCATGAAGTGGATGGGCACATCTCCAATTCTTGCGCGCGATTGCGGATGGACTCATTCGGGTCTTCTTCGATACTCTGCTCCACCGAAACGAACCATTATTTTGGTAATAAATGTGCACAATTTGCAAAATTGTTCGGGAGTAAGTCTATTCATTATGAAATTGCAAACCAAACTGAGCATAAATTAAGTGACAGCTGTCAAAAAAAAACAACTCCGAAAGAAGTATTGCCAGATTGAAAACCACACGAAAATTATTTAAAAAAATTCAATCAACCCGTTTTCAAAATATTTCAAAAACCATTTTTTTTAGAAAATTTAAAAAAATCGAAAAAAAAGGTTTTGAAAATTTTGAAATGCAATATTAATTGAATTATAAATAGAAAGTGTGCAAAATTTTATTAAAATCGGGATAATAGTTAACGATAAAACCGCATTTGAAAAACCCGATTATATGAGAGGTACCGTTATAGAACAAAATTCGAAAAATTCATTCTAACTGAAAGATGTATTCTTGTAAAAAAAATATCACCCTTAAAGTGTTATCGAAATCGTTAGAGCCATTTTCGAGAAAATCAACCTTTTTGGTAAAAATTGTATGGCAGGTACCGTTATTTTTCGACCTAGAGCAAAAATGAAAAACATACTATCTAATAAATACTAAATACCAAGTTTGAAGCAAAGCGGCCCATTCGTTTAGGCTGAAGAGGCGCGAACAGGCAGACAGACAGACGGACGGAATTTCCGGACCCACTTTTTTCGACTTCTCTATTATCGTAATGTCATGCTTGATTGTTAGAATTTTTTTGCAAAAGTCACTTATAATTCAATTAATATCGCATTTCAAAATTTTCAAAAACTTTTTTTTTCGATTTTTATAAATTAAAAAAAATTGGTTTTCGAAATATTTTGAAAATGGGTGGATTGAATTTTTTTAAATAATTTTCTCAGATGAAAACTAAAGATTACTGTATAATGACATACTACAAAAAAAATTCAAATATTTTTTCGAAAAGTTTAAAAAAAAAACGACTTTTTAAAAAAACTGGTCGAACGATTTTGAATACTTTTTTCCTCGATAGATATTTCGTTCTCAAATTTTATTGCATACTTAGTTTTTCCAAGAAAACTCTGAAACTAATTTAAAAAAAAATATAGAATTTTCTAAAAAAAATATTTTTTTATTTTAATAGACGTGGTTTTCAATCTGGCAATACTTTTTTCGGAGTTGATCTTTTTGACAGCTGTCTCTTGATTTATGCTTAGTTTGGTTTGCGATTTCATAATGAATAGACTTACTCCTGAACAAAGTTTGCAAATTGTGCAAATTTATTACCAAAATAATGATTCGTTTGGGTGGAGCAGAGTATCGAAGAAGACCCAAATGAGTCCATCCGCCATCGCGCGCGGAAGGATCTTGGTTTGCAGGCAGGCACTTTCGGTGAATGGGCCCAAAACGAAATGGCCACCGATCCCGATTTTCACAAAATTGGGAAAATTGGGGCTCGGCTGGAATTTATTTATTTACAACATAATGCAAACCCTTATCTTTATAATAAAGGTAGATTCTTGGCCATAACATTAAACTATATGCGTTTTATTTCTGCTTGACCAGAACCACGCGTCTAAAAAAACACCCTTTATATGCATACATATGCAGCCACTAAGCAATTATCAAGCATAAGAACAAGTTCATTCGACGATGTGACCACACATATGAGCAAGTACGTGCAATCCAGTCGTGCAATTTATTTATTTTTTTTTAATAAAGCGTAGTATAGTAAGGATTAGATTTCATCAGAATTGATGCATTTTAGAGGATGTTGACTCAATTGTTCAAAACTTTACGCAAACTATCATTTCCTCAGCTAATGAAAGCGTTCCTAAGCGAGAAAAAATAGGTACGTATAAAAAACTTCCAGTCCACATCATAGAACTAATTAAAATAAGAAACATTCATCGGAAAAACTGGCAAAAATATCGACAACCTTTTTCTCGTGCAATGGTTTCCCATTTTAACAAACTCATTACTGATCAAATATATATCAATCGAAATGAAGAGTGGAACACAAAATTGAGAGTGCTTGATAAAAATTCTAAGCCCTTTTGGAATATTGTTAAAATAGTAAAAAACAAAAACCGAAAAATACCTTTTCTGAAGGATTCATCTAATACTTTCTTCACAGATTTAGAGAAAGCAAATTTACTTGGTGCAAATTTTTCCAAAAATCATTTGGTTTCTCAACATTTGGGTGAGTTTGAAACAAATGAACTTGTAAGTGATACAATAAATAGATTAGACTTTTCCCAAGAACTAACTCCTCTAAATGCGTTCGTAGTAGAAGAAAATATAAAAATTGTGATCAACAGCCTAAGAACCCGAAAAACAGGAGGTCTAGACAAAATTAAAAATGCGTATTTAAAAAATTTACCTCGGGTTGGAATTCTTTATTTAACATTTTTAATTAACGCGTGCCTGAAATGTCAATATTTTCCCCAGGGTTGGAAAAAAGCAATGGTTGTTCCTGTGCTAAAAGCTGGGAAAACTCCAGATAAAGCTGAAAGTTACAGGCCAATTAGTTTACTAAGCAGCATAAGTAAGGTTTATGAAAAAATTCTAAAGGAAAAAATTTTAAAAATTGTTTCAGAAAAGGAAATTTTTCCTGATATACAATTTGGTTTTCGACGCAACCATAGCACATCGCATCAGGTGAAAAGAATTTGCAACCATGTTGTAGAACATCGTTTACGGGGACAGTCTACGGGAATGATATTGATTGATATTGAAAAAGCCTTTGATTCTGTCTGGCACAATGGAATAATACATAAAATGCTATATTTTGAATTTCCCTTATATTTGTGTAAAATAGTCCAGAGTTTCTTATCCGATAGATGTTTTCAAGTTCATGTTAATCTCGGTGTTTCTAATGTGTTCTCTTTTGATTCTGGTGTGCCCCAAGGCTCGGTCCTTGGCCCTATCTTATATAATCTCTACACTTCAGATTTTCCTAGTCTACCGCAATGTGAAGCAGCCATTTTTGCTGATGACACTGCAATCTTTACGTCGCATGAGTTTGCTCTCAACATTGAGACGAATCTAAACAATGCGATTGAAATACTAGAAAAATATTATGACAAATGGAAAATTAAGCTGAATGTTGGGAAAATGCAAGCCATCTTTTTCACACGAAAAAGAAAAACTTGCTATCTTCCCAACAACCAGCTTCAAATACATGGCAACACAATAAAATGGGAGCAATCCGTTAAGTATCTTGGAGTTTATCTTGACACTAAACTAACTTTTAACCAACACATCCAAAACACAATAAAGAAAATGAGTATTGCAATTAAGATGCTTTATTCCTTCATAAATCGAAAATCCTCACTCACAAATGAAAACAAGATAATCATTCACAAAGTTATTTTTCAAGCAATACTATTATATGGATGCCCAATATGGGGTAAGGCTGCTAAATGCCATATAAAAAAATTGCAAGTATCTCAAAACAAAGTGTTGAAAATGATGCTAAATCTACCTTGGCATACTTCAACCCTAGATCTCCACAGAAGGGCGGATGTTGAATCGATTTCTGAAAGGATTCATAAGCTTTCCATTAATTTTAATAACAGCTGTGATAGTTCTGAGAATTCTCTCATAAACCAGCTCTTACAACATAACCTGTGATAATTCCTTGTAAATATTTACTGCGTTTGTCTTACTGTATTCTTTCTCCTTATTTATCTATTCTTTTTTTTTTTTTTATTATATATTTATTTATTAATTGTTTAATCTATTTATTTGTCTTTTTTTTTTTTTTTTTTTTTTTTTTTTTTTTTTTTTTTTCTCTTTTTTTAATTGTTTATTTATTTAATTGTTTATTTATTTATTTGTCTATTTATTCATTTGTGTATTTAAGTATTAGTTATTTATTTGTTAATTTTTTTTTTTTTTTTTATTTATTAATTTTATTCTCCTTTTTGTTGTTATTCTTTCTGCTATCTTATTTATGTATTTATTTACTTGTTATTTTTTTTTTTTTATTATTTTTCTTTTTTTTTTTTTTTTGCTCTCTTTCGAATGAAGGTTTTTTTTCGTATTTTCCTTCGAATTTTTTCTTTCAATTATAAATATATATATTTTCTGTTATACAAGATATTGTTTCAGTTGTAAGATAAATATATCACATCTCTGAATTGTAAAATGTGCGGTCACAGACTTATTTGTGTAAATATTATAACGAAATAAAGATTATTATTATTATTATGATGCATTTTAGAATTTCAGAAGTTAAAAGAATGTTGTCATTTGTTTTGTCAGAATCGAACTGTGGGTAATAGTCATTATCTTTTTGGAGTTTGGACACTAGCGAACTAGAAATGGTTCCTTCGTTTCATCACAGCAAATAGGAGCAGTCGATATTTCACCTCAAGCGGGCTTGGAATTTCCGCAGCTCATGCCTTAAATTTTATCAGAATCTACAATCCCACCGACTGTAGTAAACCGCACATTGGATTTAGGGTTGCATCACCAACTAGAACAAATCTCTCAAATACTGTTCTAAACAATACTTTTGGCTATAGAAAACGTACAAGAGTCGGAGCATGGAACGTTCGTTCTCTTTATGCACAGGAAAGTTATAAAACGGTGGAACGTGAAATAATTCGACAAAGCATCAGCATTCTTGGGCTGAGTGAGACGAAGTGGAGAGGAAAATCTGAATACTGTGCAAACTCAGGGCTGAGCAGGGAAGGAGGAGACAGGCGGCTTAATAAGAAGGCTAGAAAAAGCTTAATATCATTGGAACCAGTTTCGGCGAGAATAATGACTGCAAGGCTTAACTCCAAAATTCGTAAAGTCACCATCATCCAATGCAACGCTCCGCCGAATGATTATGCAGAAGAGGAAGATAAAACCACGTACTATGTCCAGCTGAATTCGGTCTTCAGCAGAGTTCAAAAAGGTGACATCATGGGGGACCTCAATTTCAAGGTTGGCCCGGACAACGTAGGCCTTGAGCGCGTTATGGGTAGATATGGCTTTGACCAGCGAAATAACAATGGTGATATGCTGGTCGATTTTTGTAACGCTCGTCAGCTGGTTATAGGCGGAACCTTGTTTCCACACAAGACCTGTTACAAGGTCACCTGGGTCTCCCCCGATGGTCGAACACAAAATCAAATTGACCATTTTATAATCAAACAGTGATGGAGGAAGTCACTTTGCGATGTGAGGAATGAGAGACGTGCGGGTGCAGGTAGTGACCGTCACCTGCTACTAGCAACAATTCGGCTACGAACAGCCGCTATCCAGCGACCTTCAGAAAATACAGCAACCAGACCAAAATTTAATACAACCGCTCTTTGTGACCCAAATATATGTCGTGATTTCTCCAACACTCTTATCGAAAAGGCGTCATTATGGGTTTAAAAATTAAAAAAATGTTCCCATTGAGACGATGTGGGACAATGTCAAACGGGTTTTTACGAAAACTGGAGCCGAAACGGTACCAAGGCAATGTAGAGATAGAGACCTCTGGATATCCAAGACACCTGGGAAAAAATTAGACACCGTAGAGCACTCAAAATAAGTATAAATAATAAAACTAATGCTCATCGAAAATCAGTTCTGCGAAACGAGTATAGAGCAGCTCACAAGGGAGTGCAGAGGTGTGTGAGACGAGATAGGATGGCCTGGCGGATTGGCGGAGAGTGCGGAAGACGCTGCAAGAAGAGGTAACGCAAGGGTGCTGTACAAAATTACTATGGATCTTGTAGGCCAACAAAGTAGTTACAACCACCCTGTTCTTGACACGAACCTTCGTCTCTTAGTGTCAATGGAAGAGCCGTTGCGAAGGTGGAAGGAGCATTTATGTGATGAATAGAAAGCAAACGATAAACCGGACTTACGTAGAACTTCCAGAGACATTAATACTGACCGCTGACAAGTGTAGAAATAAGAACCACGATCTTACTGTTAAAGAACTACAAAGCAGCTGGACTTGATGGGATATACCTGCCGAATTCCTTAAAGCAGACCCCGAATCGGCAGCCTCCATTCTGTTACCACTTGTTGAGGCTGTTTGAGAAACGGAAACCTTTCCCAGGGAATGGAAAGATGGAGTAATCGTCAAGCTTCCGAAGAAAGGTGATCTCAAGAAGTGCAATAACTGGCGCGGTATCACCATTTTGTCCGTATTTCCGAAGTTAATGGCAACTATCATTCTAGAGCGGATAAAGTCTAAGATCGAGTCCACGCTCAAGAGACATCAAGCGGTATTTCACAGTGGTCGATCACTCAACAAAAATATCGCTTTGTACAAAGTTGAAACTGTTTGAATCCAACGTGAAATCTGTGCTGCTATATGCCTGTGAGACGTCGTTTGACAACATCTCGAGTAGGTTGCAAGCCTTTGTCAACCGTTGTCTGCATTACATCCTAAAGATCCGGTGGCCAAAAATCATTTCCAGCAACGAATGATGTGATCAAGCAGAGAAAGTGGCGATGGATTGGCCATACAATGAGAAAACCTGACAACACCATAACACACAGAGCTTTGTATGAAATCCTACAGGTAGTAGGCGGGTTGGAAGGCCAAGGGAAACATGGAGGTCAACTGTCGTGAAGGAGAAGCTTAGTCACAGAATTTGCAGTCGTGGTCACAGCTGAGGTATCGTGCTAAAAACAGAGAGAGATGGAAAGATCTGGTTGCCGCCCTATGCTCCAGGAGGACTTAAAGTGTTGCTGCCTACAGCAGTTTCCGGAAACTAAGAAGAAGAAGAAGATATTAAAAAAAATTTACTTAAATAATGATTAAATAAAGTTAATCAAATAATTTAAATAATGAAAACAAGCGAAATACTAAATAATAGTTTTTAATAAAAATATACTCATACCAACCAAAAATCATTGTTTTAAAAGTTTTTTTTTAATTAAATATAGCTATCAGAAATAAGTTATTTCGTTTTTTTTTATCAATCATTAATTAACTTACTGGTGGTTGGGTGCTGTATGAATAGGGTAGGCACTGAAAGGCATCAAACAGGTCATGCACCGGGTACTGGTCTGTCTATCCGGACATTCCTGCTAAACTTATAAGCGTGAGTGTTGAACACAGAAAAAATAGCAACACTATAATGCTCTGCTTTAATAACTGTTCTGATCGATTCGCAGAAGTCTTGCACGAGCCCTTCAGAAAGGAGACGTACGGCAGATGAGTCCAACCAATTGGACCAACGGTGGCGTCAACAGTCAACGAAGCAGACGCCCTAATGAGCTACTTCGACGTATTTGGAGATAAGGTCATTGGGACAATTCAATGCAAGTCAGGGCATTGAAATAGAAATGGTGGCGGATGAACCCTTAATGGGCCAACGGCAGCGCTCATATCCCCGAAGTGGGTTACTGACTCCGGACTCTACGGTTCCTTTTGTCTAAGGAATCCAACAAAGGACCTGGCCCTCCAGGTTAGGGATTCTGCGTGGGTTAACAACCCTGCCATGGAAAAAAGAAAAAGTTGCGAAGCGACCAATAGCCTCGGAAAAGGACGGATTAACTGTTGACGACCCGGAAAAACGAATTTCGACCTTCGGATCTGCACGTATAATGTTAGAACTTTTAACAGATCACGTGCAGCCAAACAACTACTACTACTAAACAGGAAGTGCGATGGGATGGGCCGGGCAAAAGGAGGATGAAAAACTGTGACGTTTAGTACGGTGATTGTGCAAGAAGATGACAGCGTTTATTTGGGTGCGGATTCGTCATAAGCGGTAGGCTTAGGCAAGAAGTTCTAAGCTTTCGACACGTAAGTGAGCGACTTATGACAATCCGTATCAAGGCTAAATTCACCAATATTAGCCTAATATGCGCTCTTGCCCCCACAGAGGTCAAAGATGACGCCACCAAAGATGACTTCTACGAGCTCCTCGACAAAACCTATGAGCAATGCCCTAAATACGACGTTAAAATCGTACTAGGCGATTTCAACGCCAAAATAGGTAAAGAGGAAATCTTTGGTAGGACTGTCGGAAAACATAGCCTACACGACACAACGTCTGAAAACGGGCTTAGACTAATTGACTTCGCAGCGGCACATAACGTCACCATTGCAAGCACACGATTTCCTCATCTCGATATACATAAAGGGACTTGGCGACACCCAGATCAAAGAACCGTCAACCAGATTGATCACGTTACGATCGATGCAAGATACGCCTGCAGTATCTTGGATGTTTGCACCTTCCGAGCAGCTAACATCGATTCGGATCACTACCTTGTTGCAGCAAAGGTAAGAATGCGAATAACGCGAATACCACAACAACGGAGTAATACTGTGAGGAAGTATGACGTCGGAAAGCTGCAATCGCAAGAAACCGCCAGAACCTATGCCGATCGAATATCCTCAAGATATTTAATACTTGAAAAAATTATAAGAAATTTGCAAGTCAATTGTAGTGGGACAGTTTTTTTTGTTAAGTCTGTGCAATTGCTAGCATACGCTGACGACATAGACATCATTGGCAGAACTCGGCGAGCTGTCACTGGAACGTTTGCTAGCAGTCAATGGGGCCAAAACAAACACAATAGACAGGTACAACTTTGAGGTAGTTAGGGACTTTGTGTACCTCGGATCCGCTATTACATCTGACAACAACATCTCGTCAGAAATAAAGCGAAGAATTACTCTTGCCAATCGCTGTTTCTATGGGCTAGGAAGGCAATTGAGTAGCAAAGCCCTCTCTCGAAAGACAAAGGAAGGAGACTCTGTATAAGACCCTAATCATCCCAGTCCTGCTCTATGGCGCCGAAGCATGGACTTTATCTAAAGCGGATAAAGATTCTTCGGAGTATTTTTGGCCCTATTTGCGTTAACGGGCTTTGGAGGAGAAAGTTCAACCAAGAACTATACGAGCTGTACAGCGACATTGACCTGGTCAAAAAAATACGCATATCACGTTTAAGATGGCTAGGCGAATGGACAACAATGCTCCGGCTCGCAGGATCTTCGATTCCATCCCAGAGGGAAGACGCAGTCAAGGAAGACCTCGCCTTAGGTGGCGCGCTCAAGTGGAGGACGACCTCAACCAATATGGAGTGTTGTTGAGTTGTTGGTTGAGGCCCAGGTTCGTCCCGAACTGTAGCGCCCTCTAAGTAAGTTAATAATTACTTAAAGAGCGATTTTTGTATAAATTTCAAATTATTCTAATTTTGTCAAATGAACAATTTATTACTTTTATTAAAACACGATTAAAAATTGCAATTACTATAGATACTGATGAATTAAAAAAGATCCCAAATAGTATTTGTTTAATAAGAAAATAATAGTGTTTTAATTGATGAACATTTGAATACTAAACTAATATGTGTAAAGTTAATGCAATCATTATGGAGAAATAAGTATGAATTATAAAGATATTATTTGAATCAAAATTATTATTAAATGAAAATCGAACACATTTTTTTAAAGCGTTGTTAAATAATTCTAGTCACGGTGGAGTCGCGCGTGTACCTAAATGTTTTAATTATTTCTGATGATAATGGTAGTAAATATTAACTATGAAAATAAAATTTAATAATAAACTCAATAAAGTAATGAAGTCATATATTACTCAGCCCATAGTGTCTAGGGAAGACCTCAACAAATTTTTAAAATTGCTTAAGTCGTAAATGCTATAAACACACCTTACAGGAAGCAATATTAACTATTCTTAAATAAGCTACAAATACGACTCTTTCGTTGCCACACCTCCTAGACCATGATGGATCACATATATTTTTAGAATCAATCCCTCTTATCACCTATTCAGCCTTTACTCCGGAAACTCAAATCTTGTCTTTTTAATCTGAAAACAAATATTACAATCAGCAGGTGAAAAATGTCTGCCATGATTTCATAAACAGTAAGCAAAGTACAATTTGCTTTTTAAATATTGTATTTCATTCGTTTTGCCGTTTTTCAGAACGCACAAATATTATTTCACTCAAAACAGAAGCTCCTTGAACCACACGTTTGTTAAACAATGCCGTTTGATAATAAAAACTTTTTTTTGTTTATGTTAACAAAATAAATAAAAATAATATTGTGGTTGCAATTTGGGTTTCAAAAACTGTCTTACCTCATGTTTTATATTAGACGATGTTTTTCTGAAGCATGCCATGATTTTAATAATTTATAGATTATATAAATATAAATAAATCCTGGATATATTTGGGATGGGATGCGATTACCTTGAAGATTTTCTTGTCATCAGCAAACATGAAAAGGTTAGAATCCTTTAAAATAAGAAAAAAACGTCATTAACAGAAAGAACAAATAGCAAAGGTCCAAGGTTTCTTCCTTGAGGAACACCGATTAGTGCGAATGTTCATAATATACACCTTTGTACATACATATATACAATGAATATACATAGGTTTAGACACATACATAGTTTCGAAAAAGAATTCAATAAGTTCGTTTCTCAGGGTAGGATCGATAAATTTTAGTTTAGATAAATTATTTTATGTGAGAAATTTTATGGAAAGCTTTGCAATAATCAGTATCAATAGCATCTACTTCAATGCTTTTGTCAATAGCCTTGGATACAAATTCGATTGGATTAGATGTAGTGGATCTATCTTTAAGAAAACCGTCATCAGACTTGGTCAGAGATAATTCAAAGAGGACAGCAAAGGGCTTCAATAGGACGTTCTTACACTTTTCTTGGTAAATCTGACGCCCAACTATCGGGCCATGGCTGTAGTTCTTCCTGAGCTTTTCAGTTTTATCAATAATTATATTCACCGTTATTGAAATTGTGGCAAGAGGGATTTCGTGTACAACCATACAAGTAGCTGAAGCAGCTAGGATCGGCAACTTGCAGATGTTCCGTACCGTATAACATAAGGTTAAAAAGATGGATGATTTGGAGCTCTCTGTTATACCAAAGGGGGGATAAAAGATGAGGTGGATGGAAAGGTCAAGGTGTGCGAATGAATTAAATTAGGGAGGTGAGCTGATTTATCTAAGACTAGCGACTCCGCGACTCCGCGACTTCGTCCGCCTGTAATTTATCAAAAGCACCACCTACAGGTAATTCAAATAGCTTTAGTTATTCCTTTCAAAATAAACTCCCTGCCTGTGAAAGTCCGGTCAAAATCGGTCCATAAATATTAAAAACGACACCAGCGCCACCTAGTGAGTAATTAACATAGCCTAAGTTACTCTTAGGATGTCAGTTACCTGCCAGTGAATAAATAAATAAATAAATTTATTGGCGCGACAGCTCCTTAAGGAGCCAAGACCTATGACTTATACTCTCAACCATTCCTGTGTGTGTGTTGTTAATCTGCAAGAATGGAAGGGACCTACAGTTTACCGCTGAGTCCGAACGGCTACATGAGATGCACTTTTTCAAGACAAATTTTACTCTTGGAGGTTTTGTCAGTTCCTCGCAAGAGGCAGGTGGCTACGAGCTGGATTTGAACCCAGGTTCTTTCGCTTAGCAGTCCGACACCTAACCACTAAGCCACGGGGCACTGCACCTGCCAGTGAAAGTCCCGTCAAAATCGGTTCAGCCGTTCCCAAGATTACCCGGAACAAACTAACAGAAATACAGACACAGAGACAGACACACAGAAAAAAAAAATTTAAATGGTGTTTTTGTAATAAGTATACATCAAGTAAAAAGATGTTATTTTGATTTTAAAAACAGACACTTCATTTTTATTTATGTGTATAGATTATCTAAGATTAGATTGTTTGTTTGCATTCAATAGGCTCCGAAACTGAAACTGAACCTATTTGAAAAATTCTTTCACATAGAATATATTATATTTTCAAAAAATAGGGATCCTTACTTTCCTAATAAAATGGGCCACAGCAACGCGTGGCCGGCTCTGCTAGTCATTTAATAAAGAATATAATAAAATCATATGTTTCATAGTCGAAAATATACGCTGTGATGGAACAACCATTTTCATTCGTATTTGTATAGAATCTGGATCTTAAACACATTGATAGCATCGGTTGACATTCAGGAATGTTTAATGTGAAATAACGCATGAAACAAGAACGAGTTCAGGTGTTTTTCAACAGGAACCAAGAATATTTGGTGGTTTCAGTGTTACTTAATTTCTAATTCCAATCAGATAACTTCCAGGAATGTCCATATACATATGGTAATGACCATTACCGCTACAAGATGTTCTCTACTGAATACAGAAAGCTCAGTGCTCATGCTCATGTCTTCGTCAGATAGTATTTCGGCGGGGATTGAAATATTGTTCTTCTTCTTCGGCTCATTCATGATTTATTAGAGCTGTACTACGCGAGACGAAGAACTTTGGCGACGGATTTCGATATCAGACCGAATTGGATCTAAAAATGTGTTTAGGTATTCCTCCTGTCTTTAGCGGAATCGTGTAAGGCAAGGCGCAAAGTGGAGTGGTAGCAGGGGGGCAAGGGGCAGTGAAGTGGTAAACAAGTAGCGTGGCAATGGAGTGGCGGCGAATCGGTATTTTTTTTTCTGTACCGATGGAAATCTTCAAAAGACACTCAGTAATAATCGAGTAATAATCGGTATAGAGTAGTGTGGGACTTTTACCGCACTTAAACCATCGGTCAGTCCAGACCAATACATGAAAAATAGACAAATGATTTTTTTTTTTTTTTAAATTGCATTGGGGAAAATTGATTAATTATTCCACGAAGGACCTTGCTTTGGAATTTTTGGATGGGTTCAGCATTTTTTTTTCTTTGTACAGCCCCATAGTTGGATGTCATACGGGTTTCAGTACTTGCTTATATATAACATTAGTTTGTACTCTGATAGATAGGTCAGAATTCTTTCCGAGTAACCAGTACATTTTTCTATACTTCAAGTTTAGTTCTTCTCTTGTGATGTGCTCTTTCCATTTTAGCTTTGCATCCAAAGTCATTCCAAGGTGTTTGGCGGTATTGGATTAAGGTACTGCTATACTGTTTATAAAAATTGGAAAAAGATTAAACGCGCACTTTGGTGGTAAACTACGTACGGTATAACTCATTCATCAGTTAACAATGTGGTCCTCAGAAGATGAAGATGCTCTTCTAGAATTACAACTTGCTTCTTTAACATTTTTTCACAAAAAAAAAAAAGATTGAACGCTGAAATCTACATCTTCTCGCATACTTTTTACTTTCTATTAAAAAACCGTCAAAAATCCACCTCGAATAGGTGACATGAGACTCAGACTGGCTCACACCAATTGCAAAATCTCAAGCCACCGCCGACATTCCGCTTCATTATGTTAACACTGGTTTTAGAAATGCAACCTGCCACTTAGTCACCACGCCAATAACATTCCACTCGGTCTTCACAGCGGTGCGCGCCTTGCCTAAGGAATAAACTGTTATTTCAAGGTCAGACCAGAGCGAATTTAAACCCGAAGTCAGAGCATTTCTTAAGTCGATGATAGAGTCAAGAAGCAGATATAGAGATTTTGTGAAACTAGAACAGTTTTTCCAGGTTAATCATTTTTATCACGCATTGTGCTGAAGTTTCTTGGGATTGCGAGTTTAACTCCTCAACACTTTTTTAATTAAAGATCGATTTCTGTTTACATATTTTGAACATTTTTTTTTATTTACAGAGTTATCATTGTCATTAATTAGTGACTCAATAAAACATTTGATTGCAATCATAGATTTGTTCTTACTCTCATTTCAATAGGGAAATAGTCTTTTAAGTACAATTGCAACGGTACCGTATGTGAAGCTCATTAAACTCCGATTTATACAGCATTGTTAAATGGGGTAATAGGAATCGTGTGGAGTTTAATGCTTCGAAAACTCAATGCTGTCTTATGTCGTTAAAGCTAAACATACCCCCAATGCCATTGTCCATGAATGGCACTTACATCGAAGAAACCGAAAAGCTCTCAGTACTCGGTATGTGTGTCAACGACGACCTTCGTTGGAACGACCATATATTTGACAAGATGATGAATGCTGCTAAGTGCTTAGGTTTTCTGTATCGGTGTAAGAAGTATTTTTCCCCATCTGATCTGGCTACAATTTATAAAGCGTTTATACGCCCTAAATTCGAGTATAACTCCCACCTCTGGGCAGGTGGTTCGCAAACATCGCTTCACCTGCTTGATAGAATACAAAATCGAGCGTTAAGATTGATAGGAAATAGAACTGCCGCTGAAGCAATTGCCCCTCTCTAACACCGACGCAATGTTACATGTCTTTCCTTATTTTATCGTTTCTTCTACAAAAAGTGGTCACTCGAAGTAGCCAGTTGCATTCCTCCCCTTAAAAGTTTCTCCCGTAATACTCGTCTCGCAAGGAATGCTCATCAGTTCACCCTTGAGCCCAATTTCGGACGAACCGTGAAATATAGGGATTCTTTTTTTAGTCGAATAACAAGAATTTGGAATAGTTTTCCCGGCGAGATTTTCCCATTTTGATCTGCTAACATTCAAAACCAATGTTAATCGACACCTCCTATCTGTCCCCTCCCTATCTTCCTAATTCCCGCGCAGTGTGCTCTACATTAAAAGAGAAACAAATAGTCCTTGCGCGCGCGTTAATTATAAAAAAAAGGAAATACTCACTGTTTTACTTAAACCAATGCAGTAAGATGAAGAACAATCACGAAGAGTAACTAAGAGAGTACCATCCCTTTCGGTTAGAAAGCCAAATTTAAGTCTATGTATATACTTATGTAATTCAAATACCTGAAAAACATTAGGCATGTTCGCGACTGAATGTCAAATAGAAATTCAAATTATCAACTGATTCTGTGGATCGCATGTGGAATCTAAAGAGTAACCAAAAGGCTGGCATTTAAGTAACGCAAAATATCGTTTTGTCACGACTTAATAAAACGACTCGACGATTGGCTATTGGAACTCAACAAATTAATTCAGGAGTAGTTTGATATTTCGTAAAACAATTAAGACATATGTACTTTTAATTTACCTACATTATTTGGATTAACGATTTTTATCATCTTTATTATTTTTTCTCTTTCATAATTACACAATAAATTTTCTCTTAGCAATTAAAACACTTCTTTTACGTAGTTAATTTGTTTTTTTAAATAATAAAATAGATATTAAAATTAGATAAAATTATAAACAATACACACGATTTATTTATGAGATTTTTTTTGGGAATTGTACTGCTTATCTTAAAATTGACACTTAATACCTTATTTTATGTAATATTAGCTAAAAATCTTTTTTAAGAAGAAACAAAAAAATAAAAAGTTCTAGTGTCTGAACTAAATTATGAGCGTTTCGAGTCTTTTTTGATTGGATTCATGTTTTTTTTTGTTGAGTTTTGATTACCGATACATAACACAAGATATAACAAACAAATTTACATACAAAAAATAGCAGGAATATATAAAATACAATAGAGCTGCATCAAGCAATAATAATTGATTAATACTAATTTTCCTATTGATCTATCTAAGCTTAGTTTTGTTTGTTTGTTTTTTTTTTTTGCATTACACTCGCCAGATTGTTTCCGCAAAAAATACATTCCAGACAAGAAGCACAAAAATTAGACATTTATTAGCTATTAATGTAAAACAAAAAGTAATTTTTAATAATTATAAAAAAAAAACAATAAATAAAAGTGTAAAAAATAACCTACGAGATTGCTATTTACAATTATTATTGAGAAACATGGAAATTATTACAGTTGATAAAATTACTAAAATAAAACAAAAATAAGGATAAAATAAACGCAGCGAGTGATTTAAAGCACTCTCTTCTGTGCGTGTGTATATGCATAGGAGTGTTTTAGTTTTGGCAAAAGTCAGAAGTGCTCGAGCAGTTTTATCTATCAGGGAACAGAGATTCATAGCTTGGAGGCAGGTCCTTTGGCGTTGGTGGAAGCGGGTGGTCGGGATCCTCGACAGGGGTGATGAAGCCCTCATATGGAGTTTGGGGCAGCTCAATTGTGGGAACGTCCTGAAAAAAAAATGAAAAATAAAAAACTAAATAATTTAGAAATTTTATTAGTTATATCGAAAAAAGGAAAAAAAACTGTGTTTCTCGTATTTTATTGTTTTTTTTTCCAACATACAAAAATACAAATAGGAAATTAAGAGCAATAGCTTCTTTTTCATAAATTTTAAAACTTCGGAAAATTATTTCTCAATTGCCTACTTTTTAATTGTAGAAGAAAATGGTTTATTCCTGAACACCAATTTGGTGAAATAACACTCATCTATAGATCAGGTACATAGGATAGCAAACGAAATTTTAAAATCCCTAGAGAAGGGAAAGATTTGTTCAAGCGAGTTTCTTTATCTTTCCCAAGCTTTCGATAAAGTGTGGCAAGACGCGACGGCTAAAGATTTATACTAAGAAAGATTTATTTTCCGGAAGAAATGCATATATATTACATTCTGGAATCCTACCTTTTCACTTTTTGTTTGTGATTATAGGTACCATAAGGCAAGTTTAGGACATTACGATCATAGAGAAGGCTAAAACAAGTAAGTGAGAAAAAAATTGTGGTTCTTTTGGCATTCGTCAGAGGAGTTTTTGAGATTTTATTTTTAGTGCTAAAAATTTCGCTGACTTTCTTGAAAACAGCTCCTGAAAAGTCTTATAGCTGTGCCTTTCATAATAAGGTTTTCTCGGAAACGGCTTTGGATTTTTATCAAATTTTATATTTGAAAAGTTCTAGTTAGGAAAATTACCAACATTTTTAATATTTTTTTCTAGTAGTTATAATAAATTTAAAATTGTTACTGTCAAAGATCTTGGTTTCCAATGTGATTAAGCAAATAAGAGCAAGTACGTGCGACCCGGTCGTGCACTTTTTTTAATATCTAAACGTACTGGACAAGAAGAAGGTGTCGAATAACATTGGTTTTGGATACTTTCAAATTCAAATAATTTACACTATTCAAAGTTCGTGTTGTTTGGCTACAAAAGAATCTCTAAATTTCACGGTACGTCCGAAATTGGGCTCAAGGGTGAACTAATGAGCATTCCTTAAGAGAAGAAATAAAGCTGGCTACCTCGGGTGAGCATTTTTAATTTAAAAAAAAATGGGCAAGACTGGGTCGCATGTACTCATGTGCCTGATTACATTGGAAAGCAGGATCTTTGACAAAAATAAGTAACAATTTACGTTGGAAATAACAGTTTGAACTTAAAAAAAGGATCAAAACCAGTAAACCACAATAATTAACGGTTTTCAGTAAAAGTGAAGTATGCATCACAGAATTTAAGAAAAAAGTATTTTGAAAATTGTAGTATCGGTTTTGATAAAATCTTGTTTTTTTTTTAGTTTTTTTGAAAAAAAAAATGTTTTTCAATTCTAGTATGCAGTTTTTTAGAGTTTATTAATTTACACCAGATTTTAAAATTTTAAATATTTTTGTTGATAAGTTTTAAAAATAATGTATTTCAAAAAAAAATTCTAAAATTAATTAAAAATAGAAAAAAAATTATTATTAAAAATTTTGGTATTCAGAATTAATTTGGCTACTTAGATCTTTTCAAATATAACATTTTGTTGAAGTCCATTGAGCCCTTACCGAGGAAGCCGAAAATTAAAAAAAAACCGTTATATGAAAAGTACCGTTAATAGACTTTTCCGGTAAATTTGGTTTTGATTTGACAATAGCTAGTACCAACAATCAAAATCGTTGGAGCCGTTTTCGTGAAAAATAAGCTTTTCCTTAACCGTTATATGGCAGGTACTGTTTTTTAAGCCCTACAAATTAAATTTCAATTACCCCTTTGAGGAATGGCAAGAGATACTCACATACCAAATTTGAAGGCAATCGCTTAACCCGTTTAGGCTGCAGCTCGATATACACCCTGACAGACAGACAGACGGAAATTTTTTGTCAATGACTTTTTTAGGCTTCTCTATGATCGTAATGTCGTGTTTGATTTTTATTTCAATTTTTTTTATATTCACGAATAATAATAATGCCAATAAAAAACGATAAAATAAGGAAAAACATGAAACATTGCGTAGGTGTTCGAGAGGGCAAATGTTTCAGATCAAATGCTACCAGTGTTAGCGCTCTGTTTTGTTTTTTATTGAGCAGGTGTAGCGGTTTTTAAGAATTTGAAATAAGGAAATAGGAGAGGGGACGGGTTAGGACTGGGATAGGCAGGAGAGATGATATTGGTTGGGGCTAGATGTAGGAAGTGATAGGGATTTGATGATAAGGCAAAAGAAGAGGATATCAGGAAAGAAAAGGAAACTCGGGTAGAAGAAGAATCCGAGACAAGGTACAGGATGGGAATTGTAGGATAAGATAGGGGAGGATTGGAATTGGTAAAGATATTGGGAAGGGGAAGAGGAGAGGGTAGTAGGAACAGGGAAGGACATGGGACTGGCAAATGGGAAAGGAACAAGGTAGGCTAGGTAAAGGATGGATATGTTGAGGAAGGATCGGTAGGAGGGAATAGGACGGAGAAGAATGTCCATCGTGGAGGCGTCTTTCATAAACTTTTAACTTTTCGCGTGTTTTCTTATAAATTTCACGGATAATTCTCAGTTCCGCGAATAAACCCAACTCTGGCTTAATCGTTGTGCATACCCATGTATATTTGTCTTTATATTATATGTCTATCTTCGTGCCCCTTGCCCTTCTTTTTCATTGCCTAGAACGTCCTAAGTTACGCACTGGCATTGTCCTATGACGCCAGTCGGAGCCGTATGTATATATTAATTGAATGAAATGTATTATGGATATTCCTGCTGGCAGTGAGCCGCAACAAATTACTTGCCCAGAGGTAGGAGTTTTACTCAAGTCTTGGGCGTATAAACGCCATATCGAAAGGGGGAAAACTTATTGCAACTTATTACAGAAAACCTAAGCAAATAGGAATTATATGGTCGTTCTAACCGAGGTCATAGTTAACATTATGTACACACCGAGTTCTAATAGCTTTAAGCCAATAATTTGCCGGCGCCAGTTTTGCTTGCTAAGCATGAGGTCGTAATTTCGACTCCGAGTTTCAGAAGCAATTTTTCTGAGAAAAGAGTCACCTAATTCCAACGAACTAGATTATCTTCGATCTCAAAAGCACGCATTTTTGTTCTTATCCATGCCAAACTCTATCAAATGCCTTAGAAATATCAAGAGAAATAATCTTACTTTCGGCAAAGCGATGTAAAGAAGGAGGCGTCACCTTTTTTAGTGATAAGCTGAACAAATGCGGTTATCCATCTTCTAGGAACGATTCTAAGAGAATAGTAAAAGCTTACTTTGTGATTTTTTGCCAGTGTGCAAGAAGACTTCTTCTGAAGAATGGGGGTGTAAACCATCCGGGCAAGCGGATTTAATTGTATCAATTTCTTTGAGAACTCTTGCTACTACAAGTGCGGAAAAAAACTGTCCCATGGAAAAATTTATATTCTCAAGTAAAGGAGAGGCAACGTTGCTGTGGGCGCAGGGACATACATAAGTCCCAGTTTTATGTTTTGGGACTTATATCCAACTTTGATGGGACACAAGTGCCAAAATCTAATACTATAACCCACTTTGGTGGGAAACAAGTCCCACTTAAAATTGTGTTTGCATTTTTGAAAAGGGCTGCGAGAGAGTTGGCCTTCTCTGAAGAGTAAACAATTGGTTTGTTATGGGTGATGAGCTTTGGAACCTTAGATGTTGAGGAGTTATTAATATTTTTGTACCAATGAACAAAAATGTTTACTGCCTTTGGGACATTGTAGACATTTTTGTCGCAATTTTTGGTCATGCAGAAATTTGGTTTCATCAATAAAGGAGTTGCATGAATTGTTTGTGCTTCTTCTGATTTTCCTCTGTAAGTTTAGCTTTGTAGGATTGGAAACTTACTTCTTTGAGCCTGATAGCCTCTTTACACTCAGAGTTAAACCAAGACTTCCATTTGGTTTAATAAAGGATCCGCCAAATAACTTCTTTTTTTTTTTGAATATGCTTCATCAACATCGAGTGTAGCTTCGGCTGTGTGGCACGTAGCGCCGTCCTGTTGAAACCAAATGTTGCCAATATCCTCCTCTTCAATTTTTGTGAACAAAAATTCGTTCAACATGTCCCGATAACGATCGCCATTGACTGTAACGGCCACTCCTTGCTCATTTTCAAAAAATGGCCCAATTATGCCTCTGGACCAAAATCCGCACCAAACAGTGACTCTTTTTGGGTGTATCGGCTTTTCAATGTATGCGTGCGGGTTTTCTGTGCCCCAAATGCGACAATTTTGCTTGTTTACATACCCGCCAAGATCAAAATGAGCTTCATCTGAAAAGATGATATTTTGGCAAAATCGACATCTTCTCTAAGTCGATCGCAGGCAGTAATGTCGCAATATTTTCCAGCGTTGTTCAAGCGTATACACAACCATATTCGTTCAGCAAAAGGATAAAACTAATTATCTGTCAAATCAGACATGAGCTTAGTGTTACCATTCACGAAATAAGCACTAGTTGAAAAAAAACGTTAGATGGCGGACCCGTTACTTTTTAACCTTTAGTAATTTAAAGCTATGATGTAAACTTTTTCTATAATGCGTTTTTGAACTAAAACCAGATAAAAAAAACAATTTTAAATGTATTTGTCTTTCATCTTCGGTGGCGCTAAAGTTCGGGGAGGACCTAGAATTTAAAATAACCGTCGTCTGCCCCACACTCTTACTCATCACTTGATTTCACTCAGTCTAAGCAGATAATTAACATTTTCTAGCCGCCATCTTTGCAAAGGTCATTGTCTAGGCAATGTGCAACGTCAGAAAATCAATTACTTTAAACTGCAATCCAAACAGTGCGAAAACAAACAAACAAATTCTGTCTCATGAGTCAGTCTTTCAATTAAAAAAGCTCTGGAATGACTCACACTTAATGAAACACTAATTCAACGTGTGTACTGCGTATGCATCAACACAAGACCAACTTAAAATGTAAATCTGTTGTTCTTATTAATGAATAACTAACTACGACTCTTATTAAGTTTAGGAAAAGTAATTTTTGTGTTTGTTCAAATGATGACGTCAACTGTCTAACTCACCCTAGGATGATTGCTCTGCGAATCTTCGTGCGCCTGCTGCTGCTGCAGTGTTATACAGTTCCAGTACTTCCAGCACACCCAAATACACAATCCCACTCCAGTCATTGTGAAGATGAGCGAGGTGATTGCACTGATGGCCACATTCGCCGTATCAATCACCTCAGCGGTGATTGCATCGTAGAAGCAACTATTCTCATCTTTGCACGGATACATGCAGTTGGTGATGTTGTCGCGAACGAAGTGGCGTGAGATGCATGACTGTGGATCCTTCGGATCGCACAGAAAATCCCCGGTGTACTTGCAATCCGAATGCGAGGTGATAACCATACTCAGTTCGAGTGGTTCGTAGATTGGCTTGCTTTGATCGATGAACACATGCACGCTAACATCGGCGTCCCGTTCGTCGAAGATCAGACGTCCTGACGGCCCGTCAGGACTGATGTCATTGCAAATCTTCTCCGAGGGCCAGCGATATCCATTGGTAAACTGGATGTAATCGGTGCATTCATTTGTCAACGGATCCCGCCGTAATTTGAGTTTGGTAATTACAGTATAGAGACCTCGCTTTGGTCGTTCCTTGGTGATGATTCGAAAACGACAGTCGTATTTGAGCTTACGATGCAACGTGGAATTCCACACTTGAGTGATAATCGCAGCTGAATCGCGATCATCGCCCAGTGTAATCAATGGGTCACCCTTGAAGGGCTTCTGTAGGGTGAGGATAAACTTATCCGCACAAAGGTAATCCTGTGGGCGGACTGCGAAGAAAAATATGGAAAACAATGGATGTATTGAGTTTTCTTGTTGAGGAGGAAATTTCACTCTTGTTTCAAGCTTACCAAATTTGTATGCAGTGGATGTATAAAAGAAATTAGCTAGTAAAGTTGATAGTAAAAAACAATGACTTAGAAGAAGCATTTTTTAAATTTACGACTCTTTTGTAATTAGATTAAGTTTGGAAAATTCACATTGGTGAACGAAAATGCACGTAAAATTAGTTTGTAAGTTTTTTTAGTTAGGAGAAAAAATATTTTGGTTTTTCTTGATTTGACATTTTTGGTGACGGGTGTCAGAGTTTTGATTAAAAACAATGATGCCAGTAAGTCTTGATTTTTTGTATTAATACTAGTTCTGTTTAACTTATTTTTTATTACGAATTCGAATTAAAATAATACTACGTTTTCTAGATTCTTGTTCAATTTTGATTCAATTGTTTTCAAATAAGGTGTGTCCGACTTCACATTTCATAAATTGCATATCGGAAATGAGATAATTTCGAAATGTTATTTTGTATAGGAAATGAGATGATTTAAATGAATGAAAACGTTGCATAAGACTATTTTCTTTTTGATCTGAGATAATATTTTTAGTTTGACATAGAAAATGAAATTCTGAAGCTATTTGGTAAACGTAAAACGCACATCCTTTGCCCTTTTGGTTTTGAGAATAGAATTTTGCTTCTGAATTTTGAATTTGAAGTCAGAATCTACTCAAGAAGAAGAACCACAGATATATAATTCAAATTTCAAAACGAAGCGTCACCTTATAAGTGATATGCATTGTGTATTTTGTTTGGTTTTGTTCTTACTCACGCATTAAAAAAAACACCAAATCTAAGTGCGGCATATGCCTATGTGTGTCTTTTGTGACAGCTGAAAGTGGTAAAGATATACTTGTTGAAAAAGCCTACGTACATCATTCTTTTGTACGTAGACTTTTGTAATTCTTTTTTATTACGTCTATAGATCGTGACAAATAGTATTTTTCTATTTTCTTAAGAAGTTTGTTTGTATATTCATATCTTCAACTATAATAAAGCGAAAAATAATTATTTTCTTCGAATTTTATATTCTTTTAATAAAAAACAATTACTACTTAATAAGATCTACGCTCATTTTCTGTCATATTTATTAATGTTGTTTTTATTGATTGCGTGTTTTGCAGGCATTTATTAGCAAACAATAAAAGAAAGCTAAGAACAAATAATAAATTGAAAAATGTTCACAATCGCTTCCATTTTCCCAACACAAATACAAATAACGTAAAGTTATTTATTTGGTGAGATCATTGGAAATTATGAAATTTCATAAAATAACTTGCCCACTAACTAACGAAATATAAACTGAAGAAATAATGTCTGACATAATGACCGATGGCCTAATAAATAAAAATTAATAGAAGCAAAAAAGTAGTATAATTGGTAAGTTCCTATAAAAAATCTCAAATCAAACAGACCGCACACTGTCATTTTTTTATTTATTTTCTATTGTGAACACACCGCCAACCAAAAAACTTTTGTTCCTTTCATCGTCGTTTTGTCGGCGATTTGCCCAAAATATCTAGAAAACAGTTAATTTTGTTTTTTTTTGCAATGAATAGTGCATTTTAAAATCAAATCAAAAATACTCTTTCATATCTCCCCAATCCAAAAATATTATTAAGATTAATAAAATCATAAATTTCGAAATGACTGAAGCAAAGAAAATGTTAATTGCGCAACGCCATACTGGTAAACAAATCTTTAACATCCGACCAAATTTGTTGGACGATAGTTTCGCCTTCACCGAATCGGATACATTTGTTGCCCAGTTGGCTCAACGCTTGAGAATGCTTTCGGATGAGGGACGTCTCAATGCTATGTTAGAGATTCTGGCGATTCTAAATCGATTCACTCGTGGGGAAGAGTCTCAATGAAATGAGCAGCTGTGCTGTGATGGCTGGAGGCAATGCATTTGGTGAAGTTGCAACGAGTTTAATAATTTTTTTTTCAATTTATTTTTTGTTTTATCTTGTTATTATTAATAAATATTGTTATTTTTCTTATCTTTTATATCAGAAGCGAGTGTTTTATTTATGCCGATTTGGAGAAAAATGTCGGTCAAATTCTTGGAGGTGGTGACGAGTCGAAAAATCATACAAGATAAGATAAGATTTAAGATAACCATGTGAGACTTGAGAGGTTGAGTAATATACTCTACTATCTCTTCTGAAAGAATTTGATATAGTTTCCAGTTGGGTCAGGGTGATTTGTTCACTATTTAGAACTTCCCCCGACCATATATAAAGAAAATTAGTTCTGAAGCAATAATAGCCTCGGATATGGACGGATCAGTGATGACCAACCCTGCAAATGAAATAAGGACAACGAATTTTGAATCTGTACGTGGAATTCTAAGTCCGTTTACAGAACACGTTGTGTCGAATAACTAGCGGAGGTCCTGAAGTGCTGGAAGGCAGATATAACTGCCAACCAAAAAATGCGATGGAACGGGCGGTGCTGCAAAGAAGGACCAGTTTTACCAAAAGGTAAAAAGAAACTGTCAAAGCTACAGAGCTCGAACTGAAGCTTGCAAAGACGAAGTCCGTCCAATTACTCGCATACGCCGACGATATCGACATAATTGGAAGAACACAGAGTGATGTCAGTAGCGCTTTTGTGAGTATTGAGACGGAAGCAGAGAAGATGGTTTAGGACAAAACCAATAATATACTGTCCTCAAGACTCGACATCCAACATCGACTTCTTGTAGAAAACATCACGATAAACAGCTATCACTTTGAGGCAGGGGCTTCGCTATTAACTTAGCCAACAAAACCTGAGCACGATGAATAGCTCTTGTCAAGCGCTGCTTCTACGGGCTAAAAAAAAAACAATTGAGAAGCAAAGCCCATTTTTGCAATAGAGGAAGACAGAATTCGGGGACGCAAGTGAAAGTGGATATCGATCGATTTCACGTGCAAAACTTGAGCCAGCTAGCCAGAAACTGAACTGGCTAAAGAAGCTTGTTGTTTTAGACCCAGGTCCACCCCTGACTGTAGATCATCCTAAGATAAGGTAGGCTAAAAACCAACAGAAAAAAATCTAGTCTGTCGAGGCTCTTGAAATCCTTACAATAAAAACTAAACTTCTTCTGTACAAGACTATGGTCTAACCAGTAGGTACATACGGATCCGATAATTAGTTGCTTACTAAAAGGCACCCTCATACCTGATCTCTTGAAGGCGTTTGAGATGAAAGTCTTACAGAGAATTGTTGGCCCCGTGTGTGAAGTAGCAAGATTCCGGAGAAGATGCAATCATGAATTGTGTGAAATCTATCCCGAAGCAGATGTTGTGGAAAAAATAAAGCTCGGCAGACTTCGTAGGGCCGGGCACCACGTAAGTATGAGTTGAGAAAAATCTTGCAGCTTTTCTGTCCATCCCCTCCCACAACATCTCTATTTGATTTATATCCATCCAATTTGTGCGGCGGCTATATTGATCTCGGCCTTTCGCATACCACCACGATACGAATTTTGCGTCACCGTCGCAACTTGGGCCTGCGCCCGTACAAAACTAAAATGAACCAGAAGCTGAAGGTGATGGGTACGTCAACAACTAAATTATCGAATTTGGGATCACATGAGATCCAAGAGCATCCAATGAATCCCAGTGACAGTGACAGCATGGATTTTCAGGTGGCGGAGTCAACGGTCCATATTTGTTTTAGAACGACGTTGGCCATGCCATCGTCGTGATCGGCTAGAACTGATGATGATTGATGATTACCATCTTCTATTGGTTTCACCAGGAGGGCGCTACGTAACATGTGGTGGCGGTGGTGGTAACTGGCCAACGAATTGGGCGACTTGGCCCCTTTAAACTTTTTCTTTCTAAACTCACTGGTCTGTGCGAAAAAACCACAAACCAAAGCGGCCCTCAAAGCCAACATAACCCGTGCCATCGGTCAATTCAACTTGATTTATGCGTCAGAATCATGAAATATTAGACATTTCGGGTGTGCGCCACCCAGAGGACCCGCAGCGGACAAACAATGTTATATTCCATACAATTGCATACAATTTTGTGTTACTTAATGTTGGGACGAATGACCATTTAGGTAATATAATCAAAATCTGTATTGCGTAACCACTTTCCCGCACACATGCTTTTGAGACTTATTAAGTTTGAAGGGTCTTCACCCACTGTAGCTCCATAAAAACACAGTTTTTGAATTTTTTTTACTCAAAAGAACCATCTACCTCAAAATGTATGTGAGTGGCAAACTTAACAAAACTGAAGGAAAAATTAAAAACAAAATACCGTTAATTGTTGAGCTTGTAACAAAATAATAGTGAAGTTTATTATTAATATTATAAAATATCATCTATTCTAAGAAATATCGTCTTAACATAAAAAAAAATAGCAAAACAGAGTCTAGTAGGCACTTTGCAGCACAAAGTTGAGAATGTTCTTTCTTTGTTTTGTGCAGAGGAAGCATTGAAGCGGCTTTGGTAAGTTAAGGTCTCTCAGTTCTTCAACAACCTTTTCTCTCTGTACTCATCCCGAACTAACAGCAATTCATCAAAAAAAAGCAGTACCAGTGTAGAATGAGGGGCAATTCGAAGATAATTTGCCCAGAATCCTTTGTACATCCCGTAGAGACCTTCGGTTGTGATTATTTTCACACAACAGTCCCACATTCCTCGATAATAGAGTCCCTTGCCGTGTTCATCGACTCCTTGATTATACAGGCGTGTTGCAACGACATCAGGTGGAGTGATAGCCAATGACATGAATGAGCCAGCAATAGCTCCTGCTGCAAATGAATTCATCGTTGGTTGGACAATGATGTTGTGTTCTCGCAGGAGACTCTTAACTTTGCCAAAAGTTGCAATTTGAGCGCCACTTCCAAGAGCTGCCCGTGGAATATTGGATTGTGCTCCGCGCCAGAGGCCTCTTATGCCTCGCTTTGAGTAGGTTGCTACTAGGGCACTCATCATGCCCGTATGCATGTGTTGGTATCCCACAGCGATAGATTTCGCAGCTTGTGACTGAAGTTGAGTCTTAACCTAGAGATACAAAACCTGGTAGAAGGGAAGTTTCATCAGCATTAAGTCATATTGTGAAATTACCAGGAAAAATGGACTAGAGGCCACAGCGCCGATTATACCACCACCAGCTCCAAAGATTACTCCTCTGGTGAAGGACACGTTTCCGTGTTTATCATGAATCCAGCCTTTGGACATGGCTGTGTTATATAAACCAAGGCTGTAAAATGCCCAGGATATATAAAAAACAATGAATTTGCTTGGATATTTTGTTGCACTAACCGAAAAAAATTCAAGATAAATTGAAAATACAACGCTGGCACAAGTCCTTTCTGCAATCCAGACCATCCATCGTTCTTGGCTACAGTTTTGAATGCATTCACAATTCCTTTATATGGCTCCACATACGTTCCTCGAGCAGCAAGTTCTCCTTGAAGTTGGATTCGTGTTTTAATCACCTAAATTCTTCGTTCCCAAGTCACTGAACTCGTCGACTAATCAAAATCTAACCTACCTCAATTGGATTGGTGAAAAAAGTTGCTCCAACTGATGCAAATCCACCGATTACGTAGTCGCTGTATTCCATGCCTTTTGTTCCGATGGCTATTTGATGAATTGCAATCGATTGCTCACTTTAATGCCATAGTCAACAGCTATTGTTGATTATCACGATCTAAGATCGTGAATAGTTTGCAACTAAAATTGGCCGTACTAACTAATCACTTTACTATTTTGGTAGGCACGAGAGGAAAATTTTGCAGCAAAACAACATACAAATCAGCTGTTTCTTAAATGTCAGACTGGATGGGGTGTTGTTATCGAATTATTGGGGTATTGAAGCGCGATTCTCTCATGATATATTTTGATAGAAGATTATAAATTGTAATTCAGCAAGTAAGTCGCATGTAGTTGCTCAGTATACATAAATGCATTTACAAAATTAAATCAATAATTGGCCTTGAGAATGACCAATGAATGGTTTCAATGATACCTTTGAATCTTCTACTTTTTTAAATCGACGATTGTCTGGGACAACATCTTTTAATTCACATAGGGATGAAATTCAACTTTACTGGCTGAACATAATGCCGAAGCTGAAGTACGAAGCGCAAAAATGAAGCACGTCAAAATTGAAGCTAAGTGATGAAGTTGAATCGAACACAATGGGGAAGTACGGATTGTCAATTTTGCTGCCAAGAATATAAAATATATATCTTAAATGCCATCGGGGTTGGTTAAATCCCATAAAATATTCTCTTTTTTAACCAGCTCTATAAATAATTCCGTGTTTTCTTCACACATTTTGTTTTCGTTTGATTAAGAGGCTAGTTATAGCGATCATTAAAAACCATCATTAAAAATTTTCAATTGGATATTTTTGTGTGTTAGAAAAAGATTTAAAACATGAAACTTATGCCAATCGATGGCAAATCAATTGAAATAATTTATTTTGACAAAAAACAAACCCGGGAAATAGTATTATTTATTAAAAAAACATTTATTTATTTTAATGATGAAAATTGGTTTTACCGAACAGCTGATTGTCATTTGACAGAATAGTGGAACATTTCGTTGCAGTGTTTGTGGTCCATTTTTTTTAATGTTCCACTCATCAGTAAAAAGTTTACTGAAGCATTTTGCGTCATTAGAGGCCAGTTATAGCTATCATTGAAATGCATCATTGAAGCAAATCATTGGAATTTTTTTGAGAGATCAGTTATAGCAATCATTGAAATTTTCTGTCATTGGACAAATTTTCCAACAATTTTTCGGATACAAATCTGTCATTGGAACTGAACGAAATTGGAATTCAAATCAGTGGAACGAGTTGTTCCACTTTCTGTCAAAAAACAATCAGCTGACAAGAAAAACGAATTTGCACCAGGAAAACAGATAAATACATTTTTAATAAAAAATATTTGTGCAAATTGGTTATTTCTTGTCGAAAAAAAATCTTCGTATCATTTGCTATAGATTGGTACATCATTTGTGTTACTAATCAAAGGATAACATGTAAAAAATCGGTTTAAAGTTTTTCAATGATGCATTTCAATGATAGCTATAACTGGTCCCTTAAAACAAATTTGAGGTTGTGGCTGGTGTGGCCTGTAAATTCTGACACAACTTTAATGATCGCTATAACTACCCGTACGTAAAAAATTCCAGTTTCCAGCTGTTTCAACTTTTAATGATGGATTTTTAATGATCGCTATAACTGGCGCCTAAGCTCGTTCAAGTTTCTTGAGATTTCGGAGTGATCAAAGAATTTTCTCAGTCCTTTTCAATGTATCTGAGAAAAAAGAGATCTCGGATAGTTCAGGAACATTGAACTAGCATATTTTGTTCCTGTGAAATGTCAAGATGAAGCTGAAGCGTGAAGCACAAGTTGAAGTTGAGTGAACTTGCGCTTCAGCTAAATTTCCAGCTTCAGCTTCGGCTTCTCATTGTGTTCGCCTTATAGGGTTCGCGTATATTTAACTTTGATAGCGCTTCATACTTCAGCTTCAGCTTCACCATTGTGTTCAGCCAGTAAGCTCATAAGCAAGAAAACATTTTTTACCACAATGAAACTCCCGACTTACATATATCTCTAGGAAACTCCTAGAGAAGCGACTTTTCAACACGTTTTTGTCGATATCTTTTTAAATACTGCAACTTTTGAGCTGATTTTTGTTTTCTGAGTATAACTTTCCAACGGTGTATAGCACTTGTTATTTTGAGCAACAAAAAATTCATGGAATTGGTTGCCGGGTATTTGTTTTTTGCTTGTATATCGAAAACTACGCATTGTCTAAGAGAGGTGGTTTTTATCGACATCTTTTTAAATACTGCATATTTTGTGCTGTTTTTTCACCAAAGTAAATGTTTTCTGAGTACTTTTGTATTGCATTAGTTATTTTGAGCAACAAAAAATTCATGAAATTGGGGGCCTGGTTTTTTGATTATACCTCGAAAACTAGCCGTAATTTTTTGTGCATATATTTTCGAATACTGCGCCTTTTGAGAGGGTTTGCACAAAAGAAAATGTTTTCAGAGTATTTTTCATGAAATTGGCGGCCTGGTTTTTAGCTTATATGGGATGTTTTTTTTTAAGAGGTATAGAACTTTAAGTTGGCGGCCATTTTGTCAGCTATCAAGTGATTTATTTTTAATTTTTAGTTTGGTTTGGCATTTTAACAAGAATAGACTGACGCCTGAACAACACTTCTAAATAGTTCAAATTTATTTTGAAAATCATGGTTTTGTTCGTAAAACGTATCGCACACTGCGTCCATTTTACGATCAACATAATCGTTCATCAGAGCAATTAATTCGATTGGGCCTGCAGACATGAGATGAATTCATCCAGGGGAAAACTGGTTTTCTGGGCAAAGGAAGAGAAACAATGTACATTGGACTAAAATCTTCAACCTACTTTTGAGTGGCTGAACGAAGAGGAAAACTAATACTCACACACAATTTTGGACGAATTTGTGTTTACGAAAGGCAAAAGAAATACTAACACATAGAAAAGAAGGTCATGTATACATTTTTTTGCACCATAGTAATTCATCCCGTGTGTGCTTGAAGTAAGGTTTGAAACCGGTTTTCCCCAGGTTGAAATCATCTCGTGTGTGCAGGGACGTTTTCGTACCACGATTACTCTAAATGATATCCACAGAGACATCGTACAGTGCGTACAGAAAAAAGTTATTGCTGCTGCAGAACGTAGTGTAGGGGAAGGCCCAGTCTATTCGCCATCGTGCACAGAAATTGGATATGTGTCCATTCACTTTATGGAAGATTTCGCGGAAAGATCTTAGATTGCGTGCTTACAAAATCCAACTCGTGCAAGAAGTGAAGCAACAGACAGCAACAAAACAAGATTGCCGAACATTGAAAAGAACAGGCGCAAATTCCCAAATAATTCCACTCAAATTCAAAAAGAACAAGAAGAGAAAAAGAAATACAAAATAGGCGGAGTTTTGTTAATGTAGAAAGTAAATGTAGATATTTGGATGTGTGTGGATTTAACGAGAGGGTTTGTATCAAAAAGATTATTGTTGGTATTTTTTGCTGAACAATTTTTTGGATGATTTTTTTTTTTGCTGTTAAATATTTGTTTTAAATTTCTGAGAGTTCAAATTAAAGTTTAATTTATCTTTTACATAGCTTTGAGAGTTTCATATTTATTTTTTTTTCCAATTGTCTAAATATTGTTTATTATGGAGAAAACGCTTTCGACTGGAGCATTTGAATCTGGCAGACCCAAGCTGAACTCGGCAATTAGTAAAAGACTTTTAAATTTTATACTTTTTCTTCCAAAAATGCTCAAAAATTTCTTTCTATTTATCGGCCACAATTTATTGTTTTGTTTGTTGTAATGTGTAAGGTTAAGAATTATTTTAGTTGAACAAATTCGTTAAACAAGTTTTTCAATCATTGTAAGTGGTATCTCTCCACTTTTTGTTGACAAAAGATAACGAAGATTCTATTTCTGGCCAGGATTCGTAACAGGCTATGGAAAATTCATGAATATTTGCCTAGCAGCCTTTTTGACACTTACTTTGACACACAAAAATATTAAACGCATAATAAAATTATTGTAAATAAAATTTAAAAAAAATTCGAACGTTTTGTTATTTGAATATACATACATATATGGAAATACGGGACAAGCCCAGGACAAAAAATAAAATACGGGATACTTGTACGTCAGGGATTTTCTCAAAATTTATCCGAAACAGACGAGTTACATACGGGACTCTCCCGGGAAATATGGGACGCATGGTCACAGTAATGTTCACTCGAAGTAGCCAGCTGCATTCCTCTCTAAAAGTTACTCCCGTAATACTCATCCCCCAAGGAATGCTCACTAGTTAGTTCACCCTTGAGCCCAATTTCGGACGTACCGTGAAATATAGCGATTCTTTTTTTTAGCCGAACAACACAAATTTGGAATATTTTACCCGGCGATATTTTCCCTTGCCATTTTGATTTGCAAGCTTTCAAAACCAATGCTAATCGACACCTTATAATGTTTGCTCAGTGTACTTACATTAATGGGAAACAAATATTCCCTTGTGCGGGCGTTAATTATAAAAAAAAAAAGTTAACTTGGCAGCGGTGGGATTCGAACCCACGCCTCCGAGGAGACTGGTGCCTTAAACCAGCGCCTTAGACCGCTCGGCCACGCTACCTGTTACGAAATTTGGAACAAATGTTCTATTTAAAACAAAATAAAGAAATTCGTTATTTTCAGTCAAAAAAGCTCTATGCTCTAAAGAATCCGTGGAAAATGCTGCTGATTATTCCGGATTTGGTTCAAAATCTCTAAAAAATAAGTAAAAATCTTAAAATTTCAAAACCTATCGAAAATATGGATATGTATTAGTTAAAATTTCAAATAAGTTCAAATAAGCATAGTAAATGAGAAATTAGGGTTTTCAAAAACATCAAAATATACAGGGTTTGTTGTCCTTAAGAAATTAAATTAATTTTAATTAAAAATTCTTTCAAAATATATGTGTTCTGCCCATACTAAAATTGCAAGTCAAAGAAATTCATTTAGTTTCTATTTTTATCTTCTTTATTTCCTAAAAAAAAATCTCTATTCTTTAGTTAAAGGTTTTTAATTAGATCTTCCTCTCCTTACCAATTATCTAGCTTCCGTCAAAATTATTTAAAAAACATTTTAAAATCCTTCAGAAGTCCTAATCAGCTTAATTTTACTTTGAGTCAAACTGAATAAAGAAAGAAATGTAATTCTCATTTTTTTATTTTAAATTTGCATTCAATTGAAAAAAACTGGCAAATTGACAAAGATTTAGAAAACAATCTAAACGCTCATTCCTAAGAAAAGAACTTCATGTCGACATCACATCATCATGAACCAACACAATAACCTATTCTCCATTTACTCACACAAAACAAAAATCAAAAACTTATCAGAGTCCAAGAACAATCACCCAAATGACCCACTTCTATGTTTTCCTTTATTTTAAGGATCAACATACCAAACAAAAATTACTTTTTCCACAAAAACAGACAGACGTTATTGTCCTTGCTGCCTCTTTTAGTGTCATGTTTAAACAAAAGCATCAGAGGCACATGAATAGGAATGCCTCTTCCATAGAACTTTGTTCCCAACCCAAGTCACCCACCCTGGCACTGATGTAATTTTATTCAAAACGTTTGTTCTTTTCAATAAAAAGTCGCTCGGTATGCTCTGTGTGATGGAAACCAATGTTTTTTCCTCTACAGTTTCTGGTTTCTTATTAAAAAATCCAACTACACCTCCTAGACAATATCCTGCCTCAGAAAGAAAACCAATTACCAGCAAAATGCTTCTCGTACACATTTCATCAAAAGACTTAATTCAAAATGTAGACTTCCATTCCACCTACATACTACTATCACACCTTACTTCCTGGTATCGACGAAAGCCAATACAATATGGTGGTGATTTAAAAAACCGTATTTCAAATATTACGTTTTGTTTACTCCTAAGAGTCACATCAACCACGACTTTGTCGAGGGAACGATTCCGGTTGATTCTCCAAAATGTCTAAGGGAACATTATATCCTTGCGAAAGCCAAACATTAAATAAGCAATCCCACTTGTAGGATATTCTTTTAAGGAAACACCATCAATTCGAACTTCGAATGGGGTACTTGTGAAATTTCGAAAGTGTACTAAAACGTCTTCTCCTTTCTGTTTTTGCTCAAATCTTCATACAAAAACCACTCAAAACGAGCTTTTAAAGGAGCCACCTGGGGTATTCGAACTTCGAATTGGGGTTTCGAAATTGCAAAAATTTGTACAAGATTTCTATTCCCCATTCGAATTTCGGTCGATGGAAGCTCTCTCCAATTTCCGAAATTCCAAAAATGAACACTGGAAATGCTCAGGCGCATATCGAACTTCGAAATTCGAACATCCTTTTAACACCGACGGCAGGCGGCTAAAATAAAAAGATATTAGATTACAATTACGCACGCTGTTCTTTTTATGGGTTTGATTTCTTCTTTTCTTATTTTTTCATCCCTTCCACCCACTGCTTTCATTAGTCACCAGCAATGACAGGCCACCCGGAACAACAACAACGCTGATTACTTTAATAATTTTTGCAACGAAACTAAGCGTTGTTAACGATGTCCCTTTTTAAAATCTCTTGAGCGAGGGCATCAACCACAAGGTCGTCCGTATCTTTGGTCCATAATCGATAGTCATTTGCATTTATCTTAAAGCCATGAAATCCCAGGCTTTGTTCTCCCATATTTGTAATGCTCTTGATTATAATAAAATTGACTAAAAACGGAACCGGAAAAAAGGATTCATGAAGGACCGAATTGAATCAACCTTTCTCTTTGAAATATGTCCAACAAAAATAAAAACGGAAAACCAAATTCTCCGACAAATTTCTGAGGTTATATTTGATTTGCATATCGTTAGGAGTCAAAATTACCAACCAAACCCTTAAATGGTTGTTTTAAGGAATGGCGTTTTTTATTTCCCAAAAAAAAAAAACGAAACGAAGCGGCGAGGCATAGGAAATGCACCTCCGGGTATTGAGTTATGTTGGGCGCCACTTTTGAACAATGGAATGCTTTTTTTATGTTTGGCTTCCTTCGGCTTCAATTTCGTTGTTTGATTTTTTCCTGATGCTGTTGCTTTTTCGATGAGCAAGGGTTTTCCCTTTCCTGATATCCGGAGTGTATGTAGGTATTTGAAAATTCAAACACAGCATGATGATAGAAGGAAGCTTGTTTTATATTTCCTGCTCGTTTTTCACGTGTTATAGGACTATAGACCTGCCTCTCTTGTCTATGAATAAGTATACGAGGACAAGAAAAATATGATGTTGATATCAGGCAATATGGTTACATGAGCCGGAGGAACTTGTAAATGTTTGCTGGCTTTTATCCAGGAAAGGATATAAGGCCGATAATAAATGGTTTGAAGTTAACCTTTATTTGGCTGGCTTGCGGATGATCTAGAAAAACTTTTCGTATGCTTTAAGTTATAAAGTGGTTTTTGAACTTCTAGGAGAAAACTGTATTAGGGATTTGGATTCATATTTTAACTGGTTTGTCAATCCATCAAATTTTATTCAAGTTAAGAACCAGGATATCTGAAGTCTTGGAATAAGAAGTCCTGCAGCTAGAGATGAATCCTTTGAGGGAAAAAATCAAAAAAAAAAAAAAAATCCTTAAAAGGAAGTTGTTGTTGGTATTCGTTTAAAAGGGAAACTGGCGATAAAGCTGAATTTAAAATAAGAAAAGACCTGCAAGGATTATGGCAATGGAAATGGACGTACAGGACGACGACTGGTTGATGGTTAAAAGGCCGCATTGCCTGGGTGTTGTGCAACATTCTCAAGGCCACTTTGGCTTTCGCTTAAGCGTTTTTCAATGGTCATTATGTTTACCCTTATCCGGATGTATATGTTGGTTGTAGTGTAATCATAAGTTATGGCAATCCAGGTGGAAAATTAATTGGTTTTGGCAAAAAGTCGGATGGAAAATTACGTTATGCATTGCAATTAAATGGGCGGCTGTTTTTTTTTTCTTAACAGAACCGGAAGGATTGTTAATTGCTGGCTTTTATGCTAAGAGCATAGTGATTTGTTGGAATGGGAAGTCACATTGCTGCGGCCACAAGCCACACCCTTTTATTGATGAATCATTAAATTTTCAAATTGCATTCATATTTTTTTTTTTGTTTAATTGTGTGTAGGGCACATATACTCATATATAATTTTAAACTGCCAACTAATTAAACACTTTACACTGAAGTATTACAAAAAACATTGCAGATTAAATTAAATTTAAAATTAAAATTAAATTATAAATAATAATATGACATTTATATATGTAATTGATTACTTTAATTGATTTTGGGATTGGATAGGTGGCAGGTTAAATAATTCTATTATTGAAATAAATCAATCGGAATCAAAGCAAAAATGTAAAATATATTTCGAATTATACTTCTACTTTTCGCATCATGGTCACGACGTTTATGTTAGGAATAATATTGCTTGCAACACGGGCTTTGGCCGCAAGAATTTTGTTTCATTTACAGAAGGCCAAACCTCGACAGTAATTCGGGCTGCTTCTTCGGGCTTAGAAGGCCATTGAGTGGAAAAGCCCTCTCTCGAGCAACTAAATTGTCCCTTTATAAGACCCTCATCATCCCAGCGCTGCTCTGTGGTTCAGACGTATGGACGTTGTCAAAAGCGGATGAGGACGCTTTTAGGCTGCTTCGGGTGATTTTTGGTCCCGTATGCATTAACAGAGAGTGTAGAAGAAGATACAATAAAGAATTGTACCGGCTGTACAGTCACACAGACTTAGCCAAAAGAGATGGCTGGGTCATATAGACCGTATGGACATCAGTGCAGGACCGGAAAATCTTAAGGACGGCGCAGTAGAGGAAGACCGAAACTCGGGTGTCACACACAAGTGGAAGAGGACCTCGACCGACTTCAAGTGCGAAACTGGAGGCAGCTAGCTAGGGACCGTGCTGGTTGGAGAAGCTTGTTGATTAGGGCCCAGGTCTACCCCGGACCGTAGTGCCACCTTAGGTAAGCTAAGGAAACTTTAACTGGTCACAATGCTTGCTCAATATTTCGGAACTCATGCAACTCTGTTATTGATAGACAACATTTTTTACATGAACAAAAATTACGTCAAATATTCCGCAATGTCCCAAAAATCATTCGGGGCCAGCGCTGGCCCCGATGGTATTCACTCATTGTTCTGAAGAGGTGTTCTCCTACACTGGCAAAGCCACTGTGTAAACATTTTCTATGGCTTCAACTCTTTTGGAATCTTTCATATGAGATAAGAACCAGCATTAATTTAGCCGGTCCCTAAGAAAGGTGACGACTACTTTGCTTCCTCTTTCCGACCCATAGCACTTTAATTCTATGGTCATAGAAGTGCTGATTAGCCCGCAGGCTTATTGATTGCACTTGATGTTTCCAAGGCATTTGATAGAGTTTTGGCATGAAACTCCTGGGATCGATGATACTCTTGTTCTTTAAATTAGAAACTTTCTTCTGGATCGTTCAATACAAGTTGTACTGGACGGTTTAAAGTTCTCATAACATTCCCACAAAATAAATGCTGGTGTGCCCCAGGGCACCTTTCAGTCTCCGACTCTTTTCCTCATTCATGATACTTTTATATCCACTAAAAAGTTTTGTTGAAGTCACCTCCAGGTTTTCATATTCGTTCTGTGGAATAGTCTGCCCGACGAGAGTCTTAAACTCCGTAATTTACTAATGTTCGCGGAGTGTGTTTCAAAATTTAAAGGGCAAAACATAATCCCTTAAGTTCTAATAATAGGTTTTGATAGGTTCCTTTCTCCCCAAAAAAAATTCAAATTCTCCATGGAGCAATAAACAGCTCCTTGATTTAAAAAAAAAAACGTAAAGCTCTTAAACTATTCAATAAATCAAAACTTCAATTTGATTATTTGAAGTTTAGTAAGTTACGTAAAGATTTTGTGGTTCTGAGTAAGTTTCTTTATAAAGCTTACATCATGAATATAGAAAATAATATTAAAAGCGATAATAAGTCTTTTTGGTAATTTATCAACTCAAAAAGAAAATCAATTGGAATTCCAAATATTATGTTTCTTAAAAATGTTAGTTCTTTGGATTTGGATTCTACACTTGGGCTGTTTGAATTTTTTTGTGAGTCAGTTTACTGTAAGTTTAATTTTATTAGCTGTTCATTAAAGAACTTAGTCAGTAAGGTTGACCTTGGATCAATCCAAAAAAAAATAGAGGAATTACTAAATTTACTGCAATTCCTAAAGTATTTGAGAGCTTTGTTAAAAATAGGCTCGACTTTGTTACAAATGAATGTATATCAGAAGCTCAGCATTGCTTTGTCTCCGGAAAGTCTACTTTTACTAATCTTGCTTGCTTCACATCATACGTTATTAATGCAATTAAGGATGGGTTCCAAGTTGATACATAAACACACTGCTTTCAGTAAGGCTTTCGACTCAGTAAACCATGAAACTTTGATAAGAAAGTTCGAAATTTTCGGTTTTAATTCTCAGATGCTCAGTTGGTTTTCATCGTATCTGATTGGGCGATCTCAAAAGGTACAGTTTTCGAAATAGTGAAAGGATTCATGTGCTCATCGGGTGTTCCACAAGGTAGCCATTTAGGTCCTTTTTTATTTCTAATATTTATTGATGATATCATCTCTGTTATTAAATATTGTAAATACATATTATTTGCTGATGATTTGAAAATGTTTTTAAAAATTGGTAGTTTAAATTTATTAATTAAATTAATTAAACTTATTTAATATAATCATATATAATACCCTTAATCTAAATATTAATTAGTGTAATTCAATTTCTTTTTTTAAGGACAAAAAATTGTCAACTATTTGATAAGGAACCAGTATAGATTCAAAATCAATTTGTAGAGTCACTAATATTAAAGACTAAGGCATAATACTTGATCGCTCTCTATCGTTTAAAACCCATTTCGATTACTTGGTTCCGAAAGCAAACTCGATTATTAAAAGAAACGCAAAATAAGATCAATTTTGGAGTATGCTGATGTTATTTTGAGTCCTGCTTTCATTACACATTCTGATCGATTGGAAAGGCTCCAAAGACGATTTACTAAATTTATATTTTTCCAAATGCGTTGGTTCCCTAGTCCAAATGATGTCAATTACTAGGAATAAAATCCTTAAAGTCAAGGCGAACATTACATAACATTAGTGATAGACTTACTCTGCAATCATATTAACCCTCCTTTACATTACGAACAAATTCTGCACAACCGGGCATGTGGTCCATTTGGACCCCACAATGTTTACTATAATATTTTTTTTGATATCTATGATAAATTATTCACTTATAAATTTTCTCACTAATGTATTAATGAATTATGAATTGCAAACCTTTTTCAAATCAGTAAAGTTGAAATTTAACTAGAAATAGAATAGAAATCAAATTTTTGGCTTAAAATCTTATGAAAATTGCCAGAAGTCTCTGAGGGATTTTCATTTAACCCTTTTTAGCTGTCATAAACTGAATGAAAAACCATTCCTGTTTTATAGTCCACAAGATAATTTCGTGGAACCCGACAAAATTGGAAATGATTCAACAAGATCCATCGATTGAAGAGTTTTCCTTGCTCCAAGTGGATGAAGGTGGATGAAAGAACCAAAGGTAGCGGTTTTATCTCGCGTACAAAGTGCTAATGTCGTTCGATCCGAGGACCTATTGGGCCTGTTGCTAATTTGAAGCGTGCATCTCTCCTCAAAAATGTCAACCGGTTTTTCAACAACCATATCAAAAATGAGATCATTAAATGGACAAATGAAAAAGCAAATGATGTATGTCTACAAAAAGCTAAATCCGAATCGTCAAATGCAACGTGTTTGGAAACTTTGATGAGGAATGAATTGCAAGCCTATTTTGGAGACTTGTTACACATTGTATCTTTGAAAGATGGTTATCGTCGTTTGCGGACATTGTGGGACCCCATCAAGGGACTTCCAATACTTAGAGCAGTGATGATTTTTACATGTTTTGAGATGATCAACGCCTTCCTTCGTTTTTATGATTCTGTTTGGTCGTCAAGCTTCAGCAAATCGAATCAATTACCTTACCGGCGAACTATATTCCATCTGAAAATTTAACAATCGATGAACAGTTGAAAGAATCTCGTGGCAGCTGTAAATTTCGCCAATACATGCCCAGCAAGCCTTCCAAAATGGCTTGAAGTTCTGGTGGCTCAACGGGGTATCCATTAAAATATTCAATCTACACTGGAAGCTCTGGCCAAAGTAAAGGACTTGGTCGTGGATTTGATGTGGAGATGTCATAATAACTTCATCACATCCGTGGATTTGGCTTTGAAGTTGCTCGATAAGAAAATAACCATCCTTGGTACAATCCGGAAAAACAAAAGAGATGTACCAAAACCTTTTGTAGTTAAGGAGTTTCTTGATGACCATAACGAGCCAGTAAAAGTCAACAACAGAGAGCAGTATCGCCCAGTCCACTCATCCATCTTTGGATTTTCTGAGAAAATGGCGTTGATGAGTTTTGTTTCAAAACCAAACAAGCAAGCGGATTTGCTTTCTACGCAACATAACTGAGAAAGCCAATTCCCGTTGCCAAAATAAACGGGTAATGATACTTGACTACAACTGCACCATTTGACCAAATGGTATCCATTTATTCAGGCACACGTCGAACAAATCGCTGGCCGATGGTTTTATTTTACAACTTACTAGACATGGCAGCCCTATCAACCGTCATCATTCTTCGAAACTTCAATCCACCTAGAAGAAATAAAAATTTATTCAGAAAGGACAAGCTTATTGAACTGGCGGAAGAGCTAATGGAGTCGAAACTGAATTTGCGTTCACAACCTAAATCACGATACACAGTAGGAAAGACTGCTTTGGATGCCCTACGCATTATGTGAAGAGTTGGGCCGATCTTACGAACAACCACCGAGAGGCTTCCTTATAGAAGTGGCAGATGTCACCTTTTTCCAAGAGCAGAAGACAAGAAAAGCAGAACCACTTGGGATTCTTGTGAACGATATTGCTGCCTTGGCCACACAAATAACGTATGTATTAAATGTCTTCCGGAACTCCCAACAACTTCAAGCTAAATATAATAACTACTAGAAAAATATATTTTTTATTATAATTTCAGTAGTGGGGTCCAAATGGACCCCATGCCAGATGTATGAATTATTTTGAGAAAAAAATCGCAGAAAATTCTAAAAAATTCCAATTATCATCATTATAAAGGGTCCGCCATCTAACGTTTTTTTTTCAACTAGTGCTTATTTCGTGAATGGTAACACTTAGCTCATGTCTGATTTGACAGATAATTAGTTTTATTCTTCCGCTAAACGAATATGGTTGTGTGTACGCTTGAACAACGCTGGGAAATATTGCGACATTACTTTGAAAATCATGGTAATGTTGCAGAATGTGTGCGAAAATTGCGTACGGATTTTGGAAGAAGAGAAGCACCGTCAGCTCCGTATGTTCGTTATCTTGTTAAAAAAGTGAAAGAAACTGGCATACTCATCGATAAACCAAAGCGTGAAAAGCCAAAAACAGTGCGTACACCCGACAATATTGCTGCTGTGGCAGAAAGTGTGCGTGAAGCGCCATCAACATCAATTCACCGTCGTTCTCAACAATTGAACATTTCGAAGACATCATTAAGACGAATTTTGCATAAAGACCTTGGTATGACGCCATACAAAGTCCAATTGGTTCAGGAGTTGAAGCCAACTGACCATCCAATGCGTTTTCGCTTCGCTGAGTGGGCTTGCGATCGACTTAGAGAAGATGCCGATTTTGCCAAAAAAAAACCATTTTGATCTTGGCGGGTATATAAACAAACAAAATGGTCGCATTTGGGGCACAGAAAACCCGCACGCATACATTGAAAAGCCGATATACCCAAAACGAGTCACTGTTTAGTGCGGATTTTGGTCCAGAGGCATAATTGGGCCATTTTTCGAAAATGAGTAAGGAGTGGCCGTTACAGTCAATGGCGATCGTTATCGGGCCATGTTGAACGAATTTTTGTTCACAAAAATTGAAGAGGAGGATATTGGCAACATTTGGTTTTAACAGGACGGCGCTACGTGCCACGAAGCCGAAGCTACACTCGATGTTGATGAAGCATTTTCAAAAAAAGAAAGTTATTTGGCGGACCTGTTATTAAAAAATAAGAAACAAAAAAGTTATGAGCGTTCAAACATGCTCTGGAGTCCAAATGGACTTTTAGTACCTATTAATGTACCCCCTAGATCTCTGAGATCGAGAATTTTCTTGAAGGATAATTTACACAGTTCCAAATGTGGAAGTAATGAAACTATATCTAGATCTATATATAAAGGATTTCAATGAAGTTTATAGTTTTATAGATATATTTTGTCTCAATCGAGAAAAATTTTAAATAGAGTCTTGTACCTATTCTCATTATAAATATTTATCTTGGAGTGCAATCATCAATTCAATCTGTAAGCTGAAAAATTGCTTATAGATTAAATTTATTAAATAAATAAATAAAAAATATAATTCCCTGTACACGCTTATTACCTAACAAAAAGAAGTCATGTTTAATTTGTATCTAATTTTTTTTTCAATTAAACAGAAGTTTATTGAACAATTTGCTCGTGTATCTATGCTTTAAGATATTCAAAGTGCCCTTAACAGAATGCTAATTTCCAATTTATTTTAAACCTCTTTTGATGATTTTAAAACTAACATTTTTAAGGAAGTAATGCCTTCGCATTTAAATTTGTGACTTTTCCCACACCAACAGAGCGGTTGTTAAAAATATTTATTTATTTCTAATAATATATGGAATTGTACTTTAGAAATATTTATTTAAGCTTTTTCCGCTAGAGTTTCTTTCCCCTATATAAGTATACCTGTGCTTGCTTAGTACCTAACAGGAAAATTCATCGGGTTTTCCATACTTTGATAATGAACTGCAAGCCAAGGATATAAGATGATGAGACACGCGATTAAGGCCATTTCAAATTTTGTTTTGCCGAAGTTAATATCCTGGATTTTTTACATAAAAGTTTTAAATATATTTATGTACATACATATATAAATAAATAAAATACCAAAAAGGTCCTGAAAACACTATGCTGGTGATAGGAAGGAAAAAACAGACTGAAGGAAAAAAGAAAATGATGGAAACAAAAAATATCTTTCGGATATCGATTATTACAGCCAAATCTATAAAATCCGGAGAAAACTTAATTTAAGTTTTCTTTAAAAAAATCACAAATGTTGAATGACATTATGTATAAGCAAAAGTTTATATAATTTTTCCCCAAATTACTCTGGAAAATTAATGGAAAAGTAGATATCTGGATTTTCTGATATTCTCGTCTTCAAGGGAAATTAGTTACCAAATTCAGCCATAAAACGTGGAGAGATGAAAAACCCTCAACCGTTGATTACTTATCTGGGAAGTTCCTAAGTTCCTGTTACTGGACTCAAGAATTGTTTGGTGGTGTTTTTATTTACTTAAGGGCCTATTGCAACGGTTTCTTATTAACAAGATGCAGTTCAAAAAGTTCTATATGTTGTGCAATTGTTGAATAACTAATAGTGTACGTGAAGTTTGTTTACTTTTTTTTTTTAAATTGTGCTTTTGTCAGAAAAATATTATGAATTGTTGTTATAGGTTTTAAACAGTGTTTGTAGTTGTTTCGTTTTTAAAATGTGTTTTTGGGGAAATAAGTTGTTTCTGTCGGAGAGATTTTAGTTTTAGTTTCTTGTTAGAAAACGTGTTTTTTTTTTAATTAAGAAATGTTTGTGACATTTTTTTATTATCGGAATGGAATTTTGTGTATTTTTTTTTACAGTTTTCAATGTTTTTCATACTTAAACGCAAATGTAGTGAGGTTGTTTTATAAAAATCAAATTTATTCGATACGCTGTGCCTTAATTAAACTTAAATGATGTAAAATGTGTTGATTAGTTTCGAACTGATATTTTGTGAGTGTGCTGTTTTTCTTTAATAGAATTCTTAATATTAAATGTAAAATATGAACATATCTGTAATTAATGAGTCAAATGTGTTTTGGTTGTGTTTTCTTTGGATAGTGTCTTTTGTTTTGTGTTATTGGATTTAAACAGTGTTTGTGTAGCTGTGTTGTTACGTTTATCACTTTCTGAGTGTTTTTAGTCTCATATTTAAATGTTATCTAATACAGTGGTTTTTGTTTTCAAAATCAAAGTGATTTTTTAAAACTGTATTATGTGAGAATCTTCTTACCCGAAGGGTAGTAGTGTCACACTGAAAAGTCATTGTAGTAGTTGTGTCCATATTAAAAACAAATTTGAAAATTTCAAAATTTTGAGTAGTCAAGTGTGTTGTGTTGTTTGTGATTACAAGTAGAGTTATTCTTTTCTCTCATAGAGTTCCAAGTATTTAGTGTAAAATATGAGCATTTCAGAAGTTGTTGAGTCAAATGTGTTGTGTTTTGTTTGTGTTATCATTGGATAGTGTATGTTGTGTTGCTATTGGCTTTGAGCAGTGTTTGCGTTGCTGTGTTGTTATTTGTCTTTCAGAGTTAACAAGTTTGTTAGTTTTGTTGTTTTTTTAATTGATAAGTGTTTTCAGTGTTTTGGTATATTTTCAAAACGACATTTTGTGCGAGTGTTCTATATATCTCCCAAGGAGCTCTTAGGAGTGTAAAATTAAATAGTCATTGCAGTTGTTTTTTTAACAAATTTGAAAATTTGCATAATTTGTGTAATCAAGCGTGATTTTTTGTGATGTTATTGGTTATAAGCAGATTTATTCTGCTGTTGTTACTGAAATTGTAACATGTTGTATTGTTAAAGGTTTTGAACAGTGTTTGTAGTATAGTTTTGTTTTTAAAATATGTGTTTGAAAAACATGTTGTTCCTCTCAGAGTTTTTGATTTCAAACTTACAGTTTTATACAGTGATTTCTTGTTAGAAAATGTTGAGTAGTGTGTGTGACATTGTTTCTCACAGTTTAGTGTTATTCATATTTAAATGCTTAAATAGTGTATTTTTTATAGTGTCAAATATGACCATTTCAGAAGTTGATGAGTCAAATGTGTTTTGGTTTTGTTTTCTTTGAGAAGTATCTTTTGTGTTGTTATTGGATTCGAGCAGTTCTTGTATTGCTATGTTGTTGTTACGTTTATCACTTTCTGAGTGTTTTTAGTCCCATCTAATACAGTGGTTTTTGTTTTCAAAATCAAATTTGTTTGTGGTGTCGTGATTTTTTAAAACGATATTATGTGAGAATTTTCTTTGCTTTGAGAGGTTTTAGTAGTGTCAGATTGAAAAGTCATTGCAATTATTATTGTAAACCTACATATTAAAAACAAATTTAAAAACTTAAAAATTTGAGGAGCCAAGTGTGTTTTGTGTGTTATTGATTACAAGTAGAGTTATTCTGCCGTAGTTGTGGAAATTGTAACGTGTAGTGTTGTTAAAGGTTTTAGACAGTTGAGTGGTGTTTGTGGCACTGTTTCTCACCGTTTTCAGTGTTATCCATATTTGTTGTGTTTTTGTTTGATTTGTATTATGTTTTTATTAAGTTTAAAGAGTTTGCTATGATGTTGAATGTATCGACTAGTTTCGAAATGATATTTTGTGATAGTGTGCCATTTTTATTAGTATTTATAGTGTCGAATATGAACATTTCAAAAGTTGATGAGTCAAATGTGTTTTGGTTGTGTTTTCTTTGGATAGTGTCTGATGTTTTGTTTTGGAATTTGAACAGTGTTTACGTTGCTGTGTTTTTGTGTTCAGGATGTTTTTAGTCTCTTACTTATATGTTAATACAGTGGTTTTTGTTTTCAAAATAAATTTTGTATAATAATCAAATTGTCTAGTTTATTGTGCTATGTTTTAATTAAGTTCAAATAGTTTGTGAAATGGAAGATTGATTTCTGAATAATATATTGTGCTGTTTTTTTTTTTAATATTTTAGTTAAATGCGAACATTTCAGAATTTGATGAGTCAAATAAGTTGTGTTTTAGTTTTGATTTGTGAAACTTGAGAAATAATATCACAAACACAGTTTTTGGAATTTTTTGTCATTGTTGTTCTCACACAGTTTTTGGTGCTATTCAATTTATACTCAAACGCCGGTTGTTTAGTGTATTGTTTTATAAAAATCAATTTTGTTTGTGGTAGGTACTATCTTTCAATTAAATTGAAAACATATGTACATATATGTGAAATGTGTTGAATAGTTTTGAACTGATTTTTTTTTTTTGCCAGGATGTGCTGATGATGAGTATTGTGTTTTGTTTATCATTGGATAGTGTAAATTGAGTTATTATTGGCTTTAGGGTGTGATTGCCTTGCTGTGTTGTTATCTGTCTTTTAGAGTTAACAAATTTGTTAGTTTTACTGTTGATTTAAGTGTTTTATTGTTTCGGTATATTTTCAAAACTACATTTTGTGAGAGTGTACTATGTTTCTCCCAGGGAGCTCTTAGAAGTGTAAAATTAAATAGATATTGCTTTTGTTTTTTAAACAAATTTGAAAATTTGCATAATTTGTGTAGTCAAGCGTATTTTTTGTGTTGTTATTGGTTATAAATAGAGCTATTCTGCTGTAGTTATGGAAATTGTAAGATGTTGTATTGTTAAAGGTTTTGAACAGTGTTTGTAGTATAATTTTGTTTTTTTAAATATTTATGTGTTTGAAAAACATGTTGTTTCTCTCGGAGTTTTTGATGTCAAACTTATAAGTTAGTTATATTCAGTGATTTCTTGTTAGAAAATTTGAAAAGTCGAACGTTGTGTGTTGTTTTAAGATTTAAAAGTTAAAGTAATATTTTGTTTTATAAAAATTAAATTTGTTTGCTGTGCTGTGTTTAAGGTAAATTTAAATAGTGTGTGATGATTTAAAATTTGTTAATTAGCTTCGGAATAATATATTGCCAATGTGTAGTATTTCTCCCACGTAGCTCTAGTAGTGGAATTCTTAGTGTGACACTTAAATGATAATGAAGTGGTTATATGTTGTTTAAATTAAATTTGAAAATTTCGAAAGTCTAAGGTGTTGTGTTGGTGTATTATAAAACTTAAAATTTACCATTGAAATAAAATTTTGTAAAATTAGCTGTCTCCACCTTAGTGAGTTTCTTAGTGTTTGGTGTACTGTTTGTGATATTACACAATGTTTGTAGCTGTTTTGTTCTTAAAATGCGTGTTCGGGAAATGAAGTTTTTTCCTCGAAAACATTTAAATGTAATTGTAATTTTTATTTATCAATATATCAGTTTTTTAACTGTTACAATAGTAAAATGTGGTGTTTTTTTTTTAAAGATATGGAATTTGAAAATTGTATGAAAAGTTTTATGACTGGATAGTGCCTATGCTGCTGGTATTGCATTAAAACAGTAGAATTACGTGATATTGAGCTGTTTATCTCTCAAGGAGTTTTATAGTTCATACACAAAAATGTATTACCTGCTGTCTTTTCTGTTACTAAAATCGAATTTTATGATTGTTAACGTCGAACGTGTTAATTTAAATCTTTGCTGTGATTTTGTTGTTGTCTTTAAATTTAAAATGAGGTTTCGTTAGGTGAGAGCGAGTTTTTTTTACAATCAGAGAACTCTTAGTGTCGCACTTAAAATATAAAATCAAATTTGGAAAATTTGAGAATTCTAACGTGTTTTGTTGTTTTAAAATTTAAGCAGTTTGTGATGCTGGCTGACAGTGGAAACTAAAACACTAATGTAGTGTGTTGTTTAATAAAAATCAATTTTTTTTTATTTTAGGTACTATGTTTTAATACTTACTTACTTACTTAGGTGGCGCTACAGTTCGGGACGAACCTGGGCCTCAACCAACATGCCTCTCCAGCCAGCTCGGTCTTTGGCTAGCTGCCTCCAGTTTTGTGTGTCCCTTTTTGTGGACAGCAGATACTTCGTTTTGGCCCCATTGACTGCTAGTCCCATCTTAGCCGCTTCACCTTGTCGGAATCCTTTTTTTACGTCAAAAGCTTCTGTGAGGTCAGTACCAACCTTGACGGAGCAGCAAGAGTTCTACATCGTCATCCTGCACAGTCGGACGAGTTTTGTGGGGATGCCAAAACCTGACATGGGTCTGTATAGCTCGTCTCTATAAATGCTATCGTACGCGGCCCTAAAATCGATAAAGAGGTGGGGGGTATCGATTTGGAATTCTTGGGTCGTTTCCAGGATCTGCCGTAGCGTGAACATTTGATCGATTGTGCACTTTCCTGGTCTGAAACCACAATGATAGGGGCCAATCAGGTTGCTGACGAAATGTTTCAGGCGTTCACATAGTACGGCAGAGAGGATCTTGTAGGCGATATTCAGGAAACTAATTTCTCTATAGTTGGCGCAGTTTAGAGGGTCTCGTGTTTTAATAAGGTTTATAAATAGTTTGTGATGGTGTGGAATGTGTTGATTAGCTTCGAAATGATATTTTTTGAAAGGTTTATTGTTTTTCTCGTCAAATGTTTTTTTTATTTTGGTTTTGATTCTTAGCCTTAACTTAATTTGTGAAACTTGGAAATTAGTAAGCTTTGTGTTTTCATACGCTGGTGTCTGCTGTGTTTTTCTCTTTCAAACTAAATGTTAATACTAAATGTTAATACAGTGTTTTTTTTATTAAAATCAAATTTGTTTCTTGTGTTTTTTAATTTATTTTAAATAGTATGTACTTGTAGCGTTGTTAAATAAAAAAAAATGCTTTTAGTGTGTGCTGTGTTTTTTAGCAGAATATTCGTCGAATGTTTTTTTTTTTTTTTTTTTGTTTTCATAGAGTTTATAGTATACAAAGTAGAAATTGTATTAAGTTGTGTTGCTAAAGTTTTAAAACAGTGTGTTGTTTTTAAATTTTGCTGGGAAAACAAGTTGTTTCTCTCAATTTTTTTAAATGAAACTAATAATAGGTAAGTTTAAGAAATATATGTGATGTTGTTTTTCTATATCAAAATTAAATATCGTGAAATTGAGTTTTTTTCACTTTCACTGAGTCTTTTCTTTTTGATAAAATCAAATTTTAAAACTCCAATGCGCCATATCGTTTTGGATCTATGCCGCGTTTGCGTTGTTGTTTTACTTTCATAATGTGGTTTCGTGAGAGTGGTTTATGTTTTTTATAAAAGTTTCAGTATTATTATTTACAGTTTTTAAGATCAAAATCAAATTTGTTTGTTACGTGTTAAAATGTTATAATTGAAAAGTGTTTGTTGTTTTGATATTGCATTTAAGAAGTTTTGTGTTGTATGTTGTTATATTTTTAAAATGGGTTGTTTTTTATTCGTGTTGTATGAGTATAAGTGTTTTTTTTTGCATCATGCTTAGAAATTAGTTCAGTGTTTTGTGCTATAAAAAGAAAATTTGTATAAAGTGCTGTTTTAATTAAATTGAAATAGTTTCGGATGGTTTTGTTTGTGAAATGATATTTTGTGAGACTTTGCTGTTTTTTCTCCCCGAGAGTTATCGGTCAATATTTAAAGACAACATAACACATCAGAATTTGAGGAGTGCATCCCTGCACCATGACAAAGAACATCAAGGTGAGTCTGAACTCTCGCGAAAATTTTAATATCTTAACAACTTTCCCACAATTATTGTGCATGTATGAACATTTTTTGGGGGACTACTTGAGATCGCCGGTGTCCTAAAGGAAACTGAGAAGTGGGACAGTTTAGGTTGAGACCATTTCAATAGTTGGTTAAAGAAAATAAGAGAAATACGAAATATTGTCTTATCATTAGATAGTGGCTGCTGTGTTGTGTTGTTATTGTATTGTAAGAGTGTTTACGTTCATGTGATTTTATTCTCTCTCAGATGATAATACAGTGATTTCTGTTTTTAAACTCAAATTTGTTTGCTTGTGTTGTTATTTAATTAATTTATATTAATATTTCTAGTGTTGTGTTATTTTCAAAGAGATATATTTTATGAGAATTGTGTTTCTCGGTTTCTCGCAGAGTTTTTAGTATTAATACATACACTACAAAAATATTGCAGTATTTTCTGTTTTTTAAATCGAACTTAGAAATTTCATAATTATTTAGAATTGAATTTTGTTGTTTTGTTATTGATTCTTAGCAGAGTTATTGTGTTGTGTTTTTTATTCAAAATATGGTTTCATCAGAGGGTTATTAGTGTCACATATGTAAAAGGAATATAATGGTTCCTGTTTCTAGAACTGACAAAAGTGGAAATCGTAATATGTTGTGTTTTTTAAGGTTTGAAACAGTGTTTGTGATTTTGTTCGGTTTCTTTAATGTGTGTTTGGGAAAAGAGGATTTTAAATTTAAACTATAACAAATTTGTTAATTCGGAAGTACTGTTTATGACATTGTTTTATTTACGATACGAAATTTCGTGAAGTTGAGAGAAATCTTAATGAGTTTTTGGTGTTACGGTAAAAAATTATGACTATATTTTCTATAAATAAAATTGAATTTTATAATTTTTAAACTTTTATAACTTTTTTTTTGCCTCACGCTTAAGATGGCTAGGTCATGTAGAGCGAATGGACAACAATGCTTCGGCTCGCATGATCTTCGATTCCACCCCAGAGGGTAGAGGCAGTCATATAAGACCTCGCCTTAGATGGCGCGGTCAAGTGGAGGACGAACTCAACCAACTTGGAGTGCGAAACCCGAAGCAGCTAGCCAAAGACCGAGCTGGCTGGAGAGGCATGTTGATTAAGGCCCAGGTTCGACCCGAACTGTAGCGCCCCCTTAGTAAGTAAATTGTAAAGCATTATTTTGTTATTGGATGTTTGATATGTTTGTATTTTTTTAAGATTCAATTTTTGTTAACAAGAACGCGCAAAAGCGATTTGTGTGTTGCCCTTATAGTGTTAAAACGCACTGCGTGAACATAGGAAGATTAGGGAGGGAGGGAAAGATGAAATGATTTTTTACGTGAGGTGAGTTCGAATTTTCTTCTCTCAGATAATATGGTTTATTTCTTGTTGTTAGTATCCAATTGAACAAAAAAACTTTCCCATTTTTTATAATTCTTCTAACTAGTTTCGTGCCACATACAGTTGCATTCTAATAGATATGCCTTATAGACACATTGTTAAAATAATACCTATATGTAGAATTGAAGATATATATATAAAAAAAAACAATATTGTGCTGTTATGCTAAGAATTTTCAACAGTTAGTAATGCTGTGTTACTGTCGTAATATGTAAAATTGTCTGAAATTGAGCTCATAGAGTTTTATAAAAATGTCTTACCGACTTTTCTATTAATAGAATCGAATTTTAGAATTTAAAAAATCAAACACGTTTATTTGTTTTTGGATCTGTGTTATATTTTGTGTTCTTGTCTTTAAATTTAAAATGAAGTTTCGTGAGTTAAAAGTGAGTTTTTTTTTTACTCAGAAGACTCTTGAATTGAACTCTTGTTGTTAAAATCAAAAAGTTGTCTCTCTTTCAGAGAGTTTTTGTTTCATAACTTAAAAATAAATGCATAGTGTTTTGTGTTATAAAAATCAAATTTGTTAATAGCGGTATGTTTTAATAACATTTAAACCGTATTTGATAATTTTGTTATATTTTCGAAATGATATTTTGTGACAGTGTGCTGTTTATCTGCTAGAGTGTTGTTATTAGTATTATATATAAAGTTAAGTAATATTTTAAATGTGCAAATGTAAGGTTATAAGATTTAAACAGTGATTTAAAATATGTTCTGTTGTTATAAATATGTTTTAAAAAGTGTTCGTAGTTGTTTGTGCGTAAAATGTGTGTTTGGTAAATTAAGTTTGTTCACCCTGAGATATTAATTTCAAACTGTGAAGTGGGTTTTTTGTTATTAATATCGAATTGGAAAGTTTGAAGAAGTCTAATATGATTTATTATTATTTTTTTTTAGCAATATTTAATATGCTGTTTATCTATCAAAATTGGTATTTGTAAAATTGAGGAAGTCTTTTGAGTCACTCAAAATTTAATGCCGTCTTTTTAGGGTAATTAAATGAAACTATGTATTTAGTTTAAAAAGCGAACGTTGTAAGTTGTTAGCGGATCAGTATTTCTGTTGTTGTTATAATTTCAAAGTGTATTTTCGTGAGTTTTGTTTTCTGTCAGAAAGTTCTTATCTTCTAAGGCCGCTCCCTCACTTGTCGGTGCGGTATCGTATCTCTCGGTTTCCTCGGTACACAATCGGCACCGATATTTCACTGAATACCATTGTATATGAACTTCTATAGTACTATCATGGTGACATGTGACCGTGGCGCTCCAAGCGGCTCTAGGTAAAATTAACTTGGTAAATTGAAAGAGGCGAACGAAGCGAACAAAGAGAATTCTAAGAGAAACTCTGTGAACATGTACTTTACTCTTTGCAGTTGCAGTTTACATATATACAAGGATGCGAGTATAGTTTTTTTTTTGCACAACTGGATTGCTTCACACAAGCAGGGTGACGAGATGGCTAGTTTTAAAAAAGGAATGACAAAAAAGAAGAAAAATGACTTTTGTAAATGAATGGTGTCTGGGGGGTGGGTATATGTTTAAGCTGGTTGATAAGTTTATTTTGAGTTTTATATTTGTTTCATATAAAACTTTCGAGGGTAGGTAGATATTTAGGTATGTACCTACACACATACCTACATAATGTTTGTATTTACGTAGGTATACTTATTATATTATCTTTGATAAAATGTTCAGCTAAATTCAGGTCGATCGGTCGGTCGTCGGTGTGGTAGATGGTGTGAGCGAAGGTGAGGGAGATACTAACAAGAAAAACTTAATAAGCACATGTGTATGTGTATAAACAATGCTATGTATATACAATGCTGAATACATGAATTTTAATGAACACCTACTGATTTGGGCGGTATGTGCGGAATCGGTACGGTACGAAAACGGTGTACCGAGTGTCGGTATAGAGTGTCAGTATTGTTTCTATATTTACCGCAAGGAATTTGTGTTTGACGTCAAGTCAGGAGATAAACATGAGATCGGTTTGCATTCGGTAAGGCGGTAAATACCGATTACCGATACCGCAACGACAAATGAGGGAGCGGCCTAAGTGCCATACTAAAAAGACAATGCAGTGTTTTTTTTTTATTAACATCAAATTTGAAAATTGTTTGTAGAGTGTTATCATTGGATAGAACCTATATAATGTATTGTTTTTAGGTTTAAGCAGTTTCTGTTGGTGTATTGTAATTGTGTTGTAAATGTGATGTTGTTTTGGTATAAAAAGTGTGGTTTCGTGAGTGTGAGTTTTTATTATTTTGTTTTAACTGGACCATTTATTATCAAACGGGGAATAAGAAATCGTGTAAAACATAATGCTGTTTTCTGCCGTGGAAGCGAAATGTGGATTCTCCATTGTCCCTTTGGCACTATCCATCAGTGGCACTCTCATGATGGAAACCGATCATCTTGAAGCCCTATTTTGGTCCGATTGTTTGTTACAGAGATTCGTTCTTTAGCCGTACAAGTCGAATGTGGAATGTGTTGTAAGCTTTATTTTCCCATCCCATCATGACGTTCAGAAGTTTTAAAACCTATTTTTTCTTGAGCTCGCGCTGTATTTTCCGAAATCAACAGGGCAGCCCAGAATCGTTTAGCGTGCGTTGAATTTATAAGAACAAAAATAAAAAACGTGTAATAAAATCAAATTTGTTTGTTTTGGTATGTTATTTAATTAAATTTAAATAGTTTGGTGATGTGAGATGTGTTGATTAGTTTCGAAATGGTATTTTCTGAGAATGTACTCTTTTCCTCCCAAAGAGTTATTTCTTAGTAATTTATTACTAAGAATAGAGTCATTGCAGTACTTTTCTTGTTATTTAAGTCAAATTAAAAAAAATCCGAATTTGTTGTTTTTAATAAAATTAAGCAGTGCTTTTGGTGTTGGTTAACAAATGTTTAGAATAAAATTATACGAAAATATAGTGCAGTGGTTTCTAGTTTTCTGGTGTTTAGTTTTTTTAATTTTCAAAACGTGAATTTGTAATAATGAATGTCTGTCTCAGAGATGCTTTGTTTGTCATAAGAGTCTTCATGTGTGTATAAAATGTAAACATGTCATCTTATTTAATAACCATTTTAGAGAAATTAATAAAGTTAAAAGTAAGCTCTTCAAGAGAATGCTGGCTTTACCAATATTGCTCCGAGAAAAAAATTAAAGAGACTGGCGAATTATATAAAACAACAACAATAATAAAACATTAAAAGTAGACTATTGGCCAATAATTAGAGAGGCTAATCCAAGCTTTCATCCTGCAATCGTAAGAATATATATATTTTTATATTTTTATTGTAATCACTTAAATTCCACTCCAGATACTCTTGTCTGAACGCAAAAACCAAATAAATATTAAGCTCTTTTTACCCACGTTTTAGGATCATAAATCACAAAATATCAAATGCGGTTATATGAAAAAGATTACTCACTTTTTCGCATGTCCTTCTATTACCTGTAATCGTTCAACCAATATGACACACTTCCACGTTTAAATGAACCAAAATCCGAAAACCGAGTCACGGTTGACTTCCATATCCTGATGAAATGTCAAACTCTTACGTGAGCAATCTTTAAAACCAATGGAGCAATAACTGAGCTGACTATGCCTTTGGACTATTTGGAGTATATGGAGCGTCCTTTTTCAATTGAATGATCTCATTTTTCAGTAAGCATTCTCATCTCTGTAAAGATACATATATGTAACAAGTATCCATCCATGTACCTCATACCTGAATAATGTCTTTCTTATTTGCCACAAATTCGTTTTTAATTTTTATTGAACACAAATACCTAAGTATCCCATTATAAGCGTTGGAAAGGATTATAGTTAATATTGTGTTGCTCACACTCACTGAATCCTTCCTAACTATGTAACAAGAAAAAAAGGATTATCTGAAAATTGTTCAGTGGAAAGAAGTTTCCTCTCTTCAATCGATCAATGCTTTGTCTGCTCTATCTTCAATTTTTCGTTCACAGAGCAGAGTGATTTCGTTATTTAACACTTAATTAATCACATTATTGACCTATATATCAAGGACACAGTGCACACATCGCTTGTCTTCCAATGGTGCCTTCAGCATATATCCTTTCCTACATCAACTTTCTATCTACCACACCACATCAACATGGAATAGTCTAACGTAGAGTAGAAACTTCAAAAGGTTTCAACTGCAAGCAAATAACAGAAGCAGAACAGCTACTTCAAATGTTCATCCATGTACAAATAATGTGCTTACTTAGTTGATCCGTTTCCGGGCCAAATGCCTCTTGGCCCACACACTGCCTTCATACATCGATTTGAACCTTCACAGACAGTCAATCATGTTTGTGCGCTTAAGTTGGTTTTTGTTAAAGTTGCAACGCGTTGCACTTTCACAATCAGTTTTAGCGATAGTAATAGCGAAACATTAGTTCATTTTTCCGAGAAGGAAGCGTTAAAGTAAGATTGCAGCCCCAAAGTATGCAATCGCATGCGTGTGTGCGCCAGCGAGTATGCAACGTTACAACATGAATTCACAAGCAATTTAAAGTTTTAATGAGGACGATAATTTGTTGCACTTTACACTCTCAATTCCATTTGACAGGATGGAATCCTTTTTGCGGTGGGAATGGTGTTAGTTTTTTTTTTCAGCACGAAGTCATTCCATGGGTCGTGGTTTGAACTTGTGGGTTTGAATTTCAAATATTTTTTTCCACCAGTGGTATGTCTGTGTTTGAATTTGATTCAACATAAATAAAAATCAACTGAAATAAAACAACAAAAAGCAGACTACAAACATGAAGTGAAGTGACATTCTTTAGTTAGTGTGCAGTGGGGTGGAACCGGCTGTTTTGTGCGTCTGTTCTTCCTTGACAGAGCAGTTTGTAGAATTGGCAGGAATATCAAATAGGATATATATACAAAGTGAACTAAATAGGATTTTAACATTTTTGAGCTTTCATGCAATCAGCGAATATTTACTTATTAAACTTTTTTTTTAGTTTTTTCGGTCTTCTATGTTGAAATTCAGTGGTGCATTAGAAGGGAATGGTCTGTGTTGAAAACGTTTTGTATTTTCTGAAAAGAAAAATTAGCTGCTTTTATAGAAATAAAACCATTGTATATACATACATTGCCTACATAGCAGTTTATATACAATGAATAAAACGATGAATTGAATTTATGAGTTTCAACGATGCAACCTTAAAAGACTAACCAGCTACTCAAGCTTTATGTAGGTATAACCCTCTGGAAAAAGCATTTATATGAAAATATTTTATACAACGATATACCAAAGTCGGGAAAGTTTGGAATAAGTTTTCAAGCGTATGAAATTATGACCAATCCAATGTTATAAACAATGCTAGGTTCGGAGTCTGGATATTTTTTTAATGCTGCCAGGTTAGGAGACTATTTTTGTGAGATTTTGTTTTGAGTTGGAAAAGTTGATCCGCAGTTATGTCTGTTTTTGGAACAACATAGTGTTTAGCATAAACTTTGGTGACGTTTGATGTTGATAGTCTTAGTTTAAAAATATGCGGGAAATTTATATATAACCTTAACCAAAGACTTATTTCAAAAACGAATCCTTCTAAATCACGAGTGTGTTGATGAAAGATCAAACACAAATCAAAAATTTGGTATTTACGTGTAGAAAAACTCCTGGATCAAAAATGCATCGACACCTCTATTAAATTGGCCTCAGATATTGAATAATCTAAAACTGGAGGCTAGCCGATGTCTTCTGAGATCAATTCGGCCACGTTATCTTAAAGAAAAGCAAAAAAATTGAAGAGTTGTGGTTCGAGGCGAGATCATAAGGATCATTAGTCAGACATTCTCTCAGAACAGCAATATGAAATTGAAGATAAAGGAGCATGGTGTAGGAGTAGACTATATCTTTACTCATTGTTGCCTGGCCATGGCCACGCACAATTAAGGTCATAATAGATCCGATGCTTGAGATGCGTCTTAAGATCCTAGTCCTAGCTGTGAATGTAGTCATTGATTTGGGCAATAAATAGTTAGAAGATTATCAATGTAGATGTTTTTTTTGCCCAGCGAAACTGAGCTTTTTCTTCTTCTTCTTCCTCTTCTCCTTCTTCTTTCTCCTCTTCTTCTTCTTATTCTTCTTCTTGTTCTTCTTTTTCTTCTTCTTCTTCTCTTACTTTGTCTTCATTATTTTCTTCTTCTTCTTCTTCTTCTTCTTCTTCTTCTTCTTCTTCTTCTTCTTCTTCTTCTTCTTCTTCTTCTTCTTCTTCTTCTTCTTCTTCTTCTTCTTCTTCTTCTTCTTCTCCTTCTTCTTCTTCTTCTTCTTCTTCTTCTTCTTCTTCTTCTTCTTCTTCTTCTCCTTCTCCTTCATCTTCTTCTTCTACTTCTTTTTCCTTAACCGACTATTGTTATGATCTCGACTGAGATCAGAATTCTCCCACTTCTCGGCTTTGCTCTAAAGCTCCACCTGTGGGGTTCACCGGCATGACCTTAGATAACGTCGGCAGGCTATCGAAACTAAGCTAGCCCTGAAATTAAAATGGACCCACAATAGTTACAATGTCTTTAGAAGGCGTCCAAACAAGTTGTGTATTCAAAAAGGTGGTGTCGCCATTTTCACATGTAAAGGCTTCAATTACAAAATCATAGAGTGTCTTAAGACCATTTTGTGCGTTCTTGCAAGCGGACAAATTGGAGCAAGATGATCATCGTTGAGCGTTAAGGGCACGGCTTTGGCTTCTTCACGTTACATTTCACACGCTTCTTTTTCGCTTTAAGTGACATTTTCAACATTTCGGTTTTTGTTTTTGTTTTTTTCTGTCAAGGTGAGCAAAAGTTCAACCAGTTTGTACTTAGAGCTTTGAGTTTGAGTCACGTTACCTCATCTTGTACATGAACCAAACGTAATGTCAAGCCAAAGCGACATTGTGATAAGATGTATTGATTTCCTATGGTTGAACTTGTAAACGTCAGGCGAAACCGAAGTTAAAGCGTGATTGTGGTTTAGCTAGAGTGAAGTCAAGTACCAAAATATTCGTGCTTTTTATAACTTTTCCTGTATTTACACAAATCAAGGCATACTTTTGGTTAGATCATGGAACTAGAACTGCTGTCCAATCATGAGGCCAAGAGTCAGTGATCTTGTCAGGTAGTTTGCATTTCATGATAGGACCGAAAGTAGGACAAGGTCGTAGAGCTCTAGATCTCTGCTTTCCATGAAGTTATGTAGGTAAAACCAGACATTCTGGGGAAGAATTTTGGGGTTCGAAAAATTTATTCGTGTGGACGTTTGTTCTAATCTGATAGCCAGCTATTTACAAGGTCATACGCCAGGTGATGAGCTGTGGTTTTCAGAGAGGGACGAACGGAGGCTCAAGCTGAATTTCGGACGCACCAATTACAATTTAAACTGTCTTCAATACTAAAGAAGTACTTTGGACAAGCTTCGAACGCCGCGTTTTTCTTGCCAATCACTGCCATCGCTTTAAGAGTTCACCACCATATTTTTCTGGCTTAGCAGTTTTTTTTGAAACTCTTTAATTTTGTCTTTAATTGGCAAATGAAATGGGCTTTTAAAGCTTGCCAATCTGGATTTTCTCTCTACTACTTCCTGTTAAATAAAAAGTGCATCACCAATTTATGACTTAACCGTTATGGTTATAAGCTTTTTTCAAATCGTGCAAATACACTTTTATTAAAAGTTATTCGATCATAAGTTATACAAACTACATGTTTTATGATGCAAAAATCAAGGACACTCTCCCACCTCTAATAGCGAAATGTCTTTTCTGTTTTTGTCACCATGTCCTATTACATGCATTTTTTTATCGGCAGGACATCATCGAACAAGTGTTGCAACAACAATAATGTCAACTTTTGGCTTTAATAATTGCATGAAAGTTGCAATTTTTTTTGAAGTTTAAATCCTACGCACAAAAACGTTGTTGCCTTTGATAAGGTTTTTCATTTTTTTATTCACACCGAACAATTTTACCAAAAAGCAATTTTGTAAAAACATTGTTTTTTTTCGGTTGCAATTAAAAAAACATGGAAAGCATCGCCTGGTATGGTCACACAATTATTTTTCGAGTGCAAAATTTTAAAATTGAAAGGACGAGAACTGCCTTGACTTGTTATAGAATGAATTTCCACATACACACCTCAATAGCTGCTTCCGAAAAAAGGTCAAAATGTAAACCGTGTTCTCTGGGTTGCACGTAACTCATAGTGATACTGTGTGCAACGCGGTTTGGTTACTATAACAACCGATCCAAATGAATATTGGAATATTGGGAAACATAACAGAGCGCTTTTGCGGATTTTTCACAGCAGGTACGATATGAGTTTGTTTATTAACATGGTTTGCATGTGTCTCAGGATTCAGGATCAAGCTATGGAAACATTGTTTTTTTGTGGCAGGAAGAGGAAGGGTGATAAAAGTTATTAATTGGCAAATGTAATACACAACTATTTTTATGTTGTTGATGACGGAAATATAATTTGAAGTCTTCGATATTCGATAAAAGGTTACGTAAATGATGCCGAGAATTTGATTTGAAAGTAAAAAGGCGTGGATATGAGTCGCTTTAATAAGGAATTGAATGCTACCTCCACGAAATGCAGTACGTCTTCCAGGAGGCAACTATAAAACAATAGAAATTGAATTTAATAAAGGGGTTGGAAGCATGTCGGTCGTTAAGGTATAACAGCACGTCCAAATGATAAAAAATTATTACCAAAATTAGTATTCATTAGTTCAAACATACATTTTACGGTAGACATGGTGGCACTTCAGAGTCAACTTTTCAATTTTTGTTGGTCAAATTTGAGATGAACGGATCGGTAATTAATTAGCCAACATTTCGTACGTCACAGAAACACAAGATTGGCATTTCCGTAAAAGTGTACAGCTGAGCAATAATTGTTTTTTTTTTGCCAGAAAAATACAAAAAGTATATAAAAACAACCTGAACCGGGAAGCATCAAGGTTGTCAAAATAGATTCGTTACAAAATATTGTTTATTATCGCTCCTGCAGCTCCACAAAATCTAATCAAAGTTTCCAACATATGTTCTGCAAGTTGTTTTCATTCCAAATATTTCTTATCACCAACAAAATCCATCCATAAACCGACATTATGCCATTTAAACAAACTTAATTAAGTTCAAAGTTTTTTTATATCTCAAAGATTAAATTCAGCAACACTTAAACTTCTGTTTTTTATCTGTTCCCATCCTTGGCACCATCTTAAGCCTTTCTAACAACACCAGCTCCGCCAGTTGGCAAACATAAAGGTGGTTTAATTGTGTGCCCATTCACCTATCTACTGTTGAGTGGAAGTGGATTGAACATCCATAAGATACATGGGCAAGATCACGCAAACCCTTGATTCAGTGTTTGTTGTTTGCTGTCGCTTATGTGAAGTTCAACTTTTTGTAGATACTTACTAAACGCGCGCTCTCATTCTCAACTGAATTCAGTAATTTTTTATTCCCTATTCTAAGCACTTCAATCGGTTGCTTGATCAATCGGCTTTGGATCGGAACTTTCTGAATACAAAGTGATGAATCCAATCGAAAAGTATCTCCGGGGTAATAGCGAAAGGTAGACTTTTTTATGAAGGCAGTTCTTCGATAGCCAGCCTGAACGATTGTTGTCAAAATAAATAATTTAGACGACGTGCGGCGGCGTATCTTTCTCTTTTTTTTTTTTGAATTTTGGTGAATTTTTTCTCTGCGAATCTGGAGTGAGATTGCTGTTTTTTTTTGTGAATATAGTGCGTGGAACGTTTTGATTTCTTACGCATTTTTGGGGAAAGAATAAGATCGAATATTTTTCTCTTATTTTTTGGGTGTTTTTAGAGAAGTCAAAATATTATACAAACGTTCTTTTGTGGAGGAACGAACAACTTTGAGTTTTAATAAATTTGCGATCAGTTCGTTTCGGTCGATTGTTGTGATCCGTGCGGCGTTATTTTACTCCCAGCTAAAGTCATCGACAGGTGAGTTGTGCGACCGCCAATTATTTTTTTTATTGTAAATGTTCATTGTTATTCGAAATTGCAAGAATTCAAATTGGATTTTTTAAAAAACCTTTGGCTTGAATCGTTTTAATTTGAAATAAATATTGATTGCATTAAGGAATTTATGTAGGTATCAACCTACCAATGTGAAGTGTGTGTTATCTTTTTTGATTGGAAAAGTTCAAGTTTATGATGGTTTTGTGATGCAATTTAAGATTTGTTGTCGCAAAAAATAAAAAAAACCTGTAGGTGGACTGCAAACAAAAATATCGGCGGCCAAAGTTTAGCCGCAATAAAATGTGTGACAAGCAACATTCCAAAAGATCAAATATTTAAGATTTTTGTGAAAATAATGAATAAGAGGTCAAGGAGAAAATATTTATAATTTATTTTTCAAAAAGGACATTTTAGATTGAAAACCATAAATGACATTTGTTTCGAATTAGCTTTATGTTGGCTCAAAACCCGACATTACCATAAAATTAAAATCAATGGGTTTCGTTTGTTTTGTTATCAACAAAAGTGACCTCTTTGTCTTATATTTTGTTATTCCTTTCTATTGAAATCCTGTGAAGTTCTTGAACAAGGTTATATTTTATTTGATATTTTTAGAAACAAATATATGTCATTGAGTTTTTGAGTTGTCTATCTATTTCTGTTGATGGGTAGATGCCCATACTAAAAAAAATAAATATTCTTTTTCAAATTACAATTTCTGAAGTATTTAAGTGATATTTCCAATTGTTTTTATTTAAAGCGAATTGAATTAAAACATTACACAATTTCATCCAACTCTTGCATTCTAGAAATAATTATTTTCGTATGGATGTTTAGGGGACGCAGGGAACAAGAAAAAGCCGTCTGATAACAATAATCTTTTTCTCGCGGTTTTATATTCAAAGAAACTATATAAGTTTCACAAAACAAATCTCAAGAAAATTTCTTAAATTGTACAAACTATCAGATAGGTGATAAAAAAGTAATTAAAACAAATTGTATTAAATATTAAGAAAACAAGTAAAAATGCAAACGTGGATCGCATGTACTCACTTTAATGAGCCGTCACACAAAAAAAATATTCAAGGGCATTCCAAGGTGCTTAAGCAAACGAAAATTCATGCCAATACATTTTTATAAACTTTCTCGAGAAATTTGAAAAAAAAAATGAATGGCTCTCTGGAAGGTAACTTTTAAGCCCACATTTACATACATTTTTTGCAAGAATTTTTTATACTTTTTCAAACAAAAGTAAGCTTTAACTTAACAGACAGGCTTTGGTTTTTGAATTTTAAAATAGTCTAATATTTTAAATTTGAGGGCATCATATGTGTAGACGGACCGGAGGTCAGATTCTTCTTACTAACTATGTATTTAAGTTTGTCTATGGTATCGTAATGTAATGTTTGTTTGTTATGTCCGTTTATAAAGGGTGTTTTTTTTAGAGGTATAGAACTCTAAGTTGGCAACACTATTTTTACTTGGCGGCCTTTTTGTCAGCTGTCAAGTAATTTATTTGAAGTTTTTTTACTTGCAAATATTAGGTGCTATTAGGCAAGTAATGTATTCGTGGAGGTTAATAAAAGTTGCATTCCTTCCCTTAAACAATTACATCGTAATACTCAAGCTTCCAGGAATGTCCATGCCCATCACTTTACCATTGAGAGCTACATATTTCGTTCGTATTGTTAAGAGCAGAGATTGGTTCTTTAGCCGTACAACTCGAATATGGAATGTTTTGCTTAACTCTATTTTGCCATCCCATTATGATGTTCAGAAGTTCATATTTAATGTGCATCGGCATCTCCTTCTAAGCTGCCACCGAAAATAAATAAATTGCACGACTGGATCGCACGTATTTGCTCATATGTGCGGTCGCATCGTCAAATAAAATTAAAATAAAATGCACGACTGGATCGCACGAACTTATTATTCTGTTAGAAAATTGCTTAGTGGCTACATACATATGTTTGTATATATTAAAATAAAAAAAATGTATTTTGTTCAAAAACTCTTTATTTTTTTTTTAATTAGCTTAAGAGATCTTTAAGAAAAAACTAAGTATGCAATAAAATTTAAAACTAAATGTCTATCAAGAAAAAAAATATTGAAAATCGTTTGACCAGTTTTTTTCAAAAAGGCGTTTTTTTTGAAAAACTTTTCGAAAAAATATTAAATTTTTTTTTAGTAAAAAAAAATGTAAATCTGTAGTTTCCATCCGAGAAAATTATAAAAAAAAAATTCAACTAACCCGTTTTCAAAATATTTCAAAAACAATTTTTTTTAGAAAAATTAAAAAAATCGAAAAAAAAAGTTTTTGAACATTTTGAAATGCAAAGTTAATTGAATTATAAATGGCTTCCTTTGTGCAAAATTTGATTGAAATCGGGATAATGGTTTACGATAAAACCGCATTTGCGAAAAACCGGTTTTATGAGAGGTACCGTTATAGAACAAATTTAGAAAAAAATATTCTAACTGAAAGATGTATTGTAAAAAAATAGCACGCTGAAAGTTTTATCAAAATCTTTAAAGCCGTTTTCGAGAAAATCAAACTTTTTGGTACCGTTATTTTTCGACCTAGAGCAAAAATGAAAAACACCCCTGAGATACTACCAAATAAATATTAAATACCAAGTTTGAAGCAAATCGGCCCATAGGCTGTAGAGGTGCGAACAGACAGAGAGACAGACGGACGGAAAGCAATAGATGATTTATCGATTCAACTTGTGCTTTCTTATCACAGAAATGCAATGTTTAATTTTATCTCAATTTGGGTTCATATTCACAAACCGAAAATTCGCCCGTTAAACGCAATGAAAATTCTTGCCATTATAAACTCAACAAAGAAAAAGTTTTTTCTTGCCACAGGGCCAGTTTTGATTTAATTTCCTCTGTTGCAAACAAACCGCAGTGTGTACTTAGACTTGTATTTAAATTCCATAAATAATAAAACGTCCATTAAGTTCGAAATAGAAATCACAAACCGAAGTAGAAATAATAATGTAAATTAAATTCTGTTTCTTTTGAGCTATAAATGCTTTCTTTTTGTTTTACTTTAATATTTAAATTCAAAAGAATTTTAGCTTTGATATAATTTGTTTATACTACCATTTAGTTGAGTTGTAATTTAAGAGTTTATCAATGATTCCGCCAACGAATTGAAAAATAAAAATTAAAAAAAATACAAAATAAATTTCATTGACTCTATTATAATATCATTTGCTTAAATTGACTTCTGAGATGCTTACATAAAAACTTAGTAAAAATTTAATTCCACCTACTCTGCTTACAATTTACACAAAAGGTATGTTTAGAATGTTTACTCTACTTAACAAAAAAATGTAAACAAAAAAATCGTTATTTTTTATGGTCACCCATTAAATAGAGCTTATGAGGTATGTTATACCCGATTGTCTTATAAATTCACTCATTAACCATTTATGTTTATGGGATTACGAATGCGATTTGCATATTAATGAATAACTTAATAAGCAACATACTAGGTAGTAAGGTGTATAGTTACACTTAATTTACAAGTTCGCTTAGCAGAGGTGTTTAACATTTTTTGATTTGAATCGATGAAATTGATTCGGTAATTAATTTAATTTTTTTTTTATTCTTGATTTGTCAATGGGAGTAAGTGACTTGCATTCCTTTTATGAAACTTAAGGGTTAACGAATTTGGATTCATATTTAAATAATGATAATTAACATTACTTGAAAATTAAATAAAGAATATTATTTGTTTTATGAACTTGAAGTTCAAGGAGAAACATTGGCCTCGCAACGAAAAACAAAAATGCTAAACAATTGATGTACAGTAGAGTTTCTCTAAACTGAAGACCAAAATAATAAAAATGTGTTATGTGTTGGATATTTTAAAATTGAATGGTATGAATCAATCTGTTGGGAAATTTAAAAACTTGTAATTATTAGCCATGTTCTTGAACCGAACCGTTGTAAAACAAATAACAACGCACTTGCTCTTATGTGCCTTATCACATATAAGAAGTCCAGATCTTTGACATATACAAGTATTATTTACATAGAAAAATAACACGATCTGTAGTTATGAGAAGTTTCAAAACCACAACACGTAACAGTTTATAATAAGAGAGAATAAGTCAACATATGTCTTAAAAAACAAAGAATTTATGCAAAATTTTAGGACCGATTTTGATAAAATCGTGTTGTTTATTTTTAGTTTTATGAAAAGTAAATTTGTTTTGGAGATTTCGATACGCAGATTCTTAGAGTTTACTAACATAAAACTGATCATAAAATAATTTTGTTTTAATTTATTATAAATAAAAAAAACTATTTTATATGTTGGTAAACAGAATTAATTTGACAATAAATAAAGACAAAAATTGGTAAATATCTAATAAGCCATTACTAAGAAAGCCGAAAATTCAAAAAAAGTATTGTATGAAAATTTGCGTTGTTAGACATTTGTTGTAAAATTGATTTTGATAAAATGATTGACAAAACCCACCAAAATACTTTTAAGAAATTTAATCAAAATTGTTAGAGCCGTTAAAACAAAAACGAGGTGCTTTAGATCATACGACTGAAGTAAAACTTCTTTTGATTTTAAGGAAATCGTCTCAGCCGTTTAGGCCAGAAAGCGATAAACGTACAGGCAGACAGAATTTTAATGCTAACTTAAACATGTTTCGCTGTCATTGTAATGTCATGTTTGATTGTTTTTCCAATTTATGTAATATACCAGAATTTGCCTTAAGAGTACCTTTCATATGCACATCGCTAGAAATAATATTTGTCTGAAGATCCGGTTGGCTTATATTTGTTACACTTTTTATAGTTAAGATAGGTAATGGAAAAGAAATCTGAAAGGAAAACGTTCATCATATGAAGACATGAAAAGTTATTTCTTGAAAGCGTTTACTCAAAAGTGATTTTCTTTTTGGAACTACTTTTAAATGAAACTTTCATTCTGAGACAAGTTGTTGAAAACATTTTCAAGAAATCAAATCAATTAAAAACCAATTCTGACAAAACGTTAGCAACAAGTTTTCATAAAATAACTGTTTTTCAAAACTTCTAATAGGAGTTTTTTTTATATGTATAATTTTTTTAATTAAGTTAAAGAAAATATTACTAATAAATGTTATAAATCTAAATTTTTGTGTGTGTATAATTGTTCCGTTTGAAATCGGAATATATTATACTAGAAATTGTAAAATTAACAGATTTTTTTTCTTATCTCCCACCGCATTTAGAGGTTAATTTGTTTTCGGGTTAGTGAAGCTGTACTGTATTCAACCAACAGCATTCAGAAATGCTTCAATTATTTTTAAATCTCGTTTTTTAAATCTTTCAACTCTAAAATGATGCATAAGATTTAATTTTGGAAATGTTCCAAATTGGAAAAAAAGACTATGTTTTTTCCAAGAGGCGATATTAAAAAATCACAACAATATAATAAAAAAATCTCTTCGCAGAACGTTTTCGTTGTTATTTATGATCAAATATATAAATTAATTACTTATAAGTGTATGTGTTCTTATTTTTATACAAACAGATCTAAAACTCCTTATGCCACCTTCTTGAATGTTTTGGAACATTAAATCACTATAGTCGTGAATAAATGAATAATTTTGAATTTTTAAACACCTTAAAGCTTTTCATTTCTTATACAAAATCCATAATTAAAGCCGACTTGTATGTAGTACGTTTAATTTTATTTAGTATGCAAACGTATTCCATTGAGTATTTCGGAATAATTATAGACTAAATGCATATTGCATCCACATTTTCTCATGGAAAACTTAACTTTTTAACTTATGTTAAAAAAATTAAATAAATTTTGTAGAAAACTGCTCTGATTTTAGGGAAATAATCTTTGAAATCAACCTTTGTTCATAAAAAAAAATAAATTCTTGCAGTGTATCACTATAACTATTAAATGAGAATTAGTTCTCCCAGTAATAAATTAAGCTATGCTATTGTTACTGATGGCAGGGTCTCCTTTTAAACCAGTTAAATGTCATGTTTTATATAATGCCGAGTTTGATATTTGTTTTCATTATAAGACTAGCTGACCCAGCTGGCCATTGCTCGGGCATATTAGACATTTTTCTGGATCGCGACAACAGTGCCACCTATTCAGGATCAGGACCCCGTTTATTTTAATTTTTTTTTTTATTTTATTAATTAATAAACAGAAGTATATAAGAACATTTCGTTTTTTAAGGAATACTTAGTTTTAAGATACAATTGTTTTTATAGATAGGTTGATTTTACTTGATAATAGTAGAACATTAAAAAAAAAAGATTTTATTTGGGAAAGAGAAATAATGGTTACAAAATGTTCACAAAAAAATTAATAGTAAAGAAAAAAATAAATTAAGAGAATAATAGAAATTAATTTAGCATCTAAAACATTGCGCAGCTGTTCATTCTTCTCAAGTCGGCAGGTAAGGAGTTCCAAAGACCAACGCCGTACACAAAATATTATCGCTTTGAAACAATGTACTTATACGCAAGTGTAATTAGAATGTTGCTTCTATGAGATTGCGGAAATACAAGTTTTTCAAATAGGTAGCCAAGTGCCTTTTTTCTGCATTAGATTAAATAAAAATAATAATAAATTACAGTCCAGATAACTTTGCAGTTTATGTAGATAAACAGATAAAACAAATTATCTGAATCGGTTAAGCCGTTCAGAGGTGTTAATGCGTCCATTGCACCAAAATTCATATTTAGTAACCACCCCTGCCTCGCCTCGCACGGAATTATTATAGCCAAATGACTTTTGGTGAATAAAAAGTGGGTAGTAAGATGAAGTTTTATCAAACATTTAAAGTTCTTCCTTCAGTCGTATAATTGACGGATTGTTTTCCATCGATTACTGTCTCGATCGATTTTATTTGACTCTTTCACCGGCCAGTTTAAATCGGATATGCTCATTTAGCTTCTTCACATCTTCATGTTCTACTGCTTAAATTCAAGTTCACCTAGCCTATTCGGATATGTGTTGTCAATTGTTATACTTGGGAATATCCTGTAGGCAATGGCTAAAAAATTCAGTTGTATTTGACAGAAGTCCGGCGGGAACCAAATAATATTCTTGGATCGTGGGTCAATATATTAGAAAATTCCCATTTCCGCTCCAAAGATATGACGACTTCAAAGACTTCGTTAAACTCATCTTGGGCATTGATCGCAGAATAACAAGCAAAGTTTTTAGTAAATCACCAGCCTTCACGTGTAGTCCGTCAAGTGCTTCGGCTTATAGGCCATTGTGCATTTGTCCTTAATGATAATCTTGCATGTGTAAGGGATTGTGGCAATGCTTTTTTGATGTTGGTGCAAGTTTCTGGGTTTTATCTGGTTTTCGAGGTTTCAGTCAATGGCGTCTAATAGCATTGATGCAAGTGCAATTTACTTCTGCATTTAAAATGACGACGCGACGCCATTGCTAAAATGAAAAGAAATGCTTTGCCTTTTCCATGGTGTTTCGAGGTTAAACTGTCCCCTAATTCTGTTATTTAAACGTTGCATAAACCCTGACGCACTGGTTATTACAATGGCAGTTATGAACATTGACAGCGGAACTGTCATATATAGTGTATTGAATTTGCACGAAGTCAATCGCTTTTAATTCTGAATTTTCAAAATCGATGAAGTATGTTAATTAATATTTTTAATCTTCTAAATATATCAAGACATTTTAAATTATATTTTTGATTAGAAAATATGTACAGGCAAAATTACGTGTTCGTAAATATCTCTAGTCCAGCACCACCAATCTCCACTCCAGGATCACCCGATTGGTCTCAAGCTTGCCTGAAAATGTCAATAAGATCGGACAAGCCGTTTCGGATTCCAAACAACATATACACATTCATTTTTATATACAAGCATTGTATATACATTCTCTTAAGTACTCTCATGGTGGTAATTTTTCGTCTGGCCATCTTCCTGGTTGATTCGAAACTAACTCTAAATAGTGGAGACGAGCACCTTTACCGATATATTACCAGTATTTAATACACTTTTGTTGTCTGTACTTATTCTATATTCACACCAATTGGCGATTTCAGCGCGCCTCATTGCGAGTTGATTCGGAATTAAATAAATTGCACAACTGGATCGCACGTACTTGCTCATATGTGCGGGAACATTGTAGAAAAAAACTAAAGAAAATTAAAGTGAACATCAAAGAATTTATTCGATTTTTGTGACTTTTGATTGTTCGAATAAGGTACGTTAAATTGTATTGGGTGAAATAATTTAAACGCCATTTTATTTCTTTAGGAAATGTTAAAAAGTATGATTTTTTTTCAAAATCGTAGGAGCCGTTTTTAAATAAAACGGTTTTTTATTAACAACTTTTTTTAAAAAATTAAAAAAAATAATTCAAGAAAACAAATTTAAGTAAAAAATAACGTACATTTGAAAACAAAATAAAAAAAATTCACTCACCCGTTTTCGAAATATTGATTTTTGCAAAAAAAAAAAATTAAAAAATTATTAAAAATACAAAAAAAAAGTTTTTGAAAAAAAAATTATGCAAAATTACCTGGGCTACCTACATCTTCCTGAATATTAATTTTGATTGTAATCGGGCTACCGGTTTTCGAGAAAGCCGAATAAAAAAAACCGGCCCTATGGGAGGTACCGTTTTTAGCCCACCATACAATTTTTTTTTTTTACTTAAATACATTAAAAATACAATACATTTTCCGGATCTTGATAACAGCTCCACCTATCGGGTCCAACCAGGTATACCAAAAACCACCAAGGTTACGATGTTCATACGGGGAAAATTACATTTTGGTAAATATCACTAATCCAGCGCCACCTATGAAGTCAAACATTGTCTGAAAAAGTAATAGAGTTTATTACATGCAGCTTTTACATTCCCTGACTATTGGCATGTTCCTGAGAAAGGATTTATTTAATATCATGAAAAAGTAATTTCGTCAAGATCTTTATATGCGTTTCCAAGAAATATTATTAAATTTGTTCGAAAAACGAAAGTCACCTTGTGTGGTATAGTTCATAGTTTAGGCATTATGGTGATGCAAGTTTATTGTTGTCAATATGTGATTTATTGTGATTTATTGTAAATATGTATGTATAAAAAGAGAAAACAGTAAATTCAGATTTAAAATCGATATACTAGATACCCTCACAATTAATAATATTTTAAAGTGGTTCAAAATCCACAATGTAGTAATAACATTTAGCGGAGATTCCCAAAAAAATTTATTCAGTGACGCAGAATTCAGAGTCAACAAATTCAGTTCGAATGAAATGTTTCCGTTCAATTTGTATGACTAACAATGACTAACAACTTTAGAATGACCGATTTACCCAGGCAGATTGTGAAATGCATCTAGCTTCTGAAAACTTAAAGTTTATATTTTTATTCGTCGCATAAATTCAAAATTAAGTGTCAATGACCTTTTAAAAATTAATATTCAGAACAATTGTTAGTTTTATGACATTTCGTATTCTTCTTCTAATGAAACAGGTGTTCATTCAAAAATCCGCTCAGAACCAATTGATTTTCGAAAATCGACCTTTAACAACTCCAATGTTATCATACAATTTTTATTCAATCTTAAAGTATTGGAAAACAGTTTCTGAAATTTATAGGGCACATCTGTATAAATTTGGCACGTGACGTATACTAAATTTGTCTTAATAAACAATTTCCATCCTCCTCTTTGGTCCACAGTCACAACAGAAAAATGTTCTGCCCGCCGCCAGATGTATCAAAATATCTTCCGAATTCTTATTATATCTACAAAATTTGTATCTATGACCTTCACCATGATCATAAGTTCAAAAAATCGATTGAAATAAATTTTTTTGTTATACTTATGGATACAAGATTGTTTAACATCACGCCAAAGTAACTTATACTCAAATATTTAAATAAAAAAAAAAAATTACAAATGAAACAACAAAATAATGCGTCACTTATGCCAATAAGTTGATGAGGAATAAATCTTTTTAGGTTTGTTATTGAAGATACAAATTAATAAAAAAATAAATTCGCTACATTGAATTGGTTCGCCAAATTTCTATCTATGAATGAAAAAAAGGTGTAAGTATGTGCATTTTTTTCTGGTTTCTCATTGTTGTGTGGTAAGATAATTTGGAAAATTTTGTGACAGCAATTAAATAGCCTGGCATATGATTGCTGTCAGTTAGCATCCAAAGACAAATAAAGTTTTTTATTTGATGCCAAACTTATAAATATATTTTGTTGTTATTGTCACCAGAACCATTATCACGTTGGTGATTATAGCTATTAATATCATTAGCTTCCTAAATGATGAGGGTAATTTAGTTTGTTGGTTTCAGTACAAATACAAAATGCTTTACGTGAAATAAAAATCATCCTGAACTATTTATTTTGTTATTTGAATAGTCATCACTCATTATAATTAATTTTGGATTACCATTAGCAGAATCATGAGGAATTACCAAATATTACAAGAAAATGTTTCATTATAATGGGGATATAAATGAGCTTCTATGAGCTTATCTCATTATATGCGTAAAATAATGTCAAGATTATCAAAAGATACATATTTGGCGAATGGAAGGAGAGATAAACATCATGATTTTAATTAAAGATACTTTCTTGTACAAGACTATAAGGCAAGGACTTATGAAGTGGTATCAAAATTGTGATGTAGTCTAATATATTTTCATTTTTGACTAGCAGGTGGTTTATTTATTCATGATGTTATTAGCTCAACGAAATTTATATTTATTTACATAGATTCTTTAAAAAGAAAATTGAATAATTAAAGTATTTTCATCACAATAAAGAAGTTCAATGAGTCACAAATACATTTTGAGGTTGTTCCTCAATAAACACCTCAAACATTTCAATTGTATAATATAACCTCAGGATGATGAATTTGAGATTGTATTATTCTATACAACATTAAGTTTTTAAATTGAGGGTTTCTTGAATGAAAGGTCTAACAATTTCAACCTGGTTGAATTTGAGAGAGAATATGACATACCCTCTCAGTCTCCGCTATAACTGTATATTTCTATAACTCTACATATTTTTATATTTTCTTATTTTTATATTTATATATCTCTATATACATCTCTTTATTTTCATATCTCTGTACCCTTTTATATCTCTGTCCCTTTGTCTCTATGTCTCTATGTCTATATCTTTATGTTCCTATATCTATATATATTTGAATTTCTATATCTCTATATCTCTATATCTCTATATCTCTAAATCTCTGTATCTCTCTATCTCTATATATCTATATATCTATGTCTCTATATCTCTATATTGTAATATACAGAAATGTATTTCTGTATCTCTATATCTCTATATCTCTTTATCTCTATATCTCTATCTCTGTATCTCTATACCTCTATATCTCTATGTCTTTACAACTCTATTTCTCTATATCTCTTTATCTCCCAATAGTATAATGAATCCTGTAACTCTTCAGTCTACCAAACTTCACAAATTCGTGCTGTCGTTAAGGCGCAGAAGTATATCAAACAAATCTCCAGGAATGCAATAATTTACATTTAAGCCTCTCCCACAGGAACCGTGATTTTTTTTCCTGGATAAAAAGTAGCCTATGTTTCAATCCAGCACATTATCCATCTACCTACCAATTTTTTTTCCAAATCCGTTAAGCCGTTGAGGCGGAATTAGGGAAAACATAAAAACATGCACATTTATAAATAAGTAGGATTTCTTTTTATCTCTTAAACCAATACTGCAATGTTGGTTGCAGATCTTCTCTCTTCAATCCATTTTTAGCTTACTCAGGGGTTTCTCAAGGCAGCCACTTCTTATCCTAGCTATTAACGAAATGGTCTCACATTTCACTCTACTCTGAAAATACCAAAAGTATAAAATCTTCTCCCCGTATCCCCCTTACCCTGAATCAACCAATATCTCAATATCCTCAATTTTGGCATATTATGTGACCGAGATGTCACATATCGATAATATCATCTTTAAGGCCAACTCTGCACTTTTGTCTTTGTGAAAAACGAATACTTATGGAAAGAATTATCCCACCAAAACATTTTCTATATAAAATGTTGCCAAGACCAGACCATTATGACTCGCACTGTCGAAAAGTTTTTAGATCTCATGTAGAGTCAAGCTTCTAATTCTACACGACCTAACTCTACAAGGCCTAACTTCACAAACTCTACGTGACTTGGCCAAAACCAGACATGGCTCTATATAGCTCGTCTCTATAAATGCTATCGTACGCGGCCTTAAAATCGATAAAGAGGTGGTGGGTATTTATTTGGAATTCTTGGGATGTTTCCAGGATCTGCCGTAGCGTGAACATTTGATCGATTGTATAGGGGCCAATCAGGTTGCTGACGAAAAATTTCAGGCGTTCACATAGTACGGCAGAGAGGATCTTGTAGACAAAAAGTATAAGAGCTATGCAATTTAAACTTATTTCAAAAGTCCGCAATTAACAAAATATCCCGAGAATTAGGATTGTTTCTCTGGGTATAATCCAAGCCCAAGTTATTAGGCCTCAAAAAACCAACGAAGCGCTTCGAGAAAAGGTAGGTAGTGCCCTCGCGCTTCGCTTGGCTCGTTCTGACCACTCCGTTACCCAATCCCTCTTCATAACCAAATTAATGGATCTTACATAAGCAGATTCACATCTCGAAAATGGAGAGAGAGATCGTTTCCTTTGATTGGTTTTCGGTCTCTTCTGGAATGATCCATTGATCCATTACTTGTAATTTTATTAGTTTTAAGTTGGTTTGAAAAAATAAAGCTTGTATTAAGCGCTATATCAAAATTGCCATTAGGTTAGGTTATGTTATAATGGCTGTCAGAACACCTGACACATTTAGGACTCGTTTTTCCATTATGATATCAGTTAATATTGTGAGATTTATCTAACTAATTAAATCACCTTTTATAAAAGATTAATAATGAGGTTAAGATTGTAAATATCTATGTTAATCAGTTCGCTGCGGTCATCGAAGAAGAATTCTCCTGAGTGTAATTTGGGTCTTTGGGATAAAGCAGGACATGAGCAGAGGATATGTGGAATGGTTTCCTCTTCCTTTATGTCCAAGCAACTTTAATAGAAATTATTAGAGCAGGTAAGTCTTGCGGCGTGAGGCAGTGTTTCGTAATTGCACTTAACCATTGTATATACATTTTCTATAGTACTCTCATGGTGGTAATTTTTCGTCTGGCCATCTTCCTGGTTGATTCAGAACTAACTCTAAATAGTGGAGACGAGAACCTTTACCGATATTTTACCAGTATTTAATAAACTTTTGTTGTATGTACTTATTCTATATTCACACCAATTGGCAATTTCAGCACGCCTCATTGCGACTTGATTCAGAACTAAAAAATTATGCTCCATGATAGTACTATATGCAGTGTATATACAAAGACTTAACATGGAGCTTAGAGCCAATAAACATTTAGAACATTTCAGATGCAGCTTTGGCCATATGTGTTTGGTCGTTTGGCAGGTATTGGGTACTTGTCCATATGTTGTTTGTTTTCTCCATTGCATCTTGCTTTAACATTAGCTCACATGTAGCGATGGGTACACCAATATTTACCCTCTGAGATGTGATTGATGTTGTACTTCCTTTTCTGTCCAGTTCATCGGATGTGTGTGCCCCAGAATGCAATAGAAGTTGATATTGAACTGTTCTGCCATCTGTATCAGAGATACATATTTGACAGTTTTATGCAGTTGCAAAGTTTATGGAAATAAAGCCGAGTGATTAAAGGGCAGCTTGGCTCTCTGTGAGGAAATGCGGATATCCGATGAGTATATCTCGTTTTTTTTGCGACAGGATAGGACTTCCTTGGTTGCCAGAGTTTTCGCTTAGAAGACGCTAAAATGGTCTGGGAGAGGGAAGAATAGACTTAAATTTAGTCTGGCCAGAGAATAAAAATATTATAAAGAGAGAAATCTACTGCCTTCTTTTGACAATGCTTACAAGCTGAAGTGCCATCTCTTTGACCTTTTCAGATAAGTGTGAGTTAAACACAATACTTGAAAAAAACACAATGAATGATATACAAAAATAACAATTGAGGGTGTTGGGGGATGAAACTTATAAAAGATTTTGCTATTTATAATATTTTAACTCTATGGTCTGTCTGAGTTTATGCCACCACATAACCCGATGGCACCGGAAAGAATGACTGTGCTCGCTGCTAAAAATTTAAGAGAGTCTCGGACTTACAGCTACGTTTTCGGTAAAAATAAAATAAAATTATATTTTTCATTTAAACTTAATCATTTCTTAAAGTTAATTAATTTTTTTTGTTTTTGTTTTTTTTAATGTAATTTAATTAAAATTAATAACTCAAGACTCCATAACTCAAACAAAATAAAACAAACTTTTCCATGAACTGCTAATAGAACCCAGAGAAAAAATGGGCACGACTTGGTTGCACGTACTTGCTCTTATGTGCTTAGTTACATTGGAAAGCAAGATCCTTAACAGAATAAAAGGCACGACTGGGTCGCACGTACTTGCTCTTATGTGCTAATCCTTTTTAAGTGCAGGCGTCTTTTTGACAAAGATTTTATTTTAATATTTTTTGTATGACGTGCAACTTCCTTAGAATCGTTTTGGGGTGAAGCTCGAACGAACATGCGTCACGACAAAGGGATAAACACAGCTTTTGCAGTTTTTTAGTGTAGTATTATCTTTCCACTTGCTGCTTACTGTTTATAATATAATTTGCTAATAGAAAGATACAAAGGACTTTTTTCAGTTAAATTTTCATTTTGGTATGGAAAAATTTGAACAACTGGCATAAAGATTCGTCGGAATCAGCAGTATGGCAATAATGCTAGGTAAAGGGACCTTTATACGTCCCAATATGGGACCAATGGAATTTATAAAGGATTTAGGTACCTATAATAAGGTTGGAAGGAAGGTAGGTACTAAAATTAAGTTACGTGTTCCAACTACTGTTAAGCCAGTAGGTATAGAGACAATATTAAAAGTTAACACAGTGGTTTTGTTTATTTATAGGAAGGTGTAAACTTTTGTTTTCTCGATTGAAATTTTTGCATTCAGTAGTAATCGAATAGTTTTTTTTATTTGTTAGTTGTTTTTGTGTGTTTATCAAAGGCTTCCTTATTTATTCTGTGCTTTTATGATGATGAAAAATACTTTAAAATACGTAAGTATGTATGTAATGTAGGTTGTCACTTTCTTTTATTTGACAAATGGCTTGGCTAGGGCTTAGCCGAAGCCAAATTAAAATAAAATGTTGGGGAAAAAAATTTGTGAATTCAAAAAAACACTACTCATAACGTTTTTTGGAAAAAATGTTGTAAGCCATCTTATTTCTTTTGCTGTTTTCTATTTTATGAATTTTTCATTTCAAAATCGTTCGACCAGTTTTTTCAAAAAAATGTTTTTTTTCAAAAACTTTTCGAAAACATATTTTAAAATTTTTTTTAGTATGTCAATTTTAAGAAATCTATAGTTTATACTAGGAGAAAAATTTAAAAAAAAATCTATAGATCCGTTTTCAAAATATTCAAAAAACAAAATATTTTTTAAAAAAATTATTGAAATTTAAAAAAAATGTTTTTGAAAATTTCATCAAAATCCGTCAATTAGTTAACGAGAAAGTCTGATTTTAAAAAACCGGTCATATGGGAGGTACCGTTATAAAACTTTTTCTGAAAAATCCATTAAAATTAAAAGATAGATTTTGCACAGAAAACATCATTCTGAAAGTTTAATCAAAATCGTAGGAACCGTTTTCGAGAAAAATAAGTTTTTTAATAAAAGTTATATGGCAGGTACCGTTAGTTTTGGAGCTAGAATGCCAATTCCAAAAACTGTCGGGTAGAGCACTCTAAAAATACTATATACCAAGTTTGAATCAAATCGGCCCAACCGTTTAGGCTGTAGATATCGATACGGACAGACAGACAGACAGACAGACGGACGGAATTTCCGGACCCAGTTTTTTTGACTTCTCTATCATCGTAATATCATGTTTGATTGTTAGAATTTTTTTTTTTTTTTTACGAATGCATAACTTGCCTTATAGTCCCTATAATCGCAAGTAAAAAAGTAGCATTTACGTTGAAAATAACACAGTTTGAACTTATAAAAAGTATTAAAAACCACAGTACTTAACGGTTTTAAGTAAAAATGAAGTATGCCATCATACTTCCTAAATACCAAAGAATTTATGGAAAATGTATTTCGAAAATTGTAGGACCGGTTTTAATAAAATCCTGTTTTTTTATTTTTAGTTTTTTGAATTTTTTTTTTTTGAAATATGCAGTTTTTTTTTAGAATTTATTAATATACATGTGATTATAAAATTTAAAATACTTTTTTTTGATTAGTTTTAAAAATATTGATTTTTCAAAAAGTAAAAATTAAAATTAAAAAAAAATTATAAAAAAAAAGTTATTCAAAAATTTGATATGCAGAATTAATTTGGCTACCTAGATCTTCTCAAATATAAAATTTGACGGAAATCCAAAAAGCCGTTACCGAGAAAGCTAAAAATTAAAAAAAAAACCGTTACATGAAAGGTACCGTTAATAGACTTTTCCCAGAAATTTATTTCTAATCAAATGATAGCCAATACTAATAAGAAAATTCTTAAAAAATTTCATCAAAATCGTTGGAGCCGTGTTCGAGAAAAATAAGCTAAACTGTCATATGGCAGGTACCGTTATTTTTAGGACTAAAAATTAAATTTCTATTTCCCCTCTGGAGAATGCCAAAATAATCATACACAACAAACAGCTCGTTATACATACAGACAGACATACAGACAGACATACAGACATTTTTTCTCGATCACTTTTTAGACTTCTCTATGATCGTAATGTCATGTTTGATTGTTATCTCAATTTTTTTATTATTCACCAATCCTAAACTTGCCTTATAGTCCCTATAATCGCAAGTAAAAATGTCTATAACTTGGGATGCTTTGTTAATGTTTTGATATTTCAATCAACTAGGCACCAAGAACTTAATCCAAATTTTAAACGAAAAGTAAAATATCGATTTTAACATAATAATGTAACAACCAAAGAAAATATTGCAAAATGTATGTCCACTTTGTAAACAAAATCCTTGCCACCTAAATGAATTTGTAATTAATTTTCAGAAAAAAAGTTAAATTTTGGATTGCAAAAAAAAACAAAGTAAAAATCCACACAAAGCTAAACTAACATAACCTTAATATAAATCCCAAAGCTTAACACAATTTAACATCAATCGAATATTTTATTTAACATCCAACAATTAAGTTGGGACAAGGAAAAGTAAATAAAACATTTTTGTTTCCACCTTTAGTCAATTAAAATGGCGGAATAAATTAGCAAGTCAATGCAACTGTTTTCACCGGTCGCACTTGGCAATCGATTTGCAATTCATATTACAATAAAGACTCGCAAGTGGTAAACACTAGTAATAGGTAGTAACACGTAAAAGTAATAATATGCTTAACATTCAGACAGATACTTTCAATGCTACTCGACGTCGTCGTTGATCGACGCACCGTCGTCACCACATCACCTCATCACCGGCAGTTGCTAGGCCAATTGACGATTTGTAGGTTCAATCAACCATTTACGTTGCCCATTCAGTAAGCCTATTCAAGTGGTTCACATGGGAGTTTTTGATGTTTGCAATAAAAGTAACCAGTGACCACGTCACATCGTCAAGTGTCAACACAACCGCATGCAACTGTTAGTTAAGTCACTTGACTTGACATTAATGGAATCAGTGCGGAAACCCTAAAACCTCTCCATTCGGGTGTTGCGGTGTTTGTTGTTGCATCCATTGATATTCATACATATTGCTATTTAGGTTCTCAAAGAGACTTAATAGCTTTTAAGGGCCAATAAGAGGTGTTAATAACGTTTTTGCTTTAATTTTAATTAAAAAGAAAGTGCAGTTTGAAATTTATAAAATGTATTCAAATCGCATGGCTTTTATTAAAAAACAAAACATCTTGAGCAGAAAAACCAAGATGAGTAAGAAATGCATTTTGCAAGTATTAATGCGATTACACTAAGATTGTTATGTAGTAATCATAGTAGTAGATTGTAGCGGTAAGTTCAGACAATGCCGATTTGTAAGGTTAAACCAAGTTGCAAGCAGAATTACAATAAATTAGGTGTTTGCTTGCTAACTCAGACGCAGACATTCTGAGTTCGATACTCAGGTTGCGTAGAAATTTTTCAAACTCCTTTAAGATTTTAACTATTTGGCTCTGGAACATAGCGTTTCGAATTAATGGGATAGAATTTTTTGATAATCCATATGTAGGTTGTTTGACTTCGTCCGGAAATTTAACTATTGGAACATTTAATATTGCATGTATGTACCTACTTCATTTCATAGTTTTTGCTTTCTTAGTTATTGTGGTTTTGTGACAAAAAGAAAATACATTATCTCTCGCAGGCGGAAATAGTGTGACAAATAATTGTTATTTGAGATGGACGACAATTGCTGCGATACTGGAAATGACTATTCGTGTAGTAATGATGACTATGGATCTTCTTCATATAACAATGATTTAAATGACAACTATCACTGTAGAGATCCAACCCCACCTCTCATAAATCCGAGTCCTCCACCAAGAGAACCCACACCTCCAACAAGAGAGCCGTCTCCCCAACCAAAAGAGACAACACCTACACACTATGTGTTTGAAGTTAACGATGTAATTCATCCCAGAAATAGCATTTTTGACAAAGATTTAACTGATGGCTACGATGAAAATTTGGATATCGGCAACGACATTGCAGACACTTTCGAAGATACTTTTGAAGGATACGTGGATAATTCTTTAGATTTTGATGTCGGCCTTGAAAACGAAAGCTTACCAGTACAACGGGTCTTTACGCGACCTTATAAAGAGGCTCCTCAGAAGTTAAAGGATTCTACCAAAATCATTAAAACAGGTGACAGAACTTCTACAGATGTTCTTAAAACTTTTCTTATTTTTTTTAATGAGTATTTTTAAACATCTTGATCAAGAAACCTTATTTGCAACAAATTCAAGAAATATTAACTTAGATTTTTACTAGAACTTTTTCTTGTGCGAAGCAATTTTTTTTTTAATAATGTTGTTCTTAAAGATAACCCTGAACCCTGAAGGTTACTGATTTTGAACTCTTGCACTAAATCTGGGAAACAGAAAACAAGCTAAACAAGCTAGCTTCTATTACATAGATAAGAGAATATGAAATGTTAGGCTTTTACAAAATAGGTAATCACTATAGCTTGGATGAACTTGTGATACTGTATTGATTAAAGCAGTGAATATCATCTTCTTTATTTTTGACTTTCTCGGTAACGCCTCATTGCATTTCTAAAAAAAATTAGAATATAAAAGATCTAGCTTGACAAATTATTTCTAAATACAAACCAAAATGTTAACATTTTTTTCTAATTATAATTACTTTCAGATTTTTTTGTTTAAAATTTTTATTTAAAAAAAAAATAAATTTTATAATCAAGTGTATATTGATAAACTGTAAAAAACTGAGTTCTCAAAATAAATAAATTGCACGAATGGGTCGCACGTACTTGCTTATATGAGTGGTCACATTGTAGAATAAAATTTAGGAAAATTAAAATTAAAGTTAACATCAAAGCATTTATTCGATTTTTGTGACTTTTGATTGTTCGAATAAAGTACGTTAATTTGTATTGGATAAAATAATTTAAACGCCATGTTATTTCTTTAAGAAATGTTTAAAAGTGTGAATATTTTTTCAAAATCTCAGGAGCGGTTTTTAAATAAAACAGTTTTTCTTAACAACTTTTTTTAAAATATTAAAAAAAAATAAAAATTGCATACTTAAGCACAAAATTAATGTTTATTTAAAACAAACTTTAAAAAAATTTAAAATATTGATTTTTCAAAAAAAAAATTAAAAATTATTAAAAATACAAAAAAAAGTTTTAAAAAAAATTAATGCAAAATTACTTAGGCTACCTACACCTTCTTGAATATCAATTTTGATAGTAATCCGATCACCAGTTTTCGAGAAAGTCGAAGAAAAAACCGGTCCTATGGGAAGTACCGTTTTTAGCCCACCATATTAATTTTGTTCACCAAACTATAATGTATACCTACAGTTGTAGTACACGGATTTTTTTTTACAAAAATTCTTGGAGCCGTTTTCGAGAAAAAAAAGGTACATAACGGTTATATGACAGGTACCGTTAATTTTTGAGCTAAACAAAAATTGTAGAATGTCAAAATAACCCTAAATTCTAAATTTGAAGACGATTGGCCCAACCGTTTAAGCTGCAGTCCAAAATACATCCGTAAAGACAGACAGACAGACCGACAGAATTTTGCCAGTAACTCAAATATGTTTCTCTATCATCATAATGTCATGTTTGACTGTTATCTCAAAATTTGTAATCTGCACGAATGCATAACTATGCATTATAGTAATCGCAAGTAAAAACAGAATCTTATCCAAAATTTTCGAAAACTTTTTTTCATTAATTTATTTTTGTTTACATTTTTACTAGAAATCATTAGGTTCTTGCCTTCTAAAGTCGTTGAACACATAAGACCAAGTATACGTGCGACCCTGGCGGGCCCTTTTTTATTTGCGATTATAGGTACTATTGGGCAAGTTTAGAATTCGTGTAGATATATCAAAAAATGGAGGTAACAATAAAACATGACATTACGATCATAGAGAGCCAAAAAAAGTTAGTGACAAAAACTGTCTGTCTGTCTGTCAGTCGGTCCGCCTGTATATATAATGAGCTGCACCCTAAACGGCTTAAGCGATTACCTTCAAATTTAGTATGTGTTATTCTTTACGCATTCCTCAGAGGGAAAATTGAAATTTTATTTTTAGGGTTAAAAATAACGGTACCTGCCAACCGTTAAGGAAAAGCTTATTTTTCTCGAAAACGCCTCCAACGATTTCGATGAAAAATTTCGAGTGTATTTTGATGACTATTGGCTATCTTTTTATTAAAAGCAAATATACCGAGAATGTCTATTAACGGTACCTTTCATATAACGGTTTTTTTAATTTGGATTTTCGTCAAATTTTATATTTGAGAAGATCTTGGTAACCAAATTAATTCTGCATATAAAATTTTTGAATAACTCTTTTTTTTAATTATAATTAATTTTTGATTTTTTTTTTTTTTTGAAAAATCAATATGTATTTTTAAAACTTGTCAAAAAAATCATTATAAATTTTAATATTATATATTAATAAACCCTACCAAAATTTCAAAACAATTTTTTTTTTCAAAACACTAAAAATAAAAAACAGGATTTACTCAAAATCCGTCCTACAAATTTCGAAATAGTTTTCATAAATTTATTATAATATAATCGTCTGATGGCGTACTCCATTTTTACTAAAAAATCGTTAAGTGTTGTGGTTTTCAAACTTTTTATTAGTTCAGACCGTGTTATTTGTCTACGTTAATGTTACTTATTTCTTTCAAAGATCTATCCTTCCAATGTGATTAGTTAGCCATACGCATACGAGTAAGTATGTGCGACGCAGTCATGCCCATTTTTTTAAATAATTTTCAAATTTTATTTTAACGAATTATTTAGTTATTTTTTTGTATTTAGTTCAATAAATTTGTTGTGATTTTCATTTTTTGGTCCTTATTTTCACATACTTTACTATTGCATAGGCTTTATTTTTGTTATTTATATTTAATCTTGTATTTATATTTCAAGAATAAATGTAAATATTTATATTTCTAATACTATATTTGAAATTAAAATCAAAAAATAATATCATTTTGTTTTTTTTTTTCATGAACTTAATTCCGTTAAAGACATATTTTTGTTTGTTTGGCTGTTTTATTCGTATGGTAAGAGGGAGTCGACTGTCAATAAATTATAAGTAGTGTCATTGCGTAATGCAAATGCTAAAACTACTGCACAACATTATTTGTTTTCCTTTTTTACTTTTAGTTTGAATAATTGCCTTACGCATGCATTAACAAATTAGTTTTATCCAAACAAATTCAATTGTTTTACTGCCAGTGCAAAAGTGCGAACAATGAAATCAAAAACAGCTATAAAAAAAAGTTAATACCAAGTATATTTATATTTTAAAAATAATGGATAATTTTTCTTTTTTTATTGATATAAATGATTAAAAATCAAAACAACGTTTCTCAAAGGTTTTTCATTGTTTGACTCGAAATACTTGTTAGAAAAAATAAATAAAAAAACTCTTTAGTTGTTCCTTGGTTATATGTATCTTAACCCTAATTTTTTCAAGTGATCTCTATGTTAAATTCGACAGTTTAAATATCTATATGTCTTTGTTTAAACATTTTAATATATATTCGAAGAAAATATATAATTTTCAATTTTCGCCTGCAATTGTCTGTAAAATTGAGTGTTTAAAAAACAAACAAAAATTAATAAAAAACACGCACACAAAATTCATGATTTAAAAATATGCATTACGATTGCGCAGGTCAATAGACAATTTATATATAATTTTGTGTTTATTTTGGTAATTATATGAGACTGGAAGGTATACAAAATTGAGGCAAAGAAATTCAATTTAAATATGTACAATTTTTTTTATCATTGAAGATCCAAGAGATAGAATCTTCAATTATTTAAAAAAATGAGCACGACTGGGTCGCATGTACTTGCTCTTATGTGCATAATTACATTGGAAACAAGATCTTTGACAGAAACAAGTAACATTTGCGTTGAAAATAACACAGTTTGAACTTATAAAAAGTATTAGAAACCACAATGATTAATGTTTTTTTATTAAAAATGATGTATGCCATCACACGTTTTAAATAACAAGGAATTTATGAAAAATGTATTTCGAAAATTGTAGGACCGATTTTAATAAAATCCTGTTTTTTATTTTTAGTTTCTTGAAAAAAAATTATTTTTTTAATTTTGGTGTGCAGTTTTTTAGAATTTATTGAAACACATGTGATTATAAAATTTCAAATAATTTTTTTGGATTAGTTTTAAAAATATTGATTTTTCAAAAAAAAAATTTAAAAAATTAATTTTTATTAGAAAAAAAAAGTTATTCAAAATGTTGATATGCAGAATTAATTTGGCTACATATTTCTTCTTAAATATAAAATTTGACGGAAATCCAAGGAGCTGTAACCGAGAAAGCCAAAAATTAAAAATACTGTTATATGCAAGGTCCCGTAATAGACCTTTCCCGTATATGTGGTTCTAATCAAATAATAGCCAATACCAACAAAAAAATTCTCAAAAATGTTCATTAAAATCGTTGGAGCCGTTTTCGAGAAAAATAAGATTTTCCTAAACGGTCATATGGCAGGTACCGTTATTTTTAGGTCTAAAAATAAAATTTAATTTTCCCCTCTGGATATTGCCAAAATAATCACACACACCAAGTTTGAAGAAGGCTTAAGCGATTAAGCCGTTTAGGCTGCAGCTCGTTATACATACTGACAGACACACATTTTTTCTCGATCACTTTTTAGACTTCTCTATGATCGTAATGTCATAATTGATTATTATCTCAATTTTTTTTTTATTTTTTTTTTATTTTTTTAATTTTAATGCAGTAATTTTTTGTTCATTAAAATATGTTTAAAAAACACAGAACGCAATAAATTAAGAAAAATAAAAATTGCTGTTTAATGTCAGTACTTCATAAACAAAAATATAATTTGTCCATTGAAAGCATTTTCAATAAAAAATACTTCTTAATTATACTGAGTGATTCAATATTCAAATTGCCCGCGGGAACTGAATTGTTTTCACTTAGCATTTAATTATATGAAAATTGTTTATTGTTCTTGGGTTATTATTGAGAATTAATTCAAAAGCTTTTATTTACTTTTTTTAATGTTTCAAAGTTTGCCTTTTAAAACCACGATTTCTTCCGTCATAGATAACCAGCCAACAATGCTTTTTCAAACGGAACTTTAATAATATGGTATCCGATGGTTGTTATTCAAGTAGTTAGATTTTTATTTCAAAATTAAAAAATGGACACGAAATTCAATGAGACAGTTAAAAATTGAACAAAAAAAAAACTGTTACATGAAAGTTACCGTCAATAGAACTTTCCTGTAAATTTGGTATTTTATCAAATGGCTTTGCTTGCGTTAGCCTCTCCTCAAGGATACAAAACTCGTATTTTAATTTTTAAAACATACTTACGTAATGTGACATAATTTTCGTTTAATTTTCAATTTTAAGAAATCTTCACTTAAGAAATAAAATAATAATAAAAGATGAAAGTGAAGTAAGGAAACATTAAGATGGAGATTTGCATCATACCAGCAGACATTGTATTTCTGTGTATCGTCGCATTTCTCTATAAAATATAACTCGTAGTGTTTCGGTATTAACGTAGTGAAATAAAAAGTAATCTGTTTAAGAGTAGAAATACGCAATAATACAATGTATTGCGTGGATGTAAGAAAAAAGATTTTGTTGTCTGTTAAGTCGGTTTACGGACGATAGTTTTACGTGATAAAGTCATAAGAAAACAATATTGGCAGCAACACCAACATACAGCCCGTTAACTCACACCCACAAACCCTTTCGTTTTTTTATGGCTTTGGCTATCATTTGGTTAGAACCACATATACGGGAAAAGTCTATTAACGGGACCTTTTATATAACGTTTTTTTTTAATTTTGGGTTTTCTCGGTAACGGCAATTTGGATTTCTGTCAAATTTTATATTTGAAAAGACCTAAGTAGTTCTTATTAATTCTGCATATCAATTTTTTTTTGAAAAATCAATATTTTTAAAACTGATCAAAAAAAAATATTTTAAATTGTATATCCACATGTATATTAATAAACTCTAAAAAACTGCATACCAAAATTTAAACAAAAAAAAAATTTCAAAAAACTAAAAATAAAAAACAGGATTTTATCAAAACCGGTCCTACAATTTCCAAAATAATTTTTTTCATAAATTCTTTGTTATATAAGACGTGGCATACTTCATTTTTACTAAAAAACCGTTAAGTATTGTGGTTTTGATACTTTCTATAAGTTCAAACTGTGCTATTTTCAACGTAAATGTTACTTGTTTCTGTCAAAGATCTTGGTTTCCAATGTAATCAGGCATATAAGAGCAAGTACGTGCGACCCAGTCGTGCCCATTTTTTGCTTTCTGAAAGCAATTTTTTACTTTCAAGAAAGCAACATTTTAAAAGTGTTTTTTGTGTAAACGGGTATGATATGATCAATCTGAGATTTGTTCCGTTTATTGTTTTGTTCAGACTAGCTTCAAAATGAAGATCTCTTAATTTCTTCAGCTCCTTTCTTGCGAGGAAAATTACAGGAATTGAAACAATTTACATCATATGAAACAAAACTAATTGCACTAGACTGAAGAAAATCCGGATCGACCGTTTTGAGAAAGTGGCGTTTAAAATCAGTACAATGCAACACTCATGAGTGATTTTTGAGCAGAGGAGGAGTTTTATTCAGTAATGTTGATTACGTTTCGGAGGTGGGTTCAATTTTTTGTGAAAGTTTTTGCTTTTCTGAGAGCACTTTCCAATTTTTTTGATATGCGTGTGAAAAATTTAAATTTGATTAGGAAGTAGATATAAATTTTTGAACTTGGAGAAAACATAGTTTTTTTCAAATTTTAAATCTTCGAAACAATTTATTCCAAAAAAAATCTTAGTATTACAGATGCATAGGAGAAAGAATAGATTTCATCTAAAAATGAAAGTATATATTTTATATACAGGGTGAGCAAATTAGACCTGCGTCCCTACCTATCTAGAGTATTGCAGTTGTTTTTGAATTTTAAATGGGTAAATTTTAAGATCCAACTTTAAATTTTTTCGTAATGCTGTTCTGGATATGGCCAATTGGCCCGAACGACGACGAGTTGAGACAGATGGATCATTAGCAACACTCTGCCCCACATAGCTTCAACATTGTCTTCAGTGCAAATATATTGATCAACACCTCTTCCAGGACAGTTGGCTTATGATCCCCGTTCTTCAAAACGGTCGACGAAACTCCTTATCATGAAGGTTGCGGAGGTTGATCTTGAATTAAAGTATTTGCAACATTTTCGTTACATCAAAACAATTGATCATTGACAAGAATATAATAAAATCAATAATTTTAACGCGATGTTGTGTACTTTATGTATTCATTATAAATTTCCAAGAACTCAATTATAACACGCAAAATAGAAAATAAATTGCACGACTGGATCGCACGTACTTGCTCTTATGTGCGGTCACAGTTTGGAATAAAATTTGAAAACTTTTAAGGGAACTTCAAAGATTATATTCGATTATTCTGACTTTTCAGCGGAAAAATTTAAACGCCATTTTATTTCTTTAAAAAATGTGAAAAAGTGTGAATTTCCCATAGGATCGGTTTTTTTCGACTTTCTCAAAAACTGTTGATCCGATTACTATCAAAATTGATATTCAAGAAGATATAGGAAGCCTAAGTAATTTCGCATTAACTTTTTTTCGAAATTTTTTTTTGTATTTTTAATGATTTTTATTTTTTTTTTTTGAAAAATCAATATTTTGAAAACGGGTTTGTGATTTTTTTTTAATTTATTTCACTCAATACAATTTAACGTACTTTATTCGAACAATCAAAAGTCACAAAAATCGAATAAATGCTTTGATGTTAACTTTAATTTTCTTAAATTGAATTCTGTTCTTAAAAGACAGAGAGAAGAGCAGAATTTTGTAGAATTTCTCTATCATCTTAATGTCATGTTTGATTGTTATTTCAATTTTTTTATTCATTTTCTGATTCAGGGAAATAAATCGAAAAAGAAAAACATTCAAAAATATTATTTTTTCAGTAACATTCAAACAAATTCACAGTTCCCTAATAACATCACACATAGTCATCCGGTATCGTTTGAAAAAATAATCCGGCCGGAAGCGTATATGTAGTTCAAAATCATTCTTCAAAATCATGGCAGTTAAATTCTTTTTAATGTTTTTTTTCTAAGTATATACATATGTATGTTTATCAAACAAAACAAAACGAATAAAATGAAACATTTAAAAAAACAGTTGAAATTTCTAAACACAGAATTACATGACAGAAATATTGGAAAATCATCTCATAAAACAACATTTTTATTCTCTCCGTTGCAAACCTCGTCATTTGAAAAACATTTTAGTACCATAGTTAATTTTTTGTCACGCATATGAATGTCCTTAACAACAAGGAACGTCCTTTTATGTGTTTCCTATCATAATATAGAATAAAGAATATAACCTTATACGCTCTTCAATTAGCATTCTATTTCGTCTAACATCTAACTCTGCGAATACACACTTAAAGATTGACTATCCCAGGGGATTTTTCTTTAGTGCGTAAATGCGTATCTTCACAGTCATAGCTGTAGCTATAGTCTTCAATTTGTAGAAATGTGCGTAGGTATATTTTTTTCTCTTTTTGATACGCACCGCGTTAAAGGAAAACAAGTTTCGGTATAATATACAAGGGAAGGATAGGTTTCATATGTCAGACGGGAGACGGGACTGATTCTTATAACAACAAGGGTGCGCATAAACACCAAACGTCAGAAATACTTGTAGCAGTCTGAATTCGTGTCCAGTTCCGGTGTGACACATTTTTTTGAAATTTTGCGGTTCCTTTGAAAAAGTATTTGTATTCTGTTGAATTACTCCACGTGACTGAAGGATTGTTTGATCCTTTTCAAAGTCTTCAAGGATATACAACATAACTAAGGCAAGAAATGTAAGTTTCTAAGTTGTTGAAAACAATCTCTACTACCGTTTTTTTTATATAAAAGTTCCAAAAATATACTCAATAATAAGATTGTTAAAGGACTTTCCCCACAATTCGTATCTGTCAGTAGTGTTTTCGTGAATCAAAGTCAATTTTAATCACCCTAAGTTGTTGAAATAAGCACATGGAAGCATAAATAGTTATATATGTTTGTAGTCTGTTGTGTTCTTTTGAAGTCTTTTGATGTGGGTATTCATCATCTGGAGTGCCTACTTTTAATCCTTGAGGTAGTATCTCTATTGAACAAGTTTTTTTATTCCTTAAGATACAAAGTAGTGGGTAATATTTATTCTTATCTGGATGGCTTATGCCATGGCATTTGTGTATGATGAAAATGTTCACCTTGTGAAGGTCAAACTAAAGAAAAATGAATGGATTGTGTTAGAGGTCAATAAAGTTATGAATTTATTCTTATCAGAACGGTGAGTCTTACTTGCTTATCAATTTCATGTGAAATTTGTCAGTTTCATTTGATATCTAATGTCATGAATGTCAATAAATTAATGTCATAAGACGCTATTTGGATATCTTTATCTAAGAAGCGCATGTTTGTTATTGGATGTTTTTTTTGTGCAAAATCAAAGACAAATTGGTACTTTTTTCTTAACAGTCCATTGAAATGTTACATTGACCTTGTGAATAGGATAGGACAATACTTTTTTTGGGAAGGGGTACCGGCATTTGTATTCTACACTAACATCCCTTATGTTAGTGTAGAATACAAATGCCGGCTTTTGAGGTTGAAAACCATTATGGGAAAAGCGGGAAAAAAGAGATTTTTCAATTGACTTTGAACAACCTTAAGGCTCACTGCTCACAAGATATTGTTAAAAGAGTTTTTTGTCTAACGAAAAAATATTTTACAATTTTGGTAAAAAGATTGTTTTCCGACAAATTTTAACTAAAACCTAGTATTATTCTCACACTGCACTCCTCGTTTCACAGAATAGGTAGTCTTGTTTCATACACAATTGAATGAATAAAGGTTTTAATGCAAATTTAATAAACCCGATGAGATTTTGCAAATTTTATGCGTTTTTTTTTTAAAAAAAGTTCTAACCTCAAAAAAATCACCCGTTATATAGGAAGTAACCGATTTTGATGAAACCCTGTTTTTTTATTTTTAGTATTTGAACAAAAAAATTCTTAAGATTTTCGCTTGCACTTTTTTAGAGTTTGTTTATATACAGCTAATCAGAAAATGTAAATATCGCTAAAATCGTTGGAGCTGTTTACTTTAACTGTTAAGCTTTCCCTTAACGTTTATATGGCAGGTACGGTTATTCTTAGTCCTAAAAATAAAATTTCAATAACCTCTTTATGAAAAAAAATCAGTGCACTGTCGTAGGTAAGCGTTATATTTTGGAGAAACAAAAATTAAGATGGCGGGCTAAAAACGGTACTTCCCAAAGGACCGTTTTTCTTTTCTTCGACTTTTTCGAGAACGGGTACACCGATTACAACCAAAACTGATATTCATGAAGATAAAGGTAGGTATCCTAAGTATTTTAAAATTTAAATATTTTTGAAAACAATTTTTTTCTTTTTAATACTTTTTTTTGGTTACTTACTTACTTACTTAGGGGTGCTACAGTTCGGGACGAACCTGGGCCTCAACCAACATGCCTCTCCAGCCAGCCTCTCCTTTGGATAGCTGCCTCCAGTTTTGCACTCCAAGTTGGTTGAGGTCGTCCTCCACTTGAGCGCGCCACCTAAGGCGAGGTCTTCCTTGACTGCGTCTACCCTCTGGGATGGAATCGAAGATCCTGCGAGCCGGAACATTGTTGTCCATTCGCTCTACATGACCTAGCCATCTTAAACGTGATATCCGTATTTTTTTGACCAGGTCAATGTCGCTGTACAGCTTGTAAAGTTCTTGGCTGAACCTTCTCCTCCAAAGCCCGTTAACGCAGATAGGGCCAAAAATCCTCCGAAGAATCTTACGCTCGAAACGACTAAGGATATTTTCATCCGCTTTAGATAGAGTCCATGCCTCGGCGCCATAGAGCAGGACTGGGATGATTAGGGTCTGATACAGAGTCTCCTTTGTTTTCGAGAGAGGGCTTTGCTACTCAATTGCCTTCATAGCCCAAAGGATTGGCAAGAGTAATTCTTCGCTTTATTTCTGACGAGATGTTGTTGTCAGATGTTATAGCGGATCCGAGGTACACAAAGTCCCTAACTACCTCAAAGTTGTACCTGTCTATTGTGATGTTTTGTCCAATCCGCCGGTGTTGTGTGTCCCTTTTTGTGGACAGCAGTTACTTCGTTTTGGCCTCATTGACTGCTAGTCCCATCTTAGCCGCTTCAGCTTCAATGCTAGCAAACGTTCCAGTGACAGCTCGCCGAGTTCTGCGAATGATGTCTATGTCGTCAGCGTATGCTAGCAATTGCACAGACTTGAAAAAAATTGTCCCACTACAATTGACTTTTCAAGTATTAAGTTGAAGATAGTGCATCACCTTGTCGGAATCCTTTTTTGACGTCAAAAGCTTCTGTGAGGTCATTACCAATCTTGACGGCGCAGCGAGAGTTCTCCATCGTCATCCTGCACAGTCAGACGAGTTTTGTGGGAATACCAAAACCTGACATGGCTCTGTATAGCTCGTCTCTATAAATGCTATCGTACGCGGCCTTAAAATCGATAAAGAGGTGGTGGGTATCGATTTGGAATTCTTGAGTGGTTTCCAGGATCTGCTGTAGAGTAAACATTTGATCGATTGTGGACTTTCCTGGCTGAAACCACACTGATAGGGGCCAATCAGGTTGCTGACAAAAGGTTTCAGGCGTTCACATAGTACGGCAGAGAGGATCTTGTAGGCGATATTCGGGAGACTTAGTCCTCTAAAGTTGGCGCAGTTTAGAGGGTCTCCTTTCTTGTGGATCGGAAAAACGATGCTGAAGTTTCATTCATCAGGCATACTTTCTTCTGACCAAACTTTAGAGATGAGTTGGTGTATGCACTCCACCAGGTCATCTCCGGCCGCTTTAAAAAGTTCAGCGGGTAGTCAGTCGGGTCCAGCAGCTTTGTTGTTTTTTAGTTTAGATATTGCTATCCTTACTTCATTTTGGTCAGGTGGACGGTAGTTTTGTCTGTAATCATCCATGTTGAATGGTTCATTCTGCCTGACAGCGGGATTTTGGTCTTCATCGCCGTTTAACAGTCGGCAGAAATGGTCCTTTTTTTGGTTATTTTTTTTTTTTTTTTTTGTAAAATCGATATTTTGAAAATTGTTTGGTGATTTTTTTTTAAATTTTTTTTTTAAATATACATAGGTAATTTTTGTGCTTAAGTTTGCATCATTTTATTATTTTTTTTTATTTTTTTAAAAAAGTTGTTAAGAAAAACCGGTTTATTAAAAACCCGTTCTTGCGACTTCATAACACTTCCTTACATTTTCTAACGAAATAAAATGGCGTTTAAATTTTTGCTTTGAAAACTATTTTACGTACTTTTTTCTAACAATCAAAGTGACAAAATTAAAACTTTGAAGTTCCCCTAATATTTATCAAATTTTATTCGACGCTGTGACCGCACATAAGAGCAAGTACGTGCAATCTAGTCATGCAATTTATTTTTAAATTATATTCACGAAGTCTACAGTTTCCAGTAAAAATGGTAATAAAAAAATAAAAAAACATGGATTTATAAAATAAACATAAGCTTAAATATATATTTAAATATTTAAAAAAAAGGATTTTGTTTCTTTAAAAAAAAATGCTTACAAATAATTTCTCATATTAAATAAGTAATATTCATGAATTTTTGAGTGTTTTTACATAATTTATATAATGAATATACATATGTTTTACTTAATGAGTTAATAATTAATCTGTTTTTTTTTTATATTTTTCAAAAGATTTTTTAATAAAATAATATACACCATCAGATGTCTTACAAAACAATAATCTTTTTAATTAAGTTAGGTTTTATTATAAATTTTTTCAGGGTAAGTATTTTTGTCGAGTTTATTACTATGCCGTTGCTTATTATACACATACATACATCAATAAATTACTAGTATTCATTTTATAAATACTCAAAAATCAAAAAAAAATTATATTAATTTAGACAAAAACGAAAATTGCATTTAAAATTTTGTTGTGCAGCATTTTGTAAAAATCCAATAGAAGTGAAGGCCTTTTGAGGAAGTCGAGAAGAGGTTTCTATCAAGGCTAATTTTGTTAAATCATTTTAAATGATATAACATACGTATGAAAAGTTACTTACACAAATATTCATCGAATTACCAAATGGTATAACTGTTATTGTAATATAGTGTGGGAGGATAGTTTGAAATTAAAAAAAAATTGATTTTTTTTAAATGTATATGTATATATATATATATCTTATCGTAATATAATAATTCTTTTGTATGTGTGTTTGTCACCTAACTACTCCTAAACGACTGGACTGATTTGCATGAAATTTTGTGTGTACATTTCAAGGGTTCCTGTTTCTAGATGGTTTAAAAAGACAATTAGACCCAGTAGGTGCCATAGCTTGTAATAAATACATTTAAATTGTTAATTAAATAGAAAAATTAGAGGTGATTTATATTTATATTTATATCTAAGTAATAATTAGCTGCTAAGGTCAAAGCTAAAATTAGCCAAATAAACTGTAAAGCTGCTTTGATATTTGTGTTTAATAATTTATACACTTCAAGAACTTGCATTAAAATAACACAAACATTCATTGCAAGAATAAAGTGTTAATATAGCGGTTCCAATTGAATCTCTTCCAGAACCAAACAAGTAATATAGAAAAACATTGCCAGAGTTGTGGACAATTGGTGCCACGACGAGCTTTTTGAAATAATGTTTTTGTGGGCATTACAATTAAAAACTAACACTAAGATTTAATTCGGCAACGATTATTAAAAATCGCTGCATTAAATGCGACTCCATTATTATAATATCCCACAACTTCAATCATTTTGAAATTTGTTGCTTGACAACGTTATATAGAACGTAAAAAACCCATCAAAAGGACTAGCTGAAATTAAAATTAAAAGAATTTATAGAAAGGCAGGACGACGTCTACAGGGCCCGCTAGTAAATTAATATAATATAATGCATGCATACATTACCTGAGCAAGGCTGGAACGTCACAAATAGTTTGAAATAACAGACAAGCACATTATGTTAGGTATTAGTGATACTGAAATATTATTTGAACAAACCCAAAAGATTTATTTTGTTTACACATCAGAAACCATTTATCGCGAATATTTTAATTGAAAAATTGAACTTTTATGACTTATAATAGAACAATAAATAAATTGTGCGAATAGTATTCATTTCACCTGAATATTTCTGAGAATTTTTTTGACAACTTGTGTATGTAAGTTAAGTTGATATCTAGATACATTAGAAGACAAGAAATCTAAAGATATTTTAAACACTTGCCCAATAATATTGTATATACTATTTAATTTTTGTAAACTATTAAATAAAAACAAAAATCTCCATTGAAAAACAAATATAATCACAAAAATAGCAGAGAATACTCAATATTGCAAAATGTAATCAAAATCATTATAGTGGTTTTCGAGGAAATACGAGAAAACCAAAAACATTTGTTCCAAAGGTGCAGCAGTGTAAGCGCAGCTTTAAAAATACTTAATTCAAATTAATTAAAACAATGCATTGTATTTAAATTGCAATATACCATATCAGTTAAACTATTCAGGCTAAAACTTCTTGCTTTATTTGTTTATTTTTTTTAAAAAAAAACCATTAAATGGAATGATCAAACATGGTCTGACTTAATTTTATTTACATACATTTATTAGATAAGTTATGAAAGGTTTAAGATTACAAAACACTCTGAAAAATCTATTTGATAAAAAGTAATTAAAGCGCCAAAGTACTTACGAGTACTAACTTCTATATTGTAGTACGTTTTCAAATTTCTTGTATCTTTAATATTTTTGCTTATTCCTGCTATGTAAGATCCCAATTAATTGATTTGAAACAAGCACACTTCAGTTAGAAGATAAAATACTACCAAAAAAGTATGTACTTTACTAGTTAAGGTCATTCACTGATAAGATAAAACAGACATTGCTGACAAAATGTTTCTTTTATTTTTATAAGGCATTTAGTATCTTTATGCAATATTAAATAGCCTCATCTAAACTGCTATCAATATGATTTTATAGTTAACCGAAAATCACATTTTATTCCTTGTTTGTGTAAGTGTATTGAAATAAATCAATTACTGATTATTTTTAACTTAAGGTTTTAAACAAACTTAAAGTCTAATGAAAAATTACAAAATATAGGTTTTTACCCAGTAAAACCTATTATCTAAATGATAATGATGGCATTATCAAAATACATCAATATTCTGATCGATTAAAAATAAAAAGTGTGAGAACTAAAAAAGAAATTCAATCTTTTTTCTTAAAGTATACTTTTTTGAAATAAGAAATTCCAAGAAATTTGAACTTTTCCAGTTAAAGTAGAAATGGAAGATACGGAATTTAAAGAAATAAACGCAAAGAAGTGTCCTTAGCACAAAATTCTTTCTTAATTTATACTCGAGATTTACGATATTGCATCACATCAACACAACAACAAACTAGACAAAGAAATTGCTCATTATTTTAAAGAAGTCCAATTTAACACAATGTTAACTTCACTTAGTAGAATGTTAACAATTTGCTTAGGAAGCAAAGTATCTGGGCATAATGCTTATTAACAAGCAAGTGCTCAAGCCGGCATTGAGGTTTCTTTTTTTTAAATTCTTATTTATGAAACGATTTGACTATAAATCACAATAATACAATATATTCAAACATAAATATTAAGAGGAAAGTTGTTGGCAAAATTTTGACCCGATTATATATATTTAATTTTGTTTGTTTATTAACATGATTTAGCTAGTGGCCTTCAGTTACTGTTGGACCTGATATATGACGCTGTTCATCCAGAAAATTTGTGGTATACGCTACGGTGACCATCCGCCCTGTATTTACCGGGACAGTCCCGTATTCAACTCGTCTGTCCCGGCTTAATTTTGAGAAAACCCTGGACGTACAACTGTCCCGTAGTTAGTTCGATTTTTTTAAATTTTATTAGCAATAATTTTATTTTGCATTTAATATTTTTGTGTGTGGTGTGTCAAAGTTAGTGTCAAAAGGACTGTTAGACAAATATTCATGAATTTTACATAGCCTGTTACGTGTTACGAATATTTAAATCTGTGGGATGTTTTAAAAAAACTTGAAGTTTTTAGTTAGGAAGTTCTCCGAAACGTTTTTACCCGGCCAGAAATAGAATCTTCGTTACCTTTTGTCAACCAAAAGCGGAGAGATACAACTAACAATGATTGCAACTTGTTTGTCGAATTTATTTAACTAATTCTAAACCTTACACATTACAACAAAAACAAAACAATGAATTGTGGCCGATAAATTGAAATTTGAAATTTTTTGAGTTTAGAAAAAAAGTATAAAAATCTTTTAGTAAATTCAGAGTTCGGCTTGGGTCTGCCAGGTTCGAATGCTCCAGTCTAAGGAGTTTTTCCATAATAAAAAATATTTGGGCAAATATAAAACACAATTAAATGTAAAACACTCAGAGCTATGTTAAGCTAAAATTAAACTATAATTGGAAATCTCAGAAATTAAAAAAATATATTTTTAGAGCAAAATTTGTTCAGCAAAAAAATACCAAGAATGATCTCCGTGATAAGTTGTGGTTTATGTTATTTTTTTACAGACTTTGTTCAAGAAATTCTGAATTTAAAAACAAATTAAATTTAAAGTTTTTGTTTTAGTTCTAAGCATTTTTTGTTATGATTTTTACTTGCGATTATAGGGACTATAAGGCAAGTTTAGTATTCGTGAATATTAAAAAAATTGAGATAACAATCAAACATGACATTGCGATCATAGAGAAGTCTAAAAAAGTGATCGAGAGAAAATGTCTGTCTGTCTGTCTGTTGTATAACGAGCTGCAGCCTAAACGGCTTAAGTGTGATTCTTTTGGCATTCCCCAGAGGGGAAATTAAAATTTTATTTTTAGCCCTAAAAATAACGGTACCTGCCATATGACCGTTTAGCAAAATCTTGTTTTTCTCGAAAACGGCTCCAACGATTTTGATGAACATTTTTGAGAATTTTTTTGTTGGTATTGGCTATCATTGGATTAGAACCACATATACGGAAAAAGTCTACTAACGGGACCTTTCATATAACGGTTTTTTTAATTTTTGGCTTAATCGGTTACGGCTCTTTGCATTTCTGTCACATTTTATATTTAAGAAGATCTAAGTAGCCGAATTAATTCTGCACATCAACATTTTGAATAACTTTTTTTTCTGATTAAAACTAATCAAAAAAAATTATTTAAAATTTTATAATCACATGTATTTTAATAAATTCTAAAAAACTGCATACCAAAATTTAAAAATATTTTTTTTTTCAAAAAACTAAAAATAAAAAACAGGATTTTATCAAAATCCGTCCTACAATTTTCGAAATACTTTTTTCATAAATTTTCTGTTGTTTAAGATGTGTGATGGCGTACTTCGTTTTTACTAAAAAACGTTAAGTTTTGTGGTTTTGATAGTTCTTATAAGTTCAACCTGTATTATTTTCAACGTAAATGTTATTTGTTTTTGTCAAAGATCTTGCCGTCCAATGTAATAAGGCACATAAGAGCAAGTACGTGCGACCCAGTCGTGTCCATTTTTATATGTATAAAGAACAATCCAAATTATGTTTGTGCGAGAACTACTTTTTTTTTGTTTTTCATTTGTCTCAATCGATTTGCAAGAAATTTTAAGGTGAGTTTAGGATATCTTTCGTGAGCGCATATAAGAAATCTGTTTCCTGTGCGATGTCTAGAACCGAAGTCTTATGACCAAAAATGTCAATCACCTGGTAAAAATCGAAAATTGATAGGTTACCCGAGTAACGCTGGGAGGATCAGCTAGTGATTTTATATTTTTGTCTATCTTAAATTTTTTTTTGATTTTTTATCAAATAAAAATAATTTTTTTTTCAATTTTCAAATTTATGTCACGGGTTTTGTTCCCTGAATTATGGTCACCGTAGGTATACCCAACTAACGCTGGGTGGGTTATCTAGTAAATTAGTAGACATCAACATAAACTTCTTGTTATTAATTATGTATTACAAAAACGAAAAGCGTCAATTCTCTATCTTTTTTTCAATGCTTTTTATTTTTTCTCATTTTCTACCCTGCCATCTATAAAGCACTTCATTATTACCCTCAAGTGGATATAGTCGGCTTATATTTCCGACAATATTTCCCCCAGAGAGAATAAGAAAAAAATAGCTTTAAGCCTTCAAATCGATCTGATCTGAAGAAACAGCATCCATAATGCAATTTATTGGCATTCCAATGTTTTTGCAACAAAATTGAGTGTAACCGTGAAACTGAATTATTTCCAGATCAACTTTTTTATAAGTCTCAATAATTTATGGAATAAAGTACATCAGTGGAGGTGTTCTTAATTTACTTTGTTTTCTATACAAATGCCTTAGAAATTATCGATAGTGCGGTACCATTAATTCCACAACTGGGACAAATTGATGTTAAGCACTATGTAAAGCGTTTTTTGTGGCACAGTTTGTTGAACGAAAATGTTCTTTAATTACTGAATTTTAATTTCCATAAGTTTGAAAGAATTATTCATAAATGGATCTTTTAGAAATCATAATCAAACAGACTTACACATATATCCTTAATTTAAAGTCACTATGGCGTATACGTATTTTTTTCGACAGAAAAATTAGAAGAGACTTTTGAATATTGCACAAAGCAAACTTTGAAAAAAATATAATAAATAGAATTTCAAAAGTGAAATACATGACCAATTTTATTTTTCAATGCGAGTGAAAAACCCAATAAATTCAGTATTCATTTAAAATGAAAATCATGACTAAATGACCTAATTGTGAACTGGCTTGAAAATGGTCCCTTTTATTACCCAGAAATTAACAAACTGGCCAAGGAGAGAAGAAGGTGAAAATAACTCAGAAAGAATTTGTTTCCAGAATAATTTTCCTGGGATGTCATTATGAAATTCTAGAACTGAAATCATTGGAACTGGTTTTTTGAAAAAAGAAAGAAAGATTCCATGAAAAAAAAACAAATTGAGAAAGTAAAATATTTCTTTGGTTTGCTTTGAATTCAGAAAGAAGATCTAAGGACACAATTAGACTTCATTAGACTATGGTGTCCAACGAGTTGGATATTTTTAATTGAATTTTTCATTTATTCCCTTTAATTTGGTTGCTTTGACGGTATAGTAAGTTTAAATTGTCGTATTTTTTTATATTAATTGGAAGCCAATTTGATTTTGAAAGGAACAAAACAATCAATATATCTACAATAACTTTTGATTGAATTTTGGGAATAAATATTAAAAGGTTTTTTCGATTTTTTTGTAATGCCATTTTTATATTCTTATTCTTACAATTACTAAATCATAATAAAATTATAAATCTGAATTTTTGTATGTTTGGATGTTTGTTTCGAAAACATGCCTCAACGGCTTAAAGGATTTGCAGGAAATTTGCCAGGTAGATGGATGTTGTACTGGATTGAAATATAGGCTACTTTTCCTGTGGGAGAAATATGAAAAATTTTCATTAAGGGATTTTAATTTAATAATACAAATCTGAATTCCACGCAGACGAAGTCACGTATAGAAGCTAGCATAAAATAATTTAAGTCTTGAAACTTTGAAATTCAAAAAATGTTTTCAGTATTTATTAATTTTTCCCATTGTATGTTCAGTTGTTCAGTATGTTAATTGTATACGTTCAGACATCAATTAAGAAACATGCGCTAAGATTAAAGAGGCAAAAGCATAGAAAGTATTAATACAGCCTGAGGCAGAATAAACTGTTTTATGGAAATTAAATGTCATTTTCAAGGCGTTTTGAAGACTTCTTGTTCCATAGGCAACAAAAAATGTTCACTCGAAGTAGCCAGTTGCATTCCTCCCCTTAAAAGTTTCGCCCGTAATACTCGTCTCGCAAGGAATGCTCATCAGTTCACCCTCGAGCCCAATTTCGGACGTACCGTGAAATATAGGGATTCTTTTTTTAGCCGAACGACACGAATTTGGAATAGTTTACCCGGCGAGATTTACCCTTGCCATTTTGATCTGCAAACATTCAAAACCAATGTTAATCGACACCTCCTATCTCTCCCCTCCCTATCTTCCGAATGCCCACGCAGTGTGTTACATTAAAAGGGAAACAAGTAGTCCCTTGTGCACGCGTTAATTATAAAAAAAAAGGCAATCTTTGACACACTTTCGTTTTATTCTTAATAACTTTCGCAGAGCTACCTCAAAATTGACATGGCACCATGCATCATAGATTCAATTATTTTTTATTAAATTTTTTTTGGAACCTGTTGTTTGCTGTATGGCAAATATCATGTTGAACAAATTACATTTTAACTAAAAACGAGAGAAAAATAAAACAAATGTTTGGATTTTGCTAAATGTGTGTATTTAAATTAAAATTCTGATTGAGTAATTTAATAATGTTCTCAATAATTTTGTTCAGAAATGACTACAGCACGTATTTTTTTAAAAAACGAAATCTTAAATTTAAAAGTTTTATTTTTTTTCTTTTTTTTTGAATTTTTGAAATTTTTAGTAACGGTATTTTGTAATGCAAGTTTTGCCCGGCTGCACCCATTTTACGGAAAAAGTGGTGGCACTCATCAGCCGGCGCTTCAACGTTTGGTGGACAAATTTAAGACGATCGGTCCGATAATCAAACAGCTACCATTCGTACGTCATCTTTAGCGACGACGCGCATTCTTAGATAAACGGCTGTGTTAACAAGCAAAATTGCAGTAGCACGACACCATCCCACACGTGTACACATTCCAGCAGGGTGGCACTATGTGATAACCACCTTATGTCACTATTGACAATCTGCATGAACGATTTCAAGGCAAGGTCTGTGGTCGCTGTACAGCCGGTTAAGATCTTCATTTATCTTCTTCTCCACTCTCCGTTTATGCATACGGGATCAAAAATCACCCGGAGAATCTTTCTCTCGAAGCAGCCTAAAGCGTCGTCATCCGCTTTGGACAGCGTCCATGCGTCTGCACCATACAACAGGACTGGGATGATGAGGGTCTTATAAAGGGACAATTTAGTTGCCCGAGAGAGGGCTTTACTACTCAATTGCCTTCTAAGCCCGAAGAAGCAGCGATTGGCAAAAGTTATTCTTCGTTTGATTTCAACGCTGGTGTTGTTGTCTGAGTTAATAGCGGAGCCCAGGTAGACAAAGTCCTTAACTACCTCAAACTTATAGCTGTCTATGGTGATATTTTGACCAAAACTTCGATGTTGGGTGGCTCTTCTTGATGACAGCATAATATACTTGGTTTGGCCCTCATTGATTGCTAAACCCATCTTCGCCGCTTCCGTCTCAATACTCACAAAAGTGCTACTGACATCACGCTGTGTTCATCCAATTATGTCAATATCGAACGGACGTTTGAAAGGTCTTGCCTCTGCTGTTGGCGTGAGAGTTCTGCACTATTCTTTCAAGTATGATGTTGAAAAAGTCACACGATAACGCATTATTGCCATACCAGTGTGGTTTTTTCAGCAAAAGGTCTACTGGTGATCTGATGGTAAATCTCACTGAACATTAGAATCAATCCTTACATCCATCGTGCAGGAAGTAAAATTCTCGTACTTGATGTTTCTAAAGCATTTGAAGGAGTTTGGCATGATGGATCTTTTCTTGGTTGAAACAATTGCACCACTAAATTAATGCTGTATTTTGCTGACGAAAGCTTTTCGAATTAGTTTCCAGACTCGAAACCATGTTCTTGGGATGTAGAACTACAAAAACGTATGATAACTTCATTCAATTCTGATCTTCAAAGCATTGTTCAATGGCTAGACCAACTATTAGCTCTTGGTATATGCATCACATTAAATTTTCTTTGGAATGACCACGTATTCGACGTCACCAAAAATGCATCGAATATTTATGTTTCCTTCGAGCTTGCAAGTAAATTCGTACCTGGTCTGATCTACAAAGCGTATACTCGGCCAAATCTTAAGTATAACTCTCATATCTAGGCAGGTGCTTCATTTACCATCGAGTCCAAGTCGGATGTAATGTTGAACATGAACATAGATTCTTTCTTTAGCCGCACCACTTGAACGTGGAATGCTTTAACCGAATCCGGTTTTTCTTCCATTTTCATATGCAAAGTTTTAAAATTAATGTGTAACCGGCATCTTCTCCTGACATCCTTACTAATATCCATCATGTTCGTATGTTTTCCAATCATCTTAGACAATCAACCGCTTTCGTAGCGTAAATAGTAAAAAAAATATGTATGTTAATTTCCTATTTGATTCTAACATTGACGCCAAATAATATGCAGCTCATTATGTTCCCAAGTAGTTTTATTATATTTTATGAGTGAAAGGCATTTACTTGAAGCCATTAAAGTTTTAGTGTATCTACTAAAAATTTTCACCTAATACACTAAATTATATTGACCAACGAAGCATATCTTTGAAAATGTTTTATTATAACACAATTATCACTTGGCTAATAAACTAGTGACGATAAAAGAGCACAATTATTTAACACTTACTATAAGTTAATTACACACTATTAGGTCTGCTAACTTATAGATACATATTCAAATCAAAATGCATATCAAATACCAGCCTCCCAGCTAGAATCCCATCCGAATGGCAATTCAACATTATTTTATATTATTTTTTCGCAATCACGACACTAATCAGTAGTTAAACATTGACTTATACATACTGTCAGTGTGGCGTCTCGCCTTACGTCCGTCCGCCTGTCTTCGGATCGCCTGACAGAGATAAATACAACAAACACTTCAGATTAAGAAAATGAAAATGAAATAATAAATTATTTCGAAACGTGCTCACATAAAATCCTAAACTAAATTAATCTGAAATTAGTTGATTATTATATTTCATGGATCGTATACCTGTGGCGGGTTGGGAACACTGATATCCGATTCCTGTCCTTGTAGAGCAATCGAATTACCCTTAAAGGATATTGAATATCCAATAGTTTTCTTGTAACTCGGAAGAAGTGTATTTGCGAATATTCTATTTCAAAATCAGAATCTTTTAATGTAAGTCAAGATGTATTGATGTATTATTATGTGATTGATTTAAGGAAGCCCTATAATCATGTGCCTGGGATTTTGATTTAATCCTGATGATAAGACAAGGGCTTTGATATGAAAGTGAAGTCTAAGTCAATAACAATAAGGTGACGAGTATTTGAAGAGTGTGTTAACAACTGAACCTCTTATCTGTGTTGCAACTGTGTACATCATATGAATTCTTTTTGTGGAAATATAAATATTTACAAAAGTTATGACACATGATGGTTAATAAAACAATCCGTTCTGGGGCGTTCTACAAATAAAATAAAAAAATAAAACACTTCATCTTCCTGATCAGCTTAATGTACATAATTGTCGTAAACAGTGATATCGTTTTTGAAGATAATGGCTCATAAGAAGTTGGGTTCTTTAAATAACGAAATTTCAAGAAAGTAGTTTTTATTGATTTTAAAAACATAAATTTTTTTTAAAGATTTTTTTTTTATTTTGTCGTTAATATAGTTTATAATCTATTGGCTAATAACTTATGAAATCGGTTATACCAAGAGGTTATGTGTTATGTCTTTATCTTGAGTTTATGTTAGTATTGAAAAAGATTAGGGATTTTAAATTCTTAAAATATTGAATTAATGAATATTGTGCGGTTAGTTTTGAAATATACCAACTAGTCACTGGATGGATAAGTTCAAACCAAAAAGACAGCTTTTGTCCAGCCCATACCCAAAAAAGGTGAACCGTCCTCCCCCGCAAAATTACCGACCGATTGCACTTACGTCCCTTTTTTCCAAGGTCATGGAAACACTTAATAATTATAAAATCAAGAAATATCTTGAGGAACGAAAGCTTCTATATGACCGACAGTATGGCTTTAGTAGCAATAGGTCTACTGGTGATATGATAATTTATCTCACCGAACAGTGGAACAAATCTCTACATCGTTTCGGAGAAAGTAAGATTATTGCACTCGATATTTCTAAAGCATTTGATAGAGTCTGGCACCAGGCTCTTTTATCGAAAATGCGTGCTTTCGGTTTCGATGTTTCTTTTCTCTGATGGATTAGAAATTCCCTTTCGGACCGTTCAATACAAGTTGTATTGGATGGGTTCAAAATGGGTTCAAATCTGATATCTTCAGAATAAATGCTGGTGTGCCCCAGGACTCCGTTCTGTCTCCGATTCTCTTCCTCATTTTTATAAATGATCTCCTGTCTGACAGTACACTCAGCTTTTCATATTCATTTTTGGAGTCACAACCGCGGTCTTCTGATCTTGACAGCATCATCAAATGGGGAATAAGAAATCGTGTAGAATTTAATGCGTCCAAAACACAATGCTGTCTTCTGTCTTTAAAGCGTAATACACCTCCCTGCCGTAATCCATGAATGGTACTTACATTATGGAAGCTGATCATCTTGAAATTCTCGGTATGAGCATCATGATGTAAGAAATTCTTTTCCCTTTTGATCTGGCTACTATCTACAAATCATACATTCATCCAAGATTAGAATATAACTCCCGGCGGGTGTTCCATCAACTCAGTTGAGTCTTTGGGATGGTATTCAAAGAAAAGCTTTTAAGTTGATTGGAGATGATATCATCATTAGAACATTCACGTCACTTGAACATCGACAAAATGTTTCATGTCTCTCTATTTTCTACCGTTATTTCAACGGTTATGTTTTAGAGAAATAGCCAGTTGCATTCCTCCCCTTAAACAGTTTCACCGTAATACTCGCGCTTCCAGGAATGCCCACCAATTTACCCTTGAGCCCAATTTCGGTTGTACAGTCAAGTACAGAAATTCGTTCTTCAGCCGTACAACTTGAATGTGGAATCTATTGTCTAACTCTGTTTTCCCCTCCCTTTATGATGTTTAAAACCAATGTGCATCGGCAGCTCCTATTAAACCCTCTCAAAAGGGTAGCCAAAATCCCTTTAGCGTATGCAAATTATATAAAAAATAAAATAAGTCGTAGATAGATACACATTTTTCAAAGCCAATGCTCTCTTTAAAGATAATCAACATTGATGAAGTTATCAAGGTCGTATAATTTTTAATTCAAAACGTTCCTATCAACTGGTTCATCGATGAGGTATATGTATGTACGTCAAAAATGAAAAAAAAACATTTCAATATAAATTCATAAAATACAAATAATTTCAAAAAGTAGATAAGGTTTTTGATACCGTTAATGTGAAAAATAGAGTTAAGAAGAGGGTGTCAGTGTACATTGGTCTTGAATTTTTGAATACCACAATGAGAGGAAAAAAACAGACTAGGGTAGAACATTTCACATTCATGTAGTACGGTTCAAAAACAAATATCCTTACTTGAAAGCACTATTTGAAATAATGGTGTTTAAGGTTAAGGCCAAAATCTTACATCTTACATCTTACCAGAAGAAACCTTAACATATTGCCGCAATTTTGTCAACGTCCATCTCTCAATACGAGATGGTTCGTGATACAGAGAATCACAATCGGATAGTTTCCTCGGCGCAAGTGCCACTCATAGACAATCGCAAGGGTGACAAGTCACGCTTTAATGACAAATGTTTATTTGTATTTCCCATTGTACAATGTACAATACTATCTACATCAAGATTTGTCACAGTGTAGAATAAAATTTAAGAAAATTAAATTTAACATCAAAGCATTTATTCGATTTTTGTGACTTTTTATTGTTCGAATAAAGTACGTTAAATAGTATTGAGTGAAATAATTTAAACGCCATTTTATTTCTTTAAAAAATGTAAAAAATAGTTAAGTTTTTTTATTTAAAATTGTAGGAGCGGTTTTTAAATAAAAAGATTTTTCTTAACACTTTTTTTTAAAAAATTAAAAAAAATAATTCAAGAATACAAACTTAAGCAAAAAAATAACATACATTTTAGAACAAAATTTAAAAAAAATTCACTCACCCATTTTCAAAATATTGATTTTTCAAAAAAAAAAAAAATTATAAAAAAATATTAAAAATACAAAAAAAAAGTTTTCGAAAAAAAAATAATGCAAAATTACTAAGGCTACCTACATCTTCTTGAATATAAATTTTGATAGTAAACGGATTACCAGTTTTCGAGAAAGTCAAAGAAAAAAAACCGGTCCGTTTTTAGACCACCATATTAATTTTTTGTTCACCAAAATATAATGCATACCTACAGTAGTGCACTGATTTTTTAAATTACTCTGTAGAATTTCAAAATAACCTGAAGTTCTAAATTTGAAGACGATTGGCCCAACCGTTTAGGCTACAGTCCAAAATACATCCGTACAGACAGATACACGGACAGATTTTTGCCAGTAACTCAAATATGTTTCTCTATCATCGCAATGTCTTGTTTGATTGTTATCTCAAATTTTTTTGCACGAATGCGTAACTTGAATTATAGTACCTGCTATAATCGCAAGTAAAAATTTATTTTATTCGAAGTTCACTTATTAAAATAAGATAGAAGTTCGGGGACAAATCTGAGCCCTGTGCATATCAGCATGTATATTGTATGTTTCATCCAATACGACTTATATGGGTCAGTTCGAAAGAAAGATTCTAATCCAAAGAAGAAAGGATTCGTCGAAATCCTATGTAATTTGAAAATGAAGATTTGTGTTTTTTCGGGAATTGACTAGACGAATGCTATTTGCGACAAGCCTAGAAGTATAGGATATATAAATATTTATGATACTAACTCTTCCCCCGGCTTTGCTTTCGTTAGCCTCGGAAACAAAAATAGTATTTTAATTTTTAGCACACGTGACATAGATACTTTTAAACTAATCTTCAATTTTATAATTAAGCCTTCACTTAAAAAATAAAATAATAATAAAAGATGATAGTGACGTCAGCAAATTTTTGTATGCATCATAACACCATACCTGGCAAAATACAGCTCTTGAAGACCTTAAAAGAAAAAGTTTCAATATACGCCATCTGCTTTAGAGTAGAAGTACGCAACAACCCAATGTATGGCGTAATTATAAAAAAAAAAAAAAAAAAACAAATATACGTACAACGTAGATCGTACATACGTTCTGTCATTTTGCATGATTTTGTAAGCAAGTTTTTTCTTTAGCTTATTTTCAAAGTTTTAGTTATTCTATTAAAAAAAATGTGTCCTATATGTTTCTTGAGTAAAATCCCTATTAATTAAAAAAAGATTTGTCCAATTTCGTTTTGTCGTTCTCGCGTGATGCGTGGTCAATTTTTCAATATATAGTGATTTGTTGCCACTATTTTTTGTAATAAGACTAAAAGTTGGTTCATCCAATATAGGCGTCATAGTCCTTCCTAGCTTGTATAATTTTGTTCAAATTTCCTCAACTGGGATAGCTTTGAAACACCAGAAATGTGCGTTTTTACAGCCCGAAAAACAAGCAGGTTGTTACCTGTTGTCACTACAGATTTTTCGCTCCTAATATAATACAAAAATAAAAATATTTTTCATTTATTTTATAAATATTAAAAAAAAATCAGGACAGGAATGAAATTAATAACTAAAATTAAAATTACTAAGCTGTTATACTTTTTAATATACTAAAATTGATTAAAATAGATAAATTGTTCCTTGAGAGATTAAAAGCCTGATTCTATGATAAATGGTTACCTTACCGCAGAAAATATGCCCTTATTTCAAAACCCGCCAATAAAAATAAAAAATAAACACCTTGCCAAAAATATATGATACATAAATAATTGATTCACATTTTTAAGCCAAAGCTAGCTTATAAAGTTTTGACAGTCAACATTTTAACAAAAACCACGAATTTTTCATCATAATTTATGATAATAAAATATTTCTGTGCAATATGATTGTTCGTTATATATTATGATTTGTTTACAAGTCAAAGTTATTGGCCTTAAAGCTAAAAGCCCTTTGTGTAATTAATTTTATTGAACGTTGCAATTCCCTTCTCCTAATATCGGAGAACAAACCGCACATAACGAACTTATCAACTTTTCGTGTTTTTAATAACTGTTCTAAAAAAACTTGTATAATCCATTAATCCCACTCAAAAAGTCATCCAAATAACAAACATTTAAAAAAAATTAACCGTCTATCCAGTATGCATAAATCCTTTTAAAATTATGTATTAGTATTGAAATTCATGAGAATCACCAAGAACTAACTGAATTAATTCTCTTAACACCTATTAAGTATTTACAAAGCTATTTTTGCATACGTTTAAGAGATTTTTAAAAAGTAATAATCACAAGTGTAGTCGGGTCATAAAAGGACGTTTGTAGGCCAAGAAAACTAAGTCCTTCCACTTTGAACTTCATTAAGTAAAGCAAGAAAAAACACATTCCCTTCCTGCAAGTAAATGGTCAGGGCTTATTTCTTTTTTACTTTTAAAAAGACTTTGTTACTATATTTTTCCACCAAAGACCGTTTTAGTGTCCTTTACAGTTAAAAAAAAAAAGAGAATCTATTTTTGTTTTAGAAACATCTTTAAACTTAGCCCTTATTGATTTCTTGAATTTATTTTCATCAGCATAAACAAGAATATCGATTAAATCAAAACCCCCTTCTTTCACAATTAAATTTTCTTATTTTTCCTGATTTTAATAGTCTGTACAATGTATACACAAAAATAACCAATCCTTCGAAATTCTTTTCAATAATTTAATCATTTTATTTGCAAATTGTTATCATCATTAATAATTCATAGTCATACATCGATGGCGCTGTTAAGTATGCTATGCTATGAATAAAATAAGATGCAAAACTATTTTATAAACGCAAATAACTATCTCTTATGCAACTCTGTGTTGTAAAATGTTTAAAACATGTCGATTGATTCGTGATTAAACTTAATTGCGGATATTGTAAGTTGACGTTTAGAAATTGATACCTTCTTATCTACAGCACTGAACAGCAAAATATCAATGAAACCGATTTTGTTTGGAATTTAATTTATTTTCAAAATAAACTTGAACTTTGACAAATTATAATAAACACAAATATCTTGGAATGCAATTTGAATTTAAATTATTTAATCTTCTTATTTTAAATGCATAAAAGGGCACTTAAAATATTAAAAATGGTTTATTTCTCTCTCAATTTTGTGCAACGATAACTCTTTACATATTCATACGTATGTTTATGATTTTATTTCACATTCTATTAAGGTGGGCCATGCTTTAAAAGTACTTATTTAAACAGAGAATCATTTTATAGTAAAACTGCACGAATGTAAGGAGCTTTCCTCTATTTGACTTTTTGTTCATTTTACCAAAATTTATAATAGAACTTCCTGGAATTATAAAATAAATCAAAACTCTCATTGCATCTTTCTGCACCTGCAAAGGTATTTTAATAAAAGATTCTGGGAAAATTTGATTGCTTTTTCAAGAAGCCAAAATAAAGATGGATTAAACTCCTTGAAAGCATATTCTTGGCAAATTTAACCAAAAGTGCACAAAACGGATCCTTGATAGGTACTGAACGGCTTAACATTTTGAAGTTTTATTGAAAATACCCTCTTCATTTCGAACAAAACATGGTTTGCCTTATTAAAAAACTGATTGAGAAATATTTCAATTTATATTCCATTAACAATGAATATTTTAAACAAAACAAATTTCAACTCATCCCTGCCAGCTGTTGCCACAATAAATTCCTATTTTGTATCTTGTATCTAAAACAGACGAGGTTACATCAAAAGAAGTTTATTACATCATTTTGAAGTGGCCATTTGTGCCTCTGATGGTCAGTCCAATGTGCAACATGTGCCTCTGCTTTTCGATGCAGCAAAGACTAAAGTCGAACCCTACAAACCCCATTTATCTTTTTCTGCATTGGCATACAGTCTCTATCCTCAAGCAGCCCATATCTAACAAATTGAATAATGCTACATAGTGTATCTAGAGTAGTAATAGATACGAACCCAAGAAGTATTGTTTTGTATCTTTTTTTGTTGCTTTAATAAAATACAAGGATAGGATTTGGTTATGGTTGCGAGTGCAACAGGTCTTTCCCTATTTATAAAGGGTTGTGTTGTGGGGGATGAAAAAAGTAATTTAGTTCTTTCATCCTGATGTGGGCAATAATTTCATTAAATCTTTATTTGCCTGGATTTATCCAGAGTATACGCCACGCTAGCTGTACGCACCGCTACGATTTGAAGTGATTTCAAGTGCTTCATCACTTTTAATTGTCAGCAATAACTTTGTGTGCCACAAAGAGTGATGACTTTGGCCACAAATAGGTTCCTTTTTCCTTACCTACATACATACGTCATAGGGTAAATTACATTTGCCCATGCATTTTGAACCAATATGTTATGTTTTGTTGAATTACTCTATTGATAATAACATATCAGAAGTGGGATTAGTAAACTAATTTCATTTAACGGGTATTTATATATAGATATTTTTATAGAAACTCCATGAATTTTCAATTTCTAACTATGGAGCTTTCTAAAATATTACTATTAGCTTAGAGCTTTTTATTCTTCTTAAATTATGTTTCGTTCTTTTTTTCTTTTTATTTTCGTGGGAAGGGGGGTTCAGGTTTGTACCCGTACTAACTTCTCTTTCTTACAGACGTTGTTATTTCATTAAAAAAAACACATGTCGATAAGGAATTGGTTTTAATTTTTTTTTTTATAACTACCTTCCTTAACGAATGTTCATTGAAAAACTTAAAGTAAGTGCAATTACAAAAGTAGAGTTTCCTACATATAAACATAAAAACATTCTTGAAATAGGCAAGTCTTGGGGTTGCCATAGTTTAAAATTACGTTAATAATTGTGGAAAGAACTACATTTCTTTAACAATTACATCTTATTTCAATTTTTACTGCCAAGTGGTGTTTTTCCTGAGCTTGTGGAAGCCATAAATGTAGTGCGGTAACAAAAATAACATTCAAAACTATATAGGAATTGCAAAATTGCAAAGTCTGTAAACATATTCAATATCGTTGTCAAAAATTGTTCGTTCCTGAACAACATAGATATTGTTTGCAGAAATCAACCATCACTAATCTCTTAGAATTTACTGATCACATCAACAAAAATAATATGCAAAGCGGCTATCAAACTGATGCTGACATAAGTTAAACATTTGCTAGAGTTAGCCACTCAATACTTCTTCTTATATTGGAAAGAAATGGATAATTATAAATCGATTAGATGATATTGAAAAACTCTCCACAATTTCTAATGTTTAAAGTCTGCATGTTTAAGATATTAAATGTTTTATCCGGAGATCCTCAAGGAAGCCACATTGGTCCACTTTTAATTTTTACTTTTATTAAAGACATCGCTACTAAATACAAGACTACCAAATGAAATATAGCTTTATGAACCCGAATGAATATTTATTTATACAGCATGGCATTGCCTGTTGTAGCTCAAATGGTATGAATTTCTAAACAATGAAATGTAAAGAAGATGACATTTGTTACCTAAGTAATTTTTTTTTAAGGAAAGAAAACTGTTCGTTCTGCTTTTGGATTAGGTTTATGATAAGTAATAATTTTGTCCATCAAGTCCAGAAAATAATATCCACCGTCAGAATTGATTACAAAACGGGCTTGTTTAATGACATATATTTCACCACTTGTTTCAAAACTTTCGGCGATAGATTTTCCCCTTCTTGTCGGATATTTTCTCTAAGGTTCCAAGAGTCTGGCACTTCAAGCTACCTACAAATAAAGGCGGATAATCTGGCGAACCAGTGCAAATCGTTAAAGCGAGCTTCCTTCAGAATATCGGTTGTGGCTCGTGCAGCGAGAATCATTGCTCCGCCCTTTCTCCAGTCTTAATTCATCTAATTGAAAAAGGAGAAAGTCGTTGATCATGGCTCTATAGCGCTTGCTGCTCACAGCGTTCACCTGTTTGGCTCATCGTATTCTCGAAAAAAATTACTTGATGGTTTCTCCAACACAACATGCAGTAACTTTAAGTGGATGCAATAACTCTTCGTTATTATACGCGGATTTATGGTGTCCCAAAAGCGATAATATCGCTTATTCACTTAATCGGAGAGATGGAAATGAGCTTGATTGCTCATGATGATTTTCGATGAAAAATCGTCCTCCCACTGGGCGGTCAACAACCTTCAGGTCTTTCACCAACATTCGTCGTATGGATCACCGGGTAGTGCTCGTTTGCGTGCAGGTTTTCTGGTCGATATTCCGATATTCTCAGCAGAACGGGTGCTCTGAGACTCGGTCAACATTTCTTGTTACCGAGTTTGTGATTCATCAAGGCTAAACGTCGCAGCTGGAGAAATACTGTCCAAAAAATGGAAACATTATTGACGTGTATTGTGCACCTGTTAGCTTCAAAAATGCCAAAACAGAAATGACATTTGCCGCCTCGACATTCGAAGCCTCGAGACCTCGTCATATCCTTAAATGGTTGCGAAAAATACATTTTTACTTCCTCTGGCCTTAGGGTCTATTTCGCGATTTGAAAACCTCTTAAAAAGCTAATTATTATTTGACTAGATTAAACAATCCACATTATGCTTATAATCAATCAGAATAACTTCTGACATAGGGTATTTTGTTCCCTTAAAAATACACACTGCAGTCTTTCTCTACTCTTTTTTCTGTGTTTTTTATCAGCGCATTTGAATTAATGTGATTAAAATTGATAACCCAACAGTCAGCTCATCTTTGCAATTGAATCCAATGTAAACAAAGCCACTTTATTAAAGTCATACATTTGAGTAAACTTAGTAACTAACTAACTTAGTAACTAACTTAGTAAGACTAACAATTTCCTTTGTTTTATTTCATCCCATTTTAGACAACTTTTGCTACAACATGAAACTCTCAACGGTCGATAAGATCACCGTGTTCCTATCGGAACTGATAGCTACAGCTCTGCTAGTGTTCCTTGGTTGCATGGGTTGCATCAAGACCGATGTCTTCCCCAACAACCATCTTCAAATGTGCTTCAACTTTGGTCTGGTCATCATGATTTTGGTTCAATGTTTTGGATGTGTATCTGGAGCACACATGAACCCAGCGGTTACTCTAGCTGCGGTTGTCTATAATCATATAACTCCGATAATTGGTGCTATCTATGTTATTGGCCAACTATTGGGTGCATTTATTGGATATGGTGTGCTTAAAGCTTTGGTCCCAACAAGTACCATTAAGCCTCTCGGTGCAGAGCATGGTCTATGTGTAACAACAGCGTCACCAGAAGTTACTTCTCTTCAGGGACTTGGAATTGAATTTATGATCACCAGTGTTTTGATTCTTCTTTGCTGTGGAGTTTGGGATCCAAGGAATGCAAAACTTCATGATTCAGTGCCAGTTAAATTCGGTTTGGGTGTTGCTTCATTGGCCATCACAGGAGTAAGTTGGCACATTTTAATTTACAAATGGCAGGTGGTTTTATAATTTGTTTCTTTGTAGGGACCATTTACTGGAGCCAGTATGAATCCGGCAAGATCATTTGGACCTGCTTTATGGAATGCTGATTTCACAGATCACTGGATCTATTGGGTTGGACCTTTAGCAGCTGCTGCTATATGTTCAGTTGCTTACAAGACAGTTTTCAGGAGGGAAGTGCCCGAAGAAAAGGATCAAAAATTACGTGCCATGGAAGAACTGCCTCTTCACTAAATATCACAATGACTATTATATAATCTAGCTGTTAGATGGATGAGATTCTTATTGTTAATGTTTTCCGTTTTCAAGGACTTGCCAGGACTGCATTTGAAATATGCGTTGTAATGTGTCACTTATGATTTTTTGTATGCAAAAAGTTTCTTTTTTTTGTTAAAACTCAGTTTTAATTATTTAACTTTGTTGTTGAATTATGTTCCTTAAAATGATGTTTAAAAAACAACAATAAAAAAGATATTTTTTTACTGTCTAACATAAAACGAGAAAAATTAAATAAATTAAAATATATGTATAGTTTTCTTTATTTAACATACATATGTACATTATCGATAAAAAAACATCAAAAAGCCATAAAAATAAACTTCACAAAAATATTTACAAATAATCGAAGCACTTTAGTGTAAAAAAATGTAATTACTTATTTAAAAATAAAACAAGTTCTTTTTTAAGGTCTAAAATTGTGTTTTTTTTTATTTTTAAATTAATTATGCATTCATAACTAACTTCACGCAATTAAAGTACTGGATCAATGGACTCAAAAGAAGGAGTTTACTCACAAGTTAACCACGCTGCAAAAAAAAATAAATCAACAATATTGGCATTCTTGCAACAAGAAAGGCTGACATAACTTATACAGATGTATGGATATACATACATGTTAATAATTTGACATTTCTAGAGATGATGATGTTAACAATGTAAAGACTTCTGCAATTGCGTTTGACTCATGCTTCATTTAAACCTTGAACAATTTAAAGAAAGTTTACGAATTCAAAAATATATTGCCTGGTTTTAGGAGCACAAATTATTTTAAAGAAAATGTCGATAATCCTCCTAAAAGTATGTCTTTGTAATCATTACAGAAGTTAGACTTTTTATAAACTGGTGAATTACATATTGCATACTCTTAGGATAAACTGAGAACTAGAATCTTTTTTTGGAGAAATTAGAATTTTCTTTAAGTTTGATTATTTTCGAATTGATACAGTTAATAAATAGTTACTTATACACTGTTCAATTTATATTTTCAGTACAGGAAAGATAGGATATTTGCCTTTTACTCTTACTGTTGTGCATTTCAATAAGCTATCTCCATTTTAAAACTCTCAAATGGTTGCCATACTGGGCATTATAAATTGGTATAATTCTCACACAAATGTAGGTATGGTTACCAACTGTTTATTAAAATTTTATGAAAACAGAAACATTTTTTCTTCTTTTTCTTTTTTTTCTACGGCGAAAGATGAAAAAATCGTCATAGACACCCGTACCTATGGTAGTGTGAGATTCTTACTCACTAAAAAAACACCTCCATTTTTTTCATTCGACTACAACTAAGTTGCCTTATCAAGTAGTTTTATCTTCATTTTCATTAATCACGTTTGGCAGGGAGCTCTCCATCGAGGGGACCTGCAATACCGCATAATCACACGGTTATGTATGTCTTGCTACGCTAGATCAAACGGTCTCGTTCGTCGAAGTCGGCGTACAAGATTTGTGTCTTCAAAGGTCCGCTGTATGCTTCAATTACAGTGGCCTTATAAACGTGTTTTAAACACAGGTCTCTGGGTAAATTGCTGTTTCGTATATACCATGGAGCACCAACAATTGCTCCGAGGACTTTATTTTGAAATGTTTGAAGTGTTTGTATATGGCTTGGTTTAGCACAACCCCAAAGTTGTATTCCGTAAGTCCACACAGGTTTTAGCACTTGCTTGTATATAAGCAGTTTGTTATAAGTACTTAGATCGGAATATTTTCCAATTAGCCAGTTTAGTTCTCGTAACTTAATATCGAGTTCGTCTCTTTTCTTTTTAACGTGCGTCTTCCATTTAAGCTTAGCATTAAGAGTCATACCTAGATACTTTGCTTCGTTAGCATACGGTATTTGAACCGAGTTAATAAAGATGGGTAGATTGTTAACATTCTTGTAAGTAAAGTTAACATGTGTTTATTTGGACTCGTTTAGAACAATGCGAATTTCTTCGTCCAGTTTGTTATTTTGTCAAGTGTTTTCTGTAGGTTTTCGGTTGCTCTTTCAATTGACCTGGATGATGCAAGTATGGCCGTATCATCAGCAAATGTTGCTATCGTGACGTCTTCTTCGAGTATAAAGAACGTATAACACCGGGCCAAGAGCGCTTCCTTGTGGAACACCAGCAATTTTTTTTTTAAACCTTTCACTCGGAAAAGTCCATTTTCCAGATAGGAATTTAGAATATAATATATTTGTTTCGGAAAAACCTGTCTTAATTTAAAACTTAAGCCGTCGTGCCAGACCTTATCGAAAGCTTGGGAAACATCAAGAAACGTGCTTGAACATATCTTTTTCGCCTCTAGGGATTTTTCAATTTCATTTGTTATTCTATATACTCGATAAATTGTTGAATGGTTATTTCTAAAACGGAATTGGTGTTCGGGAATAAGCCGTTTTTCTTCTACAATTGGAAGTAGGCGCTTAAGTAATAATTTCTCGAATAACTTAGAAATTATTGGTAATAACGGTATTGGTCTGTAAAACTTCTTTTCATTAAGAGTTTTGCCTGGTTTTGGGACCATAATAATCATATGTTGGATTTTAGTGATTGCTTTTCAGAAACAGAAACATGTAGACCGTAAACTAAATCTAAAAAAATAAAATTAAATTAAATCTATCTTTTTCCACGCCACCAAGAGGTCAGATAGTAGGTGCGTTTTTTAAGAGTTCCCCAGAAGGCCTTATCTCATTTAAAGTAAAAATAAATCAGAGAAAAAAACTATAAATTATAAATATAACGGTTTTTTAACAAAACTATTCGAAAATATTTTGAAGTTAAATTACTTAAGCTACCTACATCTTCCTGAATAACAATTTTGATTATAATCGGATAGCCTCGGATAGTTTCCGAGGTACGGTTTTTAGCCCACCAACTTATTTTTTTTTTCACCAAAATATAAACCACAACTCCAAAAGTACCCAGATTTTGTGTTCATACAAATCCGTGGAGCCGTTTTCGAGAAAAATAAGCTTTAACTTAACGGTTATAAGACAGGTACCGTTAATATTTGAGCTAAAAAAAATTAAAATAAGGCCTCTGTAATGTCAAAATAATCTTATGTTATTAATTTGAAGACGATCGACCAAGCCGTTCAGGGTGGAGTCCAAAATACATCCGTACAGACAGACAAACATAATTTTCTAGTAACTCAAATACGTTTCTTAATCGTAATGTCATGTTTGATTATTATCTCAATTTATTTTTGTGTACGAATGCATAACTTGTATCTAAGCACCTATAATCGCAATTAAAAAAAATTCCAGTTTTTTTAAGAAAAATAAAAAACGAAAAGATGTAAGCAAAAAAAAACATAGCGACAACACCTTCTTCTTTAAACTTAAAATATGCTCTCATTCGCTCTAAGAAAGCTTCAACTCTTGAACTTTCATCATTGTATATGAAAACTATAGTACTATCATGAGGCAGCTTCTAGTTTAGCGAGATACTGCCGTAATAGCGCTGCAGTAGTTCGTAATAAGCATTTGTATGGGTTTTGGAGAGTAGAAAGAAATATAGTGATGAAAAAGTAGGCTGTATGTTATATTATCAGAAACGTATGAGTTAGAATGACTACAAGCATTTGCAGGAATAATGAATAATAAGTACGAGTGAAAGGTTCAAAAAGTGACACTAGACCATACGGTATGGCAGATTAAGGGAAACAAAAATTAATGGATTTCCCTTTGATTTTTCGTAAACAAACCAAGATGTGCGTCTTCAATTATTTTTTGGATTTTGCATTTTTAAAGAAATTTTGTTATTTCTGTATTTTCTGTATTTCTTATACCGAAATCAATTACCAATATTGCCATATTCGGATTTGACTGTTAAAAGTTTTAATTTAAATTGTTCAATTTCGAACGCTAATTAAACATAAAACTGGTGCCGATTGGTACTATAATAGTATTTTTGGTACTAGATTTTTAATACTTAGTACTAGAATTTAGTACTATCGTAGTTTCCGTACTATATTTAGTACTAGATTTAGTACTTAATAGTATATTTAATAATATATTTTGTAGTTAGTAGTAGATTTAGTACTTTATTTAGTAGTTAGTAGTATATTTAGTACTAGATTGTTTGACGTGATAAGTGAAAATACTCAACAGCAATAACATAGATACAAACATCTGCAAACAATGTGTTTTATTTCTAAAATAAGTAACTAGGTAGGTACTTCAACTCAAATTAAATTTTTGCAGACTAAAAAAAATAATATAATAAACAAACATGGTAACCATTCAAAATTGTAAAAAAAAACAAACCAATAATCAAATTTCAGCAAAAATCGTTTAAAACGGTAAATTCCATCCTGTTGCTGTATCTATAAAAAAACATACCAAAAACAGTGTATTTTCAAGACAGAAATGGAAACTCCTCACAGCCCTGTCTAAATTTCTATCTTCCATTCTCTCATCATCAGAAATTGACAAAGAAATAATACGAAAAAAGACTTGATAATTTGCTTCCCTCTGACTGCTAACACTATACATCTTTCCCGTTCTGTCAATTTCTAACGTTGCATATGTGTTGAATTCATCTCCCCGACTAAAAGTCTACACTGAGAAAAAGCGAGATAGCTAGGTGAAACACCCATCTTGATAGTACTATAGATTCTATATACAATGCTTTCATAACAAAAACCAAAGAAAAAGGTATTATAATTTCTATTAATTGCGAATGGTAACTCTGCAGTATTTTTTTTTTTTTAAATAAACACAATAAGTGAGAGGCAAATTGATAATCAGTCTTCTAGCATTCTCGCAGCCGGCGAGCAGACTGGGTCTTGGTGGAATGTACGTGGGTTAAAGAAATATTACAACAACAATTTCAATGTATTTCAGGGTTCTCTTTTATATTTAAGTGGCAATTTCTTAAGTTGAGTGCGATGCAAACACTTGCAGGTACCAGTGTGTTTGAAAGCTCTCTTCCATAAGGTCTGTACTGAAAATAAGCCGTGTTTTGTTGGTAAGTGTATACCCAGCGCTGTAAAATTTTATACGGCAAACAACAACAAACAATAAGTGTCGATAATTAGGTTAGTGAAATTAAAAAAATATGTACTTGAAGGTTGGTAAGATTTTATTATTTAAGGATATGTTAATTGAATATCATGATACAAGATTACAAGACAGTGCCTTCCTGTATTTTGACATCATCAGTGACACAAATTGACTAAATTAAAAAAAAAATGTTGGAAAGGATCCAAAGTGGTAGTTGACTTAAAATGTATATTTAATCAATCAAACAAGACATTAGACAAAACCTGCATCAATTGAAACTTAAATTACTGCAGTTTTTTTTCTAAAACCGAATTTAATTGTCATCAAGGGTCACTGATGACGTGATGGTTGGATATTCTATCCGGGTGTCATTGTCCAAAAACTGAGTTGAAATTGGAACGCTACCTTCTAAATTTATTCAACAAGAGGTCAGTTGTCACTTCGTGGGATTAAATTCAAAGTGAATTATGGAGTGAAATTAGCGTTTTATTGGGACTTCCAATACTGCGCCAGCTATAGATTACCAATAAAACATTAATATAATAAAAGGTTCCCATAAGTAAACTATAGTAAAGAAATGTCAGAAATAGAACTATACCGAAACGACAAGTCTATCAACTTTTTCCGAGGACGGAAAGCTTAAGCTCTTACTTCTTTTATTAGGAATGAAACGTAACAAATGGACAGTTCGGGGCTAGGGTAGATTAAATTAGATGGAGAAATGATATGGCAGGTAGCATAACCCTTAAGGTTTCATTGCGGTGTGGGTTTCCTTCAATTGTGCCCTGTTACGATTTCAACCAAGAGGACAATTGAGGCCTGCTTAGCTTTAGAATTTATTCTGGGTTTTTCGTTGAGGTATAAGAGACTTAATCGACAAGTGGCAATTGGTGATAATCTATTCTATGCGGCTTCGAGGAATTTTTGTTGAATTCTGTTCTTTTCTTTCGCTGAGAGTCGAAGAAAACTGCAAGTGGCATTTAATAGAACCGTACACTACATTTATGGTTCAAAAAGGTATGATCACATATCCGTCTATGCAAATGCTATTTACAACATGAGTTTCAAACACTTTCTTGAATACAGAACACTATTGCTTCTCTTTAGCATGTTTTGAGCAGCGTTGCAATGTTTCTTGGGTTTCGTAATTTTATTTTAATTTCTTTAAAAAAAACTCAGCTGGCCTGAAATAATTCAACCGTAATATTCGCATTCTTGAGCTCAACTTCAGAGGCGCTGTCAAATACAGGGATTCTTTATTAAGCCGTACCACACGAATGTGGAATGCTTTGCCAAACTCCGCTTCCCCCCCCCCGCCCCCCCATTTTCAAATGCAAATCTTGAAAACAAATGTGCATCGGTACATCCTCTTAAATCCTTCTTTATTTTCCCATTACCCCCGCCCCCCCCCCCCTGTGTTACATCAAATGTATTAGGATAGCCAAACTCCATTTAGTGCGGGCTAATTAAAGGAAAAACTCTGAGTGGAAATAATTTTTAACATTGTGCGCTTATTTTCGTTTAGCGTTTGCAGAAGTTCTAAAAACAGAAATGGCTGGTGTCCAATTAGATACCGATTGATATTGATTCGAAATTAAGTCGAAAAAATAATAATTAATATCAATTAGAAGAATAAGTACAACTTCCACAAAATTATTTCTTGAATAGCATCTCCTATAATACCTAAACATATACTTTTTTTTTTGTCTGACTTCATTTGGAGAAGCCAGAATATCTTAATACGTTCCCCAACAGTTGTTGCTTAAGCAACAAGTTTAAAAACACTTTTTTTGATTAAATAAGTGAAATTGGCGAACATAAAAACGCCATTCCTCTCAACGTTTTCCGCTTTATTTAATATTTTGCACACAAAAAACAATCTTCGTGGAAAATGAGTTTTTTTATTTTATTTGACTCTGGAATCATTCTTTTATCAAACCAAAAAAAAAAACACGCGCAATTGTACTTACTCCATGACAATAAATACCTTTTAATAAAAAGAAATATTATTCCAACTTATGGAAAATTTTGTTACCCTTGCATCAAAGAAAAATACCGAGCTCCTTATTTTATTTTCCTGTTAAATACAAAAAAAAAAACAAAAAACTTCTTAGCCCCGAGGACAAAAATCATGATTCTTGAATCCAAAGAATCTTCGTCACAGACGATAACCCACAATTTTCAAAGCGTACCCTTGTAATTTCACCAAACCAAACCTTTGGCCAACATCATCAGAACTGTTTGTATTTTTTTTTGCCTCTTTCTCCACTTGATCTGCCTTTGAAGGATGTAGGTCAGTGTAGATAGGAATTCTCCTGTTGAGGATATTTTTTTTTTAGAAATTTCATTAACTAGGATTAAAATAAAAAAAAAATTCATTATACTTAAGTCAATAATTTTTAAGGAAAAAAACCTAATTAATTTTTACTCAATGAGCAAACAGATGATTTTACGATGAATAGGAGAACTTTCAGAGGACACTCGAGGATGCAATCCTAACAAGGAACAAGTCTCTGAGAGGGAGCAGTAAGCTTGAGATTGAGTCCTCTCCAAGCCACAAGCCGTTTCTTTCAGGAAATTTCTGAACATAAAAGGACAGCATGTATGTTGGTATATGATGCTGGCATTTGGAAGTCCTTAAGGATGACCTAACCAGATAACATATAAAAAATGGTATCCCATATAACATGAATTAATTTCAAAGATGGTGTTTGACATACAAAAGTATACGTATGTAAGTATACCGGTAAGTAAATATTTAACTGTTAGAGTACATAAAGGTTGTCTTTTGCAAGGAAAATTAATCAGCCTTGGACTGGCCTTTAAAAGCAAAGATTTTCCTCTTCTCAATTCTAGGATAAAAGTCTCATCTCTGCAAGTGATATCAACACACAAATCAAAGCAAATACTTTTGTGTGTTTTTGCGTTCGGGCGACGACGGCGTCCTTTTTTCTGTGATGAAGAGACTTAATGGAAATTGTTGTTTCTTTGGTGGAACACTCTTCTTAAATGCGAATAAGGATACTAAACGAATAAAAGCAATCATGTGGATAAAAGATGAACTTTCAGAAAACATTTTCCGAGTATTTTGTCGAAAATATGTCAATTTGTTGTCCATCAGGCTTGTCCTTTAACAATTGGTTGAGCTTTTGATAGATTTATTTCAAGAATAAGAATTTTGATTAATTTTCCTGAATTTTTGCTATGATATATTTTTTAGGAATAAAATAATTAATAATAACCTTTTTATTGTGAACTGAAAGGAGTCCTTTGAATTGAATATAAAAACAGTAATTAGGATAATGGTCGAGTGAAAACCTTAATTGCTTCTTCTAAAGTTGCTTTGCGATAATTTTTTAGTAATTTAGTAAATCATAATTTCAATATTAAATGTTAGTGGTTTACTATGTATACAAACGTATATTTTCCAGGATATCCTTGGGCGATAATTTGTTTTGGGTGCGTCGCGTGACAAAGTGCTATATACAAAACCTCAGAACATCAAGTTCGAAATTTAAGAACTTTTATAACTCATAATTACTATCGCTTTATAAAGGATAGCAGACAGTCGGGAATAAGGATGAGTTTTTAAAAGTTAAATATATAGTGAGTCTCAAGGACAAAAAATGTTCGCCTGTTTAGGGTAAAACAAATTTCTCTGGGAATAACCTCTTCTCTTATAAAACAACTTAATTGCTTTTTGCATGATTTATCGGAAAGTTATAGTATAGAATTCGAACTGACAATCAAACATGACATTACGATTATAGAAAATGTTGTTATTTCGGCGATTACATCTAGAATATTGGCTTCGATTTCATCCTTGTCTTGTAAGGGTAGACTAACATTAGTTTTGAATGATTTCAAATTGAAATGGTAAAGGAAAATCTGGCCGGGAACACCTTTCCAATTTCGAGTTGTTCGGCTAAAAAAAAGAATATCTGTGTTTCCCAGTACATCTGAAAATAAGTATTTCGAGTGAAACGAGTATTACGGCTGGAATTTTCAAGGATAGATATGCAGCTGGCCCTCTCAAGAGAGCATTTTTTACGTTATGTTAGCTTTAACGACAAAAAAACAGATTTGAGTTTTTGAAGCTTTAAATTCCTTTTGTACGTTCGAAGGCGAAGAGTGTGTGAACGAATATAAAAAGCTGAGGGTAAATTTATTAGCAAAACAGTTTAGTGGATTAGAAGTGACAGACAGAAGATCATTTATAAAAATGAGGAAAGGAGACGGACGTCAGAGACAGAAATTTGAAACAAGCAAATTGAACTTTTATCAACGCATACAGAAGATATTTTCTAATCCAAAGAACTATACTCTGTCCAATAAAAATTGTCAGTACATGCCGGTGCCAGTTGGTGGTTTTACTCCTTGAAAGCTACCACTTCTACTTCTAGCCATTCTGTTGGTCATGACGAAGCTTTCGGTCTTGGAGATATATCTTAAGCTGACGGTTTGTTAACCATTTACATGACCTTAGAAAGAATCGACGTAAGTGCTATGGGTCGATAAGAGGAGGGGGAGGAGAGGTCAAATCTGTTAAAATTAGGCTGGACAAATTCTGCTTTCCATTTTCTAAGAATGATTTCAAGAAAGTAAAAGCGATGGAAAGACCGTGGTGTTGCTAGTGTGGAAGAACATAGAGCATATAAGAATCGTGGGTATACCATCCGGATAAGGGGACTTGTGGTAATCAAGACCTATGAGGACTCTTGCCAATCTACGTGTGCGACCAAAAATCTGTCCCATGAAAGAAATGTACATTCTCAAGTACTCGAGGGGCAATGTGCCTGTGAGGCAACCTAGAGCTAGCAGCGAAATGAACTGCGAACAAGTTTATTTTCTCTGAATATTAAAGAAATTGTTTGTCATTGGCGATGAGCATTAGAATTAATTTTATAAATATTAATATTTAATATTGATCAACATTTTTACTGCCTTTGGGACATTGCAAAATTTTGAGCTGCAATTTTTTGTCATGCAAAAATTCGGTTCTAATGGCCAAGCTCAGTTTTAGGGTTACCACTCATACAAAAACTGAAGTTTTAGAAATTTCTCGAAAACGACTCAGAGAACTTTAATAAAATTTTTTGCGTGTTATATGTCAAGTGATTGTAATAAAACTGCATTTATAAAAATATAAAAAAAAACTCCATTTGAAATTGTTATTTTATGTAATTATCGTTTTCAAGTACCCCAACATTGAGTCCGCCTTACAACTTAATTCCTTTAAAAACTCTAGCTGGCTTTTTAATCCTTGACGACTGGACGTCTTTATTTTATTGAAAACGTCCTGTCTTGTTATTGATAACGTTTTGGGTGTTGTTTGGCCCAAGAAGTGTTAATAATAGAAAAACTTTGATAAAAAACGTGTATTGAAAATGACGTCACCAACAAAAATTTCCTCTACACACAGAGTAGCAAATAGTAGCAAGAACACTTTACATATTCTGAAAGAAGATAAAACAGTTAACAAAATGACGTATAAAAGTTACTGTCGTTTCACGGCGAACAAAACTAAACGCTTGAGGATTTCAGACAGATGAAAAAAAAACATTTTTTTCATTAACTACGAAATAAAATGACAAAAATGATTTTTTTTTTTAAATAAGAGAAAATAAAACGCACCTGAGCTTACCTATTGCAAATTTAATTTTTTACACGAATTTAATACACGTAATGAATAAAAATTGTACACAATTTACTGAAACAACTCAAAATGTTTAAAAGATATCTCCACTCTACCGAGAACAAAAGGTGTAGTTGCTGGAAAAGTAAGGGGCCTAACTTGGAACCTTGTGGAACTCCAACGCTGATCATCTTTCTTGACGAATATTCCTTGCTAACCTGTATATAAAAAAGATTTATGGGTAACAAAATGTGTGTTTATTCTTACCAAGAGAGCTGGTAGTCACAGACTGTAGTAATACTAGTCCTTCCATCCAAGCTGTGTCGAAAGCTTTTTCGATGTCCAAAAACCAGGCGACTGCCATCTCCTTCTTGTTGAGTCCGTGAATCACGTCAGAGTGCAGTCCAAGCAGCACTCCATGGATTGTGGAGTGTTATGCCCCGAAACGATACAACCATTCAGTTATAGTTTCCGTTTGCCTGAAGAAATACCTAAATTTTCTTCGGATAAACCTCTCCAAAATCTTACTGACACCGCGTAGCAGCGAAATTGGCCGACATCCCTCGACGCTCGTCCAGTTGGTCTTCTTTGGAACCGTTACGGAAGATGGCGAGATTTAGCAGCTTTTTAAGCACAAAGTTAGAAATCCCACCATTTTCTGTTTACTTATTATAATTTCCTCCATGGATGATGACTAGTTAATAGTTCTATTGCCTTAAGTAACGTTGTTAGACGCTTTTTTGTTTACATATCATATTTAAGTGTCTATAATAAATACTGCAGCACAAAACTTCTTCAAGTGTATGATAAGAAGTCTATGATTGCTTTCAGTTCAAAAAGTTCTATAAATCCATTTATCGGTCTTCCTCTCCTCCGGCCATTATTTTGAATATGAACTGAACCGTACTTCTAACTTCTCGGGCTTTAAAGAGCTTCGATTCTCAAAGAACTTAAATTTGTTTAATGACCTACCATAAGTAGGTAGTTCGTGGATGATATGACGTCATCGCTAAAAAAAGAAACTTTCATCATCATCCTCTACTGATGTGATATATTTAAAACTCCCTTTGATTCACATTTTTTATTTCAAAAGAATCTCATATTATACCTGAAATTTTTGAAGTGAATAATTTAATTAAAATCTTCCACCATCTAAAATTTAATTTGATAGTCGTTCGCTATGTCTGTGTCACTGTTTACAAGCAAAATTAATTATTAATCAATAAACAATGGTTCATTGGACAATGAGCTTGGGCAAATTCGATTTTACCAACAAACAATGTGATATCCATATAGAGAGTATAGTCTGGGATAAATCTGTAATTTTCGCTTTAACACACCCTCTCCTCTTTGGGAACTCATTACACGTGTCAGTTATGCCAAGGATACTCAAGGACGTAATCTGCTCAAACAATTCTGAGAACAATCATTGGAAAACCTATTAAGACAGCTCTGTTGTGCTTTTGGCGTACTCGATTTGATTTTGTCAAAACTACCACAAGCACTCCAAACCCGGATCCCTGCAATATTAAACATTTTGAGGCCAAACTTGTGATAAGCAAAAAGGTGTGCAAAAGGTGCTGCATTTAATGACAAAATTTGTACGAAAACGCAATGGATCGCGTGGTGACTGGTGACAGGACATAAATTGCAATTTTCTCGTAAATGCACATCCAAAAAATGGGCTTTTCATGTTTCGGGAACATTATTAAAAATTCATCTGACATAGTTGCTCCCTAAATGCTTCAATTTTTGCTGGGCTATTAAATCTATATTTTGGCCAAAATCCATCAGGCGTTTAGCTAACAATATAATAAAGTTTTGGGAGAGCATATAGTGGCAGGATAGAGTGTATATCTAACCGCACTTATAAGGATCAAAACATGCAGATAGACAGATACGAACAAAAAATGTAGTAATCCTTCAGTACAGACATTGCATTGTTTCATCAATCAACATTCCCTCTATGAAGCTCCTGGTGATGATGCACCTTCCGCTTGTTTTATTCGCACTCACACGAACCACCATAAAAATAGTATCTCGTCTGTTGCATTTTGCATGTCATTTTGGAACTCAATAACTCCTACTATTTTTTTAAGAACATGACCGTAGCCTTTGAGGGTTATGAGACCCTTCGAATGAAATATAATTTCATGGACTTAGCATATTCTTTCAAATTAAACGGAATTTTCTCAACGTAGATATTTATTGTGAGTTGAATAGTACAAAATTGGGGACTTTGATAGTATAACTACAATATTTTATTATTTTTCTATTAAGATTATGTGTGTATGTAGAATTTCCTCTTACGATTCCAAATTTTAAACGAAAGTCTAGGGTTTCAGTGATATACTTTTCACCAATTTATTTCTATGCAAATAAATTTACTCAAAATATTATGTTGCGAACTACCGATCGACTTGTATTCAGTTTGATGACTGAGGATTCCTTAAATAATCAATGCAAATATGTGAACTGCAGAGCTGGTTTCTGGTTAATGGGAGGGACGCTATTCTCTCTCACCAAGCTATTCGTTGTCTGTATTCGTCACAAGTGCTGTAGGTCGTCTCTTTCAAATCCAACTATGAATGTCGTTTCTTGCCAGGCAAAACAACAATTTATCAGATCTTAAATATTAGGAAGGTGGTGGATTAAAGTCATTTCTAATAGAATATAAAGGCCCTTACGATTCTATTGCCGGAGTATAACTTTGTGAGGACATGATAGGATTCCGCATTCCAAAAATAAATTCACAAGACTAGGTGAGTTTCTGTTCAGACCGACCGTATCGGTAGAAATTAAAAAGCTTTACAGGACTCCTTCATACAGATCGAGTAGCTGGCACAAAACAATGGACTGCAGATTAATTAAGAAAAAAGCAAGCCACCATGTAGGCTGTATCTGCGAGCATTGTTGCTCCAACAATAAATGTACAAGACTATAACCTTAATCACGTACCGATCCGGCTCTTGGGTGCTTACTGAAAGGCATCCTAAATTCTTAATCACTATCGGAATGAAAGTCTTTGGCAGAATTGCTGGCTCCCTGTACGAGGCAGGACGATTCCGGCAAAGATAAAATCATGAATTGAATTAAATTTATTTTTTAAAAGAAACCAGCTCGTGTTTGTTGTAGAAAGCAGCGTAGCCGACCTAGCTTACGTTAGGAGAAAGTCCGAAGCCTTGATGGGGTGCGAAACTGGATGGTGTCACACCAGCTATCAAGATTTATGGAAGAACTTGTTGGATGAAACGCCGACCCAGTCCCGGATGTTCCGCCGACGATGATGATGAACCTCACAACTGGAGGCTTACAGTGAAGCAGTGAAGTTGGACAGTTCTCGTCCCAGTCAAGATTATAACAACTATCAGTTAAAGAAAAATATAACATGTTTGAATTTTTAACGAATTGCCGTTTAAATTTTAAAAAAATGTAGAAATAAATAATGTTCTTATGTTTTACCGGAGGAACGCCAGCAAAGTATTGCTTGTGTTTGAATAAAAATTTTTAAAATTTATTCACAATAAATTTGATTTGTTCGAGAATTTATTTTTATTTATATCAATATTTACCAATTTTTTACTTAATCGCAAGTAAAGACCATAAGGCAAGTTTTGGATTCGTGAATATATAACAATGAAACATTACATTACGACCATAAAAAAATTGATCGACAAAACATGTCTGTCTGTCTGCCTGTCGCCTCAACGGCTTAAGCGATTATCTTCAAATTTGGTGTGTGGATTTCTGTCAAATTTTATATTTGAAAAGATATAAGTAACCAAATTAAATCTGCTATCAAAATTTTGAATAACTGTGTTTTTCTAATTAAAATTAATTTTTTAATTTTTTTTTTCAAAAATCAATATTTTTAAAATTAATAAAAAAATTATTTTAAATTTTATAATCACATGTATATTAATAAACTCTAAAAAACTGCATACCAAAATAAAAAAAAATTCAAAAAAAACTAAAATTAAATGTTTTTAAATGTAAATTCAGTTTCAAAAAAATATTACAATTTCCCAAAGGAAGTTACTATTTTTGGTTATTCGAACTGATGAGAGTCATACTTTAGCAGCACTACACGAATGTGAAACGCTTAATCAGGCTCGATTTTTTCTCTCATTACCATTATCAGGCGTTTAAAATTAGTTAATTCATGATAAGGATTTTAATAACCCTTTTAATTTTTTTTATCTTCTGATCGATTAAACATCTATTCAATCTAATGACCTTATTTTTAACTGTTTCATTATTTTCCTATTAACATTCTCAAATTATATACCTCTCTTTTCACAAAATAAATGGATTTCCCCCTGGCAACTATTTTCTTAGCTACGCGCCTGTCCACTCGCACTTAGTAGCTTATACACTGACATTCTCTGCCAGTGATGTGGACGAGAAATAATCTGTAGACACAGCCGCATACACAGCCATATCCAAATGCATTATTCATAACGTGAAGCACCTGAACCACTAACGCAGGTAATCGTGCTTTTTGTTCGTTTTGTTTAAGGGTAGTGGGTAGGAGGGTGTACCAGTCCAGTGTATACTTCTCCAATCGAACACTATCAGGCCGAGGAGCCAGGCGAGTTGGGTCAGTCTCTAGGTAGATATACAGTTCTGTATATCTTCTGTCTTCTCCGGATTTGGATTATAATATCATGATGGGTTTCGGATTTGGATTTGGTGGTTGGTGCTTGATGGTAGTGGTAGCAGCATTTCACAGCCATCAGTGGTATTTTAATTTCCCTTTTTATACGTTGATTGAATAAAAAAATCAAAATTTAATTTTATAAAATTTTAATTCAACAAAAAAAAACTCTGTCCACCACACATCAGTAAATTTTGAATAAATTTTTGTTTTTTCTGTTATTCTCTTAGTATTTTTCTTTTTTTGCAAATTTACAAATTGACACATTGCGGCAAAGTTTTGTCCAATTTGTTATTTACATCATGAATTACGAAAGTTTTATTTAATATTAATTTAAATTTTAAATTAATATATTTGGAAAGTTGATTGTCGATGGAAGGAATGTATGTAATCATTTTATTGGGGGCATCAAAGGGAAACCAATTTTGAGTGGAACTTTTCTGGGATGTCCGTTTTGCAAAAGTGCACTTTAAAATTAAAATTTAATGAAATAATGGTTTTAATAACTTTGTTTTTTTTTTGTAATAATATTTAATTGTTATTCTTTCATTTCGTAAAATATACTTAATAAAACAAGAAGAGACTTTTTAAGAGGATTTAATATTTTAATTGAAAATACAAAAAAAAAAGAGCACTTCGGAGGGAAATTTGAGTTCCTTGGTTAAGACTTTTATAAAAATTGTTGTGGGTGTGTTTGTGTTTCCTGGAAAATGGCTACACATAAGTATATCCGCTGCCATTGTTTTCTTCTTTTTAAATGATTTTTTCTTCGGAGTATAACTTTTATCATTTATGCTTATCCTTATTGCCCGGTCAAGTTAGCCCGATAATTAGGTGTAACCTTGCACAAACTCCCAGAAAACAGAAAATTTGCATGAATGTTAAGAACAACATTGTAATGAAACTGTAAAATGTCCCCTTCGATCCAAAGTGTGCAAAAAATTTTGTTAAGCGGTTAGTTTTATGATAAAAATGTAGATAATACATATATAGTTGTCTAAAAAGTGTCCCAAACTTTTTTCTTAAGATTCACCTTTTCACCTTGGCTTCGATGCAGCATCCCTTCCCTAGATAAGGCGGAAAATGATACAATTCATGCCGCGTCTAAGCTAGTATCTGCTGTCCAATGGAACAATGCTAAGAAACAATGCGCGGGTGCCTGTCTGGTTGATTTGGAGAAGGCTTTCGACACCGTATGGTTACAGGGTCTTTATCTGAAGCTAACCAGATGGGGCTTAAGTAAACCACTGTTATAAATATGCTTTACGATATGCTTAATGGTATAGAAAGTTTGTTGTCAAGAGTGGCAATGTGACTTCTACCACAACATTTGATATTAAAATTGGTCTGCAACAGGGAGCGGTGAACTCGCCGATTCTCTTTAGTATTTTCACCAGCGGTCTCATTGGGAGTCTACCTCATGCAATTGCGTATGCCGACTATTTAGTTGCGTACAGAACAGGTCCAAAAATTGAGGTTATCAGAATTCTCTTGCAACGTGACTTCGATAAGATTCACCAATATTGTAATGATTGGAAGCTGAAAATTAACTTCCAGAAATGTGAAACTATCCTGTTTAGAACCCCTGTGTCTAGGGCTCCTAGGGATACGAGAAAGAATTGGCGCAAGCTAGTGATCGTTGGGCCACATGGACACTGGCGAGTAAAAGTGTAGTAAAGTACCTTGCTACATGGCCCTCATTAGGCCGATGATTGTCTATGGATGCCCTGTATGGTTCAACGTTGCACCATCTCTAATTGAAAAGATTCGAGTGTTTGAGAGACAGTGTCTTCGTACCTGTCTTGGACTTCACAGAACACCAGAGTCGGAGTACAAACACTACTATCCTAACGAAGTCCTATACAACGGGGCCAATATAAACAGGATAGATAACTTTTTAATTAAGCTCATTCGAGGTCACATTGCAAGAGCAATGACCTCGACTAATGGTCAAATCTTCGGGGTTTACTACCCCCAAGATGAATATTTCGAGAGCACACGTTCGAGCAGTTTTATCCCACGATAGAGACCGGAGGGAATATTTTGATCAGGTGCACCAGTTTTGGTGGCTTAATAAATGATAATTGTAGTCGACTTTTATTGCCTATGGTCGGCTTATATAGTTGTAGGTTAAACATAATTAGGTAGGGAAACGCAGTTTCGGCGGCACCAACAAAAAACAAAGAAATAAAAACAAAAAACAAAAAAAATACAAAAAATACAAAACATACAAAAAAAATACGGAACATAAAAAAAAACAAAACAATAGAAAATTGAAATAAAAAACTGCTGCTGTGGCTGTTCTAGGTTTAAGTAGCTTTAGTTTATTTTTAATTTAGCTTAAGTATTATAAGTAGATTAAGAAAGTTTTTAAGGAAAACAAAAAAATGATCAGATGCCTAGTTTTAATTTTTTCTAGGGGAAAAATAAAACCCAAAAGTATTTTAGTATTAATATTAATATAAGTTATTCTTAGGCCGAAAGGTAATTAATTAAGATCGAGAGTAATTTAGAACGCCCACATGGGGCCAGTAAGTTAATTAGGTTTATATGTAAGCTAGTTTTTTTAAGATTTTTTGTCTAGCATTAAGTTAGTTATAAGTAAATGAAAAATAAAAATGAATAAAAAAAAAATCGCTTCCCGTGAGATCAGCGATGGAGGACCGTCCAAAAAACTAACTGCGTGCTGTTGACATGTGTTATGCGTTTTCTGTTTTCCGTTCTCCTTTTGTCTTCTCTTCTGTCCTGTATCAATGTGGTCTTGTGTGTTGTCTTTTAATTGTCTGAGCCGATGGCCTCAGTGGGCAGTGCTCGTAAGTGTGTTTACTTCTTAGATTTATCTACGGAGTAGATTAAAATTTAATGATATGATGTTTAGGATACCCGGTAGATACCAAAAAAAATTCCATTACCACGCCCCCTCCACCCCTTCACACTCAGGTAAAAATGATTTATAATCGACAATTTTTTCACTCTTTGGCCTATAACTCCTTTCTGGTGCATTTAAAGCAATAAAATAAATAATAAATAATATAAATATACCTAAGAATACATTTTTTTCATTACATTGGAACGCAATATCATTAACAGAAACAACAAACAAGTAACATTTATGTAGAAAAATAACACGGTTTGAACTTATTAAAAACTTCGAAACCGCAACTTTTAACCGTGTTTATTAAAATACGTCGTAAATAATAATGAATTTATAGAAAACGTATTTCAAAACTTTGCTGATACTGATTAAGTCTGGTTTTTATTGTTAGTTGTTTGAAAAAATAAATTGCACGACTGGATCGCACGTACTTGCTCATATGTGCGGTCACATCGTCGAATAAATTTAAGAAAATGCACGACTGGGTCGCACGAACTTGTTCTTATGTTAGATAATTGCTGAGTGGCTGCATGTGTATGTATATAAAGGGTGTTTTTTAGACGTGTGGTTTTGAAGAAGAAATAAAACGCATATAGTTTAATCTTATGGCCAAAAATTTAGCTTGATTATAAAGATAATTGTTTGCATTATGTTTTAAAAATGATTTTGGGGAAGTGGCCGCCACGGCTGGCTCAAATAAATTCCAGCCGAGGCCCCATTTTCCCAATTTTGTGAAAATCGGCATCGGTGGCCATCTCTTTTTGGGCCCATTCACCGAACGTGTGACGCGCTTGATGGTCGTTCGGCTTCAATTCTTGCACGAGTTAGATTTTGTAAGCCCGCAAACCAAAATCTTCCATAAAGAGGATGAGCACAGCTCCAATTGTTACGTGCGATGGCGTATGGACTCATTTGGGTGTTATTCGATACTTTGCTCCACCGAAACGAACCATTATTTTGGTAATAAATTTGCACAATTTGCAAACTTGTTCAGGAGTAAGTCTATTTATTATAAAAGGGCAAACCAAACTGAGCATAAATCAAGTGACAGCTGTCAAAAAGACCAACTCCGAAAAAAGTATTGCCAGATTGAAAACCACACGTCTATTAAAATAAAAAAATATTATTTTTAGAAAATTCTTTAATTTTCTTAATTAGTTTAAGAGTTTTCCCGGAAAAACTAAGTATGCAATAAAATTTGAAAACTAAATGTCTATCGAGGAAAAAAAATATTGATAATCGTTCGACCAGTTTTTTTAAAAAGTCGTTTTTTGAAAAACTTTTCGAAAAAATATTTTAATTTTTTTCTAATATAAGGAAATCTGTAGTTTTCATCTGGGAAAATTATTTAAGAAAATTCAATCAACCCATTTTCAAAATATTTCGAAAACCAAATTTTTTTTGAAAATTTCAAAAAATCGAAAAAAAAAGTTTTTGAAAATTTTGAAACGCAATATTAATTGAATTATAAATGACTTTCTGTGTGCAAAATTTTATTGAAATCGGGATAATAGTTTACGATAAAACCGCATCTGAAAAAACTGCTTCTATAAAAGGTACCGTTATAGAATGAATTTCGAAAAATTAATTCTAACTGAAAGATGTATTGTTGTAAAAAAATAGCACCATTAAAGTTGTATCAAAATCGTTAGAGCCGTTTTCGAGAAAATCAAACTTTTTGTTAAAAATTGCATGGAAGGTACCGTTATTTTCGACCTAGAGCAAAAACGAAAAACAACCCCCGGGATACTACCTAATAAATACTAAATACCAAGTTTGAAACAAATCGGCTCATCCGTTTAGATTGTAGAGGCGCGAACAGACAGACAGACAGACAGATGACGGAATTTCCGAACCCTTTTTTTCAACTTCTCTATTATCGTAATGTCATGTTTGATTGTTAGATTATTTTTTGCATCCATAACTTGCATTTTAGTACCTAAATCGCAAGTAAAAATTGATCATTAAATTGATGATTAGTTTTAAGTCTTAAAAATTCAAAAAGAAAAAAATCGAAAATAAAATATAAATAGAAAAAAAAATATTCAAAATGTTGGTAGATCGTGTCAAATATTAAATTTGATAGAATTCCAATGAACCCCTCGGTAACGGCTCTTTGGAAATCTGCCAAGTAAAATATATAAATGGTCTTTCAGTTTCTTCGTGGCCAACTCTGGCGTACCTAAAGGAAGCCATCTTGGTACTTTGCTATTCATTGTGGGTATAATAATATTACATAATGCTTACAATCAACTGACATCCTTATATTCGCTGAGGACATGAAGATTTTTAATATAATTAAGTCTAGTGATGACCGCTAATTTCATTCGTTTGAACAAACCATGGCAAATATGAAGCTCTAAATCGTTTAAGTAGATTTTTTCATATTAATACTTCGTCTATAGACTAGATTTCAATTTAAATAAAGTGGGATTAAAATCTTTATTTCGAACCAGAGCTCCAGTATCGTGATTTCGTGAATTGTTTTTAAATGATTTTATTATGTAGGTACAAATTATTCGTACTCTTGTCTTTTATTTAATTCTGGTATTTTGTGCATGTTTTATTTAACATTGTTTTATTTAATTTTACTAACAATTAACACATGCACTTATGATGAGCCTCTAATTATAGAAAGAAGCTTGCTCTAAGTTTACTACAGCAGAGAATATGTAGTGCTAAAAATAAAAAACCGTTATATGATAGCTAGGTACCCTCAATAGACTTTCTCGTTAAATTTGTTTTTGATAAAATGATATCCAATACCTACTAAATTATTTTCAAAAATGTTCATCAAAATCGTTAGAGTCGTTTTCGAGAAAAATAAACTTTTCCTTAAGGGTTATATGGCACATACTATTATTTTTGGGCTCAAAATAAAATTTCAAACACGCCTATGAGGAATGCCAAAATAACCAAACACACTAAATTTTAAGGTAATCCCTTAAGACGTTTAGGCTGCAGATCGTTTCGTTATACATACGGACGGACAGACAGACATTTTTTGCCACTAAATTTTTTAGACTTTTCTAGGATCATTATCTCATGTTATCTCAATATTTCTTACGCAATATCGAAGTAGACGTAGGTATGAAGTTTTGAAAACTGTCAACTAGACTAAAATGTTTGAAAAATAAAGAAAGTTTTCCGGTCGGAAGGGGAAACAGAAAAACATTTCAGAAATGTTTCGCGAACATTTCAGAAACATTTCAGACACTAAGAAACATTTCTGAAATATTTAAGCATATGTTTCTTTGGTGTGGACACACCTTAAGATATACTCAAATGCCCTTATTCGAAAACACAATTTCTCATCTTTTGATGAGATTACATAACCTCACATAATATAAATAAGTTTACACTTCACAAGCTTTAATTAAAATGCGATTAAAATACGAACAACTTTTGATTCAAGCAAATATGAAAAGTTTTCCAGAAATCGATTGCAGCATCCAACACGATAACATAAACAGTTTGTGAGTTTATTGGCTACTCAATTAAACAGTTGGTGTTCCATAATGGATATAAATATTACTCGCTCACCAAGTTCAACTAAATAACTCTGTCCAGATGAGTTTTGCTTTATCTTTTTTTTTTTAACCTAAGCAATTTATTTTTCAACTGAATGATAGTTTAAAATCACTTTTTTAATCGTTGCATCTTGAAAGCGAAAACATCAAACGACCAACTGTAGTAGACACTTGAAAACTTGCCAACACTAGATAAATATCTATAGTTGTATGCTCCATCTCCTATAGGTTTATCCTTGCATCCATTGGCGTAGCAAGGAATTTTTCCTAAGGTGGGAAAAAAGTGTAAAAAAGTCGCAAAAAAATTCACAAAAATGCGTCGGAGTAAACAAATTTTCGGTGCTAAATATTCAATTTTTTGGGATTGAGCTTTTATTTAATTCTCAAATTTGTTCAAAAGAGAACTAATGAATAAAACATTATAACGACGGTAACAATAAAGCAAATCAACTTTCACGAGAAGTGCTACCAAGTAGCATTATTATGTGTGCATTTTACAATGCATACTTTGAACATATGATTCCAAGATCGGCATTCGTGTTGACTGGTTCGTCTTTTTGTGAGCTTCTGAGAATTAAATTAAATTAAATTATAAAGTAAAGTCATTAAGTGTGTGTCTCCTAAAATATGGAGGATGATAACTCATCTTTCCCAACTGTTCCCCAGACAAAAACATATATATTAGCCCATCAGACATGTTGAGCGAAAGTGAAAAAAGGCCATTGAGCAAAGATTAGAATTGTACTGGTATTTGCAAAATGACGCTACCTTTACAAACATAAAAAAACAACGCACTTGTGTGAAAGAGATAGAGGTTGATGCCAATGCATCTCTCTGGCAAAGGAGCGAATAGAGCGAATATTTGCAACATTCCTGAACAACGTACTAAAACTAACTGTATATTTATTGGCACGCCAGACGCCATGAATCCTTCGGCATCTGGACAATTAATTGCGCAAACGGCAGCTGAGAACTTGCTTAGTGGTCTTCTGGATAATAAAAGCGATAATTACTCGGTAATTATAAAAAAGGCCAACTGCTCCGGACAGAGGATTGAAAAAACCTACGGTAAAACACAGAAATAATTGAAACCAATTCGCCATATTGGATACTGAAGAGAATGAAAATTCAACAATCATCCAGAAGAACAGCAACGAAAATATTCGAGATAACGTAGGTTTAACGAAAAATATGATTGTATAATAAATATAACAATGAAGGACGTGGTACTGGTATCCTAATTCAAAACTCATTTCAATTCTCTCAAACAATTTTTTTCCAATTCCATTATTTCAGCAACGATTGCTTCCATTTCTCTACAATCTCAGAATTCAAAAAAGGAATTTGATGTGTGTGTGTGTGTGTGTGTGTGTGTGTGTGTGTGTGTGTGTGTGTGTGTGTGTGTGTGTATGTGTGTGTGTGTATGTGTGTGTGTGTGTGTGGTGAAATATTCTAAGAAATAATATGTGAATATAACTATCCTGTACTTCCTACTATAAAAATCGAGCTTTGTCCTACTCTTAAGTATACACTAGTCTACAATCCTGAGTAAGTGTTACTGATTGATACAACTCTTGTTCTAAAGAACTTCTCTTTTAATGTACAAATTGCTGTGAAATACGAATTAAGATACTTAATGTAAATGAAAACCTCATTAAAACTTACTTACTTACTTACTTACCTACTACTTTGGACATATCGTCGTATTGACAAGGCAAACTGTAAAATCGGTTTCTGAAAGTTCCTGCACAGTTGTTTAATCTTACTTTTTCGGTGGGTATTAAAACCTGAAAAGTTTTTACTGTAGATTTTGCAAAGGTGGACAATTCGTTTTTTCTGCCCCCTTCCTACGCCTATGCTTGCATTGTTTGGCTTGATGCACTGTTGTTTAGAAAATGGTAGAACAAAATGGGTGACAAATGACAGAAGCGTTTAATAAATTACGACAATTTCTACACCAAATCTGAAGAGGTTCACAGTTCACAGGTCCTTAATGGCCTGTTAATACTGTTTTGTTGTATATAATTAGCCATTGCACAGAGCCACCAACGACACAAAATTGAACATAATTATGTAAGCTTCAAGGACATCAACAGAATACCATGTCGATGTTTAAATGATTAATGTCGCTAAAACGTTGAAATTGGTTCAGTTTGTAAGTAGCAAACAGCAGATGCTTGAAGGCTCCTTTGATGGAAGTCTAAGCTCTAAGGGCACCTATTTACCTTGAGAAGAAGCAGTATGTAATCAACTCATTTATAGAAGAGATTAATTATTGTTTTTAGCAAAGGAAGAGGATAATACATTGATGAAGCAAGAACATGGCTAAGAGAATTCAGCTGCCTGGTGTGCATAGTGCAATAGGAAGAAGGAGGCACGAATAACAAGTCCTGTCAGGGGTATAGGTATTGCGTCATAATATTTATTACTGGGAATGAAGCCAATTAGATAAGCTTATATCGACGTAGTTAATCTCATTTGAATATGACAGCTGCAGGATCTTAATTTATGTGTCTCGTCTCGTACATGGATTTAAGATGCGTTTGAAGGCATAAGATACTGGTAAGAGACATAACTACATTTAAATTGGCGAATTGGATATTTCGTATAATTAAAGATCCAGCATGAGCACCGAATATCAATTTAATTTTAAGGATTTAGGTAAAAAATAATTCAAGTTAATAGCGCCTGAGCTGAGTCAACAGGTCATTGTTTAAGAATGAAAGATTTTAAAATCGTCTTAAAATTTACTAATTGCCATGACGATCCACATCTTCATATATGGCTATTAAATCCGATGGGCAGAAAACAGAGCAACAGATAAAGAAGAAGTAGAAGAATAAAAAAGGAGAAGAAGAAGATGACGAGGAAGATAGAATAAGAAGGTTTAGTAGAATAATAAGAAGAAGAAGTATAACAAGAACAATAAGAAAAAAACGAAGAATAAGAAGATATAGAAGAATAAGTAGAAGAGAAGAAGAAAAGAAGAATATCTATTCGTAATCTTTCTTTACAAACTGCTTAACTCATAGTCGGGGAAAATTTTAACATGCGATATATGCACTATAAGAAAATTCATACCTAGATCTCAAAAAAAAAATAAGAAACAGGATTTTACCAAAAACGGTAATTACAATTTTCGAAATGGCGTTTTTCTTAAATTAATGTTTATTTAAGACGTGTGATGGCGAGGTCCATTTTTACTGACAACCGTGAAGTGTTTGTGGTTTTGACGCACTTTGTTGTCCTATATCAATATAGGCATATAAGAGCAAGTACGTGCGACCTAATTGTGTCCATTAAGGCAGGTCTTTCCCAATTTTTATGGTTGCACGTTTTGTGTTTGTAAGTGAATATCTACGTATTCGAGGCCAATTATTAGTTCTTTACGAAAGGGGTCAGACAGTTCCCAGCCTAAAGAAACATAGGTCTCTCACATACCTCTAAACATGCTATTTTCACACTGCTTTAGAAACAATAAAATGCTTTACCTTACCTTACCTTAGCTGGCTCTACAGTCCGGGGTAGACCAACCAACAAGCTACTCCAGCCAGCTCGGTCCCTAGCTAGCTGCCTCCAGTTTCGCAAGTGGAGTCGGTTGAGGTCCTTTTCCACTTGTGTGCGCCACCTGAGTCTCCGTCTTCCTCTACTGCGTCGTCCCTCTGGGGTGGATTCGAAGATTTTCCGTGCGTGCCGGGGCATTGATGTCCATCCGCTCTAAATGACCCAGCCATCTGAGGCGTAGAATTTTTACTCTTTTGGCTAGGTCTATGTCGCTGTACAGCCGGTACAGTTCTTTGTTGTATCTTCTTCTCCACTCTCCGTTAATGCATACGGGACCAAAAATCACCCGGAGAATCTTTCTCTCGAAACAGCCTAAAGCGTCCTCATCCGCTTCTGACAGCGTCCATGCGTCTGCACCATAGAGCAGGACTGGGATGATGAGAGTCTTATAAAGGGACAATTTAGTTGGCTGAGAGAGGGCCTACACATCTGCCTTCTTAGCCCGAAGAAGCAGCGATTGGAAAGAGTTATTATCTGTATTATCCAGGTAGACAAAGTCCCTAACTACCCTCAAGTTATAGCTGTCTATGGTGATGTTTTGTCCAAGACGTCGATGTTGGGTGTCTCTTCTTGATGATAGCATATATTTGGTTTTGCCCTCATTCAATGCTAAACCCATCTTCGCCGCTTCCGACTCAATACTCATAAAAGCGCTACTGAAGTCACGCTGCGTTCTTTCGATTATGTCAATATCGTATGCGAGTAATTTGACCGACTTTTGAAAGATCGTGCCTCTGGTGTTGGTGTGAGAGTTCTATTCTTTCAAGTATGATGTTGGAAAAGTTGCATGACAGCGCATCGCCTTGTCTAAATCCTTTTTTGACTTCAAAGGTTTTGGTGAGGTCTTTACCGACCTTGACGGAACAGCGTGCATTTTCCATCGTCATTTTACATAGGTATATATATATATATATATAACTCGACTCTATAAATGCTGTATTTCATCCAGATGTGGTCGGTGGAATTGTTGGTCTACTTCGCCCAGATAAAGTGGACCATTCTGCCTGACAGCGGAATTCGTTTCTTCATCGCCGTTATACAGTCAACAGAGATGGTTTTTTCCATATTCTCAGCATCGACTGCGATTCCATTACGATGTTCCCTTGATCGTCTTTGCAAGCTGCAGTTCAGGCTCTGTACCTTTGACAGCTTTTACCTTTTGGTAAAACTTTCGAACTTCGTTCCTGTAATAACAGCTCTCCATTTCCTCGATCGCGCGCTTCTCATGTTACTTTTTTTCTTTCTGAGAAGGCGGTGTTCCTCTTTCTTGTATGCTAATAAAATGCCATATATACAAGTAATTTTGGCGCATATTACGCAAGCTTTTTAACTGATAGGTATAAGATTTGTTGACATGTGCTTTATCAGCAAATAGCTTTCCATGAAATGTAATTAGCAAGCCTTTTAATAACAGCTTTTGCTAAAACCTTGCCGGACATTTTTAGCACGTCACGAAACAGCATATTTGGAAATTAATATAATTTTTTTGAAATTATATTACATTTTTTAGCTAATTCAACAACGTAGTATATAGAGTTTGTATCAAAACCTTCAATTCTTTAACTTAGTCTGGCCCCGGACTTAAACCTCTTTCTTTCCAACTTAATGATTACAAATTTAATCTTGTCGGATATAGTTCACATTAAGTTTTTCGCAAAAACTTTATATGTATATGTTGGACTGAAAAAATCCAAAGTTGCGTCTTGACAATAGTGACGTCAGCTGATGAGTCCAAGTGAGTTTTCTTTTTTTTATAATTTACACGCGCGAAAGGGGTTTGTGTGTACCCTTAAAATGTTTAAACACCGCACGAGCATTAGGGAAATGAGGAGGGATAAAAGAGGAGATACCGATGTACATTAGTTTTAAAGTTCTGCATATCAAAATGGGAGGGAAAAACAGAGCCTGGCAAAGCATTCCACATTCGTGTGGTGCGACTAAAGAAAGAATCTCTATACTTAACAGTACGTCCGAAGTTAGGCTCAAGGGTAAACTGATGACGAGTATTACGGTTGAATCGTTTCAGGGGAGGAATGCAGCTGGCTATTTCGCTAGAGCATTGTTTGTAAAAATAACGATAAAATAACGAAAGGCACGAAACATTACGGCGGTGCTCAAGAGATGTAAATGTTTCGGTCGCCTATCATTTTCAAAACTCTTTTTTGAATTCTATCTAGAAAACTCAAGTGGGTTATAGGAGCACCTGCCCAAATATGGAAATTATACTCGAGTTTCGGTCGAATATATGCTTTATATACTGTAGTCAGATCAGAAGGGGAGAAGAATTTCTTGCATCTTTGCGGTGTCAAATATGTGGTCATTCCACAGACGGTGGTCTGTAATGCACATACCAAGAACTGAGAGGTGTTCTGTTTCTTCAATGCAAGTGCCGGTCATGGATAGTTACCGGGACGTAACGCCAATTTTTGGTGGACTTAAAGGCCGTAAAAGCTCTCCCCAATCTCGAAACCTTTTCTACTGCTTATTGCAACGATTAAAATTTTATTTTAATTATACCACAACAAATATATAATTTTGTTTGTATAAGGCTTTTATAGACAAGGTTTATACATTTTGTTTGCATTGACTTTTCGTGGAGAGCCTTAAAGCAACTTTTATTATTTAATGTTCAGTAAACATTTTTGGAAGGCCTTATACAGGCTATTTTGATCCTTTGATCTAGAAATATTGTATAATTCTTTTCAAATTTACTTTAAAGGTCCTTCAGCAATTTATTTTTGAATTTTCAAAAGTTTGAAATGTGTGAATTGCAAAGGTTTACCTTATAATTTTTTTTTTTTTTATAATTAACGCGCGCACAAGGGATTATGTGTTTCCCTTTTAATGTAGAACACACTGCGCGGGCATTACGAAGATAGGGAGGGGAGAGATAGGAGGTGCCGATTAACATTGGTTTTGAATGTTTGCAGATCAAAATGGCAAGGGAAAATCCCGCCGGGTAAACTATTCCAAATTCGTGTCGTTCGGCTAAAAAAGAATCCCTATATTTCACGGTACGTCCGAAATTAGGCTCAAGGGTGAACTGATGAGCATTCCTTGCGAGACGAGTATTACGGGAGAAACTTTTAAGGGGAGGAATGCAACTGGCTACTTCGAGTGAACATTTTTTGTAAAAGAAACGATAAAATAAGGAAAGACATAAAAGCTCTATACAAATTATCACTTGCAAATAAAAAAAAAGTGTAAGTAAGTTTAAAGTTTAAAGTTTGGGGGCCAAGTAAAGGGTTCCTAATAAAACTGAGCTAGCTTTGAATGGCCGACAAATCACGCCAAATATATTTCTTCAGAAGTATTAATTTTTTGTTTTAAATATTAATACTAATTGCTTTCCTGAAACATCAGTACTAAAAGATTTCTAAATCTTTATCTTCTAAATACGATATCAACGATTTTTTCCTTGTGGAAAAGTACAAAATAAATATTAAGTATTTTCCCATCTTGATATCAATAGAACACATTTCCCAGAACTGCTCAATTAAATTTTATCTGCATAACAGTAATTTCTAATTCAAGCTCTGAAACATAATTTTGAAAAGAAATTTCAAAAACAGTCACTCTACATATAAATCAATGTGCAATTCATATACATAATTAATCATTAGTTGGAGTGTATATTTATTTAAACGTAACAAATTACACTCTAATTCTTTGTGTAATTCCTAAATTTTATTTTGGTTTTTTTTTTTTTTATTGCAGCATAGGTATAGTGTGCATGAATGGGTTTTTAAGGATCGTTCAATAAATAAAATAATCAAATTTATCCGTCGAACCGACCACGCTCACTAAATCCACTTGGCATTTAATAGTTGGTATATCGACATTACACAAACACTTGCATCTCACATCCTGGCAAATGGCATTCTGTAGAGTGGCATGCCAACGTTATTATTTTGATTTTGGCCATGTTGTTGTGAAATCTGAACAATTTGTGGTCGTTAGGGGAAATCCTTTTAAGCACAATAATGGTATAGTGTGTTTTTAGGGGGTTGACAGGGAGTGTTTGTGGGGTTTTAAATTGCGATGAGTGGGCAAATTCTCTGTTCCCGAATATTGTCGGTCCACTAATTTAATGTTAATAATTATGATATTTTGTAGTTGAAAGAGCAAGCCTGTGATGCACTTGTAGGTCAAAATATTGCACATTTGGTATGGTTATTTTTTGTGATCATTTGCATTTATTGACTGACGGTAGTTTATCTAATTGAATTTTAATTCTTTAAGCTATTTAGTGTGAGGGATTTTCATAGAAATTTCTGGCCATTGAATGGAAAAATGTGGTATATTTTAATATCCACTTCATCAACTCGGACTTTGAAATATCATGAAAATATGCGTGCTAGGAATCACACCAGAAGGATTATCTGTAAAATAAATATTGAATGTATACTTCTGATTTTGAAGCTGACCTATGATTATTAAATAAACAAATAATTTCAGAAAAATGTGAGTAAACATTAAGGAAAACCTATTCAATACACGTAAGCATATCCAGTAAGTTTTAAAATTTAAAATTTAACAAAACTACTTGACTGCTCTAGTACACGATTTTCTTAAGACAATTTTTTTTTATAAAGGGGTTATTTTTCTACCCTTATAATGTTAAAACACCGTGCGAGCATTAGGGAAGAAAGAAAGGATATAAAAGGAGATTTGGATCGAAAACTCAATAGTACTATACCAAAACATATATTTTTTTTTAATTCACCTCTTCCGATTAACACTGACTTTTGTCGGAAAACTTAATAAGGAGAAGAAGAAGCTAAGAAAGTATGATAATTTAATTTACTGACGTACAATGTGATGTGGAAAAGAAAACTAATAAAGTGGAACTGGAAAGTTTTGCCAACGTTCTTAGACGAAATCGAGTGAATTATCAAACACAATATGCAGCCAAATCTGGAAGAAGTGCGGTTATGCGCCCAACATATATGCATATGCATATGCATATTCTTATTCAGTATAACGAATTGTACAACATATTTCAAATCCAAGTTCATCGGAGGTGAGTACCCTAAACGGTACCATTATAGCTACTAGTTATGCATTCGTGCAAAAAAAATTTTTGAGATAACAATCAAACATTAAGATTAAGATGATTTAGAAACATATTTGAGTTACTGGCAAAATTCTGTCCGTCTGTCTGTCTGTACGGATGTATTTTGGACTGTAGCCTAAGCGGTTGGGCCAATCCTCTTCAAATTTAGAACTTAAGGTTATTTTGACATTCTACAGAGGAGTTTTTCCAATTTTTGTTTAGCTCAAAAATTAACGGTACCTGTCATATAACCGTTATATACCTTTTTTCTCGAAAACGGCTCCAAGAATTTTTATAAAAAAATCAGTGTACTACTGTAGGTACGCATTATATTTTGGTGAAAAAAAAAATTAATATGGTGGGCTAAGAACGGTACGTCCGATAGGACCGGTTTTTTTTTCTTCGACTTTCTCGAAAACTGGTGATCCGATTACTATCAAAATTGACATAAAAGAAGATGTAGGTAATGATATGTTATATTGATGAAATCATTTTACTAAACCTGAAACCATAGTTATTGTTCCAATAGCAGCCTAAGTAATTTCGCGTTAATTTTTTTTTTGAAAAATCAATATTTTGAAAACGGGTAAGTGAATTTTTTTTTTTTGAATTTTGTTTAACATACATTTATGTTTTTTTTGTGCTTAAGTTTGTAATCTGGAATTATTTTTTTTAATTTAAAAAAAAAAAGTTGTTAAAAAAACCGTTTTATTTAAAAACCGCTCCTACAATTATGAAAAAAATCACACTTTTTACCATTTCTTAAAGAAATAAAGTGGCGTTTAAATTATTTCACTTAATACAATTAAACGTACTTTATTCGAAAAATCAAAAGTCACAAAAATCGAATAAATGCTTTGATGTTCACTTTAATTTTCTTAAATTTTATTCTACAATGTGACCGCACATATAAGCAAGTACGTGTGATCCAGTCGCGCAATTTCTTTTAATAAACTGCGATAAAAGGTTGTATAGTTCTACCTCTTGCAGGACTCCTTCAAAATAATAATTAATTGACAATTATTAATTTTTGATGAGAGTTAAAATATGACTACATATAGTTTTGATTTGTATTTTATTGCGTCCCTACTCCTTCTAGCAATATTTCATCAATTGAAGCGTGAGTGTCCGTCTCTTATTTGTAGTCCTTAAGCATCCTCTGTCAAATTCGCAAACATCTTTGTACAAAAACTAATACAAACAGAGAAGTTAATTAAAAAATAACTATATACTCCAAGTGCAACCAATTATACCAACCAGTTCTATGATACGTTGTCGTTGCGGCAACGACATAATTATTACTCCACATGATAGTAATTAGATGGCGTAAAACTGAGATTTACACACCACAGTTTCGAAAGTTCAACACACATAGTTTTCGTTTCAAACGCCAATTATAAAGTTCAACAAAGGATAGCATTTTGTTTCTACTCCTTGTTTTTTGAAAAAAGAAATACTTACATGCGTATTCCTATTATTTCTCGCTGGATGTTTCTGGAAGAGTGCGGTGCATTGAAATAATCAGACTAAAAAAAAAACAACTACAAAAAGGACATACAATCATATTATTAAAAGATGTCGAGTTAAAACAAATGAAAATCAAGAAAAAAATATGTTGAAACTTTATTTCCAGTACTTGCTATGTGGCATGACGAATTTAAAGGTAAGTTATGGATTCATGAAAATAAGAAACTCGTATGTCAAAAAAAAAAAATGTTGGTGTGCCTCAGGGCTCCGTTTTGTCACCGACACTCTTTTTTCAATATTTACAAATGATCTCTTTTTTTAAACTTCTGGATACCCAGAATAGAGCGTTAAAACCGATTGGAAATAGAACTTAAATTAAAATATTCCAATCTCTTCAACGTTGGGGGAAGGTTTCATGTCTTTCCAAATGTTTTTTTTGACGTGATAACGTCTTATAAATCGATGACAGGCTACACGTAAGAAAGAACTCATGCTGATAAGACTCATGACTCATGCTAACCACGATACTGTGGTTCCTTCAACTAAAATTGATTACAAGCACCACGCGAACATGAAAAAGAACAGGCGCAAATTCCCAAAATAATTCCACTCAAATTCAAAGGGAACAAGAAGAGAAAAAGAAATATAAAAAAGGCGGAGTTTTGTTAAAGTAGAAAGTAGATGTAGATATTGGGGTGTGTGTGTGTGGATTTAACGAGAAGGTTTGTGGGTGTGAGTTAACGGGCTGTATGTTGGTGTTGCTGCCATCAATGTTTTCTTATCACGTAAAGTTATCGTCCGTAAACCGACTTTATAAACAACTCTTTTTTTTTGAAAAAAAAATTTAATTTTTTCTATAGTAAATGATCATCCACGATATTCGTCTCCTTAGGAATGCTCAATTAATTCACCTTTGAGCTCAATTTCAAACGATAAACGAACGATCAAATATAAGACATACAAGGAAGAACATACAACCGGGGAATGCACTTTATCGACTTTGGGTAGATTGGCCTTGTCTCCTCGTCGAATTACACGGTCTTATGACGTCTGGGAACTCTTAATTGGCAAATAATATTGTTTTACACAAGAAATACGGCAACACATGACTTTGAAGAGAATTTTTATTTTTTTTTTTTGTAAAAAAAATGAGGAAAAAAATTATTATTTCTCCAGGACTCATCAGAATATTTTCAACGGATAAGTCATGACAACGTTTTAGGGAAGAAATGATATTTAATTGGATTAAAATGGTTCAACCAAAAGTTGGAAAATTAAAGCACAGGCATGAGTCTTCCTACTGACAATTTCTCACGCTTGGTTATCATTAGTCTGTAATTGGCCGCGTTTGTCTGGAAGGATATAAAGTTGTCATGGCATACATATTTTATTTTAAAGAAAATGTTAAAATAATGAATTTCATGCAGATATAGACGAATAACTAAATTACTTTTTTGATATTTTTGAATTTTAAATTTTGCCTTGGATAAGCGAGCAAGTTTTACCTGAGATAAAAACTTAATATGTAAGGATTGAGGAAGTCTAAAGAACTGGCAAACTATCCTCTCATTGCTCTCATTGCAAGACATGAAAAGTTTTAAATCACTTTTCACGCGACGGTACTTAAATTTCCAAGAAAATTCATATATACACAAGCAGTTTCCTAGAAAACTATGAATATCGTTAGCATAGTTTAGCGTTTTTTTTTTCTTCCTCAAGTGAATATGTTTGCTCATGTAATAGTAATCTACCTTTTTTCCGTTTGGAAGGAAATTAACTTCTTTCGGGCGGAAAGCAAGGAACAAACAGAGCGTACTTTTAAGTTCAACTAAAAAATAAAAAAAAACTTAAAGGTGACATTTAAAAATTACTCATTACACTTGAATATATGTATTAATTAGGATGTTGGGGGTGTTTGATTTCAACAAGCCAGATATTTGTTTGTAGAAAATATGGGTTTATAGCTTAATGTGCAAATAAACTTGGTTGTAAGAAAGGCCAACCGAAAGGTTCCTTGCTATTTTAATTTTTTCGTTTTTTGTTTCAATTCACTCCTTTAATGAATTTTCTAATGAAACAGCTGTGGTTCTGAGAAGTGTATTTCAAAATACTCAAAGAAATGTTTTTAAATTGCTCTTTAAATTTGGTTTACATTAAAGTATATATTATAAAAATTCACAACTTGGTGTGTTTTTATCGTAACTTAAGAAAATAGTTTGTTTAGTTAAAGGTTAGGTTTTCTTGAATTAAATTGTGATAAATGTTGCGATTCCAGGAAATGACGCCCAACGAAATAACGGAAAATGCAATAACCCCCACATCGAAGATGGAATAAGTCCCCAAAAAGTTTTGAAATAATCTCCCAAAAGGGTTGGGTTCGATAATTCGTTTTTTATATTTCCATTTTTAAATCCGGCTTTTTAAAATCCTATTTTTTTATAATCCGGCTTTTTTAAAATATCGCTTTTTATAATATTGTTTCTTGTTTATAATCCCGTCTCTTATTATTAATATTTTCTTTTTATAAACCAACTAGATTTGCAAAGATTGCAAAAGTGGGATAAGAAATTTAAAAAAACAAGTAAAATATAAAAAGTTAAGTTTAAGTTAACTTAAAAATAATAATATTTAACTATGTGCACTTTGCCTTTTAGAATTCACGACACTAGTTAGAAGGATTAGAAAGATAGATAGATAGCTTGCACAAGGAGGTTGAAAAATTGCAACCCAACTGAGATTCGAACTCACGATCCCTGGGTTCACAAGCAAACATCTTACCTACTGCACCACTGCCGCACGCAAATTAATTAATTTTGATTCATTCGAAGAGTTTTACAAATTAGATTGTGTTTTCGCTGACTTCAGTTAGGCGTTCGACAAATTGAATAACGAAATACTGCTCCACAACCTACATACTATTGGACTAAATGATCGTTTTGTTTTGTGGATATCCTCATATCTTAAGGATAGATTAAATAGTGTTGTTTTTTAAAACTGTACGTTCTAAATGTTTTACAGTCAATTCATATGCCGAAAATTTTTCGAAAAATTGACTCAATCGTTGATTGTGAACTTCTTCAAGAAGATCTATACAGATTTTGGAATTGGTGCAATACAAATGGTCTGTTTTGAAATATGGGCAAGTGTAAGACCATGTGTTTAACACGCAAACATAACGTACTTTCTTATAATTATATAATATACGAATACGTCGCATTTGTGTAACTTGTCAGGTTTTACTGACCTCGGAGTAGTGTTAGATTCAAACCTTTCATTTACTGATCACTACAATTACATAATTAAATAAATTGCACGTACTTGCTCATATGTGCGGTCACAGTGTAGAATAAAATTTAATAAGAAGTGAACATCAAAGCATTTATTCGATTTTTGTGACTTTTGTTTGTTCGAATAAGGTAAATAATTTAAACGCCATTTTATTTCTTTAAAAAATGTATAAAAGTGTGATTTTTTTTTTAAACTGTAGGAGCGGTTTTCAAATAAAATAGTTTTAAAAAATTAAAAAAAAATTATTCAAGAATACAAACTTAAGCACAAAAATAACATACATTTAAAAACAAAATTTAAAAGAAATTGACTTACCCATTTTCAAAATACTGTTTTTTTCAACAAAAAAAAATTATTAAAAATACAAAAAAAAGGTTTCGAAAAAAATTAATGCGAAATTACTAAGGCTACCTACATCTTCTTGAATATCAATTTTGATAGTAATCGGTTCACAAGTAAAAAGTTGGTTGTCTGTAAAGTCGGTTTACGTACGATAATTTTAATAAAAGTGGGTCCGGGAATTCCGTCCGTCTTTCTGTCTAACTAAACGGATGGGCCAATTTGCTTCAAATTTGGTATTTAGTATTTATTTGGTAGTATATCCGGGGGTGTTTTTTTATTTTTGCTCTAGGTCGAAAAATGACGGTACCTGCCATACAGTTTTTTAACAAAAAGTTTGATTTTCTCGAAAACGGCTTTAACGATTTTGGTATAACTTTCAGGGTGCTATTTTTTTTACAACAATACATCTTTCAGTTAAAATGAATTTATCGAAATTTGTTCTATAACGGTACCTTCCATGGGACCGTTTTTTTTTCTTGAAATTTCTCGAGAACTGCTTAACCGATTACAATCAAATTTAATATTCAGGAAGATGTAGATAGCCAAACCGATTCGGCATACAAATATTTTCGAATAACTTATTATTTATTTTTTAATAATTTTTTTTGAAAAATCGATATTTTGAAAATGGGTATTTGAATTTTTTTTTCTTGAATTATATTTTTTTTTAATTTTAAAAAAAAAGTTTTAAATAAAAACCGTTCCTACAATTAAAAAAACCCCTTTTTCACATATTCTAAAGAAATAAAATGGCGTTTAAATTTGTCCGCTGAAAACTATTTTACGTACTTTTTTCAAACAATCAAAAGTCAGAAAAATCGAATATAAAGTTTGGAATTCCTTTAATATTTTTTAAATGTTATTCGATGCTGTGACCAAACATAAGAGCAAGTACGTGCGATCCAGTCATGCAATTTATTTTTTATAAAATAAAAAATACAATCGTTTCTTTTTTTTTATTTCGTTTAGAGTAAAGTGGGAACACTAGCTATGCGTTAAATATATTTCGAAGTTGTCCGACAAAAAATTGTTGCGGAATCTGTTCCAAAATGTCAACTATTGCAACACCTTAAGTAAGTTTTTTAATAATAACTTTTTTGCGAATTACAAAGAAAAATAACATCGAGCACTCAACAACAGAAACTAGTGGAAATATTGTTTGTATTGAAAATTGTTGTAGCGTGGATGCGGTTACTTTCAATGGTACTTCAAAAATAAACAGGTTTTCGAACGCGCCGCGCCTCCGCACTACCTGACCTCAGAAAACATCAGCCAGGCTCCCGGGCTTTAGATTGCTCCATGTCTGAGCTGAGACCATCTAAATGAAGGTGTCGTTGCATTTGTTTGATCCAAGAGTTCTTGCGCGTATTTTATTACTTTTATTATAAATGTGAATGTTTGGATGTTTGTTCCCCCATCACGCCTCAGCGGCTGTGCGGATTTAAATGAAATTAAGTAGGTTGATGGATAATGTACTGCATTGAAACAACATATTTTATCCAGAAAAATTGCAGGGTTCCTAAGAAAGGAACGAAACTTGTGAAGTTTGGTAGTTACAGGCATAACTTTTTCATTCATAGAAAAGTGATTCGGAACTCTTTCACCAATATACATAACAGTACCCTAAAAAAGGTTAGAAGTCCGTGTGTTTTTGTTTTTAATTCAGGGTTTTCCAACAAAAGTTTTATACACCCAAAATATTGAGTAATAAAGTTAAATTAAAAACATATTACAAATATTCGATTGTAAAAGTATAAATGTTTTAATTCTTTGTATGAATTTAAAGATTATTGTGGCAAATTCGACAAACCGATAAAATAACCGAATGCTCAAAATTGTGATAAAAACTGATAGCACAACAACATCAATATTTTTCGATAAAATTTCCAAAATAGAAACCCTGGCAATCATGGTATGCATACCAATTAGGCTCAATATTGTTAATTCATATATTCAATTCATAAGTCCAAAAATTGTAGGAATTTTTATAAAAATATTCTTGGATTTCCCTAAGAAAATTAATATATATATTTATATATATATAACAATCATTTGGAACAGCTTCAACTTTAAAAAGTTTTGATAAAGGAAGAGCAAAGGTTAAGTTTATTAAGAGCGTAAAAGAAATCAAAATTAGTAGAAAATTCCAGCCTTGTTTTAGTATCCAACAAAATGGTAATCTTTAAGTAATGAGCGTATAATTCCAAGCTTCCTGATGTTTTTTATTTAATAATAAATCTAAAAAAATATTGAAATGCGAGAAAAAATAAGGAATATTTAAACTTTTGATATTGTAATTTTGTAGCAATTCGAAACAAAAGTAAATAACCATTCCTTCCAACCATATCCTTTTCTGGGGATTAAGCCTTTCCCTAGATACCACACATAAACAAAAAAAAACTAATCCTTTCGCAACATGATGACACTCTATTGACTCAAATTGACTAGATGTAGCATAGCCGCTGTCACTTAACCGTCAGCTATGCCGACATCTTGCCAATTCCACCAATAGACATAAAATAAAAAAAACAAGCACTCCACTTTATTAAGTAAATTCTCAGCATCAAACACTTAACTCTCTGTTCAAACACTTAAAAAAAAAACAAACAACTAGTCAAACAGACACTTGTTACAAAAAGATCAACAACTGTTGGCCCCAAACATTGCGATCATCAACCGTGTGCGCGCGCGTAACCATCACTTAACCGCTTCTGATTAGATACTGAATTATAAGCAATTGATAAACCTAAGCACCACACCTTTGGTTGTCCAAAATGAAAAAAAAGCCAATTGAATCCATCACCTGGCCGGACAATTGCGGCAAGTGCTTCTTCCAAAAATGTTCGTAACACTCTTCCGACGTGTGACACGTCCGTCTGAGGTTCATCGGTATAGAGAAATCATTTAACAAAAAAAAAAAAAGGAAGGAACTCTTTATCGGGAGGATGGATATGGGTACAAAGTACCCCTATCCTCCACCCACTTTGGTTTTATGGCAGCTCATGTAGAGAATCTATCATATTTAGCTGCACCTTTTTGGGTCCGAAGAGGTAATCAAATTAATAAAATTATTGCATGCTCCTGGGGTGGGGATACGTATCCACCATCCGGATACTTATACAACTAGAAAAGTGTCTGCTTCCAATGTCAGGTGATACCCATACCTTGAAAGCCAAAACAATTTTATTATTTTCGCTCGCTATCTTACCTACATATAGATTCGAAGATACATTCTTCCACACAGTACATTTGTCACCTCTGCATACAAATTAATTTTAGACGAGGAGAAGAGCCTCTTTCTGCTGGCTGGCTCACTGGCTGGCTGACTCTGGCTTTATCATCATGGTGTTGCTACTTGCTACTGGCTTTTCTTATATTCTGATTCATAAAATTACACATTGAATGTGCTCTTCGTGCACCCCCGCTCACTTCTTGTTGTCCATCTTCCCGACCTGACAGTAGGGTAATTGAAAGAAACAATATTGGTAGTTGGTCGCCTCATCGTAAACTAACCCCCTGATCGCGACGAAATTTTTTTACAGGGGCTACCCCAAGGGCCTAGTGCGCCCTAAGCAAATTCATATAAGTTTGGGGCCTGAGTTCGTTTTGGTTACAATTACGATGCAACAACTTAACGGATTTGGATGAAATTTGGCAGCTAGATGGATGAGGTGGTAGATTGAAAAAATATATAAATTATACAAGAAAATGCACTGTTCTTATGGGGCATAAGTTTGGTAGATGAATAAGTTACTGGATTCACTACATAGGTTACTTTTGTCTCTAGGTGACAGATTTGATTCATAATATTCATTGAAATATCTCAATTTAAGGATTACAATTCATCAATTGCTTGAAGTATTATACATCAGTAGATTAGTTTTTCTGCTCAGTCCGTTTCACTCGAAGAGACTTGTACCTGGTGTTACCACAGCATGATGCAAAATTTCTTCCATTCCTTGTTGCTGTTGTTAGCTTTCTGAAGCAGATAATCTCACTGTTGTTGCTATTTATCTTCAGTGCCCAAGTTTCTTGTATGATCCTCCACTCTCCTGACAGTGATTTCCACTGAAAGTTCTGTTGCGTATGTTAACGATTCATCGACATACAGCTTCGTTTTCGTTCTGCAATATTGCTTAGGCTGGTCAACTGTATATATGACGAAAAGCATGGGACCTAACTTGGAATCTTGTGGAACTTCAGCGCTGATCTTCTTTCTTGATGAATATTCCTTGCTATAACCTGTACATACAAATATCTATGGGATACAAAATGTATGATTAATCCTAACAAGCGTTCAGGTAGTCCTAAACTTAACAGTTGGAATACCATTCCTTTTAACCAAATTATATGGAAAGCCTTTTAAGTGTTCAGTATTCAGTAAACAAGTCATCGCCTTCTTATTGAAACCGTGTTTCACGTCGGAGTGTAGTCCAAGGAGCGGATATATGGTGCAGGGTCGTACTCTGAACCCATAATGTAATTCAGGTATGATTTCCCTTTCCCTGAAGAAGAACTGAAGCTTTCTCGGGATAAGTCCCTCCATCCCTCGACCCACGTCCGGTTGGTCTTTTTCGGAACGGAAACCACTCATCTCGTTTTCATATTTCGGGGAGGTAGCTGTTGTTCAGGCAGTTCTTGATGATGAGCGTGAGCCGGAGGATAGTGAGATTTCCATCATATTCTGTTGACTTCTTAGAGTTACCCCAATAAATGATGTCAGTCACTTCCTCAAAGGAAAGTACCGCTTCTCCAGTTTGTGGACTGTCCTTAGTAAAGTTTATGATAGTAGTGTGATGTGAGTTGCTCCAACTTCTTCATACCTATTTTCAACTTCTTCGATGAATTCAGGAAGATGGTTAAGCGGGCTAACCTTAAAGGTATGCTCGAAATGTTTGGTGAAAGCTTCTGTTTTCTCGTTTGGGGTTGTTGCATCTTAGCCTGAAGATATTGAGATATGCAAGAGTTGTTCTTTGTTTGATCTCAGTTCTCTGAGTTAATAACAGAGCCAAGGTAAACAAAGTCCCTAACTACCTCAAAGTTGTTGCTGTCTATTGTGATTTTTTTGTCCAAGATGTTGCGTGTCTCTCTTTGATGGTAGCATCTAACTTGGTTTTGCTTTCATTGACTGCTAAAAAAATCTTCGCAGATTCCGTCTCAATACACACAACACTTTGTTAGTAAGGAATTTATTGTCCGTATCTGAGAACAGCTTAAAGAGAAGGACCAAGCCCAAAACATCACCCTATCGGAGTCAGTGGCTGGTGAAATCGGCCATGATCAGCCAACATAGTCGTTTAAATCTCTTCGGGATTCAGAATTTTTATCACGGCCTCATTAAGTTTAACCTTGGCTATGGTATTATGAGGCTTTGTTATCATTGAGCCGCCTTTTGTAAATCCTCAATTCTTTTTGGCTGACTCTACTTGACTACCTCATCCGAAGATACAGCAATTGCTCCAAGTGAAAACTTCATTTTTTTTTTTTTTTTTTAATTTTTTATTTTTCATAATTTTATAAACACATTTTCTTAAAACACAAAAACTTTAAAATTACATTGCACTAAATGTATTTTATTATACACTGATAGTTTCCCAAACAATGCCCTTCAATATCTGTAGCCTTAAGCACCATCTTTGTTAGCCCCTTTGAAAATCCCACCCTGTAACTTAACCATCATAAAACGTATCCCTAACAAAAAAGATACAAAACTTATCTATTTACATATTAAACGACGAGGCAAAGGTGAAGGCATAGTAACTAATAAAATAAAATGAACAAATATAACCAAAACCGGCCAAATGAAAAAAATAAAGTACATTACGCACAATTTTGTAAACGGGTCACGTACAACGGTAAGTAAAGACCCCTATTGATAAACTGTCGTCGACGTCGTCTCCGAATCCGAAATAGTTGATGGCTTAAAGGTGGTATGGATGTTGTGGCCTGTGGGGATATAATCGTTTGTTGTTGGCTTAGGTGTAGCATAGTGGTGCACTAGTGTGGGTAGACTGTAGACGTTTTGGTTCCCTTCTTCGAAAAACTGTGTTTCTATTTTACATACAAGTACTTAATAATTAATTCTTTTTTTTGTTTTTTTCTATAATTTTTTTTTTATTTGAATTCCAACAGAAAAAGAGTTCATCATCATCGTGTCATCGTGATCGCATGTTTTCATTATTTCCGTTTCGTTTAGATAAATATGGCGACATTTTAATATTAGGTAGCGCAATGCCATCTAGAGGAAGAATGGCTAACCAAAAATGGGAAGTTTGTTTTTTTTTATAGTTCGATTAGGTGTGTCACATAGAGAATGTACAGCACAACAGTCGCACCGCTAAATGCACAATTGATGACCATTTCTATTTTAATCACATAATTTAATTATAAATTTTATTTTCTTCGATTTGTAATTAAAATCAATGATTACGCGGAAGGAATATTGACACGCGGTTAATGCCGGTGAATTAGTCAGAGAGAAATTCTTTGGGTAGAAGTTAATAACGAAGATCGGTGATTGATGAAAGAGCCAATAAAATTAATTACTTGCCGGAAAGGATTCAGGGAATCGGTTTAAGGAAGGTTTATTTATGCTGGCCGATGGAAGCGGAAGCCATTATAAAGGGGAAGTTCTTTGATCTCGATAAACCGTTTTTAAGGGTCTTTTTGTCGACACTAGGGCGCGATGGCCTTGTTTCGTAAGAGTATGATTAGGAACAAGACAACGATTAATACACAACGAGTTGTAAGATCGATTCAGTTAGAATATAAATTTAACTGTTTTTATTTGGGAAAGTGTCCAAAAGAAATATTAAGAAACCACTGAAAATTGGGACACTTAATGGGGTATGAATCGTAGTTTTCTATACATACATATTTTTACAGCTTTGGATAGCTGTCAAATGCCTACGATTTTTTTTTTGTATTTTTATAGAATTTAAAGATGTTATGTTCCTTAATCGAATTCTGCCAATTAAATTTTAATGGTTGCTGGGTGGTTCATCCCTTTACCGGAAAAGTAAACACAATTAAAAAAAAGCAAGGAAGAGTCCCTATTTCTTAATAAGATACGTTTTTGAATTGTGTTTGGTTGTTTGATTGGTTTCTGTGCACTCGTGCTTAAAGAGATTCCTCGACTTCCCTCTAAAAATACAGTAATTGGAACTATGGATGATCTACCCAGAAGCGAGAGGTGGGATTCAATATTCCTCTGTGACAATTCATCCGTATTATTTTATTTACATTTTTTGATAATTTGTTTTTGGTTGACCTTGATGATTGCTTTAAAAAAGACAATTTCACTCGAGATTTCTCCCGAATTTATAATAAAACCTTAAACATAATTTTTCACTTTGAAGTTATTGATTTTTTTCGCATGACCTCCCAAAAACATTCTGAAGGATTTTAATATTACATATACATAGGTTTGGAGGATGATTCATTGTTCCCCTTAGTATATATATTTTTTTTTTTTCTAAATATCCCAATTTTTCTGGATTCTTTAACATCTTAGCTTAACAGCACAGAAATCGATTCCAGATGATGACAACTGAAAATGGATCATCGGTTGGTTTTTTTTTAATATTGTTTCAATGGGGGACGTTGACAGGCTGATAGACTCAACTTTAATTGGAATATAGAGGATTCTGATAAGAATATGTATTAAATGATGACCTTAATACAAGCTATCAAGAGTATTAAGCCAATTGGGTCTTAGGATATATGTGGTTGTAATTGGCTTGTTTTATAAAATCTTAAGCAAATTTTTGTAAAAACGTCTATTTTGACAAAACACATTCGTAGGCATTATACAAATGTTTAATGGTATCATATGCTACTCTTGTATTTGTGTGAAACAAGAGTTAAGCCGTATTGTAGTCATTTCCAATGAGCATTTACTTGCTCTATTATATATTATTAACATTCATTAGACCATGGTGCTAAAAGCTAAAATCTATTAATTGCCTAAGAAATATGGAGATCAAGTACAATTATTTTAATTTCACCAAAACTATGGAGAGATTGATTCCACGGTAAGATATACCTACCATCAGAAAACCTTTGGATATGTTGCTGCGAAGCCGTAGTATCGGTCGTTGAGAATCTTGGTCTAAATACTTTCAGGGTGGGGAGGAATCGCCTTTTCTTTGGGACAGGCTGGAGGCTGGACAAATGCTGTTTTCCATCCACTCAGAAAGAATCTAGAGAATCTTTAGCAATATTAGTATTAAACAGCTTATTTCTCTAAAAGAGCAATTATTTGAAAGCTTCCAAATAGTGAGGTAGACTGCCAGCCTCATATCTATTTTCGGCCGTCCGCAATTTGTGTTTTTTCCAAAATGGCTTAAGTTCGTTCAAAACAAACTGTTGGAAGTTCTGTGTAATTTCTTTAAGAAACCGTTATGAATGCAAAGGGGCTTACTTAAAATGTGGACCTGGTCATCCGAAAATGGTTTTGAAAAATGTCATCCGGAAATTCTTTGATCGTTTTAAGGAAATTTTTATTTTTTGGGATATGCCTTATTAACATCGTTCTAAAAGTTTTCATATTCAAACATATTTTCCTTCTTCTTCGGTTTTTTAATTTTCTTATTTCTGCCAATTTTTGTCCCATGTTTTCAAAAACGGTTTCGGAGTGATAACTCCTGTCGGCAGCATTGGGTTTGCCGCAAATTGGGCTGCAAGCAGATTTGATTTTTCCTGAGCACTGACATTAGGAATATTGTTGAAGACGAGCGGAGGAACCCATAACGATGAATTCCGAACGTTTTTAACAAATGACTAAAAATCCAGTTCCAGCCATTGAGAAATATCGATTTTTTTTTTCGGTTTACATACCTCTTGTAACCTGATAACTTTTTTGAAGCTTTAATCGAACCATGAGTTATCTTTAGTTTTGATACTTTTTGACCTATTCACATCATTCATATTTGCTACCATAACTTTGCTGAAGTCTTCTCTGTGAAGGGGCCGAGGTAGAATATTCGTGCAGAGGTGCTACGCTTGTCGTAAGAGGCGATGAAAATCAAGGTGAGTCTAGAAACACTTAAACACCTTTAAATTTTCCCACAAATATGCTTGCAAATCCATGACCGTTGTCGTTTTAAAAAATCAAATATTAACAAATTTGAAGCATGCATTTGTCGAAACAAATTCTATAGCTGAAGAACGGCAAATAAATTTAACGACACATTCATTGAGTTGACCTTAGACATGGAATAATCCAAAACCAGAAGGCCTGCCGACGTTTTCCGAGGTCACCCTGGCGATCACCACTTCCACATACGGAGCCTTTAGGTAGAAGCAGAGAAGTGTGATAGTTCTGGTCCCTGCCAAGATCATAACAACCGTCGGTTAATGAAGAAGAAGAACTGCGTCTATACGTCCAGTATGACCAGTAGAAAGTCCTGAAGAATTTGCTGACACCGTTCCAGTGTTTCCAAACGGTTTACCTAGGGTCTTTCCTTTGACAAGATTCAGTGAATTTTAACCACATGAAGTTAATATCTGAGGAAAAACACAGACCGTATTCTGGTTAAAGTTGGTATGCAACATGGTTCCTAATTTAAAACTCGAGACCATGCAAGGCAAAGAATATATCCATGCAGGTTAAATTCGGCATTTTCACCAATAATCATTTCATGCTTATGTTTAACTTAGTGCCAAAACAACTTTCCTTATTAACGCAGTTTAAACATATGCAGAAGAGAAATTCTTCCTAAGCTCAGGAACAGTAGCGCAATCAAACCTTAAATGCTAATTATCATGAAAAACTAAAGTTAAAAACAAATTCAGACAATTTTTAATAATAAATGTACCGGATTAAGGTGCTGGTGCTGGTGCTAATGCTGATTACGATGATGGTGCAAAGACTGATGCTGGTATTGGCGTTTGTGCTTTTGGTGTTAGTGATGCTGGTGCTGATGCTGGAACTGGTGCAGGTACTGATGCTAGTACTGATTGAAATGATGATGATGATGGTGGTGCTGGTGCGGGTAATTATACTAATGATGATGGTGTATGCCGGCAGAGTAAGAATGAAGTCTATTAAGCTTTGGCATGTTTTGTCATTGTGGGTGCAACATTCTCTCTCAGATATCCAACTCAACCCCAGACATCTTGGTAGTTTGATGATATCTAAACTAAATATTGCATTGCAACACAATATGTAGAATGTATTCAACAGATGGTGCAAATGTATTTGAAAATATCGATAATGCAGAAACGTTTAGATGCATGCATAAATTGTGCATTGCAAAGAGAGAAAAACACAATACCGTATTTAATTGAATTCCGCCTGACTTCAAATCATTCAAAGAGTTAAGAGCACCAATTTATCTAGAGAAGCTTATTCGAATAAATGTGTATTTTGATTGATGTGTGCAAACAAACAAACAAAAATTGAATACAAATGACATTTGTACAGTCACCCTTTAATTTATAAGAGATGTCATAGGACTGCTAGTGATAGTACTAGATTTTTACTTTCAACTAATTGTAGTTGTATATTGAGATCGAATTAACATTTGACAATTTGAATCAATCTCTCTATCATATAAACCAAAGAAATATTGTTTTTTATCAAATGAATATTTAATCAATTCATTTAAAAATAAAAAAACTTCTTTTATATTTAAATTGAACATAACCTAAATCGAATTGAATCCAGAATAAAAACTTATTTTAAGACAATTATTGAGTTATTCTCAAAAACAATCTTGATACAAATATAAAAATCTAAGCAAAAAATATGTTAAGAACAAATTTACATAAACATTAATTAGTAACTAAATTAATTAATATAAATATTAATTAATAACTTCTTTTCCACTTTTATTGATACTAAACATTGTTGTTTGATACCTCCTTCGCCTTCGGACGTACAATTGCAACGGTACCATATGTCAAGCTCATTAAACTCCGATTTATACAGCATTGTTCAAATAGGGTAATAGGAATCGTGTGGAGTTTAATGTTTCGAAAACTCAATGCTGTCTTCTGTTGTTAAAGCTAAACATGGGGGTTTTGTCCATTGTCCATGAATGGCACTTACATCGAAAAAACCGAAAAGCTCTCAATACTCGGTATGTGCGTCAACGACGAACTCCGTTGGAACGACCATATATTTAAGATCGCTAAGAATGCTGCTAAGTGCTTAGGTTTTCTGTATCGGTGTAAGAAGTATTTTTCCCCATCTGATCTGGCTACAATTTAAAAAGCGTTTATACGCCCTAAACTCGAGTATAACTCCCACCTCTGGACTTCACAAACATCGCTTCACCTGCTTGATAGAATACAAAATCGAGCATTAAGATTGATAGGAAATAGAACTGCCGCTGAAACAATTGTCCCTATTGAACACCGACGCAATTTTTGATGTCTTTCCTTATTTTATCGTTTCTTTTACAAAAAATGTTCACTCGAAGTAGCCAGCTGCATTCCTTTTCTTAAAAAATTCTCCCGTAATACTCGTCTCGCAAGGAATGCCCATCAGTTCACCCTTGAGCCCAATTTCGGACGTACCGTGAAATATAGGGATTCTTTTTTTAGCCAAACAACACGAATTTGGAATAGTTTACCCGGCGAGATTTTCCCTTGCCATTTTGATCTGGAAATATTCAAAACCAATTTTAATCGACACCTCCTATCTTCCTAATGCCCGTGCAGTGTGTTCTACATTTTACCATCTTGTCGATATTAGATTCCTAAGTTCAAAAGTCCCAGCTACATACATATGTAACGAAATGGTCTCTTGACTCGACTCACATTATCTGTTATTGGATTCTCTAAGGATTCTGAAAGGAATCCGACGTTGTAAGCAAGGTCTGGTCTTGTTCCCAGCATAAGATACATTAATGCACCAACTGCTTGTCTGTACGGGAAGTTGTGGGTTTGTTCTTTCCCTGATGCTTTAATACTATCTTTACTATTTTTAACCATAGGTGTTGAAATTGGCTTGCATTCGGTGAACTGAAAACGTTCAAGAATTTTACGTGTATGCACTTTTGTATTTACTTTTATTACATCTTCTTTTTGTTTAATTTCAAGTCCCAAAAAGTATGACGCTTTTTCCGATGTTATCTTAAATTCAGTTTTTAGTTCTCAAATGAAAGTTTTTAATTCTTGTTGATCAGTTGATCCAGCCAGTCCATCATCTACAGTACATCATCTAAAGAACAAGTACTATTTTCTTACCTCTTTTTTTCTCTCTCTCATGTACAAACAACGATCTGCATCACTGACTTTGAATCCTAGTTTGAAGATGAACCTTCCAAAGCGCTTGTTCAAACACCTTGATGACTATTTGAGCCCATATTAACTTTTCTTCAGCTCACATACTTTGTTTGTGCCATCCGCATATTCATTAGGCTGCTTCGTGTAAATAGCTTCTTCTAAATCTCCATATAAAAAGGCTGTTGAAACGTCAAGCTGCATAAGATGCATCTTCTCACTTGCAGCAATACTGAGAACGGATTTTATAGTTCCCAAATTTGCTACTGGGCTAAAAGTTTGACTATAATCAATACCCTCTCGTTGACTTAATCTCTTGGCCACCAATCTTGCTTTATATTTGTATATATGTACTTCCATCTGGCTACTTCTTCAAGCAATAGACCCACTTGCAAGATATAGCTTTTGCTTCTTTTGGCTGTTAAAAGGAAAGAAATATCAAGAAAAGTTTCGTGCAACCTCCGCTCTGAACTTATCTGGTTTTCTCTCAGGAAACACCAATCTCACTTCTGAATCATTGTTTGTTTGCCCAAAAATACCTTTTCATTGGTCAGGATAGGAACATTGCTTGCTTAATAAACTCTGTCTTTAGCGAACCAAAAGGTATGCACAATTTTATTTGATGCAGAGGAATGCGATTTAGTAGAAATCCATATGAATTTCCAGTTAGGAAACACAGCTGAAATATTTTTGATCCGATATTTTGGCAGCAAGGTTCCTTTTCTAATATACGCTACGCCTACTACATTTTCCAAGAAGAGTTACATGCAAACGAAATCAACTCATTAATTCTGTCTAATAAGCGGTTCGCATCCAGCTGTTTCCTTTCGTTGCTATACTGTCAGCGAGTCCTTACTGCCATCCATCATTAGGAGCCAATTAAATATCTGCGATGCAAGATACAGTATTTGGATTCGGAATGCTGCAGTAAAATTAGTCCCAATCCCAACAAAACATCACTATAGTGTATCCTCATAGCACAACAAGCAATTTCCCATATTCCTGACAAACATTCGTCCTTTGATAAAAATCAAACCGTAAACTTGAATATCGTGTATAGAATAACGATATCCGTCCTGTTTCCATGCTTCCACACATCATCCGTTCCTGCTGCGAACGAAAGTAGTATCCATAAATTGCATGTTTACCAATTTGAAATGCATAAATGCACTTTTTTGACAGAACACCTTTGAAGTTTGAACAGCATGAACAGGAGTAGTAGAAGGTACAGGAACAAGCAACAGAACATTTTGTTATGTGCTCCTTCCATGTCCCTTCAATTGAATGCATTGGTAGGTGTAAGGGAAATGGTAGCATATTCTGATGGTTGCCCGGTGGCACATTGCTATGTTACGACATATTCTACTTTAATCATAAGGATTTCCCTGAATCTGGGTCTGATTCTGATTTCGATTTCAAATCTCTTTTCCTTCATGACTAATAATGAATTTCTGGTCCTTGTTTTTATGTGTAATTGTATGTTGTTAAAATTGAAAATTAAATGTTCGGTTTTCATTTAGTTCTCCATATAAGGTTGAGAGGTCTCTGTTGTAGTGATTTAAACAGTGGAAACTGACATTTATTTGACATAAGGATAAATGTTTGAAGTTTTTGCGGTAATTACATGTACTGTTCTGAATAGTGGTTGAGATGGAAGAGAAAGATTTGGATTTTTGATTTACAACTTCTTGAATGTTTTCATATGGCATGTTGAATATTAAGCTTATTAAGAATTACCTTTGACTTCTGAAAATGTCATCGAATCATCTGTGCCGTTTTCGAGAAAAATAAGTTTACGTTATGTGTTACATTGCAAGAACCGTTTTTCAGACCTAAGAATACAGTTTCAAAAGGCCTCTTAAGAATACTTACTTACTTACTTAGGTGGCGCTACAGTTCGGGACGAACCTGGGCCTCAACCAACATGCCTCTCCAGCCAACTCGGTCTTTGGCTAGCTGCCTCCAGTTTTGCACTCCAAGTTGGTTGAGGTCGTCCTCCACTTGAGCGCGCCACCTAAGGCGAGGTCTTCCTTGACTGCGTCTACCCTCTGGGATGGAATCGAAGATCCTGCGAGCCGGAGCATTGTTGTCCATTCGCTCTACATGACCTAGCCACCTTAAACGTGATATGCGTATTTTTTTGACCAGGTCAATGTCGCTGTACAGCTCGTATAGTTCTTGGTTGAACCTTCTCCTCCAAAGCCCGTTAACGCAGATAGGGCCAAAAATCTTCCGAAGAATCTTACGCTCGAAACGACTAAGGATATCTTCATCCGCTTTAGATAGAGTCCATGCCTCGGCGCCATAGAGCAGGACTGGGATGATTTGGGTCTTATAAAGAGTCTCCTTTGTCTTTCGAGAGAGGGCTTTGCAACTCAATTGCCTTCCTAGCCCATAGAAACAGCGATTGGCAAGAGTAATTCTTCGCTTTATTTCTGACGAGATGTTGTTGTCAGATGTTATAGCGGATCCGAGGTACACAAAGTCCCTAACTACCTCAAAGTTGTACCTGTCTATTGTGATGTTTTGTCCAATCCGCCGGTGTTGTGTGTCCCTTTTTGTGGACAGCAGGTACTTCGTTTTGGCCTCATTGACTGCTAGTCCCATCTTAGCCGCTTCAGCTTCAATGCTAGCAAACGTTCCAGTGACAGCTCGCCGAGTTCTGCCAATGATGTCTATGTCGTCAGCGTATGCTAGCAATTGCACAGACTTGAAAAAAATTGTCCCACTACAATTGACTTGCGAGTTTCTTATAATTTTTTCAAGTATTAAGTTGAAGAAATCGCACGATAGCGCATCACCTTGTCGGAATCCTTTTTTGACGTCAAAAGCTTCTGTGAGGTCGGAACCAACCTTGACGGAGCAGCGAGAGTTCTCCATCGTCATCCTGCACAGTCGGACGAGTTTTGTGGGAATGCCAAAACCTGACATGGCTCTGTATAGCTCGTCTCTATAAATGCTATCGTACGCGGCCTTAAAATCGATAAAGAGGTGGTGGGTATCGATTTGGAATTCTTGGGTGGTTTCCAGGATCTGCCGTAGCGTGAACATTTGATCGATTGTGGACTTTCCTGGTCTGAAACCACACTGATAGGGGCCAATCAGGTTGCTGACGAAAGGTTTCAGGCGTTCACATAGTACGGCAGAGAGGATCTTGTAGGCGATATTCAGGAGACTTATTCCTCTATAGTTGGCGCAGTTTAGAGGGTCTCCTTTCTTGTGAATCAGACAAACGATGCTGAGGTTCCATTCATCAGGCATACTTTCTTCTGACCAAACTTTAGAGATGAGTTGGTGTATGCACTCCACCAGGTCATCTCCGGCCGCTTTAAAAAGTTCGGCGGGTAATCCGTCGGGTCCAGCAGCTTTGTTGTTTTTTAGTTTAGTTTAGGCCTCTTAAGAATACTGGAATATAAGGTTGAGAGGTCTCTGTTGTAGTGATTTAAACAGTGGAAACTGACATTTAGTTGACATAAGGATAAATGTTTGAAGTTTTTGCGGTAATTACATGTACTGTTCTGAATAGTGGTTGAGATGGAAGAGAAAGATTTGGATTTTTGATTTACAACTTCTTGAATGTTTTCATATGGCATGTTGAATATTAAGCTTATTCAGAATTACCTTTGATTTCTGAAAATGTCATCGAATCATCTGTGCCGTTTTCGAGAAAAATAAGTTTACGTTATGTGTTACATTGCAAGTACCGTTTTTCAGACTTAAGAAGACTCTTAAGAATACTGGAAGGATCATCACTTGGACAATTTAGGTCAGAGTTCTAAATATTTAGACGGTCAGTCAGACAAACAAAGAGAACGTTGCCCAAATTACGTCAATTTTTCTTGTTAACGTAACCATTGAGCCAGAAATTGTGAGGTGGGTATGCGATCTCTTGGTTGATCTAAGTGCACGATAAACATTTTTCATGGAACACACGCTGTAACGTGTAAGTCTTTTCATGATCCATAACATGTCCGTAAAGTAGGTAGACTAGGTGCCTAGGTATATCGGAAATAAAAATTATTGAAATTGATAAAATTTGTGTGATAAGATATAATTATAGGTAGATCAAAATAGGATGAGTTTTTTTGAGATATTTTGTATCGATTAAGAGCATTGAAGTGTAGTTTGACCCTTTAGTACCTCGCGAACAACTATGTAGCTATTTATTACCGAAGATGCATTTTTATTTCTCTTCTCATTATATCCAATTATTTGACAGTGACTTAACGTTTTATGTTAGAGCTTTTCTCGCTCAGTCTAAAGGACCCAACCATAATTGAAGAATTGGAATACCAACCCGAAATGACTTTGATAAAGTTTCGTTCAGTTTTATTTCCGTACGTAATGTAAGCTTTCAAGCGTACATACCGTATGGAATGTGAAAAATATTCCTAAAGGCTGAACTATAATGGTTTGAATGGCGCGGACAGTCCCGTCCGTAAATGAGCGAGAACAAGTAATTAGTATCTTGTGCCCTAAATGGCGGCTTGCTCCGTTTCGTCAAGTTTCGATGAGTTTTGCTTACGGACGTATACTGCATAGCGAGAGCATTTTACGGACGAAAACTTGACAGCTGGCTTGTGATGGTGTTTGTTATGAAGAAAATTTAACAAACGGATTGGAATGTTTCAGTCGGTTTTGACACTAGCTTCCGCTTGCTTCCGACCATTATAGTTAGCCCTTAAGGCTATTACGTTAAACTTATGTATTAGACAGAACGGAAAGAAAATGTTCGTTCGGTTTTGACACTTTAGCCTTTAGCAGATGTTCTTTGACATTTGACTATTTCCGGTCAGCCATTTAAGTCATGTTTTAAAGTGAAATATCTGATTTCACATATTGGATTTTAAATCGTAGTTTGTCAAATCGAACAATCTTCATTTAGCAATCGTATCTTATCGTAGTACAATAAAACGCAGGTGTAACAAGGACAGCAAAAATCCGAGATTTTATTTTGGTGAAAACATAGTATTATGAAACAAAAAAAATCAGACTCTGATGTTTAACCGTTTATGGCTGAAAACATCACTGTCGTAAAACAATGCCGCTTTCTCGGTACAATTAGTAAATACATTTAAAATAAAACTTCCGAAAGATGGTTACTCGAATCGTTGGATCATACTTCTCATTTATAATCATGTACTTAAAACTTCTCCCTGCTGTTCATAATTCATAGAATGCGTTTATGACTTTAATACCAACTTTTTAAATCGTGTCTTCTACCAAGTGCAAGAGTTTTACCAGTGTTGCTGTCAGTATCCAGAAACTATAATTAAATAGAAGATCGCAGTAAGATTTTCAAACATTTTTTAAGCTCTAACTTTCCTCAATGTGGCTTCCAGGTCAAATACTTTTTCATACAGTTCAGTGTTTGGTCCGCTTACAGCCATTTCTAATAGAAGTTCCATTATTCGTTCACAAATGGACACCAAAGTATGCCGTCGATTTCATTAAATTGGTTGCATTGCAAGCCTTGTACTCGTACTCGTTTATGGAGTTGAAAAGAAGTTTCTCGAAACAAAAATCTAAATGAAGCCTTTTAGATTGGGGTAAGAATCAAATCTTGAAGCCGTTTAAAACAGACAACAGAATTGATGGTGGAAATGAATGCTTTAAGAAAAATTGTCGATTCTGTCAACGGTGATGGCCTACTTACTACTTATCCCTTCATCTACCCTTATAATTTGCGACGAGAAAGTTAAAAATAGTTTTTAAGAGCAGGCATGTTCCTCGGAATTGTGCTATTAAATAAAGAAATATTTGAAAAGAAAAGAAAATTTAACAAACTAAGCAAAAAATGAAGACATGGCACAAATGCATTTCACTTTCGAATAAAATTTAAATAAAACGCACGACTGGATCGCACGTAGTTCCTCATATGTGCGTTCATTGTAGAATAAAATTTAAGAAAATTGTTTTAATAAAGTACGTTAAATTGTATTGAGTGAAATAATTTAAACGCCATTTTATTTCTTTATGAAATGTAAGAGTGTGAATTTTTTTTTCAAAATCTTAGGAGCTGTTTTTAAATAAAAAGGTTTTTTTATTAACTTTTTTTAAAATATTAAAAAAAACAATTCAAGAATACAAACTTAAGCACAAAAATAACATACATTTAAAAACAAAATTAATCGGATCACCAGTTTTCGCGAGAGTCGAAGAAAAAAAAACCAGTCCTATGGGAGGTACCGTTTTTAGCCAACCATATTAAATTTTTGTTCACCAAAATATAAGGCTTACCTACAGTAGTACACTGATTTTTTTCATAAAAATTCTTGGAGCGGTTTTCGAGAAAAAAAAGCTTTAACATAACGGTTATATGACAGGTACCGTTAATTTTTTAGCTAAAAGTAATGTTTTTAAACTCCTCTGTAGAATGTCAAAATAAGCTTAAGTTTTAAATTTTAAGACGATTGGCATAACCGTTTAGGCAACAGTCGAAAATACATCCGTATTTTTATTACAAACTTCACACTACTTTAAATGTTCAGTTCTGCACTAAGTTTTTCTCAAATATAAACAAAAATAAACCGCACTAGTTAAAATCAAATTTTGAAGTTTGAGAACTTTAGAAAATCTTTTTTTTTTTACACTTCAGATTCTTTGATGTAGTAGGCAAGCTTATTTCTACAATCAGAGGCTCATCATAAGTGCATGTGTTATATGTTAAAAACTTAAATAAAACAAAACTAAAATAAAATAAAACACAGCTAGCCTAACACATGCACAAAGTATAAAATAAATCATGCGAGTTATATACATATAATTAAAACATAAAACAAAACAATCACGACAATGGAGGACTGGTTCGAAATAAGGATTTTAATCCCACTTTACTTAAGTTAAAATCCATTTGTGAAGCGTTTAGATTTAAAAGTCTGCTCATACGGTTTAGAGCTTCATATTTGCCATAGTTTGTTCTATGGAAGTCAACATGCAGAAGTACCGATCCACGCAGGTGATAAGATCTTCCACGGTAATTTAACCCAATACAGGCTAATAAATAAGGAGCATCAATTTCGCCCTTAATAAGTTGATGAAGAAATATTAAATTCGTTATTAACACGCCTTTGGTGAAGGGTATAAGGTGGAAGATTAAAAGGATCATTCCAAGGTAGACCCTTCAGGGAAAAACGAATAAAATTATGTTAGATTGCTTCAATTCGGTTCTTATGAATTTTGTAATAAGGAGTCCATACCTGTGAAGCATATTCAAGGTGAGAGCGTACGTAGCAATTGTACAAGGAAAGAGTCACATATGGATCATTAAATTCCTTTGGCCAGCGTGTTATGAATCCAAGCATAGAGCTAGCTTTATTCACTATAAAGTTAACGTGTTGAGTAAATTATAAGTTGGAGCTAAAATGGACACCCAAATCCTTAAAACTGAAGACGCGACAGAGTTTGTGCTGCGAAATATGATAATTGAATGCCCTTACGATACGTTTACTAGAGAAGGTAATCGTCTGGCATTTTACAGGGTCAAGGGAAATGCCACTTTTCCTGCACCAAATACTAGAGTTATCAATATCTGCCTGCAGAAGAATACGGTCATCGCTAGACTTTATTAACGTGAAAATCTTCATGTCTTCAGCAAATATGAGAATGTCACTTGACTGAATGCATGATGTAACATCATTTACAGCCAAAATCAATAATAATGGACTAAGATGGCTTCCTTGAGGTACTCCAGAGTGAGCCACGAAGGGATCTGAAAGACAATTTCTAAATTTTACCTGGTAGAATCTATTCTCAAGGTATTGATCCAAGCTAAGATACAGGGAGGAAAACCATAACCTTTTAGCTTAAACAAGATTAGTTCGTGGCTTAGTTGATTAAATAATTTTGAGAAGTCAGTGTAAATGCAGTCAACTTCATAACCTTTTTTTAATGCATTTGAACATTTGTGGGAGAACGTAAGTAGGTTTGTAACAGTTGATCTGTGCCTTAAGAATCCGTGCTGTTGTTCACAAATGAGATTCTTACTATAAAATGCCATACTTTCACAGACTACTTGTTCAAAAAGTGTTGGTATCTCCTTTTTTGAGTAAGAAAAGACGTTTCTCATATACCTGGAGATTTTCCTGTTTTAAGTGAAAGCTCGAAAATGAACCTGAGCGGCTGAACTAAAGAATTTCTACATTTTTGTAACACTATTGGAGGAATGCCATCGGGGCCAGTTGAACGTTATTGAATTTAGGCAGAGTTTGTGTATTTTTATTTTCAAAATGGAGTTTTGTCAGAGCGAGCCGTCATTCTCTATAAGAGTTTTTAGTTTCACACTAAAAAGATAATGCATGGGATTCCTGTTATTAAGAATGTATTTTCACAATATGAGAAAATCAATTTTTGAGTCTTATTTAATTAAAAAACTACACTTTTAATTTTTAATTCATAAATAAAAAGAAAACGAAATTAAAATTCCATCATCGGGTTGATGGACAAGCAAGTCCAAACTCGTCGGGATATTAAATTTTAATAATTAAATAAATATTGTGATATCAAACGTGTTTAAAAATATTTAAAAAATTTGAATTTTAATTTCGTTTTCTATTAATTTATAAATTAAAAATTACGCACAATATGGAGACTTCCCCACATAATAACACTTTTAATGTTAGTGACAAATTTTATTTGTTTTAGTTTGGTATTAAAACGTCTATAATTTTGCGCCATCATGTTTTAGTAATTCTCAAACGCAAATCCAACTTAAATAAAAAAAGTCACATTTCTACAGTTCTTCTCCGAACACATTAATTTTTATTTTCATTTCAGCTTTCCTGAAATCGTCGGGATATTAAATTTTAATAATTAAATAAATATTTTGATATCAAACGTATTTAAAAATAATTAAAAAATTTGAATTTTAATTTCGTTTTCTATTTATTTATAAATTAAAAATTCCGCACAATATGGAGACTTCCCCACATAATAACACTTTTAAAGTTAGTGACAAATTTTATTTGTTTTAGTTTGGTATTAAAACGTCTATAATTTTGCGCCATCATGTTTTAGTAATTCTCAAACGCAAATCCAACTTAAATAAAAAAGTCACATTTCTACAGTTCTTCTCCGAACACATTAATTTTTATTTTCATTTCAGCTTTCCTGAATGCAACCATTTCTCTTCGATATTTAAAAATTCGAAGTTAAAAAAGATATTTGACATTTCAACAAAATTGACATCAGTTATCCATTTTTTCACTTCTGAGGTAATTCACAAAGAATTTTCGCAAAATTTCGTGTATATTTTTATTAATTTTTAAGTCTTAGGCAGTTATCCGAAAAGTACAAAATACATATTTAAATTACAACCTAATAAAAAAAGTAATAATTTGTTTTTGTCAAAGAATTAATCAAAGTGATGGACAGTCAGGTACATAAATCTGCGTTTCAGCATGTGTTTTGAAAAAAAATAAATGATAAAAGTTTTTAATTCTTTGTACATTATTCAACTTGCTAGCATGAAATAATAAGTAAACAAGACCCTAACATGTTTAGTAAACAATTTCTTTCGAAAAAATGATAAGATTTCTGTTTGGAATCTTTTGTTCTTTTCCAAGACGTAGATAAAATCCACATACAAATTCATGCGTACATTGATATGTAGATAAACCTTATATTTTGTTAACTCTAATTACTTTGCTTACCATTATTGAGTAGGCATGTAGCCAAGCATACATCGAAGTAAATGATTCCTAAAATTTGGGTTTCCCTTTGATGAAATGGAAAGTAAAAAGTAATTTCTACTTCAGTTTCAGTTTTGGATTTCTTATGTTTAAATACAGAATGCTTTGTTGCATTTTTTCATTGTCTATCGGTTAACAACTAGCGTACAAAATGCCTAGCAACTGTAGTTGTTTTGAATTAAGGCATTCCAAGCAACGCCCGGCATATAAAAGGCGAAGTTTGATAGTGGGTGCAGCTTTGATGAACAGCGACCTTTTACCAGGCTTCCATTCATTCATAATCAAATAGTCTCTTTATCTCTATTAATTCCAGGCTCCAATTGAAGGTTACTTATTGGACATTGTTGACAATAAGTGGCGCGAAGAAACTTTACCATTCGATCAGATCTTAGTTCCAACTGACAAGTTACCCGATCCAGAAGCTGATGGTACAGACTCACATTTGACATTAAGTGAACAGGTAAGTTTTTATGTGAACAAATGGAAACAATAAAACAACTTTTTCCTTCCTTAGGAACAAAGATGGACTGATCTTGCTCTGGGCACTTTAGCACCAGAATCTGGATTCAGCGATCAGCTGAACTTAACTGGAATTTAAAAAACCAGCAAACCAATCTTCTCAAGCTTTCTGTTTGTTTTTTTTTTTGTTTTTTTTTTTTATCCAAAATGAATCAACACCTCCACTCACCGCACAAACTAACCGAATTCGCTCGCGATTTCGAAGAAGAACCCGAAACTTTTCTTTCGAAATTTGTCAATAAAATTCAAAATGCCTACAATGCTAGCTATAATACCGTTAATGATGCCCCAGTTGGTAGTACTAGCGGGTCATTGTCATCTGTTGTTCCAAAATCATCTTCACACAGTACATTTTATGCTGATGTTGAGAGTATTTCAAGAAATAGCTCATCGTCCAGCTTGAGTTCGGCAAACAAACAAGGAAATTCACAATCAAATCAAGATGGTTCGGGATCGACAACAACAACAACCGAAGAAACGTTAAGCGAATCTGTTGAGAAGGTATGATTTATCATTTTCGCTTTGAACGCTTAATTCACTTTAAAGTCATTGCAGCCCGAAACTCCTCCAGAAGCATCCGAAGGCAGAACCATGTTAAATGTTCTCAAAAGAATCAGTAACATAGTCGCATCAAAGAACAGCGTAAGCTTCTCTATTCAACTCGCAACAACGAGAAATATAAATCCTCATCTTTCTAGAACCTTTGCAACTACAAGGACACTGATTTCCAGCGCTTTTGGATGCCAGATGCAAAAGCCAAAGAATGTTATGATTGTTCCCAGAAATTCTCTGCGTTCCGTCGTAAACATCATTGTCGCCTCTGTGGCCAGATTTTCTGTTCCAAGTGCTGTAATCAAGTTGTTCCCGGAACCATCATTATGTGCTCTGGTAAGTTATACCCATAACCCATCATTTTGCAACTTCTAACACCCACTGTTCTATAGGTGACTTGAAAGTTTGCAACTATTGTTCGAAAATCGTATTGAGCTACTTGAAATCCCCCAACATAACAGTCGATCTGAAGTCAGATCTTCAGGCTCTCCAGGAAGATCTGTCCAGCAAATTGTCACAAAACAATGATTCCGATGAGAGTCTGCAACCTCGTCAAACTCTGACCAGAAAAGTCTCAGTTGGCTATCAAGAAGAACGTTTTGCCTCCAATCAAATGAGCAGTCTTTCCAATGCCGATCGAAAGAATATCCTTCAGCAGTCGAATTCTCTAATAACGCTCTACGAAGAGATGATTCGCCTGCTTCCGATTCAGAATTGCGGCTTAGATCTCATAAACTTTCTCAACACCAATCAGAAGTCTTCGAACAAAGTTCAAGCAGTGGCTATTCTGAGCGCAATGCTTGCAGCTGGATTTCTTCTTCCCATTGTCCCAGACTCCGATCAGACAGAATTCGATGAGAGTTTGCATTATAAGTTCGCTCCAAAACGTCCGGATATAATGACAACCGGAATACTAGAAATCGATGTCGAAAACGACAATAGTTTTGGCATTCAAAACGAATACAGCCCCAAGCATGACAGTGAATTGCAACCACCAAAATCTCTGGATGTGAGTTTGAGCTTCCAATCTGTGAAAGATGTCGAGCTAGAGAACTCAATACGTTCCACCACCACTACTTCGAAGTTATTAGAGTCCTATTGTGATCATGAGGAGCAACTCCTCACTCAAATGTTACGGAACTCGAATCTTGACCAGAAGTGGTCAAAAGTTCTCACCCCACTCTGCTGTCGAGCGGCAAATCATTTCAAACCGGAATACTGTACCAATGAACTGATGGACATTCGGAATTATGTGAACTTTAAGAAAGTCCCCGGTGGGCAAAGGAAGGAATGCAGCATAGTTGGAGGAGTTGTGTTCTCGAAAAATGTTGCCCACAAGGATATGGCGACAAGAGTTGACAGACCGAAAATACTCTTGCTGCAATGTCCCATCGTTTACGAACGGGTTGAAGGAAAATTCGTGAGTATTTCCACAGTTCTGCTGCAGGAGAAGGAATATCTGCGTAATGTCACAGCAAGGATCATGAATTTCAAACCTAATGTTGTGCTGGTTCATAAGAACGTTGCGGGTATTGCTCAGGATATGCTTCGATCGCATGGAATTACCCTGGTCCTGGATGTTAAGATGTCGGTCATGGAACGATTGTCCAAGGCGTTCCAGTGTGATATTGTGTCGTCTATTGAGTCGAATATAGGAAAACCAAAGCTAGGAATGTGTGATGCATTCTACATCAAGAGTTTCGAAGATGGTTTTGGTAATTCTTTTAAAACAGGACCTTAACAGGGTGGGATGAATATTTGTCTTTCTTTTTAGGAGCAACTAAAACGTTGATGTACTTTGAAAAGCTATCCAGTCCTCGAGGTTACACCTGCCTATTAAGGGGTGGAAATAATCTTGAGTTAGCCAAAGTTAAAAAGGTGGCTTCGTTTCTTGTGTATGCAAGGTAAGTTAACGGTAATTTTATTTATAATTATAAAACTATTGGTCATATGTCGAACCAAACTTGGAAACCCCTTTTAACAGGGTATGAGCTCAGTGTGAGCCAAAGAGAGAAAAATAAAGAAAGGATTAAGGTACGTTTATTCTATTCAATTAAAGATGAGTGAGCTGGGAAAAACAGGCACAACCAAATTGGACAATGGGAAATATTCTGTATGAAAATTCAAGAATAAACTGATTCTAATAAAGGATAGTTTACTCAATACTCTAATCGAGGTCAGGCCAGAGAATTCAGATGCAGAATGGAAAAGAAAGGATGACCAAGCCAGAGCAGTTATTGGGCTTCTGGTAGAAGATGACCATATGGTTTGCATAAGGCGAGCGACATCGGCTAAAGATGCATGGGATGCATTAAGAAGCTGCCATGAAAAGTGTACACTGAGCAACAAAGTAAAAGTTATGGGAAGGATTTGCAGCCTGCAATTAGAGGAAAGTCTTACGGAGTTTTGTTGTACCCGTGCGACGATTTCGGAGAAGCATAAATTGTATGAAATCTACCTTAAAGCAGATGTTCTGGAAAATATAAAGCTCGGTAGACTCCGGTAGACTGGAAACCTAGTTCTCGAAGAGTTCACTTCTTTTTTATGGTAGAAGACAACGTGGCAGACCTTGCTTGCGCTGGAAGGGGGTGCGCAATTGGATGTCGTCGGAATGTAAGAACTTGTTGAAGGAGACCCGGACCCGATCCCGGTTGTTGCGCCGATGATGATGATGATTAAAAGAAGGCGAGGATGTTCAGGCATACATAAACAGTATGACCGAATTGTTAGGGGACAGGTGAAACCGAACTTCCCGACAATTGGAGTGTTGCCACTCAAAACACAAAACGCGACCAGAAAAGGATGGGTTTAATCAAAGTTATTAGATTAATTTACCGCCGTTGCTTACGAAGATATTAAAAAAAGGACAATGATTTACATGTGTAGACATGAAACGTGCGCACACTAGACAGGTCGGGCAAAGGTGAACAGCCAGCCGATACCCTAGCCAGTTTCAAAGCTGATGTAACCACACTCCAGGATGGAATGGACAGAATAAAGCGCGAAACAGATTGAACCAGCGACAGCACCAGCACCGTCAACAGCAAACAGCACGCTGACCAGCAAAATAAATTGAAACACATTGCTACCAGCACCAACATCGTCTTCTTACTTCTGTTTGACACTTTGTGTCATAAAAAAGTATACGAAGTTTTCTTTTGCCCCTGAATTTAACTTGCTCAAAGTTGGTAGCAATGGAACAGCAACAGCAAATTTAGGACTTTTGTTTAACGACGCTGGTGCCGTTGCTGGTGCTGGTCTAATCTAATTAGAGCCATTGAAATACATTGGTTCTAAATTAATGGCGGCCGCTGTTGCTGGTGCTGTTGCTGTTGCTGGTTCAATCTGTTTCACGCATAAGCTTTTGGTTAGGTTTCTTATTTCTTAATATAAGAGTTAATTTAAGCTTCGGTAAAACAGGTATGGGGCTTCTCTTCCGAAATTTGTTAAAATTGTATTATTAAGAGAATCCAATCTTAACTAAATACAAGACAAGATGGGACCACCGAAGGACTTATAAAATACTTCGGTTAAGTGAAGTTTAGGTAAAACTTCGATAAACAGTTTTACCGTAGCTTCTATAAACAGTTTTACCGAAGATTCACTTAATTCTTCTATTATAACTTAACTTCTCAGTTTGTGAATTGATTAAAGCTTCGGCATCGAAGTTTTAACGAAGCTCCACATAATTCTGCTATTATTTCAGTACCTAATAATAATAATAATATTTAACTGTGTCTGTAAGGCATCACAGTACATTGCCTTTTAAAATGCAACTGAATGCTGCACGACACTAGATAGAAGGATTAGAAAGATAGGAAATATATTTTTCGGCACAGTAGGTAGAGAATTAGGTGACTATTTTCTCACTTAAAACCGATGGACAGCGCGCGTATAGCTTGCGCTAGGAGTTGGAAAAATTCCCACCCAACTGAGATTCGAACTTACGATCTCTCGTTCACAAACAACATTTTACCTAATGCATCACTGCCGCCCTAACTTAATTCTTATCGAAGTTATTATTAGAAATTAAGTTAAGTTACCGAAATTGTATCTAAGCTTCAACATAGTTCTTCCATTATTTCATTTTTTTGGTAATCCAATTATTACTTCGATAAGGTTTCGGTAAAGAAATTTCCAATTGATTATTATTAATTTAAACTTCCAAAGTTTGAGAAAATATTATTATAAAGGAAAAATAAAATTCAACCCAAATTAAAAATAAAACAAAGCGGAACTACCGTAGGGCTTTTGACTTCGGTAAAACTGTTTATCGAAACTGAGAAAACTGAAAATTGCGATTTCTACTTTAGGAAATGCCACCTTAATGGGAAATCGCTCTTGTTTGGGTGCGGAGTTTGGAAGTGAAAACATATTTGGTAATCGGAAGGCACAACCTCACGAAACCGCCTCCGGGAAAAGAAACTCAGGTTTATCTATATTGCAGCGGGAAAAAATATGGTGTTAAGCAGCACGCAATTCCCTCGACTTGACATCCACAAGGGCACATGGCGGTCACCGGATGTCGAACCTGAAACCAAATCGATCATATCGTCGTTGACGGAACACATTCCACTAGCATTCTGGACGTCCGTACGTTCCGAGGAGCAGACATCGACTTGCATCATTTGTAGTTCGAGCCAAAATTCGAGTACGGATATCAATGAAGCTATTAGGCGATCAACAACCACGCAAGAGAAATTCAATGTTGGACGACTCAAATCAGAAGCGACCGCCGCAGCTTTTGTTGATCGCGTATGCCTTGAGCTAGCGAGAAATCCCCCGACTAAAAATATGAACCCCAAAGACAAATTGCTTGCATGTCAACCAGCCATAAGAAACGCAGCGTCACAGGTGTCGTGCTTCTCGCAACCACCTCTTAGAAACCCCTGGTTCGACTCCGAATGTGCTCAGGCAAACAAAGCCAAAACGATCCAGCTTACGAGTGGCGAAGAAGATACAACGAGTTGAACGTGCTGTATAGCAACAAATCCGTATCCAGCGGCTAAGATGGCCCGGCCACGTTGAGCGGATGAACATCGACGTTCCAGTACGCAAGGTCTTTGACGCCGTACCTTAAGGAGTCAAAGGCCAGGGCAGACCTCATATCCGATAGAGCGGCCAGGTAGAAGGAGACCACCGACTCCTTGGAGTGCGATAAAGCGCTATGTAGCGTAAGCTAAAGTAAGTAATCTCCTTTGGGAGAAATGGACTCTCTAAAGAAATATGGCACTTGGAAACTATGTGAACTACCAACAAATAGAAAATTTGGTCGGTTGCAAATGGGTGTTCAAGATGAAGACTGACGTCAACAAATAAACAAGAAGATTTAAGGCTCTCCAATTGGCTCAAGGATTGTTTCCTAGACAAATAGTTTTCCTTTTGTGTTATTTTTTTATATTTAAACGCCTTTTTTCTACATTCTTTATGTATGAAGAGACCTTTATTACAATTTCCTTCAGTGTTTCTCTTTTCAAGATTCATACTCGGAAGTTTAAAAAATTTTGTTTTCAGGTATAATTGGCGCCTTGAAATGTCCTTCCTTCTCGACGAATTCGCTCGACCACTCAGCCCCAAGCCTTTGATTTTTGATTCCAAAGAACAGAGTCCATCTGAAGATGCCGAATCTGATGTTTTGCTGCGAACGGACATAAATAAAATAGAACAGGACTCTGAGAACACAGAAAAACCCTCTCAACAACCAAAAAAGCTCATCGAACGTAAATCCGAGGATAAATTTGTCACAATCGAAAATGTTTCGGATTTTACCGATCCTCTTCGCTCAACAGATCCACAAAACAATAAACTCTCTCTCGACTCTTCAATTGTCGAATTAGCAGTTGAAACACCATATGACAATCGTTTCCGAACAGCACTTAGTTCAACAATCCTATCCGTTTCACCTTTCCTTACATTCCCCTTACCCTATTTGGAGACCGAACAAGGACGAAAATGCACTCTTCGTCCACATTTTCCAAAAGAACTCTATTTTTCAAAGCAATGGTCAACATCAACTACAAATGAAAAGCCTTTACAAGTCGAAAATGAAGTTCAAAAATTTAAAGAAGATTCGGTTCAATTGAATCCTCTTCATCCATTCTTGACGACAAAAATCACAGCTCCAATTGATAATCGAGAATTACAGACATTGCTGGCTGAATTTAGATCTTTTGGGGGAAAGTATCCCAAAAAGAAGAAAAGTAAGTTTGGCCTACTTCGTGAGCTCATTTAATTGTATCTCCTTAGTGACCAAACTCAAGCGTCGGGAATCATATCAAAAGCCGCAGAAAATCAGTGACGATCAGATGTATAAGGACGCCCTTGATTTGGAGAATCACCAACGTCTTCCAGTGCTCTTCTGCAGCTTTTACTTTAATCCAAAAGCGTCTTCCTTTTGTGCCCATCCAACTCTGTTGGACATGAAGTTCTATGGCCAGCAAGACATTATGTTGGGTCAATTCCTGCTGAGATATTGCTTCAGAGTTTCCTACATCTGTCCGCTGTGTGATTTGCCTATGATGGATCATGTCAGGAGGTAAGTAATGAAATTACATTTTCGAAATAAAAATGTCCCTTGTTTCAGATATGTTCATTCCATGGGTTGTGTTCAGGTGTTTCTTAATGAAGACACAGTTAAAAACGATCCAGATCGCATCTACTTCACTTCCTGGTGTTCTATATGCAATGAAGTGAGTCCAAGTGTTCCCATATCGGAGACAACTAAGTGCCTATCATTTGCTAAATATCTGGAACTTCGCTTCTATGGTCATGCCTATAAAAAGCGTGCTCTTGAGAGTGAAAATGATTCGGAGCTAACTCAAACCACATGTAATCATTCATTAAATCGGGATTACGTCCATTATTTCACTTACAATGGAATCAGAGCGAAATTCATGTATTCCCCCATTGAAGTTTGGGAAATCGGTTTTCCACCACTTATTCTCCACCTAAAGAAGCCCAAGCCGTTTCATTCTTTTCAAGTCATGGAAGACATAAAAGGTTTTTCCATTACAGGTCATGAAGTTTACTCAAAGATTCATGAAAAAATCGCAGATTTTGCCTCCGAGGATGAATCTACCAATACGGCGAATTTGAAGACTTCCTTGCAAATTGATCAGTTTAATTTCCGAAAGCACGTAGAGGTTGTTCAGACATTGCTGATCGAAAAAGATGCAAATTCTTATGACATAAACGATGGTATGGTAATGGCCAAACGTGCCTTAGCCGAAAGTATTGAGGTCTGGGGTCCGAGACTTCATGAAATGGCGGTAAAGGCAAAATCTCTACATAAACACGATCCTAATCAACAGATCGATTCGGGGCAGATTTGTACTGAGGATCTTCGATCAGACATGGATTCACCAACTGGAGATCCAAAACCAATACCTGAGGGTCAAGAGGAGGGTAATTCAGATGACCAGGTTCCTCCTTTGGAAAAGAATAAGAACCAAGAGCATATCACTGATAGAAAAACCCTCAAAAAGATGCTGAGTAGCTTGCTGCCCACTACGGCCACAGCAAGTCTTCTGCAATCGCCGCTGTCTGCAAACGAACATTTGACATTGCCTCTCGGCACTATACCTATACTGGTTCATGATCAGGATTTGAGCTCAATCATTGCCTATAGTTTGACTTCCCATGACTACAATCGACAGGTGGACATGATTTCCCACTCTAGTGGTCCTTCTAACACTGGTCCGACAAGCAGTCCAAATCCAAAGAGAAAAAGTGATAGGTGAGTACAATCTTTGGCCCTTACGACATGTAATTCCTGATTTCTGTTCTAGTCCGTTTGAATTCGACGAAAAGGAGACGCACAAAACCACCGAAGATGAGAAGAAGCCGACCAAATCCAGCTCCCACATTGATATAACATTCCAAGACAGCACAACGCAATTCACATGTAAAGTGTTTTTTGCAAAAGAATTCGATATCTTACGAGCTAACACCCTCAAGGTTCCGAAAATGGGTAGGAATCTGTTCAAAGAGCTAGAACATAACCAAAAACGTGAAGAACTCAAAGTAACTCAGAAAGGTTCAAATTCTGAGTTGGAAATCATTCGCAAAGTTAGTGATCCAGCCATCCAGACACCAACAACACCAAAACCTCCAGAAGACGGAGGAACTCAATTACAAACAGATATCGAAGACACACGCATTTTCCTGGCACGATCGCTTTGTCGGAGTGTACAATGGGAGGCGAGAGGTGGCAAAAGTGGTTCACAGTTTAGCAAAACCCTCGATGACCGGTTTGTTTTGAAAGAAATGACCAAGAATGATATTGCGATCTTTGAAAACTTTGCTCCCAACTATTTCGATTATATTGCCAAGTGTCATCAGCAGAATTATCCAACCCTGTTGGCGAAGATTGTGGGGGTTTACAGGGTGACTATTAAGAAAAAAGAGTGAGTTTTAAAGAAATTGCTTTGGATTTTACTGTTTTTTTTTTTTTTTTTAGTTCTTTTCAAGAAAAATCAATGCTTGTGATGGAAAATCTATTCTATGAATGTGATATCAAAAACAAATTCGACCTTAAAGGATCGGAGAGGAATCGCCTGGTTAATCCAACAAACCAGAATGGCGAAATAGTTTTGCTGGACGAGAACCTTGTACAGAGTGAGTTTTGTTCACTCTTTTGAAGTTTTAGAAATGTCAATTTCTCCCATTGCTTAATTTCAGTGTCTTGGTCAAAGCCACTCTATGTCTTGTCCCATAGCAAAGCCGTCTTAAAGGACGCCATCAACCGTGATTCATCATTTCTAGAAAAGAATCAAGTCATGGATTATTCGCTTCTAGTCGGATTAAATAACAAAGACAGTGTTTTAGTCTTGGGAATCATAGGTAAACAATTCAAAAATCTTCTCTTCTTGGTTTCTTAATGAATATGGATTTCATTTTAGATTACATTCGCACATACACCTTTGACAAACGTGTCGAGTCCTTTATGAAGGAAAAAGTAATATTAGGCAGTGGAATGGGTAAACTTCCCACAATTATATCACCAGAACGCTACAAGATTCGTTTTACCGATGCCATGGACCGATATTTTTACACCGTACCCGATAGGTGGGAAGGCCTGTCGAAAGCTTGAATAACACACAACACACAAAGGAATACTACAAAGTTTCGAAAAAACAGCTCTTTTTATTAATCTTTAGATATCTAAGTGTTACAATATCGTATTGTAGAAAATTAAAAAAAAATAGTTTCCTACATAATTCAAATTTAATTTAATTTTATTAGCACCGTGGTGAGTGATATTATTTATACATTTTGGATTATAACTTAAAAACAGAAGTATTGTTAATAAAATAATAATATATACAAACAATTCTATTTGGACTATGTAACGTAACTTTTAAGATTTTTTTTTTGTGTTACTTGAACGAACTTATTATATCTTTCAAAAATAAGCACTGTATATACATTCTCTGTAGTACTCTCATGAATGCCATTTGGCTTATGGCTATCTTCACGACCATTCAGTAACTAACTCTTAATAGTGGAGACGAGAACATTTATTGTCATTTAATACACTTTTGTGCTCTGTTCTTATTCTATATTCACACCAATTGGTGATTTCAGCGTCACTCATTGCGGACCGTGCAGCAATTAAAAAATGCTGCTTTATGAGAGTATTATAGGCGGTGTATGTGTATATGTACATATATTTTGTATTGTATATGCACTGCAGGCCAAAAGTTTGAATCCAACATGGTCATCTGACTTCATTCATGCGTAGAGGTTTATTTTATGAATTATACTTTGGGTTTTTTACCTGAACAATACAAAAAAAAACACAAGTAAACAAAATTGGATTTTTAATCCACTTTTATGAGAAGTGTTTGGATTTTACATAAATATTAATTTGTATGACTTTGCTATTGATTCAGCATCTGTTTATGACTCCGTACATAAAAAGCGGTTTTCAAAATCCAAATATTTTTAGACATGAAATGCAAGGTTTTTGTATAAAAGCCGCACTTTGTGGTAATAAGAAATTAGTCCCAATCACCTTCGTGAATTCATCGAAGAAGTTGAAAACAAGTTTGAACAAGTTGCAGCCTCTAATACTTCAGTCACCAACTTTAATGAGGACAATCCTGCACTTGGACCACTGCTGACGATCATCTTCAATAACTGCCTGAATAACAGCTACTTTCCCGAAACATGGAAAACGGCAAAAGTGGTGCCGGTTCCGAAGAAAACCAACAGGACTAGCGTCGAGGGATATCGGCCAATTTCGCTTCTATGCTGTGTCAGCAAAATCCTGGGGGGACTTATCCTAAGAAAGCTTCATCATTTCTTCAGGGAAAGGGAAATCATACCTGAATGTCAGTATGGTTTCCGAGCACGACACTCCACCATCCATCCGCTTCTTGGACTGCACTCCGACGTGACACACGGACTCAACAAGAGACGACAGTCGCCTCTTTACTGAACATCGAAAAGGCCTTCGACACAGTCTGGAAAAAAGGACTAATATTGAAACTGTCAAGTCTAGAACTACCTGAACACTTGTAAGATTAATAAAAAATGTTCTAACCCATAGATCCTTTTATGTACAGGTAAACAAAAATATTCACAAAGACGATCAGCGCTGGAGTTCCACAAGGTTCCAAGTTGGGCCCCATACTTTTCAACCTTTATACAGCTGACCAGCTTATCAACACCCCGGGAAGAAAACGAAGGTATATGCCGATGACTCCTTAACATTTGCAACATTCATTTCACCAGAAATCGCAGCCAGGAGAGTTGAAGGTCACATAAGAATCTTGTGGGACTACTACCTTAAATGAGGACTAAAGATAAATAGCAATAAGAGCGAGCTTATCTGTTTCAGAACCCCAACAACAGCAACAAGAGGTCGCAACATACCTTGGAGTGAATTTCACTAACCGCTTCAAATTCAACAAGCACGCTTCATTTATGCTTAAGAGAGCCTACATCTGGTCCACCCGCTTCTTAGGAGAAGAAACGGACTAAGCTCTAATACCAAACTCCTCATCTATAAACAGCTGATCCGTCCAGTTCTGACGTACGCTTGTTCGATTTGGTTCACCATATCACCAACATATATGAAGAACATCGAAGTTTTTGAAAGGAAGATACTCCGTAGCTGTAAATGTCTACACCGAAACCCCATTACAAAAAAATATGTCCCAAACAAGCAGCTATATGAAGACACCTAACTGATCCCAATAAATCAGTTCATGACACATATAGGAACTACCGTGAAGCACAGAGGCGATTCTGTAATGGTCTGGGGATGTTTCTCTTCCAGTCGAGTGGGAGATCTCCCTCGTGTCATTGGTAAAATGAATAAGGAAGCGTATAAAAAGTATTAGAAGAAAACGCTTTGGTCTCTGGACTAAGATTGATTGGCGAAGGATTCGTATTTCAACAGGACAACGACCCTAAACACACATCGAAACTTTGCCAGGGTTACCGCAAAGAGGAAGAAGATGAAGAAATCTTAAAAATCATGATCACCAGATATAAACCCAATAGATCTATTGTAGGAGGAGCTTGATAGAAGTGTCCGGGATCAATGGCCATCATCGCAATCTGCATTGTGGAATAAACTACAGGATTGCTGGAACAATATCCCTATGAAACAATTCAAAAACTTATAACTAGAATGCCAAGAATTGTTAAAAAAAAAATAATAGAATGTAGAGGGAAATTTTTGGGCGAAAAGTCGGTTTGTCATTTTTCAAAAATATTTTCGCCTTGTTTTGGTTTTATACATATTGCTCACTAATTTCACAATTTTTCTACAAAAAAATATTTTCGGTGTAAAAATGTGTTTTTTCTTTGAAATATTTGGGTGGACTCAAACTTTTGGCCGGCAGTGTATATGTTAACAATTTTTAGGTTCTTAATTCTAAAACACAATCTAAACTTCAAAAACAAAACGCTTAACATTAATATCCACAGGCACAGCTTCTGCTTTTCTTAAAGCGAGTTTCCTTAAACTTCCCTTCGTTATAATAAAAAAATACTTTCTAAGTCGAATATTTTAAAGTACCTCATCGCTTGGCTTTATAAACCCACTTTCTAATACTTGATCCAACCACGTAAAACTGCCTGAAGTATTTTGCACTTTCTTCTGCGTCTTTTTTCAATTCGTCGAATTCAAGCGAATGAATTTCGTCGTTCGATATTGGGTTCTTCAATATTTTCCAAATTCATTTGTGAAGCAAGGACGTTTGAAACCATTTCAGTAATAATTTGAGCTCTAAATCATCTTGGCTCAGTCTATTTGTAATAACATATGTTAAACTATAACTATGTTTAACATAATCTAGTAAAAGAGGCAAAGATGCATTACTCATAAGAATTCCCTTTTGAAAATGGAGCAGCGACTGTCGTAACGGTGTTCGCATATTGCGTATAGATTCACTCATTGCATCAATTATTTGGCACTGTTCGTTTAAAGCTAATCCAAAGGCTTGTATCTTTTTCGTAAAATCATTGGAGGGGCATTTGGAATTGAACACATCAAACCAGTCATTTGTCACCTTAATAAATTCAGAACATTCCAAAGAATTATTTGGCATTGGTTTTCCTAAGAATAGACATTGTCTTATGGATGAAGAAACCGAATTCGAAAATAACTGAGCTGAATATTTAACTATTTGACGATCACTTTGCTTAAGCTCAAGATGTTTATTTGTTATTTTCAAACGTATTTTTGAATCACACTTTTCCAGGTCGAGAATACTTCTGACTGGTGATGTGTCAATAATTGTTCCGTTTACAATAAATCCAGTATCAATGAAATGGTGCCTCAAAAGCTTGATCATATATGGAACATCTGCAAAGAAGAAAATCTTTTTCATAGGATTGCTTGGATGAGAAATGAATGGTTGTTGTTCCGAAATCGAAAGTTCACTCCATAGGGTGACATTTGCCAGTCCCACGTCAGAAACTACAGCAACGACAGTATAATATATTTCTTCCAGTTTTGAAATAATGTATTTCAAAATATTGGCAGTCATGGGGGTATCGAAATCGTAATAAACAATTTGTCTCCAATTTTTGACTAAACCCCTTACCATCACAACCATGGCATATTTATGTGGGACAATGGCAATATCATTTGCTTTGTCGTCCTCACAGTGTGTCTTTATTTTTAATTCATCAAATAAAACCACACAAAGCCGATCATTTTCTTCTTGGTTCCACTTGGACATTAACTGAATAACGTTGTTTAAGATACCTGGTGTTATTTCTGTTCTATAAGCCAATCCCCGCAAAGTTGATGGAGCAGGAAATGGAAAATTTCGATTCCGAAGAAGTCTGTAGGCTGTAGGACCAGCTGAATATAACGAAATTGACGATGAAATATCATCAGCCTTCCATCGTGGTTTTATCAGTCCGTGCTCCATTTTTTTTATTTGTGTGGCAGTGAATATTTCTTTTACAGACCGCCTCAAAGCTTCGTTCTTTTGGGCCTGCTGATTTTTTTTCTTGATTGTCAATTTTAATCTGCGAACTTCTCTTTCCAGCTCCATGATTCTTAGTTCTTTACTGCACTCGGGGTCAACTCTATGTTAGAAGGTAAAATGTAATTATTTATTTTCAATTTTTTTTTTCAAAAGTAACTTACTCTGTCTGAGTAATAGTATTTGTGTAGAACACAAGTTCTCCTTGATATTTTTCTTCGAAATATTCCTCTTTTAATGGATTTACGAGAGTAAAATTACTTGTGGAGGCATTTTGAGAACTATACAAAATAGGGTTTACATTTTCTAGAAAAAAAAAATTTAATTTAAATTGTTTACCTTTCAAAAGAAGCAAGACATTCCTTTACGATCTCTTTATTTCTTCTTTTTTCCTGTCTCTTGGCTCTTAAAGATGGTTCGATTTCGACGGGCAAATTAATTGATGGCACTGATCCCGTCTTTAAAAGTCGCTTATTATTAGGAACATTTAGAAGAATATCCTGAAGTCTGTAATCACTGTCTACAAAATGTTCTGAGCAAATGCGACTATTTTTAACAGAAAATTTGGATTTATTTCCACACAAGGTAATCCATTGTTTACGCAGTTTGGCGTCTTTCGGAAAATAGTGATATCGTATGTTTTGTTTCATATTTTTGTTGTCTGGGGAGTTTTTACACCCAACAACAGAACATACAACCATTTTCTTTAAATTTTAAAGTTTAGTTATAGTATCCAAAAACAAAATAAAACAGAATTCAAATAACTATTCCACCAACTATACTTATTTTCTTGTTGCTTGTCGAATTCTCAGATGATTATGATTATGAAGTGAAGATGATGGCGTCACTGCCCAAATAAAATGGCGATACGACATAAGGAAAGAATAGTTGGGTGCATTCACATTTGTATCCTTTGGATTAGATTCATTGCAATTGGGTACGTTCAAATTCCTACCCTTCAAATTTGATTGGATACCCAAAACAGTATTTTTTGTGAACGAACAAATCCAACCAGATCTCAAAATTCGAAGCAAAAGAAAAACACAGACAAGACAACTGTTCCTTCAGAGAGAAAAGTATCAATTTTTAGGATATTTCTCTCTGTTTCCGTAGCTGGAAATCAGCTGTTGCTAATGGGCCTCCGTACACGAGACTAGTTCTTCCTGGGGTAGGAGTAGTTTTTAGGGGAGGGAAGCGGAGTGTGCAGGCGGGACGGCAGAAAATTTTCTACCTGGTTTGGAGTGGAAGAACGAAGAAGAAAACTAATACACACAACTTTTGGTTTTGGAGGCCAGCACAGAAATACAAATATATTGAAATATGGTTCATGTATACAAAATTTTTTCTAGTGCGTTCGACTGGAGTGGAGTGGAGTGAAACTGGTTTTTATCCCGGCAGAACTAGTCTCGTGTGCGGAGGCTCAATTACAACAAAAGCAAGGTAACCTATTCAAAAGATACGTACGTGAACAAACCCAATTATAATAAACGCAAAGATTTAAATTCGAAGGGTATGTAATTGAACATACGCTTTTGTTTCGAAATTTGAAGGTTAAACAATGTGTGTGAACTCGTCCATTTGGTTCGTAGGACAGAAATAAACTCACCATACCGACAAATGCCAACACATGGAAGGGATCCATAGTTTGCCGCCAAGCCTGAACGGCTAGATGAGATGCACTTTTTCGAGAACATTTTACTCCTGGATGTTTTGTCGGTTACTCGCAAGGGGTAGTACCCCGGATAAATGAGCGCGACTGACACTGACTGACACCAATGCATTGTAAAGCAGCGTTCACACCCAGACAAGGCAATGGTTCAATACTCAATTGTTTTGTCTGAACTTCTTGAACTGGGTTGAATGATGTCGATATTACCCCCGTATAGTTAGCAGCACTATGTCGGGAATTTTGATTTTTTTGGTGCCCCGAATTTGGAAAACATTTGGAAAAATTTGGAAAACCATTTTTAGAATTTGGAAAACTATAGTTTAAAAGTTATTAACAATTAAAGATTTGGCGTATAGTTAGCAGCACATAGAAACAAAATTAGACTTTTTTGGTGTCAATCGATGGGGAACAGTTTGGACAAATTTGGAAAACCATTTTTAGAATTTGGAAAAGTGTAATTTAATAATAAACAACAAAAATGTAAAAGTATTGACAGAATCTATTAACAAATACTCGTAACGTAACGCATTAGGACACGTTGGGACATAAAAACGGGCTTACATCTGCCAGTAAAAACGAGTTTTGTTTTTTTTATTAATTCGTAGGGTATTAGCTTAAAAAATATCAACGCGAAAATAATTGTTTATGAATACTTAATTTATAATTTTCAAATTTTTAATAATAATTGCAAAATTTTTAAATCAATTTTAATACTCTTTATGAGTTTTTATAATTCAAAAAACCTTAATATAATAGCTAATCTTCATTATTTATGTGTTAAAAAATTCTCAACGTATCAAATTAATGAAACTTTTCATTTAAATAATTTTCAATATTTATAAATCTTGTGACTGAGCTCGTTAGAAGTTTTCAGATTTTGAAAACCTTAATAAATTAGTTATTAACGTATATTTAAATGTTGAACCTTTTCAAGAAACAATGCAGATACAAATTAAATTATCAAAAACTTTAAACATAAACTTTTCCAAATAATAAAAATGAATTTTCAAATTTTAAAGTTAAATAAACTCCTCCCAAATTTTCAGAATTTGGAAAACCTTAATTAATTAGTTATAAACAATTGTTTAAAATTTTAAGAATTACCCATACAAAAAATTCTCAAAAATATCTCTGGAACAAATGTCCTTAACTTTTGAAATATGCTTTTCCAAATTCTGAAAAAGGTTTTCCAAATTTAAGAATTATTTCATTAAACTCCTTACAAATTTTCAGAATTTGGAAAACCTTAATTAATTAGTTAAAAACAATTGTTTAAAATTTTAAGAATTACCCATACAAAAAATTCTTAAAAATATCTCTGTGAAACAAATGTCCATAACTTTTTAAATATGCTTTTCCAAATTCTGAAAAAGGTTTTCCAAATTTAAGAATTATTTCAGTAAACTCCTTACAAATTTTCAGAATTTGGAAAACCTTAATTAATTAGTTATAAGCAATTGTTTAAAATTTTAAGAATTACCCATACAAAAAATTCTCAAAAATATCTCTGTGAAACAAATGTCCATAACTTTTTAAATATGCTTTTCCAAATTCTGAAAAAGGTTTTCCAAATTTGAGAATTATTTCAGTAAACTCCTTACAAATTTTCAGAATTTGGAAAACCTTAATTAATTAGTTATAAACAATTTTTTAAAATTTTAAGAATTACCCATACAAAAAATTCTCAAAAATATCTCTGTGAAACAAATGTCCATAACTTTTTAAATATGCTTTTCCAAATTCTGAAAAAGGTTTTCCAAATTTAAGAATTATTTCAGTAAACTCCTTACAAATTTTCAGAATTTGGAAAACCTTAATTAATTAGTTATAAATAATTTTTCAAAATTTTAAGAATTACCCATACAAAAAATTCTCAAAAATATCTCTGGAACAAATGTCCTTAACTTTTGAAATATGCTTTTCCAAATTCTGAAAAAGGTTTTCCAAATTTAAGAATTATTTCATTAAACTCCTTACAAATTTTCAGAATTTGGAAAACCTTAATTAATTAGTTATAAACAATTGTTTAAAATTTAAGAATTACCCATACAAAAAATTCGCAAAAATATCTCTGTGAAACAAATGTCCATAACTTTTTAAATATGCTTTTCCAAATTCTGAAAAAGGTTTTCCAAATTTAAGAATTATTTCAGTAAACTCCTTACAAATTTCCAGAATTTGGAAAACCTTAATTAATTAGTTATAAACAATTGTTTAAAATTTTAAGAATTACCCATACAAAAAATTCTTAAAAATATCTCTGTGAAACAAATGTCCATAACTTTTCAAATATGCTTTTCCAAATTCTGAAAAAGGTTTTCCAAATTTAAGAATTATTTCAGTAAACTCCTTACAAATTTCCAGAATTTGGAAAACCTTAATTAATTAGTTATAAGCAATTGTTTAAAATTTTAAGAATTACCCATACAAAAAATTCTTAAAAATATCTCTGTGAAACAAATGTCCATAACTTTTCAAATATGCTTTTCCAATTTCTGAAAAAGGTTTTCCAAATTTGAGAATTATTTCAGTAAACTCCTTACAAATTTCCAGAATTTGGAAAACCTTAATTAATTAGTTATAAACAATTGTTTAAAATTTAAGAATTACCCATACAAAAAATTCGCAAAAATATCTCTGTGAAACAAATGTCCATAACTTTTTAAATATGCTTTTCCAAATTCTGAAAAAGGTTTTCCAAATTTAAGAATTATTTCAGTAAACTCCTTACAAATTTTCAGAATTTGGAAAACCTTAATTAATTAGTTATAAACAATTGTTTAAAATTTAAGAATTACCCATACAAAAAATTCTCAAAAATATCTCTGTGAAACAAATGTCCATAACTTTTTAAATATGCTTTTCCAAATTCTGAAAAAGGTTTTCCAAATTTAAGAATTATTTCATTAAACTCCTTACAAATTTTCAGAATTTGGAAAACCTTAATTAATTAGTTATAAACAATTGTTTAAAATTTTAAGAATTACCCATACAAAAATATCTCTGGAACAAATGTCCTTAACTTTTGAAATATGCTTTTCCAAATTCTGAAAAAGGTTTTCCAAATTTAAGAATTATTTCATTAAACTCCTTACAAATTTCCAGAATTTGGAAAACCTTAATTAATTAGTTATAAACAATTGTTTAAAATTTAAGAATTACCCATACAAAAAATTCGCAAAAATATCTCTGTGAAACAAATGTCCATAACTTTTCAAATATGCTTTTCCAAATTCTGAAAAAGGTTTTCCAAATTTAAAAATTATTTCAGTAAACTCCTTACAAATTTTCAGAATTTGGAAAACATTAATTAATTAGTTATAAGCAATTGTTTAAAATTTAAGAATTACCCATACAAAAAATTCTCAAAAATATCTCTGTGAAACAAATGTCCATAACTTTTTAAATATGCTTTTCCAAATTCTGAAAAAGGTTTTCCAAATTTAAGAATTATTTCAGTAAACTCCTTACAAATTTCCAGAATTTGGAAAACCTTAATTAATTAGTTATAAACAATTGTTTAAAATTTTAAGAATTACCCATACAAAAAATTCTTAAAAATATCTCTGTGAAACAAATGTCCATAACTTTTCAAATATGCTTTTCCAAATTCTGAAAAAGGTTTTCCAAATTTAAGAATTATTTCAGTAAACTCCTTACAAATTTCCAGAATTTGGAAAACCTTAATTAATTAGTTATAAGCAATTGTTTAAAATTTTAAGAATTACCCATACAAAAAATTCTTAAAAATATCTCTGTGAAACAAATGTCCATAACTTTTCAAATATGCTTTTCCAATTTCTGAAAAAGGTTTTCCAAATTTGAGAATTATTTCAGTAAACTCCTTACAAATTTCCAGAATTTGGAAAACCTTAATTAATTAGTTATAAACAATTGTTTAAAATTTAAGAATTACCCATACAAAAAATTCGCAAAAATATCTCTGTGAAACAAATGTCCATAACTTTTTAAATATGCTTTTCCAAATTCTGAAAAAGGTTTTCCAAATTTAAGAATTATTTCAGTAAACTCCTTACAAATTTTCAGAATTTGGAAAACCTTAATTAATTAGTTATAAACAATTGTTTAAAATTTAAGAATTACCCATACAAAAAATTCTCAAAAATATCTCTGTGAAACAAATGTCCATAACTTTTTAAATATGCTTTTCCAAATTCTGAAAAAGGTTTTCCAAATTTAAGAATTATTTCATTAAACTCCTTACAAATTTTCAGAATTTGGAAAACCTTAATTAATTAGTTATAAACAATTGTTTAAAATTTTAAGAATTACCCATACAAAAATATCTCTGGAACAAATGTCCTTAACTTTTGAAATATGCTTTTCCAAATTCTGAAAAAGGTTTTCCAAATTTAAGAATTATTTCATTAAACTCCTTACAAATTTCCAGAATTTGGAAAACCTTAATTAATTAGTTATAAACAATTGTTTAAAATTTAAGAATTACCCATACAAAAAATTCGCAAAAATATCTCTGTGAAACAAATGTCCATAACTTTTCAAATATGCTTTTCCAAATTCTGAAAAAGGTTTTCCAAATTTAAAAATTATTTCAGTAAACTCCTTACAAATTTTCAGAATTTGGAAAACATTAATTAATTAGTTATAAGCAATTGTTTAAAATTTAAGAATTACCCATACAAAAAATTCTCAAAAATATCTCTGTGAAACAAATGTCCATAACTTTTTAAATATGCTTTTCCAAATTCTGAAAAAGGTTTTCCAAATTTAAGAATTATTTCAGTAAACTCCTTACAAATTTCCAGAATTTGGAAAACATTAATTAATTAGTTATAAACAATTGTTTAAAATTTTAAGAATTACCCATACAAAAAATTCTCAAAAATATCTCTGGAACAAATGTCCTTAACTTTTGAAATATGCTTTTCCAAATTCTGAAAAAGGTTTTCCAAATTTAAGAATTATTTCAGTAAACTTCTTACAAATGTTCAGAATTTGGAAAACCTTAATTAAGTAGTTATTAACATTTGTTTAAATATCGTACATTTATTCAAGTTTACAGATCATCAAAGTGCAAAACGGATTTATATCAAATTATCTATATGCTATCGATCTAAAAAATGAACGCGAGTATATTGGGACTTCCTGTCCCAAATTGGGCGATGACGATTTTGACAATCTTATGTCAGTTTGAATTTTTATTTTTGTTTTTGAAGCTTTCATTATAGAAATTGGAAAATAAAATACCTTATGTCGAATTCGTTTCGAAAAATCGTGATCTCAGATTTTTCTTGTTAAAACGAACATAAAACGAGGTTGATTTTTTTTGGAGTTGTGTGAGCGCTTTTTGACAACTTTCTGCCGTGTGCCGTATCTTTTGCCAGTCTAAACAGAATTGCAAACAAACAGATAACAAGTTAAATAAAAATTGGTTTCGTTAGAAAATTTTATTAAAATATGTATCAATATGAACATTGAAGAAAATTGTTAAGCGAATATTGTGTAGTGGCAATAAGAACGATGTGAATCAGTTCACATAAACATAAACAGTTCAATTTTGTAGAAAGAACACAACATCTCAATGGAATAATTCACGGAGTTCCTTTGCTTCCACCAATTAGCTTGAGAAACTAATATCACAATCGGGAGACGACAACGACGTAGATATGTTGCCTGATGAGAATACTTTTTATCAAACAAATTTGTGTATCATTAAACTATACTGTTTTCTGTTTATTCTTCTAAAGGACAAGCGATCTGGCGAGCGCCATTTACACCCGGAATACATGGATATGTGGCATGGCAATATAATTAACTCGACGTCAAGGTAATGTTGAATTCGTTTTTAAAAGAGATCTTTTTTTGTGATTATTTTTTTTATCTAAAATCAAATTCCATGTTCGCTTATTATATATAGTTAGACGCGATATACTCTTCGTCGTCGTCGTATTCCAATGATTTTTTTCCTTTTTACAACAACAAATGAACTTTTTATATTGATGGAGTAACATACCCATATATACGTATATCAATAGTGATAACCACATTCGTTCTCACATTATTTTATTAAATAATTTTTCAATGTTTAATTCATATTGATATTTTAATTAAATTCTAAATCGAAACAAATTGTACTTGTGTACTTGTGTTATGTCTCCTTACAATGCCCTTGCAAATTACTGTGAAGTGTGAAAAGTACGACAGCAAGTTTGTTAACTGTTAACTCACAATCTCACAAAATAAATAAAAGAAAATCAAACTTGTTTCATGTTCGTTTTTGCAAGAAAAATCTGAAATCTGAGATCAAATATGAAAATTAAAAACGAATTCGACATAAGTTCACACATTATCGGAAGAGGATTTTGATATAAATACTTCTTTCTTTTAGAGCATTTTCAATTGGTCGTCTGAATCTTTCTGCAATCGTTCCACTGCAACAAAAACTTCTGGACGATTTTAAGAAGGGAATTTTGCTTCTCAACTTGAAGTCAGAATCTACTCAAATATGAAAATGAAGCGACAGCTTATAAAAAAAGTGCAGCTGAATCCAAATTCGATTTTATTCTTACTCAAAGAAACAATCTGAAAATATTGGTAAGACATACAAAATTATAGTTTAGTTGTCCTACTGATATAAATGTGAATGTTTGTGTGTTTGGATTTTTGTTTGAACGGATTTGGATGAAATTTGGTAGGAAGGATAAGGTTACAAAACCTATATTTATTTCGAAAAATGCACGCTTCCTAATAATAAAAATCCTTTAATCGCAGATCCACACAGACGAAGTCGCAGGTAGAATCTAGTAATCTAAATAAATCTTACTTATATTATAAATGTGAATGTTTGTATGTACGCTTCTTTTATTCCTTAAATTTGCACTGCTCCTATGGGTATGGGAGCAATATGAATATTTTTTTAACAGGTTGATTTAAATAATAAAAATCGTTTCATCTGAGTGAACACATAAATAGGCTAAAATTCATTTAATCTTATTCCACAGCAAAAGCTAAAAAACATTTATAGATATATATAAATCACTTATTGTAGCAATATAGGACAAAAATCAAATATATTTATTTAAAAATATATAAAATTATGCTATATTCATATCAACGTTAAGGTTACTTTTCAAAAATATTTGCATAGTTGATTCAAGAACTGCGCTTTCAGAATGGTCTTACAAGTTGGGGAATCTCTACTGTAAAAAAATTTAACAAGAGTATTCTTTTCACTCATTATAAGAATATGGTGCAAAGTGCAATATTCTTTGAAATAGTTTTCTATACCTTCTATACTTACTTATCCTCCAAAGATTTTTTGGAAATTTACATTTCACAATTATGTTCCGTTTATTCTGAAGAAGAAAAAAACACTTCATGCATTTCCACACCACCTATGAGGTATGCACTTTGGTGCGTTAACCGATTTTTTGTTAAGGTGTTCGGTTTCCCCAGTAGGCCTATTGCACCTCAATATAAAAAGAGCATATTAGTGTTTTTTTAATATTTCAACATTTAAATGATATAACTAAAAAAGCATATAGTAAAAGAAAAAATACGAACCCTTTTAACTGCACCCTTTTTTTCTTTTGTTGTTGGTAGTAGTAGTAGTAGATGATTTTTTCTTTGAATGATTTTTCTGGTTTTGAATATGTCTGAAAGGCGGTTAATTAACCTGCACCTTGGTATTAGCTTGTTCGCCCTTATGCATGACATTTTGTTTCTTAGATTGCTTGATATATCATTCTTAATTAAAATGATCATACAAATATTGTTATTCAAAACACGTTTTTACGCTACTTACTCAAATTTGAACTTTGTGAGCTCGTAGTTATGGACTTTTTCCGTATACACACCGCCGTTAAACTTTATTGCCGTGACACACAACAGACAATAAAATGATCGCCAGAATTCTAACTAGGTATTTTCTTGTTTGCCCTTGACCACCTCATTTTGTTTCTTGGATTGTTCGATATATCATTCTAAATTAAAAGGATACGCGAATGTTAAAACATTTAGAAAGATGATACAAATATTCAAAAAGCGTTTTTACGCTACTTACTTGAATTTGAACTTCATGAGTCGGTAGATGTGGACTTTTCCCGTATATAATACGCTGCCATTGGTATTATGACTTCACTGCTGTGACACACAGATAACTCATTATTTAAATCGTCGCAAAGTAGCCAAGTATGTCCTAGATCGGTATCTTTTTTGAAATAGACAATAAAATGATCGCTTGAATTCGATTTATGTTTGGCGATAACTCCAGCCAATCTTCAAAAGACAAAAGTGCAATAATTTGTATTATTAATACATATGAAAATAGTTGTTACATACCTGTACCGATACGCAAATTGTAAATTGTTTGGTAAATCGTCCACCGTACATTGTAGACTAAAGTTTATTTCCAAACTTGGTCTTATGTCGAGTTCAACCCATATGTGATTGTTCATCTTAATGTTTTCACTTACTAATCCAGAGCAGTTTGCAATTTGGCATTTGATGGGATTCCTCATTTCGTAAACAATTGAGGTTTGCAAATTTTTGAATCCTCCAAAACCATTACCAAAAGAATAATGGTTGACCCCGAGCAATTCCTCCTCTCTGTTAATTTCCAAAACTCCGCAACTCGGACTGCTACATCGCTTATTCCTTAGAAGACTTGGTTCCGATGAAAACAATTTTTTTATTAGGCCGCCTATGGAGTCCGTTGCATCTAAATAGCAGGGATCAAGACTTGTTTTGCTAAAGTCTTCTTGTACATGATAAAATCTTTGCAAAAGTTCCAGCCTCTTCTTATATATTGCAGCGTTAGGACCCGTGTCTACTAAATTATGTATAAATACTAAAAATTCGTTTGTAGACGCTTTAATGTAATCGAAATGATGCGGATAATGTAAGGCACTCAAATATAATAAGTTGGCGATTGCGTCGAAGCCACAAGTGTTGGCGACTTTAAAATAAATTCTGTTCAATTTTACTGGCGGTAAAATACTACCATTTTTAAGAACACGTATGCTTTTTTTGTGACATCCCATTGCTTCATTGAAATTCAAAACTTTTTTAAAATAAAATCCTTCCGAGTTGTTTTTCTTGCAACCTTTTTGTTTGCGCTCCTTTTCTTTTATTATTTCTTTAACACGTTCTATCCTACTATTTATTGTATATGGGCTGCTTGTATGTGTAAGAGGTAGTTCTTTAAAATGTTCCTCAAATGAATATTCACTGTTTTCCTCCAGAGCAGGGCTCTTTGGAACATCGGATGGGAACCATTCATTTTCAAAGCTGTTTTCTAAAGAGGGCATATATTTTTTGTTTTGTTTGGACAGACCTCCCCATTCTTCATACGATAATATGTCTGAATCGTCTTTTAACGCCAATCGATTTTCTTTTAAAATAGTTTCTTGACTTTTTCTTTTTAACCGATTCTGTTTGAAGGCGATATCTTGAGTTAAATAATGAGTTTTCTGTGTGTCTTGATTTTCGTTAACAATATTTTGGGAAGTGTTTGCCAGACAAGGCGAAGGAAGCTTCTTATCTGAGTGATTAATGTGCGTCAAGTTAGAGGCCACTACTATTGTTCCAGTTTTTATTCCCATTATATGCTCGTGAAGAAAACGATTTGCAGAGGTCGGTAATCTTAAATTGAGCGTTCTTCTCAAGCTACCAAAATATCCTTCTTGATAGGCTGATGATGCGTGCTTTGTAGTACATGGAATAGCGGCAGCAGTCCAAAGTGGAAATTCTTTTGCAAGCCTTTCCAAGTTTTTTAAAAACTCCGGCAAGTAATAAGCGTTTGCCTCTCCTTTTAGTTGCGATATCTCTCCCATTGGCTGAACTTTTGCAATAAGTTCTCTGATGTACGCGTGTGTCAAAGTAATATCCTCCTCCAAATCCATTTGATTTTTTGCAGTGCATGGAGTATCTTCAGAACGCTCTTCATACATAGCTGTTTTTTCCTCAATTTCATTGATCTTAATTTCTCTAGTCATCATGAGATTACAAAGTTTTTCTCGTGCTTCTTTCACGCTTATCGAATCTGTAGAAATTATAACTTGATGATTTTCGTATGGTTGCGAAGCAACAGCACAAGTTAATGAAAATACACGTTCGAATTCTTTTATTTCCTGGCAATCTATCATCAAAGCAATTGTGCGGAGGAAAAAGCGTTTTACGTCTGGGTGACATGTCCTTTTTATGCAGTCCCAACGTGCAACCAACGCCATTACATGTGCAACGTCAACACGAATCAATGTTTTAGCCGGCCTTGTGTTGACTCTTTCAACTGCATCGATGTTTGCCCATTTAAAACACGAGTCTATATAGCTTTTAAGCGACATGTTGTTGAAAGTTCGGCACATTCCTAATAAAATTGCTCGTCCGTAATCACTTATCGCTTGGGGGGGAGCTTTGATGCCTGCTCGTAGCCATTTATCTAACCAAAATGTCACAAACCCCGTATCATGGCTTTCTGTTTTCGTTTGGCTAACTGGAATAGTTTTATTTTCAACATTTATAGTTGCAGTATACAAGAAAATGTGACCGGTTTTTTTTCCTTCAAATAATTCAAACTTGTTTATAAATTTTCCCGTGGCATCTATAGATATTTCGGCTTTTTCACCCATTGTACGTAAATATTCTCTGTAGACATGCAGTTGATTATTAGTAAAGTAAATAGTATAAAAATTAATCGATCCAAGTTCTCGAATGGCGTTGTCATATTGGGGATTTTGTGACATTTTTTGTATCATTTTTGTTATTCAACAAATTTTCATATTCATTCCCTGTTCGATTTTTGATCTTTCCATTTTTATCTGTCGGTAAATATGATTTGGGCGTATGTGAGGAGGTACATTTTGTCCAAACTGCATTCTTTCCCCAATTAGCTTCTGCACATATTTTTCAGCGCTTGTATTTGTTAATTCCACTCCAATTTGTTGTCTTTGTTCTCCTCTTATGTTATTGTAAACTCTTTCGTGATAAATACACTTTCGAGTGTCAGCAGTTTTAATGACCACTTCCAGATGTTCTCCATCTATTGGTGGCCTTTTTGCCCAGCCTCTCACTTTATTTCCACATCTCTTACTACGGCAAAAACCAGAAAATTGAAGGAAGTGGACATTTTGTGTGGACTCGGAATTTATCCTCGAATTTTTATAATTAAAGGCACAGGGAAAATTGTAACGTCGTCTTAAAGCATCGGTCAATACATTTGCCCAAACGTATTTTTTTAAGCGATTTTTATTTTGTTCGTCTGGTTTAATTTGTTGCCATTCTCCTGGAGTTAGCAAAAGTTGAAAAAGTTCAAGATTATCGCGTGCGTCATCTTCATCAATGTAAGAAGTATCGGAATCACTGGTTAAAGTGTCGTACTTTGGCGATTCCAAGTCTCGAATGTCAATAAGTTTTTGTCGGCCCTTAGATTTAGGTACATTATAACCCTTTTCTATTAGGACCTGATACAAATGACCATTTTTATTTTCCCGTACATAGGTATAGCATGTTTGGGGTTTCCACTTTCCCCCAAAATCCTTGCTCATCTGCTTCCAAACTTCTGCAGACAAGGGCGGGAGATCACTGGTTAAAAAGTGATGAATGTGCATTGAGATAACTCTCATGATTTTTACACTTTCGATCACAGACTTTCGACCAGTCATTTTCTGAGTTCTGTAAAAATATATTTTAGATTTAATTAAAGACTTAGGTCGAATTCATGAAAGCTTCAAATATATAACGAAAAAAAAATAATTACTCAGCAATTTCGTATTTTGAAAATAAAATAGAAAAGGTATGTTTTCTTTAAACTTTAAGAAACAATGTGTTATAGAACACAATTTAAATTAAAAGCTAATATGAACTTTATTTTCAGGAAGTATGCAGCAACTGTTAGTATTATTGAGAAGGGATTTTTCAATTGTTAAAAAGTTTGACCTTGACAAATCAACAATCTCAATTCATATCATAAATATGAGCTGGAAATTCATCAATGTATTTTGGAACAACGATGTGACGTGAATTAGTTTCGAATTGTAACTATTTTGGTATTTTGCAAAAGTATAATAAAGTTGTATTATATAGAGAGAAAACTACAACACAGGTTTGACGGTATATGTGCATATACCACAATCCATATCGGATGTATCTTTATATTTTTGGTTGACTTTATTGTTTCTAAAAATGCTGCAACGGCTTAGATTAAAATGTACACATAATATGTACATTGTGTGCTTTTGAATGCAATTTTTAAAACTCCAGTTTAGATTTGTTTATATTTAGGAAAAAAGATGTAAATTCAAATAAAATATTCAAAATAGCTACAACCTAACATTGAGTCCAATAATTTTGTGTGTATAAATAATTTTTGTTTATATAACTGCATAAATCAATGACTGTGTAAATAAATTAAATTACCTTAGAACAGAGTTCTAAGACGATAGTGCTTTGAAATCAGGGTACCATAAAAATCAGAGAGCTTACAAATATTAGTCCCGAAATCGTAGGGTTAAGTTATCGGAGCTTTATGAATAAATTGGGCGTTGATGTAATTCTTCCTTCTTAAAGGACGACTAAAGGAAAATCACATTTGGGCAATGAGTCCAGTGAGAGTGATATTTTAACACCTAAAACACTGACTTAGAATGGAGCTTACAAGTATTGAAAATTTAACTTGTGAAAACGCGTCGAAAAAGGAACAATTCGAATAAACCATTAAACGAAACATAGACGTCATTTGCCATCTTCACGGCTGTGCAGCAAATAACTCTTAATAGTGGAGACGAGAACATTGGCAGATATTTTACTAGTATTTAATACACTTGTTTTTTATTCTTATTCTAAGTTCACACCAATTGGTGATTTCAGCGCCACTCTTGTTTCTTGTGCAGGTCCATGTTTAAAAATAATGCTTTATGATAGTACTATAGGCAGTGTATAAAGGTTGCTTTCAGGAATGGAACAATCTAATACCTGGAGTTTTGCCTTCAACCCCACAGGTGGAACATAAAGGGCGAAGCAGAAAAGGAGCAGAGTTGTGTTCGTAGTCGAGAATAATAGTGGGTTAATGAAGAAGAAGAAGATTCTCAACGCAGCATACATACATAACATATTTAATATATATATATATATACATACTTTTGAAGTATTTTTTACATACCTTTGAAGAAATGCACAATCTGTAATCAGAAAAAAATTGTTTAATGCACTTTATATCTCTAAAAAATTAAGAAATTGTATTCTCACTATGAGTATACTAATTGTTTTTTTTTTTAATGAAATAACTTTAAAATATTCGCTTAGAAAATTTCAACACAGCCAGTAACTTCTTCTGTTAAAAAACCAGACAAAGTAACGCAATTATCAATTCCGTTAGGTTTAAAAAGTACCAAATCAACCATGTCATGGTTTTAGCTTAAAATGTAATGGAACAGTTGAACTTTGGTAGTGCTGCCACTTGACGCTATTTTCTATATAGTTATGCATTTTTACTCGTGATTATAGGTAACTATTAGTACAAGTTATGCATTCGCAATAAAAAAAATATTGAGATAACAATCAAAAATATTTGAGTTAGTGGCACTAACTTGGACTACAGCCTGAACTATTGGGGTTGAAATTCAACATAGGACTTTTTTCAACTTTTTTTCGCTCAAATACTTACATTATAACCATTATGTAAAAGCTTATTTTTCGGGGTAAAAAATCAGTGTACTATTGCAGGTGTGGATTATTTTTTAGTGAACAAAAAATGTAGGTTAATAGGCTAATAACAGTAGCTCCCATAGAAGAGATGTAGGCAGGCAAAGTATTTTACATTTTATTATTTTTGAGTTATGATTTTGTTTTGTATTTTTAATTATTAAAAAAAAATAATTTGAAAAAATCAACATTTTGAAAACGTAGGTGCATTTTTTTTGCTTAAGTCTGCATTCTTGATTTTTTTTTTATAAAAAAAATTGTATTTCAAAAAATTTTATTTTTAACATTGCCTACGATTTTAAAACAAATCTTATGTTTCATATTTCTTAAATAAATAAAATTACACTTAAATTATTCCACTGAAAACTTTTTCACATACTTTTCCGAAAATTCAAAACATACCAAAATCGAATGAAGACTTCTTCGACGTTGTGACCGCACATAAAATCAAGTCATAACAATGCAATTCAACCATGCAATTTATTTTTTTTAATAAGGCAATCGTATCCTAGTTATGGCAATATTCAAACTTGACCCTAAATACGTTGACAGAGAAAAAAGTGGACCCCATCTATATTTTCGATTTTAATCTAAGCTTCGTTAGTTGGGATACCTTATTGTATCCATTTGTTGTTTATTAAAACAATAAAAATGCAAAAATAACTCCTTAAAACTATTGCTAATTCCACCTTTTAATTGACTAGTTAAACAAACTATTCAGGAAAGTTCGCATTGCTTCTAGGACGTTAAGGATAATCCAACGAAAAACGCTATTAAATCCCTCAACAAATTATTCTTTCAATATATATTCGCGGAAGAAATGGAGATTATGTTCTCTTTATTGGGATGTATTATAGATTATATACATAGATGTATATACCATAATTTTGTAAAAAAAATCAAAGTGCACAAACAAATATATTTAATGGGCAGATTTTTACAGAATTATTTTTGTCTCACTAAAAATCGCATTCACTAATAAGCTTTTCGTTCAATTTTCAATTTTTTTTTTAATTTTAAGATTCATAAATGACTAGCTTCTATTCCAGACAAAAACAAATATTTAAACATTCACATTTACAGTATTAGTAGGATTCTATTAAAAAAACTACGAAGTTTTTTTTTCAAACTACATCCGAGCCCTTGCTTTAAAAGTACTAGAGTAATGTCAAACTACATGCCTACGTATACGATACGATGCGAAGGATAAAAGAACAAATTCAAATATAAAGGACAACCTTCTGCTATTCTTGCGATAGCTATGTTAAAAAAAAAACAATAAACATACATTTGTTGCCTCTTAAAGTACTGGTTTTTCCATTTGAACTTCAACGAAAGAAAACTACTTTTTAACGATTTTTGTTTAATTCAACAATGATTTTATTTTTCTCAATAATAACATTAATAATTATGAAGGTATGTATAAAAATATACAATGTAGATACCATAATTTAAGATTTGTCTTACAATTGAATTTAAATATACTAAAAACTACAACATTTGGCCTTCTCCCATTTAAATGTTCTGAAAATAAAAAAAAAAGTTAACAAACAAATGGAATTCAAAATAAATTTATTTGAAATCTATATTCTATGCATGTATATATATATAAGACTGATTTCGAACTACCAAAAAAAAAACACACTAAGCCACAATAGGATTTTGAGTCGATTTTTTTAAATACATACATTGTTCAATTTAAACATTTACTTCCTACAATAGAGTTAATTTTCAATAAGCTTCTCTAGAATATGAACAAGAAGTGTAACTGAAGTTCATTATGATGTGATTTTTTCCAAACTTTTTTAAATTGAATAATATAAGCAAAAGTATAAAGTTTTTCAATAAAAAAAATAGTTATATAAAATTTGGTACAAGTAAACCTTAGTTATCATTTATTATTTAATATATTGTTGATATATACTTTTTTTGGATAAGAGAGACTAGTTGCCCTTCTGCCTCCTACCGATGTAGGTACGCTTCTTCATTGAAATTTCATTGAAGAAACCAACGTGAAGTTGGCTCCTGCCAGACCATATATATTAGGCCAATGTTTGTAATATTTTGGAGAGCTATTTTTTCAAAGTTATGGAATCGTGAATATGAAAAAAATCGGAATAACAATCAAACATGTTACATGTCATTACTATGATATAACAGTGTAAAAAAATAGGTAGTTATCTGTCTGCTTGAATATATACGTATGTACATGTGAATTTATGGTTTTTTGGCCTTAACGGCTATACAGATTCTCTTCGATTTTTGTACCTAAATTATAATTAGACTTCTAGGTTCGGAGATATCCTTATTCTTATTTTTGAAATTTCTCACTATCTTTGCATTTGGTTTTCAAAAGGCACTTTTTTGAGACTGCATTCTAAATAAAAATCTTTGAATGCAGTTTCTTGCCGGATGCAAACCTGATTCTGGAAATGTATTTATCTTCTTTCTAGGACTTCTAGGTTCGGAGATGTCCTTATTCTTATTTTTGAATTTTCTCACTATCTTTGCATTTGGTTTTCAAAAGACACTTTTTTGAGACTGAATTCTAAATAGAAATCTTTGAATGCAGTTTCTTGCCGGATGCAAACCTGATTCTGGGAATGTATTTATCTTCTTTCTGAGACTTCTAGGCTTGGAGATATCCTTATTCTTATTTTTGAAATTTCTCACTATCTTTGCATTTGGTTTTCAAAAGACACTTTTTTGAGACTGCATTCTAAATAGAAATCTTTGAATGCAGTTTCTTGCCGGATGCAAACCTGATTCTGGAAATGTATTTATCTTCTTTCTAGGACTTCTAGGTTCTATTCTTCTATCTTTGCATTTGGTTTTCAAAAGACACTTTTTTGAGACTGCATTCTAAATAGAAATCTTTGAATGCAAACCTGATTGAAGCTTAATGAAACGAAAATTCGTCACGACAAAGAGACAAACACATAAATATGTATATAAAACTGTTAGCTTTTCCAGTTGTTTAGTATATTACCTTTCCACTTGTTTCCTGTTTATAATAATATAATATTTGAAAATAAAAAGATATAAAGGTTTTTTCAGTTTGGTTTGTATTTTAGTATGGAAAAATTTAAACAACTGGCATAGATTCCTAGGAATCAGCAAATAAATTAAAAAGCTTAATTATGTTTGATGGAACGAAAAACTTATGATGTTTTTTCATATAAGCATTACTTCAGTAATAATTATAATTTTGTTTCACGGTTTCAGTTGTTCAAAATTCCAATATTTAAATATGTACATACACCATTTATGGACTCTGTTATTGCATGTTGTTGTTGTTAGTTTTTCAATCTTTTTTCTGAATTTTCTCGCATTGTAGATGAAGAAAATTGTGGTTGAATTTTGTTGTTAAGAGGTTAAATATTGTATGTGCCGTCGGAAATATGTGCTGAATTTGGAATGAATTGAAATGTACTATCGTCAGCCGTTGGAGCCAAGTTGCTTTTATCTACAAGAATTAGTAAAAAATAATGAATTGACTGAACAAAAAAAAGATTTTTATTTTACCTCTTTTTAGCAGAATCTGCGATAATGGATCGCAGGGATTCGCCCCGAATGGATTTGTTTTTTACCCAATTGGTGGGTTTTGTTGCTTCAACTGGCTTCTATTCATTGCCTGACCTTCGGAGAGTTCACTTAGATCGGATAAATCAGAGTCGTCCGATGTGTGTTTAGAGTGTTGGAGGATGGAACGTACGAAATATTTTCCTCCTTATAATATATTTACTTTATTAAACAGGTCAAAATCTCATCAAGCATGGGAGATTGCGTTTGTGAAAATATCACATGTATATGTTGTGTGTCTGCTTGAAGCAATATCAAAACTTTTTGATTTTTGTTTAATCAAGTAGCAAGCATTGATGTGTTTATATTCAGGACAGAGACGAGGCAACTTACTTGAACTAAACAAAATACAATGCGAACGATAAGAAACTCTACGTCCTTTCAATTCATAATGTACGTAAAATGAATGATTGAAGATTTGTTCTTGAAGTGTGTATGCAATGTAAAGCAGAATTTACTTACACTCCTCCTCATCCAATGCTTGATGAGATGTTGACGGGTGTATATGCCGCTTTAGGGTGATGGTATAAGTGCTTGGCCTTGTCTTTGACGTCAAGACTGTATTTAGTAGCCTTCGGTACGGGCACAGCCGGTCGGATGTTTCGTCATGTCACACAGTGATCCTCCCAATGATTGTTGTTCAACCAGTAACCAAAGCAATCTTCTTGTAGATGTTACTCGCAGCTTCTTCGAATGTAGTCAATTCCACGCGTGGAATTCATAAAGTAAAATCATTTCTTGGGCAGAACAAGAGAACAGGCCTTTTTTCGTCCTTTTTCTTTTGTGCCTGAATTAAACCCTTTCTTGGTCGACCTGGACCATATTTAGCTGGAGCACTAGAATTGAAAACTTCTGGTTACGGAACATCTGCCTTAACAGCTGGCTGCGATGTATATCCGTAATCGTGAACCAGATAGTAATTTTGTTTAACTTATAGGCGGTAGCAAATAAGTTTGCTACAATGCACCTTGACTTGCTTGATGTTGAAGATGTTGACGACATCTTGACCTCATCCGGAATACTATTGTCTTCATCCGCATCTCAGACAATTTCGACCACAAATAAGTTGAGTCTTTTTTCGACGGGTGGCAATTCCGGAGGTACTGTTTGTAGCGATGGTTCTTCAAATGCAGACTTAGGCGAAACCACTGATTGTGCTTTCTTAGCCTTCCGCTCTTTTGCTTTTATATTCTCGTCTGCTTCCTCTTAGCAACCTGGTGTTTGTTGGGAATCCGGTGGCGAATTCATAATTATTTCCTCCAAATCCGATGAGAATGCCAGCCGATTGATAGCGGCAGTTGTGCTAGATAAACTCGGTTGCACTTTTTATCTTCTAAATCTGAATAGATCTTAAATTTCCACTTGTGTGGCTACCCGTATCCCCAGACTTTTGTAGTTGGAAGTGGCATTTTGCCATTGTGAGAAGACAGGCAAGATAGCGACATTTGACCATCAACTTTGGTCGGTTGAATCGGACTACTAGATTCCTTATATCCGCACATCGTCATCGCTGGATTAAATAGCGCTAGAAAAAAAATATATTGCGTTACGGAAAATTATTACAAAATAAAATAACAAAGGAATTTTAAAATCTATCTACCTTGAAAATGAAATTGAATTTTTTGTTTTGATTTTCGCTGTCAATTGCTTGCGACAGAATTTGGGACAAGAAAACTGGGTTTACATGTGCAAGTGTTTTTTAATTTAATAACAATATAGCCACGTTACGTTACGAATGGTTTATTTACAATTTGTTAATTAATTAATAAACTAAGGTTTTCCAAATTCTAAAAATGGTTTTCCAAATTTGTCCAAACAATTCCCCATCGATTGAAACCAAAAAAGTCCACTTTTTTTTCTATGTGCTGCTAACTATACGCCAAATCTTTAATTGTTAATAACTTTTAAACTATAGTTTTCCAAATTCTAAAAATGGTTTTCCAAATTTTTCCAAATGTTTTCCAAATTCGGGGCACCAAAAAAATCAAAATTCCCGACATAGTGCTGCTAACTATACGGGGGTGTCGATATTGTCCTCAGAGATAGCTCGGCAGGCTAGTTCGGAGGACAATATATTGACAATTGTCTTGTCCTGGAAACAATTGTTCACATGGAACAATGACTGTCTTGTCTTATTATCTTGACCTCTGCATTGTCACATGTGAACCCCGCTTAAAGGGGAAACTGTTAGTTTAAAGTTTGTCAAAAATTATTGACTAATTGCAAATTTCATTCAAATTTCAAAGATTTGCTCCGAAGCTCGAGATTTGATCTTTTAAATGAAACTTATTTCATCATTTAATCGAAGTATTGGTAATTCACTGACGAGCACACATTGTACATAAAAACCTATAGTACTTTCACTTCGGCTATTTGGCTTCTTAGCATCTTCTTTTAATCTTAACAGAGGAGACGAGAACATTTGGCGCCCTTTATATATATATTCTATACTCACACCAAAAACGATTTCAGCGCCACACCATTGCGGCAGTATCACCCCATTGAAAAATCATGCGTGATGAGATAGCATAGCAAAGCAGATGACCCACAGAAATGTCTGCTATGCACTGTTGATATTTCAACATTTCCAAATTTGTTATTTTCTAACTTCACAAACATCTCGTATTGTTATTTTGTTTCTTAAAGGGATATTTATTTATATTTTTTGTTCAGCACGGGCTGACATAATGAAACTCTTGAAATCGGATAAAATAAAATCTTTGACAGAAACATGGGGGCTACAACAAAATATATTTGTGGCGCATACGAACTTGTGTCGCTTATGTGGCCTTAGCCCAAGCAACTTTTCTTTTACTTTCTTAATACTTTCCGACCGAAACACGTGCGGTTTATTTTTATTTATAAATGCAAACTTCAAAGTATAGTAAAAAAAAAACTAAACAAAAATATTTTAACTTAAATCTTCAAAATCGTACTTTCCATATAAGAAATACAAATAAAAATGTCAAAAACTAATGATGTTGATGGTAAATAATTAAAATTATCTATATTTACAACTTCATGTAATATTTTTCACCCAGCAACAGAGCTAGAACTTGACTGTGAAGAAGAAGATTTAATACCCGATGGAAACACTTGCAGTAATTCAGAGATTCAACAAGCGTTTTCTGTAAAATACAAAATTGCCCATGAGTCTGCCATTTCACTAACAAACGACTACATTACCGCCATAGCTGTTGATAAGTTAGTGAATTTTCTTAATAATTTTATAACTTCTTTAATATCATTTTCTTAGGTATTTTGGAAAATTAGCTGCTGGAGTAACGAACGGAAACATTGCGATTTTCGATATCAACAACACCAGACTTTCTCGGCTTTTGAGTTTCAATCTAATTGCGTCAGCTGCTGTCTGTGGACTCCGTTTCGCTGATGAGACGGAAAACCTCCTCCTTGCGGGAAGTACAAATGGCGCAATTAATATGTATGATTTACGAACTGGAAAAAAAGAGTTTGTATTTGACAGTAGGTTACCCAAAAACACCATAAATAAGGTTTGTGTTTAATTTTTATTTGGCATTCTAGATTCTCTTTACGAAGTGAAATCATCAATCACTTCTTTCGACATCAACGCCAACAGCCGTGTCATCTGTTGCGGAACAGAAATCACCAATAACGATGTTTACCTGTATTTCTACGATTTCCGCCAAAGAGGTATAATGGGAACTTACTGGGACACCCACAACGATGATGTAACTGATGTTAAATTCCATCCAATGAATCCTGATCTGCTGTGCACTGGTTCCACCGATGGTCTAATAAATCTGTTTGATATCTCAGCAAGTTCAGAGGAAGATGCTTTAACTGGAACTATGAACACTGAGAGTAGTGTTCAGAAATTGAGCTGGTCGGTAGGGTAATTGTCAATTCCAAACATGAAGTTTATTAATAGTTTGTTTCAGGCATAAAAACGTTTACAAGAAAGACATCATCTCCTGCATTACGCATACAGATGATCTGAAGATGTACGAATGTGAAGAACAACATCTTATAAGTGAATTCGATAGAAGCCAAGTAACTGCAGCAATAAGGAGAAAGGCAGATAGCAATTATACTTTGGTGTCATGCCATGACTTGGACGATGACGGTGGAGTGTTATTGCTGGCCAATTCGAATTCAATGAAAGGGTTTGGAAGCTTAAAATTGATGTATTCGGTGTTTTAATTTTCTTTGTTTTTTTTATAGGGAAGTTACAAGGTCTGTCCAGGTACAAGGAAATACACTCATACCTCATGCAGTTTTTATTGGAAATAAGCAAATTATCAGGGATAGTGTATACAATCATAAGGTAAGTTTTTTTTAATATTTCTTATGAAAAACCGTTCTTACAGTTGGCGTTTCGGTAATTGAATTCTTGCTTTTTATGTGTCGGCTTTGTTGTTAAATCAACTCCTCTTTAATGGACAATTTTTTTGATCTCGACTGAACACGAAACTCCCTAACCATTTACATATGTGATTCGCCGGGCTGACCTCAGAAAAGGTTAGTGTACGCACTGACTTATGTCGTTTTTTTTGTCGTCCAGAACAGTCCAGAAGCATTCCAAATGCTTCTGAAATTGTTCGATTGGCACTCAATAACAGTTCTTCTTCTGAAAAGAACAGAAAATCAATTCTGTCTTCGTAGTCAGATTCAAAACCAGAATCACGCACACTTAGACACAATTTAAAATTCAAAATCGTGTAACGACAGGTTTTTATTTAACGTATGAAACTGTGATCGTGGTTTTGAGGAAGATAATAACAAAATAAACACAAAATCTACGAAAGAAAGCAAATAAAGTGAAAGAGAATATATTGAAATAGAAATATATTATAATTTCTCCTTTTTCATTGCAAATGAAATGCAATCCTGCAAATTTGTATTCGCCATGTTTACAAGTAAAGGAAATTTTGAAAAAATTTGTTTGAATCGCTTTTGACGTTTTACAAATGCAACGAAACCCAAACTTCAGAATTAAAACTGCTTTGGAAATTTGTTCGCTTAGCATTCCGGATCGGGGTGATTCTGTTACTTATTCCGGATTACCAAAAAAAAAAAACACTATTAAGCGCTTACTCATAAACAATTAAATTTATTTAAGAACACATGAGTTCTCTGTCATCTATATTTTTTTTCTTCTCATATATTATTTTTCACTTCTCATATATAAATGTAAATAGTTTAATTAAACTAAATAAATTAACTAAACTAAACTAATTCAATAGTAGTATTCCCTTCTGGAAGGTTCTCTTTTATAAATTACTTTAATAATAAAAACTGTTTATTTGTTGTTGGTATCTTTAATCTGGCTACTGAAAATCATCAGGTTATGGGCCCAGAGCCATAACATTTGGAAAAAGGTTATTTTGAATGGACGACCAATTCCTGTTGTTGCTGCTGCTGACACTACTGCAAAAAATCAAGCTGAAATTGATACGTGTGATATTTCCAGAGGCACGATCGGTCTGCCAGTGGAGGACGACTAGCTTCCTCACGTCCGTTCAACGAAAACTGCGAGAGAGACCTAAAATCTTATCACGAAAAGAACACACTTTCGAATAAGGAATTTAATGCGGTCTATTTGTTCCCTCAGGCTCGAAGAAGATGGCGATGCGAAGGCTCACATCAACTGTATGCAGAACTTATTTACCAAGCTTCGAGACATCGGAGAAGAAAGTCTCACGGATAATTGGAGTTTTGCAATATTGCTTAGCAGTTTACCTGACAGCTATAGTACGTTGATAACTGCTTTAGAATCTCGCAAGGAAGATGAACTATCTTTTGCTATATTACAAGAGCGTATTATTGCAGAATACGAACGACGTTCACATTCGATGGGCACCTCAGATGATTCTGTTTTGGTAAGTTATTCAACCAATATTGTAACTTGTTTCTTCTGCAAGAAATCCGGCCACCTTAAAAAGAATTGTACGAAGTTCAGAGATTAGAAGGCAAAACATCCTAACCACTTTGGTGGACAAGATAAAAGAAAATCTCATAAGGTTAACAGTTTAAACGAACATTGCGTTTCTATTGACACACCATCAACGACGTGAAATAAAGATTTCTAATTTGCAATGGGAAAGAGATGAGAGTATAGTTGGATAAAAGATTCTAGAGCGACTTGTCATGTTTTCAACAGTAAGGGTTTTTTCAATTCCATTGATGAGTCATACCGGAGTTCTGTCGAAGTTGCAAACAATCAGTTTCTGTTGAGGGTATCGGCACAGGCATACTAAAGTTTGTTAATGACAAAGGAGATGTATTTAAAGTTAATATTACTGAAGTTATTTACGCTCCAAGTTTGGTTGGAAACATGATTTTTGTCGGATAACTCGTCAAGAATGGCTTTCAAATATATTTTGAAGGCAAACACTGCAAGATTACGTTCAAAGAGCAACAATTTGGAGTTGGTGATCTAGTCGATGGCGTTTACATTCTTCGACAACCGTTTTCAGTATGTAATTTACAAGAACACAACGATAAATTATTCACCAATGACATAGAAAGATGGGTCACCGACACCCTACGAAAAATTCATGCAGATGGCCTAGTTGAAAATTTAGAGCTTGTTGATTGGGGAATACAAACATTGTGTGAGACATGTTTGAAAGGAAAAATTACCAGAATTCCTGTTCCAAAGCAGTCGGCATTATTTGATTTGATTCACACAGATATATGTGGACCAATGCAGACCCCAACAGAAGGCAATAAACGATATTTCGTCTCATATATTGATGATTATTCGAGATTTACAATTATTCGTTTTCTTACCCACAAATCTTAAGTATATGAAACTCTAAGGCAGTTCATCCAGCTTTGTAAGAACAGATTCGGAAACCCAAACTTCAGAATTAAAACTGCTTTGGCAATTTGTTCGTTTGGCATTCCAGATCGGGGTGATTCTGTTACTGATTCCGGATTGCCAAAAAAAAAAAACACTATTAGTAGCGTTTTCCTCCTGTGAAGCTGAATTTATCTCGTTAGCAGAAGCAGCAAAAGAAGCAGTTATTTGATGATTTTCATGTTAAGATCGAAGAACCAACTACAATTTTTGAGAATTACCAGAGCTGTATGAAGTTGATGAGTGATGACAAGTTTTCTTTTTCTTATACTGACCAAGCCTTTGACTTTGATAAAGCATCAAAACTTTCGAGAACTATGCAATATTGATTGATGAGTAATCGAGGAGGAGGTTGAGTGTACTGTTGCGGCCCACAGGCAGGAAGATTATAAAATTGAGAAAGTAAAACGCGACCCTGCCGAGCCCGCGATACATGCGGCTCCGACAGGCTCCGTCGAACTTTGCTTAGCTCTGATTACCGAGCAAGAAAAAAAAGTGACACACCAATCGCCGAATGAACCGAGCTTCTTAACACACCTGCAATATCGCTCAGATGTACGTCCCAATCTCGTTGGTCCTCTTTTAGGTAAGAACGAATGGCGGCAAGCAGCGTTCTATTGACCGTCTCCGAGGCATTTGATTGAGGCGAATAGTTGGCAGTTCTAAAGTGTCTAACTCCGTACCCTTGCAGGAAGCTTTAAAACTCTTTAGCCAGGAACTGTTTCCCATTGTCAGAATGTAGAATTTGAGGCACACCAAACATTTTAAAGATGTCCTCACGCAGATACTTGATTATGCTACTTAAGTTGGCAGCACGCAAGGGTTTAAGGAACATAAACTTGGACAAATGGTCTAAAACTACAAAAACGTAGGGGTTCCCAGCTTTAGATCTGGGATACGGGCCTATAAAATCAACATACAATTTCTGAAAAGGACGATCAGTTACAAAAACAATTTTCAATAGTGGGACGCAATACTATATTCGACGACTTGGACTGTTAACATGTATCACACTGGGCAATGTACTGTCTAACTTGGACCGTCATATTAGGCCAGGAGAAGTACTGCCTTATGCGATGGAACGTGTTTGCAATTCCGCCATTTGCGACTTGGGGAGGATTATGTGCACAGGCACCATGTGTGTTCCACTGGTGAATCGTCGACGTTTAGTGGAAGGGTGCGCTTGTAGACGTCCACCCATAGAGCTACCTGTTCTATATTTAAACTATCTAGGTGTGCCCGAGAAAGAGTATCTGGCACAAAGTTCAGTGCACCTTTCCGATGTTCTATGTCGAAGGCATATGACTGCAGCTCAAGGCTTCATCTGGACAGTCAGCCACTCAAGTCTTTCATGGTCAAAAACCATTTGAGACAGGAGTGGTCGGTGATAATGGTGAAGTCCATACCTTCGACATAGAGTCGGAACTTTTTCACCGCCCTTGCCGCTGCCATACACTCCTTCTAGGTAACACTATAGTTCCTCTGGCAAGCGTTAAGCTTCTGGGAGAAGTAGGCGATCGGAATTTCTTCCTCTTCACCGTGCTTCTGAAATAGCACCGCACCGATTCCGGAGTCAGATGCATCACACTGTATGAAAAAACGTTTAGTGAAATCGGGATGGGAAAGGACTGGGGCTGTGGTTAGGGCGGTTTTCAACTCAAATGCTTTCTTTGCCTCTTCGGTCATTATGAACTTAAGGTGCCTTTTCTTAAGTTAAGAGTTGACCGCCTCTGAAAAAATCTTTAATAAATCTCCTATATACCACCCTGCTATACCAAGGAACCTCCTGATTCGGCTAGCGTTCTTCGGTACAGGAAAGTCAACGATCTGTCTTTAACTTCCCCCCACCAACAATAAAGCCTAAGTATTTTAACTCCCTAAAACAAAACTGGGACTTTTTCACATTTATTGTTAGGTTCGCTTTTCTAAGGCAGTCGGCTACTTCATCCAGCAAGGCGATATGGGTCTCGAAATTGGGCGCGATGATAAGCAGGTCGTCAAATACACAAAGACGCGATCCCGTAGTCGTGCAGGGATCACCTTGTCCATCAAACGACATAGCCTTTGAGCGGCATTACAGTACGCACTGACTTAAGCGCTTACTCATAAACAATTAAATTTATTCTGTCATCTATATTTTTGTATTCTATGCAACATAACTGCGGTCTTCCTTTTTTTTTTTGAGAATCCCATTTGTATTTTCTTCTGTCTATAAAGCCCGAGAATATCTCTGGTCCCTTGACTCTAAAAATAGACAGGTACCTGAGTTTAGTAAGAAGTTTCTTGTCTTGTCTTGTCAAGCCTTTGAGTAGGATTAATGGTTTTCACAATGAATTATTTTTTCTTTATTTCTATTTATAGTTAAATTTAGTTGCAACAGCTGGAGAAAGTGGCATCGTAACGTTATGGTCAACGGAAGCAATCGATCAAAATCAGCCCAAGAATACACTCAAAGCTAAGAAAAAATCTATAAAGCAGGGCAAAACTCCCTACTGACTACAATAAAACAAAACTGTTGTTATTGTTTTTTCTATAAATAAATTGTTTATTTACATAAGTAATTATTGTTTTTTTTTTTTTTACTAACACACACACGTTTGTTTCCATTGTTTATACAATAAAGCGACAGGATTGTAAATAAAACATGAAAAACTCTACAAATAGGAACAGCAAATGACAATCGAAACTATAAACAACTAAATCAATAGAAAAGGCTTTACAATAATTACACTATGAGCAAGACTTGTAAAAATAGCATCTGGATCTTGTCGGTTCATTAAATAGAATACTTTAATTGTCCAACTAAATTGGAATGTGACAAAATAGAAAAGCGATATTTGAATTATTCAAGGCAGTTGGTGTAGCTCGAAGGAAGTGTATAGGTTCTCCGTTCGATTGTGAACGATTTTGGTGGCCTTCAACATGTCCGGCAGCACTTCAGTTGCACGCGTCTGACTAAGCCCCACTCGTTTGAGTAGTTCACCTTTGTTTGGCATTGCATACATAGCAACAAGGGCGCCACGTCTTATTAGCCAGGGGTGATGCTTCGCCAGCGTATCGTTGTAAGCACTTTTACAACATGCGGAAGTTTTATCACATTCCCCCAGATCACCCACTCGAAGGAGGAACTCATGGACGAATTCTAAATCAACAAAGATAAGATACAATGATAAGAATCGGTTTTATTGTTACCATAACTAGTTTTATTAACAACTCACCTAAGCCCCGATGAAGACGCAGCAATGTTCGACTACCTGACACGTAGGAAGAGTTATCTAGAAGTCCGTTAGACTTTTCGTATTCTATCATCGTCTTGAAGGACGAAAAATTATCAGCGTTTTCATTTTTCCGAAAATCTGTTAGGATGTCTATTTTGGCTCGGACATCGCTGCTGACAAAACCGAATACTGTACCCATTAGATGGAAGAAACTAGCAAAAAACCAATTCGAATGTTAATTTAATTAAAAATGTTGCTAAATATCTTTTGTTTACCTATTGATTTCTTCAAATCCTTGGAGGTATTCATCCAACAGCACATCATCTTCGTCTTTGAGGCTGGCATTGAATTTTTCTAGTACGCGTTCGATGTCAAAACATTCTACAGCCATGGTGGGAGAATACTGTTTGTTGTTTTTTATTAGAAAAATATAAAACAATTTATTGTTAGTGGATTATTTTGCACAAAAGGCAACAAAGGTCTAAATTGGCTGACGTTGGATTTTACTTTTGAGTTGAGATGTCAAATATTTGCAATCTGTCATTTTTTTATATTTCACAGGAATGTGATGAGGTTTGATATGAAAAGAAAATTTTGGAGGCGTTCATAGCGTACACGACTCTTATGGTGTACTTACATGTATACGTATTATACTTTCTGAAAAGAAATAAGGATATAACATATAGGACAGATGGTTGTGCGAGATGAATAAATATTTTCTTTTATTATAATAAGCACACACACAAAGAATGATGTTTTGTCCTTTTAATTTGTTGAAAAACTCTGAGCCAGTATTAGAAAAACAAAAAAATTGAAATGACAAAGGAAAATCTCGCAGTGTAAATTATCTCTGAATTTTATGGTGGATTTTCACTATTCTGCAACTTGACTTCTGCAAAGAAGTAGGATATAACATATAAAAATCATACTCGTTCGCTAGAGAGGGAAGATAAAAATCAAGAACATCTTGATAAATCAAGATTATAGGAAATAGGAGAAATCAAGATCAAAATTATGGTGAAGACGTTTCATGTACAAAATTGAAAATTATCCCTCTGAATGCTATTAACCTGAACGCAACAAAGCCAACAACTGTCAATGTGTTTTTTCAATAATTGCCAAATTACAAGGAAAGAAATGGAAAATACGAAAAGATTTAAAAGTAAGTAATAATAAATTATTTTTATGAATTATTATTCATATTTTTTTTAATTCATAAGATAAACGTTCCTGCGAGGTGAAAGAATCCCTAGTGGACGGAGATGATGGTTTGATTTTGACTTCTGTTAACGAGCTATAAAAAATTATAGCAAGGAAATACGAATACGTATAGTGTGTATTGCTTCACTCTTTTGTAAAATGACGTATATCTCCCCCGTTCCAATTTTCTTGATTTTGCAGATCAAGACGTTGCAGAACAATGAAAATCCACCATTACGGTACGTACGAAATAGGGGTCAAGTGCGAACTGATAAGCATTCCGAGCGAGACGAGTAAAGAAATTTTCAAGAAAGGAATGCATCTGGCTATTTTAGTATTAGTATTAGTATTTTTTTTTTTATTAAAAAAAGGATATAATAAGGAGATATGGAAAATTTCGTCGGTGTTCGAGAGACGGGATATTTCAAAGACAATACTATATGTCGCGAGACGCTGATTCAACGTGTTAAAACTACAGGCGTGCCCAAAAGAGAATTGAGGGAAACTCGGTGTAATATGACGATGTGTATAAAAGGAAACTTAGGAGTATATTTGACGATCTCAAGTCCTATGTTCTTTTCAAGAGATCCACGGTTGACATTCATACCGCCTAGTACTGAAAGTGAAATTCATGAACAATGACATTAATTGGCTTTAAACCTCGTATATTATACATTATCTACAGTACTCTCATGGATGTCATTTGGCTTGTGGCCATCTTCAGGACCATGCAGTAACTAACTCTTAATAGTAGAGACGAGAACAGTTACCGAAATTTAGTACACTTTTTGTGCTTTGTTCTTATTTTATACTCAGCCACACTTGGCTTTAACGACAGAAAACAGCTTTGTTTTTCCGAAGCATTTTACGCAAAGATTCCTACTACCCGATTTGGCAATGATGTTTAAATGTGAGTTTAATGAGCTTATGGAAACGTTGCGGTCTTACGTCCGAAAGGCAAGGATGTTAATCACAGAACAAATATGAAAAACTGAGGGAGGAGTCGTGAGCTCTCTTATGCGTAACTGTGGATATTTCGTTCGAAATGTCAGATAAGGTTCTGAAACCCATATTTACTGAAGTCATTCATTTCTATTGTCCGTCTATTTGTTACTCCACTCTACTACAATTCACCGACAAATGTCAAATTTTCAACTGTTACTGTTGATTTGTTGAAATTAAATTTTCTCAAGCGATTTTTATTAAAAATTCCAATTAATCCATTTAATTAATCATTTTTATTTGCTAAATATTTTAAAGCCCAACAATGACTCTTGATGAGGACATTCTTGCATTCGAAATATGGGCCACAAATTTAGGATTTCCCCAAAAAGACATGCCGTGTAGAGAAGCTCTTCGATCGTAAGTATATTTTTCAATTAATTTTTACTTTATTCTAATTAAATTTGAAAAAAATTATTCATGTAACAAGGATTTTCAAATCACGGCAACGAGATATTTTCTGTAATATTCTCGAAAAAGTGAAACCCCGCCAAGAGGTGCAAGAAATACGTGAAAACATTCTCATACGCAAAATGGACAAACTCAAGGATCAGGTTGTTCCAGTAAGTCAATATTGAACAGTTTTCAAGCTCTTATGATTTAATTCATCAATAAAATAATATTAAAGGCCTGCAGTCGCAGCTTTTTGCCAAAAGAAATGCAACGATACCTCAAAGTCAAGGACCTCAAACAAAGGAAGACGGAATTAGAAGCCAAGACTGCCGAATACACGTCTCAGTATAACTCGCTCTCGAATTCTCTAAAAACAAAAAGTAAATTGAACCATTCCAAATATTTATTGTAAATTTTTTTTATCATTTTTCCGATAGACATGCAAACCATTAGACTAAAACAGAAATTGGATTGTCTTCGAGCCAAAGTTGATATGCTGGACTTGAAAAGGGACAAATTAAAAGAAGATCTGGACAAGGAGAAGGCCAATAAGGCACGCATCATCGCCACAATGCCTGTTAAGTTGACATCGTCCAATGCTAATGAAGCGTTTGCAGCAAATGCAGTTGAAGAGGCGTTTAAGGAGTTGGACTCTTTTTACACACTTGTGCTGAACAATTCCAATCGTAAGCTAGTTGCAGTTTCCGTAATGCTTTACCTTTTCTCAATCTAGTCATTTAATAGAATATTGCATTGTTGTTCTTCCTGCTCCTAGCTTAATAGAAATCTTTTCATTTAATCGCGTAAGTAAGAGCTTTGTCTATCCGAGTCAGACCGTTGAAGCCCCGGCAGATCTTGCTGTAGTTCTACTGCTGCCTGATTGGCAGTCATGCTGGAGTAAAGAAATCTAGTTGAGTAGCAACAAGAGCCTTAAATACGGACAATGAGAAACCTTGCAAACTAAATAGTGAACATCGGATCAGAATGTCTAATATATGAACAGGAGGGAACAGTGGAAACGGTAAGAACCACCCCCAATTGAGTCGAGCATAGCCGTCCAACAAGTTAGGGCTGGGCACCTAGCTCCCCTGAGCGAAGAGGAACCAGCTCCGAGTCTTGACATTTTTTATGAAAGGAGGAAACGTGATAGGTCTTGCTTGCTTTAAAACGACTACGAAGACCAGGTCGTCCAAAGCCTTCAGGCGTTGGGCAGTGATCGGGATGTAAATTAAGAACTCCAAAACTGATGTACATTTTACGTTTGTTGGCGGTACAGAGTGGTGCTTCATGCTCATCCAGTTGGCTCTATTTCTAGCCTAGCGTTTCTTTGGAATGCCTCAAGAGAGCTTTCATCCGTCTGCGGTCCATACTTCTGCAGATACTGCACCATAGTGCAGGACGGGGATGATGAGTCTTTCGTATAGCGTCTCCTTGGTTCTTCTCGGTAGGGCTTTATCCTCAATTGCCAGTGAAACAGCTATTAGCCAGAGTTTAAGTTTGATTTCCGCGCTGCTGTTCTCTGTGCTCACGGCAGTGTCCAAGTAGACAAATTCACTGATTACCTCGAAGTTTTACCTATCAACCTCTCATGTTCTGACCAAGTCGGTGGTGGGATTCGGCTTTTGTTGATGGAAGCATATACTTCGTTGTGTTCTCGATAATACCCAGTCCCATTCTGTTGCTACTGACTCCATGGAAGTGAAAGTACAGGGTACTGCTCGCTTAATTCTTATTACATCAATATCGTCAGCAAACCCAAGTATTTGTATTGATTTGTACTTGTTTCGTACAATTTTTCCCAGCACAATGGTGAAACAGCTGCATGACAGTGCTTCAGCTTTAACCTTCTAGTGGATCCGAAGGCCTCGGTGGAATCCCTACCAAGATCCCTGTTAAGACGTATCAGTTTAGCAGGAATTCCAACGCTAGACATGGTCCGACACAGTTTATTCCTGCTTACATTGTCGTAACCAGGAATCAATGAAGGTGGTGGGTCTCGATGTTAAATTGTTGGGGTTTCTCAAGGATCTGGGGTAATTTAAAGATTTGATAGATCGTTGGTTTTAATAGATCTAAAACCGCCTTGGTAAAGACCTATTATCAAGGACCTACGTCAAAGGCTAGACAGGATCATATAGACGATGTTTAAAATGCTTCATTCACAGAAGTCGATCTCCTTTTTGTTGATCGGGCAGATTGTACTGAGATTCCAATCATCGGGCATACTTTGCTTCTTTTTTCTTAATTCGGGCTGAGCCACTTCCTCAAATTAACGTGCATATTATCATGTTTATCATTAAATATACATTGTTGGAGTTCTGTGCTTTATTATTAAAATCCTTTTTTTTTTAGACGGCGCGCACTCAAGGGGTTGTTACTACCCTTATCGTGTATTAACACAGTGCGAGCGTTTAGAAAAAATTGGATAGAAGATGAAATTGGTTTTGAATGTTTGTAAATCGTAATGGAAGGGAAGCATTTTATATTCGTGTAGTGCTGTTAAAGAATGAGTCTCTGAATTTATGAGCATTCCTAGCGAGTATTACGGGAAAAACTTTTAAGGGGAGGAATGCAACTGGCTATTTCGCTGGAGCATTGTTTATAGAAAAAGCGATAAAATAAGGAGCGACAGGAAACATTTCGACGATGTTCTAGCGAATCAAAGGTTTCTATTATATTTTTGTCACTTGCACTTGCACTCTTCTGGATTTTATCCAGGAAACGCAAGTGAGTGAGTGAGAATTGTATTAAAGCAGATCTTACGGGGAGAAATATGTATTTCTTGCAACGTCTTAAAAAACCTAAACATTTCGCAGCATTTTTGGCGATGCCATATATGTATTCATTCCACAGAAGTTGAACGCAAAGCTGTTCGGTATCCTTGATGCAAGTGCCACTCGTGGATAGTGACTACGGGGTAGGTTATGCTTTAACGACAGAAGGCAGTATAGAGTTTTGGAAGCATTAAATTCCACAGGATAATTCCCCATTGAATAATGCTGGCCAGATCGGAATTTAATGAGCTAATCATACGAGCTAATCATACTCAGTTCCACATCTGAAGAACAGGGAAGTGAATGTGGAAACGAGTATGAGAAGCTGAGGGTACTGTCGTCAGCAAAATGATTTAATGGATTAGAAGTCCAAGACAATAGATCTAGGTGTTTATAGGCTTTTTCGTGCTGATAGACTTGGAATCACTTCCAATTATGAGTTTGTTAATGTGTTTTCGTCAGATGTAAGTTTCGAGCTTACGAGTGTTGATAGTATCAATATTGTCGAAAGTCTCTAATCTGTTAAGTCTAATGCGGTTGAAATCGACGGAATGCATGCCGTGTTTTTTAAATTCATTGCTACCTATTATCCTGCCTTAAATAACACACACCTTCAACACAATAATAATGACAGGTTCATTTCCTACTCAATGGAAGCTAACTGAAATCCTAACAATTCCAAAAAGTGGGAATGAAAATAAATTCAGACTCATATCTGTGCTCCTTTCTTATCAAAAGTTTATCGAGAAGATCGTGCAAAAACAACTTAATGGTCACCTTACAACTCATAACATTTTTACACTTTATCAGTCCGGTTTCCATGAAAAGCATAGTTATACGACTGCCATATATAAACATTGTTGAAGACATTAGACTTGCTCTAGATGAGGATCATGTCACGTTCCTGGTGCTCCTTGATTTTTCAAAAGCGTTTGACCATGTCAACCTGTGTTGTAAGCTCTCATCATTTTATAATTTGTCCCCCTCTGCACTGCTTTTGTGGTCACCTCTGTAAACAAGCGGTGTTAGCAATAGTATTTATTTCAAGTTTCCTTACAACTACAAGTCCCTCAGGGATCAATCCTAAGACCTCTTCTTTTTTCCCTTTATGTTGATGAACTCCCCACTGAAATAACTTGATCCACCATTCATGTTTATCTATAAAAAAGTAGTATCCTCGGTCTTATTGACGATTGCGCTCATGCATGATTTTTACCCTCGGAAGCTGCGGACTTCAGTGTACTACTGATCAACTTCCGTCAATCGTGACATGATCGATCTGGTTACAGATTCGAACATTTGGTGACCGAGATGTGCCTTTGATGATGTCAAGCCGAAGGATTCGCGTGCTGATTTACACCATGTTTTTCCCGCTGCAAAATCGATGATCCTGACTCTGTTTCCGTGTAGGCTGTGCTAGACGATGGTCTTACCAAAGAATTTTTCCCTCCCTCAATATGATTTAAAAGCATTGTTTAGAACACCGCTTGTACGTTTTGGCAAGGAGTTCATAGAACCTTTTTTTAGTTGGGTCGTCTTTCTCTCCTGTAGGAGCATGGCCGCTGATAAGGATTAAATGATAGAATTTGGCCTTATTACGATTATTCGAAATTCTCTCCTTGAATTCGCGAAAGCTTAAGATCATTTACTCAAATTGTCCACATTTGGGAAGTCCTGCAAGAATTAAGCGTGGTCAGCTCGTCCCCAAGCTGTCGTCTAACTGTTTAGAAGAATTAAATAATAAAGTAGATGTCTCTACCTAAACAATAAAAAAAAAATTTCTTAATTTCAGCTCACATCATTCAAGAAGCCAAAGATGACATGTGGCGCAAATTGCGACATCTCTTTGCAAACATCCCCAACTTCCTCATCTTCAATTCGATTTTAAAGCTAAAAGAAGAACAATTGCAAAACATTATGACACTAAACAAATTGCCCAGAGTCCTCCTAAAAGAAAGCCTCAGTGCATTTGATTTGAAACTGCTGAAAGGTAAAGCATCTCTATTCGGAATGGCAGCGAATTACATATCCGCCCGTCAAGAAAGCCATTCAGTCAACCAACGCTTCTCAGCAGCTTACACGCAATTCGTCGAAGCTGTACAATGCAAAGTGAATCTCTTCACCATCGACGCCGCCGAAGACATTGATGACATAATTTCCAATTACATCGTTCAATACAATACACGCATTTTTAATAAAAGTCAAAACGACTTCATATTGGCTCAAATCGATTTGTGCAAATCTCAGATTGATTATGGTGCGAAACAACTGGAGGACCATGAAATTCTCTTGAATTCAATCAAGCAAGTCTACACCGATATAGATGGTTCAATAAATCGAATCCAATACGAAGTAATGCAACTGCATCAAATGAAGGAGAAGATTCTATTCTCGAAAAATATGCTACACCATCTCCTCGGAGATATGCAACTAGAACAATCACACTATTTGCCATCGATGATGATGAAAATGAGTGCCAATTGCACCACCGCCAGTGGGGATAGTAATAGCACTTTCGATATAAGCAACGCCAACGTGTTCAGCAGCACGAAATTGGATTTTGATTCGACACTAAATAGTAGTTGTGCTGCTGTGGCGAGAACTGGCGATGTGACTATCATGCCAGGAGGCACACACTCTCGACATATTGTGCCACCAATCCTCACGGAAATTTGCACCTTTATGGAGACCCCATTTGAGAAATTCAGTTGCGTGACAAAGGAATGGTATGTACTACGTACACACAGAGATCCTTAGAGAGTTACAGTGATTGAAAATTCTTGTTATTTTTTTTTAGTGCTTTCTACTTGATGCCGAATCCACTCATAACCGAATCGCACGAACTATCATCTACAATCCAATTGGCTCCTGGCATCCTTCTAACACCGTACGGATGCTTGCAGGAGGTCAATAGTCGAGTGTCGTGGTCGGATTCGATTAACGATATTTCATCAGAGTTGAAAATTAATTCGATTACAATCAGTCCTGGTGGTGAGTAGAATATTGGAAATTTCAGTTCGAGAGATGAGTATTCTAGTAATAGAGATTCATTCTTCTTCAGTGAATTCTGCAACTATACGAGCAAGAGGCAAACAGCAACGGGAACAGCTTGTAGAGCTGTTGGATAGAATTGAAGTGGCCGATATAAATACCAATCGATTGCTTAAAAAAGCAACAAAATATTACAGTTTCCTTCTGCTGAATCCACTGAAGAACTTTATTCCCCCGACAAAGTGCCTCAATAATCAGACATACTCGGATTATGAGTCGGAATATCAGACCTACTACCGCATGGTAACAATGGGGAATTTCATAAAGTAATGTGGGATATTGGAAATTATTTTGCATTGATTTCTCTGGAGATTCTATCTTTCTCTTCAATACTTTTTTATATACATGTGTGTGTGTGTGTTTTTTTCTTTTTACTGGAAGTGTGCATACAGCACATATCCGTAGTATCAGAGATGATTCTTGTGTAAGGGCATTTTTGTTAACATATCAACTAAGTAATTAAATGCGTTGTTTTTGTATAGAATTGCTGTTTGTTTTTGTGTTGGTGAAGGTTAATCTGGAATTGAAAATTAACAACAAATGCGTTTTAAATTGTTCAAAGTGCACTCAAATTTCTTGGGCCGAACAACGGATTTGAATAAAGCCGGAAGTTGTTATACAATTCAAGAAGCAAACTTTGATATCTTTCGATATAGCTTTCAAGTTTTACAAAGGTAAGTTATTTTTATAAAGGTTTGTAAAACAAATAAACATCATATTTATATGGAAAGGGTTAGATAACGCGGAACCTGGCGGTGTTCCCTAGAATTCCGTAGAAAAACAATTGATAATGTGTTATGTCATTAATAAAAAACAAACTTTACACATTGTACAATGAAACGTTATATTCGCCAATTTTTCACTGACCATAAATATATTTCAATATTTGTTACCCCCATTTCGCTTTCAACAGCAAAAGTAAAAAAACATTTAGTAGAAAGATTAAGGTTGCCAACACGCAACCAAAATAGCCTTTGCCAGTCCTCCTCCTTTTTTATCCCTTAAATTTAAATTCACTAGAAGTTAACTCAGAGGCCATTAAGCACATATGATAATTGGACGATAAGCCATCCTAGTCTTAAGCAATCGCCGGAGACCACACGCAGCTAAAAACACCATTCCACTATATTAGTTGTTCTGGTGTTGAACGAAATACCATATCCTTGTTTGTTGCCTTGCTTATGGCATATCTATCTATTCGTACTGCAGGCATTCAGTCAAATCAGAATAGAAGTTAAAATATAGCGAAAACCATAGAAATAATGTGAATAATAAGGATGATGATATGATTGCAGTTGAGAACTTAACTTCATTTTGGATAATGGAATGAGGAAGAAAGCCAGAAACAAAAGGATATCGGCCAATGGGATATCCCAGCAGAAGAAAATGAAAACGTCATTAAGAAAAAAAAAGAAAATACATAAATCCAAACCGTAAATAAGTTTTTTCTCTTTGCTTTCGAGGATTTTCTGTTTGATTATTTAATGATCCATTTGCATTTGTAATAGTCTTTTTGAATATCAAGTTAAATTGCAGTAACAATTTGTACGTTTTTCTTGCGACTTTCTCAATTTCATAATCCTATATTAAACTAGACGCTTTCCTATGGAGACCGTTTGTATAGTTTTTTTTTTGCAAACTATTTACTAATTTTCATTGAAGACAAAAATGCTTGAATAGCACCTCACCTTCTTAGGCTGAAATTCGCAGGTGAGAGAAAGAGATTTTCCTCCAAATTCAACTTAATTACTGATGAACTGCTGGACGAAACAATTTGGAAGGATAAGCCATAAAGGGCCTCAAGTAAAAAATACTATCAGAATTCTAGAAGTATAGGACGGATTACTATCAAGTAATTAACCGCCATATTTAAATAAAAATAATGGAACAAGAAATTATACGAGATAAATTCAAAGAAGCAATTTTTTTTATAATCTACCACAATGGAACTTTCAAAGTATAGAGTAATTTCCTTCTTGCATGTATCATCAAACATATTTACATCAGTACTACAAAATCGGATCAGATAATGGATGGAAGCTCACAAGCTTTTAAAACAATTCCACGTTTGGTTTTAAGCAAAGCCGTATAGGTGACCAATGCAATCACTGCACTCCAACTCTCCTTTTCAGTTTGGCCTATGCTACAAAATCATCGAAAATCGAATATCTTTGATGCGCTCTCACCTAGCTAGGTCACAGTGGCGGTGATTCGAATATATGTATTAAAATTTTCAAATTTAAAGTCTATCCATACCTACTAATAACGAAATGATAAATGATTTGCAACTTATGTCTGATCTAAAGAGCCTTCTTAGCTAAAACTGTCTAGGAAATATTTTAAGTAAGGTTGAGCTGCGATTTTGCTTTTTTGAAAATTTCATTTTTCAAGACTTAAAACGAGTGATTGAAATTTCCTTAGAAGAAATCGATATCAATCGATAAATATAAGTAGGTAAGGTACTTTCGATTTCGTAGGAGTAAAGATAGGTCATTATGACAGTGAAAAAAGATTAATAATTTTTATTTGCTTACTGCCAACAAAAGCTATGAATTTGTAATAAGAGCATCTAATTTATATTATTGGTATGAAAAATACGAATAATACACTGCACGCCAAAAAATCAAGTCTACTTTCAATTCTTCAAAAAAAAAAAAAACCTAATTCGATAACTGAACAAAAAATATTTTAATTATCTAAACAAAAACTCTTTAATAGTTAAATTTAGTGAACATTATAAAAAAAACATTAAAACGATATAGGGTTTGTTTTTGTCCTTAATTTATAGGAGTTTATTTGAAAAATAAAAAAAAGAAGTCTTAAGTTCTTCGAAAAAGGGTTTTTACATTGGGGTGTTTTTTACTTGCGATTATAGGGACTATAAGGCAAGTTTAGGATTCGTGAATATAAAAAAATTTGAGATAACAATCAAACATGACATTACGATCATAGAGAAGCCTAAAAAAGTCATTGGCAAAAAATGTCCGTCTATCTGTGTCTGTCTGTCCGGCTGTATATAGGACTGCAGCCTAAACGGGTTAAGCGATTGCCTTCAAATTTGGTATGTCTTTATCTTTTGGCATTCCTCAGAGGGGAAATTGAAATATTATTTTTAGGGCTAAAAATAACGGTACTTGCCATACGACCGTTTAGAAAAAGCTCATTTTTCTTAAAAACATCTCCAACGATTTTGATGAACGTTTTTGAGAATTTTTTTGTTGGTATTGGCTATCATTTGATTAGAACCACATATACGGGAAAAGTCTCTTAACGGGACCTTTCATATAACGGGTTTTTTTATTTTTGGCGTGCTCGGTAACGGCTCTGGATTTCTGTCAAATTTTATATTTGAGAAAATCTAGATAGCCAAATTAATTTTGCATATCAAAATTTTTAATAACTTTTTTTTCTAATAAAAATTAATTTTTAATTTTTTTTTTTGAAAAATCATTATTTTTAAAACTAATCACAAAAAAATATTTTTTAAATTTTATAATCACATTTATATTAATAAACTCTAAAAACTGCATACCAAAATTAAAATTTTTTTTTTCAAAAAACAAAATAAAAAAAAGGATTTTATCAAAATCCGTCCTACAATTTTCGAAACCATTTTTTCATAAATTCTTTGTTATATAAGACGTATGATGGCGTAAGTTCAAACTGTGTTATTTTCAACGTAAATTTTATTTGTTTTTGTCAAAGATCTTGCCATCCAATGTAATTAGGCACATAAGAGCAAGTACGTGCGACCCAGTCGTGCTCATTTTTTTGTTTACAATTCCTTGGCAATTCTAGCTTAAAAGTTTTGCATGGTGTGTTTTGGACTGACGATATGCCTCAAGCCATTGAGTGCTCCCGGTAGGAAGAGAAAACGAATCAAACAGAGACTCATTATTGCCATAACTGTGATGCAAGAATAGCGCAAGAATTTTCCAATCTGAAAAGAAAAGAAATTATTTAAGAGAAGATATTTTTTGGATATTTTTATCACAAATTGTATTTTTTATATTCTTTTACTTTTTCAACAGGTTTGATAGCTATAATGGCCACCATGCATGACCCAAAAAAGAAAAGCGCACATAATTAAATTCCAAGAGAATCTCCCTTGAGGATGACTTCTGTGGTACATATTCAATGTATTTAACTCAAGGCTGAAATAGAGATCAAATGGGATTAAGGATAAAGTTAAATCAAAGCGATCTTACTTGAAAAATTCAACTAAAGGTATTTTAAAAGCTGTTCGCATTTTAATAGTTTTTTGCCAAACAAAAACTTGGATTTAATGCTCCATAAAACTCAGTTGAAATGTTCTTCCATCCAGTCCAGTATATGTCTATGTCTTTTGGCCCTATCTAGCCTTTTAAGTGTATTTGCTGCTCGAAAACTGGGTTTTCGAATTCGACCAGCAAATCGTACAAATACTTTCCGTGATCATAACAACAAGCACCAATCAGTTGGACTCAATTTTTTGATCAACAGTGTAAGTCCTTTATATAAAAATAAAAACAAACAATTTCCCCCGAAAATACAATAGACAGAGACAATCATGAAAAGTTTAACAAGCCCTTGACACAAGTAGCTTATAAGCAGAAAAGAATTATTTTTTCCAAATAAATGTGAGTCAATTATTTTCGTCTCAAAATCATCTTAATTCGCTAAGATGATTCTTTTAAAATAGAAAGAAATCATTAAATTTTGTGGTAGGTATAAGCATTGGAGACACAACTTGAAATTTTAAAAAAGACAAAAGACAAAGATATATTTTTTAAGCGCTCTAAATTGGTCAGAAAATTGGAATCTAAAATAGCTAAAAATTCATGTTTTCCAGATTGTTGAAGCTTTCTGACGGAAATCAAAGGTCGCACTGCCATAATGCACGCGCATTTTGTTATATTCTTTACTCAAAACATTGTACACTGCCAATAGTACTAGCATGAAGAGGCATTTTTTAATTACTAACTGTGCCGCAATGAGTGGCGCTGAAATCGCTTATTGGTGTGAATATAGAATAAGAACAAATGTAGCCAAATGTTCTTGTCTCCACTATGAAGAGTTAGTGATTGGCAGTGAAGACGGCTAGGACCAAATGGCCAAATGGCATTCATGAGAGTAATAAAGAATGTATATACAATAACCGAATAGACGGATAACGGATTTACAAATTTGTCAACTTTCAAGTTGCACGTGCAACTCGTAAACCGAACTCCAATAAAATAAATAAAACAAGTAGTGCTGAGCCAATCATCTTAGTAGAATTAAGTCAAGGATAATCTTGAAACATAAATAATAAATTGGACAACTGAATCGCAGGTACCTGCTCATATATACATACGGTCACATCGTCGAATAAAATAAAAAAAAGTAACATTAACGTAGACAAATTACGCTATCTGAACTTAAAAAAAGTGTCAAAACCACAAACTTAACGTTTTTTAGGAAAAATGGAGTACGCCATCCCACGTATTGTGTAACAACAAATTTATGAAAAAAAGTATTTCAAAAATTGTAGGACGGATTTTGATCAAATCCTGTTTTTTATTCTTGGTTTTTTAGAATTTTGGTATGCAATTTTTTTTAGAGTTTATTAATATACATGTGATTATAAAATTTAAAATATTTTTTTGATCAGTTTTAAAAATACATTGTTTTTTCAAAAAAAAAACTTAAAAAAATAATTTTTAATTGCAAAAAAATGTATTTAAAACTTTTATATGCAGAATTAATTTACCTACTTATATCTCCTCAAATATAAAATTTGACATAAATCCAAAATGCCTTTGCCGAGAAAGCCAAAAATTAAAAAAAAACCGTTATATGAAAAGTACCGTTATTAGACGTTGGTTCTGATCAAATGATAGCCAATACCAATTAAAAAAAATCTGAAAAATTTGCATCAAAATCGTTGGAGCCGTTTTCGAGAAAAATAAGCTTTTCCTAAACGGTCATATGGCAGGTACCGTGATATTTAGACCTAAAAATTAAATTTCAATTTCCCCTCTGAATGCTAAAAGAATCACACACACCAAACTCGAAGACAATCGCTTAAGCCATATAGGCTGCAGCTCGTTATACATACTGACAGACAGACAGATATTTTTTGCCACTAACTTTTTAAGATTTCTCTATGATCGTAAGGTCATGTTTGATTGTTATCTCAATTCTTTTTATAGCCGTGTTTTATTGGTAATCTATAGCTAGCGCAGAAGCGTTGCGTTGAATAAATTTAGAAGGGTGTGTTCCAAATTCAACTCAGTTCTTGGACAGAGACATCCGGATAGAATATCCAACCATGACGTGATCAGTGACCCTTGATGACAATTGAATTCGGTTTTAGAAAAAAAAACTGCAGTAATTTAAGTTTCAATTAATGCAGGGTTTGTCTAATGTCTTGTTTGATTGATTAAATATACATTTTAAGTCAACTAACACTGGATCCTTTCCAAAAATTGTATTTAATTTATTCAATTTGGGTCACTGATGACGTCAAAATACAGGAAGGCACTGTCTTGTAATCTTGTATCATGATACTCAACGAACATATCCTTAAATAAAAAAATCTTACCAACCTTTAAGTACATATTTTTTCTAAATTCCAGTTGGTTGACATTCTTTCCAAGATTTTTCTCAACTTATTATATTCATTAATTTCACTAAGCTAATTATAGACACTTATTGTTTGTTGTTGTTTGCCGTATAAAATTTTACTGCGCTGAGTATACACTTACCAATAAAACACGGCTTATATTCAAGAATCCTAAACTTGCCTTAGTCCCTATAATCGCAAGTAAAAATGTGTCTGTTTTTAATACCAAATAACAGCTTTTTTACTAGAAGCATATGAAAGTATAATTCAGAACTCATAATAAAAACAAAATTTTAAAATTTTTTGTCTGTCAGTCTTTCTGTCTGTTTTTTCCGGTTTCCGGATAATTTTGGGAACGGCTGCACTGGCAGATTGCTGATGTTCTAGGGAGTAGCTTAGGCTATTTAAATTACCCACTAGAGTGAATTTCTTTTTGAAAATTCTTATTTATGGACCGATTTTGACGGGATTTTACAGGCAAAAAGCTGACGTGTTAAGGTGTAACTAAGGCTATTTTAATCACCCATTGGTGCCGTTGGGGTCGTTTTACAACTATAAAGTCTATTTTGTAAGAAGTAACTAAGGCTATTTTGACTACTAGGTGGCGCCACGCCTTTTTTCGAAAATGTATGGTATATCCGAGTAACGTCGGGTGGGTAAGCTAGTGTAAAATAGATTTAAGTAAAATCAATCTTAATTCACATGTATATAGAATCTATAGTACTATCAAGATGGGTATTTCACCTAGCGCCATCTAGTTTTGCTATCTCGCTTTTTCTCAGTGTAGACTTTTAGTCGGGGAGATGAATTCAACACATATGCAACGTTAGAAATTGACAGAACGGGAAAGATGTATATAAAGTGTTAGCAGTTAGAGGGAAGCAAATTATAAAGTCTTTTTTGTGTTATATCTTTGTTATTTTCAGATAATGAGAGAATGGAAGATAGAAATTTAGACAGGTATGTGAGGAGTTTTCATTTCCGCCTTTAAAATACACTGTTTTTGGGTACGTTTCTTATAGATACGGCAACAGGATGAAATTTACCTTTTTAACGATTTTTGTTGAAATTTGATCAAAACTACGATAGTACTAAATTCTAGTACTAAGTACTAAAAATCTAGTACCAAGAATACTATTGTACCAACAACAGTACCAATCGTCACCAGTTTTATATTTAACTAGCGTTCAAAATTGAACAAAATACATTAAAACTTTAAACAGTCAAATCCGAATATGGCAACATTTGTAATTAATTTCGGTATAAAAAATACAGAAAATACAGAAATAACAAAATTTCTTGAAAATGCCAAATCCAAAAAATAATTGAAGACGCACAATATTGGTTTGTTTACGAAAAATCTATGGGAAATCCATTAATTTTTGTTTCCCTTACTCTGCCATACCATATGGTCTAGTGTCACTTTTTGAACCTTTCACTCGTACTTATTATTCATTATTCCTGCAAATGCTTGTAGTCATTCTAACTCATATGTTTCTGAAAATATAACATACAACCTACTCTTTCATCACTATATTTCTTTCTACTCTCCAAAACCCATACAAATGCTTATTAAGAACTACTGCAGCGCTATTACGGCAGTATCTCGCTAAACTAGAAGCTGCCTCATGATAGTACTATAGTTTTCATATACAATGATGTCAAATCAATCGGCTCGAAGATAAATTCTTATTTTTTAATTTTTTCTAATTAAGCGTTTATCTAAGTTAGATGCAGATTATTTAAAAAAAGGGATTAAAACCGGATGTTAGGTTCCTTAGAGCTCATTTTGTTTTCTCTCAGAATTAATACATTTCATTTGCTCTTCTGTTGAAAATACGTATTAGCCCTTTCTAATATGCAAAATTTACTCCAAAATTGCACTCGGGTAGCCATACGAATTTATTTTAAACAAGTTACAAAAACAGAAATATTTTCTTATTTACGTGCTTGCGTCACAGAGAATATTTTTGGAAATGAAATGTACTGGATAATGGTGGCTCGTAAATTTGCACAATTTATGGACATATCCGCATAAAGTGTTCGCCATATCCTGTCTCGACTGGAGTTGGCTAAAAGCAAAATACATGTACCGTACGTCCATCGAGGCTGGAAATGGAAACCCTTGCAACCTTAACAGATGCAAATACAAAGTGTAATCAAATAATACGATCGAGTGTGTATTTCCTGGCTTTTATGTTACAGTTAAGTGGGACAGATTTCATTGGTTAACAAAAAAATATGTATTTAAATGCTTAAAAAAAGCAAGAGGCTTTCAGGTGTAGGTATGCTATCAATAAATAAATATAATAAAGTGCACAGCTGGGTCGCAAGAACTTGCTTTTATTTTATAGAGTTACTAAAAGAGCTTTATCTCAGAAAAGAAAAACCAAAACCACTACAATCTCAAGGATAATAAAAATAAACATTGTACGAATATGCTTGTATGCATACAATAGAGCCATCATTATTGAAAATCCTTCATCTTCCTTCTGGAGGTAAATCGATACCGCATTAGCACAAAACACCAATTTAATGTGTACCTTTTGCTTTTGTCCATTTTCTGGTCCACATAGGCCTCATCTCATCTGGACATGGGCAAGTCCTGGAAATATGATTAAAAACTTACCACTTCTGTGATTAAACAATGCCACCTAAATTAAAAAAAAGCTCATTACGGCAATTGTTGTTCCAGCACTAAGATTCGGCTTATAGCGAGTTTCATTCAAGAAAAGATTTGCTCTTTCTATCAAAAGGTTTGATCTTTTTGAATTTTTGAGAGTTTCATTGCAAGTAAAAGAGCAATTCTAGATCAAATCTCAACACGAAAGATTTGATCTCTGATGGAGTGGAAGATTTGATCTGAATGCACACATACATGAAAATAATCTTTTTTGCCAATGTCAATAGGGATGCAACATACAAGCGATACATCGATGTTTTAAGAAATCGATGTATCATTCATAAATATCGATTTCGAAACATCGATGAAACGTTCTTAAACATCGATACGTCGTTCTTGGTGAACGATAATAGTGCCACGTGTGTCGAAAGGTCCGATCTCTAAAAAGGAAAAATTTAATGTTTGTTACTGAAATTTCATGCAAAACCAGTTTTGTGTTGGGCAATTGACAAAAGTTTTTTGTCTGAAAAGAAGAGAAAATCGATTCTTTTCTCAAAAAATCGAAACCGTCCATCGTGGACGCAGTTCATTCAAAATAGTGAAATGTCATTTCTATATTAAACTAGCTTACCCACCTTGCGTTGCTCGGGCTTACCCTAGCTTTTTTTGATACCGAAAGCGGTCCAATTATAGCCAAAAACCACAAATGTAAACATAGTTACAAAATGTTCTCAAAATCGGCCAAGCCTTTCAAATTTAATGTTGGTTATATGAAAATATATGAAATTCCATACAAAAATCAATTTTCGATTTTTCCAATTTCCTGACTTTTCCGAGGGGTTTTCCCAAAAGTTTCTTTCGTAAAAACTTTTTCCTGGTCATACAAACAACGAAAAAAAAAATTGAGCCAAATCTGCAAACGCAAAGAAACACAACCTTCAGAATTGAAAATAGCTGGCTAGTTATTGTTTTTTTTTTATTTCATTACTATTCGTATTGTAACTTGAGAAGTAACCGCTTATTGAGCATAACAAAATCAGTTCATTAACATTTTTCTTAAACATCGCACAAATATCGATATCGTCATCATAATATCGATGTTTTTATGAACGATTTTGCATCCCTAAATGCAAATGACAAAAGAAGAGCGACAGTCCTTCACCAATACTACAATTTAATCATAAAAGAAGTTTCATTGAAAAGATCAAATCTCGATTTTGAGATCAAATCCTTAAAATTTGAATGAAACTCGCTATTACAATATTGGACAATGTTCAGAAAAGTTAATGACAGCATTGTATGTAAAAACCTATTGTACTACCATCAGGCAGCATCTGGTTTAGCGAGATACTGCCGTTATAGCGCTGCAGTAGTTCTTAATAAGCATTTGTATGGGTTTTGGAGAGTAGAATGAAATATAGTGATGAAAGAGTAGGTTGTATGTTATATTTTCAGACACATATGAGTTAGAATGACTACAGAATTTGCAGGAATAATGAATAATAAGTACGAGTGAAAGGTTCAAAAAGTGACACTAGACCATATGGTATGGCAGAGTAAGGGAAACAAAAATTAATGGATTTCCCTTTGATTTTTCGTAAACAAACCAAGATTTTGCATTTTTAAAGAAATTTTGTTATTTCTGTATTTCTTATACCGAAATCAATTACCAATGTTGCCATATTCGGATTTGACTGTTTAAAGTTTTAATGTTTAATTGTTCAATTTCGAACGATAGTTAAATATAAAACTGGTGACGATTGGTACTAAGTTGTCGGTACAATAGCATATTTCGTACTGAATTTTTAATACTTAGTACTAGAATTTAGTAATATCTTAGTTTTGGTACTATATTTAGTACTAGTTTTAGTACTTAGTATTAGATTTAGTACTAGTTTTAGTAGTTAGTATATTTAGTACAAAATTTAGTAGTTAGTAGTATATTTAGTACTAAATTTTTTGACGTGACGATGATAACCATACCAGAAACAGTGTATTTTCAAAACAGAAATTAAAACTCCTCCTCACTGTCTAAATTTCTATCTTCCATTCTCTCATTATCTGAAATTGACAAACAAATAACACGAAAAAGACTTGATAATTTGCTTCCCACTGACTGCTAACACTTTATATACATCTTTCCCGTTCTGTCAATTTCTAACGTTGCATATGTGTTGAATTCATCTCCCCGAATAAAAGTCTACACTGAGAAATAGCGAGATAGTGAAACTAGATGGGGCTGGGTGAAACAACCATCTTGATAGTACTATAGATTCTATATACAATGTTGACAGCTGAAATGAAATCGCTTCGTCTAACAGCAGCAGTAACAAAAAGCAAAACAATAAGAGGAAGCCTCCACATTAAAATACCATTTTGATCAAGATACAAAATGACAAACTTAGCTGGTACTGCCAGATTACGTATCACGGAATTGTGCATGAATTGGTGGTCTTTACAGAGAATTCTGGTGAAATCTGAAGACAACCTGCCAAGAAGCGCAGACCGTGAATCAGTGATGAAGCCATCATGAATCTCGATTCTCGATCAAGAGTGCGCCAATTTCTGACAGAAATGTTTCTGATTTTGTACTTCGTACTTTGAATTGTCTATAGGCAAGCATGATCTGCTGTCAAAATCGCATGTGATGACCCAAAACTTGCAGTCATATGGCTATTGATATGATTGGCACATGTGTCGTTCGATAAGTTTCGTTAAGCATCAGGTACATGTGAATCGCTCTGGCTCCATGCGAATTTGACAGCTATGACATTTCACAATAGGAAAGAATGACATAGATATAGCTATGTTCATTATATCTGTCGATTATGTTCAATGTCAAATGCCATAGCTGGCAAATTTACATGTGCCAGAGCGATTCAGAATGAAATATATCATGCTTAACGAAACTAAGGTTGAAGTAGTCTCATGTCTTAGGGTGTTCAATCCATCGACTAAAAGTCAGTCAGCTGATATTTTATTAATCAATTGCCACTAAAAGTTAGTTGACTTTTAGTTGCCAAAAATATTGTTAGTCAAGATTTTTCGACTAAATTATAACTGACAGTTTCGTTTTTGTGATGCATGCATTTTGGACACCTTGTCATTGTACTGTTTTCAATTCGAAAGTTTATTGACTACAAGAGTATGTCTCCAATCTTCAAGAAACCGTTGGCAGGCCGTTTTCGAAAACGTCAATCCCCAATTAAAACGTCAGAAAATTGTCGTTCCTTAACGCAGACGATGTTACCTTCTGACAACTTTTGCAAAGTCTGACAGTTTTTTTTTATGAATACATTACTGGCCCTTATATTTTATGGAATATAAAAACGTAATGCTGCCCAACGTTATAACAAAAACAACCTATGCCGTGTGACGAAAGGGTGAACCGGTGAACGAATTTTCATTTATTTGTTCGGTGGGTAAATATAAAGCTCGAGAAGGCGATGTATCAGATTTTTTTTGTGGACTTTCCAAAGTTTCAATATCAAGAGTTTAAAATATGCGTACAACTGACAATTTATTTTTGTATGGTAATGTATTCTCTTTTTTTTTGTCAGATTAAATGTTCTGTTAACAAAGGATAATGTGCTATTTTTAGAAGAAAAAACAACTAACAAGGACAAAACCTTTAACGAATAGGTAACTATGAAATATTTTAAACAACGTTGTTTGACTGGCTGCACACAATGGTGAAGCTTAAGGTGAAGTGTTAAGCGATTTCAAAGTTAAGTATACGCGAACCCTATAAGGCGAACACAATGAGAAGCTGAAGCTGAAACTTGAAATTTATCTGAAGCGCAAGTTCACTTAACTTCAACTTGGGCTTCACGCTTCAGCTTCATATTGACATTTCACAGGAACAAGATAGGCTAGTTCAATGTTTCTGAACTATCCAAGATGTCTTTTTTTCTCACATCCATTGAAAATGCCTGAGAAAATTACTTGATCACTCCAAAATCTCATGAAACTTGAACGAGCTTAATCAAACGAAAACAAAATGTTGTGAGGGAAACACGGAATTATTTATAGAGCTGGTTAAAAAAGAATATTTTTTGGGATTTAGCCAACCCCAACTATAAAAAATATTGAAAAGAAGGCGCAAGTGTGGAGTAATTTTTCGATAGCATTTAAGATATACATATATACATATATACACAGCTGGTCAAAAAAATAGGTGTGACTATTTATTTTTTTATTAGTTAATTTTTTTTACATTTTTTCAGTTGCATTATAATTTTTTATGTTTTTAATAAAACTTCAATAACAAAGAAAATAAAAGACTTTAATAGGATCTTGAATTAATAGAACATTTTCATAATAAGTGGCCGAAGCTGTCGATTGACGCATTTTAGCCTGGTCAATAAAATAGGCGCATCTTCCTAAAGTATTAAAAATATTGACATTTAATGTTGGTTACCTAAATTTTCGATTACCTAACTCTAATAACCAGACTATCCTCCATTGTTAGCTTGAACTTTTTGGAGTCGGCGTGGCATTGATTCCACCAATTTTTGGCATGTCTGGCTGGGTATAGAATGCCATTCTCTTTGAACGGCTTCCCACAATTGGTTTCCATTTGTGAAATATTGCCCGCCTAACTTTCGCTTGAGTGCATTCCACAAGTTCTCAATTGGATTCAGGTCAGGGGATAAGAGATACTTCCTTCTCTTGGAACCAATCTTTTACGAGACCCGCCGTGTGTTTTGGATCGTTATCCTGTTGAAAATGCCATCGGAGGGGCATGCTTTCTTCAGAAAATGGAAGCATGACATTTTCTAATATATCCCTATACCCATATTTTGTTAATATGGTTTTAATGAGAAATATAGGACTGACACTGTACCAGGAAAAACATCCCAACACCATAATATTGCCACCTCCGTGTTTGATTGTTTTTTGTGTATAGCGGGGGTGGTATTCTTTTTCTTTTGGGCGTCTTACACTACGCCCGGAGTCCGAAGAAAACAAATTTATTTTAGTCTCGTCGCTCCACAGGATATTACGCCATTTTTTAAGTCCTTCAGGTCCATTCCAGTTCACGTATCTAAGAGCAAATTCTATCTTCACACCAATTTTTCGACCAGCTGTGTATATATATTTTATATTCTTGGCAGCAAAATTCGCATTCCGTACTTCACCATTCGTTCGAGTCAGCTTTATCACTTAGCTTCAATTTTGACGTGCTTCAATTTTGCGCTTCATACTTCAGCTTCATCTTCACCATTGTGTTCAGCCAATGAAGCGCTTATATATGTATTTCATGTTTTTTTAGACTTAGGTACACAAAATACTGACTTAGAATGTCAAAGCCCCAACTCACTCCATTAATTCGAGATAACCTTTTTGAGTCTGGAGCAGTCAATTTGGGTAATCGAGCCGAGCCGGCCAGTGCAAATATCCACAGCGAGAGATTATGGACAAGGCGGAAATACTTCGTTCAGAATATTAGTTGTTGCTCCGTTCTGTTTGAACCACATGTCTTCCAAACCTATTTTGCCCAATTGAGAAAGGAAACATTAGAGTAACCGTTTGGCTCCTGGGTTTTCGATGACTTCTCCAGCTTAAGCAGCATACAATGCAGTAACCTTAATTGGGTGTAACGGTTCTTTGTAGCCATGAGCAGAATTTCGGTGCTCCTGAAGCCAGAAGAACAACACCACAAACGAATTATTGCACAAAAAAATATGAATATGAATATAAATGTGAAGTTTTGGCCTGGGGTTCAAATAATAGAACTCAATAAAAATTCCAAAATAATACAACAAATGCCTTTGTTTTATGAAACACAACGTCTTTCAGTTTAAACTTTGAAGAACAACAAATTTAACTTATTCCACTTATTCACAATCCAAATACGTTTTTATACTTCAACACTTTTTATTTAATCTCAATTTAATCACTTCTTACTAACGCTTCCATTCATTTTTGAAAATAAACTAAGCTCTTAATGCCAACTGCTAGTGTATTTATACAAATTTACAAACTACTGGAAGTTTCCGTCTGGTTTTTGCTCAATCTAAGCTTTCGGTTGTTTGTGCTTTTCGAGTTCGAATTAGTACTCAATCAAAACATATTGCAAATATATAGCATACTTTTAGGAGCATGGTTTTTGTCACAATACATGTTGGTGTTGTGTTAAAAATGGTTGTTGTACACAATGAATTCCACAGATGTCGTTGATTTACAAACAAAATGTATCATCCGAATATCTAAACATTTTGTTGCCACAATATAAACAATTCCGTATTTTTTGAGGGGTACAGTATTCAATAGCTTATTGACGTACATATATAGTATATTCAACATTTGTTTACTATTCACAAATATCAAATCAGAATTGACATTTGACGCCATTTACAAAAGTTATAGCGTCTTTAAGAAGGGTGATTACTTTTGTCCCACCTTGAGATTGTTAGATTTGTAATTGAAAAACTTTTTTAATTAAGCAGCTTCAAAAATTAAATTCTGTTAACTGCCGTTAAAGATCTACTTCTACTATATTTGTAATTGGATAATAATTGTAGTTCAATTTATCCAAAGTTTTAGTAAGTTTACTCTTACTCTTACAGGAAATCTACTGATTTTTTGCAGCACCTCAAGAATGTGAAACACTTTACCCGTATCTCCCATTTAAAAATTCTAAAATCATAGTTTTTGTCGATCGTCCAATTTAAAATTGACGTGCAGTCGGAAAATTAAAAAAATTATGCAGATGAAAGGTCATCCATTCATGTGCAATCAATTGTCAGCAGATCCTTACCTCTTCAGGTTTAAACTCCAAAAAAAAAAAAAAACACCGCGTTTGGCCTGGAATCCATAGTGTTAATGCAACATCGTCACCTGAGTTCTATCTTGTTCAATAGACAATTTTTGGCTAAATTGAGTTATATACTATAGGATTTGGAGTAGGTGTGAGATTGGATATTGGATTATTTAAATCGAAAAGAAACTGCATACACTCAAACTTGCACCTACTCCAAATCCTATAGTGAATCCAAGCAGGGGGATTACGGGGGCCAGCAATAAGAGAGAAGTTCAGAAAAAACTTTTAGGAACAAAATTCTTATTAAATAAAGTAATTTTGCTATTTGCTTATTTAAATGTATATACAAGAAAAATTCAGAGTTTTATTAGTTCTTAGTTGAAAGTTAAATTATTATATTTAAGCCTTAACAAGGATGGCTTTTTGGTTAATTTACTTTTAGCTCCATTGTTTCAGTAGTTTAAACTTGATTATTTCTATTTTGTTCAATATCACTTTTTTTAATATCCAATATTCGAAACAACTTAAACGTCCCATAAATCATTGTTTAATATCCAAAATGACTTGACGGTATATTTCAGTTTTTAATTAATTTGTATTGTGAAGTTTTGGCCTGGGGTTCGACATATAAAACTCAATCGAAATTCCAAAATAATAAAACAAATCTCTTTATTTAATGCAACACAACGTCTTTCACTTTAAATAACACCAAGTTAAACTTATTCCACTTATTCACAATTCAAATTCGTTTTTATAATTCAAAATTTTTTATTTAATCCCAAATCAATCACTTTTTACTAACGTTTCCAGTTGTTAACAATTCCAATTTAGAAAATAAACTGAACTTTCATTGCAATCTTCTCATGTATTTATACAAATTTACAAGCTTCTGGAAGCTTCTGTCTGGTTCTGGCACAATCTAAGCTTTCGGTACTAATTCGAGTCTCGAATTAGTACTTCAAGTTCGATTTAGTACTCTGTTAAAACATATTGCAAATATGTAGCATACTTTTAGGGGCATGGGTGTTGTACACAATAAATGTTGGTTGTTGTACACAATGAATCCAACAGGTGTCGTTAATTTACAAAATGTATCCTCCGAATATCTAAACTTGTTGCCACATCACAGTATTAATATTATTTTTAATGGTGACGACTACTAACATTTCCTCAGTTACAGTTTAATGAACGCATTCACTTCATATGTCGATTTGACAGCAAAAAAAAAAAATCATTCTTCTAGATCGTCAATCTGTATCCAAAAAAATAATTAATGAACTCTTTTTAAGGACTCTTTTTACTTCAACCTAAAACTCCATTTATAACAATAATGCTGCATTCTGTAGCGCGCAAAAAAAGTTTTAACTATTTCTAAAGTCAATTAAATTTTATTCACAACTGCAAACACAAACCAATTTGAGCATTACGGCCAAATAAATTTTGTCTACATTCATTATTTAACAATCCTTTGTGCAATTTTCCCACAAAAAAAATCCTCCAAACATCTATCTCTAAATATCTATCTGAATCCCCATCCCCATGGCCCAAATCAATAAAAAATCATTGCCAATTCGGGGAAATTAAATTTCAATATCCAATCGGTTAAATCAATCGTAAGTCCTTGAATTTATTTTTTTACTCCTTGTTTGTTTTTTTTTTTTTTTTTTTTATTCTCACTTTTTGTTTAACAAAGGAAAAACCAATAAATTTTAGAGTGGATTATATCTAACGCTCGCGTTGCCCGTTATCAAAAAAAAGAGAAAAAAGTATCTGTTAGATACTTATAGAAGCTTAACAATTAAATTAAATTGGCAGACATTGCACTATTCAGTCTAGTATTTCCCGCTCAATCGACTATTGAGGCTCAGAAACCCCAACTTTTTAACTCAAACCCTAGAAACCTTGAAGAGCAATTTGCTGTTTTGTTAGTCGAATTGGGATGTAGAACAATTTTTTTTAATAGATACGCAAATCTTGGTAATTGAAATACGAATGCGCTTTCATTTTTTTTTCTTTTTGCTGAAGGAATGAAGGTATCTACTTTTCGTATTCCACTGCAATGCAAGTGCACTTAGAGATGCAAAAGAAAGATACATATATACAAAGCTGTTTGGCCCTTTACATCATTTATTGCATTTTGCATCTTAAATCTACCTCTACTGCACTAAAGGTGGAAATGGATGGAGATGGAGGCGGAAATGCACAAAGTGGCCATTTTCAGACGCAAGAACTTACAGCTTCCTTTGCTAGATGTGTAGCTGCAGAGTATCTTTCTTCAAAACTAACTATGGGGAAGATGTGAAAATGCACAAGGAATGTTTTATTCCGCACATCCTTCTGCACCAGAGTCGGGTGTAAATGTTCTTTTTTGTGAAAGATTGAATTTTTAAAGGAAAGTCATTGAGCGAGAGAAGGGACAGAGTGAAAGGAAGCAAATGGAAAATGTATTTTAGTTTCAGGTAATTATCGTGGAAGATAGTTTTACTGACTTGACTAGAATCCATTAATTGATTTATTTATTTATCACCTAAAGAATTTACCCTGGAAAACACTTGTTCGGAACTTGAGAATAAGGCCAACCAGAGATTTGAAAAGGTTATAATGAAAGCTATTTAGACCAGTCAGGCAAAACTATTAAGAAAAATACGAATCGGAGAAATTAATTAGCTAGTTTATCGATTTCAGAAGGCTCTCTACTGCTTCTTTCATTTATTGGTTGATTATGCACTGCTGGATTATCCACCACACGAGCTCCTTTCATCATTGAACGCGATTAATAATGAATTCAGAATTTTCTTTTTAAGTTTAAGGAAATTTTTTTAATCTTTGTCGGTAACAACTTGTTTTGAATGTTTTTTTGTATCGATATGAGAAGGGAAATCGCACTGGGTAAATCATTTCACATTCGTGTTGTGCGGCTAACAAAAATAATATCTATATTTAATGGTTCGTCGTATTGGGCTCAAGGGTGAACTTATGAGCAATCCTTACGAAACGGGGGTGAGAAGTGAATTCTTTTATTGGCGATATGCAAATGAGCATTTTTTTTGAAGAAAAACGGATAAAATTTGGAAATAATACGAAATATTTTGTCAATGTTCAAGAGGTGGGAATGATTCCAAAATAGTTCTATTTCTAATGCACCTGCCCAATGTGAGTTATACTCAAGGTTAGAACGTTTAAAAGCCTTATAAAAAAAGCCAAATAAAAAGAAGTAAGCAATTTCAAGCGCTGATATTGAATATCTAAGCATTTAGCAGCAGCGTCTGACGGTCTGAAGTATGTGGTTATACGTCATACCAACGAAGATCACCACTGAGAGTTCTTTGGCTTCATCGATGCAAGTGCTATTTTTATAGAGAAAGTCATTGACGGAATGTTTTGCTTCAACGACAAGAGACAGCATTGAGTTTTGGAAGCATTGATTTCCACACGATCTTTCATACTCCATTTGACAATTCATGGAATGAGGGGAGTATGTTTGTACGTATATATACGTGAAAATATTTCATTACTTTATTTTCGAAGGTTCAAGAACAATCGAACAGAGTATAATAGAAGACATTACATATATGCCCGAAACCGATTCAATTCTTGCATTTGTAAATCTAAGCGCGAGTATTTACTTGATAAACTTGATCCCTCTCTCAGTACCTTCTCGTTTGATTGTATGTATAAGTGCTAATATGTTGCTAAATTGTGCCAGATCGATTAAATCAAATGCTGTTGGTCCTGATGGTATTTCACCAATATTTTTAAAGGCTTAAAGCTGGCCTTCAAACATTGAGATCTTCATCTGAGTTTTTGTCCACAAATATGAAAAAATACTTAGTTAAGTCATTAATTTTGCCTTATTTTATTTTTAACTCCTCAGTTTCTCCAATTCTAGATTGTGAATGTAAACGCATGATTAATGTTGCTCTAAATGACTGTGTTCGATATTCCGACGATTCGGGAGAAGATACAATCATGAATTGTATGAAATCTATCTCGAAGCAGATGTTGTTGAAAAAATAAAGCTCGGTAGACTCCGGTGGGCTGAACACCTAGCTCGCATGAGCGAAGAGGAACCAACTCGGAAAGTCTTTTGCGGTACTTTTTATGGTAGAAGACAACGTGGCAGACCTTGCTTACGTTGGAAGGATGGTGTAGACCAGGACGCCTAAAGCCTTGGGGTGCGCAATTGGATGGCGTCGGCCAGCAATCGGGATGTATGGAAGAATTTGTTGAAGGAGGCCCGGACCGGATCCCGGTTGTTGCGCCGATGATGATGATGATGATGATATATTTATTGTATTCCGAGATATTCTAGTGTATCACATTTACAACATACTCTCCTTGGTATAAACCTTGCTAATTACTTAAGGTTTAAGTTACTTCTGAAACTTCATAACATCATCCATAATAGATGCCCTAATTATCTTAAAGAAAAACTCAATTTTGCTCAATCTCAAAGGGGATTAAAAATAATATTACCACGTTACACAGAGCGTTCATTTTATGTATCTGCAATTCGTTTGTGGAACATGGTTCCAAATGAATAGCAAAAAACTACCTCACCAGCAGCATTTGAGTAAACTGTTTTTGCACTTCTCTAATCAAATATAAACAGTATACACTATACAGTATATGGTTTGCCTGTTTTTTTTATATTTTTCCTTTGTATTATTATATAATTAATTTAAATTTGTAAATTAAATAAAAAGTTTGAATTGGTATTAAACATTAAAGCTTGTATTCATAACAGTTTATTTTAATAAACAAAAATATTGTAACATAAATTTTAGATACTTTAAAAGATTTTAAATCTTAATGTGTCATTGTTATTTAAATATTTTTCGAAATAAATGAAATAAATGAAAAAAAAATGAAATGAGGGTGAGTAGGCAGATAGAACAGGCGAGGATTTCTTTTTAGGTTACGGGAATTTGTGCTGAGGAATATAGAATTATAAAGTTTCATATTCGACAGAACCTAAAAGTGAGAATAGTCGATGAATGAACAGAATTTCAGCAGTTTCTCTGCATTCTTTCAGGGTATTCAGGTTTATAAGTTGATTGCGACTTTGATAAAGAGGCAAAATAAATGGATCATTCCAGAATAGACCGCGAAGGGCTAATTTAAATGAATGCTCTCGATTTTCGAGCTGTGAATCTGCTGATATGGGTACCATACATGGCAGGCGTGTTCAAGTAGCAGGCGTACAAAGGTTATGTAGAGCGATCGGGTGACTTATGGGTCGGAAAATTCTTTGGACCAAAGCCAAGTGTCGAGTTGGTCTTAGAGATGATACTATCGGTATGTGCCAAGAAGTTGAGCTCTCGGTCACATAAAATGCCAGGGTCACGAATCGAATTCACATTAGATATGAGTTGATTATGGATAATCCAGATAAGTATTTGTATTTGTATTTTGTATTTATTTATTTACGTAAGTATTTTAAAACAATATGTCTTTAAATAATACTTAGAAAATTGTTGGTAATATCATTAAATCATAAATAATATAAAAAAGCTAATTTTAATTTATTATATATTAAATATTTTGAAATTAAATTAAACAAATTCAAGAAATTAAAGATAATTACATTATATTTTAGTAAAATTAGATAAAAGAAACAGTAATAGAAGAGGAAAGAAACAGAAATAGAAGTGGAAAAACGTTCAGCAATTGTAAAGATTTCTAAGCAAGCCTTCAAATTTTTTATAATTATCTTGTACTCTCAGACTGGCAGGCAAGGAGTTCCAAAGGCCCACAGGATGCACAAAGAACTGTTGTTTGGAGGCTCCATATTTAAATGTTGGAACAATGAGAATATTACTTCTTTGAGATACTGGAAAAATTAGCTTTTCAAAAAGATAATTCGGATTTTTCGTATGAATAAGGTTAAACAGAAATGTCAATGTAAGAAAATCCACATACTTGTCAAAAGGCATATTGAAAACGGTATTTGCCTGAGCAGAAACATGGTCGAAACGACGAAGTCCATAGATAAAGCGGACAACGTTGTTAAAGGCAACTTGAAATTTGCGTTTACTGGCGCTATCTAAACTGCAAAAAATAGGACTACCGTAGAATAGAATTGGTAGAATAACTGTTTTGGCAATTATCAATTTAGTTGAGACCGAGAGGAAACTTGCAGAAAGGTATAGAAAACGCAATGAAGTGTATACTCGTCCAATAGTACTTATCAGGTTATTGTCCCATGTTAGCGTTTGGTTAAAGATTACTCCTAGATTTTTTACTGTTTTGACATAATTTAAAGTTGTTCCATTGAGCTCGACGATTGGAAAGCTAGTTGTATCAAGCACAGAGTTATTTATCACAATTGCCTGGCATTTGTTCGAATTGAGTTTCAAGGAATTATCTCTAGCCCACTGTCCTACACGTGTTAGATCCTCATTTATTTTGACCGTTGCATCTTCTACCATGCCAATTCTATAGCTCAAGTAAATATGGACATCATCTGCGTACATATGAATGTTGCTATGTTTGAGTTTCGAGGGTAAGTCATTGTTGAACAGTGTGAATAGAAGTGGGCCCAGAATTGATCCTTGAGGGACACCAGTGATATTAGGAAGAAATGTCGATAGTTTTCAGTTTGAAAAAAACTGCCTGAGATCTGTGCCTAAGTTATTGTTCAACCATAGATAATGCTGAAGTGTCAAAAAAGAAAAAATTCTTGAGTTTTTTCAAAAGTATTTCGTGTGAAACTGTATCGAATGCTTTTGAAAAATCAAGCAAAACTGGAGTTGTTACATGATTTTTATCAACTTCTTGACGGATAAAAAAAGATTTTATACGTTTACGAGAAAAAGTGATTGACTGGCTTGGCAATATTAAGCTCTAAGCAGTTTTTGAGGCACCATACTGAGAAACTATTGAGATCTTGTTGAATAAGAGAAGAATCAAGTGCGGAAGAAATAGTCTTGAAATAACTAGCAAGCAAATAAGCTGCGAAAACATCAGCCTTCTCTGAAGAACTTGATATCGCATTATCGTTATAGATGGGCCATGGACGTAGGAACCAAAGTTGATGAGGATTTTTAAACTTTTTTAACAAACGACCAGAATTTTTTATTAAAATTACGACATTACATTTGCTTCATTATTTCTGGCTGATATTGAGAAATTAGAAACAATTCGAGAGTGTGGGTATATTTTTCAGGGACCTCTGCCGTACGTGTAGGGGTCGTTGAGTGTTGTTCGAATGTAAGCTAAAATTCTTTGGCAAAATTTGCCAAATAGAGGTCTGCGAAAGGCGAGAAATCAACTGCCCACACTTTTGATGCACACTCTTACAAATAACGTCTGTATTCTGGTCGTATCTTGTTTCTAGCTTTTCCTTAACGAACAAGATACTAGGCATTAACTATGCAAACGTTTGTTTCAAATTTTTAATCAAAACGTTGCATACTGGATTATAAAATGCTACCAAATAACAAATTATTAACATAAAATAGCATTTACCATTTATTGTTTACATCTTTATTGGAAACATTCGTCTTTTTCTTATCTGAGAACACTCAAAACATTTTCTATAGAGTTTTGCTTTCAGTGGAAGCCGTATTGAAACTTTGTTGCCAATTTTTAGGCTAATCAAAACTGAAATGTTAATTGGGATAAATGATAAAAAAAAACTACAGTGACTGTGAAGGGCGGTTGTTAAAGTTTTTGAATTTGTAGAAATCAAAAGTTATCAGCTGATGGCCTGATACGTTGCGGTTTGCTATGTGCCCATGTAATACAAGTAATACTTATTAAAACCTTTTCGAGAGTTTAATCAATTTCATAAAACGTGACCAAATGTTTCTTTATATCACAAACAAACCTCTCCATAAGGGCTGAAAGCCGCCCACTCCATCCTTGCAAAACCCAAATTTTCTGTGGCAGTAAAAATCTTTTCCATTTTAAAATCTATCAAAGAATTCCTAAAAAAAGCACATCAAATCTCTGCTCAAAAATGCACTCGACCAAGCAGCTTGCCACTTTTTTTCACATTTATAACACTCGACCGCATTTAGGGCGTGTAGCATGCAACACAGAGTTGCATCAAAACAAAGCAACTTTGTGATAAAAACTCGAACTAAGAAATGAATAATTGAAATCTCTTTGTTCAAATAGTATTTTTTTTTTTGGTGGATGCATTTTGCATGACTCTGTGGCCACTCTGATTTCCAGGCACTGGTGATGGCGTTGGCGGTATTACAATTCTTTTTTCCCCATCGTGACCGCACATTGAATTGTAACGATGTACAACGTTTAAATTTTGATTCTGACCAAAGGGTTTATGTTATCAAAAATGCAATTGACTCGTTTACTAAATCAAGAGAGTGGCCGGGACGGGACATAACCATTATTCCAGACCTGGAAATATAGAGGAGGGAAGGTAAGGAAGCAGTTTCCGATATGTGAATCAAACAGGAAACATACTGGTACGAGCAGGGATGACTGTTCTCTGATGTGGAACTGTTGGCTGCCATGATGTTAATGTCGATGATGACTTTGCTGATAAGTCACTTGAGGAGACCGGTGTGTGGTGACGCTGGCTGGCCGGCTTGACTCATTGTTTAGTACACACAGCCAGCGGAACTGAAATAACAGCATTATCTGCAAACATGGAAATTTATTCACAGGAAATGCGTTCTGTCTACTGAATGACATTGTACATTTACATTACAAACAACACACATTGCATATAAAATGATGAATGATGGTCCATTTGTTTGTCGGAACAATCATTTTAATTGGAGGAAAAAGATATCGAATCGATCTGTCGGGTTGCTGGCCACGTTAATATTATAATTAACTTTCCGTAAGTGTTTGCTATTGCAATTAGTGCTGCATTCTTTGGCAGACTTAAATCCTTAATGCTTATTATTTTATAATTAATTAATTATTTTGAGCCAAAAAAAATCATAATTTTGGTGTCTGGTTTTTTGCTCATAACTATAAACATAATCGTTTTAAAGCTTTCAATGTTGAGCACGCTTTTGCGTCTGATTCTTAAAAATAGATTTGGCAACCATTAATTCATTTCTTCTCAACTTATTTTTTTTATTTCCTAAATATTTTTTTAAATTCCTTGATAGGTATTTAATGTATTCTTTTCGTTCGACAGATGTCGCTGATGAAAACGATAAAGCACTCTAAGAGCCAGGCAAAACAAAATGTTTTATTACTTTTATGTGAATTTATTTTCACAAAATAAGCTCAATTCAAGCATCTCCATGTAACACCTGCTTACACATATATAAATACATTCAATTGTGTGTGTGTTAAAGGGACACCATGTTGCATGTATCCTTTTCAATTTTCACCCAACGAACATTTCAACTGGCTAATTAGTAAATTACCGTCTCCCTCCAAGCCAGGCGTGCATTATATTATTTTGCCAACGAAAAATTAAAAGGGCTAAAAGTCTGAACTGCCATTAAAATATGGGGAGTAGAACCATGGTTACCCTACCATGATGTAGGCGTTGGTTTTATACGCGCCGACTAAAAGGTTAACCAAAGGTGCAATCAGCCGGATGCATAACACGTACACGTATAAGTAATTTCAGTATTTAAATATTATGTCCGCTTATTCATCTCGCGCTTTAAAACATATAGGAACGATACATTAATTTTCGTTAAAAAACATGAGAATCATTTTTTTTTTTTTTTTTGGAGAAGAATAATTATATTTTAATGACAGTTCCCGGACGTAATTAATGGATAAGCCGTATGAAACGTGTACGCATCGATGGAAGGAATAAAAATACTGTAGCCAATGCCGAAACTGAAGGAACGCAACGTGCGTTTATTAAAGGTTTGGCTATATAGATACTTTTCGAAAAAGGGTTTTCAGGAATTATCCGATAAGTTTCAAGGAGATTATTCCTTGAAATGCTATTCAATTAACTATTGGTTGACTGTTATTTTGGCGTAAACCGAAATTCAAAAAGATTAAGGGATAACGCGACTTCTGGTCACCAACAATGAGCCTGGTTTGCCTTTAAGATGAGGGGTCATTCATTAAGCGCTTCCTATATTTAAATTTAAATAAAATAAAGTGTGTGAGATGTCATTGACATTTTGTATTCCTTCTAAAGAAAGAAATATAACATCGTTCAAATGTCCGCCGAGGTTTCTCTGATTGGCGCGTATCTGAAACGTTCAATTTTCCATGATTTTGGCACATTAGTCAGTCGGCATGGGTTATGTTGGCTGTGGTTTGTGGATTACTCGCATAGACTTGCGACTCCAGAAAACCCCACGAGAAACTGATCACGTCCACAAACCGCAAAAGATGACCAAGTCTTCGAATGTGGCGTCAGCTGTGTGGCACGTAATACCATCTATTTGAAACCGTTGATGTTCATATCATCCAATTCAGGCCAAAAGAATTTGTTAATCATCGACCTATAGTCATAGAGCTCGCCAATGACGATGATGGCCTGGCCAATGGCTGGCGCGGTTCAGCATTCACAAAGAAATATGGATCAATGACGCCGCCAGCCTAAAATCCACAGCAAACAGCGACTTTTGCAGAATGCATCTGGCACTTTTAGATATTATGTGGATTTGTATTGTCCCAAATTCGACAATTTTATTTCTTGAGTTATACATTTATCCAGAAATGAGCCTCACCATTGAAGATAATTTTGCGAAGAAAATTAGTATCAGTTTCCAACTGGCTCCAGAGCCCATTCAGCAAACACACTTCGTTGTCTATGTGCCTTTCATTTCATCTTCTGAGCCAGGTGAATTTTGTACGGATTCATGTCGAAATCATGACGCGAAATTCGTGTTCTTACTACAGTGGAAGTCGAATGATAAGATCACATTATTAGTTGTACGTAACATTCGGTTCAAGGGTTCGTTATTTCCATAATTTGTACGATGAAAAATTATATTAAAAAGCGAAACCGATCTAACATTTCTAGGGTTGGTGTTAAGTTGAAGTTGGTGATTAAAGATGATATCAGCAACTTGGCGGCGTTTTTCCAGAGTTTGCAAATCAAGCAGCTTTAAACGGTCTTCATATGGTGGTAGATTATATCTATCTGACCAAGGGAGGGAACGTTGAACAGCTTCGATACGTAAGGAATGGGTTGGGTAATAAGGTGACCAGACTTGGCTGGCATATTCTAGAAGAGGTCGGACAAAAATGTAAGGTATAAGGATTTAGTTAATTTTTTTTGGATCATTGTTTTACGAAGCCAAGAGCTGAATTAGCCCTCTTTATAGAATTATCAATGTGAGAACGAAAGTTTAATTCTCTGTCGCAGGTAACACCGAGATCGCAAAATGAGTCCATTTGCTGAACAGGTTCATTGTTTAATACATAAAATCTTGGAGGCAGAGGGATGGTTTTACGGGAGTATGTAATAGTTTGACATTTGCTAACATTTAGCTCAAGAAAGTTTTTTTGACACCATATACAAAAGTTACTTAAATCATTTTGAAGCATGACTGAATCAAAAGGAGAGGATATGCACTTGTAAATTTTCTCATCATCGGCGTAAATCGAGATATATGAGTTTTTGATGACACAGTCAAAGTCGTTAATTGTAAGAATAAAGATTAAAGGACCAAGATGGCTACCTTGGGGAACACCGGAAGCTGCAGGGTAAGGGTCAGATTAAGACGACCTGAAAAGAAATTCATAGAGACGATCTTTTAAATAAGAATCAATCCATTGGATGAAATCGATTTGAAATCCAAGAGTTTTAAGTTTGAAGAATTATCAATGGATGGGAAATTTAACGAAGGCTTTACTTAGGTCAGTTGCAATGACATCATCTTCTTTACCGTTTTCCATGGCACAAACGATGCCGGAGAGAAAGTCTATTAGATTGGTGGTTGTGGATCTACCTCTTAAAAATCCATGTTGGGGCCAGAAGAATCAACCGCATTAATAAAGGGTTTTTCAATAGATCGATTTCTTCTGTTAGAATTAGGAGATGAAGCAAGGGAAGAAAGATCGTTTGCAACATCAGAGGGGCTTACGTTTAAAGTTTCATGATAACGTACAAACATAGACTACAGATCGGCAGGGTGCGTGGGGAGACCTTCTCGAAGAATTGAAACTCGAAGGTTCCTTCTCTTTACAATATTGATGCAAACACTGTCTTCTTTATCATGTAGATACGCAAAATAAAGTCGAACATTTGAATAAATTCGTTTGTCTCTGAAACGAGAAAGAGTATAGGGACCATTACAATTATGGTCGGTAAATTGTTTAGTGAGCCTGACTGTCGGTGGGGAAAGAGGGTCTAAGAAGAATGATTCTGAGTGTGAGAGCGGATAAAGTTAGGGGAGTAAGGGCTATTAGGCTGAGATTTTTTTCGATAAAGTCAACAATTAATCAGAAATTAAAAACAATATTGAAAATGTTCTATTTTTTATTAAATATTTTTTTTAAACAAGTTTGTATACATAAGAAAAAATACTTTAAACAAAAAATGTAGTGTAATATTTTTATTCGAGGTTCATGTTAGTCTGCGTTGGATTTGGGCTACCCTTTTGATGTCGGTGGACATAGCGCGAGCTTAGGAAAAAAGGAGAGGGTTTAATAGGAGATGCCGATGCACATTGGTTTTAAACTTCTGAACATCATAATGGGAAGGGAAAACAGAGTCAAACAAAGGATCCCACATTCGAGTTGTACGGCTGAAAAATGAATCTCTGTTCTTGACTGTACGACCGAAATTGGATTCAAGAGTAAATTGGTGGGTATTCCTGGAAGCGCGAGTATTACGGTGAAACTGTTTAAGGGGAGGAATGCAACTGGCTATTTCTCTGGAACATTGACCGTAGAAATAACGGTTGAAAAGAGAGGGACATGAAATATTCCTTTGATGTTTAAGTGTCGTGAATCTTCTTATGATGATATAATCTCCAATCAACTGGAAAGTTTATCTTTGAATACTATCCAAAAGACTCAAGTCAGTTAATGGAGCACCCACCCAGATATGGGAGTTATATTCTCGTCATGGACAGATGTATGATTTGTAGATAGTAGCCAAATCAGAAGGGGAAGCCCAAACATCTTGCGGCGTTTTTGGCGACATCATAAATATGATCATTCCACAAGAGGTGATTGGTGATGCTCATATCGAGAATTTCAAGATGATCAGCTTCCATAATTTAAGTTCCACTCTTGGATAAAGGCAAGGGGGGTGTATTTCGCTTTAGAGACAGAAGACAGCATTATGTTTTAGACGCATTCAATTCTACACGATTTCTTATTCCCCATTTGATGATGCTCTCAAGATCAGAATTTAATGAGCTTATAATACGTTGCCGTTGATGATCAACATCCGAAGAGCGCGGCTGTGACTCCAAAAATTAATATGAAAAGATGAGTGTACTGTCATCAGCGAAGCAGTTTAGTGTATTAGAAGTTTCAGACAGGAAATCATTTATAAATCATTTATTGACAACGCCTTTATTTAAACTGAATCCGTTTGTAGCACCTGAAGTTTATATATCTTTGTTGCTCGCCTCCTTCAGTGTTTGATATATAGGCAACCGAGTTCCCCCGTCTTTTAAGTGCTTACTGATTTCAGGGTAAGTGTCAGCCAGGTTAGACCATGTTTGTAGGGTTAACCGACAAGTATCGGGCGAAGTTAATTTTTTCTAATGCAAAACACCAGGGAATCACTTGTTGAATGCATGCCAGGTAAGGAAGCCTTCTCTGTCGCTTCTTAATAATCCAGGCAATAGTTCTACCATATCTACGTATGTATGAATATCATCCAGAAAAAACGAGAGGTCCATTTTCATTCCTCTGATCGTTTGAATAATTGTCCATGACTTTTATCATTGTATATACATTTTCTATAGTACTCTCATTCCGGACATTTTTCGTCTGGCCATCTTCCTGGTTGATTCGTAACTAACTCTAAATAGAGGAGACCAGAACATTTACCGATATGTTACCAGTATTTAATACACTTTTGTTGTCTGTACTTATTCTATATTCACACCAATTGGCAATTTCAGCACGCCTCATTGCGACTTGATTCAGAACTAAAAAACGATGCTTCATGATAGTACTATAGGCAGTATATATACAATGCTTTTATCATAAATTATAATCTCCCATTAAATTTTTAAAAGTGTCATGGCACATTTGATCACAAAACTTTTCTATAAGCGTATCTACATTTTCCATTTCAGAATATATTTCAGGGATGCTCGTTACTTCGGCGCTAAAATAGTTCTGTTATCGGCTGTCTTCTTTGCTTGCTCCTTCGTTGGGCCACAGAATATAATTATGTTGATTGTTGCTTGTGACGATAATGATGCGTTTTTCTGTTCTAGACAATTGCTAAGTAACGGTAGACTTTATCCAAAGAGTTTACATAAAAAAAATGTTAGAGCACACATCTAGAGCTTTAGTTTGAAAAAACCGTAATGAAATCGGACGAATACTTCTCGAGTTATAGTTGATTTTTTAAAATCGAAATCCGCCATCTTGGATTGGCCGCCATTTCTATTAACTACTACTTTGAGATGGCAATCATGGTTTCTTCACTTCGTAATAAACCTATCTAACTGCCGTGAAAAAAAATTGGTATCCACAAATTATACCGAAATCTTGGCTGACCCGACCATTCCCTCAGGTTCACAATCGCAACTTACAATATCAATGCTTTATTGCGTCAAGACTGCAAATTAATAAAAATGTCCACTCGGCTCCATATTTCAACATAATGACTACCACAACAAAATATTGCATTTTCCGGGCCCAAACATGTGTACAAAGTTCGCCGCCCTTATAAATTTTAAGTGGATATCTGCAGCAGCAATTTTCATATAGCTGCAACATAAACAATCGACCAAGAAGACTTAAGGTTGCAGTTGCAGTTGCAAATAATATTCATAACATTTTGGTAATTAATGCATCTGAAGGAAATTTGCAATTATCCCTGCATTTATACCGCAAAATGACCACCTGGGCTATGGCTAAAACACAAAGAAGATATCCCTTAACATGTAGTATGCAGTGTAGTGCTTCCCTGCGTCGCTTTATAGATGCACGAATAGTTCAACTGGAACGACTTCTCTAGGGAGTTCGCAAAAGCCCACATTCGGTATTCATGTCGTCCATGCATTATTGATAAACAAATGTGTTCCGAGTCTAATTACCCAGGCACCCTCTTTGCTTCCTGTTTGTGTCGGTGAAGTCTGGAAAGGAATATGCATGCAGTCCAAGGAATATACTATTCGTTATCGTTCTTTTCTATACTGGTCGTGTCGTTATTGTGCTATCTTATATCCTGGAATCGGTTCGTATCTCATAAATGCAGGCTATTTTGTGTAGCGTGTACCTGTCCCTGCGTCAGTGCATGCGTGTACAAATAAACAAGATGCTTTCGCTGCTGGGAGGACATTGTGGCCGTTGGTCACATCTGAATGCACTGGTGATTCACATGGATGATCTTAAGGGATATGTATAGGGAGGGAATTTTAAGGGTGCGATTTTTTTGCACAGTTCTTAAATTCACAAGGAATGCAGAAGTAACGAACGAGAGAGATTTATGTCCTAGATAAGCAATAAAAAATGGTCCCTTAACGTCTTTTATACCGTCGAGGGTATTGTTGAAGTTAGGTCTTCTAACACGGCATTTTGTTTTGTCTAGGTTAGTGACCTTCTTGCTTGGCAAAATGCGAAAACGGAAAAATAAGCGAACATACATCGTAACGTTTAAAATAACGATTTTTTTTTGAAAACCCTATAGCGCTTCAAAACTTTCGATTTTGACTCGAATATTGCTTTTGAGAGTTCTTGCAATGTTTTTGAATTATTGACACAACAATTTTGTATTTCTAGTTTCAATATACATATGCGGAGTTTACCTTAAGTTACAGTACCTTAGCTGGCACTACAATCCGGGCTGGGCCTCAAACAACAAGCTTCTTCATCTCCATCCAGCTGGGTCCCTAGGTAGCTGCCCCCAGCTTTGGGCATAGAGTTGGTAGATAAGATGATCTATTCCAATTGTGTGTGCCACCGCTCTACGTGACGCAGCCATTTGAGAAGTTGGACTTTTACTCTTTTGCTAGATTTGCGTTGCTGTATAGCCTGTATCTTAAGAGATTATTTCTTTCACAGCTTGCTTGCTTCTTAAAGATAAAATATATTGCAGTACCTTCAGTATTTTGCAGTATTTTGATCTTGTTGCGGTAAATTTAACCACAACAAGTTTCATCAACCCATTTTTCCTTTATTAACTTTTTTCCAATCCCTTTCCTGTTGCGGCTCCAAAATGCTTCAAGGGCACTATAAAAAAATGCGCGAAGGTCTACGGATTTGAAATAATAAATTTATCCGAAAGAATGTTTCCCTCCAAATATTAAGTTTGGGCCGGTTTGGGCTAGGGACTTTGCGCGTAGTTTCGTAAGAATTTTTCATTTGCTTTTTTAATTGCGATTATAATTACTATAATTGCAAAAAAATTTAACAATCAAAAATGACATTACGATGGTAGAGAAGTCGAAAAAGTGGGTCCGGAAATTCCATCCGTCTGTCTTTTGTTCTGTTCGCACCTCTACAGCCTAAACGGATGGGCCGATTTGCTTCAAACCTAGTATTTAGAATTTATTTGGTAGTATCTCGGGGGTGTTTTTCATTTTTGCTCTAAGTCGAAAAATAACGGTACCTGCCATACAATCTTGAACAAAAAGTTTGATTTTCTCGAAAACGGCTCAAACGATTTTGATAAAATTTTCAGGGTGCTATTTTTTTACAACAATAAATTTTTCAGTTAGAATGAATTTTTCGAAATTTGTTCTATAACGCTACCTCTTATAGAACCGGTTTTTTCAAATGCGGTTTTATCGTAAACTATTATCCCGACTTCAATCAAATTTTGCACACAGGAAGCCATTTATAATTCAATTAATATTGCTTTTCAAAATTTTCAAAAACTTTTTTTTTCGATTTTTTTAATTTTTCTAAAAAAAATTGGTTGTCGAAATATTTTGAAAAATGGTAGATTAAATATTTTTTAAATAATTTTCCAAGATGAAAACTACAGACGTTCTTATGATGACATACTAAAAAAAATTTAAATATTTTTTCGAAAAAAAATTTTCAAAAAAAAAAAAACTGGTCGAACGTCAATATTTTTTTTTCGTCGATATACATTTAGTTTTAAAATTTTATTGCATACTTATGTTTTCCGAGAAAACTCTTAAACTAATTAAAAAATTAAAGAATTTTCGAAAAAAATGGCAAGCAGCCATTCAGCAATTATAGAGCATAAAGACAATTTCTTGCGACCCGGTCGTGGATTTTATTAAATTTTATTCGACGGTGTGACCGCACATATGAGCAAGTACGTGCGATCCAGTCGTGCAATTTATTTTAATGGTATTCACGGCTGAATTATTCAGCCTGAATATGTTCATTGAATCACTGTGGATCGCATCCTGATCTCTGTCGCATTTCTCAGTCTATAGGCGTGATGCTAATGCATAACAGAGAAGAACAGAAGTGACAAACGAAACGTTTAGTTTTTTGGAAGTCTTGAAGAGTGCCGCATAGTTGTAAATAGAAAAGAAAAAGAAGCCAGAGAAGTTTTAAGAAAAAAAAGAAGCAATTGAAACATTATTTCTGTTGGTGAAGAAATAAAAAACAGATTTTGTAGAAAAAGGTTTTTCAGCCGTGAAGAGAACATTCTGCTAAATATTTTTTTTGGTGTCTGTCTTTTTTACTTGCGATTATAGGTACTATAATGCGAGTTATACATTCGTGCAAAAAGAAAAAAAATAGATAACAATCAAACATGACATTACGGTGATAGAGAAACATATTTGAGTTACTGGCAAAATCTGGATTGTAGGCCAATCGTCTTCAAATTTAGAACTTAAGGTTATTTTGACAGAGGTGTTTTTTCAATTTTTTTAAGCTCAAAAGGTAACGGTACATGTCATATAGCCTAAGTAATTTTACATTAGTTTTGTTCGTAAAACTTTTTTTTGTATTTTTAATTTTTTTTACATTTTTTTTTTGAAAAATCAATATTTTAAAAACGGGTCAGTAATTTTTTTTAATATGGTTTTTGAATGTATATGTTATTTTTATGCTTAAGTTTGTATTCTTGAATTATTTTTTTAATTTTTTTAAAAAAAGTTGTTAAAAAACCGTTTTATTTAAAAACTCTATTACGATTAAAAAATATCCCACTTTTTTACATTTTTTAAAGAAATAATATGGCGTTTAAATTATTTCACTCAATATAATTTAACGTACTTTATTCGCAAAAACAAAAGTCACAAAAATCTAATAAATGCTTTAATTTTCTTAAATTTAATACCATAATGTCACCGCACATATGAGCAAGTACGTGCGATCCAGCCGTGCAATTTATTTTTTTGGTGTCTGTCTTTTTTACTTGCGATTATAGGGACTATAAGGCAAGTTTAGGACTCGTGAATATAAAAAAAATTAAAATAACAATGAAACATGACATTACAATCATAGAGAAGTCTAAAAAAGTGATCGAGAAAAAATGTCTGTCTGTCTGTCTCTCTGTCTGTTTGTCAGTATGTATAACGAGCTGCAGCCTAAACGGCTTAAGTAATTCAATTTTCCTCGAAAACGGCTCCAACGGTTTTGATAAAAAATTTTGAGAATTTTTTCGTTGGTATTTGCTATCATTTGATTAGAACCAAATTTACGGGAAAAAACTATTAACGGTACCTTTCATATAACGGTGTTTTAATTGTGGGCTTTCTCGGTAACGGCTCTTTGGATTTATGTCAAATTTTATATTTGAGAAGATCTAAGTAGTTTAAATAATTCTGCATATCAAAATTTTTAATAACTTTTTTTTTCTAATAAAAATAAGTTTTTTAAATTTATTTTTTGAAAAATCAATATTTTTAAAACTATTTAAAAAAAAATATTTTAAATTTTACTATCAGATGGTTATAAATAAACTCTAAGAAACTAAAAATAAAAAACAGGATTTTATCAAAACCGGTCCTACAATTTTCAAAATACATTTTTCATAAATTCTTTGTAATTAATGATGTGTGATGGCGTACTTCATTTTTAATAAAAACCGTTAAGTATTGTGGTTTTGATACTTTTTTTAACGGGTGATTTTTTAAGAGCTTGAGAACTTTGAGAAAAAAACGCATAAAATTTGCAAAATCTCATCGGTTCTTTATTTGAAACGTTAGATTGGTCCATGACATTTACTTTTTGAAGATAATTCCATTTAAATGTTGACCGCGGCTGCGTCTTAGGTGGTCCATTCGGAAAGTCCAATTTTGGGCAACTTTTTCGAGCATTTCGGCCGGAATAGCCCGAATTTCTTCGGAAATGTTGTCTTCCAAAGCTGGAATAGTTGCTGGCTTATTTCTGTAGACTTTAGACTTGACGTAGCCCCACAAAAAATAATCTAAAGGCGTCAAATCGCATGATCTTGGTGGCCAACTTACCGGTCCATTTCTTGAGATGAATTGTTCTCCGAAGTTTTCCCTCAAAATGGCCATAGAATCGCGAGCTGTGTGGCATGTAGCGCCATCTTGTTGAAACCACATGTCAACCAAGTTCAGTTCTTCCATTTTTGGCAACAAAAAGTTTGTAAGCATCGAACGATAGCGATCGCCATTCACCGTAACGTTGCGTCCAACAGCATCTTTGAAAAAATACGGTCCAATGATTCCACCAGCGTACAAACCACACCAAACAGTGCATTTTTCGGGATGCATGGGCAGTTCTTGAACGGCTTCGGGTTGCTCCTCACTCCAAATGCGGCAATTTTGCTTATTTACGTAGCCATTCAACCAGAAATGAGCCTCATCGCTGAACAAAATTTGTCGATAAAAAAGCGGATTTTCTGCCAACTTTTCTAGGGCCCATTCACTGAAAATTCGACGTTGTGGCAGATCGTTCGGCTTCAGTTCTTGAAATGTCAAAGCATACTGAGCATCTTTCTCTTTGACACCATGTCTGAAATCCCGCGTGATCTGTCAAATACTAATGCATAAAAATCCTAACCTCAAAAAAATCACCCGTTATAAGTTCATAAGTGTTATGTTACTTGTTTCTGTCAAAGATTTTGCTTTCCAATGTAATTATGCACATAAGAGTACGTGCGACCCAGTCGTGCGCACAAGGGATTATTTGCTTCCCTTTTAATATATGTAGATTACACTGCGTGGGCATTAGGTAGATAGGGAGGGGAAGGATATGAGGTGTCGATTAACATTGGATTTTTATTTTGTAGTTTACTTGTTTTATAAATTTGTCTTTTGTGCAGCAAATTGCGTTCGATTAGGCCTCTGCTGCCCTTGGGTTATCTCCCAATAATGATGGACACGTGACCATTCTGTCCTGTGGATACCGTTCGACCTTCAGGACTTTAATTTTATTTGTTTCAAAACGTTGTCTTTATTTCTAATTCGAAAAGATTCTGCGTTTTAGTCCAGGCCTTAAGCCAAGGTTTCCCAGCCAATAAATACCTATGTACACATATGCAAAATCAATAAAAAAAATCACTCCTTTTTCCATTGGGGATCTTAATTTTATTTTATTTTTCAACACCTTTGAAGACGTTTTATTTTTTTCAGATTCTATTTGGCATGGTAAACTGCAATTAAAATTTCTTGGCGCCCATTCATACATAAGTACACCCCCGTACTTATATCAACAAACAAATAAATAATTATTTGATATAAATTTCCTATTTCGTTTTATTAATCAATTGCTATAAATAAAACTAATTTTTAAAACAAACCCACCCCCAAATCTGAACAGCACTGGATTCACTGTGGGCTGTAAGTATTCGTTCTTATCAGTAATCAAACACACCGGATACCGGAATATATATATAAGTACAAACATTGACTACTTGGTTCTTCAGATTCATCTCCGCGTTGGATTTACTTTTCGTTTTCATTTTGGATTAGTTTAACTAAAAATTATTATAATTAGCGAGTGGGTTTTGTTGAAATAAGGAAAAAAATATTTACAACAATCTAACTAGCCCGCTCACTCCTCCCGGTCTCCCGGTCGTATTCAGAAATAAAACAAATTATACATAAATCATGTGCACTCAAAAAGTTTTATGGTCCTGGCCTTTAGCCAAAAAATGATGAATATGTTCAAAAACAATCAATTTCCGCTTCCTGCTAGACTAAACCTTTCTCTAAAAATAAATACTCCTGTCTGTACCGAAAATAACCTACTTAACTGGAATCGAAATCCAATCATGAAACCCAAGCTATTTTCGATTTGGTGATCCACATATTACTCTTGGAAATGAAACTTGATTTTTGTGATGAGTATGTATGTGAGTACACCATTATCATCATAAAAGAAATTCATTCCAACAAAAAACTCACGAACATTTTTTTTCAGCAAAGCTTTTCATTACAAAAATAGTTTCCTCCAGACCAACAGCACATGAATCCTTCCATTAAACCGAGTCCATGTGGATGTAAGCAAATTTCCATTTGTTGTTCCTCTGTCACTCTGCATATTCTATGAATATTGATTCCTGACACCCACTCTAACAGCTACCTAAACGTATCTCCTCCACCCGTTTACCGATTCCAAAAAAAAAAAAAAAAAAACCAAGAATAGTTAAGTAGATTTCCGCTTGGGGCCGGAAGAAGTAGCTTTTCTACGTGCGTGTCGAATTAAATACTTTTTCCTTTAACTTCTTTTTCTCTGATACGATTACATCCTAATTCTTGCAATAATTTGAAAAGAAAGCTTCTATAACGGCCTCCGAGGGACAGGCGGCGGATATACACGAGTTCTTGGCAGTTGGCAGCGCCACCTAGTTAAATATTCTCATCAAGTAAATTGAATTTGCATAAATATATTTTGTGATGGAAATGTTGATCCTTTTTCACGAATTACGATGACCTGACCTCTTCTCTCTCGGTATATTCCGCCACAACAAGTTGAATTAAAAATAATGAGCTTTGTTCATTTTCCTTGGGACAAGGACCTTAGCGCGAGCTAGATGCTTCTTCCTTCAATCGTCGTCCTTCGTATAGGTCTAGGTACCTAGAAAACGCCTCCTTTTCGGGTTGCAGATGCTCAATATAATTATGTATGTAAAGTGCTTGTTAATTAGGCAAATTCTGATACCTTGTTAGCTGCTATGCATTAAGATGAAACAATAAAGGCGTCCTGCGTGGTAGTTATGGTATGTGGGTGTTGATAAGAGGGGGGAGCTTAGGAACTAAATCAATATTCCGTCGTCAAAGAAAAGGTGTTTCTCAACATCATTTCCAGCTGATTGAATGGTCTTTTGTCTTTGCTATCTGTTGGGCAATGTTTTTGATATGATATTGAATAATGGAGTCAAGTAATCAATATAATTATACCATTCAGGTAATTTTGATGACACGTTGTTTGAACAACTGAAACGGAAAGTTAACAATACTTTGGCTGTGGGGCATGGCAGGGATTATGTAAGGAGCCAGTGGTTATTGTATCATCTTCTTCTTAGATTGATAACTGAACGAAATTGTTTAATCAAGTATGGGGAAATGGATTAATCAAGTTTGTTTGATTTTGATTGGATAAATTGTCGAACCCTGTCACGAGTTCAGTCAGTTTAAATTAATTTGAGTTATTGACATATGGCTCAACCATATGGATTGTTTGGGAATTGTGCAATTGCTATGAAACTCGAAAGCATACCGTTTTTATTCCAACCTTTTCTTTTTTGACTTGCATATACATATGTATAACATTCATTTTCATTACAGGTATGTACATATGTATGTCGGATTCTTGCACTTATTTTGGCTCCATTTTCAACAAAGAATTTTGTGTGCGCCATGCTCTTTGAAGCAAGAAAAACAAGGACGCGTTATTAAAAACCAAACAATTTAAGACGCCAAATAACGTATTTTTCAAAGGATTTTTTTTGGCAAAATAGACGAGAGAGTTTATCTTGAAAAAATTATTATTATACAACAATCAAACACGACATTATTGTTGACTTGAAGAGATGAATGTGTAAATTTGGCAATTAGGCCTAAGCTGCTTTTGTTGATTCTGTTTAACTTTAAAGTATTCCGAGAAATATTTTTAAAATCTTAACTAACACTAACACTGGTTGTTATACTTTTAAGCCTTAACTACTTAGCTTATTAGCAAAAAATTCTGTACACTTAATGTTAAAGGTACATTAAAGGATGTATGGTAATTTTTATCTCGAAAAAAATGTTGTAGAGTGAGAAAACCATAACAACGTACCATATGAAATGACAAAATTGATTTACATACCTAAAGTTATACAATACTTTTAGCTCGGCTTGAACCCCTATACTTATATCTAAAGTGACCAGATTTAATTGAAACAAAAGCGGGACACATTTTCCACAAGTTTTTAAATATAACAACTAACTGCCTCTGCAAACGGTAACTTCTTCTGACGATCTGAGTAGTCGCTACTACGAAAAAATGTGTCCAACTTCATTAAAGCAGCAGAATCCATTACTTTGGACTTATGCTTTTTACTTGCGATTATAGGGACTATAAGGCAAGTTTAGGATTCGTGAATATAAAAAAAAATTGAGATAACAATCAAAATCAATCAATCATAGAGAAGTTTAAAAAAGTGACCGAGAAAAAATGTCTGTCTTTTAAGCCCTAAAAATAACGGTACCTGCCATATGACCGTCAAGGAAAATCTTATTTTTCTCGAAAACGGCTCCAACGATTTTAATGAAATTTTTTGAGAATTTTTTGTTGGTATTGGCTATCATTTGATAAGAATCACATATACGGGAAAAGTCTTTTAACGGGAACTTTCATATAACGGTTTTTTTAATTTTTGGCTTTCTCGGTTACGGCTCTTTGGATTTCTGTCAAATTTTATATTTAAGAAGATCTAGTAGCCAAATTAATTCTGCTTATCAAAATTTTTAATAAGTTTTTTTTCTATATAAAATTATTTTTGATTTTTTTTTTTTAAAAATCAATATTTTGAAAACTAATCAAAAAAATTTATTTCAAATTTTATAATCACATGTATTTTAATGAATTCTAAAAAATTGCTTACCAAAATTTTAAAAATTATTTTTTCTTTAAAAACTAAAAATAAAAAACAGGATTTTATCAAAACCGGTCCTTTAATTTTCGAAATACATTTTTCATAAATTCCTTGTTATTTAAGACGTGTGATGGCATACTTCATTTTTGCTAAAAACCGTTAAGTATTATGGTTTTTAATACTTTTTGTAAGTTCAAACTGTGCTATTTTCAACGCAAATGTTACTTGTTTCTGCCAAAGATCTTGCTTTCCAATGGCACATAAGAGCAAGTACGTGCGACCCAATCGTGTCCATTTTTTCTTTCAATTTCGATTTAAAATGAATGACTTCAAGCAAAACTGACAATTCATTTAACATGGAACATATATGGACTCATTTCCTTTCTGTAACAGCTCTTACGTTTGTTTTGTATGCACCAATTTGTATGCACATGTAAAATAGTATTTTTATAATTGCCTACAGCCTAAATGGCTAAAACCTTAAAAGTTGATATGTGTGGTTGACGTTCCTCAGAAGTGAAATTGAATTTTTTAATTTTAGGCCTAAAAATAACGGTAATTGCCATATAACCGTTAAGGAAAAGCTTATTTTTCTCGTTTGAATTTTTTTTGTAGGTATTATCTATCTGTACATCAAAACCAAATTTACGGGAAAAGTCTATTAACGGTATCTTTCATATAGCAGTTTTTTTAATTTTCGGTTTTCTCGGCAACGGCTCAGGATTTCAATAAAATTTTATATTTGAAAAGATCTAAATAGCCAAATTAATTCTGCAAACAACATATTTTGAATAATTTAATTTGTGTATTTAAAATAAGTTTTTGATTTTTTTTTTTTTTGAAAATTCAATCTTTTTAAAACTATTCTATACTACAATATATGGCTGCATATGTATGTATATAAAGGGTGTTTTTTTAGACGTGTGGTTTTCAAAAAAATAAATAAAACGCATATAGTTTAATGTTATGGCCAAGAATTTAGCTTGATTATAAAGATAAGGGTTTGCATTGTGTTTTAAAAATTATTTCGGGGAAGTAGCCGCTGGTTGGCTCAAATAAATTCCAGCCGAGAGCCGGAGATTCCATCTCCAATTGTTGCGCGCGATGGCGGATGGACTCATTCGGGTCTTCTTCGATGCTCTGCTCCACCGAAACGAACCATCATTTTGGTAATAAATTTGAACAATTTGCAAAACTTGTTCGGGAGTAAGTTTATTCATTATGAAATGGCAAACCAAACTGAGCATAAATCAAGTGACAGCTGTCAAAAAGACCAACTCCTAAAGAAGTATTGCCAGATTGAAAACCAGACGTCTATTAAAATAAAAAAAAAATATTTTTTTTAGAAAATTCTTTCATTTTTTTAATTAGCTTAAAAGTTTTATCGGAAAAACTAAGTATGCAATAAAATTTGAAAACTAAATGTCTATCGAGAAAAAATATTGAAAATAATTCGACCAGTTTTTTTTCAAAAAGTGTTTTTTTTTGAAAACTTTTCGAAAAAAATTTTAAATTTTTTTCTAGTATATCATTATAAGAAAATCTGTAGTTTTCATCTGGGAAAATTATTTAAAAAAAATTCAATCAACCCATTTTCAAAATATTTCGAAAATCATTTTTTTTAGAAAATTTAAAAAAATCAAAAAAAAAATTTTTGAAAATTTTGAAATGCGATATTAATTGAATTATAAATGACATCCTGTGTGCAAAATTTTATTGAAATCGAGATAATAGTTTACGATAAAACCGCATTTGAAAAAACCGGTTATATGAGAGGTACTGTTATAGAACAAATTTCAAAAAAAATTGTTCTAACTGAAATATGTATTGTTGTAAAAAAAATAGCACCCTGAAAGTTTTATCAAAATCGTTAAAGCCGTTTTCGAGAAAATCAAGCTTTTTTAAAAATTGTATGGCAGGTACAGTTATTTTTTGACCTAGAGCAAAAATGAAAAACACCCCTCGAGATACTACCTAATAAATACTAAATACCAAGTTTGAAGCAAATCGGCCCATCCGTTTAGGCTGTAGAGGCGCGAACAGACAGACAGACGGACGGATTTTCCGGACCCACTTTTTTCAACTTCTCTATTATCGTAATGTCATGTTTGATTGTTAGATTTTTTTTTGCACGAATCCATAACTTGCATTTTAGTACCTAAATCGCAAGTAAAATTTGCGACATTTATTACAAAGCAGCAAATAAAAATAATGCATAAGTCCAGGATGCCGGTTCATCTTGTGAAATCGACTATGATCGAAAGTCATTGATCTTAAGTCGATTCGCATTAAAAGCCTCATATGTGCACACACCGGTTTCGATGAAACTGAAGACTCTATCCGGATTATGGAGTCAAAATTGTGATCAGACCGTTCAATGCCAAAGTCGGAAAAGGAAACAAATTTGGTGGTTTAATTGGAAAGCAATGCCTCCACACGAAACCATAACAGCCAACAACAACATAATACGGTGATAAGTTTACCCAAGTTTCCTAGAAGAAAGAAACACACAAATCTAACAATCTCGAGATGGTTGAACCACCAACCAAGACGACCACGTGTAATGGGCTCAAAACACACATTTGACAATTAGAACGTACTCATTTTGAGAGGTGCAAACATCGACTCCGGCCTGAGGCAAATCCTAGAAAAGACCAACGAACTCATCTTTTCATCGACACCAAAGCCGCATATGATAGCACAAGTCACATGCCGATGTCGGAACTCGGTATCCCGAAAAAAACTGACTTAACTATGTCCCATGACATGCATATGCGCAGTGGAACATTTAATTGGGTAATAGCTCACCTAAGCGGTATTATACACAAGTGCGCAGGTTTTAGACAAAAGAAGGCAATAACATGTGAGTTCTTCAATATAGGTCTGGAACAGAAAGTTTTCGAGAGTATTCGAGTCAACGCAAAATGCATTATCCTCAAACATATCTCCTCAACTGCTTGGCTACGCTAATGACATAGACATCATGCAGAAGAAGAAGATGTCGTTGCTATCATATTCGTTTGAATTAAGAAAAAGATCTTCAAGTGGACCATGTTTCCGCCATATCCATTTCGAACTTTAACATTTTCACTCCTTTGTGATCAAACCTAGAAAGAAAATTTTCATCTTGGTTCAGGAAAAATATATTTTTTCCACGCAGAACTTCCCCCGACACATATGTCTAATAATGTTTTTTTTTTTTATTTTCCTGCACAGTGCGTATATTTAAAGTACTCTCCTGTTCGAACCAAGGAAATAACATTTTTTAATGAAGCAAACCCAAATTATTCCACTTTCAACTATATTAAAATCAATAACAATAATATTACAAACAAAAAAAACTCCACATCAATATCGACACAAAATGGCAATTACCACCTGTCTTGTTAATAAACCTGGACCCACGCTCCTGCAGCGTCCTTATGGCAGTGTATTCAACCACAAAAAAGGACTCCTCGTAACCAGATATTTATGTTGCATATACCCGCTTGTTATGTTCCTTTATTTTTCCAATAAATATGCGATCAATGTTAATGTCCCAATAACCAATATCAATATGGTGTTAAGAGTCGTGCTTCTCGGCTCAAATCCTTGTTTTTTTGCCAGTTTGCGTCCTCACTATATGTGTATCTGAAGGACATTCCAAAATAAACTCCACAGTCCGCACCCGCACAAAGAGCGCGCCCAGTTTCCAGTTCATTGAATTGGAAAATTGTGAGGCTTCTCGTTGATCATATGGATATGGAACTGGTTTCATCTGTAAATACCACACACACGGGCTTCGCTGGACATTGAAATAATAAACAACAACAAAAAAAAAAACATAATCAACATAGTTGGAAGTGACCCTTTCCCTATCCTGATGATAAACGTCTTTGTCCTCCTCATAAATATGACCCTCTAAGTGGGATAATCGGTTGATGATGTTATCCCAAAGTGGAGTGCACATTAGAGCCATAATTACCAAGTCTGGTGGTAAATTTGTGAATTCGGTCAGTGTGCGTATTGAATATCCTGAATGTATATCCCTCCATCGGAGCAGAGAGGACTCTTGTATGGCATCTCTTGTTATCGTTTGGCTTTTGGGTCTTACATCATAACACGCCCCAAGTGCGACCACGTCAGTTGGCCAGAAGTGTGCCCAATTTAATATTGACACCATATGTCAAATGTTTATTAGTTCAAGGAGTACAAGGATTTAGGATTTTGCGTATGTGTATTCAGCTAGGTTTGGATGGTTAAACAACACGACAGAGTGTGCAAATGGACTTTCGCATTTAACTAACCATAAGCTTGAACAGCAGATGTAGAGGGACATCATTATGAACTGATGCTGGCGTGTATGCAACATAATTTTATTGTGTTCTTGAGTTAGGAAGAGCATTAAGTCATTGGTTTTGATGATTCATGAATATAGTTCCATTTGGGGCATCGAAGTTGTTCGTTAATGTTAAAATGAAGCTCCAGAGAGAAAGAGAGTGGTTTGCCATAAAAGCTTTGAATGGTGGTGTTCAATGCGTCCACAAAAAGTCATTAAACGCCACGCCGCTCTGATAAGCCAATTGACCCTAAAAGTTAGTTGACTAAAAGTCAGTGTACGCCTTGAACGTGCCCAATTAACAGATGTAATTTCAGTCTTAAAATTAAAATCGCGTTGCCGTAAGGATCAAATTAAATTTAAAAAAAAATTTAATTTTCCCAAGTTTCCTTGAACAGCAAAGTCTTGATTGTTGTGCCAGATTGTCATCTTAATGAATTAAATTTTGTCATTAAGGAGTGGGCCATTAGTTATCCTTCAGAAACTTCTCCATTCGACATAATTTATTCCTTCCTAGTATGAACTACATATTTTGTTCCTTCTAGGAGTGCGTGCTGTTTTTCACGGTCTATCGGAAAAACCAACAAGCAACACAAAAACCCGACTTCAAAACTAAAGAAACCAAATGAAAGAAAAAAACTCCCTAACCAACAAAATAAAAAATTAAAAAAACCAACAATAAAAAACCACAACAACGAGAAGAGCTTCCCGAACGAAGCCTATATTAAGTGGAACCATTGGAGGATGTTGCAAGAGAAAACCTTAAACTAACAAGCGTTACAAATGAAAACAAAAGTGGTAACCAAGTTGATGGCTTTGCTGGCGCGACGAAGAAGAAGAACGCAAAAGAACTTCATTCGTTCCACAAGATAAGCAGCCACGCGACATGTGTTAACTTATCCTTTTCACCGCATTGTTCCGGAGGAGGTTCCTTTTCTTTTTCGTTTTTTTTTCTTTCTCTCAGAAGCTGCTGAAGCCAAAAGCAGAAGCAAACGCGCATATTAAATGAGCTCACTTATTCGAAATGTGCAGTTTGCAACCGCAGCGCATCTCTTGAATTTCCACTTCACCATCAAACGTCTGTCTGTTACCGTTTTGGCCTGAATACTCATCCTCGTCAATTCTTCTTTGTTGCTGTTGTGCTATCCTTAAAGAGTTTAGTGGCATAGAGATGCAGATGACATCTATGGTAATGGTTAAGGTGGATTTTACCATGTGGTAAATTGGTTTCTAAAAATCAAATTGTAAGTTCTTTTTGATTTTTTTTTAAAGATATTGTTTTTAGTGGAACATGGCGAACATGGAAAAAAAATATTCCTTCTTGGCTGGCATTCTGAATTTGTTAAGGAAAAAGGATCCAAAACGGGCATGGCTCCCCAATAGAAATAGAGCACCTTATAATCTCTACATTGATAGAAAGAACGATGAGAAACAATTACTCAGGAGAAAGAAAAGAGATCACCAGCAACGTGAAGTTAAGGAGATGCAGAGGTGTTTTAACCGGAAGGAGGTGCGGAACTGCTATAGAAGAGGGAAGCATTCAACATCAGATTTCACTAGCCGTCCTGGGCTTTGCAAAAATAGGGATGGAAACTCTGTAGTAGCATCGACTGCTAAAACATCTGAAAAGAATACTTCAAACAATTGGTAAATGCTGATGGTTGCCAATATTCCGGTGGGATAATCCCGCCAATATGGTCGTCCTGGTCCAGACAATCTAGACGGCAGCCAAGAATTGCACTCACCCGACCAAAAAGAAATTAAAGTAGCCATTGTCAGGCTAAGACAAAGCAGTTAGTGCCGATGGGCTACAAGCGGAATTTTTAAAACACGTTGAAGATGACCTGGTCAGGTGCATACACCAACTCATCCGCAAAATATGGTCGGAGGAAAGAATGCCCGAAGATTGGAATTTCAGTAGCATCTGCCCAATCCACAAAAAAGGTGATCGACTATTCTGCACCAACTTAGCCTTTTAAACATCGCTTCTTTCCAGCGTTTTATGTGAACCTCCTGTACATCGATTTTAAGGAAGCCGACAGTGTAAACAGGGATGAACTGTAATGGTCTATAAGTAAGTAAGTAGCTCATTTTATTGCTTATTTCCTTGATACATTTACAGTTTTAATGAATTAAGAAGCTATGGCATTGCCGTCAGCTCATAATGGTAATGGTCTATATCTAGCTTTGGAATTTCCGCTAAACTGATAAACCCTTATCAGGATGACGTTGGTAAATGCTTGCTGCTCAAAATTTATTAGGAGTCTACTGAGACCTTCCGCACTACCACAGAGGGTTTGTGACCTGTTTCTGAACCAGGAAATAACGAGGGACGAAGAAGATACATCAACAATTTGTACGTGCTGTACATCGACATAAGACAAGCCATATATAAGGTGCTTGATTCCAACATATTTTTATAGACTTGTAAGCTGCTTACGATAGCTCAGCCAGGGTAGATATTTATAGAGCCAAATAAATTAACAAGCTTTGTAGACTGACCTGATTAAAAGTAGCCGGTTGCTGTCCAGGTCAATCAACATCATTAAACTCCAAGGGGACGTTATGGCCTGCATCCTCTTAAAGCTGGCATTTGAGAAAGCAATCCGTGATTCTGGCACGTCAACAACAAGTCCAGCTCGGGAAGGCTGGACAAAACATGAGGCTGTATACATGAATGAAGGAAAAACCACTAATGGAAGAAGTAAAAGGGGGTAGCTGTAAAATCTGACTGAATATAGTCTCTCAAGGCTCTTCAAATCCGGAATTCTTACTTAGCTGCTTTACAAGACTCTGGTCTTACCAGTACTCACATATAGTTCCAAGACTTTGGTGCTTACTAAAAGATACCGCGTTCGAGAGGAAAGTCTTACGGATAATTTTTGGCCCCGTGTGCGAGGGAGGACGAATCCGAAGCAGATACAATCATGAATTCTATGATATCTTCCTCGAAGAAGATGGGATGGAAAAAAAAAATTCGATGGTCTTCAATGGGCTGGGCCCCTAGTTCGTAGGAGCGAAAAGGAACCAACTCGGCAATTCAAGTCAATTCTTTTTATGGTAGAAAAAGCATGGTAACCTATGCTTATCTTAGAAGGATAGCATAGAACAGAACGACCGAAGCCTTGGGGTGCGAAAATGATTGGTATCGGCCAGCAACCGGAATGTATTGAAGAAATTGTTGCATAAGTCCCAAACCGGATCCCAGTTGATATGATGATGATGATGATTCAAGAAACGCGTATTTTATTTGTTCTAGGTTATTGTTATAACCTCAATGTAATTTCCGATTATGGTGTGTAGTAGATTTTTCTGGCATCAACGATTTCACTATTTTCTAGAACTGGATTTTGTTCCAATGTTCCAATGTATTAGTATAATGTCTCATTACGTATACGGTAGTCGCTGATGATTGTGTTAAGCTTTCTCTAATGAATTTTTTCCCGTTTCTGTACAAACTCGTATATAGTAGCTGGTACATACTCTAAGATGACCTTGATGATGGTCTTAGTGGTCTAATGGATCAAACAAAGCCTATATGAATCATTTGATAGCTGCATCAAATTCGCCTTAAATTTGTCTTTTTAATGTTCGCATTTTCTTCTTATGGTCTTTTCTGACAAAGGTGTGCAAATCAGAAGAAATTGTTTGTATGTATTTCTTAAGCATTGTTGCTTCGATTCTGGCCAGAACCACGTTTGGGAGACTACTTCGACTAAAACTCTTTGATATTCGAGTGATTTTTGGTCTTTGGACTCTTGGTGTTAAATTATTCTCCCTTTCTTGTAGCATTTTTCTCATTTTCTGTCGGACCACACAACTTGCTTCTTTCCCCTGTCTGGTCAACAAAGCCACTACTCATCATTCATCCTTCTGTCCATTTATTCAACAATTTGCATTGCGAAATTCGCCTTCCGAAGACCAAAGTCGAGCAGGTTGTTTGGGGTCTTTTTTGATGGTTGGTTGACACTACTCAATTCCCAGCAAAAAAACCAACATAACAATCACGATGGTAATCAAATCTTTCGCTTGGATAAATTCAATGTCCAAGCACACACCAAACAAGCACACAATTTCCAACATGAAAAGAATACCTCGCTTAGGGTAAATAACACACAAAATGCGCTTACTCCTATCCATCAGCCAAACTCAAAAACTAAAGCCTCCCCCCTTCGTCGTCGCGTCGGTCGGTCTTCCATAGAGGTTGCGCTGGTTTTTGTCATCGTCATAGTTGGATGACGAAAAACAGCACCACCTGCTCTTGGGTTGCAGTATAGAAGAGTTAGTATTCATAACCGATGTAGAGCTTTGCTTTTTTTTTGTCCAAACCCTTCTATGGTGCATGATTAAAATCTGCCTATTAATGTCCCAAGCCATTCTATTTTCCAGACCACCCTTCACCCCATCCATAGATCTGTCCATTCACTCAATGGACGACCGACGACAACGATGTGATGCTTCTATGATTCAGTGCACCATAAAATAATTAAATAGAATGCTGCAGCAGCAGCCAGAGCAGCACATGCAAACTGAACACAACCTTTGATAAACGAGAGAGTGTGTTGAATTGTTGTTGTTGTTTTTTCTGCAAACATATATAATTTAATTCATTTTCAAAGCGTTTCTAGCGCAATAATTTGTGGTTTTGGCATATATAACCCGAAAGCTATACAGGAATGTGGCAAGGCGGGCTAGATGGCTTAAAAAAACAAGCCTTTGTGTCATGAATTTGGTTATGATATGAACACGGGGGAATTAGCATTGTGCTTTTGTGTGATACTAATAATCGGGCATAAGAACTTCTATATATATACACATATATAGAAGTTATAAGCAGGAGCTGCATGATTTAATAAAATGCAGAGTTCTGGCTTTTCAAAATGTTGCTGCACTCCTTTAGTTGTTGTATAATGAAATCGAAAAAGCAGTTGATTGAAGCGATTTAATTAATTTTAAATAAACTCGAGTGAAATAGGTTATTTAGAAAATGCACTAATTTTTTGGATGAAGAATTTAATTTGTACCAGGAAAAAAAGGAACTGAGGGTGGGACCTCAACGTCGCAGTGGAAGAAGTTTGTAATACACTCGCGTGATCCTATATCTCTGAAAATTATTCATCTAGGCTTGAAATACAAAATTTAATCTTTCAAATATTTAGCCCCTGGTTTTTTCAAATTTATTCCTATTGCATACTTTTATTTTGACACACAATGCTTCAAAATATGAGAAAAAAAGAAAACTACTGACACTGTACATCGAAGAATTGTACATACACCCTGCAGTTGACACCCTTACACCAAGTCCACAATACTCATGATTTCTACCATTATTTCATATGAAATGTTCTCATTTTAGATCCAACGATCTATTGTTTCCAGAGTTATTAATGAAATAAACGCAGAATCAAGTTTGTGCATCAGCTCTTTCGTTTACACAAGCAATTTGCTTTTGACTTTACAGTTACTTTTAATTATTCAATGAACTATCCATTCGAAAATAATATAAAATTCTGCATTTATATGAGAAAATTTATTCATAAATAATTTCATTTCGACCGTTTTTAATAGATTTTGTATGCCGATCCAATAAGAATCAACTGAATCTTCAAAAAAAAAAAATGTAATGATTTAATTATTCCATGGAAAGCACTTAATCCAACCATTCATACCATAAAGTAAAATTTGTCATACTTACATCGAATACAAAAGTTATAAAGGTCGTTAAACAAAGTATGCGTCCAGACGAATAAAAAATAAACGCTGATCCCATTAATTTATTATTTAATCGTGAATTCAATCTTCACATCATACCATGGATATGAACGATTCCAACAAACCGCATTAAGCGCTTTCGCTGTTTTAACATAATTATTCGATAATACAATACCTACATGTAGGTATATTTTTGACCAAAGAATAAATACAAAAAATTATTGCGGTGAACATATAGTGTCTGTGGTTCTGAGGTCAGAATTCCTATCATCATCCTTCGCACCACCTACGTGCCAGCCACCGGAAACTGTAACGGAGAGATCCGGCGGACACCAATCCAATTTGTATTTTAAATGAATGTAATTAAAGCTTCAACGCACGCCCTCAAAATACACTTAACTCTCTATATTAATCTGAATAAAGCATGTGTTGTAAGGACATCCTCTGCGTCCATCCGGAGGCTCTGATTAAAATTTAACATAAAAACTGCCCGCTCTTCACAAAGGATACACTCAATTCAATATGCTTCGCGAAAACGCGCTGAAAGCTGTATCCTCCGTAATATACGACGACACATGTACCTCTCTATCGTTCTCTTGTTAATTCCTTTCCTGCGTATAGAAAATAATGAAGCCTTGGGGCTAAAAAGGTGCAGCAGTTCTGTGATCCTGTGTGTAGCCGAGCACATTAAATCCATCGGAATGACCTGCAGGTAGAAATTTTTGTGGAAACCTGAACGTGAACAATCAGATCTAGCATATAATGAATTGGCACACGCATCGGTCATTTAAAACTCTCCCTGCCTCGAGGCAGGAGCAACAGAGGATGCAGCAACCAGAGAATGGCATGTCCTGCGGATGGCACTCGTTTAAAACGTGAACAAACAAAGAACCAAATGTCCCGGCCACATGCTGTTGCTATTGCTGTCGGTCATCGTCGTCGTCGATTTTGCTGTTCCGTCATTAGCAGATTTCACTCAGCCAACCGGAGGAGTCAGGTATAAATCCTGGAGAAGCGGTCACAAATCAAAAGAAGAAATAAATTCCACAAAAAACAAGGAGGGAAGGACCAAATCCTTTCAGTTATTAGCAAGGTGGCAGCAGTAATGCATCTGCCAGCAAGATGTTTCTATAGATTCTTCGAGATGGACATCGTCACCATCACCGCCACCACCACCACCACTATCATGGATAGAAAGTCTGCATCCGCCATTCTTTCACGATATCATTATCTTTGTTTGGCTACCATTTCTTGAGCTGCGCGGCTGCTGATGGACATGAAATCTTTGGAACGTGAGGGTTGGTTGCGGATGAAATTACGCAGGTTGTGGTCATTCAAGATTATAATTTCCTTTACCAAAAATAATGGCACCTGGTGATGGTGTCCAGTTCGGTGGTGTTGTTGTGGCCGGTAGCCTGCCGTGTGTCTATATTTCCAATTAATTTTGTGGGCTAAATATATTCATTTGAAAAATTCTGGAATGAGCCACTCCGAGGATAATTATTATGCGAGATCTACGTTTGGAAAAAGAAGACTTTGAGCAGCATGCTTTAATCGGAAATTAAATGGATAAATACATATGGCTGGTGGTGGTGCCGGTTGTGAGGGAGGGGTATCATGGGTCCTTTTGATTCGGTTATAGGAATTTAAACGATAGTGAAGCATATGTTCGTGTTTCCTTTTTTTTTTTGGTGGAGACAAGAAGTGTTGAGTTCCTAATTTTATGTTTTTGTATGGTTGCCATGTAGAAGCTTTGGCAAAGTTTTTTTTTTATTGACATTTGAATTCAGATTCCGTGATGAAAAAATGTAAATTTAAAGGTGAACATGTAGAACGTTGCTGATGGCCGTTTGATGTTATTTAATTTATTCATAAAGGTGCAAAATATTTGTGCCAATCAGGTTGGCGTATATTATTGTGTTTTGAGGAAAGCATGATAGTGCTTGTTAATATTTTAATAATTGAAATAATTTGGGGCAGAAATATGTTGAAAGAATAAATATATCTTAGAATGAAATTGACTTAGTGTTGAGTTGGTTTAATTCAATCAGAAAATATGCTTCTTTCTATAAACCTCCAATTCCAAGTGGTTAATACTGTTTTATTTGTAAAGCTTAACTTAAAACTAGGTTCAAATCCGTTTGTAGGTTTTTTTTTAGTTTTCGAGTTATGAGCAAAAAAGGAGACCCAAAATCATGAATTTTTGTTCATTAAAATATTTATTCCTATACATCATTAGAAAGGTGCTCAGAAAACCTTTAATTCTGTGTGAAAAACAACTCAATAAAACGTGTTCAAAATTCAAGGCTCTATGATGCTTAGTTTTTAGTTTTCGAGTTATGAGTAAAAAAAAGAGTCCCAAGATCATGAATTTGTTTTTGCTCAAAATATTTTTTCCATCGTTGGAAAGGTGCTCAGAAAACATGTAAGAGCTCGACTCATAGAATCCGTCCGTCCGTTGAGTTGTAATTTTCGACTGAGCACTTTATAAAATACACACATTCTTATGATGAACGCAACGCACGAAGTAGACGAACTTTTAACTTTTTCACTCCGGCAATCCGTTTGAGAAATCCACACACATTCTGATCATTATAATTGACTTTAAATAACCGAATTCAGTATTCAATGGGATATTCTACAAAAATATTCAACTCTCTGGGATGGAATCGAAGATCCTGCGAGCCGGAGCATTGTTGTCCATTCGCCCTACATGACCTAGCCATCTTAAACGTGATATGCGTATTTTTTTGACCAGGTCAATGTCGCTGTACAGCTCGTATAGTTCTTGGTTGAACCTTCTCCTCCAAAGCCGTTAACGCTCGAAACGACTAAGGATATCTTCATCCGCTTTAGATAGAGTCCATGCCTCGGCGCCATAGAGCAGGACTGGGATGATTAGGGTCTTATACAGATTCTCCCTTGTCTTTCGAGAGAGGACTTTGATACTATGCTAGTATCTCGGGGGGTGTTTTTCATTTTTGCTCTAGGTCGAAAAATAACGGTACCTGTCATACATTTTTTAGCAAAAAGTTTAATTTTCTCGAAAATGGCTCTAACAATTTTGAAAAAAGGGTGCTAACCCTGAAAGTTTTATCAAAATTGTTTTACAACAATACTTATTTCAGTTAGAACGATTTTTTTGAAATTTGTTCTATAACGGTACCTCTCATATAATCAGTTTTTTCAAATGCGGTTTTATCGTAAACTATTATCCCGATTTCAATAAAATTTTGCACACAGGAAGTCATTTATAATTCAATTAATATTGCATTTCAAAATTTTCAAAAACTTTTTTTTTCGATTTTTTAAAATTTTCTAAAAAAATTTTGGACATCCCAATACGGCAACAGTATTATTATTTATATTTATTATATATATTTATTCCTATACATCGTTGGAAAGGTGCTCAGAAAAAATTTAATTCTGTGCCAGAAACAATTTAATAAGGAGAGTATTTAAAGAGATATCGGCAAAAACGTGTTCAATATTCAAGGCTTCAAGACGATTTATTTTCGAATTATGAGCTAGAGCCCAGGCACCAACAAATGTTTTTGTAATAATTATTTTTTTTTAAAATAACTAAATCTAAATCTCTAAAACAATTTATCAAATGTTAATAATGTAAACACTTATGCTACAAATAAAAAATGAAACTGAAACTAAATCTTTACGCTAAGTCGCACATTGGAACTGTTTCTATATTATTTTAATTTATTGCTCTAACCCAAAATAAACTCCAAATCAAAAACACACAAATTTTGTTGACAACTTTATTAATTTTATTTTCTATTTAAAAACGTCCATGTTGATTATTATTTCATATAAATTTAATTTTATGACAAACTCCTGTTGATGACAAGCCGACATAAGTATTCCAAACGCTTGTCCAGACATATTTCAAATCCATACGGATTCTTGAATGCCATAGATCCTTTTCAACCGGATTTCCATAAAAAAGAAGTTAAAACAAACATCACCAACACAATAATCAAATTGAATGTTCACTCTGCGCTCGGGGGTATCATCATCAGTTCAGCAGGATATCATCCAAGGACGGGAAACAGTTTAGTAAAATGTCTTCATAGAATAAAAACGCCTCAAAACCATAAGTTAAATGGAAAAACAAGATGTCGTAGCATCCTTTTTCGATCCTGCTGGCTGGCTATGTATGTAGATGGTATCCAAGTAGCTTGGGCTATGGCTTGTTATGCCATCATTTGTTATTCCTTAGGTGTTTTTTATGGCCAAAGTTTATTTTACCAATTTCAAGGATACAAATTTATTCAACTTCTTAATCCTTGTGACACAAGGGATAAAGGAAATACTTGTCTCTCTATATTACGTGTGTATAAATTTTAACTCATTCCTTAGAAACAGGACATAATGGAAGGAGGGGAACACACACATTGCAAAAGGTGTTTTGAAAATCGCCTTTGGCTAGCCATTCGCATTACACCACACACTTTTAAGACCATGTGACATGACTCCCACCTGCAACTCTTGAGGAAGGAGTTGTAAAGGATGTAAATTATTTACTTACTGTTCCGGGGTAAGGTCCTGATTAATGGCTGACAATAAGACAGCCATAAAAAAGTATAACGCAACGCCTCCCCGAGTGGCTAGTGTCCTTATCCTTGTTCTTATCCTTTGAACTTTCATACTCAGGCCATGAGTCGCGTCTTGTCCTTGGCGTTGGCTGTCATCTCAGTTGGTATGTTTGATGAGTAAATATACAAAGTTGCCGACTTAACGAGCAGGACGCGTGTCTTAGAACTTTTCCACACCTTTTGGTCCTGCACGCTTTGAGTTAAGTTAGTGAGATTCAGTTTGGGAACTTGTTGAAATTGCTGTTGCCAAATTAAATATGAAAACATTGTCGGCATGTCCACGGCCATACACCAAGTTAGCTCTAAAGATATTCAACAAAGAAGAATATGTGTGCAAGAGAGCAAATAAAATCGGCAAAATGTTTTAATTAACTTCTTGGAATTGTATAAGTCGGACAAGGACTATGGCACATCATTTGGCGCAAATTAATTAAGATTTGTACGTTGTTGTTGGCGGCCAACAACTCGTGTCGTCCTGCAAAAATATATGCAGAGTTTCCCAGAAAGGAAAGGATACTCCCAGGTGGTGGAGCTTGTGTACCTTCCTATGTATATACGGTGGTGTTTCTGTCCAGTTTGTATGCAACCTCCGGCATATAAAGAAAAATGGCCAACATGAAGGCTGAATGACGATGATTATGATGATGATGATGAGTCTCAAAACAATATAACGGACAGTTAATGCGAATTTTATGTTATTGCCTTTTATATACATTTTAATGCCGGAAACCGGAGTCCATTATTGTTTTTAGTTCTCCCTTGGCAGTCCCTTTTTATAGTGTGTTTCGGCTTTTATGCATTTTTGCTTTATTATAACGCAGTTCAGATTACCAGCTGTCCGGGATGAACGGGCGAAGAGTCGTTTCCGTGCATTTATTGTTTTGAATATTAACAAGCAAGGAAAATGTGAGGATGATTCATTTTTATAGCGAGGATTATTGGGAAGAGAGTGATCATGAAATAAATATTAGCTGCCTAAACTGACAACGTGCAGGGGAAAATTCAAGAAATGGAATGGTAAAATTAGAAGTGTCAATATATACTACGGCGACTGCGCTTATTTGGATCCAAAATCGTTTTTGGAATCAGGCTTGGTCAAGGGATCTTCGCCATTAAGGCTTATTTCGCAAACATAAGCTTTAACTTAGCAAGTGTTCTAAAGAGAACATTAAACATATGTTTTTCGACCCCCTGAACTAATTTTAAGAGGAAGGTAAGGGAAGTCAATAAACACAGTCGGTGCGACATCATCGCGTGTGAAGGTAGTCTCATTCCAAGGGGTCAACATTGACTCGCACTTGCGGATAATCTAACCACCGCTTTGAAGACTGTTATTTCAAGAAATCAGCGTATAAATGTACCCTCTAAAGAAGTGCTTTCCCGATAGCATTGAGCACCAGTAACAGTCGAAACATTGCCAAAAGTCATCAGAAACGCCACCTTCGACGTGCTGGGATCTTACACAGCCGTCACAATGAAACCACTCGTTTGACAATGAATCAGTCATATTGCTGCTTCAACAAAACGTATTCCGTAGACGATACCCTGCCTATCTTATCAGAAATAGCATAGAACTCGCTTCGCAGCTGGCCAATGCACGTCGTGATAACTCTCGTTGAATTGAGCCGACCGATTTACAGTAAAAGTGATATCCGGCCTGGTAGCTATATCGCCAAGTACATAAAATATCCAATTAGTGGCCGATATGGTATTAGCACGCCGCCGGCGCCGCCCTCTATTTTGTAATTTTGCCTTTGTATCACTCGGTGTGCTGATCGGATTCGACGCGTCCATCTTGAAGTTTTTCAACAGATCTTTGATGTGTGCCTGCTGCTTTAATTTTATTTCTCCGTCCCTTGAATTATTTTAAATCCCACCAATCCAAGATTTTTAACTTCGAAAACAGCAGCAAATCCATTTCGGATACTGTCCAATGTCTTTTGGCATCTGCATGCATAAAAATGTCATCAATGTCCTATTGTGCAATGTTTTGTCCAGTTTTTTATTCCACTGCAGTTTTGCCTGCCGAAGTCTATAAAGCGTCTTTCTCATTTTTACCTTCTTTGAGCTTCTGCAGCATTTATTTGGCCTTTCTTACTACTCCATCCTATTGCTCATTTCTCATCACTAGCATTTGCAACGCTTGCTGAAAGTACTATGGATGATCCATATTAATCTCTTTCATTCTGGCGTTTAAATATGCTTTAACTAATTCCATATTAAAAAAAACTGATAATGGCTAGCGCCATTAGGAGTCTGAAATATTCAAGATTAAACACGGGTGTAAAAATTTCTTCGAAATCTTTCTTCATGTTCAAGGATCCATTTGGTTCAAAAGAGCGCTCTATTCACTGGACGCTTGACTAATTCCCACGAATATTATTTTGATAAGTCCTTGAAGTTCATCCTTGATAGCATTAAGCCATTCTTGTGCCTCTGTTACAGAAATCGCATCCTCAATTCTGCCCAAAATTTATATCCTTGGTGAAGCATCAAAGAATAAGGAGCGAACCCAATGGCTCTGGTACCCTCCTATCCATTATAATTCTTAATATTTTTTTCTGGATTTTACTTAGGAAACCCAAGTGAGTCACAGAACAACCTGCCCAGTTATGAAAATTCTACTTAAGTCTTGTGCTTATAGCCGGATCTGGCATTGTCTTAGGAAATCCAAAGTTGTTCAGTTTCCTCGATGCAACTTGCAATCAGGGAAATTAACTTAAAACCGAACTAGGTGTCTGGAAATATTGTTTGTCCTCCGCCCACTTGTCTTCCAAATCACACGTCTTTATTAAACGCGTTGTGTATATGTCTATTGAATCCTCAGGGGATGTCGTAATATACTATCGAATGATGTTGACTTCTTTTCTTTAGTGATTCGAAGTAAGTTTGGAGTTCGAGAGGAACTTGACCTGTTGCCGTTATGCTCGGCGATGGTGGCCTTTGCCTAGCATTTGTCATTGATTCCGGTAAAACCGAAACACTCAGATCAGTGATGCGTGATGCTATTCCAAAGGTAAAAGTGATTCAGCAGAGCTCTGCTCTCCAGGTCGTGAATGATCTTATTCACCTAACTCATAACCGTCTACACCTTCTCCAACGGATCTACAATCGTCATCCAAGAGACAGCTTCTTGTCTGACCCACGGCGTCAGTTACTTTCAATCTTGATGCTTATAGTAGTAGATTAAGAAAAGCAGCGCTTTTCCGAAAAAATGGACTATCTGTAGCAAATATCATAGTGCCGGTCTTTGCTACTGATAGTCCATCGTGGACCCATCTAATTAAAAAGAAGATACCCTCTCCGATTTGGCGTTTGTTTTCCCCAATCTTCATGTTTAGCTTTCCAGTTCCTGGCCATGAGACAATAATTTTCAACCTCTCAATTCTAACCTGCATAATTAATAACAGTGGTGATAACCAAATTCCGTTGATTTGTTCCGTTTTGGAAAAGAAGTACACAAGTCTTATATAGAAGTGCACAAGTCTTATGTAAGAAAATATAAATATATAAAAAATATATAAAAATATATAAAATACGATTTCAAAAATATTTTCCGAGAACACTTAAGTCCTAGTTTATTGCTTTTTTAATCTACTCTTACTAATAATAGTTAAACTTTTATGTCTCTCCACCTTAAATAAATTTTTCAAGTAGAACGAAATATACAACAAAAAAATATTTCTCATTTCAAAATTTATGTAAATATAAAGGGGTTAAGAAGACACTCAAACCATCTTATTTAAAATTTAACATTATTGCCGACAGCACTTGCTTAAAACACCTGATGCCAGCTTTTTCATCTTTATTGTTCAGAACAAAATAAAAACAACAAGGATGCAAAACAACTACTCTGTAAAACTCAACTTACCATATCCTTTCACTCAATTTTCCCTTATAATGCCATGCAATAAGGTTCACAATAGTGATCTATTATTCAGGAGCAGTGCCGGCTGAAAGGGTTTCTAAAAAACTCTTTTGAACGGGACGGCTGCTAACTGGGGCGACGGACTAGTGGTAAAAGTCTGAAATAAGGAAACAAAAATTATAATATACGAAAGTAAGAACGCAATTGTTGCAAATAAGTATGTAGTTGACCTCACAAGAGAGCCGAAAGAGAGAATTTTAAAATTGAGCCATAATTCCAAATGACTTAAAAGTGTCAGTGTCAAACGTACTCATAAAGTTTTTGTTTTAAATGGAAACAAGCAATATTGTTAATTCCTTCGTTGGTGTTTCTAAGGTTTTGTTTAGTATTCTTATAAAAGAATTCTGCAGTTGCCCTGAAATAAGCCATTTTCTATTTTCTGAGCCCTCGAACTCATGATCCAAACGCATAATTTAAAGTTGTCAACTCATCTTGGCTGCACTCTGTGAAAAGTTTAAAAGACAAAGAAAAGGGTTTGCTAGGATGACCTCAGAACCCTTTTGGGAGACATCCCGGTTTTGCACTTACTTTTCTTCCGCGATATTGTTGAAATGGATTCTCAAGAGATCTTCTTCTTTCTACATGACAATGCCAGCTAAGATGGCATGCTGCATTTTATCCTCAATGGTATTCGTAATGTGGGGCTTCCTCCGATTTTCATACTCTTTATTCGATCATCTTTTGTAACTTCTGCTGTCATACAAAGGATCTTCATATCAGCTGCCGTCAATTTAATCTCACACTTCTGGCACACTTTTCAACATTGTAAACCATATGCAAGCGCTGAAGCATCTTAGGGGGCATTTTTAGTATCATAGAAGATGGCTGAGTTTTTCCGGTACTTCATTAATTCCAAAACTTACGCGATACTTGATATCGTCATCATAGTTTAGAAGGAATTGTTCCATTTAAATAATTTTCGGCGGAATAGACAATTTGTGGATCAGAAAATGAACAACATAAGTATCCAGTCATTTTTGCACTAAAGCTCTATTAATTTTCATTCAGAACACTTAACTGTACCTCAAGAACTTGTTGTGCGGATGAAGGATTTTCACATTTGATAGCTATGTCGTCAGCAAAGAATAGTTAATCCAGGTCCATCACCATACTTTCTGGCAGAAAGTCAAGGATTGTAATAAAGATCAAAGGACTTAAAATGCTTCCCTTTTGGAGGTGTCGATCGATTAACATTGGTTTTGAATGTTTGCAGATCAAAATGGCAAGGGAAAATCTCGCCGGGTAAGCTATTCCAAATTCGTGTTGTTCGGCAAAAAAAAAATCTCTATATTTCACGGTACGTCCGAAATTGGGTTCAAGGGTGACCAGATGAGCATTCCTTGCGAGACGAGTATTACGGGAGAAACTTTTAAGGGGAGGAATGCAGCTTGCTACATCGAGTGAACATTTTTTATAAAAGAAACGACAAAATAAGGAAAGACATGAAACATTGCGTCGGTGTTCGAGTGGGGCAATTGTTTCAGCGGCAGTTCTATTTCCTATCAATCTTAACGCTCGATTTTGTGTTCTATCAAGCAGGTGAAGCGATGTTTGTGAAGCACCTGCCCACAGGTGGGAGTTATACTCGAGTTTAGGGCGTATAAACGCTTTATAAATTGTAGCCAGATCAGATGGGGAAAAATACTTCTTACACCGATACAGAAAACCTAAGCACTTAGCAGCATTCTTAGCGATTTCAAATATATGGTCGTTCCAACGGAGGTCGTCGTTGACACACATACCGAGTACTGAGAGCTTTTCGGTTTCTTCGATGTAAGTGCCATTTATGGATAATGGCATTGCGGGTATGTTTAGCTTTAACGACAGAAGACAGATTGATTGATAGTATTTTGAAATGGTAAGTGATTTGTGTGTCGTGTATTCCAATGTTCGTGGTATAAGAAAGAATTTCTTTCACCTGTACGTCTACACTGTTCAATACAGGCCAGCTGTTTTGGCATTAAGTGAAACCCAGGTTGGAGTAAATACTGATTTATCAGAGTTTGCTCTACATGGGTATAGCTTGGTGCCATTACTCTTTTCCCATCATGGTCTCGTGGTCTATGTTAGGAATGTTGCTTGCCAGAGCCTTCCCCAATATGGGCATACGGACTTTAACTTCTTGTGGCTCAAATTCACTGCTCGCAAGCATGTCATTCATTATTGTTTTATTTACAGGAGTCCAAATCTCGACAGCAATTCCACTTGTAACGAGTTTGATGCGCTGTCTGATTCCATCTCGAAAATTGTTTCTCTTTGTCCTCGCACTGAAATCGTTATTGCGGGCGATTTCAATGTACACAATTCCAATTGGCTCCGCTATTCTGGTCAGACAACACCCGAAGGAAGGTATGTCGAGCTCTTTGCCGGGTTACATCACCTTACCCAACTGATCGATGTGCCAACGCGTATACCGGAAGTTGCTGGGCAAGCCGCCCATACTCTTGACTTGTTTCTAACTTCTCACCCTGATAAATATACCATTAGTGTAACTTCTCCATTTGGCACTTCAGACCATTGTGTCATTTCAGCTAATTTCTCATCCTCCACCCATCCAGTTAAAGAAAACCTTCCCACCAGAACCGTTTGGCAATACGAGAAAGCCAACTGGGACGGTCTAAATATTTTTTTTCCAAAACTTTAACTGATCACTATGCTTCCTCGATAGTGACATTGATGCCAGTGCTGAAATGATCACAAATGTGATTCTTCTAGGGATGCGTGCTTTTATTCCTAACAGAGTAAAAAGCATCAAACCTAAAGAAAAGTCTTGGTTTAATTCTGAGTGTAAAGAAGCTATCAGGCTCAAAGAAGTAAGTTTCCGTTCTTACAAAGCCAACCCTACAGAGGAAAATCGGAAAAAGCACAAACAAGCAAGAAACTCATGCAACTTCGTTATTGAAAGAACCAAATTTTTGCATGACCAAAAATTACGGCAAACAATTCTGCATTGTCCCAAAGGCAGTAAAAAATTTTGGTCATTTGTAAAAAATATTAAAAACTCCTCAACATCTTCGGTTCCAACGCTCATCGACAATAACAAACCAATTGTTTACTCTTCAGAGAAGGCAAACTTGCTCGCCGCCCATTTCGCTGCCAGCTCCACGCTGCCGCATAGCAACGTTGCCCCTCCTATACTTGAGAATGTAAATTTTTCCATGGGACAGATTTTTTTCCGCACTCGTACAGTAGCAAGAGTTCTCAAAGAAATCGATATACACAAATCCGCTGGCCCGGATGGTATACCCCCGATTCTTCTGAAGAGGTGTTCTTCCACACTGGCAAAGCCACTGCGTAAGCTTTTCCATCGCTCCTACTCTTCTGGAATCTTTCCTAGAAGATGGAAAACAGCATTTGTCCAGCCTGTCCCTAAGAAAGGTGACCCATCCTCCCCCTCCTCCTACCGACCCATAGCACTGACATCCCTTCTTTCTAAGGTCATGGAAACACTGATAAACTGTCAGCTTAAGGAATATCTCGAAGATCGTAAGCTTCTCCATGACCGTCAGTATGGCTTCCGCAACAACCGTTCCACTGGTGATCTGATGGCATATCTCACCGAACAGTGGAACAAATCTTTACATCGCTTTGGTGAAAGTAAGATTATTGCTCTTGATATCTCCAAGGCATTTGATAGAGTTTGGCATGAAGCTCTCTTATCGAAAATGCGTGCTTTTGGGATCGATAATACTCTTGTTCGTTGGATTAGAAGCTATCTTCTGGACCGTTCAATACAAGTTGTATTGGACGGATTCAAGTCTGATTCCCATAAAATAAATGCTGGTATGCCCCAGGGCTCTGTTCTGTCTCCGACTCTTTTCCTCATTTTTATAAATGATCTTCTGTCTGTTAATTCTAATCCACTTAACTGTTTTGCTGATGACTCTACCCTCAGCTTTCCATATTCGTTCGATAATTCACGTCCTTCGCCTTCGGACGTACAATTGCAACGGTGCCGTATGTAAAGCTCATTAAACTCCGATTTATACAGCATTGTCAAATGGGGTAATAGGAATCGTGTGGAGTTTAATGCTTCGAAAACTCAATTTTTTTTTTTTTTTTTTATAATTAACGCGCGCACAAGGGACTATTTATTTCCCTTTTAATGTAACACACTGCGCGGGCATTAGGAAGATAGGGAGGGGAGAGATAGGAGGTGTCGATTAACATTGGTTTTGAATGTTTGCAAATTGAAATGGCATCGGATGGAACGGTTGCTGCGGAAGCCATACTTGCGGTCATGGAGAAGCTTTCGATCTTCGAGATATTCCTTAAGCTGACGGTTAATCAGAAAGAAAGAAAGAAGGTATGTTAGTGCTATGGGTCTGTAGGAGGAGGGGGAGGATGGTTCACATTTCTTAGGGACAGGCTGGACAAATGCTGTTTTCCATCTACTAAGAAAGATTCCACAAGAAGAGAGCTGTGAGGCACGGTGGAGCTGGCAGCGAAATGGGCAACGAGGAAGTCAAATGCTTTTTCATGATAAACCCAACAGAATAGGCAAATCTCTTTAGGTATCCCGATATTTTCCATTCTGATCTAAATTCCAATTAAAACCGCTGATCTTGTGTCTCCCACCTTTTCCCAGAACCATGAAGGTATCTAATCTTGTCTGATCCATCCACTGTGGCGTCGGGGACTTCAGCATTGTAAAATGTAGGTGTTAGAAAGTACAGCTTAGGAAAGTGTTCATTTAAAAGTCGTTCACAATGCTGCCATTCAAAATAATTTGCCATGAGCTTTGCTTATAAATTGTGGTGAACGAACCTCCTAAATATTTTTCCTTCTTGGATCGACAATATTTAAAATACTTGCGGCTTTGTTCATATTGGCATGCCGAAATTCCTAAAAATCATGGTTTACATCAGCAACCGTTGCAGAAAATATTTCTTCTAGTTCCCGATACATGCTTTCCGTACTTCTGCTTTAAGGGGAAAACTTCTTCGTTGCCACTCGGAGGCATGCTTTTTCGGCTATGTTTTAAGGGAATCATATTGACCAAGATTTTAAAGCCATTTTTTCTTGGTCATCAATGTTTTGTCTTTATCATTCCAACACCATGTTTCGTCGTTGCATTGGATATTGTTCTTTGGCACTTTCTTGCAAGTTCGTAGCAGAGAGTCCCACGTGTTTTGTACTCCGCACTATTTATTTTCAACTCTATCAATGATGGTTTTGCTGAAAAATTTTTTCATAACATACACAAATGCTTCGCTGCCTCTCAGATTGTACCACTCTCTTCCGCCATAAGCCTCTGTTTGTTTCCTTGCCCTTCTAGTCACCAAACGAAATTCCGCCAGCTTGCCATACTCCCATGGCAGTTCACATCGACCTCGTAAGACCTTCTGAAATGCCCATTTAAATCTCGGTTACAAACAGAAACTGATCCTTCGGAAAGATCTTAAGGTGATTCTGGGTATCATTCTTGCATGACCAGCTTCAGAGACATAAAACAGTCATTAGACTTTGAAATAGCTAAGACGTTACCAAGAAATTCCTCCGCAAGGATGATACCGATTAAATCTTGACTTTTTTCTTCTCCGCAGAAGAGTATCTTGTATGCCTTTTGTTCAATCGAATTGTTAGTCAATAAAGGGTAAGGACGACAGTGGTGCATTATATAAGGTGTTTGCTTGCTTACCCTTAAATTGTGAGTTCAATACTATGATTGAGTAGTCTTCCTTTGTTTTAACTTATAAAATATTCTCGATCAACTGGCTACGAAGAATTCTTCCTTTCCTTTTTAATACTTGAGCAGGGAGCTGTCAAAACCGAGCTTTGTTCGCAAACTGTGTTATTAAAAAGTTATATGGAAGATTTGTTGAATAATATTATAAACCTCCAACACGAGTGCATCGAAGTTTGCTAAAGGTGTTAGATATATTAATGCTAATATGAAAAAAGCTGAACAACATGGACTTTAAGGTACAGAAATCCTATTTAAAAAAAAAGTAAAATGCTTCATTAGGATCGGTCCATATGTCAGTAAGCCTTATAGATTGAAATGACACTTTAATGTCATATATTTCGTGCTCAAAAATTATACAACGTTAATCTGAAAAATGTTTAATCTACCAGATACTTCTAATTCTCGTTATTGCCTTCAACTTCAACCAACTAATTCATATGTAAGTGGCTTGAAAAAGATATCTCCAACCGTTTACTGCTTGTAGGATCATTGGTTAGAGTATATCTTACAATGTGAAACAGAAAAATGTCAAGACATAGCTCAAGGTTTGGGGAGATGTCATCAAATGTTCAATTTAAATTGACACCCACAAAATGTGACTCACAATATTCCACTTCCCATGTATACTTAGACGTATGTAAGTGTAAGATTTCATGGTATTGCCTCTCGAAGTTGACATCCAGCACTCAGCAGGACTCTTGCATGTAGGGTTGTATTTTTAAGCACTTTTTATAGAATTTCTTGCTCATTTTAGGTTTTCTTTTCAATACCAATCGAAATATGTTCTTGACAGTATGTTGGCGTTCTTCAATACTACACAGAAATACAACTTGATTTTGTTTTTTGTTATCGTTGATGCAGCTCCTTAGGGATTTCTCATACTGTGTTACTGTGGCTTGAGTTGGGTGTATATAAACACACTGTATGTGGGATACGAGATGCGGGACAATCAGGGACTTTAACAAGGACAACAATCAAACTCTCGGAAAAACTAGGAAGTTAGCCGGTCCTTCTTTCGGAATCGAGTTATTGTCAGAGCTAAAGAAGCTTTCTTCGAATTGAGAAATTCCCAAGAAAGCATGATAAGATAAGATAAGATAAGATAAGATTGAACGTAAAAGGACGACAAGCGGGGGCAATGAAAAAAAAACAACAAAAATGGCAGTTCCCTGCGGCTTGGTTGAGACGGAGACAAGAGTGACTCCTTTGCTCCCGACCATACCGATCAATATCACAACACATCGAGATGAATTGTTTTTTTTTTCATCGAAGCGTCCTCATTGTAAACAAGGATCCATGTGCGGCAGCAGCAGTATTTTTGTTTTGTATCCAGAAAAATCCATGGCGCAATCAATTTATACTTGGGCGAAAGGACAAAGAGGATTCGTGATAATCCCCAAACCCAGCGTACAGCGTGACAGTATCATACGGTATTTTTGGCATCGATTTGGAGGCATCCAGCTACGAGGTCTTCGACTTCACTTCGGGGAACGTTATCATCGGTTCAACTTGGGGCTATGAGTGATGGCACTAATAAGTGCGTGTGAAATTTATGAAGTTCTACAGGATGGCTGATGGTGATTTTTTTTATTTAAAGGAAGTAAAACGATATTGGCAGACGCATGAGAAGGGGGATAATGCCAACGGTATTTGATGTCCTTTGACATAGAAAATATCGATTACTTGTAATAGCACTCTCAAGCTGTTTGGAATTCCCTTATGCGTAAATGTATTTGTGAACAGAGCCAGAGGAAGATGGATAGGGATAGAAGGTATTCATATATAACCGCTGTCTTGAATTAGCTTTCGTCCTTTTACAATATTTTTGGTTTTGCTTCTCTTTTTTGCTGTTAATGATGGGAAAAGTTACTTATGGGGATTTTAAGTGCTGTGAAAGAAGGAATTATGTGGGCATATGATTGATAGACTTTTTTGTTGTTTAAAGGTCACTGATTTTGGTTTTTCTTTTCGGGAGAAATAAACATATGGCACGGGGATTATCGCGATAATCGATTTTTACCAATGCACAGGCACACATGTGTTAAATATAAGAATTTGGTGTCTTCGGATTGCGAAAGTTTTGGTTCTGTTGCTGCTTTTTAATGCTTACGGGAGCAATCAGTTAATTTAAGATTTTGAGATTCTTACGATGATTCTTCGGCGATAAAGTGCAGGATTAGTTATAATCAGATAGAATTTTTTAATGAGAATAGACCAGGAGCACTAGGATATCAAGGGAAAGAAGCAAGACACACTGGGGAAATTATAATGCAATACAAATTTAAATTATTAATTTTATTAAAAGCGACATTTTTAAAAATAACCTAAACCGTTCTGTTTGCCGATATTCGTAAGACGCAGTCGTTCTTACGAACCCAACTTTTATTGATCACAATCGCAAGAAGACTGACGCTCTGAGAAAAAATGCATTTCTCTCAACAAACTTGAAACTTGCAGAGCTTTTAGAATTAAATGAAAATATTGAAAGCTTTTGATTTGCCTAGCATAGGATTGAAAAAACTTTTAATGCAAAATGAATAATCTGACATCAAAACATATTTTCCAAATGATGTTTCCCTACTTTTTTTGTGCTGCCAAATATAACAAATTTGTATCGATTTTTTAACAAAATTGTGAAGATGATAGATGGTGGGAGTAAACTTAATTTTCAAAAAAAAAATCTCTTATTTCTTTCATGCTGGTACCTATGCTCTTTAACATATATACTAGGTATCTATACTCATATCTATGAGCACTTCATATGCATCTGCAACATTCAAAACTCATTACATGTATCTCAACAAGTTTGCAAGCAATTTCTAGCTATAGAATTCCATCCCTCCCGAGCTCCCGCCCTAACCCAAAATCCAAAATTCGCCTACGTTCCGCAGACCAGGACGAAATTAATCCAAAGTTGCAAAGATTCCTTTTTCAGTGATTATAGATTTTCCATTCAAGTTGCAAGTATATTAATTTTTAGTTCAATTGCTCGTAGTCGTGGTTTACCTTTTTTGCCTCCAGTCCAACTTTCAATACAAGTGGCAGCCAGACAGGCAATTTGACGAAACTTTTGTAAGCACATATACGCCCACACAAGGATAGAGATATTAAGAGCTCGTGGTAAAGGCAGCTTGAATGGTATTGGTATTGTGGAATGTGGGAATGGGAAGGATTGGGTGCCTGATGCTTGTTATGCCCTACTAGGTTTAAGTGGTTACTTGTTGACATTCGACTAACTATCCTGTTATTGGGACAAGGGATACTTCTGATGAGAGCATTTTAAGGGCTCTCCCTTTACACAGATGAGTAAGGATACTTTGATGCACTGTGCTTTCATAAGGTGCATCGTCGTAAACCAATTCGATTTTCAATTGAACTAGGTGCGTGGGCTTTGGTTTTGGAATAACCGAAAACAAAAGATTCAAATTGATGGAACTGCAATATTGTTATAAATTTAAGTGTATCAGTGTATCCCTAAAAATCTCGAGTACAATATAGGTAATCTAAAAAAAATTAGCAGTAAGTCCTCGAGTAACTAACAGGCATTGCCTTTGTTGTTACTATTATTCATTTTCTCCAACGGATAGGACGAAACTATAAACCTTCGCAACATCACCAGCCTGCAAATACAGAGTCGGACGATGCTCGAAATGGCAAACAGAGGAGTATAGTTGGAAACCATGGTAATCTGGAAAATTGTTAAAATTTCTTTGAATCTATTACAGAGATTCTCGAGTGGTTGGAACTAAACAACGGACTGCGTAAAGTATCGCCTTGTTGGATGATGGCTGTTTCAATGCCTCAAGCATTTTGTTAACTACTTGTTTATTATTTAAAGTTAGTGGCACAGCAAGGATATCGTCGTCGGTCGGTCGGTTGGACGAGAGGAGATTTCATTACAGAACTTTGTAATTATTTTTGTTCAAGTAGATGAGCTGGGGCACTTTTAATGTTAAAATTGAGCAGTGGTAATGAATGGGTAATTAGGAAAGACATTTTTCGAATTTTCATTTGTTGTTGTGGAAACGGCTTAAAATGTTTGTTTATGAATGAAAAAAGTACTTTTAGACTCGCTTTAGCTTTGAAATATTCTGTTGGTGTGAGATATACAGCATTAGTTGAAACTGAATTTTTTGTGTTAATGGATCTAAGTTTTATCCAATAATTCAGAATTGAATGAGACTTTTCTGGCAGTAACGAATTTCAGAAATTTTTTTCTTCATTATATCGTTCACAATAACAAAAAAAAAAATGAAACGGTTCTTGAAATTGGAAGAGACAAATCAAAGATTCTGGACAATCATGATTCGAATTTTTATACCCAACCCTAAAAGTAGTGCATGTAGTTCTCGATGACAAGTTGATCATTCGGCGCAACAAACGGGATCCTGTCCGAGCCTCTTGCTACAATTTTTTCCATATATTCCGATTGCTGGCCGACACCATCCAATTGCGCGCCCAAAGGCTTTGGGCGTTCTGGTCTGCGCCATCCTTTCAACTCAAGCAGGGTCTGCCACGAGCTAGGTTCCCAGCCCACTGGAGTCTACCGAGCTTTATTTTTTCCACAACATCTGCTTCGATGTAGACTTCATACAACTTATAATCGTCCTCCTTCGCACAATTCTCCGTAAGGCCGCTCCCTCACTTGTCGGAGGGTATCGTATCTCTCGGTTTCGTCGGTACACATTCGGTACCGATATTTCACTGAATACATACATTTTAATGATTTAGGCGGTAGGTGCGGAATCGGTACGGTAAGAAAACGGTGTACCGATAGTCGGTATAGAGTATCAGTATTATTTCTATATTTTCCGCAAGGAATTTGTGTTTGACGTCTATCGTTTAGGCAACAGTTTGTTTTGTATAAGAAAGACAAATGAGGGAGCGGCCTAAGACTTCCCTCTTCAACGCGGATAAGAGATCAGAGTACCTTTTTGTAAGCCCCCAACTCTCGGATCCGGTATATGTGAGTACTGCTTAGGCCATAGTCTTGTGCAGAAGCAGCTTGGTTTTTATGGTAAGGTTTCTGGATTTAAAGAGCCTTGACAGACTATAGAAGGTTCTGTTGGATTTAAGCAGCCGCTCGCGTTATTCTTCCTCAATATTGTTATCGGCTGCTACTTTTGACCAATGCCAAGAGATTTTGACTCAACTTAATAATTTTCGTCTTCCAACTAACACTGAGAATTTCATTCGAAAACTGTTTATTAATGTTGGCCTTTGATTTCCTTAGTGTGATACTGATCCACCTTTATTTTTCCCTATTAATGTCCACATCCAAAAGCTCTAAATTCATCTAACGTCAAAATTCGTGGTGAAATATGACCTGAGCTCAAAAAATATTCATGTTGTAGTGGAAACAGCTTTTCAAGAGAGCTTTCAGTTTTGGCAAACATGAAGTTAAAGAATTTTATTTTAAATTAAAATCATAAATACATTACACATATTTACATCCTAGTGCCCCGTGGCTTAGTACTTAGTGTGTCGGACTGCTAAGCTAATAAGCCTGGGTTCAAATCCAGCTCATAGCCACACCATTTTTCTGGGGTACTGCCTCTTGCGAGGAACTGACAAAACCTCCAAGAGTAAAATTTGTCTCGAAAAAGTGCATCTCATCTAGCCGTTCGGACTCGGCGGTAAATTGTAGGTCCCTTCCATGGTTGAGAGTATAAGTCACTAGGCCTTGGCTCCTTAAGGAGCTGTCGCGCCAGTAAATTTATTTAATTTATTAATTTACATCCTTTCGCAAATAAAATAGAACTTTAAGTTGGCAACACTATTTTAACTGGCGGCCATTTTGTCAGCGGTCAAGTGATTTATTTTTAGTTTGGTTTTGCATTTCAACATGAATTTTGAAAATTGGGCAAATTTATTTTGAAAATCATGGTTCTGTTCGTCAATTGTTTTATCAATTTTACGGTCAACATAATCGTCCATCAGAGCAATTAATTCGATTAACTATGAAACATTGTCGCACCACGTTTACTCTAAATAATAATACGCACCCACAGAGACGACAGTGCGTACAGAACAAGTATTTTTGCTGTAGAGCGTAGTGTAGAGGAAGACCCGAATCACTCTATCCGCCATTGTGCACAGGAATTGGATATGGAAGATTTTGCGAAAAGATCTTGGTTTGCGTGCTTACAAAATCCAACTCTTGCGAGAATTCAAGCCACAGGATCACCTAGCAAGGCGTAGATTCATTAAATAGGCCCAAAACAAGATTGCCGTTGATCCCAATTTTCATAAGCGAATTTAGTTTAGCGATTAAGCTCACATTTGGTTAAATGGATGTGTATTTACCGATGCGCATCGCTACCGCGTGGCTTTGAAACAGCTAAAAAGGTGGTGCAGGTGCGTATTGACTTGAAGTTCTTGGATTTTTTCCAATATCTGCTGTAATGTGAATATTTTGTCGATGGAATCGAAAATGCTTTCTTCGAACTTCTTTTTGCTTCTGAGTTCGTGTATATGCTTCAACCAAGTTGTCGACTGCAGCTTTGGAAAAATTCGGCAGCTAGGCCATCGACTCTGTGGGATTTATTACCCTTATGATTAGATACGTGGTACGAGTTGTTGTTCTACTTCGCTCAGTTAGCGGAATCTGTTTTGTCATCGCTGTTATACAGTCTGCAGAAGTGAGTTTTCCATATTCTCAGCATCGATTACGATTACACTACGATGCTGCTTTGATCGTCTTTGCAGCTTCATTTCAAGCTCTGCAGCTTTGAAAGCTTACTGTGACCCTTTGGTAAAACTTTCGAACTTTATTCCGGTAGTAACAGCTCTGCATTTCCTCAAACGCGTGCTTTTCATGATCCATTTTTGACGTGATAACGTCTTATAAATCGATGACGTACGAAATAACATGACTCATTGCTGCCCTATGCTCCAGGAGGAGTTAAAGCGCTGCATTGCAGCCGGATAACATATGCATATATATGCTGATAAGACTCATGACTCATGCTAACCGCGATAGTGTGGTTCTTTCAACCAAAATCGATCGCAAGCACCAACATGAACATGAAAAAGAACAGGCGCAAATACCCAACATAATTCCACTTAAATTCAAAAAGAACAAGAGAAAAAGAAATACAAAATAGGCGGAGTTTTGTTAAAGTAGATTTTAGATGTAGATATTGATGTGTGTGTGTGTGGCCTTAATGAGAGGGTTTTTGGGTCATTTGTGTCAACCAAAATAAATCGCAAACGTATTTTGAGCACCAGGGGAACATGAAAAAGAACAGGCGCAAATTCCCAAATAATTCCACTGAAATTCAAAAAGAACAAAAAGAGAAAAAGAAATACAAAATAGTCGGAGTTTTGTTAAAGTAGAAAGTAGATGTAGATATTGGGGTGTGTGTGTGTGGACTTAATGAGAGGGTTTGTGGGTGTGTGGGCTGTATGTTGGCGTTGCTGTCATAAATGTTTACTTATGACATTATTACGTAAAATTATCGTCCGTAAACCGACTTTACAAACAATCAACTTTTTTTTTTGTTTCTGTGAAGATGTTCTTGTTTCTTCTTCTGCTCGCAAAGCCCACGAGTATTTCTAGTCTTTCTGTGTATCGTCAACTTGTAGGCTTTCCGTTTAGCTGCATTTGCTTTCCGGTACTCATCGTCAAAGCAGGGGTTTCGTTGTGATAGCCATGTAAGACCCAGCCCTTCAGAGGCGGATTCCCTGATGATATGATGAGTATAGACTCGATCAGAAAATGATGATTTATTGTGATTGCAGCCATCTGACGTCATGATTCCTCACAGTATTATCACTTCTTGGCATTGGTTGGGATTTTCTCAGCTGGTCCAAATCAATGTTTGCGCGCCTTGCATAGTTCTGACATTCATGATACTGGTAGCAGTGCGTCGATCGTAATATTGTCAATCTATTTGAAAGTTGATCAGTCAGAGATCTCCATGTTCTTTTGTGAATGTTGAGGTGTGGGAACATCAAACTATGTATGTAGTTATTACTTACAATATTTCGCCCGCAGCAAAGTCAATTAGCCAGAATCCGATATCGGAGGTAGTTTCGTGCAGGATGTGTTTTCGACTGTACCAGGCCTCCGCTTGTTGGCAGGTTGCACGTTCTCTGCAACGTTGTCCTTATTTCTTCTGCATGGTTCGTCATCGGTTAATCCGGCCGTATCCAAGGCCTCTATCGTTGCTTCGCAACTAACTGTTTTTCATATGGTCGGGGAGTTACGCCAAAGGCACTACCCCAATCCTGAAGGACCAGGTCCTTAATATAACTCCGAGGAAGAGGAGTCAGATAAGGCTAAGCTAAAAAAAAATCCTAATAGGCCATAAATGGTGCTCACTAAGTATTTCAACCTTAATGGAATAATTCTCCCACCAGAAAAAGGATACTCGAAATATGTCTTAAGCTTATTCTGTAATGCATCCTTACATCCCTTTTTGAAAATTCTAATTCCAAATCCAGATTATGAAATTGCGATTTCCTTTGTAAACAAAAATTATTTATTATTTATAGTAATCTTTCAATCTCACGCCTTCATTTTCCTGCAGCTGAGTACCTACCTTAATCTCAAAAAACACACGAAGTTCTTTCTTTTCAATAGTATATGCTATACGATATGGCATGCTGCAAGAAAAAAGGATATTCTATTACAAATTATCCATTTCAATAATGAAAATCAATCCGAAGCGAGATGTACTCACATTGATACAAAAAAAACCCACTCACTCAGTGATCTTAAAACTCCAATTGGCGTGTCCTTCTTCCCACATCTGTCGCAGGTGCATCAAATGATAATCAATCTCTTTGAATATAGAAAGTAAAAAAAAAAATATCTGTTTCAATATCCAGGTTCCTCCATTTTATCACTTTGATGTGCGTCGTCATCTTCGTCGTCCTTTATATTGATATCTTCAGGATTTACCTGTTCTGGCACACCACTGTTCTTTCTCTGTTGGCATTGCTGTGGTCTGAGGTTTTCTGGAATTGTAAACTCCTGGAGCAAACCAAATAAAAGGATATTTTTCCAGGAATTCGAAAAGCGTTCAACATCATTAACATGGTCGTAACTCGTAATGCAAAAAGCAAAGAAAACGTTGAAAAAGAAGTTGATGGAGGTGTCAGGAGAACCTGTTGGTTTAGTGTGCGGTTACAGTTTGCTTGGTAAGTTAGGTATCTACAAAAGAACCGACCGACAACTGGGAACGGGCCGGGGCCAATCGCGTTTGAGGTATAAAAGAATTTCCTTGCAGCTTTGTTTGAAAATGAATTGCTTCGTTCTGGGTGATTTTTTTTTTGGCTGTTTGTGTGTGTGAAGGATGCAAATCGCAGTCATCTGGCGGATGCAAACAAGCAGATGATAAATTCTGCTACAAAGGAGTCCTTGATTTATTGCCGACCTCTTGTCAAAGCATCAGCATCAGCACCAGACCAGTAGTAGCAGCAGCAGTCCTTTTCAATGTTGCGATTTACAATTGTGACAGCAGTGAGTGCTGCATTCAGTTTTCAGTCAAATTGGTTGGAAGGGGTAACATACGAAGTCCTTTAGATCGATAATGGTCGTACTAAAATTCTATTGCGTTTTCCATCCAAGTATCTTTGAAAATGGAATTTTCGAATTGCTCTATTGAAACAGTTGTTGGCTTCTAAATGATATACCTAATTCGGAATTATTTTGCATAATTGGCTTACTAAAATTACATACTTGTATCTCATCGGGACTGTAAGGAAACTACAAACTAGAGCAGATTCACCAGTTTTGAGAGTCCTCATTATGTTTCAGGGAACAAACTTTTGTTTGGGGATTCTCGGAAAAAAGTAACAATGTTCATATATTCCTATTCCAAGCGTCTAACTCACTGCCAAGGCACAGTGTCACATTATTCCATATGCCTATCTCCTTTTTCGCTATCCTTGGTCATGTGGTATTATAAGCAAATCAGCACGTGCCCCACATGAATACGTGATAAATATAAAGTATTTGCATTTGATGCCAATGACGGCATTATTGTATGGAAATTGCATTCATTTATTTCAAATTCAAATTCCGAAAGATATTTTTTATAAATAGAGTTAGGAATGCGATGATGGCAATATTGTGGTTTTAAAAATGTCACGGAGGAATAATTATGAGAAATTGCTGACATTTCCAGTGAAAGATACTTTTTTAAGGCATTTAAAGATGAACGAAGCGGAAAAGTGGAAATACAGTTATGTTCTGTAAAAATTAATTGTATATGTATTTTTACATTTGTATTTATTTTATTATTATCATAAGTATATTAAAACATAGTCTTTTTTATAATACTTATCATATTCGTACATGATTTAATGATGATGATGATTTAATTTTTAAGATTAAAATTAATTAAAGATATTATTTGATAGAAATGTTATTTATAAGACTCACTATAAGTGAGTTATGTATAAGTAAAATTAAATTACATGAAGGTAAAATTAAGAAAATGAATTAGATTATGAAGTTTTAGAATTTTCAACAATGTTTAAAAATAGTTTCAGCATTTATATAGGTTTCTTAAGAATTTTTCAAAACAAGTGTAGTTATTTTGTCCTCTCAGGTTTGCCGGTAAGGAGTTCCAAAGACCAACAGCATGTACAAAGAATTGTTGCTTAGAGTTTCTGTATTTAAAGGTAGGGACAATTAGAATATTACTTCTTTGAGATACTGGAAAACTAAGCTTTTCGAAAAGATATTCAGGTGATTTAGTATGAATAATTTTAAAAAGAAATGTTAAACTTTGTACCGAAACATGATCGAAGCGACACAGTCCATATATAAAACGAACAATGTTATTAAACGCTACCTGCAATTTGCGTTTGCTTGCAATATCTAAACAGCAAAAAATGGGGCTTCCGTAGAAAAGGGTTGGCAGAACAAGAGTTTTGGCTAAAGTGGAAGACAACTTCCAGAACCCGTAGAGCAGCATAAATTCAGCAGCGCATGCCAAGTGTTTGCCCCACGATAGTGTTTGGTTAAAAATGACCCCGAGATTTTTTATTGTTTTAACATAGTTTAAAGTTTTCCCCTGAAGTTCAATACTTGGCAGGTATGACATATCAATAGCAGAGTTGCTTATAACGATTGCCTGGCATTTGTTCGCATTAAGTTTTAAGTGATTTTCACTAGACCACTGTCCTATACCTTTAAGATCTTCATTTATTCTGTCTGTTGCATCTTCAACCATACCAATTCGATAGCTCAAGTGAATTTGTACGTCATCTGCATACATATGGATTTTGCAATACTTAAGTATAGAAGGAAGGTCATTGTTGAACAGCGTGAACAAGAGTGGGCCTAAAATCGATCCCTGGGGCACACCAGTAGAAGTAGAAAGAAAATTAGATAGCTTGGAGTTTGCCTAAACTGCTTGAGTTCTATGGCTTAGGTACTTTTCTATTAGTGATACAGCTTAGTTTTCAAAAAAGAAAAAGTATTTAAGCTTTTTCAATTGAGATAATTTGCATATTTGTAATTTAAAACTAAGAACTAAATGCTGTCATTTGTAGATCTGTCCCTTCGGATTAGAGAGCATTTTTCGATGCCAGAAAATGGCAGAATCCGGCACTTCATTTACACTACACTCCCGCGATCCTTGACATCTTTCTAAAAATATTCTTTGCAAGTGATCATAGATTCAAGATATTTAAACTTTTCGTTCCTTTGTCTGGAATACATAGGTCTAAGTAGATGAAAAATAAGCAGCATAGGTATTCAGTCTTTTTGGCACTAAAACGATACCAATTCTCCCAGAACATCCTCCTATGCATCTAGTACTCACCGAATAGATGTAACTTATTCACTTGCGGATCAACCACTTGAGCGGAAAATCAAAGTCTGTAATAAAGAGAAAGGATTCATGATATTTCGCTGGTGCACACCAACTTTAATTGGGACCTCTTCGACTTTGGTGAACCCTAGAGGGATCTAGCTATTGTTTAGACTTGCACGTAGATGTCAATGATCGTCGTAAAAGGGTTTTCCTAATTTATTTAATGAATGACCCTTTAGATATGCAGAACTCATCGTAGCTTAAGGACAGATCTTGTGGTTGTCTTTGCAATGTTATTTTCAACCAACAGAATATGCAAATTCTTCAGGGTTCCCGAAACTTTCTAAATGATTCTATTTTCAGAGGTATGTATGTGGTGTAGAACTTCCGATAGGAATAACTGTCAAACTAACTCTCATTCTAATGAAGTGTGTTACTTTTTTTCCATATACTTTGGAAATCACCATGCATCACAAAAATTCGCACTCTGTTCGCCAAACTTATAGATCACTTCGTCCAGTTTACGGTGCGCATATGAGCAGCTAATACGCAATACTATATAAATATTATTCATCCAAATCGAGCCCGTTACGTGTGTAGAAAAATTGACAGGGGATCCGAATTTATCGATCCGACACCGTTGTTAGCAACTCGGTGTCTGCCCATCTACTATTTGGACAATTTTGAGGAAAGATATTGGCCTACATCCATATAAGAACCAACAAGTGGAAGAATTAAAGTCGGCGAAACAAATCAATTGCGAACCAAATTTTTATCGTCAAATTATCTTCAGCAATGAGGCTCATTTCTGGCTTAACGGGTATACAAACTTGCGTGACTTACATGCTGTAGGCGTCATCGGCCCATTTGTCTTTAAATCCGAAAATCAAAATCTCAAGAAATGGACCTGTGAATTTGCCACCTCGTTCCTGTAATTTGACACCTTTGGACTAGTCCTTTTTGTGAGGGTACGTCAAATCTCTTATCTCTGCTGATAAATCAGCACTATTGATAAAATAGGAACGGGTATGCTCAAAAAGTTGTGAAAAATTAGACCCACATGATGGCGTTCATAAGGCGGAGTCACAGGAGCCATATGGCAGAAATAATTTTTAAACATTAAATTCCATGAAATTTTTGAGGTAATAAACCCAAATATTTGATCATTCCATTAAATATGTTGTGTTTTATTAATAAAAAGTTCTAAAATATATATAAAAGTAACACCCCTTACTTGAGGATTTCCGAGATGTTCCATTCTGATTCCTATACTTTTTAAGTTGCATTGCATTTATGAAATTCTGATGCTGGCCGCGAGAAAGCCGGATTATTTCCGCCTAAAGATCGCTTCACATTACGTTAATTGAATGATTGATATCGCAGTATCTTGTATCATACCTCTCCTAGTAGATTAGGAAAAGTCATTTTTCTCTCAACCGATTAATCATTTGATAACCGCGAAGATAAAAATCGCGAGTCATCTAGACCTCGTTTCTAGAACTCGGAATGTATTTCGTCAGAACAAATTACTTTTAACTTTTTGGCATTTTTCTCAGCAGCAGGATCTTCTTCAGCTGTGCTATCAGGGATTTCTCCGTTGTTAGGTGTTGCTATTAGAAAGTATAGCCTAGGAAACTTTTATTTTTGAAAACTTTTTCATAATACTGTGAAGTTTTGGCCTGGGGTTCGACAAATAAAACTCAATCAAAATTTCAAAATAATAAAAGAAATCTCTTTATTTTATGAAACACAACGTCTTTCAGTTTAAATAACACCAAATTTAAATTTTATTCACAATTCAAATACGTTTTTATAATTCAACACTTTTTATTTAATCTCAATTCAATCACTTCTTACTAACGCTTCCAGTTGTTAACAATTCCACTTTCGAAAATAAACTGAACTTTCAATGCAATCTACTCTTGTATTTATACAAGTTTACAAATTTCTGGAAGCTTCCGTCTGGTTGTGGCACAATCTAAACTTTCGGTACTAATTCGAGTCTCGAATTAGTACTTCAAGTTCGATTTAGTACTCAGTCAAAATATATTGCAAATATGTAGCATACTTTTAGGCGCATGGTTGTTGTACACAATAAATGTTGGTATACACAATGAATTCCACAGATGTCGTTGATTAACAAAAATGTATCCTCCGAATATCTAATCATTTTGTTGCCACATCACAATACTATCGCCATGTATGAAGAATTTTGTCGTCATGCACAAGTAGGTTGCCATTGTTAATGAATTTTGGCGAACAAAGCTTCTGAAAATTTTCCCCTCTTTGATTTGTCCAAGTTCCGGAATAGCCTGGTTTGAAGTAGTAGCCGGTGCAGCTATTTCTTCTAACTACTCATACTATTTGTAATATTTCCTCGAATTTGGGCACACTTTTTTTCTTGCAACATCTGTAAATTACTACGAAGCGTGCTTTTTGAGGGAGACATGACTAAGCTTTCAAAGCCATTTTTTTCCATAATGACAGCAAGTTAGTTGAAGAGAATCCCACATGTTTTGTACTTCGTACTCCTCATTTTCATGTCTTTGAATGTCATGACATCGTGATCGGGATTTGCTTTCAGTATTTCGCCATTTTGTTTCTTAAGGTTTGTCCACACCAAAGAAACGTTTGTTTAAAAAACATGTTTCTGGAATTTCTGAAACATTTCTTAAATGTTTATTTGTTTCCCATAGTATGTTATCAGTTTTGTACGTCAAGATGGATTTAAAAAAAGGAGCAATCATACCGTCGCGTTTTGTCATCATGGACAAAATACAAACAAATAAAAACAAAAGACCTGTCAACTAGACTAAAATGCTTGAAAAATAAAGAAAGATTTCCGTTTGAAAGGAGAAACAGAGAGACATTTCATAAACATTTCAGAAATGTTTCGCGAAGCGTCCATACCTAAATAAACATTTCAGAAACATTTAAAAAACATTTCAGAGAGAAAGAAGCATTTCTGAAATCATAATTCGTGTTTAAGGTCCCCAAGTTGTGGTGTATGAGTCAGATAAATGAAAAACTTTAGCGAACTGTCGGCATGAAGATGGAATAATTTCTGAAACGCGTCGCGACATCATTATAAATAAACAAAAAAAGTTGTGAAAAATATTTATTTAATTAAATAAAATAAGAAAAATCATCTTAAATTATTTTAAGTTTTTCATTTATATGATTTTTGAAATGGTTTTTAAATGTTTCTGAAATGCTTAAAATAAATGTTTCTTTGGTGTGGACACACCTTTAGATGTACCTGCACAAAATCATCATATCTTCCAATTCACAGCTTCGACTTCGGGTTCATACTTAAACCCTTTCAAATCGTCACTCTAAGATTTCCACCAATCTATTGGTGGATTTCTCTGGAAATCTATTTAGCTCTGGAGGATCCAGGATCAATACCTTGCGGCATAGTATAAATAATTTGCATTTTTTGAACTGCTGAGTCGTGCCCCTATTGGGCATTGTTTACGAGATTACGTTTTTTTTCTACCTAAATCTACCTATTTAGGCAGGATACCATAGGTGAATTTTTTTGGAAGGAAATCCTTTGCACCCTCACATCTGCACAGACAAATTGACGGATGACATGAAGAAAACTATCCTTACATTTTTCCAGCATTGTAATGTTTGGTCTTACGAAGACGTTCCTTTTTTTGCACAATACAATACTTGGCATACTGTTATAAATATTTCTTTTGCCAATTGATTTCCTTTTAAGACCAACTGGCTCAGTAAATAAGGCAAAATATCCCGGAAGTATTTTTTATATCTTGAAAAAAAGGAAATAAATAAAAAAAAACATCCAGGTAGGTTTTGTCCTTTTTTTGTGGGCACATAATTCGCTTAAAACATATGCAAATTAATATCTTTTCACTTATTTCATAAAAAATTGTTTCATGTAAAATCTAATTTAATTTAAATGGCAAGGAAAAACCTCGCCGATTAAACTATTCCAAATTCGTGTTGTTCGGGTAAAAAAGAATCTCTAAACTTCACGGTACGTCCGAAATTGGGCTCAAGGGTGAACTGATGAGCTTTCCTTGCGAGACGAGTATTAGGGGAGAAACTTTTAAGTGGAGGAATACAGCTGGCTACTTCGAGTGAACATTTTTTATAAAGAACCGATAAAATAAGGAAAGACATGAAACATTACGTTGGTGTTCGAGAGGGGCAATTGTTTCAGCGGCGGTGCTATTTCCTATAAATCTCAACGCTCGATTTTTTATTCTATCAAGCAGGTGAGGCGATGTTTACGAAGCACCTGCCCAGAGGTGGGAGGTATACTCGAGTTTAGGGCGTATAAACGCTTTATACATTGTAGCCAGATCAGATATAGAAAAAAAGCACTTAGCAGCATTTTTGGCGATCTCAAATATATGGTCATTCCAACGGAGATCGTCACTTATACACATACCGAGTACTGAAAGCGTTTCGGTTTCTTCGATGCAAGTGTCGTTCATAGATAATGGCATGGAGGGTATGTGTAGCTTTAACGACAGAAGACAGCATTGAGTTTTCGAAGCATTAAACTCCACACGATTTCTATTACTATCTATTAGTGGATTTGAAGTAACAGACAGAAGATCATTTATAAAAATTAGGAAAAGAGTTGGAGACAGAACGGAGCCCTGGGCACACACACCAGCTTTTATTTTGTGGGAATCAGACTTGAAACCGTATAATACAACTTGTATTGAACGGTCCAGAAGATAGCTTCTAATCCAACGAACAAGGGTGACATCGATCCCAAAAGCACGCATTTTCGTAAGAGAGCTTCATTCCAAACTCTATCAAATGCTTTGGAAATAGCAATCTTACTTTCACAAAAACGATGTAAAGATTTGTTCCACTGTTCGGTGAGATATACCATCAGATCACCAGTGGAACGGTTGCTGCGGAAGCCGTACTGACGGTCATGGAGAAGCTTTCGATCTTCGAGATATTCCTTAAGCTGACGGTTAATCAGTGTTTCCATGACCTTAGAAAGAAGGGATGTCAGTGCTATGGGTCGGTAGGAGGAGGGGGAGGATGGGTCACCTTTCTTAGGGACAGGCTGGACAAATGCTGTTTTCAATCTTCTAGGAAAGATTCTAGAAGAGTAGGAACGATGGAAAAGCTTAGGAAGTAGCTTGGGGGATGCTTACCATCCGGGCCAGTGTATATCGAGATCTGTGAGAACTCTTGCTACTGTACTAGTGCGTAAAAAATCTGTCCGATGGAAAAAATTACATTCTAAGTACATGAGGGGCAACATTGCTGTGAGGCAGCATAGAGCTAGCAGCGAAATGAGCAAGTCTGCCTTCTATGAAGAGTAGACAATAGGTTTGTCATTAGCTTTGAGCGTTGAACCCGAAGATGTTGACGAGTTTTTAATATTTTTTTCAAATGACCAAAATTGTGTACTGCCTTTGGGACACTGCAGAATTTTTTGCCGTAATTTTTGGTCATGCAAAAATTTGGCTCTTTCAATAACGGAGTTGCATGAGTTCCTTGCTTGTTTGTGCTTTTTCCGATTTTCCTCTGTAGGGTAGGCTTTGAAAGATCGGAAACTTACTTTTTTGAGCCTGATTGTTTCTTTAAACTCAGAGTTAAACCAGGACTTTTCTTTAGGCTTGATGCTTTTTACTCTGTTAGGAATCAGATTTGTGATCATTTCTACACTGGCATCAATGTCACTATCGAGGAAGCATAGTGATCAGTTAAAGTTTTGGAAAAAAATATTCAGACCGTCCCAGTTGGCTTTCTCGTATTGCCAAACGGTTCTGGTGGGAAGGTTTTCTTTAACTGGATAGGTGGAGTACGAGAAATTAGCTGATATGACACAATGGTCCGAAGTGTCAAATGTAGAAGTTACACTAGTGGTATATTTATCAGGGGGATTAGGGTTACCTAAGTATACACTAATTTTGTAATCGAGCGTTTTGATATTTGTAGGAAATTGGAGTATTGTGTGTTGGTTTGTTAACTTGCATGTATAAGAAGAATAAAAAGACTAAAAGACTTTTTACTCTAGTCCTATCGAACTCCAACTGTTCGTCTCTCCTACATAAGTTTCGCATGCCAAATAACTTCTCAAGTTTTCTCAAAGTCCTTTCTTAACTGATTTAAGCAAAAAGCGTGATACTCCAACCGAACCTTCTTTTTTATAATATTTTGATTATTTCATAAACAATAACAACATATGTCATGCAAATAATTCTCAGCAAAAAATGATGCTTTCTCAGTGACCAACTTAAGCCAATAAATGATCTGCTTGCCACCTGCAGTACAAAAAAAAAAGAACCCACATCTGCATAATAAATCCATGAACCTTCATGCATCCATAACAGATATCCTTGTGCGAACGAAAAATTTTCTCACATGATTTCTAAGAGTCCTTTTATGAAGTCTCTCATAACATGATCCATATTAAAAAAAAACCAAAAATCTCCATCAATCAAAGCCAAACTAAGTGGAGAGAAAAAAATACCACCCGCATGTTGGCTGAACAATGAGATGACACAAAAAAGGATTTAACCTGAAAACAAATCTGTGCACCAGTGTGCACCAAAAAGAGATTCCACTGAAGTGTCCTTGGTCATTGCGGCAATGGCTTTTTGTGAGTACCTTCATACAGAAAAAAAACAACGAAATTGTTGTTGTTTTTTGTTGAAACCGATCCACATGGTGCCGCGCGAAGCAATTAACATAACAATTTTCGATCTGAAACTACAAACAAGGCATCTCCTCCTGAACTGACCTCTTGGATGCGCACCACTTAAAACTGGTTCCACACCGCCTGGTCCTGGTCCTCATAGAATGCATATCCAACTACGTGTTTTACCCAAACGGCATGGCAGGTGCAAAACTCTACCAGTACGCTGATGTACATGTACACCTTCGACTATGTCGTCTACCTGATTTAATTTCGTGCCTTCAGAATCCTCTTGGCCAGCTCTCTACTCCTCCTTGACGTTAATCGATCGGTCACAATTTTCGTTTTTTTTGTTTTGTTTGCCTTCTTCAATAATATGTTGAACCATGCAACATTTGCACAGAGGAGAAGCAGTGGAGATTGGACAATGGGATTGTGTTTTTCGGCCGGCTGGTCAATACGGCGTGTGCATGCGATAAGGGAACGTATGGCAAGCAGCATGGCAGAAGGATTTCTCTATTTAGCCTGAGCATCGTGCTACCAGCTGTTGCTAGCATTTGGTGGAACTAATCAGCAAAAAATAAAAAAAACAACCAATGCTGGCCGAATTTAGTTCATCGAAAAACAACTCTGAAGTGGAGGTTGGAGGACTCGGAGCAGGTTCTAAAAATCCTTTAGCACTCTTGTTCGCTCTTTATCATGTGCGGCACGTATAGAGAAGAGTGAACAATAGGACAGCTGCTGCGCATAGAGAAAAAACTCGATTGTGGCTCCACAGTCCACACAGCATGTACTTAGGAAGGTTTTTTTTTTTATTTTGGGGAAAAGAAGTACTTTTGTATTAAGAATAAAAGTGTTGCCACTGTGGTTATTTCAGAAATAATTAGATAAAGTAAAAATATGTTTTGGTTAATTTTGTGTGGCATTTTACGAAGCAAGTTGATCAGATATTTACTCGTTTTGGCCAAAACCCAATGGAATTTCAAAATTTGAGGCTGCAAAAACTTTTAAAACATCTTGATAATAGAAGACGGACTCCAACGAAATTTTAGGTAGCTGATGTAACTGTGGTGTGGAACACCTTATCCATGCATATTCTGGTTGCATTTTTACGTTCTTGAACAATTTTTGATAGTCATCGAGCAGAAATATGTCGGCTTTGATGGTCTGGTAAGTGAATTATCCATAGTTCTTCTTCATTTAACCTCAAGAGTAATCCTCGGAATGCAATGCAATGCTAGGGCAGCTTTCTCAATTTTGGATTAATCTATGCTTGAAGCTACCTTATGATTTGTTTGTACGAGGAGCTCCTAGGTCTGCCTCACTTTTAACGTTTTGCTGGATATTCACGAGGGTTTTGAAAATTGGATTTTTTCCTAAAACATGATATTACCACTTGATCCAGTTGCAATTCATTTTCCTCTATAATATGGGCTTAGATATTTAAGCTTCCTAATGTCAAATGAAGTCTTAGACGCACAATCATGTTTGCTTTATGAATTGAAGGTTTTAATAAAAACTCGTTGTAAAAAAACAAAATTTAAAAGAAACTAAGTAGAACCCTCAGCAATAATTTTGGACTTTGCTGAATTATTGATTCATTTTTTCTTTAACCTAGGAGACATTTTTTTCGTTCATTTCAAACATTCACCGGATGTCATCGGAGTCGATTAGCTATGAACTTTTGATCAGATGACTAAGACACTAAGTGTTATAGGCATAACATCATATCTGATATCGAGGAAAAGGGTCGGGGACAAAACATCGCCTTCGAATGCAAGAGCATTGTTCTTACGGATTTCTGACTTGAAATCATCCAAAACAACTGGAATTGAACCTTCAACGAAGTAATTTCCTAATCAAATGAACAATTGTCGATTTAATACATAGAAGGCAACTCTCTTGCGAAATCGGTGTTATAAGTTCACAATTTAATTATGGACTTATAATCCGCCAAAGTGGATCAAATTTTCACAAATAATTCTCGTTCACTTTTTGCCTCTGTGTCATGGACCGTGCGTCGCACTGCCGCGCCCAGATTGGTTTCACTTTTCAATGATATATTCTATAAAGTCACAAGCGGACCTTTTACTCTGGAAGACGCCGGCTTCGTCCCTCAGAGAAAACGTCTATTAAAAAGTTTACAAGGCGCCTGTTATTATTACAAAATTCAGAAGCCTACACGGTATCTTTCACATTGTGCAAATTTTTGGATTAACGCAGGTAAATTATTTGACTATTAACCAGGTAACGAGTTGATTTAAGAAAATAATATCATGTTATCTCAATATGATATGTTTGTAAAATAAAATCTAGAGTTCATTCAATTCACACTTTAACTGATGGTCGTGTTAAATTTGAGCTGTACGTGCTTATTTCATTCCAAGTAAAAGGATCATCCTGTTCCTATATATATAATTTTACTTTGGATCCATCCGCCCTCTACTTGGTAACCGTGTAAGATTTGCACTATATATTTTCATTTCAACTCAAGATTATTCTATTTTTATAACATTTACATTATTGCATTGCAGTATAGATACAACAATGTATCCGATATTTCAAATACATTAACCTGGTTACCGTGTGAAATTTCCACTATATATTTTCATTTCACCCCAAGGAAACAGATTATCCTGTTCCTCTATAAAATGAACCGTTACTTCCATCCACCATTTGAACCCTAGAAGATGTGCTTCTAGAATTTTTTAGTATCTGAAGTGCAAGTGATAATTTGGTTACATCAACAAAATTTTATTGAAAAGTACACCAACAGCATCAGACAATAACTATTAATAAAAAAAAAAAGTTATCAAACTTATTCGAGTCTTATATTCTTCCGTAGTTAAAAAAACGAAAAACAAGAACAACTAACCAATAATTTTTCTCTCATAAAATAACCTTAATTCGCAGTCAATGCACCACCTTCATCGCAATTGCCTGACGAAGATGTGCAATGAGAGTTAGTTGGACTATTCAATGTGTATTGGTCGTAGGTCCATAGAATATCAACTCAGGTATTTGTCAACCTTGAACTCCAGTGCCATTTGTACTCTCCGATGAACATTGAAATGTCACATTACCCATGCAAACCTCAGACATACCCTCTTAACCGAAGAAACTCAATTCATTGCCATCGAGAATCACAGATGCTGTATAATACAACTCGGGTTCAATTTGTATTGGACTCTCGAAGAAAACATGAAAAGTGTTGCTGGATCCATCGGAAAAGAATTTTGTATCATTTTCCGCCAAAGTTCTACCCAATCGTTTGAGTTCAATTTTGACACTATAATTTGCTACACCAGTCGATGATCCATAAAGGCCAAAGCAAACAATAAAAATCCTTTGATCTACAGAAGATTGTATGGAATCACAGCGTCCACGGTAGCGCCACTGGTTAGAGCAGTAAGCACACGATTGAAAACGATGGCAAACCTGAGTTTTCAGTCCAGCACGACATTTTGTGGTATGGTTTAAATTTAGTTTGGCCTTGGCGGTAAAGTGCAAGAATATATCGATTGTCTTTGGAGAAGTAGTATGCCCGTTTGGGCGACACCTTTGGCAAATACCTCCAAAGTCATTGTGGGAATGCGTATCAAATGCAAAACCGGTCCTAGGACATTTCTTTTGCTTTGCGTAGTCGTATCGATTTCCATCTTTTGACAGGCATTTAGTCCCCAATTGAGAGCTGCTTCGAAGAGATGGATCTCCTTGCAGTTGAGCGTTTCTCGGGACAGAATTTCTCTGCCAATCCTCCATAAAACATGGCATTAAATACTGAACTTCCCGTTGCGAGGATATATTTGTGTGTAGGAGTTGTTTGAATATTATCATCAGATCCGACGACAAATTTAACATCAGACATTAACTCATTGTTGAACATAGCAGCATTGCACTACAGTACAGTTGCTTTGGTTGCTTGGCAATCCGGATCGGCTGTATCAACTGCATTGGATCCATTATTAGATGGAAGACAAATTGACGGTGAACTGCTTATTGCACCAGGCGATGCCAGCGGTGATGATGGGGCGCAAATTGGTTGTGTGATTTGTATATTATCGCGCTGATGGTGTTGTGTTTGTTGTTGTTGCTGTGGGTTCTGCTGCTGTTGTTGGTGTGTTGCAGAATTGTGCGGTGGCGACAAGAGTATCCCGCCATTGTTGATTGTTTCCACATTCATCCGGGCTTAAATTTGTGAATGAGACATGCTTTCTTGATTCCTTTTAACAGTTTTTAATGGAAGCCTTGGGTTTGAATTTGGTGTTGCCATTCAAATTGACTATCAAATATTTTTCGAATTTACACTTTTCATACAATAGTTTCATAGCTTTCAATAATAAATAAATAAATTTATTGGCGCGACAGCTCCTTAAGGAGCCAAGGCCTAGTGACTTATACTCTCAACCATTCCTGTGTGTGTGTTGTTACTCTGCAAGAATGGGAGGGACCTACAGTTTACCGCCGAGTCCGAACGGCTACATGAGATGCACTTTTTCGAGACAAATTTTACTCTTGGAGGTTTTGTCAGTTCCTCGCAAGAGGCAGTACTGCAGAAAAAAAGTTGGCTATGAGCTGGTTCTTTCGCTTAGCAGTCTGACACACTAACCACTAAGCCACGGGGCACTAGCTTTCAATATGAAATGATAAATTAATATGCATAACTAGTCAGAAATGCACAAAATTTTCTTATTTTTTTTTTTAATATTAATCGCTCCAGACCGAAAAGAAGTCATTTTTACACGACACACATAAGAAAAATGTACAAATGCAAAAATGATGACCTGAAAAAAAATATTTGCGAAAGATTTGGATTTGAGGAGGTTTTGAGTTCATTCGGCTGTTAGCAGCTGCCAATGCTATACCAGGAACTAAGTGTTATTGTTTTAACGCTTTATAAACAACAGCTTTAACTTAATTTTTTTTAATGAAGTTGATTTATTAGTTTCTTAAAATCATGATTTTTATATTTTATTTTTCTACTAGGTAATGACGAACTTCAACAAATCTGGTTGCAGTACAATAATGAGCCCTGAACATACTTTTTTTAAATGTAACTGAGCTCGTGTCACCTCCTCTTTACTCTTATATTGCCAGTCACAAAGAAATTCTCGATTCTCACGATATTAAAGATTTAGCAGTATGTTGGCTCTGATAAAGCATCGCTTTCCGATAGATCAGGGAAATCAGGCTCATTGCGCCTGATGGGATGGGAGACCGTTCGAAAACCAACCAAAAACATGGTAATGTATGGCCTCAATGCGTCAGCTGTTCACTTAACTTAAACCTACAAATCCTGCATCGTAGAATTTAGTTAAAAGATCTACAAATAAATTGGGCATATTCCTAGAACTTAAAATCATTGAAGACGAGTGTGGGAACTGACGGTGAAGTGGAATTTTTGATGATCCTTGCGAATGGTTCAGTTTTTTTTTTGCCAAAATCAGTTTTGCACCCCAAGGCTTCCGTCGTCCTGGTCTACCCCATCCTTCCAATATAAGCAAGGTCTACCAAGTTGTGTTCCACCCAAAAAAGAACTGCAAAAGACTCACTGAACTGGTTCCCCTTCGTTTATCCGAGGTTGGTGCCCATCTCACCGTAGTCTACCGAGCTTTGTTTTTTCCACAGCATTTATTTTGAGCTAGATTTCATATAATTCATGATTTCATTTCCTCTAGAATCGTCCTCCCTCTCAAATGAGCAAAACAATTATCCGAAGACTTTCCTCCCGAACGCGGTAAAGAGATCTGAGTGCCTTATAGTAAGCATCCAACTCTATGACCCGTATGAAAGTACTGCTAAGACCATACTCCTGTACGGCATCAGCTTAATATTAATTGTAAGATTTCTGGTTGTTAAGACCATCTAAAAAGGATTTTTTAAGAATGACATTTAAAGAAAAAAATATTTCGCTAATCCGAATTAAATATCCTGATTCCTGAGTGCAATTATTTAACTAATTATATTTTGTATCCTTTATTCTAATTAACTATTTATAAAAATTAAAAAAAAAACAGAAAAGAGGGTCCACATTGGGCGCCATTTAAAAAAAAAGTTCTGCATTATTCTTTCAGTTGGCTCTGCAAATTAAATTAAAAATCCATAAAAACGATGCAAAATTAAAACAAAAGCACTTGTTTTCTAAATCAAATGTATGTGTTTCTATCTTCATCCTGAAATACTCTTGAATCCTATTCGCAACTGGGTGTTGGTACGAATTGAAGTTTCCAACTTGCACGTGTTATCAAAGGTACTGCATTTCACAATGGCAACACTGCTTCTCCAATTCAACTTCTTTGCTCCACTTTTGTGCTTCTCTTTTATCACTTTCGCTTCACGCAATTGGCAACTGGCAGCCAACACAGCAGAGGCAAAGGTAACTAACTGCCACAGCTACATGCTACATCACACTTTTTCGTTTTAAAAAAACACTCTTCCACATGTAGCCGATGGTATAAAAGGATCCTCCACTTTCGCACCGGCTTTAGTACTGAGTTAACCGTCACTCGAACTGTAACTCGGAAGTAGACATTTTTCAAATTTCACAATTCAAAAAAGCCAACGCTTCGCATACCGTTACCGTTTCGTCGTGTCGGGATTTCTGTTACACAAGAAAACAACGAGTATTCTCTCTATAGCAACGAGTCATGCTAAGACAAATGGATACACTAGTTGCTACTATTGACCGAATTTACTCATAGTGTGGGTGTGTGTATTATCCTGCATGAGTGCGTATTCTATTGTGTGTGGTGATATAATTCCCTAACACGCGAGTTCCGTTATAAATTTGATTGTGTGATTCATTTTCTGTAGCACCTAACGTAACGTTACATATTCGATACAATTCGTTTTCTATTATTCGATTGACGACGACGATAATCCTTTTGTTTTTCGTTCGTTAGTTTGGGTGGTTATCAGGATGACGTGGTCGTGGTCGAACTTTCATTTAAATGTCCTTATAGGACTCGTGCTGCTACTGGCCTCCCTGGGATGGTCTAATTCAAGTGTGATTAATGGCCGAAAAAATAATAGTTTCGATTCGGATAGCATGCTGCGTGACAGTAGCAATGTTAAAGGTGTAGTCGGTGGTGGTGATGGCTTGGTGGGTTTAAATGGCTTAAATGGCGCCCAACACCAGCAACATCGTTCGGTTGTAGTTGTTGGCCAGCAGGACAATAGCGAAGATGATTCTTTGTCATCATCCTTGATGATGAATGATAAAGGCGCTAAATTACAGTCATTCGGTGTGGTGGCTTCGACTAACAGTGATGATGACGAAACAAGTAGTGATATTAGTGCTGCTACTGATGATGGTGTTGCAAACAGTGTGGATGTTGATGGTGGTGATGATGATGATGGGGACATTAAGGACACCAGTGATGGTGATAATATGCTTCTACCATTAAATGATCAAGTGCGTTTGTTAACGAAACAGTTGAACGCCCTAATGACACGCCGCCGAGAGGATTATGAATTATTGGAGAATAATCTACGGAAATCCTTAAGGATAACGAACAATGCCGAAAATATGGATATGAGTATACGCTCCGAATTGGATCAACTCAGGTGGGTAGAAGAAAACCAAGAATTGCCATATCGTGTGACATGAATAGAGGATAATGGCTGGAAAAATATTATTTTTTAATTACCTTACTCATTATTATACCTACCTTCATTGTTATCCTTCTTTTTCCGAAGGAACCCTCCACTCATCCATTAGGGTCGAGTTGGGGGATGTATTGCGCAGTTTAACGAGAATTGCCGAAGGGGGGGAGGCAATTTTTTATTGGAAAATTTCGTCCGGTTACAAATAGGTTATTTATGGTAATTGTATAATATGCCCCGAAGATATGGGAATTGACGGGGCTTTGAGTGATTTATGAGAATTGCTCTTAAGAAGACCTATTTGTTTGTTTTTATTTTTTTTCTTGTTGTCTCCTTTCATTTCGCTTACTGATGTGAAAATTTATATCCTTTCATTTCAACGGTGCGGTGGTCCTCAATAAAAATACATTGGGTATTCGATTAATTTTATCATCATTCAAGGGTAGATGAACTTTGATTTGAAAAATTTCTGAACTTTCTATATTCGTTATTTGGTTATAGGTATATCCCTGAAGGAAAAACAGCAGCAAAAAGAAAAACTTTCTTCGTTATTTGTTTTAGGAGGGAATTTTCCTAAAAGAGATGTCCTTATAAATATTCTTCTTGTTTCTTTCTTTTTTTTCTGTCGAGGACGATGTCTGCCCTGGTGCCTGAGAGACATTATACGTTTTAAAGTTTGATTTGTTTGAACTTTTTTGCTCCTCGTTCGTTCTATGACAATTTTTGTTTCCTTTGAAACGGAATGGGGGACTGGAAAAGTTTTGGTGTCTTTTGAGAGTTGAAACCAGAAAATTGTGTTTGTCTAGGTGCTTATTTTCTTTTGCTGCTGCTTCGGGAAGATGTTTGGCATAAGTGCTGACTGTTGAGTTTGGATCTTTAAAAGACTTTGTCTTCTTACTTTTGATTGGATGACTGATTTGGAGTGATGATTGAAACAAATTTATATTGACATGTTAATTGGCAATTAGTTAAAGCAATGCTATGTTCGTGCGTTTCACTTGTAGGAGATATCAATCTACCTAACATTGAATGGGTTCCTTCCTAAGATGGATTTCATCAATTAGTACGTATTTCTTTTCATTGCATTAATTCAACTGAAATTGAGAACGTAAGCTGCGTAAGGAGCTGGAAAAATCGAATTCATAGCCTAATTTTGTCTCCAGACCAACTAGTATTGTAAGCTTTCAGTGACTAGAGCAGTCATTATTTTTAAATGTGTAACCCACTGCTTGACTTAAGAAACTGCAAACTATAGTAGCCCTGGAATTCATAGAAAGTATGTCAGACTGGCGACACAATCGAAAACTACTACTATATATACCTATCAAAAAAAATCCAAAAAGCATACATTTTGCTATCCTTGGCCACAAAGGAACTTAAATCTTTGCAGAACAGAAGAAATATGGGATGGATGAGTCCTTTAGTCGGTCTTTCAAAAATGTTGAAGTGTTAATTAACTATCCCCAAGTCCAGTTTTATAATACCTCAGTGGAACAGTAACCAATCTAATAGTTACTCTCATTTCTTAAGGAAGATGACTCGTCTGGTTTCAGATGGTATTCCACCAATTATATTAAAAGAAATGTTCAAATGCCTTACAAAACGAAAGTTTTCCTTCATTTGTGTTTCCGTACGTAATGTACGTTTTCATTCGTATATATTTCGCATGAACATCTGACATTCGATATCATTCATTATTGTATGTGTGAAAAAATTGTCCATTTAATTTTTTGGAAGGTCACGTTAAAAAAACCATTTCGGTTTCGGAACCTTTTTTTTTGTATTTTTTTTAATAAAAACTTTAATGTTTTTTAAGATAAAAATGCTTCATTGATAAATAAACCCATTTCAAATCTTTCAATTGTTGCAAATATTTATTGTTGTTCATTTCTTTTTTGTTAAAATAATTTTCAGTCCGAAAATCCAGCAAAACAACTTGACAAATAATGCTTGTGATTTCAGAAAGCTATTATGGCCAAATGATATAAAGGCTGTTTTTTTTTTAGAAGTGTGGTTTTCAAGGAGAAATAAAACGCATATAGTTTAATGTTATGACCAAGAATTAAGCTAGATAAGATAATTATGTTTTAAAAATGATTTCGGGTAAGTGGCCGCCGCGGCTGGCTCGAATTAATTCCGATAATTGTGAAAATCGAGATCGGTGGCCATCTCGTTTTGGGCCCATTCACCGAATCTGCGACGCGCTTGATGGTCGTTCGGCTTTAATTCTTGCACGAGTTGGATTTTGTAAGACCGCAAATCAAGATCCTTCCGCAAACAAAGAGCTCAAATTGTTGCGAACGATGGCGGATGAAGTCACTAGGGTCTTCTTTCGATACTCTGCTCCACCGAACCATTATTTTGGTAATAAATTTGCACGATTTGCAAACGTTGTTCAGAAGTGAGTCTATTCATTATGAAATGGCAAACCGAACTTAGCATAAATCAAGACACAGCGTCAAAAAGACCAACTCCGAAAAAAGTATTGCCGGATTGAAAACTACACGTCTAAAAAAACACCCTTTATTTGACAGATCGAAAAGAAACCTCTTGTTTGGTTTTGACACTAGCTTCCTTTTTTTCGCTTTTATGGTTGGGCTTTTAGCCAAGCCAATCGAATTTTTATTTATGTTTTTCTTTCGGGTCTGGTAAATTACCTTCTTTTTGAAAAAAAAAAAAATAATTTATCATTTTTATTTTTAAATAACATTTTTAAGAACAGACTAATTCCTAAATTCTCTTGTGTTCCAAAGCTCTTGTATAATCTGAGAAATGTCGATATCCAATTTCAAATCCGTTAAATGCTCAATATGGTGTAACTCAGGGAAGCCATCTAGGTCCTTTTATGTCTGTTCTTGAACCTAAACAGCAGATTCTTATGTTTGCTGATGATCTTCTCCCTGTGTACAGAGACGAAATTAGAATGTTACTGGAGCGTAGAATTTTACTCTGCTTCTCGTAAAAGGCGACTGAAGAAAAAGTTTTCAAAGAATACTTAGCATTAAATGTGTTTAATTGCAAAGTTTATAACAGGATGCCTTAAAAAGAAGAAGAAGAATGCCGCAAATTAGGTTAGGAAATAAAAAGATTATATTGTGATCATCATAACCGGGATTTGGTCTTCCATAAATCTCGACTGCTGGACGACGCCATCCAGTTTTACAGACCAAGGCTTCGGGTGTCCTAGTCTACGCCATCTTTTCAACATATGGAATGTCACGCTGCCGTCTACCATACAAAAAGAACTGCTAAAGACTTTCGGAGCTGGTACCACGCGGGCTATATGTGCCCAGCTGACCGGAGTCTACTGAGCTTAATTATTTCCACAACATCTGTTTCGAGGAACATTTCATGAATGCATGATTCTAGCTTCTCCGGAATCGCCCTCCTCGTACACGGGGCAAACAATTCTGCATTAGACTTTCCTCCCGAATGCGGTTAAGAGATTAAAGTGCCTTCAAGGAAGCACCCAAGTCTCGGATTCGTATGTAAGTTTTGTACAACAGCAGCTTAGCTTTTGTGGTTAGAGTTCTGGATTTGAAGAGCCTCGACAGGCTATAATAGGTTCTGTGGAATCTTAGCAGCCGCCCGCATTTTTATTCTTCCATAGTATTATAGGATGCTACTCTTGACCCAAGGTAGTTAAACGATTGCACTTTTTAAATTTATGCTTCACTACCCTGATAATTGGACCAACAATTCACTAACTTACCATTGGCTATATTGATCCCGAATTTACTCTCTGATATTTTTCCTAATTTCCGCAGTGGATCTCATCATTTGAGCTTTCTTCAGTAGATTTATGTTGCTAAGAACGGAAGTAATAGTGGTTTGCATGAATTCCTCATATGAATGAATTAGCTTGCAAATACTTATGTATGTATAGTGTGATTGGGCTTATTCTAAAAAACAACACAACGACCCTCATTTCTTCTCGAAAATTTTGCACCAACCCAGATTGCTTGCATATACCTTAGCTTTAAGGAAAATTAATTGGGTGATTGTAGAGGCTAATTAAAACCTGAAAAAATGAGATGTTATTCTGTATCTGTTCACCGGGGTGTTCTCTAAGGGGATAATCCTATCAACGATCAAACCAACGCAATGTATGGAGTTCAAAAAGTCAATTATCGAAGGTATTTGTATTGTTTCTTGATATTTTCTTAAGCATTCCTCAGGTGAGATACTTAGGACCTATTCTGTTTATTTTTTTTTTAATAATAGTTTGAATTTCTAGATGTGGTCTTCTGATCACAATTAAAGCTTTCTGACGACGTTCCGAGAAAATCTGATTGATAAGTTATGATAATGTCAACATTTTTTCCCTCAAGCAGATGCGTGGACATTTAACCACGCGCCCACAAAAAAAATCAAAAAACAGAATAAAGTCTGAAGTTTTCCAAAATTAAACTTAAACAGAATGTTTGTTTGCCCAAAACATCTCAAAGTAATAACTCATTATTTAACTCACTTTAATAACAATTCGAAAAGTCAAAAGGCTCTCTATAGAAAATCATTTACAACTTTAACTTGATGGTTAGTGGGTCTACCATTATATAACCTTTTAACCCTCCAGTCCCCTTTATGAATTAACTCTTATATCCTCCCCTTCATATTATCCATAAATATTAAAAAAAAATACCATTAACCACAAAATATACAACAAAGATATTCATCCTCACAAAATTTATGATGTTGATTCATATTGTATCTTTAAGATATCCCCAACATCATGCCATTAGTTGCAGAATGATATTTTTGGTTCACACAATTTTATAAGCGAATCATCATTTACGGATGTTTTATATGAAAAATGAACATCATCCTTTAATTTTATTAAAAGCATAAAATACAAAAAAAATAAAATAAAAATATATATGTTTAGGTATATAAGTCATTAAGGCAAATGCATCTCAGTAACATAATTCTATCATACATCATAGTTGACACGTAAATTAGTTAATCGTATACTTTATTATCCTTAAGTTGAACGTATATAGTAACTTTCTGTTCCTTCCTCGTTGTTTTGTTAACTTTTTGTGAAGAACTCATAACATTTTGTTCTGGCTGGTTTTGTCAGTGACATACAGTTTTCATCCATCTTGCTTACAATATTATATTATCCTGTAACGGGAGATGAGATGAGAAGTCTTGTTAAATTCACATCCTTCACATCCTTCATATCCTTCACAATTTTGTGTGTTTCTGTCTTGGTTGGTGGGTTTTTGTGCCGGTTGTTTTTTTTTTAGATTTTGTTTTGTATCAATTTCATTGCATATTTATAAGAGCGCACATTGTTTTTATATAAACAAGCAGAAACGGAAATACAATCATCACAATTTGATATACACTCTCGTTAGAGTCCTTTGTAAGTTTAAATATGACATACGTATGTATACGTGTGTATGTGTAGATAGATTAAAATCTTTTCAGTATTATTATTTCAGCTTTTTCAATTGTGACCGGATCTGTTTGACAAGGTCACAATAACATATTATTTGCTTTTTGCCCTTTGCTCTTCAATTTGAGAGGAAATGACTTTTGGCATAGCAACAAACACACTTAATACTTTTGTGTTTCAAATTGTAGGCGATGACATTTAAAACAACACAAAAAACAAAACGTATTTGTTTCGTCTGAAATTTCATACAAAATAAATTCAGATTGCTGGAAACTCATCGATTGTTATTTATGGAATGTAAGTTGAATTGGTTTTTCTTCGAATTTTATAGAATTTAAAACCTTTTATGAAGATTTTGCTTTTCAAATATATGAATGAATTATAAAATTAACACAATTGAGTGAAAGTTTGTTTGGAATTGATTTTTCGTTTTCAAGTCATATCGTTTATTTTAAGCTCATATGTACTTGGAATTAATGATACACAACTTAATTCTTTTACTTATTTTAGTCAATCAAATGGTCCTGAAAGTTCAATAGGTTCCAGCCAACAAATCTTTGAAAAAAATGACGAAATCACCTCTTTTGTATTTCAGTCTTGAGCTCAACTTCTAACTCACAGTCAAATACAGAGGTTCCTTCTTTAGCCGTACCACAAGAATGTGGAATACCTTTCCTGACTCTATTCTTACCTATTATTTTGAAATTCAGAACTTTGGGTATGAAAAATTCCTTTAGCAATCTAATTATAAACAAATATGCTACTTAGATTTGTTTAAAAAAAACGTGTTTATCCGAATTTTTTGTTTAAGTGACACTTCTCTTTATATATTTATATTTAACTATGTTTCTGTAAGGCACAATGCCATTTTAGAATGCAACCAGATGTTGCACGACACTAGTTTTTTTGGTGCAGTAGATCGAGAATTAGATAACTATTTTCTCACTTAAAACCCACGGAAGGCTCTAGCTTGCACTAGGAGTTAGAAAAATGTCTTCCTAAACTAAGAGTCGAACTTACGATCTCTCGGTTAACAAGCAAACATCTTATCTACTGCACCACTGCAAATCGCACAAAATTATCAGTTTTCACAACTCTAATAGAACGAAAGCCTTTAAGGCGTCGCAAAAATTTAAGATAGATCAGGGCTTCATGAATCAAGCTTTCCCGTCGGCTGGAGATTGAATTTCATGCGCCACCTTAGTTTAGGCCTTTTTACTGCGAAGTTTCACAGCTGTGGAAATAGGTTTTAAATCTTAATTGGTAACACTGTATAGATTGTGCACTTGGTGGTTTCTTTTTAAATCATAGGTTATTTTGAAACTAACAGTTGTTTGCCGCTCGAAATCTTGACACAAAGTCGCTTTACGCTTGAACAACGTTGGGAAAAATTTTAAAAACTTATTTCCAAAATGTGCGTTTTTTGAAAAAAGATCTTGAGACTGATATGCTAGTGGACAACAGTCATGGTCCCAGTCACCGGTGCGCATAGACAAGAATGTGGCTGCTGTAGCCAAAAGTGTCAGACTCAATTCATCAACTCGCCATCGATCTCAACAGTTCGACATTTCACGAAATAACCTGAGATGAATTCTCCACAAAGATCTTGGATTATTTGCTTACAAGTTCCAATTGAAGGGGCATTACAATCCGCTTCCTTATCGCTTCGCAGTTTGGGTCTTGGGCAGCTTGAATTGAACAACGATTTTGGTCTAAAAATCATCTTTTCTGACGACGCGCATTTTCATCTCGGCGGCTACGTTACCAAACAAAATTGCCGCATCTGGGGCTCGGAAAACCCGCACGTTGTTGTCGAGAAGCCAATGCATCCACAGAGAGTCGTGGCATCATTGGACCTCATGCTGATAAGACTCATGCTGATAATGCTTATAAGACCCATGCTGATAACGCTGATAAGAAAAAAGTGACGCACGCTGCGATAATGTGGTTCTTTCAACCAAAATCGATCGAAAGCACCAGACGAACATGAAAAGGCGCAAATTTTCAAAATTCTTCGAAAAGAATAAGAGAAAAAGAAATATACAATAGGCGGAGTTTTGCTAAAGTAGAAAGTAGATGGAGATATTGGGGTGTGTGTGTGGATTTAACGAGAGGGTTTGTGGGTGTGAGTTAACGGGCTGTATGTTGGTGTTGCTGCCATCAATGTTTTCTTATAACGTTGTAACGAAAATTATCGTCCGTAAACCGACTTTATAGATAACCAATTCTTTGCTTTACTGAAATTGAAGACATGAATTTGGGCGACCTCTAGTTCATGCAGGATGGCGCACCATGCCACGCAGCCCATTCCACATTCGATCTTTTGCGTTCAAAATTCTTAAATCGTGTTATCGGCCGTTTGGGAAATGTAAATTGGCCGAGAACCGTGAAGGACCGATTCAAGCAATTAAGGCCAATATCACCTAAGCAATCCGTGAGCTACAGCCTAAATCGTCAATAAGGTCTTGAAAAATTGGAGTGAAAGAATCCGTTACTGTAAACCAGCCAAGACACCCATTTGAACTACATTGCTTTCCATAATTAATGGGAATGTTTGCTTTTACTAAAAATGTCATAATACATGAAAAAAATATTTAGTTTATTTCATATTTAAAAAATGTTTGAAAAAAATGTCAAGCATATGGCTTCCGCGACTGCACATCCTGTCGGTCCAATTTAGCACCACTTTTTCGAGCATAAAATAAATCAATAAATTTATTGGCGTGACAGATCCTTAACAAGCCAAGCTCTAGTGACTTCTCTTATTTTGAAAATAAATATCCATAATTTGTAAACGTTATTCTGGTGTAAGCTTGGCATGGTGATTTGGAAAAAAGTTAAGTATAATTCATTAGTATGACAGCTATTTTCTAAAAAAAAAAACACCCTTTACAAGGTACTTTGCTAACCACCCAAAAAAGAAGTATATTTTTAGGAGTTTTCATTTGTTGTGTGGCTATGTTTCAGCGCCGAAATTGAAAGAATAAAACTAATTAAATAGATCTCTTTGATATCCTCCCACTGTACCCAATCAGCGGAGCATTAACAACTTCGACTGGATCTCCCTCGGATATGCTCATTAATAATCCATTACTCATTCCTTGTTTCATTTCAACCCGAAAATTCAAAAGAACCGAAGCTAGAAGTTTGTTTTATTTCGTTGACATCGTTTCCCAGTTCTCCTGTTATGTTTTATATAATAATTGTATTCCCAAAGCGTTAGCAGCGTTATGTTCAAGAACAAAATTATAATAACAAAGCAGCCTCCAGGTTTTTTTTTTCTTCAGGAAGGCCTTGCGTGTCGCACTTCTTTTATGCACCAACCTCAAAAGACATCAAAATATAAAAAAAAAATAATTTCTGAGCTGGAAGATCAAGGAATAGGGAATATTTTTTGTTCATAGTCCTTCAAATTTGGAAGAAAAATATATAAATAAAGCCAGCAATGAAGAAAAGCCGCCTTAAGAAATAAAAATAAACCAGGACATCCCGAAAACATAATTTAAAAAAATAAAATATATGTTTATATAAAAAATGAGACAAAAGGAGTTTCGGTCCTTTAAAGCAGCTGATGAGGAATAACATGGGAATATATGGGACTACCCAAAAAAAAAGGAACAAAAGCCCCCATTGTTGTTATTATTAGTCCCAACGATGATGGATAATATTTTTCCTTTTTGACAATAAATATTCCTTTTTCTTTTTTGAATTATCAAAACTCATGCTCCTTTAGCACTTCTTGTTTAACGTTAATAAAATGAACAAAAAAGTCGTATCATTTAAGTCTTTTTTTCCATTTTTAATTGAGTAACTGGATCACAATGAAAATGTTTCTGTTCATTTTAACAAAAACAGGAAATAAAATGGACGATGGTCATTCAAAACAAAAATGTAAATTTTAAAACATCTTATAGAAGAAAAAAAAAACCTTAAAAGATACAAATTCCCCTTTTTTGTTGTTGGTGCTCCTAAAAGTAGACTATAACTAAGGATGGGAAATAGGGCGAAACGAAATGTAACTTTTTTATAGCCAAATTCAGTCGGGCGATTTGCAGTGTTATAGCACTCGAGGATCCTTCCTATTTTTCACGACACAACACAAGAGTACAAAAATACCAGGAGCATGCTATAAGCAATGGACTGGAGGGAACACAGCGACGAGAAGTGAATACAGAAAATGTTGTTAAAAATGTAGACGTAATGTGTTTACTCGAACTGTAATAGTTAAAAGACAAAGCTACCGTGTTTTTTTTTTGTATTTTTCAACAGTGTTTAAATATATATGTACCTACGTAGCTATAAAGGAGGATTTTTGTATCCGCGGTCCAACTGGTTGTTGTTTTTTTAAGTGGCGCCCTACAGTTTGTAAATGAAAACATACAGAAACCACCGATGAAAAGTTGCAAACATTATTTTCTTTTTTTTTGTCTTATTTCGTATTTACCCTTTTTCCGCGATGAGTCTTTTTTTTTAAGACCTTGTGTGTATATTTATCGAGTGTATGAGTGATTGGAAAAAAAATCTTAAAACAAAACACAAAAAACAAGCTCAACATTAAGGTAACCTAAACACTCGTCGGAAAACAAAATCCAAGTTTTTCTTAGGTTTTTTCTTTATTTTCAAGGATGAACAGCAACAAACAATGTGTGCAGGTACATTAAATTTTACGAGGGATCCGCCTTTCTCCTTACCTTCCCAAAAAAAAAAAAAACAAAGTTGTATAAATGTTTCATCATTTTAGGGCGAAATTGTTGTTTTATGGGTTTCAACCATGTGGTTTGGGTGTTTGGTAACTTAGTCGTATTATGTGAATACATACTTCTAGGCGTGCTTCCTGCTATGGAATGTACATATATGTATGTGTAGACATAATTTAGCGATTGTTAGTTCAAATTGAATTTTAGGGGCTTGGGTTTTTGATAATGAATTAATAATACGTTAAGGAATGTTGTAGACGATTTATAGGTCATTGATAAATAAGGAATAACACAATTGTTGTTAGGGTAGGTTTTAGGTTCAATGGACTGGTTTGGGTATGCGGTATAAATAATTCAAGAATTCCCGGATAAAAATAATGGAAAAAGAGATTTGTATAAGTTCCTTTTTATTTCTGTAATTGACTCAGGGATTTGATCAAACAAATGCAGAACAGAAAACGAAATCCCTATAAACAAAACTTTTAATCACAAAATCGCCCACGTTTATGAAATAAAATTCTTTAAATTAATCAAAAAATAATTAAAATACCACTGAACAGCAAAAAGTATGCCACAATTAAATCTGAACATCTCTTTTCAACAATACATTTTGCATGAATTGATATTTTTTTTTTTCGAAAATTAACCAATGAATGAAAATAATTTGTTAAATTATTTTTTCCATCGATTGATATAATACAATTAAGTTGAATCAGCTTTCCAATTCCATTTCCAGACACTTGTTCATTATTTACTAAATAATTCAACAGCAAAACAAAAAAAGAATCCATTTCTATCTCAGAATAAATTAAATTTGAATAATTTTGTTCTTTGTTTTGGTTCATTCATTTTTTTTGTGCTTTATTTTGTCGATCCAATAACCACAGAGCTATTTAAAATTGGAATCAAATAATGATAAATTGTTTCTGTTTGATTATTGATGGATGTATTTTAGATTAAATGTTTCTTTCATATTGATAAACTCAGCGAACACACAAAAAAATATGGTTCTGTAATGGATTACTTTTTGATTGTTGTTTCGAGGAAAAAACCTAAAAGCCCGATTTTAATCTCATTGTTTGTTTTTTTTTTTGACTAAAATAAAATAAATGATTTTTATCAAAAAGAATAAATAAATATAGGTTGAGCAATAACATCTATTGTTGTCCTTTGGTAATTCGATAATTCAATTAAATACGTCGTTCGAAAATATTTTTGTATTGCGTTGGATTTTTAGTAGTAAATCGGAAAATTTATATTAATTTCTTATTGCATATTCTTCGGCGCTCAGGCCTATTTTTGTGTTTTTAAGCTATTATTTAAACAGATCTAAAAAGGTTTTTTTGAAACAAATTAAGCCGAAATCATTTGAAAAAATTAATCATTTAAATGTATTAACTGTATTTATAAAATATGTTTAAAGGTATAAAATATATTTAAAAAAAATCGATAATATAGGGTGGCGTAAAAGTAATCACCCTATTGAAAGACGCTATAACTTTTGCAAATCGTCGCAAATGTCAATTTTGTTTTCAAATTTGTGAAGTATACGAATGCAGACGACACGTCAATAAGCCATGAAAGCTACGCTCTTAAGGTACGTCCGATATTTGAAATAAGGATTTCCGCTTCAACGATTTGCACTGGCCGGCCTGCCCTGATGGCACGATTTTACCGCTCCAGACTTTAATGTTTTCTTGTTTGAAGTCCCAGGTATATTTAAACACTTTGTAAGCCCTTTAAGAGAAAATCCGTTAGTGGATGTTCTGACAGAAGTGATGGCAAATGCCAAAAAACGAAATCCTACTACTACTACTAAAATATTCTACTTCATTATACAAACATAGTCCACAAGAAGAATCAAAAATGTTCAATCCTAAAAAAAATTAAAGCGAAACAAAAAAAAAACATCGAGTGATTACTTTTGCGCCACCCTGTACCCCTACAAGTATGTTATAGTTTCAAACTAAATAGAAAGAAAATTGAAAGTTTTATTTGGGTAAGATTCGTCGCCTATGTCTGTACAAGCTTGAATGGCCAACTTAGCGGGTTGAAAGGATTTAAGCTCCCTTTTTAGGAGGCAGTCGTGTTCACCTTTTTCGTCGCAAGATCAGTGTATGCAAGATCACAGTCGCCAAGCAGGCACCTATATATGTATGTATATCATCAGTGCTTTTTTCATCGAGGCGTCAAAGGATTGAAACTCCTTTTTCGAGACCCATAACAGCTTAAGTAACACGCTTCTTATTTTACATTTAATGGCGCTAAAGAGCGTGGTACTACATAGCGTGGTAGTGCCTCCAGCCGGCTCGACCTGTCGTCTTCAATCTCGCACTCCAAGAAGTCAGAGATCTACCTCTAACTGGTCGTTCCATCGAAGATGAGATCTACCTTGGCTGCTAACTCCCTCCTCTATGGCTTCCAAGACTGATCACTTTAGAGTCGATTTCACCTGCACCATCTAAACCGCTGGATACCGTTTTTTTGACTAGCTTTAAGTCGCTCTTGAATACAGCAAGGGAGATTTCATCCGACTCGGTAGGCGACCATGCTGCTCCACCATATAACAGAACTGGGCTGATGAGTGCTTTGTATACCATCTTCTTGCTTCTTCTCTATAAGGCTTTATATATCGTATATGATCAGCCCACTCCTCCACGACGCTCACTCCGTGGAACCGTCTACTGCCCGGTGAGTTCTTTCTCTCACATCGATATCGCCACTCCCCAGGTAAATGCAAGTAATTGTGTTAACTTATTAACAATAGTGCCTGAGGTACCGACATGGGTGTTGCGTACTGTCATTTCAACAAAAAAAATGTTGAAACAGCTGCGTAACAGGGCGTCACCGTGTCTTAACACCGCCTTGTTAAGGACCCATTAGTCGATCTAATTTTTTGTGCACCAGACAGTTTGTATACTAAGTTTCCAATAATCGGACTTACTCTCCTCCGACCATATTTTGCAGATGAATTGGTGTAAACATCTGAACAGGTCATCTCCAGCGTGTCTAAAAATTTCCGCTAGTAGCCCATTGGCACAAACTGCTATAACTCCTTTGCACAAGCAACATCGTTGCCCCACTAAAGGTATACATACACTGTGAGGCAGGTTACTATGCAAAGAAGTTTCACTGTCGATAATATCACGAGGCTAAATCATAAAAATACATGAATTTGATTTGTTTACTTACAAAACGTATGGTGCATACTTTTAGGAGCCGGACCCCTTCTATATTGAAACGATTTAAATAGTAAGGTATTTTTCAACTTCTTTAATCCCACTTCTTTGCTTTGCGCGGTCACCGGCTTGATCACACAACGTCCTCTCGGTTTGGGATTGTTCCAAACACCTGTCTATGGTTGGCAGGTGCCAGGTGTTTGATCAAAAAATTGATTCTCAGTCATCATTTCTGGATATATGTTTTTCTTGTGTAAATAAAATATCCCCTAAGATAATTGCAATAACCGGTTTATAAAAAAATCCTAATTACAACATACTTTTAGGCTCAACCGACAAAATTCTTAAAATTGATTGCCTATTTATGTGAGAATTTTTCAAAACAAAACAAATCTCATTTTCCCAAAGATGTTAATAGCAATCAATTAAAATTACAATCTGGCATTTTCAAGTTCACAAAAGCCAATTTTCTATCTTTTCGAAGTAAAATTAGAAAATTTAAATCATTTCCAAAAGTCTTAATGGCTCATTAAAAATAAGCACATTTTTACTGATGGCGAAGTTGGGGGAGGTAAAAGGCGAATTCTCAAACTGTCATCAAGAAAGAGAAATCACCAACAATAACCTCTTGTAGTGGCGTCTGGACCATTAAGATGTCTCTATCTCAACAAATTGGATATATCCGATTGTACGAGTAGCAAGTAGATATGGAATTGAAGACCCTTCCTCCTTGAGCTAATTTATTATTTCGGGAGCAATAAATTAACTTTAACTCATTGCCGAGGGTCAAAACATTAAGATCTCCCTTTCTCTCTCGTATATATTGTATATGGAGTGTGGAATGGTGTGGATAGAACGGATTAATTACTTGTAGTAGCCATATAGATGTTGTTTTGCTGAATTTATAAAATTAATTGTTTTAAAGTCGAACAAAGACAGTCTAGGTGTGTGCTGCATTGATTTATTTATTTCTGTTGGAAAATTTAATTTTTATACTTTGAGTTTTGGGGAGGAGGCATTACCACTGTTGGAAAAAGATACAAGATACAAGAGTTAACGTATAAGACTTAGTTTCGACTTTCGAGGTGTTTTTAACAATTTATTTAATATTTTTGTCATTATTCTTATCCGGGGATGTGAACGCCCAAACATGTGTATGAGACTTGTTAGACTTCAGGAAAAAATCCGAAAGTTGTATATCTTCAAAGGAAATCTGACAAACATAATTTAAAAAATACGTCATTTGAATTTCTTTTGAAAGAGAAGAAAGTATATTTTAAGTCAAAGGTCAGCTATGAGTTCAAAAGATACAAGGAGACCCAAAAACCATAAATTAAAGTTCACTGGCATCGTTTTGAATAACGTTGTTTTCTTTTTCGTTAAAAACTTCAAACGAGGGTATGATGAGATGATTTTTTAACGCGAATTACTCTCTAATTAACTCCGAAACCCTTATCAGATAATATCTTTTTTAAAAGAAAATAAATTACGATACTTGTAACTGTGCTTATGATTTAATTATGAGAAACCAAAAACTTTTCATGAACTGACAAAAATTAAATAAAATTACTGGGTCGCGAGAAGTTTGATAATGCCAAATAAGCTACATATAAGGGAGGAGATACAAATCTTGATCACCAAAATTGGGGAGGCAATCCCAAAATGGGAACAAGCATTTATTTGGATAGTAAAATGTTATCATGAGGAATGACTCTTCTATCGGGTAACTTGCAAATTGTGATCTGGCATCAGTGTGGCTCCATAATGAACAACTGACTTAGCGGATGCCACAAAACATGGCCGGCAATAATTGTAAACATCGACTTGTCATCGGGAAATTTTTTAAAATATACCGTAAATGAAAAATGGATTTCATCATATAACCGAATTGGATTTGTGATGACTCAAAATCTTAGACAAAAAAATCAAATAAAATTATTCATTTTAAATCCTTAATTTTAAATACAAAACTCTATGGCTTTGAGCTTTGACATCAAAAGGAATTGATATGGAGGATACAATAAAGAGTTTCGAGAAAAAAATGTTTAATTGGAGGACACAACTCCATGACCGAGAGGGGAGGAGTTGAGGAATTTGGTAATTTGTGTCCCTTGTCCCAAATCTGTTTGTGGTTGTCTCATGTGGTGCAGTGAACATTTGCAAAAATGTTTTTGCAATAGAGAATAGACCCATCACCGTGTCATTCGTAACTTTGACCAAAGGATACGAATACCCCCAAGTATAGAATGGGGTCAAATGAGGAATTTTTTTTTTATTCATAAAACACATCTCTATGTCCTTTGTGTCTGTATTTTTCTGTGGTAACATGGTTCATTCGTAAAATCTAGTTGGATAAGTCCTTTTATATGTGCAGAAGCAGAATGTCTATATGGTTTCAATGTCCTGTTATAGTGTATAGTTTGCTTTGTCCATTGAACCAGAGGGAATATTTACTCGACGTATGGAGAATACTTTAAAGCGTTTAATCTGAATTTGTTCCCTTTTCTTTTTTTGTTGATAAACCGATAGATAAAGAAGAATAAAACCAGAATTGGAAAACTCAATATATTTTCCAAAGTTTCCTCATTCATGGAGGGTTTTTTTATGTTATTGGAAAAAAGTTATACGAGATAGGATAAACTCCACTTGCCACTTGTCCACCACAAAAATGCCCTCAAATCAAAGAGTATTCCTTTTATAAACTATGGTATAATTGCAAGTTGTTGTTATTGTAAAAGTCCTGATGGTGTTTTGCCGCCCTTTGTTTTTGTGGTTAGGCACCAATATGTGGCAGGATACGTGCTTTGACAAGGAATTGCTGTACCTGAATGGTAACGAAATGTATAAGTTTTTGTATGTAGAAAAGGAAAAATGTAGTTTCATTGGACAAGTTTATTTGTTTTTCACTAATGGAAGTTGAAAGGTCATATTGCATGACAATTGAGACAGTATATACATAGATATATATTAGTTTGCTAAGATCTCTCTTGAAGAGGAAAGTAGCCTAACATTTTTTGGAAAAATATTAGCCTTTCTAATAGTATATCGAACCATATAACTACCGAGCTTCATAAATTTCACATTTGAGCATCTGCCACAGGAATAGTGCATTTTGTTGGGAAAAATATAGCCTAATATTTTAATCCAGAACTTCATCCATTTACCCAACAAATTCCATTCAAATCCGTTAAACCGTTGAGCCATGATTGCGGAACAAAGAAACAAACAAACAAACAAAAAACAAAAACTCACATTTATAACATTAGTAGAATAGGTAGGATATAACGTAAGTTAGTTAATACACAAACCAGCAACTATACACACTGGGTACGGTTGGCGGCCCAAGTTCCGACGCAAAATTTACCAAGTTGTGAAAAGCTGAGTTCTTGTGCCGAGGTCCGGTTCAGGTGTACACTTCCACGGAACGCGGTGATTTTCTCGGCCGATCTTGCGTTCCTCTGACAGGGTACCTCAAATGTTCAAGAGTTGACTATTAAGGGTCAATACGTCTATCTTAAAATGGGCGCAACACTCATTTTGATAATAAATTTCTATCATTTGGAGGAGCTATACAATCGTGTAACTTGCCATGGTGATTTAAAATTAGTTACTGAATAATACAAAACATATTTGACAGGTGTCACTAAAACAACATGGCCGCCATAGGTCGCCAAAAAAAATACGCGATAATTTATATTGTCTAAGCATATTTTAAGGATTCAAACTTCCTTTTTGGGGATAGTCTCTGTACAATTAGGGCTTTCGATAAAATGTTGCATATTTTTGGGTGGTAATATCTGTTTATCAAAAGAATTGCATACTTAAGTGCAAATAAAATTTCAAGGATTAAAACTTCCGTTTATGAAACCAGTCTCAGTATGTTGGACAACATAAGTTGATGCATACTTTTGGAGGTTATAATGTACGGTCATTATCAAACTTTGATTGTTTATAATAATTTCTGTTCAAACTTATTTTTTTAAGGTATTGAATCCCAACTGACATCCAATTGGTAGCACAGTGATCCACTGTTCATAAATTCTTTCTATAAATGGTCACCAATGTGTTGTTAATTACTTTTAGCTCGAAAAAACATAATAATATCGGCAGTTATCCCAGTGCACAAACTCTCAACATAAATCTACTAAATTCATCGAGTTTCCCCGTGGATGACAGTTAATTTTAAACAAATTCCCCGATTCTGCATAAATTTCACACACAAAACAGCGAATAATTAAGCTTATTTTTTAAATTGAATCACTTCCGTTCATCTAAAGCTTATATTGCCACCTCAATTATTTAACCAGGTTAATAATACCTGACAAACCCAAAGGACTCTCGTTGTTTAGTAAAGCGATTTATACACACAACAAAAATACCTCTTCAATGCAATTATTCATGCTTAATTCGCAAAATGCAATTATCTATCACGCAAGAGGGAAAATTAGGTTCCGCACATCTCATTTGTATAATTTATATTGAAATCAAAAACAATATTATTCACATTACAACAACAGCAATGAATAGATTAAGCAAACAGAATATAAAACTGTAGTCTATTTTTAGGAAAAATAGGAACTAATTAAGTAGCAGAGTATAAATCCTTTCAAATGCACACACGTCGCGTTGTTTTGAAATCCCGCAAACAATGTGTGGGCGAGTGTGTATTTGCTGGCCTTGCGGGATTGTATACAAGTATACGAACTCCTCCCCCTGCTCTGTACTGAAAAGTTTTGTTGCTATAAATTTTCTATGAATAAAAACTGTTTTTCAAAATAAATTAAACGAAGTAATAATACCCATTGTTGTTTATTTCCTCCTAAAAGTATGCATCGTTAATTTTGTATTTATTAACCGTAATATTAAATTTTCATAAAATATCGAATAAAATTTAAGTTTAAAATATTTTCTTTCTTTTCATATTTCATTCATGGCGGCGGATATTTCTGTCACATTACAATCATCATTTCGCCATGTTTCCTGCCATTTCTCCAATCCAACATGATAACAATGATGATGTTGATGATGATGATGATGATTGCCATTTTGTCAGGCATGAAATTAAGACGTTACGTGAGAGTCATATTGGTGGCAATAAAGAGAAACTGACTGTTGAATGGATTTCACAGTCCATAGCCGAAATACGCAAGGAACTGAGCGAACTGCAGGGTGTTGCTAGTAAGGCTTCCAAGGATATTAGCCAACGTACGCAGAATTTTGAGGATCTGGCAACAATCAAAAGTGATTTCCATCAATTCAAATTGGAATTGGAGGCACTTAAGGAGCGCCAACAAACGACTGAGGTATTTGTTAAGGAATTACGTGAGGATTCGATACAGCGCGAGGAGGATATGCGAAGGATATTGCTAAATCATGACCAAAGTGACGAGGTGAGTTTCTGAATAGGTTTAAATAGCAAAAGAACATACTTTTTGTCTAGGTCCTGTTGTTTTTTTTTTATTAAAAACCGTCGTAACTATTTATGACATTGAGTTGTTTTTTGTAAAGAAATAAGCCATCAGAAGCTAAATGTTTTGTGGTATTACAATTCCCATTGGGTTATAATAATCCGGCCTCATCTTCAATAGGATATGATAATATCCATATATTTTTACGACATAATCCCTCCACCCCCAGTTGGGTATGATATTGAAAGAGAATTATTTTAGTAGCTAATATGCATCCAGTTTTAGTGCCATTAGATTTGATGGGATATACTTAAGGTGAATGTTTTGGCAAAATCGCAAAATGAATATAAATAGGAAACAGGATGTATGTGATCATGAAAAGTTAATTGAAATAACAAATAAAAGGCATCCTACAAATATGCAATGAATCTTGAAAAGAATTACTTCGCAGTGTTATTTTACTGCGGAACTAACTAAAATCTAACCACATTTATTAATTCGAGATCAAATGTGACACTTATCAGATGAATTGTCACAAAAGCTTATTTCTGTTATTTTTTATAATTTTTTTTGGGCAACCACAGCCAACTTAACGAAACCACAGAAAGGGGAAATTTGGGGAACTTTGTCATTTTTATAAATATACGGAGCCACGTCTAGGCTAGGAGACAGTTGATTTTTATGCGTTGAAGTGTGAACATGGAAATATATAATTAAAAATGGTTGAATTGAGATAAAGTAAAAGTTTTGAAGATTAAAAAGTAATTTTAGTTGTGAATAAGTGGTGAAGTAAAATTATTGTAATTTGAACTTAAAGAAGTTGTGTTTGATAAATAAGTGAAATTGAGTTATATTCAACGAACCTCAGGCTAAAATATTACAATGACAGGCGCAGTAAGACTGGGATAGATATATATGATCTCTTGTAGAGTCTGATTAAGTGATTGGTTCTTTCAGTGAGGGATTTAGTACTAAGAAGCCCTCGAAATTATTCTTTCTTTGACATTCATGTTTATGGTATGAATTCTATATCTTGTTGCTCAACTTTCAAGAAAACTCGGGTTTGTCGAAACTAACTTGTCTGACAAGCTAGTCTCTTTCCAGTAGAGCTACTAGCAGAAAACCTATGCTAGCAAGTTTTGTTCACCACTAATAGTTTTCTATATAGTGGCATCACAGCTAGTAATTAGCTGGGGCTCCTGCTTACCCGACGCGTCGTGGCCAATATAACATGGACATTGTTTTTTGCTCTCTACAGAAGTATCAAACTTTTGCAAGAAATATCTGTTCATCTTAACGTTTTGTCGAGTCACTCTGAATACAAAGCTTCTAGATGACAGCGTATAACTCGCCTTTTCTTCATTAATAGCCAAAGCTTACTACACTAACTGCGCTCAAACCGTAGGATGGTTCGTTTCTATCGTAAACGTAAAGATGATGCCAGTTTAAAAGATTTAAGTTTCCGTTGTTATAAAGCCAACTCCTACTCCACCGAGGAAAACCGAAAAAAATATCAGCAAGTTAGAAAGACCTGCAATACTCATATTCCTTCGTCATCATCGGTTCCTACGTTCGTCTTCAATGATACTCTTGCTGTCAATTCTCAAGAAAAAGCGGATTTGTTTGCAGCCAAATTCGCGGCAAACTCAATGCTGAGGGCAGTTCCTATCACTTTTCCTTTTCTCGAAAGCGTAAATGATTTTATAGGATCAATCATCTTTCCACCTCGTTCAGTTGCAAGTGTTTTAAAAGATCTTATAATACACAAGTCCACTGATCTGTATATTATTCTTTCTAAATTGTTCTGTAGAGGTGTTCCTGACAGTCCTATTTTACTGGTATCTTTCCGATTGAATGACAAACAGAATTTGCCCCGCCTGGCCCCAAAAAAGCGAATCTTTTTCACCATATTGCTATCGACCAATTTCACTTACGTCTCTTCCCACCAAGCAAGGTTATGGAATCTCTGATAATTCTTTCGCTTCTTAACGACGGGCAGTACGGTTTTCGCAACAATAGGTTTATCTCACCGAAAATTGGAATTTGGAACCAGTCTCTCAATTTTTTTTGGAAAAAGCAAAATTGTTGCACTAGATAGAATTTTGCGTGTAGCCCTTTTATCGAACATACGTGCGTTTATTATTTAAGTTTCAAACCGCTCAAAAAGTTGGTTCGGAGGGATTTAAGTAACAAAATAAATGCTGGTGTTCCCCAAGGCTCTGTTTAGTCTCTTATTCTTGTTTTTATATTTATTAACGATTTACTGCCTGAAATATCTAATCCATTGACGACAGTGTTTTCAGCTTTTCATATTCGTTTCCAGACTCTCATACATGTTCATCGGATAAAGAACTGCACCTACAGCATATGATAAGTTCATTAAATGTTGATGCTGGCAGCATTTTCCAATGAGGATATAAGCAATGGTGTCAAATTTAATGCATCCGAAAATTTATGTTGTATTTTGTCGTTAAGACAAAACAGACTTTAAATGCCACTATCCATGAGCGGTATTTGCATTGAAGAAGCTGATCGCCTCTCAGTTCTTGGAATTTGCATTCCAGATCATCTTCTGTGGAATGACAACCGTATTCAACGTTGCCAAGAATGCTGCGAGGATGCAAAACATTTATTAACCAGTCTGAACTGTCTACAGTGTACAGTCTATAAATCACCATCGTAATCTTTCTAGCCTTTCGTCCTCCCCTAAAGCGATTCAACCAATTTCCGACGTACAGTCAAGTACAGGAATTCTTTCTTAAGCCGTTCAACGCGAATGTGGAATCTGTTTTCCCCTCCCAATTTGAAATACAGAACAAAACAAAGGTGCATCGGTAGTCGGTACCTCTTTTTCAATTCTTCCTTATTTTTCTAACGCCCACTGTGTTTCATAAATATTATTAGTGTAACCTTTTAGTGCGTGCTTATTATAAAAATAAGTTCTTATTAATGCTCATATAAAATCTCAAGAACTGAGTTCTGGATTTTGAGTTGTGACTTACATTAATTATTTTCAATGGCTAAAACACAATCACAATTTAGCTACGGTTTCGCCTGACGTTTACAAATTCAAATATAGGAAATCAATACATGTTATCATAATGTCGCTTTGGCTTTGACGTCACGTTCTTGTTTGGTTATTGTTTTAGCCATAAGTCTCCACACCTTTTTTTATTCTACTCTATCATACTTTCTTTAATCCATTATTTTGAATAAGGAGGCAGACTTTTTGATGTGGAGGAGTAACCCTGTAGCATAACTCCCAACCTGGGGACAATTTCTTTTGCAGATCTCTCTGGGCAAGATTTAAATAAACTGACATGAAACTGAAGCCATTACTTTATTCAACAAGTTATTGAAGCTCGAATCGTATTGTTGATTAATAACGGGGTTTTCAATAAGAGCGCTACAAAAGTTTTTTTTTAAATAAAACAAAAACGGACGCTGGACCAAATTTTCGACGGTTTTCAAGCATAAATCGGCCGATACTGCTGCAATTTCACGTTCGATATTCGTACGAAGTTCATCAATCGTCGCTGGCTTGTTGGCATAGACCATAGACTTGACGTAGCCCCACAGGAAATAGTCTAACGGCGTCAAATCGCATGACCGAGGCGGCCAAGCGACTGGACCATTTCGTGAGATAACCATGTTCTCCAAACTTGGTTTCCAATAAATTGATTGACTGTTGGAACCACATGTCCTCTAAGTCCATATCATCTAATTGGGGCCAAAAATATTCGGTTATCATTGAACGGTAGCGATCCCCATTCACAGTAACGTGCCGGTCTTAGTCATCACTGAAGAAGTACGGCCCAATGACGCCGCCGGCTCATAAACCACACCAAACCATAATTTTTTTGGGATGCAATGATGACTCATAGAGTACGTGTGGATTGCTGCCTGACCAATACCGCATATTTTGTTTATTGACGAAGCCATTCAGCCGGAAATGAGCCTCATCGCTAAAGATGATTTTTCGATGAAAATCCGAATCATTTTCAAGTTGTTGCTCAGCCCAATTAACGAACATACATGGTCAAGCGGCTTCAGTTCTTGCGTCAATTTAATCTTGTAAGGATCTAGGCCAAGATTTTTTCGCAAAATTCGCCACAGCGACGTCACAGAGATGCCCAACGCTTGAGAACGACGTTTGAGAGACACATTTGGGCTTTCTGCAACTGAAGCCTCAGCGGCAGCAATATTCTCGACACTACGGGCACTTCTTTGTCTCACTGGCACGGGAACATTTTGTACTGTGCCTGTGGATTCAAATTTTTCCACTAGATTGTTGATCTGCAAGGACGATTATGACGACCATAAATTTTAATAATTTCGACTCTTTGTTGGCTCGTATATCTTTCCATCATGAAATGGCAAACCTTACTGAAGAGAAATGTTAAAAGAGCGACAAGAAATATGGCGTCGTTTGCTGTCCCTGTCGCTCTACTTTTGTAGCGTCCCTGTTAAAAAACCCAATACTTCTATCTATAGTATCTATAATATCTGATTTTGTCGAACCAGCGATATTTTTTCATCGAATAGCTTGACTTGTTTTCTCTATCGAAGTCTTAAACCCTGAATATCCCGTGAACTTTCGGTCATTCTCCAAATTTGTTCTCACTTCTAAGTTCTCACTTTGGGAATCGAACCTAGAACCTTTGATATCTACAAACATCTATCTATTTCCTTACAGGGAACTTTATTTCTCAACATGTTGAGTCAACATTAATTCCCCAGAGTCGCTAGATATTAAATCTAACTTAAATGTTATCAAGTATAGAAACTGCATTCTCAAAACAAAGAATGCGAAAATAAAATCACTGCTGCAGTGCTACCAACTTTTCAAAACGATACATTTTTAATCATTCTTCTTTTACTTCCTCCTCCCCTCCCGGCGGAGGAATTAAATAAAATTTAATAAAGGAACTCTGTAAATTTAGTCGCCTGCCAGTTTCAGGAATCTCAGGATGTCTTCAAACCCTCAAGCCGCTTCACTTCCCTCAAAATGTCAGTCATCCCAGTTGACTGTTTGAAAGAAAAGAAGCGAACAAAAATCCCAAAATCACACTCCTCCCTGGGAGAACAAAGAATATCCAATATTGTGTGTGTTCTCATTATTGTGGTGGGAGAGGCGATGGATACGATAAACGTATATGTGTTCAACGTTTATTATATGTCAGAGCTCAGGGATAATGAAAACATGAATCCCTCTCACATGATAGGAATCCTCGCTTCTGCAACAAAAGGAAAATAAGCATGTAATATAAAATTACTGAACATAAATATAATGATCTTCTTCGGAGGCTTCGTTAAAAAACAAACTTCCTTCAGTTAAGCCCTAAGCCTTCCCTATGCATTGGAAATGTCCAATTTCCTTGTTTATTATCCTGCGATGGGACAGAAGATTCTTTGCTTGTGTGTTTTTCATTGGAGCTGATATTTCTTCCCGCGAAACTCTTGCTTCGCAAAAACACAAAATGTCGGATTTTATGTAAATTTGTTATTTTCTCTGCTCGAGTCCTTTTTTCTCATTTGACTTGGAGAGGGAGGGTTCGTGCGAAGATGTAAGCAACTGCCTTACGTGACGTTAACATCTTAAGTTAAAAAAAAAATCAAATTGAAAGGAACAGAATTCATTCTTTACAAACGAGGAGACTTATAAGTTTAAAGGCCAAAAGAAGCTTCTTCGTCCTAAGTGCGATTTTTTTTGACAAGGTTTTCACATCGAAATTGTTTGTTTATATTTTCATTTTCTTTTTCCCAATCCTCCCCCCACCCCCCATGTTCCATTAACTTTTTGCTCAATTGACGTTGAATGATTTTACAATTTCTGTGTTAATATTTTATGCTATTGAAGTAGCAATATTAGAAATCTAAGGGAAGGATGTTGTTTGATTTTCTTGGAGCTTTTGTTTTTCAGAGGACACAAAATGGTTGTCTTGTCTCTGCAATCTGTAAAACGACAATCTTGTGATTTTATGACAAAGATGATAAGGAATCTTACCTAACAAACAAACTCGTTTGTTTTTTTTATATATTTTAAGATCAAAATTTGATTAAACTGATGTAAAATTGAAGTATTGAAACGTGTTTTTTCGCTGATTTGAGGTATTAGGAGTGAAGATTGTAGGTATTTTGCTTGGTTTTTTTTTTGTTCTTTTTGAACAAAGCCAATTGATGCAGTCACGTGGAATGTTCGATGGTGGTATAAAAAGTAACACGAGTTTACATAATAAAAATTTGTTTGAAATTTTATATTTTTTTTGGAAGAAAGATGGTCCTTTGGAAATTATATGAAGGACCAAGGAGTAAGGAGTTGTCTTTCGGTTGTCGACGTTTTTGAACGTTGTTTTTATAGGCATCAAAAGAGGTTTTTGGAAGGAAGATTCAGTCTTCTCCCATGGGCCATGGGCAATGAAATATGAAATCAAACATTTATTGCTTATGAGTATTGTAATTGGAAGGACCATTAAACATTTCTTACAGCATACCGACAGCCCCGGATCTATGATTTTTCCAAACAAAAATAAAAAAACTAAAATATTCTTTATTTAGAACAATTTTTTAGTTTCTTTTTTATTAAAAAAAAAGCTTTTTTTAATTTTTTTGAATATGTTATATAGTGATGTGGCAACAAAATGTTTAGAAATTCGTAGGATACATTTTATTTGTAAATTAACGACATCTGTGGGATTAATTGTGTACAACAACCAACATTTATTGTGTACAACAACCACGCTCCTAAAAAGTATGCTACATATTTGCAATATGTTTTTGACTGAGTACTTATTCGAGCTCGAATTACTAATTCGATTTCGAATTAGTACAAACAACCGAAAGCTTGTGCCAGAACCAGACGAAAGCTTCCAGAAGTCAGTAAATTTATATAAATACAAGAGTAGATCGCATTAAGAGTTCAGTTTATTTTCGAAACTGGAATTGTTAACAACTGGCGTTAGTAAAAAGTGATTGAATTGAGATTAAATAAAAAGTGTTGAATTATAAAAACGTATTTGAATTGTGAATAAGTGGAATAAGTTAAATTTGGTGTTATTTAAAGTGAAAGACGTTGTGTTTTATAAAATAAAGAGATTTGTTGTATTATTTTAGAATTTTAATTGAGTTTTATTTGTCGAACCCCAGGCCAAAACTTCACAATATAATATTTTGGGCAAACTATAAACGTTTCAATAAAAGAAATCACAACTCTATTAAATGAGAAATGCGTCCGTCGCGTTTGGCTTCCAAAACTGTAATGGTTTACTTTCATTATAATCATATTCATCATTGTAACACTTTCTAGAACATAATGCAATGTTGTGAAGTTTGAACTTAATTTAATACAGTAGTGTCATGAGTACTATGGGGTTAATATAATTACTACTATGTACGATAACTACAACAGTTTCTTAGAAAACCATGATAAGTTCTTTTCTAGAAATCAAAATTTCAATCAGGATTAGATCAACATAATCAAACATAAACACCAACAAATTAAACCAAAACCTCAAACCCTATAGTTCCTAGGAAAATTCCTAAACAAAATCCCATTGTAAAACCAAAGAAAAAAATCACAAAAAACCTAATCTTATAAGTGTGCTATAAAAAGTAAATATAAATACTCCTTGGCAATAAGTGGCAATAAGGAGTGAATGCTTTTCTCTTTCCGCCCAAACAAAATGCCTTATTATCCACACGAAAGTAATTATAATTATCTTTATGATTTCGAACGTCCCATTTACAGATGAAGTGCCCTACGCTCGGCCCTATCTATAATATAGCCGTTAAAAAAGAAAACCATGCTTCATATAGGGGAGTATAGGGTGCTTTTGGTTGCCCCATCCTCATTCCGTGGCTGTTCCAGCAGCACTACGATAAACAATAAAGTAGCCTCGTTTATATTTAGTGTCTTTTAACGTGTCTTCAGTATAGAAAAAAAAACAAAATACCAAGAAAAAAACATCAAGGATGCCCATTCTTATGGAGGAATTATGCCATCACCACCCAAGGATACCTCAACTTAGGTGCCTAGACTCTATAGAGACAATAACAATCCTTAAGTCGTTTCTCTTGGATGATAATGATTTCCTTTCTCTCAGGGCTTTTGTGTTTTTTTTTCTACTCACCACAACCTCGACTATGTATTATTATGCTTTTTTTTTGCTTCTAACGGCTTGAGTCCTTGTAGTGCTATTCTTATTTACTGCAATCCAGTCACTCGTAACTTTTTTCCGTCCCTCTTCCCCCGCCTTTTTCCTTGAAGCCGAAATAAGGTATAATAAACAATAACCACAAGCCCCTGCACTCTAGCTTTCTACCCCCTGAGGAGAATTGTCAGCTCCTTTCTGTATAATTCATGTCCCACTATAGTTCTGCTACCTTCCACCGCCATTGCCGCGCCATGTGCCGTGGGCTGGTGCTGCCGTGTCTGCTGCCTTAATTTATAAATGTACATATATATATACGTTTGGCTGACGCTCGGCTGGCACATTCAACTTGTGCTTTTGGCATTTGGCCATGCTTGGTGGATTGTAGTGTAGTGTGGCTTGGCACTTCGATACGCCGCCGTGCTGCCACCGCATCAGGTCCACCCTTCCGAAAAATTCCAGTTCGTAATTAATACGGTCGGGACCACAAAAATGTATATATGTGGAATGTGGATCTATATACTATGTATGTTCATGTGGGTTTGCCCAGAGAAAACACTATAGTGCTCTGAACGTATTTAAAAGCTTTTTGGTTTGAAATAAAAAATAAAAACACAGGAGACAGGACATACTTATCGTCCTTTGCGGAGACTGGAATTTTAAAGCACCCATCGGCCCATCAACATCATGGCCATATGATGATAGAGAATGAAGATAACAGTGCGGCGAGTAGATGACAGCAACGAACAAATTATCCTGTTCGCATGCACATCCGTAGAAAATAAACTCTGCATTCCTATGAATTTTATGAGCCACCCTTTTTCTCAATTAGGTTGCCACAACAATTTTACCCTGAACTGCACTTAATTCAAACTAACTGTATCTTTTCTGCTGCTGGTGATGGTGGTGCTGCTGCTTTTGGTGCTCTTGCTGCTATTACTGTTGGTTTGCTACTCCTTTCAAACTTTATCGTGATGCATGGCTGCTGAAAATAGTCGTGCCAGGTGTTTTGCGGTATTTCACGCTATTTATGGTATACTTTTTCAAACGTGATGGGAAAAGCTATCCTTACTTGCCTCACAATTTGTTTTCAAAGGACTATACGTATTTTTAGGAGTTCTAATATGTTTATTAAGGACATGCTTTAAGCTGGCTGGTTTTTAATTTAAATCATTTGGTTTTGAAAATTCCATGTCGAAATCCAGAATCGACACAATTTTTGGAAGCCTATATAGTCTTGCTTTACTTCGAATTTTCATTGATATCTCACGAGCTGAATATCTTCAATTCAGTGTATTTTTTTTCTGGTTGTTGTTGTCCAACAAAATGATATTGAGAAAAAAACGCCGATAAGTAAACAACGATTTTTATACTTTTGCTTGTTACCCTACATGCCAAAAGTTTGAGTTCACTCTTATATTTTGAAGAAAATCCAAATTTTAACAACGAAATATTTATTTGATATTTGATATTATTTGAACTATTACTAATGCAAAATTTTGATGTGTGTTTAGGGTCGTTGTCCCGTTAAAATACGAATCCTTCACCAATCAATCTAAGTCCTTGGACTAAAGCGGTTACTTCCAACATTGCCTTAAAGGCTTCCTCGTTTATTTTACCAATGACAAGGGTCAGATATCCCCCTCAGCTGGAAGAAAAATATACCCAGACCATAACAGAACGAACCTCATCTATGTTGCTTGGCAGGACCCAAATAGACGCGTAGCATCTTCCCTCTTCCCTCCTCTTGGTGCCAAATATCTGGAAATTCAATTCATCGCTCCATAAAACTCTGTTGAAATCTTCTTCTGTTCAATCTTACCTGAACATGTATTTAGGTAAAGCATGAATAAAGTCAGATCGGTGTTTCGATAAGGCTTCGGTTATGCTTCTTCTTATGAAGAGTCTGTTAAACGATCAACCCTTAGAATATTTTTAATTTTAAGTATACTTGACACCAAAGACCAAAAGAAATTTAATGGAATATTAAATTATTCTCACATACAAATTTTCCTTCTATCTTAGTAGCAAAATTGATAGCGAAATTTAATAGAAGCATTATACAAACATCAATATCTTTAATGAACTGCGATCAGGGGATGGTCTGGTTTGCATCTTCTTTAACCTTACATTAGGGAAAACAATCCGTGACTCGGACATCTCAACAAGAGGGACTTTCGTCACCCAGTAAAGCCAGATTTAGGCTTACGCAGAAGGCATCGACATTTTTGGCATAAGTCAAAAAGTTGTACAAAGCTTTTTCATCCAGATCGAGCAGGCGCCACAAATCCTAGGGATTCATATTAATGAAGGAAAAGCCAAGCTCATTGTGGCTGCATTGGTCCAACAATCAGGGAAGTGGAATATAAATTTGAAGTAGTGCAATACTTTAAAATTGGGCCAAAAGAAACACCCTATAATTCTATGGGGGAAGAAATACGCGGGCGGCTGCTAAAATCCAACAGAACCAACTAAGCTGTGTCGAGGTTCTCCAAATTCAGATATCTTACCATATAAACTAGATTAAGTGCTTAAAACTTGGTGGAAATTAATCTAACTAAGATGAAACGCGTTCTCCAAAAGTTTTATAAAAAATAAAAAAACAGATTTTAAATGTGGAAAAACAAGTGTTTTTTATTCTATCTTTTAGAATGAGAAAACTTTGGTCTTACCAGCACTCACAAGCAGATCCAAGATTTGGGTGGTTACTGGTTAATAAAAGGCACTCTGATCTCTTAGCCGCGTTCGAGAGAAAAGTCGTTTTGCGAATTGTTGGTCCCGTGGGCAAGAGAGGACGATTCCGGAGAAGAAAGAATCATGAATTGTATGAAATCTACCTCCAAGTAGACTGCGCTTGAGTGGGCATTGGCATCTAACTTGTATAAGTTAAGAAAATTCACCTCGAAAAGTCGCTTGCTTACGTTGGGAGGATGGCGCAGATTAGACCAAGACGTCCGAAGTCTTAAGCGCGAAACAGATTGAACCAGCAACAGCAACAGCGGCCGCCATTAATTTAGAACCAGCAATGTCAACAGCGTCGTTAGACCAAAGTCCTAAATTTGCTGTTGCTGTTCCATTGCTAACAATTTTGCGCAAGTGAAATTCAGGGGCACCATATTGCAGAAAAAAAAACAAAAATATTGACAATTTTATTTTGCGCCCGTCGCCATTGTTGTGCTTTCAGAGACACATAATTTTTTTTTAATAGTGGAAGAAAAACTTATCGAAATTGTAAGAGAAAATCCATTTCTTTTTGATTAGAGAAAGAAATCTTATAAAAAACATCGACTTAAAAGAAAAAAAATGTGAAGAGATTAGAGATTCGCTATGTGCACTATACTGACACTTCGTATACTTTTTTTTTTTTATATGACACAAAGTGTCAAACAGAAGTAAAAAGACGATGCTGGTGCTGATGGCAATGTGTTTCAATTTCTTTTGCTGGTCAGCGTGCTGTTTGCTGTTGACGGTGCTGGTGCATTTGCTGGTTCAATCTGTTCCACGCTGCGAAACTGGATGGGCATCGGAAGCAATCGGGATGTATGAAAGAAAGTTGCTGTTAAAGAAGGCCCGATAATTAAATCAGCAGCTTCTTTTGACACAAGGTAGTTAAAAGCCATAACCGCCATAGATTTTGTGCCACAATCTTAATGTGGATGAAGGTATCCTATACAGCTAGTTGATATCTGCCTACAATCTATAATGTTAACGTCGTTTGGTTACGTATCTGATTTGATAAAAGTATTTGCCGATCTACGACTTTCAGAAAGACTTGGTAACTCTTTCAACCATAAATTTACTTTTCGTCGACCATATGGTCTAATTTTATGTGGTCTTCCAGACAATCCGTATTTTTGAATTACCTAGTAGTCTAGATCTAGAGCACATTTAATTGAGTGGAGTTCCTCAGAGATATATATAAGGTCCACGACTTTTTAATGCATTGAAGATAATCATAAAGACGCCATAGGTTATTTTCGTAGCAGTTTTAAATTAAATCAAGTTTTCGATAACAAACCTTGATGGTGTGTATGAAAAACCAAATGCGTAAAACCCATCATAAATGTCGTTAATTTTCCAGACAATTTTTTCAACACCTTTTATAATTATTTTAAAAATGATTATTTTTTTACTAATGGAACCTATTTACCTCAATCAACAAAAATCTATAATTAATTAATAATCCATCTGTTTGTATATCATCCACTCTAATCACACAATCCCCCCCAATTTATTTTTTAGTTCTTGTGTTAGTCAACTCACCTAATCCGACAATATTTACGCTTTCTCGGTCCACTGCAGTCTTTTTCAATAAATACAATTTTTAATCATTGCTTCAAACACATATTGCTTCGGGTACAGGTATATTAAAATTTCAATAAAATTTCAAATCACGCAATTGAAATCGAGAGACCAAAAAAAAAAAGAAATCATATTTCCTGCCAACCATCAGGAGCTAACAACCAACCAATTCGAGACAATTTGCGCACACGACTTGGCAAATTTGTGAATGTGGTCTTTAATTATATTTTTTGCCTCTTCAAAGGAATTTCCCCTCGTCCTCCTCTCCAAGGACTTTTTCTAAAGAAATGATTTCCAGGAAAAAATATTTCAAAGAAATTGAAACACCTGTTCTCTTCACTTGGTTACCAAAAAAAAAAAAAAAAAAAAACTCACCAAACCTTTAACGATTTGTGAATTTGAGATTTTTTTTTCGCATTAGCCTCTAAGATGGGAGTGAAGGGAACTTTCGGATCCATCTGCTATCCATTTCTGTAGATGGTATTTGTTGCTTTTATTGTTGTTGGTTGGTTCCATTGAACCTACCAGAAGAAGTGATATACACAATTGTTGTTGTGTTCCGATGGATTGGATGGAACAGAGATGAAGCAGGAAACATCTGCGAGATTAACGAAAAAGACACACGGAACCTATGTAGATATGTAACCAGCCACAGAACTCCTCGCGCGGTTTTTTCACTTATGTTTTCTTCCCCGTAGGGTTTCTTTCTTCCAAATCCGATTTTTTTGCTAACCAGACTATGGAATTTTGGTTACATCTGCTGGATGAAGGTATAGAGGAGGTAGCTGCAATTTCCAAATGACATAAAGGCGTTTTCGGGCATATTTAAGTGTTCGTCGCTTAACTCCAAAAAAGGTCTTTAAGTAGGTCGTGTTCATTTTGTACATAACGATGTGTGAGCATAAAAATGTTATGTTTATTCCTTCCATTAATAGGTACTTTCTTTTTCCAAGTGCCTCCCATAAGTAGGTATGCAAACAAAAATAAATTGCTCGACTGGATCGCACGTACTTGCTCTTATGTGCGGTCACATCGTCGAATAAATTTAAAAAAATGCACGACTGGGTCGCAAGAACTTGTCCTTATGTTAGATAATTGCTTAGTGGCTGCATATGTATGTATATAAAGGGTGTTTGTTTAGACGTGTGGTTTTCAAGAAGAAATAAAACGCATATAGTTTAATGTTATGGCTAAGAATTAAGCTTGATTATAAAGATAAGTGTTTGCATTATGTTTTAAAAATGATTTTGGGGAAGTGGCCGCCGCGGCTGGCTCGAATAAATTCCAGCCGAGGCCCAATTTTCCCAATTTTGTGAAAATCGGGATCGGTGGCCATCTCGTTTTGGGCCCATTCACCGAACGTGTTACACGCTTGATGGTCGTTCGGCTCCAATTTTTGCACGAAATTTTAAAAAATCGAAAAAAAAAGTTTTTGAAAATTTTGAAATGCAATATTAATTGAATTATAAATGACTTCCTGTGTGCAAAATTTTATTGAAATCGGGATAATAGTTTACGATAAAACCGCATTTGAAAAAACCGGTTATATGAAAGGTACTGTTATAGAACAAATTTCAAAAAAAATTGTTTTAACTGAAATATGCACCCTGAAAGTTTTATCGAAATCGTTAGAGCGGTTTTCGAGAAAATCAAACTTTTTGTTAAAAAATGTACGACAGGTTCCGTTATTTTTCTACTAAGAGCTAAAATGAAAAACACCCCTCGAGATACTACCTAATAAATACTAAATACCAAGTTTGAAGCAAATCGGCGTATCCGTTTAGGCTGTAGAGGTGCGAACAGACAGACAGACGGAATTTCCGGACTCACTTGATTGTTAGATTTCATTTTCATTTTAGTACCTAAATCGCAGGTAAAAATAAGAGCAACGCATGAAAATAAATATATAAAACTTTAAATTAGCGAGCGTTAAAGTTTTTCCCTAATTTTATTCTGGCACAAGGATAGTATCTTCCTGATGTCCTTTTTAAACATTTTTTCTTCTTCTGTTTATTTTTGAGCTTTTCCAAATTTACAAAAAAAAAAAAGGAATTCAATTTATGTATATATCTTCATACCTTAACCGCTTTTAGATGAAGAGCAAATAATTCGTCTAAAAAGGACGATGAGGATGCTGTGTTAAGTAAGTTTAATTTTTAACAAGACTGAAAAGTGGGGGGGGGGGGAGGGATAACAATCAAGGACTGAGAAGGTATGAAAATACCAAAGGAAATTTTCATTAAAGAAAAATTCTTTGTAAGAGTGTTGATTCAATAGAGTAGAATGTAAACAAGTGGAATATTTTATTTAAATTGAACACAAGACTGGAGCATAATTCAATCAAAGAAATTTAATTGTATTTTATTGTTTGTCTTCCCACAAATAAGTTTAAAAGGTTTCAAAGAATTCTAAGAATTAAATGTATTTAATTGGAATGTTGATAGTGGGATGCCTTGAAGGAGTTTGAAGACTTCTTTAACGGAATGCCGTGCATTCCAAGTCCGAACGAAAAAATTATTAAGACTAACGTTTCAAAAAGATCAAAGTGATCTAATTTTAAATAGAGAACCGGACCGGGCTTCGTTTAACAAGTTCTTCCATCCATAACGATTGCTGGCCTACGCCATACATCTTGGCACCCCAAGGCTTCGGGCGTTTTGCTCTCGACATCTTTCCAACGTAAACAAGGTTGCCACGTTGTCTTCTACCATTAAAAGAAACTGCTTTCCCCGAACTGGTTCCTCTTCGCCTATACGAGCTAGGTGCCAAGTTCGTAGAAGGAATCTTTTTCATCTAAATAGTCCATTAAGAGTTAAATGAAACTAAAAAAAAAATCAATGCCATAGGTATATGTGCGTCCTAGGACAGCCATTATACAAATACACCCTCAAAACAATATCTACCACAACCTCTAATTAATTCATTCGCCTCTTTTTGTCATACAATTTCTATCTATCAAAATGCCATAGGCCCAGAGTTTTATGAAGCCTTTTACGACCCAATTTAACCACCCAACCGTCCTCCTTGTGGGTTATAGTATATTTTTTTCCCTTAATTTTCCTTATTCAGCTGACTGACTTTTTGTGCTTTGCCCCTTTTTACAGGCAATGATTTTTAGGTTTTTTTTTTTTTATTATTATTATTTGGCACCATTCAGGACGGAACTCATACCATATTTGCGTTGACTTGTGTTGAATGTATGCTTTCGTTACAATATTTTTGTTTGAGATTGTGCGGAATAGAATTAAATCCTTTGTGGCATGTGTGTCGACAGGAATGACAAATGAAATTGATTAAATGTTCTTATAGCCATTTTGGTTCCGTTTCCCTCTTCACCGTCGAACAGCATTTTACCGCATATTTAAGCCAATATGTTGTTTAACCTAAATAAATAGGCAGAATTTACACCAAGTTGAATCGGAGAGATCCTTTCTTTGTTTGGGTCTGGGGCAGCAACAATAATGGGTATATTTGGATGGGATTTTGTGTTGTTAAAGGGGTAAAAGAAACATGATTCGGTAGTTAGATTCTTTTACTTGGGGGAGGATAGCGGGGTTGGGGTTTCATATTTGATTACAACATAAAGTATTTTTGCTTTGTAATCCATATAATTGTTTAATATACATGGCTTAAGTATTTTCCTATTGGAGTCAGAATACATTCTTGGGGTTAGACCAATGGTACCGCTAGGAGTGTGGCAGTGGAATTGCTTTTCTTCAAATTTTAACGGAAGGGAAACAGCCTGTTCCCGATACTGACATATTGACAATCTACAAAAACCGTAATTTTTCTATGTGTGGTTCTCGAATCTAGGCATATGTATCTTCTTTTGCATTTCAAGAAAGTGGAATGCTTTCACATGAATAGTAAAAATAAAAGGAAATGAGTTTTTAAAAGGTTTTTATTTTAAAGATATTTCTACTGTCAATCCTCTAAATCTTTGGGGTTTATATTAAAACTTGTATACCCACCCGGCGTTTCTCGGGTTCATCATACATTTTCGAAAAAAAACAACACGGCGTGGCGCCACCTAGTAATCAAAATAGAATTAGTTACTTCTTACAAAATAAGCTATCTGCTTGTGAAACGAACCCAGCGGCACCAATTTGTGAATAAAATGGCCTTATTTACACCTTAACCTGCCTGTGAAAGTCCCGTCAAAATCGGTCCATAAATAAACATTTTCAATAGAAAAACACCATAGCGCCACCTAGTGGGTCCAAATGATAAAAAATATTATTTTTGAAAACTGAGATTTAGTGCACAAAAGTTACACGCGCGCTGCGCCCATTTTACGGTAGACGTTGTGGCCATTCACAGTCACACTCTTCAACGTTTGGTGGTCTAATTTGAGTCAAGTAGATCAGCCGTTCGTGAAAATGTACACGAAAAATCAAGATAGTCGATTCCTACGCAGTCCCATTATATATAAACTGCCTATAGTAACTACTATCATGAGACGAGAACAAATCTTTTTCCCTAGAGCCGCTTGGAGTGCTAGTGTAGGCATATTTTATTTGAGAAAGAGAGAAATAAGAGCATGTTTTTAAGCGTTATGCTCTGTGCTTACATTACTGCTCATGTGCAATGTGACTGTAAGCGAAGGAGAATGAAATAATTGAGTATATTATTTGACTCTTTTGGTTGTTTTTGGTTAGCTGAATCAACCTGCCTGATGAACATGCATTTTGTTGGAAAAATGTGTGGTTTAACTACATTCTTGGTGAATTTTAAGAGGAAATCTCTTTGAATTATACAATTTCGTTGACTTATAAGCAATTTAAAAAAAAGATGCTTAAGAAGGTGAGATGAATTAATTAACTTGATGTTGATGATGTTGCTTACATTTTTTGGTATATACAATACATTTGTATATACATTGTTTTGTATATGATTGATGTCATTGACCAGACTTTTGAAGTGATTTGTATATAGACTTTTGCTAGGATTCATACACGATCCAAAAGTTTCGTTGCTTACATTTTTTTTATATGCAATACTTACATGTAACGGGTGATTTTTTTGAGGTTAGGATTTTCATGCATTAGTATTTGACAGATCACGCGGGATTTCAGACATTGTGTCAAAGAGAAAGATGCTCAGTATGCTTTGACATTTCATCATGAATAGACTTACTAACGAGCAACACTTGCAAATCATTGAATTTTATTACCAAAATCAGTGTTCGGTTCATTCCAATGATTCCACCAGCGTACAAACCACACCAAACAGTGCATTTTTCGGGATGCATGGGCAGTTCTTGAACGGCTTCTGGTTGCTCTTCACTCCAAATGCGGCAATTTCGCTTATTTACGTAGCCATTCAACCAGAAATGAGCCTCATCGCTGAACAAAATTTGTCGATAAAAAAGCGGATTTTCTGCCAACTTTTCTAGGGCACTGATTTTGGTAATAAAATTCAATGATTTGCAAGCGTTGCTCGTTAGTAAGTCTATTCATGATGAAATGTCAAAGCATACTGAGCATCTTTCTCCTTGACACCATGTCTGAAATCCCGCGTGATCTGTCAAATACTAATGCATGAAAATCCTAACCTCAAAAAAATCACCCGTTACAAATACATAATGTCATTGACCAGCCTTTTGAAGTGTTTTTTTTTTTAAGATATTCAATTTGGGTTTATTTGCTACCTATAAATTGAACGTTGTCGTTTTCAAAAAACTTACTCATAGGTACATTACGATGATAGAGAAGTCGAAAAAAGTTGGTTCGACAAATGTCTGGCTGTTCGCTGCTCTACAGCCTAAACGGATGGGCCGATTTGCTTCAAACTTGGTATTTAGTATTTATTAGGTAGTATCTCGGGGGGTGTTTCTCATTTTTGCTCTAGGTGAACTTTATTTGCCGTTTAACAAAAAGTTTGATTTTCTCGAAAATGGTTCCAACGATTTTGATAAATCTTTCAGGATGCTATCTTTTTACAACAATACATCTTTCAGTAAGAATGCATTTTTTCGAAATTTGTTCTATAACGGTACCTATCATAGAACCGGTTTTTTCAAATGCCGTTTAATCGTTAACCAATATCCAGATTTCAATAAAATTTTGCACACAGGAAGTCATTTATAATTCAATTAACATTGCATTTCAAATGTCACCAGGATAGTACTATAGCAATTCATATACAATGCTTATTAGCAGTGTATTTCTTATAAGCAAGGCAGTTTATATACAATGCATACAACCGATACAATGATGATCAGCTGGAAAGTATCGTTTGAACATGCATACATAGAACTAACCAAACCTACTTCCCTGTAGTAATGTATATGCAATGTATACAATGCACAGCACAGCAACCGCAACCTACGCAAAAAAAACAAAAACAAACATCGTTCATCTGCCCAAAGAATATAGGCAAAACATTGTATATAATAATGTACGAAAGGCAGTTTATATACAATGTCCAACATCAGATATATTCATGTCAACATTGTATATGAACTGCATATCAACAAATTTTTTCTTAACCTTAAACCGTAAGGTAAGCAACAATGTATATAAGTACATTCCTGCCTCTTTCATAAATTTCTCATTGAAATTTCGCATAAATCATACAAATTGTTATCTACCTCTTTTATAAATTACTCATAAATTACTTATGAATAAAGTACAATTCAGCGAGTTTCTCTGAGAATTCTCTTTGTAAATGAACTGCCATTGTATATGAACTCTTTGTTCGCCTCTTCAATTTACCGAATAATCTTTTTCCCTAGAGCCGCTTGGAACGCCACCGTCCACCGGTCGTCATGATAGTACTATAGCAGTCTATATACAATGCGCAGTCCATTCAACTTGGTGTTATTTCCGACTGGACTTGAGCAGCGTACACCCGTAAAAAAACCAAATGATTTGGAAGCTCAAAGTTCATGACCCGCTGTTTTTGGCTGACTGCGCTCCCTGCGGATCATCTGGAAAAGGACTCTAATTTTGGCCGAAAATTCATCTTTAGCGACGAGGCATATTTTTTGTTGATACTTGATATCAGATTCACTTACATAATTATTACTTTCTTAGGTCTTCAGACCAATCAATTTCGTAGGGACACAGAGGTTCAGCTACGCCTAGGCGCCATCTTGTGCGTTGCCCGCAAATGTGTTTCAGATTCCTCCAAATAAAGTCGTTTACTTTTCGAAGCGTATCTTATATCCAATCCACTGCCAATTCCGCTTTCATATAATAAAGTCGATGGGTTCCTAAAACGTTCTCCAGAATATGTCCGTTGGATATTCGATTGGGCCAGAAAATCCTGATAATGTTTCACTGCCTCGTAACGGCTAAGGTTACTTCCCAAGTACTGCATTCATAGCAGTACGGATTTTACTTTGGATCAAATTCAGAATCCACGAATTATAATATTTTGCCAAAAAGAAATAATTTATTATCTCTTCACATAAACTGTTATCGTGCCATATAATTTTCCCTTAGTGATTCCACAGTACTCTTTTATAAAATAATAACTATCATTCTTATTTAAGTCTTTACAAAAACAACAAAGAAATATATAAATTTCCATGTAAGCTCCTCCAACGAAATCCTTAAAGCTGGCAACTTAAAAGACTCAATTGTTTTAATTACGTCAGTATTACTCGTATATCCACGTTGTAATGACTTCCATTTACATTTTTTGTAAAAAAAAAAATATTCAACAATTTAAGAACTCCTTCACAAGCCAAATTACATTAAACAAAAAAAAAAGAAAATTAAACGAACTTACTTAAGCGTAAAAAAAACCACATTCATTGATAAGTGGACCTCATTTTTGGAATGAATTTTTTCCTTGCCGACCGGGCCCCTGTTTTGAGTACTACCCCAGAAACTTGAATTGCCATTTTGTGCCCGAAGAAGAGACCTACTTCAGTCCGACCACAATTTAACAATTTCACACATTCTGGCTTTCACTTGTGCATACAAAGTATGTATGCACTTTCAGATACAACTGGAGGTGCATTTTGCTAGCAAATTACATGCTCACATGCCTTGATGCTTCCACAAAAGTCCCGTCAATATTAATTAAAAGCTCGAAAGGAGCACGAAAAAGCCTACTACGATGTGTTGATATATCTATGTTTGTAGCCTGAGTGTGTTCAATGCACACGATGATGGGGTTACCCAGAGCTAGAGCTACAGGACTCTCGGTTGAGGCAACCCGACCTTTATTGTAGCCATATGTATGTAGGTAGGTATTGTATACATGGAGCTTCACTCGCTCATTGCACTTTTGTTCATTGCCTCGTGTGATGGATACATCATCCACATCCTATCACTGGAAATTCACTGGATTTAACTTTACCGTTCGTTGTTACATTTCTGATTTTTTCCATACTTTGTTTCTTTTAATGTGAATTTTTTTCCTGGTCTATCTAGAGATTTTAAGGAAAGCCATTTTGCCTTTTTTATTTAAATGGGGAAACAAAAAATTATTAACAGTTCATTCTGTTCTAGAAGTCCTTAAAGAGTTTAAATTTTATATCAGGACAATGTCAGGAACAAAGAATGAGTGAATAAATAAATTCAAAAAACTGATTAGTCCCCAAGTGGTAATTTAAATGGGTTGAACAGGTCTAGGTTCAGATTATGTAAAAAAAAGTGATGCCACTTTATGTAAATTTGTATGTTATATGCTACGGAAGAAATGTATTTTGTTTTTTGTTATTTTAGCTGTGTTATGAATACATTTTTAAAATTGTTCGTAATAATTAGGGTTTAGTTGTTTCCATTATGCGATGCAACATGAATTTCTTTATATTTCAACAGTAGTTTTATGTTACGACCATATTTTTTCAATTGACTTGCTGAAACCAAAATCTTACAGATATCAGTTAAATACTTCCTTCATATATCTATGTATGTTTTTGGAAATATTGAATTGTTAAGCAAAAAGCTGCTTCAAAATCCTTAAAATAAAATATGAAATAGCATATAAAATAAATTAAATGGCGCCCAGGTGAAGTTCAGAATGAAAAAAAACTTGTATTTTTTATAACTTTTAATTTCGGTGCATTGAAATCATTAGAATTTTTTTTTTTAATTAATGTCGCTCGGGTGAAGTTCGGAGGATTTTATTTTATGTTTAAATCTTCTTATTAATTATTTGATTTTGTCTCATATAATTCACTTGGCGCCCATATGATCAAAAGAAGTAATCAAAAATAATTTTTTTTTTAGTTAAATGGCACCCGGTAGGAGCGAGGAAAGTGTGTGCATTTTACGTATCAAGTTTTTTCTATATCTATTTTAACAAATTTTGATTCATATGAATCACTATGAAAAAAATTATAAAGGCTAGATGTTGTAATGGAATAAAATAAGTTGCTTATGATGTATTAACAAAACTCTTTTTTCATTTGAAGGCTAATGTATGCCATTATGTATAGAATATGACATCGTTCAAATGCCTTCATCGGCTTCTTACCGTTGCACGGATCCGAGTGGTCCAATTTTCAATTACTCTTCCGCATAGATCCGCTGAACTTGAGGAATGGCCTGTGTTATTTACACCTTAACGCCCTCGGTCGATAGATCTACGACTTCAGGAAACCCACTAAAAAAGTCTAGCGGAATCAAATTCCATGATCTTGTTGGCCAATTTACTTACCTTACTCTTATTTCGTGGCCTCCGCTGTGTGGCACGTAGCGGTGCCCTGCTTGTATCATGTGTTGTCTAGGTCCATATAGTTCAATTAGGGCTATAAGTTATCATCGTTCTGAGGCGCTCTATTGACGATGATCGCTTTTTTTTCGAACCAATGTTGGCCACCAAACGTTTAAAGCGTAAACTGTGAAGTAGCACCACGCCTAACGTTAAACGGGTACAACGCACGCAGCGTTTTAACTTACTAACACTAATTTTGATATTAGAGTTCTATCATTTCGATTTACATCAGTCACTGAATAATAAACACACAAATTTTAAAGATGTCACCCTAAAAACATGACCGCCACAAGCCAATTAAAAAAAAAACCTTTATTCCCTGTTAATTGGCGCGTGGGTGAAATTCGGGAGGAATTTTGTATGTAACTGCAAGCAACATGAAATCTTCAGCTATTTGGGGCTAGGGCGAAGATCGAAAGAAATCGTTAAAGATTAAATTAATTTTTTTTAGTGAATTGGCGCCCGGGAAGAGTTCGGAGGGGAAGTGTTTGTATTTTTTCTATTATTTTTTTATTTTCTGAAAACAGATTTGAACAAATTTTGTTTCATATAAATGAAACACATACATTTCTAAAAAAAATATCCCAACTAAATGGCGCCCGGGTGAAGTTGCGAGGAAAAGAAAATTTTTTTTTAATGATTTCGCTTCATTTCTATCACTATACAAAAGTTGCATCTTCGACTCATTTAGCACCCGGTTCGAAATCGAAAAAAATCATCAAAAATAAAATAAAATTTTTAGTTAAATAGCGCCCGAATGAGATCGTTAAGAATGGGTTCTTTTTTACTAATTATTTTTTTTAAACAATTTGTTTAGCTGATTTTGTCTCAAATAAAAACATGAAATGAAAAAATAATATCTTATAGTTAAATGGCGCCCGGGCGAAGTTCGAATAAATTGCTTTCAAAACAAATTATAATTAATTTCCTTTCTAAATAATTGCGAATCCTTCTCAGAAACCGTCTGGCTACTTGACCTTCATGGAAATTAAACAATTTGTATATCAATTACCTTTTCACCAAAATGTTCAATCCCTCGTCAAATAGCGTCAACACCTTCCATCTATGTCTTTTAATTAAAACCATCCACAGTGGCCCAAGATCGAAAATGTAAACAAAAAAAAAACCTAGAAATTTAAGGACTTTCTACAACACAAAAAGTTAATACCAAAAATCACGGTGATTTTAATTTTTTTTTTTTTGCTCACAATTTTAATCTTAACTACGTGCTTTTACAATGATTTTTTAATGAAATTGAATTCTGTCATTCGCAAGTATTCTGTAAGCCTTAAGGCTTCTAAAAGTTTTTAATTAAATTGTTTTTTTTTTGTTGTCTCTGATTTTTTGATCCCTCGACAATGTGCCTAACAGGTAGACTAATTTTAATTTTTTTTTGTTTGGCACTTCGATGAAATTGTTCCCTTTCTCCTGGAATGTATGGCTTCATTTTAAAAAGATGCTGAAGATGATGCCAAAGGTCTTGTTACAGATACTCTGTTATGCATATGGTCACTCCATTTCTTTCTTTATCGCACAACTCAATGAGCAATTAATTAAACCGTTGTCAAGCGGTTTCATCTAAAACATCCCCTCGATCCGTTCTCAAAAAGATTCCTCTCAATACCTACAAATACTGTCAATAAATCTTAACTCTTGCGGTTGATGAAGGAATAGCAGAAGAAGAAAGCAATCATTGGCAGACCAAAGGCAACAAAAAAACGAACTTTCAATAGGCAACTAATAACCCTCTGTCTTGAAGACTGTTGATGGTATTATGTTTCGAAACTTTTTAAAAGTCTCAATCGGTATTCCATCCTTGATGTTGTTCCATACCAGATATCCAGTATGCAGTACTTTTTCAGGGTTCTTCTCCTGGCGAGTTATCCTTAAGGCACTTTGTTGTGAAAATTTATACATCTCATGCTACTTATTTTTTTCCTGTTGTTTTTTTTTTGCATTAACTTTGACATTGCAATAAATTTCTTTATCACATTTTGCTGCCACTCTGGTCCTTTTTCCTCGGGTAAAGGGTGACTTTATCAAATTACAATTTTTCGCTTTTCTCTGGCGCGTATAATTTTTTATTCTCGGTGCACTTTTGCATTCTTTTTTACTCCTTGGGCCAAGCTCCAGGATGGTGTAGTACTTGGAGAAGCAGCAGCCGCATGATATTGTCTCATCTGTTTAAGCTGCAAGGATTCTATTATCTGGGAATTTTTTTACTGTCACACAAGAAGAAATCCTTGGTCAATTTTTTTATTGAAAAAGTTTTGCATGTTTCCACGAAGCCTGAAATGTTTTTTTGCGTTTTTTTTCTGTGGAAAAAGTTATTCTTGATACTTTAGCGAAACAATTGTCTCATCTGAACTTTTGTTTGAAATTACACTGCAGGGTATATTTGAACTTAAGTAATATTTCTCTTGGGTTTCTTGGAAAATAGGAAATTGGGGAAAATTGAGGAGTTCAGGAAATTGCCATTAGTTATTGTGTAGGGTTTTTTTTCTGCGGAAATATTTTAATAATACAAACGCTGATTTTTGATACAAAAGGCGTGATTCCTAGAATTATAGCCTTCGATGAAAACAACACATTATTATGGAAACATGAATACTAGTAATTTTTGTCTTTATCAAGAAACACGAGGAAAAAACAAAAAGTGTAAAAAAGGAAAATGTGCTTTGGAAACAGCAATTCTAAGTTATCAGACCTCAACCTCAATAATAGGTAAATGGCGCCTAATGCCAAGCATTTCAATTCTCTCTAAAAAAATCTGGTTTATTTTACTTTTAGTCTTGCGCTTCCAGTAAACAGGGAAAAATACAAAGTCGAACAGGAGAGCACCGATTTCAAAGCCAACATTTAAATTCGAATGTTTTTTTAAATTCCTATTTAACTTTAAAATTGCTTTTTAGACAAAGGCTTTATCCTCTTAACATCTTTGAATACATTTTGTAAAAATAATTCTGTAAGTAGTGCTATAAATCAAATTCAAAGTGAATGAAACGATGTTCGTTATTTGAAATGTTTTTATTGGAAAGTTTTAACAATCAAATAAATGTTCAAAATGGCGCCCTACGTAAGCCCAAACGCTTAAAAAGTGTGTCAAGTTTCCTTGCCTTGAGGATTTATAGAAATGACATAAAGATTTAAATAAAAAGAATAAAAAAATAAAGAATACTTTTGGTTGAATTTTATGAGTTTATCGGTGACTACTTAAGGGGCGCCGAACAACGACCCTAGGAAGATTATTTTATTTGAACAAACAAATGTAAGAAATTGAATATTACAAAATTTGAGTAAGATAGTAAAAAAATAATCAAGAATCGTTTCGGTTAAATTCTATCAGTATTGGTGATTACTTATTTGGCGCCCAACACCAACCTTAGAAAGATTATTTTATAGGAACGGACAAATGTAAGGAATTGAATAACACAAGTTTTGAGTTAGATAGTAAAAAATACTAAATAATAGTTTTGGTTAAATTTTATCAGTATATCGATAACGTCGTCAACGTCGACTTTAGGAATATTATTTAATTGGAACAGACAAATGTAAGAATTGAATAACACAAGTTTTGTGTAAGAAAGAAAAACAAAATTATTAAGAATTGCTTTGGTTAAATTCTATATCGTTGACTATACTAGGTGGCGCCCAACGCCGAATGTTAAAATTAAACAAAAAACACGTTGTGTAGATAGCAACAAACATTTTATTTTATTTGAAGACCCAATTACTGACTTTATATGTAGCGTTTGACACGATTTGAAAAGCGGTTATTTACGGACTACATTAGAGATCCCATTTTGGATGACTTCAGCGCATAGATCCGGCTGAATTTCAGCGATCTCTCATCTTCATTTTGAGAGTATTAGTCGATTTCCGATTGCTGCTTATTGAAATAGATCTGCGATTTAAAAATGCACTGGAGAACATAAAATCGCAGACCGATGCCAGCTTAATTTGCCTCTGCATAGATAACATTGCCTGTCCATTGCATCATCAGCTAGTTGCTTCTTAAGGCCGTCCTGTTCGATGTCGTTCACATCCATAATTTGAAAAAAAAAAATTATGAAATAGCGATCTTCGTTAATAGCGATGTCAATAATTTGTTTTTCAAAACGAGGTTCGGTTCCTACTGCTTCTGACCTCAGTCAGCGAACATGTAGCGTTTTCTATAATTGTTATCTTTTAGCCTCTGACCCTGGGTTTTCCACTGATAAGGAACAAGGTCTCAAAATTTCACCGAGTCGGTGTTCTCAAAAGGGCGAACCCTTTTTTCTTGGTTAAGAGGTTTCTAATTTTAAACTGGCGCCCAACGCCAACCCACTTGAAATGGATTTTTTTTATCAATTTTTTTATATCAATCTTATATAAAATATCCCAAAACCTGTGGATTTTTGTCATTCTTAACAAGCGTGCTCCAGCCAAACCAAAATAATTATTTCATAATGAAGATACCATTAAATCCATGGATGTTGGCATTAAATGACAATGTTAGTTCTAGAATACAAAAAAAAAAAAAAATACCAACTCGGGCATTTTCCAGATACTAGATATCTCTTCTACACGAGATACTATTAATTCCATGCGAAAAATCTCTTCTGACAAGTACATCCTTCGTCCTTTACACATATTAAATAACATACCTCCTTCCAAACATATAGTGAGAAACATTTTTTTTTGTTCGTTCAACTGCGGAAAAGGATACAAACTTCATTAGTGTAAGTGTGTGGAAAGGAGGAAACCTTTCATTTCCATGTTGTTTTTTTATTGAAATTAATTTAGTTACTCCACTTTTTCATTCAACTTTTGTTTTTATTTATTTTTCCTTATGGCATTTGAAAAATCAACTTGAATTCAATCCTTAATGAGACAGAGCAGCGCACAGTGCAAACACCCTAGTAATGCTTGTGTTTATGCAAAAAAAAAGGATCTTAGGATGAAAATCATTCAAGAGGGCGCTTTCAATGTTCGTCGTATTTTTTATGTGCGTATGTGTATAAATGTTATGTAAATGTTCGTACAATATTCGCTTCGTTAAAAATATATGCGAACATCAATGCATTTTTAAGTGAAGGATATGATAAATGTGGGTTGAGGATGTTTTTTTTTTACCGCGACGTAGGTACTCTCATCAACACTAAATATGGTTACCTCAACCTTATCTGACACTCCCACCTGCCACCAATCACAGCTATGGTTGTAACTGTATCAATTTGTTTTGATTCTACTTTTACTTGTGCATCCATTTTATATCCTGGCACTGGCAGTTGAATGTTCTGTTGAATTTCTGAAACAATCATTGATTACAGAATGAAAATGAAGCAAACAACAAGAACATTAAATTAAAGTGCGGGAATCGGATTAAGAGTTATAAAACATTTTCAAAGATGTAGTATCTCTATCCAGAACAGATGAATATTAATTAATACCATAGAAATATCCATGGATATGTAAGCTCATTACACGAACAAAATGGACTAAATAGATAAATCCCTATATGAATTTGAATTAATGTATTATGAAAGAATGTTGCAAGTAAATGAGCCTTATATGAGATATTGTATGTTCAAGTTGGTCACGTTGTAGTTAAGTATTATCTGCATAATTGGTAAGAAACATTAAGTTTTGTAAAATAGAATTCTCAGTAGTTTTGATAAACAATAATACTGGAGTTGAAAAGTGGCGCCCAACGTGAACCACTTAGGAACGTAAGCTTGTGAAATTCAATTAATATAAATATACCAATCTTTCGTTTGTTCTATGTAATCTGTCATTCAACTAAACAAATTTAAACATTTTAAAAAGTGGCGCCCAACGTGTATCACAAAAAAGTCGAGCAAAACCGTGTTTTAATGGTTGGGAACTATAATAATATACCTATATCTATAAATCTAAATATAGAAATTTTAAATGTCATCAATTGTCATAATGGCTTAAAAAAAATATTAGAATTCCTTAAAATGGCGCCCAACTACAAAATGTATAGATGTTCTTACCAGAGCTTAGATAAATTAAAATGTTTCTTACTTTTGAATAAGAATTGTTTCTTTTATTGAATTCGTCTATGAAGTTCTTACTTTATAAATCTATTGCCCAGTTTGTCGCCATTTAAATGTTTGATCAAAATATTTTCGCCGAACTGCATCTTAGTGATAACGTGTTATGAAGACAGCCAAAAAGCATTACATTTTATTAATTAATAAACGTATTTGATTTATACGAACATTTTATAGAATTTCTTAATAAACACAAAAATGGCGCCCAACATAGGCCCCATTTAAATGTATGTTCCAAATATTCATGTAGTCGGATATACCATGTATCATACATAAAACTTAAAGCATGATTTAATGGTTATACGGCTTGCGTGGTTGTGGCTTTTCAAGACATTATTATTTAACTTTTTAAAAGTGGCGCCCAACGTAAACCATCAAAGAATTGCGCAAGCTTATAACTGCAATTTTTCTCTTTATTTGATTTAATACAGCATTTTATATGAAATTCATAACCCACAACGAATTTAATCAGTTTATTTCTTAATTAAGCTGTTGATCTGTTGTTTTAGGTTTTTCAAAAAAAAAAAATTTGCGTTCTCCAAATAAAATTAAATCCTCCTAGACACTTTCCAAAACTGATATTTCATTTTTTTTATAAGTAATCTTTCAAAAATGTCTTTTTCTAACAGAAGTGTGTTTAAATGGCGCCCAACAGTTGTTCTTTTTATATCATTTTCTTAAAAAAACTAAGTTCAAATTAACAATAAGGTGATTTTTTGCTGACTTATCAAAGAAAATAAACCTCCCAAGGTCCAATTGGCATTTATCCTGTTAACTGAATACAAATGATACAAATCGGCAACAATTTCCTGAAAATAAAATACAGGAGTCAGCTCTTTTCTATCAATATTTGTGTCCCTCAATGTTTTCCTATGCTACATCTGCAAAATTACAGTCCATTCCTCCATAGCTATCCATTATTGTTACCGCACTACCAATTTACGCATTTCAATTAAAGATCAAGCAAGACCCAAAACACACCACACACAAGTAGATCAGCACAAATCCCCAAAATAATTGAACTAATTGTTTTTCTCATTTCATTCATTTTATTCTTCCTTCCAATTCCAGACAAACACCAACAGTGTCATTCAATTGAACACTGATTCCGAAGCAGATCACAAACGTCGCCATCATCGCATCCAACGTCAGCAATTGCACGAACTCCAACTGGCACAACGAGATGTAAAACGCCAACTAAACGAATTGCAATACCATCGCATCGGCGAACGTGTACGCAATTTAGAAATCGAACAGCACCGCATTGCCGGCGCAAATTTCAATCTCAGTCGACAAATCGCCAGTCTGGACAAATTGCACAGCTCGATGCTGGAGCTGCTGGAGGACGTCGAAGGAGTACACAATAAAATGGACAAAACATTGCCGGATGTGCGGCGGGAGATCTCCAAATTGGAATTCACCACAGCACAATTAAGCTCCGAACAGAGTTTGATTCGTGAGGAGGGACAGAATGTTGCACGCAGTGTACAAGCGATGGCTGTGAGTGTGAGTGCACTGCAAGAGGAACGTGATTCCATCAAGGATATGCAAACGAATGTTGACACATTGCGGAAAGATGTCGAACGTCTGCAGAGCATAAACGAGGTCCAAAAATCAATTGTGCATCGAAGAATCGAGAAGGTAAGTGTGTTTCTTGGAAAAAGTATTATTTAATGTCCTTGTTTCTCTTTCCGCGAGTGTTTATTTACAATATACTTGTATCCTTATGTCAGATGCGTGGTTAGGTCTGGTCAAGATCCGAAGTCCATTGTGAATACAAAGTTATGGTTTGTACGTCCAATCCCCACAGCTAAGGGAGTAAAAATCATGAAGGACAAAGGGATTAGGAAAAAAGAAAAATCTTGAAGCATGACTGCAGGATTGCGGTTGACATTTTGAATTTCATGAGGAAGCAAGCATTCGGACATGTTCTGCCATTTTTGTCCTCAGCACATATCCGGTGAATGTTAAGTGCAGTTTGACAGCATAGCTCACATCCTTTTTTTATGTATTTTCTGTTGATGGAGAAAGGGGATTTTACTTAACTGACAATCGTTTTGGCTTTTAGCTGATATCCTGAAAGTCACCGTTTGTGAGCGGCGCGCGGATACACGAGACGGTATTTGAGTATGTTCACAGGAAAAAAATCCGGAAAAACTTATGACAAGAGCGTGTTGAGTGCTTGCACATTCCCAACGTATGCTCCAAATGCGGATTTATCAGCAAACGAACATTGAGGGTATTTTTCACGAGCGCAAAAAAACTTCTCAAAGAAAAGGATTATTTTCGAATCAGTGGCCGGGCTCTTTTAAAGTCTTCATCTCGTGTAGCATGTAGCTTTTTGCCTGAAGAATTTACTCCAAAAATGTCAATTTTGTTTTCTCTGTTTTGGAACTAATGGATGCTTAAAAAGGATTTTGTTACTTTTCTGTCTCTTTTTTTCTTATCCGAAGATTGGCTGCGCTTTTTGATTTATCCTTTCATTTTCTGATTGTTGGACTTTGATAGGAAGGAATTCATTTCGAAGTTTTTTCTTTTTTGAAAGTTTTAAGTTCATAAGCTCGTAAGCCGGTAATCCTCCATCAAGAACGATTGCAAAAGACTCGTATTTAAGATTATAATTCAAGATTTCTCTAAGTGACTTGTCTGGTTTAGTTTGATATCCAAAATGAAATCGGTTTTTATTCAATTTTTAAGTGGCGCCCAACGTGGAGACTTTTGTGCTTTTATATATTGACTATAACCATTAAGAAAACAAAAATAAAATGTGTGGTTGTGAACCATTCTTACTTGCAAAAGAATTATGTATAGTCTTCACGTTGGGCAACAATCAAACCTCAAAACTCCTAAGTTGGCAATCCTCTGATATGGATGATAAGAAGGGATTCCGCTAATAACTTGCTTAGTTTATATTGAAATTTTTAAATTAGGTACCGACGCATTGTTTTGAACCAATTTACTTGCAAAATTCATATTGTTCGCGCTTAGCGCCAATCAAAAGTCAACACTCGTAGACTGGTAATCATGTCAAAGATGTTTACAAAGAATTTCCTTAATGACTTGCATTTCATAGTTGGATATAAAACAAAAATGTTTTTTTTTTATTGTTAAATGGCGCCCAACCCCAACATGGAGGCTTTTTTGCTTTCATATATTGACTTTTTTTTGTTTCAACCAAAATTAACTATTAAGAAATTAAAAATAAAATCTATGGTTGTGAACCAATCAAAAGTGAAAACTCGTAAGCTGGCAATCCTGTCAAAGATGATTACAAAGATGTAATGGCTTACATGACATTGTTGAGTATCTAGAAGAAATCTGTTTTCTTTCGCGTAATCTTCGCGTTGGGTGCCAATCAAAACTAAAAACTCTTAAGCTAGCAATCCGTGGTCAATGATTACACTGTTTTTGAGGATTATAATTTTAAAAAATCCCAGAGAAAATTGGATTTTATATAATTTTTAAATGGCGCCCAACGTGGAGACTTTATTTGCTCAAAAAAGTCGTAGTCTTCGTGTTGGGCCCCAATCAAAAGTGAAAGTCGTAAGCTGCTTTTTTCCAAAAAAAATCTCAAATAGTTAACTGATTTTTAAACTTATGAAGTTTTTTTAATCCAAACCAAAAAAAAATGGCGCCCAACAATTGTCACTTTTTATCTAAGGGTTTCATTAAGAAGGGTCCGTTTATTTTGTTTAGTTGTTTTTCAGTCGAAATCTTAATGGCGAGAGAACAGCAATTGTACATTTTTAAGAATTTCAGTTTTTCTTATGAAAAGTGCTTTTACCCGCAACAATTCACTGGTCTAAACGACGCGGACATTTTTCAATACGATTGTGATGTCTCATCTCAATTTGATTAAAAATCGTGTAGGTAATTGGAAAAAAGTCAATTTATCCAACTATACCCCTCATGGACTATTCCACAAAAAGAAAAAAATACTTTACAAATCCAGTACCCGATAAAACTGCCCCCAAACAAGAGTATCTAATGGTTAGTCTTTCCAACAAAAAAAGATAAAAAAAATTCAATCAATCTAACACAGATTGTGTCTGCTGTGCAACTCTGCCTCAATATTCGGAAATTCAATATATTTCGCAAGGCTGCTCAGATGGCAGCCTTGCATATGCCCCCAAAACAGATTCATTTTATCATTTCAAGAGGCAAAGGTTTTTCATGCAACAAAATCAAAATCATTTTCAAAAGAATACAAAAAAAAAACTCCCAGTCAAATTCAAGGGAGAAACGTGCCAGATGACCGAAAATACTCCTGACACGTCGCCATTTCCAAATCAACTCAACAATCCAATACTCTGCAGTCAATACCTATCTATAAAAAAGTATATATTAAGCGTATATCTATCTCCATCACAAGCAAACGATCGAAGCGTGTTTCCATCGACATATTAAAAATGTATCCGACGGATAAACAAGTGAAAATCCGAAAAAAGCTCTGTTTACCTGATTTTGTTTTTTATTCCATACACATGCCGTTCCCAGAGCTGCGGGAATAAAAAAATAACTTATAAATTATTGAAATACCTCCCGAGAGAGATCCAAGCTATACGTAATCCCTAGGTAGAATGAATGGCGAAAGATGCCTCCTCCTCCTCCTCCCCTGAGATTTATTTTTTTTTGTATTTATATTTTTTAGAATAAATCGACTGAATTGAATTTTAATGAACCAATTGGTTGATTTTTTTTTTGATTTTTTTTTTGTCATTGCAGATGGAAATGGAGGCAAAACGGAAAGCAATGCTTGCCTTGGATCTGCAGAGAGTGAACAAGGCCGATGCCAATATTGTGATGGCCGACTACAATGTCAACAAAAGCAGCAGCAACAGCAGCAGCCAACCCGCTGCCGAGAATATTGAAATAGCTGCACAGAATCTAGTTGAGAAATTGGAATCCGTCGAATTGCAATACGAATCGATAATCAATAAATTGCCAAATGACTGCAGTCAAGTGAATACCGGATTGGGCACCGTTCCTGGTTCATCTGGACTGTATTTGATTGCACCCGCGGGTCAAAACAAGCCCATCATGGCTCACTGTAGCGGTGATGGCTGGACGACAATTCAACGACGCTTCGATGGCAGTGTTGACTTCAATCGCTCCTGGGAGGCGTACGCTGGAGGTTTCGGTTCTCCATCCGGGGAATATTGGATTGGCAATGAGATGCTTCATCATCTAACCGCCGACAATTGTACGGAACTGAAAATAGTGATGCAGGATATTTATGACAATACATGGTACGCGGAGTACAAGAACTTCTACATTTCATCGCGCGAAGATGGCTATCGCTTGCATATCAAGGGCTACAGTGGCAACGCTTCAGATGCGCTCGATTACCAAAACCAAATGCAATTCTCGGCCATAGATGTCGATAGGGACATCTCGAATACACACTGTGCTGCTAACTATGAGGGTGGGTGGTGGTTCTCCCATTGTCAGCATGCAAATCTCAATGGCAGATATAATTTAGGTTTGACATGGTTTGACGCTTCCCGCAATGAGTGGATTGCTGTGAAATCAAGTCAAATGTTAATTACGAAACGTCAGAGCTGCACCGTCGATTCCGTCCGGCCGTCGAATCAGGCCCGTCATAAAAGTGCTAGTTTGGCGGGCGATGCGGCGGCAGCGGCTGCGTTGTCTGTGACGTCAAGGTTAACAACGACGACGACGCCCATTACGGGTGAGTCTGCGGCGGCGGCATCGACGAGTTACAGCAATGGCGGATATCCGCTGACAATAGTTAGTGGTAGGCGGGGTGTTTTGATGAAAACACCCCAAACAGCAGTAATCACTAATGCCGAACTTACTTAAGTAAGAACCACCACAACCACCGCATCTGTAGTTTGAAGCGCAGTTTTTAATTTGTTTTTAAAATTAGTTTTGTTTTTCTCTCCATTTTCATTAAAAAAACGCACACATTTCAGTCACTGAATTCTTCATATCATTAAAAAAAGAACATTTTTGCACAACATGGAAATAACTCAAAATAAATACAAGAAGAAATAAAACTGTAAATAGAATTTTAAATAAATACGATTGAATGTTCCATACAAAAAAAGAAGTGAATGATGAAAGAATTTTTTTTTAAATAATTTATTTTTGCTTTTAGTGAAATAATTTATAAAAGATATGATTGTAATTATTATAGTTTGTATACAAAACGTATAACGATATTAAATAATGGAGTTTGATTGGGCTAATGATGAAATGAATGAATGGATTTGTTAGTAAGCATTTTTTGAATATATTTTTTTTTAAATTTGTGCGAAAAGCAGATAACATTTTAACTGATTTTTTGATAAGCCAGTGGCGTAGACTAGTTCACACATTAATTGGGAATTAATTTGAATCAATGCAACAAAAAGATTCTATATTTCCACCGGTCCTATACAATTTCAAATATTAAAACATTTTCCCAGTTTATTCATAATATGGTTCGGCGTTGGGCGCCATTTATGGCTTTGTATTTCATTAAATACTGCCATTTATTATTTCTATTTGTAAGGAAAATTTCAATTCTTTATTTGAAAAAAAAATTATATATACCTATAGTCTAAAACTTTCTTTTTGAATCACATTTTCTATTTCGACTTTGCATTGGGCTTCAGTTAAGTTAAGTTAAGATATTATTAATAGGTTATCAGTTTCCTATTGAGACTATGTGTTGGGCACCATTTTACGATGTTCTACTTCATTAGGTTTTTTTTTAAAGAAATTTCTTAATTAACCCGAAAAAAAAACAAACTAAGCCCCAAAGGTACAAAAATCGTTTCCGTATTTAGGTTTTAATTTCGACTTCGCGTTTGGAAATGGAAATATTAAATTCTTTCCCCGTAAAGAAGGAAACTTAATTTCAAAGTTATCTTATACAATCGGTTTTGAATTCATTTTACCATGCCCATCTTGGGTTGGGTGCCATTTTTGTATTCTTTTAGAAATTACAACATTTAGTATTTATTATTTTCTAAATTGTTAGAGAAATATTTACTTTTCTACCCCGAAAAGCAAGAATCTTTGTAAGTCTGCAGGTAAAACCAGTCGTTATTTGTATTCATTTTTCCGTTTGAACTTCGCGTTGGGCGCCATCTCAGTATTGTTATTAAAATAATATTTAACAATTCACCATATTTAATGTAAAATTAAATATTTATTTTTTTGCCCCGAAAAGATTGAAACTAAATTTCAAAGTTATCTAATTCAATTGTTTTTATTATCAATTTTCCTATGTCTACCTTGTGTTGGGCGCCATTTTTATATGATATCTTAAACTACAATACTAATATTTTTTCTTATCAAATATTAGATTTTTATTCAATTCTACTCCGAAAAGATAGAAACTATATCTGCAGGTAAAAACAACTGCTGTTTGTATTTATTTTACCTATTAGACCTCGCATTGGGCGCCATCTTTTTATTCTTTTTAAATCAAAATCTAGCCATATATAAAATATTAACTTTCTTATCCCCAACAGAAGGTAACTAATTTTCAAAATTAAAAACTTGGTTTTGTATTAATTTTCCTATTTTAACTAACATTGGGCGCCATTTTAGCATTTGTTTAAAATAGAAATTTGAATAATTATTTATCTGTAATTGTGAGGTAAATGTTTAAGTCTTTAAACCGAAAAGAAAAGAACTTTATCTCGAGTTTAAAACAATAGTTTTTGTTTACAGTTTCCCATTGTGTCCTTGCATTGGGCGCCATTTCTTACTTTTATTTATTTGCAAAGTGATATCGTAAAAACACAATTAATGAATTTGATGTGATACTTTTTATAAACATTTGCGGTCCTGCATTGGGCGCCATTGTGAGGCAGAAAACTGGTTTTGTAATTGATTTACGCAAATAATTAGCTGGTGATAGTTTTGATAGGAAATTGTTTTTCTATTATAGTTTTCCTTATCTCACTCCATATAAGCACAACCTTGAACAATACTCTTTCAAACTATGGCTGTGACAAAACAAAAAATTAAATAACTTCCGTCCTCCAACACAATAATGAAAATATCCTTTAAAAATGTTATCTGCTCCACTATTATTAATTTAAACAAAAGAAGAACAAAAATAGATTTCGCAGGGTACTCCTTTGTTATCTAAAAAAATACACAAAACCTTAATTTTCTTAGTCATAGTTATGTAGGTGTTTTATTAATTGTTTAAGTCAATCATTTATAATCGTTTGAAAAAAATAAAAACAAAAATAAAAATAAAAAAATAAAAAAAAAATATGTATAAATGTTAAGTATACTAAAATAGACTAAGCCCAGTTGTAAGATCTCCAGACAAATAAATAGATTAAATATTATAATAATAAACAAACTATATATTAAGTTATACATACATACAATTACAAACATATATAAGCTACATATAACTACATACATACCCCACATACTACGTCGTCGCTTGAATTATGCATACCAATAAACTAAACAAACTTGTCACTTGTAATTGAAAAGGTTGAAAGAAATAAAAAAAATAATATTTATTTAAGTTTATAATTTTGTTAAAAATAAAAAAAACACTTATAGTACGAAATGCCAAAGAAAATAAAAAAAAATATGGAAATCGGTCAATACACATCAGTAATTGTACAAATTAAAGAATTCCCCATATCTATCGCTGCTTAGTTCGTAAGATTGTAAACATAAAATAAAAAGAGAATTAAAAATAAAAAATACTATTTAAATTTAAATATCTATGTATAAAAAATAATATTTATGTTATGCTTAAAGATTTAATTTTTGTCTTGACTTTAAGTAAAACAAAGTTTTTTTTGTTTGAAAATTATTCAAACTAAAGTTGCTTAGTATATATGTGAATAAATACTAAAGAGTCGAGAGGAAAAAAATGTAAAATAGAATAAAAAATCTATACAAATAAAATAAAAAAAAAACTATATTAAAGAAATTTTTTGGAAATAAATATTGTGTTTTTTGTTCAACTTGTGCCGGTGTTAATGAAGATCTAATTTGTGACAGAAAATTTAACGAATTTCAAACAACAGATTTCCAATTAGATTTAATTGAATTGGAATGGTCTGGCCAGACCTCGGATGCTAACGATTGGAAATGTCAAGTTGGACACAAAATATTTGCTTTTTATTGGGAAATGGAAATAAGCTTTGCATAGAAGTTCTTAATGGTGGAATCATTTGATAGGTGGATTGACGTCGACTTGACAAGTATTTTGAACGTTGCGAAATGGAAATCAAATAATTAAAAATGTGACTTGTAGTCCAGATTATTCTTGTCAGTTTTTTGTTTAGAGAATAAGATAGTATTTGTATAAGGGTAAGTACCGCTGAAGAGTAAATTAAGCTTTAATATGGCTCATAGCTTAAAACTTGTTTTTCGGCGTGGAGCGTTCAGGATACCATTAATTGTTTATCAACTTTAGATTTTTGTCTCTTCTAAATCACTTATTGGAACACATGCGCTCAACTTTTTACAAAGTTTTGCATGTGCAATTTGCAATTTGAAATGCAAGAGCAACCACTTCATTCAAAATATACTTTAAAGCGTTCCACGCGAGTTAGTAGCATTGCATACCTTCAGGTGCATATTACCATTCGACAAAAAAATAAATTGCACGACTGGATCGCACGTACTTGCTCTTATGTGCGGTCATAGCTTCGAATAAAATTTGAAAAAAATTAAAGGAACTTCAAAGTTCTTATTGGATTTTTCTGACTTTTAATTGTTTGAAAAAAGTACGTAAAATAGCGGACAAATTTAAACGCCATTTTATTTCTTTAGAAAATGTGAAAAAAGTATGTGAAAAGTTTTAATTAAACAACTTTTTTTAAAAACTTAAAAAAGAATTATTTCGAGAATACAAACTTAAACCCAAAAATTACTTACATTTAAAAACAAAATTAAAAATTAGTGTCCAAATCCATCGTTTGCAAAATATTGATTAAAAAAAAAAAAAATAAGAAAATTATTACAAACACAAAAAAAAAGTTTTCGAAAATATTTTAAAATAAAATTACTTAGGCTAGCAACATCTTTCTGAATATCAATTTTAATTGAAATCGGATGGCCAGTTAATCGGATGGAACGTTTTCCCACCACTTTTACTCTAAATGATAATACGCATCCACAGAGACGTCGTACACACATACACTGCGTACAGAAGAAGTCTTTGCTGCTATAGAGCGTAGCGTACAGGAAGACCCGAATCAGTCCATCCGCCATCGTGAACAGGAATTGGATATGTGTCCATCCACTTTATGGGAAGATTTTTGGGAAAGATCTTGGTTTGCGTGCTTACAAAATCCAACTCATGCAAGAACTGAAGCCCCAGGGTCACCTAGGAAGGCGTAGATTCGATTTTCACAAGAGAATTTCGATTAGCGATGAAGCTCACTTTTGTTTGAATGGATACGTCAATAAACAAATTTGCCATATTTGGAGTGATGATAATCCTCAAGTGTATATTGAGACACCGTTAAAAAATAAATTTATTGGCGCGACAGCTCCTTAAGGAGCCAAGGCCTAGTGACTTATACTCTCAACCATTCCTATGTGTGTCTTGTTACTCTGCAAGAATTGAAGGGACCTACAGTTTACCGCCGAGTCCGAACGGCTACATGAGATGCACTTTTTCGAGACAAATTTTACTCTTGGAGGTTTTGTCAGTTCCTCGCAAGAGGCAGTACCCCAGAAAAAAAGGTGGCTATGAGCTGGATTTGAACTCAGGTTCTTTCGCTTAGCAGTCCGACACAATAACCACTAAGCCACGCGGCACTACGCGAAAAGTTTGTGTTTTCTCGAGGATGCAATAAATTCTTTTTCCCACCGCTGGCTTGGACATAGTCTAGTTTGGTGGTCTAATTTTCGATGACTTTTTTAAGGAAGTACGGTCCAATTATTCCACCAACCAATAAAGCACACCAGTTTTGTCAGTTTTTGTGGATGTAACGGTGTCTCAATATACACTTGAGGATTATCATCCCTCGAAATACGGCAGATTTGTTTATTGACGTATCCATTCAACCAAAAGTGAGCTTCATTGCTAAATAAAATTCGGTTATGCAAATCTGGATCAACGGCAATCTTGTTTTGGGCCTATTCACCGAATCTACGCCCTGCTAGGTGATCCTGTGGCTTCATCATGTTAAAATGCCAAACCAAACTAAAAACAAATCACTTGACAGCTGACAAAAAGGCCGCCTTTTGGACTTTATCATTAGTTTAGCAGTTGTCCCTGGACACTCGAAGCTTTTGAGACATTTCTAACTTACTGCTTGAGGCGCTACAAAAGGCTGATGATTGGTTTAAATACACTTTAAATTGCTTTTCATCTTTTGTTTATATTAGTAGGCAGAGTTAGTTTCGGCAAGTGACTGATTGCAATTCCAGATTTTAGTTTACAATCGAATTTAAATATATAATGGTAATTAAAAATATTTTTTTGAGGTAAATGCTCCAAAAAAAAAAAAATGGAACACAATGCAGAGTGTCTGTCATGGTCTTTACCAGAATATATTGTTTATCACTAGGTATAAGAATTATTTACAACATTTCGCTAACATATTATAAATAAGCAATACAATTTAATGCTCATGGATTTTAATAAATCATTTTTTTTTATTTAAATGTGCTTTCAGTAATTGAATTTTTAATTTGAGTATATTTTCAAAAACATAAATGAAGGATTTGCTTACCATGCGAGCACAAAGCCACAATATTCTCCATCCTCAACCCGCAGTGCCATGGGACGTTAATTCATTAAGTTTTTCAAATTGAAATCAAGTCCATATCTACAAAACCTTTCAAAATCTAACCAACCGGGTTATCTATAGATTAAGATATGTATTTCAAATTAATTGAACGAAAATATTCAAATGAAATATGAAATCACACACACATTTAGTGCAATCATGCATACCTATGAATATATTTATTTACCCTCCAACCATCCCGCCAACCCAACATTTAGTTTTAGCCATATCATCGATATATATCGATTGATATATCTATATATTCCGAAGAACCTTATATTCATATTGTTTAAACTGCAAACGATGGAATTTCATCAGCTTAATACAAATCGTTAAGAAGAGGATAAATAATCGGATGTCCTTTTAAAAAAAGAAAAAAATATTCAACTGAACAATCTATTAAAAAAGGACACGAATTGTACGTAGGTATGCAAATAAATCATAAAGAAACGAATTGCCATATCCTTTTTTGTCTGATCCTTGTTTTTGTATCGAAAATTGAGGGATCATAATATAAAAAAGGGACAAAAGAAAAGGGATAATAAGACAATACAAAACATTTAATTGACGTTTATTTCTCTTATCCGTATCACGTGAATGTACATATCCTTTTCTCCCAAAGCGGATTATAAATTCCACCTCCCACTTCTCCATAAAATTGAACAGAGAAAAGTAGACAAAAAAAAAAAGAAACTTTCTCCACAAAGAACCCTTCACATCATGTGTCCTCTTGTGTGCCATTGTCAATGGGAGTTCATGACCACAAAACGGATATTAAACAAGATATCGGTAATCAGGTCAGTTTCCTAAATATCCAACGTTATTTGCTCTTTAGCCTAAGTCATTGTTCCAAGGACTCGAGCAATCGAATCCTAGAACTCATTGTCGTCGTGGTCCTTTTGTGACCTTCGTTGAAATCTTTTGCAATAATAAAAGTTTTCTCTCCAACTAAAATACAAAAAAAAAATCTACTACAATATCCTTGCTCTACAGGATATCCGTATTGTGTATGGTCGTGTCTCGTATTTTGCGGATCTGAAATTAAAAGTTTATCTCATGCCATTGTGGTGTATCTATCTAGTGGCAATTACCTGCGGCCAACAACGGATGGAAACTTTTGCCACAAACCAAACCTTCTGCGGGTTATTTGTCCGCCTGCCTGTTAGGTTGAACACGGACATCCTGGGCGGAAGAGGGAGTCGCCGCCATTTTCTGTGTATACACATCCCCATTTATGCCATTGGGATTAAAATAATCCTTAAATTAACCGTTGAATACTAATGTATCTAGAAAAGCTTGAAGGAATCTTTTTAAAGTTAGTTTTTTGTCGTGGTGTTTATTTTCAGGATGGTGAAGCCACTACTGGGATCGGCGAGCGGCGCGTTATAAAAGTCCACCAGAGCGCCAGGACTAATCTCATAAAACCGAAAACAAATCTTTTTTATTGAAAGGCTTAGGAAGATGGCACATGGGAAGTTTGTTTTGGAGGAGGTTAAAGTCCATAAAAAAAGAATATTCCGATAATAAACACACGCACACAAACACTAACACAACTCGGTGGGAAAAGGGAGAGTTATAAGTTGATGATTTTTTTTTTGTTTGCTTCTTTTGTTGATAAAAGTTTCCCCAAACTATGCGGATATCCTTCGAACTAAAAGGCTGAGAGAAAAAAGCCACAGAACATAGAAAATGGTTTATAGAACTTAAAAATTATATCAAGAAGATCTGCGCCCTAGAGGGTTGCGTCTTCGTCGTCGCATCGGAGGCGGTCGTTGTTCGGAACGCAACGGAAGCATAAAACAAAGTTTTGGCATATTTTAAACAAGTTTTAGCTGTCTCCCAGATTTATTTCTCAATCCGAACTCCAGAAAACGCCGAACAACTGTCGGGAGGGTTCTTTTGATTTTGGAGTTTTTTCTTAAGGGAATGCGGAATAATTTTATCGGTAGCAGAGGTTTTGTAAAATATTTTCGAAATAGTTTTATCTGTTTTGAGATTTCTTTATTTCATTCCAAAAAGGAGTTTAAGAGCTTAGGGTATGCTTAACTTGAGTATGGATTCAGAGAATTTAGTTAAGCCATTTTTTGGGTATGATGAAGTGGAGAACAACTTAGAAGCGACAGGGACAGCAATCGATGCCATATTTCTTGCCGTTCTTTTAACATTTCTCTTTAGTAAGGTTTGCCATTTCATAATGGAAAGATATACGAGCCAACACCGAGTCGAAATTATTAAAATTTACTACCGAAATTCGGAGTCAGTGGCCTCAACGTTAAGAGCGCTACGTTCAATTTATGATCGTCATAATCGTCCTACCAGATCCATAAATTAACGTCTAGTTGAAAGATTTGAATCCACAGGCACAGTACAAAATGTTCCCGTGCCAGTGAGACAAAGAAGTGCCCGTAGTGTCGAGAATATTGCTGCCGCTGAGGCTTCAGTTGCAGAAAGTCCAAATGTGTCTCTCACACGTCGTTCTCAAGCGTTGGGCATCTCTGTGACGTGGTTGTGGCGAATTTTGCGAAAAGATCTTGGCCTACATCCTTACAAGATTAAATCGACGCAAGAACTGAAGCCGCTTGACCACCAGAAGTGTCGTATGTTCGTGCATTGGGCTGAGCAACAACTTGAAAATGATTCGGATTTTCATCGAAAAATCATCTTCAGCGATGAGTCTCATTTCTGGCTGAATGGCTTCGTCAATAAACAAAATATGCGGTATTCGTCAGGCAGCAATATACACGTACTCCATGAGTCATCATTGCATCCCGAAAAAATTACGGTTTGGTGTGGTTTATGGGCCGGCGGCGTCATTGGGCCGTACTTCTTCCATGATGATCAAGACCGGCACGTTACTGTGAATGGGGATCGCTACCGTTCAATGATAACCGAATATTTTTGGCCCCAATTGGATGATATGAACTTATAGGACATGTGGTTCCAACAGGACGGTGCCACAAGCCACACAGCGAATGTCACAATCAATTTATTGGAAACCAAGTTTGGAGAACGTGTTATCTCACGAAATTGTCCAGTCGCTTGGCCGCCTCGGTCGTGCGATTTGACGCCGTTAGACTATTTCCTGTGGGGCTACGTCAAGTTTATGGTCTGTGCCAACAAGCCAGCGACGATTGATGAACTTCGTACGAATATCGAACGTGAAATTGCAGCAGTATCGGCCGATTTATGCTTGAAAACCGTCGAAAATTGGGTTTAGCGTCTGGACTTCTGCAAGCGTGCCCGTGGTGGCCATGCAAAAGAAATCGAGTTCCATACATAATGGCATCGAACGTACTTTCACAGGAATAAAGAATTTTATTGATATCAAAAACCGTTTCTAGCGCTCTTATTAAAAAACCCGTTACTTTTGATTTTCGGAATTCAAAAAGGGTTTTTAATAAGAACCCAACGAGTTAAGTTTAGTTTGGTTGGTTTCACTTATAAGTTTTTCCCCAATTTTCCCATAAAGTGCACATGTGTCTTAAAAAACCAAAAATTCTGAAAGCTGTATCAAAATCTGATCAAAACATTTGGAAAGAGAAAAGATTTTAAGAAAGAAACAAGTTTTTTATATCTAATTAAGGTTAATTGAATTAAAACTATGGGTTTGGAGGTGAAGGTGAATATCATCTAAAAGGTATCTATAATTATAAATAAGCCAGTCCTTTTTAATTTTTTTATGATTTCACTCCGAGGTCTTTGTTGACTGCATTGGCCTACAAAGCTAGAATAGCAGCTTAGGAAACTCCCTCAATACCTACGACTAACATGCGAATTGTTGTTGCAAACACCCCTCTTCTTATGAATTGAAAAAACACTCTATCTTTAAGTTACCACTTCTTTGTTATTATATATTTATATATATATTTTTCTTTGGATTCTGCTAAAGAGCTTTCACAATTTGTGCTTTTTTAAAGCTTTTTAAGACCAATGATCTATAATCTGCACTACGGAAACTCTTAAATATTAGCGTTTTCTCAAAGTTTAATGAGATTCCAATGAAGTCAGAGTGAGAGGTGAACGCCCTATCAACACTATACTGACAATTTTTAGTGGACTGGAGCGGATTATACGCTGATTTTTTATACCCCGAAAACAATGAGTTTCTTATTCACATGTCCACAGAGATAGAAATGGGCTTCATCACTCATGACGATTTATGATCAAAAGTTGTCTCTTTCTTGGTCGCGATGCAGGAATGCTTGAACGTAGTTAACATGCGCTAAACGATGGCTAGTTAATACTTTATGGGGAACAGCTATAAGCCTTTTAACAATCTTCTCTGCAAAGACCACTAATTTATGTTCAACTACATGGCTCATCGTCTGGTCCGCGTCTGGGTCTGGGTGCTCTAGTCTTCTCTAGTGAGAGCTGCTGCTTTCTCAGGAGAATGGCTGCTCTGCGACATGAAGCATATTGTATTGTCTGCTGCATAAGGTTTTAGTGTTTTTTCAGCTGGTGTAGGACAACCCAGAAGTCTGCGTCAACATTTCACTCATTATGGAAGGTCGGATCCTTGCTTTACGTAAGCACAACAGGCAGTACTTCTACGATTAAATACAACCGCACCATCAGCCAGCAACAGTGTGGCAACACTTCCAAGAAAGGAAAAAAATGTACATGTGGTTTTATAGGGGAAATATATTTAAATAAACAATAAAGTCAGTTGATGCATACCATTGAACCTGTTCGGACGTTCTTTTCATTTTCTCTGACGATGACTAGGTTGGCAAAACGAAATTATAACGTGTGATTAATTGGAATAAGAGATTAGCTAAAAATAGTGGATATTGTACTTTCTTTGTTCTGATGTAATATATTTGGTGTATAAACAAACATGGGCCAAATAAACTTCCTTGTGGAACACCAGTTGCTATTTTTGCAATCACAACGATTTTCCCTTTCTGAAAATAAAAGTGTAATTTTGTGTACTTTTTTTCGTGGGAAACTCATCAAATAGATAAATTGTTATGTCAACTTATTCAAAAGAAACTCCCAACAAGGCTGAATAATGAATATATTCATTCCTTTCAAGCCTCTTCATTTAAATGCCTTTGTTATGTTTCCTCATATAGAGCTATTATAGTCAATTGTATTTTACAAAACCCTGACATTCTTCGATTCCAAAACAATACAGACACATAAACCCTTGTGAGCGGTTGAGGGAGAGAGGGAGAATATTCAAATTATCTTCCATCAAATATCTTTATTTTATGACATTCTATTTTCAATATTATGATTGTTCATACAGCTATAGTCAAAGAGCTATTGTTCTGCCAATCAGCACTCCTTATTTATTGATAAGGGAACTGTCAGCGCAAATAATTTGCCCCTGCGTCATATTTGTCCTGAATAATTCATACAGAATTCATTAATCATCTTAGAAATTTAGTGTATTATTGTCATCTTCTTCTACTCCCAAACCCCCGCTCTTCTATTGAGTTCCTTTCATTATTGAGTGATTCCGGCATTTAAAGGTGTTTGGTGAGGAGCTTTTAAAAGAAAAGAATAATAATTTCATTCTATAGACAATGGCATAATGGATATCAAGGAATCGAAGAAAATCCCGTATTTAAATTGTATTTCTTAAAGTCTTAAGCTGTTAAAAAGGCTGATGTGGTCTTAATTGAAAGATTTTATGTCTAACATAAGCACATATTCACATCAATCATGGTAGTTAGATATATTTATCTTGTTGACATTTCCTAGCTACACTTCTTATGTTGTCGAAGTTAATGACATGAGCTTGCGAAGGTTGAATGTGCCATGATACATCAATGCCCTGTTTTGAGTTGAGCATTCAGACGATAATCTCTTAGGATGATTGTTTTAGTAACTTCATGTGGAAGGCAAAAGATAATCCACTCAAACGGTTTGATTTGCTTACGGTTAAGTTATTCTAAGCTTCTTGAAGATAGATATGATTTTGTGAGGGGAAATTTAGTTATAGTAATTATTTAGCCGAAGTTATGCCCATCATGGTGGATTCCAATTTATCAATAGTGAATTAACACATGATTTGTTAAAAGTTGCTCTTAAAAAATGTTAATTTGTTCGTCATTTTCGGATCTTTGTCCGGATCTGGGTCCAAACTAGTTCCCACAGACAGACATAATGAAAGAATTATAAAGATGAGGACTGTGCATTTAAAGAGACTTTTAAAGTTAACAATTAAACGGAGATACAAAGAGACAGTTAGCTTGCACAAGTGGAAAAAGGAAGTCTTGAAGCATTGCTGCAGTGTCACACATTGCCTCTTTCAACAAGTTCTTCTATACATCCCGATTACTGGCCGTCCGACGCCATTCAATTGCCCCACCCCGAGGCTTCGGGCGACCTGGTCTACGCCATCCTTCCAACGCAAGCAAAGTCTGCCACGTTGACTGCAAAGGACTTTCCGAGTTCGTTCCTCTTCGCTCATACGACCTAGGTGCCCAGCCCACCGGAGTCTACCGAGGTTTATTTTTTCCACAACATCTGCTTTGAAGTAGATTTCATAGAATTTATGATTGTACCTTCTCCGGAATCGTCCTCCCTCGCACACAGGGTCAACAATTTTCCGTTAGACTTTCCTCTCGAAGTGATCAGTGCCTTTTTGTAAGCACCGAAGTCTCGGATCCGTATGTGAGTATTGGTAAGACAATAGACAGCAGCAGTTTGGTTGTTAACAGACTGTTGTTTTTTATCAGCCGCCCCGTATTTGTTCCTCTATATTATTATCGTCTGCTACTTTGGAACCAATGTAGTTTAAGGACTACACTACTTTAAATTCATGTTTCGCTACCCTGATAGTTGGACCAACACTTTTCACAGACGTAGCCGTACAGCCCCAGGTTTTGTACAGCCTGCTCGATCTGGGTAAAGCAGTCTTGTATAGCTTGTTGGCTTCTACCGAAGATGTCGATGTATCTGGCTGGACTTGGTGACGATAATCCCTCTTGGGGACGTGCCAGAGTCACGGGTTGATTCTTGATTTGCCTGGTGCTGGTATGAAACTACATTGATATTTGCCGATTATGGTTTTAGCGTATTAAGGAGCTATCCGTTCTTGCAGGAAAGAGAAGAATATATTATAGGATTATAGTGCCCCGTGGCTTAGTGGTTAGTATGTCGGACTGCTAAGCAAAGAGCCTGGGTTCAAGTCCCGCCGATAGCCATCTTCTTTTCCGGGGTACTGCTTCTTGCGAGGAACTGACAAAATCTCCAAGAGTAAAAATTAGTCTCGAAAAAGTGCATCTCATGTAGCCGTTTGGACTCGGTGGTAAAGTGTAGGTCCCTTCCATTCTTGTAGATTAACAACACACACACAGGAAAGGTTGAGAGTTTAAGTCACTAGGCCTTGCCTCCTTAAGGAGCTGCCAGTAAATTTATTTATTTATTTTTTATTATAGGATGTAGTCTCCTATGTTATACCCCTATAATTGCTGCACATTGTGATATCTCCCTTCTTATGTATGGGACAAATGATGCCTTGCATGATCTAGTGTTGGCATGTATGATGTCGCCTCCCAAGGCTTTGTTATTTTTGATCCGATTAATCGTCTTTTGTATCCCCTCAATGTTTGGTGGCTGCAGCTTTAGGTCTTATTCTTGAAATGTTGGAGTCTCAATTTCTTCGGTGAGCTGAACTGAACGTTGAAGAATTCATTAAAGTACACTTCGCATCGCTCCAGAATGCCTTCAGGATCGGTCATCAGATTTCCGTCTCCGTCCTTACAGTGTCCTTCTTCATCATAAAATTCTCCAAAAATTCTTCGTCATACTCAGCAATATTTAGGACAATTCTGAAGTACTCCACATTTTTTTTTTTTTTTGGATCACGAGGATTCAGCTGTTGCATCAACCGGATCTTATAAGGCTATAGGTGCAGATTTTTCCTCAAAATCCAATGAATTGTGCTCCGTGGTATGTCTAACTGTGTTGAACATGTCGTGTCGATGTTTCAGAATTGGTTGCAACACTTTCTCTAACGAAATGGATGTTGTCGATTAATCTTCTAATACTATGTCGGAAACAAACGTTTAAATTCCGATTTCCAATTTCAACTACTCGATCGCTGGCCACATCTTCGACTAAACGAAGGGAAATGTCTTTACTTTTATACTTTTTGCTTTGGAGACACCGAAGGGCATTTCACTTTTGTTGGAGGACAAGGTAAATCTGTCATTGACTATTGTGCGGTAAACAATGCTTGGAATGATTTAGTATTCAAATTCGAAGTACAATGTAAGAATTACTCCGATCACTTGCCTATTATTGTGGAATGGGTAAATGTTGCGTCATCAGAGCAAAGGAACCTCAAACTATTGCCTCGATTAAATTGGAAATAGGATGATCTATTGGTTTATCAAAACAAGTTGAACGCTAATCTTTTAAGTCTTAGCGAGTTATCTAAGTCAGTTGAAGTACATTCCAATTAACTTATTTTTTGTATAAGAAATTCTTCATCCAAAACCATTACTAATAAGTGCAAGAAGTTCAAAAATAAGTGGTTTGATAATGATTGTATAAATGTCCGAAGAAAATCATTTGTTATAGCGCTCCAGTAGTTCTTGATATGCATTTGTATGGGTTTTGGAGAGTAGAAAGAAATATAGTGATGAAAGAGGTTGTATGTTTTATTTTCAGAAACGTATGAGTTAGAATGATTACAAGCATTTGCAGGAATAATGAATAATAAGTACGAGTGAAAGGTTCAAAAAGTGGCACTAGACCATATGGTATTGCAGAGTAAGGGAAACAAAAAAAAAAACAAACCAATATTGTGCGTCTTCAATTATTTTTTGGATTTTGCATTTTTCAAGAAATTTTGTTATTTCTGTATTTTCTGTATTTCTTATACCGAAATCAATTATAATTACCAATGTTGCCATATTCGGATTTGACTGTTTAAAGTTTTAATGTGTAATTGGTAATTGGTAAATGGTTTTAATTGGTACTATGTTGTCGGTACAATAGTATATTTCGTACTAGATTTTTAATACTTAGTACTAGAATTTAGTACTATCGTAGTTTTCGTACTATATTTAGTACTAGATTTAGCACTTAGTATTATAGTTAGTAGTATATTTAGTACTAGATTTTTTGACGTGATAAGTGAATATACTCTAAAGCAATAACATAGTTACAAACATATGCAAACAATTTGTTTTATTTCTAAAATAAGTAACTAGGTAGGTTTTTCAGCTCAAATTAAATTTTTGCAGACTGAAAAAAAATAATATAATAATCAAACATGGTAACCATTCAAAATTGTAAAAAAAAACCAAACCAATAACCAAATTTCTGCAAAAAATCGTTTAAAACGGTAAATTTCATCCTGTTGCCGTATCTATAAAAAAAACCATACCAAAAACAGTGTATTTTCAAGACAGAAATGAAAACTCCTCACACCCCTGTCTAAATTTCTATCTTCCATTCTCTCATTATCTGAAATTGACAAACAAATAACACGAAAAAGACTTGATAATTTGCTTCCCTCTGACTGCTAACACTTTATATACATCTTTCCCGTTCGGTCAATTTCTAACGTTGCATATGTGTTGAATTCATCTCCCCGAATAAAAGTCTACATTGAGAAATAGCGAGATAGCGAAACTAGATGGCGCTAGGTGAAACACCCATCTTGATAGTACTATAGATTCTATATACAATGGATCCACTTCAAAAATCTACTTTATGGAAAATCTGGTCTACTTTTTATGTATGCGAGCCTCTTTCTACTGACGAGATCCTAGATAGTGAAATAACACTGGATGAAGTTCAAGATGTAATCACTAACGCGAAGAATAGTAAAGCACCTGGTGAAGAAGGAATTCCATACGAATTCTTCGAAAACTCTACTCCGGCGTTTATATGTCGACTCAAAACATTCTTCCACAAAGTTTATTTGAATGAAGATGTACCTTCATCGTTCAAAATTTCGTTAATATTCCCGATCCACAAAAAAGGAGATTTGAATAATGTAGAAAATTATCGCGGTATCTCGTTCATGAACGTGCTGGCTAAACTGTTTTGTGGAATACTCGCCAATAGACTAGAAAGATGGGTAGAATCGAACAGCATCCTTTCGGAATTTCAAGCTGGGTTCACTAAAGGATACTCAACCGTGGACCATATTTTTACGCTGACATCCATTGTAAGAGCATATCTGTTTGGGATGGTTCGCACTGCTCACAATGGTTGAAACAGACTCTGGTGTGAAGCAAGGATGTCCTCTAAGCGCTCTTTTGTTCTCGTTATTTATTAACGATGTTGTAACGCACTTACCAGCAGGAATACGAATAGTTGAAAAGATAGTTAGTGTACTTCTATACGCTGATGATATAGTGCTGCTGTCAGAATCACCTGAAAATCTCCAATTGATGATTAACAGCTTAGCTGAGTATTGCAGTAAATGGGGGCTCGTTATTTATAAGGACAAATCAAAATTGGTGCGGTTTTCTAGATCTAACCGGGACCAAAACTCGTGTAGTTGGAATTTTAATGGAAACCGATTAGAGATAGCAGACGAGTACAAATATCTGGGAGTTAAACTGAATAAGACTATTAATTTCTCCAAACACCTTGATGAGAAAGCCAAATCTGCCTAAAGCTTTATTAATCAATCTTGGAAGAACATTTTCACAAACGAACGCATCATATTATCTGCTAAGTATAAAATTTTTAATGCTGTGGTTAAATCGACACTATGTTATGCATCGCAAGTATCGGGTGATAACGAACATGCTGTGATAGAAAAGTTTCATCGTTCTTTTTTCAAAAAAAACTGTTTAACCTTCCGCTAAATACACCAAACTATGCGTTATGGAAACGGGTCTTACTACACTTTACACATCTACCCTTAAGTTGCAGGCGGACTACATCGTTAAGCTACTGTCTTCGGGAGCACTACGAAATCCCGCAATTAAAAATCTCGCATAACAAAATCTCGTATTTTTTTTTTAAATCTCGAAAAACGAAATCTCGCACTACAAAATCTCGCTTTTTAAAATCTCGCAAATACAAAATCTCGCTTTTTAGAATCTAGCATTAACGTTTCACACCCAAAAATCTCGTAAATTTCAACTAAAATCTCGAAAATCAAAATCCCGCAATATAAAAATCTCGCATTTAAAAAAATAAAACACAAACACACCAAATTCTGAAAAAAGTAATTAAATTCACGAATTAAATAATATTGAATAATTAACAACTACAAAATGAATATATACAATACATACATAATGTATATTTGCAAATTGTGTTTGTTTTTTTAGCTTTAGCAAAGAGAGGTTCTGAGCTATGCTTCGCATGTAATCAATTTTCGACAGTTGTAATCGTATGGCGGTGCGAAATAAGGCCCCAGACAAAACGGCCCCAAAAACAAAAATGAAATAAGGCCCCAAAAATGGGGTAATTTTTCTTAACGAAATAAAACCCAATTTTTCTTTATGAAACTAAGCCCCAAAAAATAAAAAAAGACCCCAAAAACGAAACGAAAGAAGACCCCAAATTTTTTGAAAAAATAAAAAAAATAAAAAAACTTAGCACACTTAGGCTAAACTAGTTTTGCCTAGGCATTTCTTGAGATTTTATCTCGCAATCAGTTTGAGGTAGGTATGGGGGGCATGCTGCCCCCCTGCAACCCCCTGCTTGAGCTCACTATAGGATTTGGAGTATGTGCGAGATTGGGTTTATGCAAAAGTTCTTTAATCCAAAAAGAAACGTTACACGTACCCAACCTTGCACCTTCTCCAAATCCTATAGTGAGCCCAAGCAGGGGGGTTGCAGGGGGGCAGAATGCCCCCATTCCTTCTTCATACTAACATTTATGAAAGTGGGACATATCTTTAAATTTGTTGTTTGTGCTTATACTGGCCTAAGTGTCTTTTATTGCCAATTTTGGTATTCGACATAATATTTTTTGTGGGATCTTATTTCATTCTTTAATATTAGGGGCTTTTTTCATAATGAAATATAACCCCAATTCTAAAAATGAAATTAGGCCCCAAAAAGTGAAATTACACCCCAAAATAAAGTTTTTTTTGTTGTTGTTGTTGTATTCTTAATATACTTTTGGGGCATTATTTCATTTTTGTTTTTGGGGCCTTATTTAATTAATATTTTATTTCAATGCGAGATTATAAATTTCGAGATTTTAGTTTGCGAGTTTTTGTAATTGCGAGATTTTAAAAAGCAAGATTTCGTAATGCGAGTTTTTGATTTGCGAGATTTCGTAACGAACCCACTGTCTTCTCCAAATGATCGTTCATCAAAAAAATGGCTCTATACGAAATGAGGGAAAGACTGGTGGGCACTAAAGTGGATAAGCTTAGGACAAACTTGTGGAGAAGTAGTGACTTTCGATCCAAACAACTTAGGAAGTTTAAAAGAACAGTTTTACCGCATCATTCAAGCACACGAATCCTCAGTAAGAAATCTTGGAAGGTAACTACTTCAACGATTCGATGAGTTACAAAGAGACATCGTTAATATTTAAAACCAGATTGGAACTATTGGCTCTCAATGGGTGCCCGTACAACGGAAGTTTCCATCAATTTTGCACTCTTTGTAATTTGAAAACCAAAGAAGACTGCTTTCATGTTATAAGTGTATGTCCGATTTTTATTCCTCAACGTCTCTCTTATTTTGGAAAGAAAATGTTGTCAATGAAAGAAACAATCTCAACGCTGAATGATACTAACTGGAAGATACTCTACCTTTTTTTGAAAGAAATTTATAAATACAGAACGTTATTAATTACTGAATTTGAGTAAAAGCATTTAATGTTACTATGTACATACAAAAATGGGCACGACTGCGTCGCACGTACTTGCTCTTGTGTGCCTAATTACATTGGAAAGCAAGTACTTTGGCAGAAACAAGTAACATTTGCGTTGAAAATAACACAGTTTGAACTTATAAAAAGAATTAAAACCAGAATACTTAAAGGTTTTTAGTAAAAATGAAGTATGCCATCACACGTCTTAAATAACAAGGAATTTATGAAAAATGTATTTTTTAAATTTTGGTATAAAGTTTTTTAGAATTTATTAAAATATACGTGATTAAAATTTAAAATAATTTTTTTTGATTAGTTTTCAAAATATTGATTTTTCAAAAAAAAAAAATCAAAAATAAATTTTAATTAGAATAAGAAAGTTATTCAAAATTTTGATATGCAGAATTAATTTGGCTACCTAGAAATTCTTAAATATAAAATTTGAAAGAAAACCAAAAATTAAAAAAACCGTTATATGAAAGGTCCCGTTAATAGACTTTTCCCGTATATGTGGTTCTTATCAAATGATAGCCAATATCAACAAAACAATTCTCAAAAATTTTCATTAAAATCGTTGGAGCCGTTTTTGAGAAAAATAAGATTTTCCTAAACGGTCATATGGCAGGTACCGTTATTTTTAGGGGTAAAAATTAAATTTCAATTTCCCCTCTGGGGAATGACAAAATAATCACACACACCAAGTTTGAAGATAATCGCTTAAGCCGTTTAGGCTGCATCTCGTTATACATACTGACAGACAGACAGACAGATTTTTTTTCTCGATCACTTTTTTAGACTTCTCTGTGATCGTAATGTCATGTTTGATTGTTATCTCAATTTTTTTAATATTCACAAATCCTAAACTTGCCTTATAGTCCCTATAATCGCAAGTAAAAACGTTAACTGGCCAACCGAGCTGACGGCAATGCCATAGCTTCTTAATTCATTAAAACTGTAAAATGTATCTAAGAAATAAGCAATAAAATTAATTACTTACTAACTTACTTATTTTTTTCTTTTTTACTTACTTCTACCGTGTTGACTGAGGAAAAGGAACATATGCAGAACATATTCTTCCAAACTAACATATTCTTCCAAGAGAGATAAGTTTTGGTCAAGTCTTTTGTCAGAACTTAGAATGTATGGCCAAACTTCGATTGATGAAATTTTGAAACAGTTTCGAGTAAACTCAGAAAGAACGTATCCTCCTTACTTTATAAATCCACAACTTCCGTGATTTCCAAGCCGGTTCCATTTTGCTTCCTAAGAACTGTCCAACTTTTATTTGATACACAACCTATAGATGATACCCAGATTGTCAGGTTACCCGCAGGCAGACAGACTACAAAAATTACCCCTTTCCAGCCCCTTATCCAAAGAACGATGTTTTTGTAAAAAAAAAAAAAAAAACAGTTTACACACCACTTTCATCAGTTAATGAACATGATTTTCAGATTTGCAAGGCCATTTTCACCTTTTCTCGTCCATTCCATACTATGCGGTATCGAAAACTCGAAATCCATTAAGCCTGCAAATGTCAATTTGTATCCTGCTTGTCATTAACCTTGTTGTAGGACACCGCACATCATGTACGATGATAGAGTGTACTTTGCCATTTACATGGAATGGGTATCGGAGACTAGGTTGTGACAATCGCCTTTAGGATTTGTGGTTGACAGGGAAATGATGTTATCTTTCAAAGACGTGCCTTACCTTTTTGCGTGTAATCCATGTCATAGTGAGGAGAACTACATGAAAGACGAAAGTACCTGTACTATTTTTGTTTTTTCCTCTGACAGGTTACACGTCCGATGCTGAAAATTCACTTTATCTTTGACTTTATTTATATGGAAATCCCGGACCAGGGAGTGAGGAGTTTTTCGGGGGCAGAAACTTATCAGTGTTTACGATTTTGTAGCATAAGCACTATGTGTAGACCCCTCCCCCATCCCACGATAGTCCTTGATATATTTACTTGGTAGTCGAATTGATTCCTTCGTTTAATCAAACCAAATCGCAGATTGAAGTCACCGTAGCTTACTCATGTCATCGGAATTTGGAAATGTTTGCCTTTTTCCCCAAAAAAAGAAGTTTTTTTTTTAATGGACACATTAAAAACCGTATAATCGAGTGGCATGTGGCAATTGACTTAAAAGCATTTTTTAATTCCTTTTTCGACTGAGTGAGTAGAAGATATTCAACTCAAAATATCGATATAAACCTACTCAGCGAAAAGGTGGCTTCCGAAACTTCTGCGAATCACGAAAGCTACTTATGGCTATTTGAACAAACGATGCCCTATCACGCTCTAAAGGTTTGTTCAAGGAGTCTCTAAGGGAGATTCGTTTTAACGAAAAACAAGATCCAAGTAAAAGATAGTTTTGTGTTGAAGTTAAATTAGTTAATGTAGAAAAGGTGGCTGATTAATTAATAACATAAACATGAACCATTTTGTAGGGAAATTAAAAAAAAAACTAAATCAATCTATAAATACTATTTATTAAAAAAAATAAAACATAAATCCACCTTTTTCAAAAGCCCCTTTAGTTAAATCAACTTGAAGAACGAACAATTTTTTTTAATAAATCATAAACCATTCATTGTAGAAGGACCAGGCGCACTCTTATAGGACGAAAATAAGGAAAGAAACAACAATAAAAATTCTCCGAGGAACTATCCATGGCTTGTCTTCAAAATGACACGCCAAATGAAAAGGCTCAAATTAATTTCCGGCTATAACCGGTCGCTCATTTTTCATTTCTTATTTTCCAATTTCCATTTACATTTTTTTTTATTTTTTTTTATACAAAATGCCAGTTGACATTACAAGAATATTTACACAGCAGTCCCTAATATTTAATGCAAGGACATCCGGAAGACGGTGTTGGGGTTCAGTGATGTATTTTGTGCAGTTTTGTTGATGTGTATACTTCAACATGGCCGATATATCAACAATGATGGGATGGACGGTGACGATGATAGCAACGTGAAGAGACGACAGAAATGGGACTAGGTAGAAGCGTGCAATGATGACATTGATGAATTTATAACCACAACCACAATAATTGTTAACATTGGTGGAAAGGCACTTATTGAAATAAGACAAAAAATAATGGTGGCAATTCTACTTTCAGTTGGAAGAAATGCTTGAAATCTATGAAATTATTTAATACAAAACTACTGATTCATGCATAGTTAATAGGACATGTTTCATGGACACAATTATTCTAATGAACGGAAGCCCACGATAAATTATTAAGTAGACGCCTAAAAGTACACATTCATTTCATACACAATTTTTAGATGTTTCCAAGCAGAAGTTTTTATAGTTTCTTAACATGATACACAGAAATACAAATCGCCATCTTGATTTTTTATGACGTCACATTCTTCTTTTATAATTATTTTATTTATTAAGTGAATATTATTTTTTTAAATTTAAGGTTTAAATGATTTTTTTATGATTATAAGAACAATAAACTTAAAAAAAACAATAACAAAATCGGCAAATTAATACATTAATTTACACTCCCTAAGAACAGAAATCAGAAGAATGTGACGTCACACGCATAATCAGCCAAAGTGAGCATACCTTGTATTTCTTATGACAAATTTGTGTTTACTGATTACTGAATCTGCATATATGTTTGGAAAATCGGAGAAAAGAAGGGCAAATAAAGGGTTATTTTTTAAAATTAATATGCGGATTGCATAATCTTAAAGAGAATCAATAAAAGAAAAAAACACGGATATTTTTGTTTAACGCCAGGAAAATGGTTAAAACCCGAAGGACACATTATTAATTTATTATTTTATTTAATACTCGAAACAATCTACACACCGAATAATTTTAAATGTTGTTTTATTATACAGTAAAAATATTTACAATCGACTAACAATACAAAATAAAATTCATTGGTTCAGAAATACATTATACATTAAAAGATTTTATGTCAGTTGATTTTTTGTCCTCGGGTTGTTCAAGTTCGGTTGTCCAATGTTTACTGGGGTTGGCTTTTGCGTTGTCTAGCCTCTATGGTACAAATATGATACCTTTTTCATTTAATTAAGCCAGTCGGGCACGCGATACATGCGGCTCCGACTAGCGTCAAAGGACAAACCCAGTGCGTAGCCTAGGACGTACTAGGCAATGCAAAAGAAGGGCAAGGGGTACAAAGATAGACAGATATAAACACAAACAATCACCAAAAAAATAGTTTTTTTTTATATATATTTACTTTTATTTAAATTTTTGTTGAATAAATAACAAATAAAAACACAAAACACAATCGCGTCCGAATAAGAGGAAGATTTTGTTTGCGCGTTTTGAAGTATTATGGACAAGCAAGGAGCGGATAGTTGAGCACACGCGACGACCTCGGCGGACTTAGCTTTATTCGCGGACCCGAACAATTTTCGAGAAATTTATAAAAAACGCGAGAAAAGTTATTTGTTTTAGTAAAAACGCGAATATTAAATAAAAATAAGAAGCCATTTTTTTTTGCAGTTTGACGTTTGGCACATTGTATCGGCTAAGTAGTCTCTCTTCCGAAAAAAATGGAATTTCAATGATCAATGTATCGAACAGCTGATTGAAATTTAATATATAGGTCAGACCGTTGAACCCAAGGATTGTAGGCCACAGGTAAATAAGAAAAAAGCGGCATTAAAGGAAAAACGAAAAATCAACTTTTTGGTGGTCCAACGATTTGCCCGTTGGAAAGTGATTTTTAAAACTTCAACCATCGCTGCAAGAGTTGCATTAGCGCCATTTTAGTGCAGTTTTGATAATTTTGATTATATTGAAGATAATTATCGGTACGTTTTTTTCATATTTAAAAAAAAGGTGCAAGTAAATATAATTATAAAATAAAGTTAATTTTTATATTCCTTTTTTATGGACTAAAGATACATAAAACGCTTTAGAAAATATGTCGAACAAGGGAAATAATTTTGTGTATTTTATAATTAAAAAAGGGGTAAGTGAAAAAAAATCCTTGGCAGATTAGGCGATAGTTATAGGTCTAAATTAATAGGTGGATTCCACAAGAGCACTTCCTGCAGCCAGCGAAAATTTTAAATCACCGTGACGGCGGTAAAAGCGAGGCAAAATCCCGTGACCAACCCGGATTCACAAGTAACGGGAGGTAATACAACTAGGTTGAATCAGTTAAATCTATTTTGAGCAATTATATCTGAATCTGCAAAAGGTGGAATTCACCCCTATAATTTATGTATAAACATATCCATTTCATAAGTTATAAGTAACTAACCTATGAAATCCGGATAGCCGAAGAGAAAGTTTAACTTGGCAGGCCATAGGAGCCGACCGAGTATACCAAGAGAGGGGGGGGGGTGGGGCAAAATTTCGCCAAACGGCAGCGAGTCGCTTGGGGAGCCTTAGTTAACTGATCCAGTTTATTTAATCAATCGTAGCTCCGATCTTTACCCAGCCTAATGAAACCAATTTTCGTTACCAATTACATAGATACACAGATATTCTTACACAAAAATCTCGCCAACACCATAATGATTAGCAAAAAAATTATAAAAATCAAATTAATATTGAATAAAAAAAATAATTTTTGACGCTGGCAATGCTCCCAGTCACGATTGAGGAAAATTTTCCTCCACCTTCCAGGAGGAAAATTTTCCTCAATCGTGACTGGGAGCATTGCCAGCGTCAAAAATTATTTTTTTTATTCAATATTAATTTGATTTTTATAATTTTTTTGCTTATCATTATGGTGTTGGCGAGATTTTTGTGTAAGAATATCTGTGTATCTATCTATGTAATTGGTAACGAAAATTGGTTTCATTAGGCTGGGTAAAGATCGGAGCTATGATTGATTAAATAAACTGGATCAGTTAACTAAGGCTCCCCAAGCGACTCGCTGCCGGTTGGCGAAATTTTGCACCACCCCCCCCCCCTCTTGGTATACCATCTTAGAGCTCTCTGGCGGTAGGAAACCCGGGATGGAAAGGTATTAGGGCGGAAGAAAGGTTCCCGTCCCATTAATTGTTCGGTGCGGGTATTTAGGGGATGTTCTTAGATGAATTAATTTATCTCTCTTAATGGAGATGTACTGGTTTTTATTTTAAGTTTTTTTTTTGTGATTCGGTCTTTATTCATGCGTTGGTCATGCAATAGTATACCTACTCGTTGTTTGACGATTTAAAGATTTTAGTTTTTTTTTCTTGTAAATTTATGTAATTATTTGCAGCGTGCAGATTTTGTATCTTTCGTCCGATGTACATACATATGTAAGAAACTGCGTTGAATAAAAACAAGGCAAGTGAGATCTCGACAGGCGTAAACGAAATCGCTGGTTGTATTTTTTGATGTGATTGTATGTTAGTAAGATTCTAAGATTCTTCATGAAGACCTTTGATTAAATCATAATGGGGGCGGTAAGGTAAGCATGGTAGAAAGGTAAGGTATTGCTTGACAGCGGTAGGAAACACCAATTTGGGGAATTCGAAACCGATCGGTCCGATGAATTCCAGGAGGGTGGGAGAAGGTCCCCCTGCATCAACACCAGCAGGGCGTCCCGGATTTGGTCCTACCATTGGTGAAACAAAGAATGGCATGATTTATGTATTTTGGAATAAGTGAGGTCTGTCTGTGGGGGCAAGATCCCCCCCGAATCCGGCGAGCTTATCCATGCGATGCCAGCGTGGCATCGCCTCCACTATGGACATTCGGGTCCTTTCCTCCATCCCTGCCTGACCCTCCTCCTGCACATATCGTCTACATACCTACCTTTCGCCTCCTCTCCTATTCTGCCCTTCCGATGCTTTTACATCATCTCAGATTCCTCTTCTGTTCAAATTCCCTTTCCTTCCTGATACTCTTATTATGTCACATCCTGCTCTTACCTTCTCATCCCCTTCCTATCGTATACCTTATCCCAACCGATACCTTCCCTCCTTCCTAATCCTACTCATCCTAATCCTAACCTATCCTATCCCCCCTACCTATCCTATTTGCTTATTTCACAATTTCGCTGATTCGGGTAGCTGCTGATTTGTCCTATGAGCTTCTTTGTTAACAGGGTTAGATATTTTTGTCTATTGGGATAGTTCCAGCTTTTGTTTAGAGTTGTCTCCGTCTTCGTAGATTAAAGAATATCCCCGTGCATATTCTCAACATTTTCCCTTATTTATAGAAGGTGGCATTAGTGGAGGAGTTTTCCAATGTGATCAACCTTTTCAGCGATAAGTCTCAAGACATTGATCAACTGTAGGTGGGCGAGTTGTCGACAAAGAGAAGGTTGTTGATTCCAATGGATGAATAAATGGTCCAAGTTTTGATTATCTTGGAGACGAAAAAGTAACATTGGTTAGTGCAAATGGTAGCTTAGAAGTAATAGTTTATGGGTGAGTACTTCAATCCATACAGTATCAAATGCTTTTTCGATGCCTAGCACCATAATGATGACGAAATTTAAATAGTGGATGCAGCGTTAAATGTTTTTCCCGAAATCCGAATTGCATCTCCGCAGCAAAATCGTTTGAGTTTTCTAAGTATAAATTCTTTCAGTATCTTGCTGAAGCTTCTGAGGAGGGATATCAGCCTATAATTTGAGATGATAATGGCTGTGTATTTTTTGGGAATTGCAATGCTTGGCTTTGTGGCTCAAATTCATCATTTTTGTTTTATTTCAACATCATCATCATCGGCGCAACAACCGGGATCTGGTGCGGGTCTCGTTCAACAAGTTCTTTAATACATTCCGATTGCCAACCGACGAAGACATCAAGTTGCGCATCCGAAAACCTCGGGCGTTGTGGTCTACGCCATTCTTCCAACGTAGGCAAGGTCTGCCACGTAGCTTTCTACCATTATTTCTTAATTTTTTCAAATTATTAAATTCAAGAGTAAATCGACTTTTAATGAGTTTAATGCGCTGTCTGATCCCTTTTCGAAAACTAATTTTAATTGTCCTCGCAATGAAATAGGGCACAGCAGATCGATGTTTCTGGGTAATCCGCCCTTTTGACTTGATTCGGCACTTCGGACCATTGTTGCATTTCAGCAGATTTCTCGTTCTATACTCATTCAGTTAAAGAAAAAACTTTTAAACCACGACCGTTTGGCAGTCAACTGGGACGGTTTGAATAATTTCTTCCATAACTTTCACTGGTTTATGCTTCCTCGATAGTGACATTGATGCCGGTGCTGAATTGATGGCAAATGTGATTCTTCTACTAGGGATGCGTGCCTTCATTCCTTAAAGAGTAAGAAGTATTAAACTCAAAAAAAAGTCCTGGTTTAATTCTGAGTATTATCCTCCAGAGGAAAATCGGAAAAAAAGCAAAAACAAGTCAGGAACTCTGGCAACTCCGTTATTAATTGGAACCACATTTTTGCGTGACCAAAAATTTGCGGCAACAAATTCTGTCATGTCCCAAAGGCAGTACAAAATATTGATCATTTGTAAGAAAATATTAAAAAAAACTTCTCATCGTCTTCGCTTCCAATGCTCATCGCCAATGACAAATCAATTGTTTACTTACAGGGCAACCTTTCTCGCAACCCGTTTTGCTATTAATTTTCTGTAGCCTCACAGTAACGTTACTCCTCCTGTTCTATAGATTTTCATTTTCGACGACACTCTTGTTCTTTGGATTGCCAAAAAAAAGATGGTTTTAAATCTGGGTTCCGCCAACTAATTGCTGGTGTGCCCCAGGGCACGGTTCTGTCCCCGACTCTCCTTTTAATTATTATAAATGATCTTATGTAAGTTGTAAGTTCTAAAAAGGCATTGCGCCTTACAGACACATAGTTAAAATATTATTATTATTATTATGTCTGTTACTTTTTATCTGTTTGGCTGAAGACTCTTTCAACAACTATTCCTATCAGTTCTTTGATCCACTTCCTTCGTTGCCAGACTCCAATAGCAATCGTACCACCAGAGATACTTTTCCTTAAGGTGACGTTAATGAAACATACGTTTTCTACAAGAAATCGAAGACCATATGTGTGTGCTTCAGGTGTGAAGGCTACTTAGCCAGATCTACACCCAATTTCATGAGATATTTTCTTCTAATTGAAAATGTACCAAAAGTTTCAAAACCAACACTAAGTATTTAAATAAATAGAAAACAAAAACCCAAGTGCTTTTATACAAACTCGGTTTCTATATCCAACCAGAGTTTACATATGTTCAACTTTCAACACACTTTCCATAATGAAAGGACTAACTTCCCAATTGAATTTCCTGCTAAGCTCAGTCCAAGATCCATCCCCATACTCGTCTCCCTTTCTTCGATAAATGTAAATTTCCTCGATGTCATATTACGAGGACGATAACATGAGTTAGAAATGCTCATTCTCTCAGAATACTATTATTTTTTTAGCCCGAAGGATATTCAAAGCAATATTGCCATGGCAGAGAATGTAAGCCAAACAAAAAGTAAATGCATTCCCATGAATACACTTAAATGCTTGCAGAAGGAACCAGCTGCATCGGACCTTCTCACCTAGAAACTTATATCTTCTAAACTTCTATCTATCAGTCTATAGATGCACCATCACTTATAGGGAATAGCAGATAATCCGTTTGAAGTCCCTTATTTGAGTTCATATGTAGCTCCATGTGCACATAATTTTTGGTCTGCTTTAGCAAAGTACAAGTTGATCCTTATACATGTTTTCTTTTCTTATAGGATATTTCTCTTAAGGGAAAGAAGGCTTCCTTTCTTAATAAATATGTATATTCCATCGAGGAGCTTCTATCATCATTTAGATTTAGGGTCACCAAGAGCAAACTCTTGCGACACAGGATCTTCTAATCCAGACAAGGGCGAAGTTCATTTTTATTGTAAATTAAGGGGGAGAGTGTGTCTGTCTGCCTAGAGCCTATTTATTTTAATATTATCCTTGAAAAGGGTTAGAAGGGTGTGTGGAGCTGGAAAGATGTATGGAAAACTGTTTGCCCCCAGAAGAAATGCCCCGAATGAGATATTGCGAATTGAGGTCGGAAAAGGATGAACTCATGTTATCCTTTTGAATAATTTCCTTCAATATTTTTCCTTTCTTAATGAACTCCTAAACGTATGAATATAGACTAGGACCTATTTTAATGAATAGCTTTTTGCTAATAAGTTGGCTCACTTTTCTTTCTGTTTTTTTCCTCATTTGTCGGGTTGTTAAGCGATATTATTATCCTTGAGGATTTGGCATTAATCGGTGTATTAGTCGTGATAGGTATATGAGCTGGCCAAAGAACCGATGATGGTTTGGAAGAGTTTGGTTTGATAAATAATTAAATCGGAGGATTATAATGGCTGTATGCAGCATGTCCTGATTAAGACTGAGGTTGAGCAGTGGTATTAGTCTGGGATTTAAGTATTAGGTTTGATAAATATTTAATAAAGGGATATTTTGGACTTTTTGGATTTGATATGACTTGTTGCTCAGGAACTATTTTTGATATTTGAATGAATGTAATTCAGGACTTTTGAACAAGTTTTTGATACTAAAAATAAACTAAAATAAAAGTTTTCCCCACAGAGTTTCTATTTATTACCTCATTTTGGGCGTATCAGATCAGCTCAGAAGGTGAAAAAACTTTTTGTAACAATACAGAAAACTTAACTTTCATTTAAGCTTAAGTCCAATAAACCTACTGGAGATAACGGTTTAGGTTTTAAATCTAAAGAAGGTGATTCGTTAAGAAGTATGCACTATTTCATATCTCAGGTATAATCGGAGGAATACATCATTAACGAATAGATCCTTATCAGCATTAGTTGCCCAAGGCTTTCGAATATTTTCAATTTTGTTAAAATTAATCAAAGAAAATTATTCGAGTTCAAAGTCCACTATCCATCATTTGGCTCATCGTGTAGACTTAACTCAATAATAAAAAAATCAATGGGGTGGTTCCAGCCCTAAAATCGATCTCCAAATTGAAGCGTGTAGCTGTTCTATACACACCCTTTTTAAATAAAAGGCACGACTGGGTCGCACGTACTTGCTCCTGTGTGCTAATCCTTTTTACAGGCGTCTTTTTGACAAAGATTTAATTTTAATGTTTTTTTGACGTGCAACTTCTTTAGAATGGTTGTGGTTTGAAGCTTGAACAAACATGTGTTAAACACATAAATATATAGGATTGTTAGGTTTTGCAGTTTTTTGGTGTATCATCTTTCCACTTGTTGTTTACTGTTTATAATATAATTTGCTAATAGAAAGATATAAAGGACTTTTTTCAGTTAAATTTTCATTTTGGTATGGAAAAAATTGAACAACTGGCATAAAGATTCGTCGGAATCAGCAGTATGGCAATAATGCTAGGTAAAGGGACCTTTATACGTCCCAATATGGGACCAATGGAATTTATGAAGGATTTAGGTACCTATAATAAGGTTGGAAGGAAGGTAGGTGCTAAAATTAAGATATGCGTTCCAACTACTGTTAAGCGAGTAGGTATAGAGACAATATTAAAAGTTAAAACAGTGGTTTTGTTTGTTTATAGGAAGGTGTAAGCTTTTGTTTTCTCGATTGAAATTTTTGCATTCAGTAGTAATCGAATAGTTTTTTTTTTATTTGTTAGTTGTTTTTGTGTGTTTATCAAAGGCTTCCTTATTTATTCTGTGCTTTTATGATGATGAAAAATACTTTAAAATACGTAAGTATGTATGTAATGTAGGTTGTCACTTTCTTTTATTTGACTAATGGCTAGGGCTTAGCCGAGCAATATGAAATAAAATGTTGGGGAAAAAATGTTATGAAATCAAAAAAACACTATTCATAACGATTTTTAGAAAAAATGTTGTAAGCCATCTTATTTATTTTGCTGTTTTCTATTTTATGAATTTTTCATTTCAAAATCGTTCGACCAGTTTTTTCAAAAAAATGTTTTTTTGAAAAACTTTTCGAAAACATATTTTAAATTTTTTTTAAGTATGTCAATTTTAAGAAATCTATAGTTTATACTAGAAGAAAAATTTCAAAAAAAATCTATAGATCCGTTTTCAAAATATTCAAAAAACAAAATATTTTTTTAAAAAAATTATTAAAATTTAAAAAAAAATGTTTTTGAAAATTTTGATAAACAATATTATTTAAATCATAAAACACTACATATTTTGAAAATTTCATCAAAATCCGTCAATCAGTTAACGAGAAAGTCTGATTTTAAAAAACCGGTCATATGGGAGGTACCGTTATAAAACATTTTCTGAAAAATCTATTACAACTAGAAGATAGATTTTGCACAGAAAACATCATTCTGAAAGTTTTATCAAAATCGTAGGAGCCGTTTTCGAGAAAAATAAGTCTTTCAATAAAAGTTATATGGCAGGTACCATTAGTTTTGGAGCTAGAATGCCAATTCCAAAAACTGTCGGGTAGAGCACTCTAAAAATACTATATACCAAGTTTGAATCAAATCGGCCCAACCGTTTAGGCTGTAGATATCGATACGGACAGACAGACAGACAGACAGACAGACAGACAGACAGACAGACAGACAGACAGACAGACGGACGGAATTTCCGGACCCACTTTTTTTGACTTCTCTATCATCGTAATATCATGTTTGATTGTTAGAATTTTTTTTTTTTTTTTACGAATGCATAACTTGCCTTATAGTCCCTATAAATCGCAAGTAAAAAGGATATCACAAGAGCTTTAAATGTGTTTTTTTTTTTTTTTTTTGTTAAAATATTTAACCAATGCATCGAGAGTATCTCGCAATTAGTTATTAAAGTTCTTAATTCATTTTGCATTGTTCGGACGTCCATTAGTTTAAATGCTCCGCTTTTGTAGTACTTTTTACTTTTTTGTTTTATTTTATCACTCACAAAGCGTACTCAGTGAATAAAATCTATTATGTGAAAAAGGATTGTACATCCAACTAAAAGTAAAAGCCGGATGAGTGTTTTTTGTTGTTCATTTTTTTGTTCACTGCCGCATTTATTTTTCTGTTCAGGATTTTATATTTTATATAGATATATACACGCTTCCGTATAATTAATGGATACAAAAAATTAAATTTAAGAAAAAAAATATGTGGACTACACATGGTTATTACTATAACATTTTCATCACATTGATCCAGAAAAAAGCTTTTAAAAATAATATTAAAAATACAAAAAAAAAACTAACTATTTCTATATGGAAAATTACTTTGGCTACCTATGACTATGTAACATGCCTATACTTACACCACTCATTTTAGTTGTACTTAGTATTTTTGTTCTCGAGAAAGTAAATAAAATTAACTTAGGAAAGTACATTCAGCCATTTGATTATTAAGTTCGTTTATTCATCCATTTTCCTGATTGATGACGCCATCCGAGGCATTATCCTTTCAGCGTTAGCAAGGTCATTTCAATTCATTTCAATTCATTTCACTTTATTTAATTTAATTTAATTTCATTTGATTTGATTTCATTTGATTCGATTTGATTTTATTTCATTTCATTTCATTTCATTTCATTGAAAATTAAATTAATTTCATTTCATTTCACTTCATTTCATATCATTTCATTTCATTTCATTTCATTTCATTTCATTTCATTTCATTTCATTTCATTTCATTTCATTTCATTTCATTTCATTTCATTTCATTTCATTTCATTTCATTTCATTTCATTTCATTTCATTTCATTTCATTTCACTTTATTTTATTTTATTTCATTTCATTTCATTTCATTTGATTGCATTTCACTTTGTTTTATTTCATTTCATTTCATTTCATTTCATTTCATTTCATTTCATTTCATTTCATTTCATTTCATTTCATTTCATTTCATTTCATTTCATTTCATTTCATTTCATTTCATTTCATTTCATTTCATTTCATTTCATTTCATTTCATTTCATTTCATTTCATTTCATTTCATTTCATTTCATTTCATTTCATTTCATTTCATTTCATTTCATTTCATTTCATTTCATTTCATTTCATTTCATTTTATTTCATTTCACTTTATTTCATTTAAATTCATTTCATTTCATTTGATTTCATTTCGATTTCATTTCATTTCATTTCATTTAATTTCACTTCATTTCATTTCATTTCATTTCATTTCATTGCATTTCATTTCATTTCATTTATATTCCTGCAAACTGAACGCACACCTTGTTCCTCTTACTTACCTTAAATTAAGTGTTAAAATTACGTAAGAAGTGATATACGAATGGCTGAACATTCTGAATGCAATAAATTGAATTTAGTTTAATATAATTTTAAAGTCCTCACCTTACGCCCACCGTTTTGCCTTCACAACCAGAACAGCTTTGCTAGTTTTTACTTTTCCGGTTAACTCACTTTTAAGTTTATTCTGCAGTTCTTTGTCGTTTGTGGAATAAAATAAAATTAATCAAGCATTAAGGAAACGACAGATTTAGTCGCGAATTCAATTTTAATTTTCATTGCTTTGTCATTTGTTCCTGAATGGATGGTAATAAAAAGGTTGTTCCTTTTGTTTTTTTTTTCTTTACACCTAACTTTCAAATGCAGTTCATTGATTTTATAGAAGTAAAAAAACACTGCATTAATCTGATGAATTTTTGTATAAACCGTCCTTTTAGGAAATATGTCCTTTTTGGGAATTCGGTTCAAATTGGCGAAAGTAATTAATTAAAAATGTCAAACTTGACGCCATTAATGTAATTAGATGGCATTTCTTCTTCGACCCTCTAAAAAAACACAGTTTTCTTACAATTCATAAGATTAAGGTAAAGATATAGCACACATAAGGCTCTTTGCTCAGCTCGGATGAGGACCAGCTCAGAAGGTGCAAGGAACACTTTTCTGCGGTTTAAAACCGATTGACTGATACCAACTGAACTGCCCCAAACAACAAACTCCCTCATTCGCACTGCACCCCCAGTAGAGATGAGATTTGTTCCGCAATCATAGCACCAACAAGAGGTGGTATTCCCGCAGAGCTTTTACAATCAGCGCCGATGACATTGAACGAAATCCTACATCCACTTATGAGTGATGGTCTGTGTCTCCGAAGGTTTCCCCGGCGGAAAAAGGGAATGATCGTCAAGCTCCCGAAAAAAGAAATTTGAGAAAGTGAGACAACTGGAAGGGTATTTCCATTTTGCCTGCCGTCTCCATATAATAGCAAAGATTCAGGAAGGCGAGTGTTAAACATACTGCCGGAAATCGTTCACTCTCTCTCTTTTTAACTAACTCATAAAAGAGAACTTGCGATATCAGATGCATGATCGTCCAATGTGTCTAAAAGCCACATTTTTCCTTCACAGCTAAGCTGACGTCTTCTTTGAAAGTTTAAGCCATATCATACGGTAATTGAACTTGATTACTGCGCCTTAGTCCTCAGAATAAGACGTTATCTCCTCAAATGTACTCGTGGAGTCTATAAGCCGATTTAAGCTAGTGCCTTTGTGGCAACTTCCAATCATCACATATATGTATGCCTATGTACACGAGTATGTGTATGTGTATACCTATTATCTACTTTTCTCAAACTCCCATATGCCCAACGTGTCATCATTACAATGAGCTTAACTGAATTCACCAAAGCCACATTCATGTGGTTAACCCTCTTCGAAACGCAAACGAGGCGCAGACATGTGCCTTTGTCAATGTAGCACATCACTAACCACGGAGTTGGTAAATTTCAAAACTATTTTAAAGAGCTCAAGACCGCACATCTAAACTTTATTCCTCCAATATACCCCACGTGCATAATAACGAAAGCCTTCGCACTTCCTCCCTCATAGCTCGACTACACCAGATGTGTGTCGGTGTCCTCCCGTGGGATGGTTAAGCTATAAAGTATGGAGTGCAGTAACAGAAGGATATATCGGAAAGGAACGTTCCAGGTTCTAATCTGGAAGACAATTTCAAAACTTCTGCCTCTGTCGGCGAAACAAAAGTACATATTGCTTGGTTACGTTGTGGTGGAAGTTAGCGGAGTTAGTACTGTAGCCGACCGACACGACGACGACGGACGACGACATGTCATGAGGCAGGACTTGGGCACGTTGCAGGGTACGTTTTTTCTTTGAATCCATTCGTCCGTCAGCATTGCAGTGTGGTTCTCGTTCTCCAGAGAAACTGTATGATGCTGGCATAAACTTTGTTTTTATATAACACTGCATCTAATAATCCGGGAAAAAAAACTGTTAATTGGTGTGAAAAAGCAAACTAAACAGGATGTGGACCACATCCTTTCCATGGTTGCAGCTTTTTTGAAAACTACTACATTGTATGAGAGTCAAAGTTCTTTAAAGTAACTCTTTACTGAATACCATAAAGTCTTTAATATATTGAATCTTATCTCATACAACATAAATCAATAATTTAAAATCGAAACCCTTTAAGGCGGATTAACTTCCAAAACCAACTGATTAGGCATCCGGCACAGCACTACAGCAGAATATCTCACACCTCCCTCACGTTACTGCCAACCTGATTATTATAATTAGTATTTATCTCCACACCAGGCGGGCTTTGATTGGTATTTGAAATTATGGCATAAAGCCACTCAATCACTATTGTGACGGACTTATGACTTGTGAGCCACATCATGTAAATGCAATTCGTGATAATTTAATATCAATTATCACAAAGTTACACAGGTTGTGCATTTGATGTGCAACTGACATCATCATGTGGCCTATAGAGTGGATTAGTTTCGGGAGTTTTTGTTAATCAATGGCAATCAAGATGTTACACATTGTGTGGGTGAAGTAAACCAATTAGTGATATTTGCCACAAACAATGCTATACAACTCTTGCAACAACCGTGCGTGAGACCAATTAATCAGGGGAATAAGATTATAATATTACAAAGTGTTTCCGAAACCACTTACCCGTTTTTGTATTTGTAAATTGATTTAACTCTTTATTGCAAAAGTCCATAAAGAGGATGCAACATGAAAACATGAATAATGGCGGAAACTATTTTAGGTTCCTATCTTAAGACTGTTTGAGTTGCTTATCAAAACAATGTTTCCGTCCAGAGCAAAAAAGTGTCCGACAAAACAATTCACATTCGCGTGGTGCGGCTACAAAACAGAATCTCTTTATTTGAATGTACATCTGAAGTCGGACTCCTTACAGTGCGAGTATTACGGTTGAATCGAATGGGAATAAATTGATATGTCTATTTCGCTAGAGCCTTATTTATACATAGGTCAAGAATCTGCAACAACTCCAACCGCCAATGATGTTGAGCAAACCTTTAAGGAACGCCCACTCAGCATTTAACACTAGAGTCAACACTTTTTCTGAGGACTATTCTGGAGGGCTTACTATGAGGAAGCTTCACTATTTCAGTGAAGTATGGTTTCAGAGCACGACACTTCACCATCCATCCGCTTCTTGGACGGCACTCCGACGTGACACACGGGGTCGACAAAGAGGAGACAACAGTCGCCTTTTAAATGAACTTCAAAAAGGCTCTCGACACAGTTTGGAAAAAATGACTAGTACTCAAATTATCAAGTCTAGAACTACCTGAACACCTGGTAAGAATAAGCAAAAATTATCTAACCTAGAGAATTCCACAAGGTTCTAATTTAGACCCCGTACTTTTCAGCATATATACAGCTGACCAGCCTACCAAAATCGCAGGGACAGAAACGAAGCTGAATACCGATGACTCATTGACATAGGAACATCCTTTTCAAGGAGTGGAATATCATATACCTCAATTGGGGACTGAAGATAAATAGCCATAAGAATGATCTTCTCTGCTTCAAAACGCCAACGCCAGCAACTAGGATACGAAGAAGGTTTGCTTCACGCTGTAATAACGTTATTATCGACTGAACCAAATCACTTGGCCAACGGTCGGTTTCGTAGAGAGAGGATTAAGAGAACAAAAAAATGTTGTGCAAGAGATTTAAAGAGTACAATGCCAGAGATGAAATACTTTTTTCGAAAACATGACAATGAGTTATGATTATACCTCATGCAAAGAAAGTCCATCACTGTAACTTGATTGTGCGTTTCTTTCAAAATTCATGCGATGGGCAGAGAAATTTGAAAATAGCTGCGCAGTAGAATGGCCAGTTGAATTGGTTCAAGGTATAACAGGCAACACTGTTATAAAGAGAAGGACAGCAACAAAGTATCTTGAAGTGATGAAGCTAAACTGATCCCAATAAATAAGTGCTTGCTACAGTTTTCCAAAAAAACTTGGAGAACCACTCCAACTTGATCGTCCAACAACTACTTCAGCAACAACTAGAGCCAAATCAACTACAAAGACCCGTTCGGCGATAAACCAACAACGGAAATAAATAAATAAATAAATAAATTTATTGGCGCAACAGCTCCTTAAGGAGCCAAGGCCTAATGACTTACTCTCAACCTGTGTGTGTGTTGTTAATCTGCAAGGGACTTACAGTTTACCGCCGAGTCCGAACGGCTACATGAGATGCACTTTATCGAGAAAAAATTTACTCTTGGAAGTTTTGTCAGTTCAGGCAGTACCCCGAAGAAGAAGGTGGCTATGAGCTGGATTCGAACCCAGGCTCATTCGCTTAGCAGTCCGACATACTAACCACTAAGCCACGGGGCACGGAAATTACAGAGAATGAACAAATCTGCAATCCAACCCTTAATCTTAACCCAAACCAGATTGAGAGCTAAATAAGACTGATTGCAAATCGCAACAAATCGCTTTCGGGCTGGAGTAGTGATCGGTTAAAAGCCTGGAAGCAATTATTTCCTCCAGAAGAATTAGGTCATTCAATGTCTTAATATCACCAGAAAAAATAAGGATATCAAGTGAGTGTATCGTGTATGCAGTATACATGAAGTAAGATCGTTGACATTAAAAATTGATAGAAAAGGGCCAAGAGGGCTGCCCTTTGGTTAAATTGAAATTGACGGATTGGAAAGTACGAAGTCAGAATGAAAAAATTGGAATAGATTGACTATTGAACCTCTGAAAATTAGAGACAACTTGTCTAATTTCCTTTAATTAAATTGAAAAAGATACCTGCAGTAAAACAAGGCATAGAAATACAAAATAAATTGCACGACTGGATCACACGTACTTGCTCATATGTTCGGTCAAATTGTCGAAAAAAAAATATTAAGAGCACATCAAAGTATTTATTGGATTTTTGTGACTTTTGATTGTTCGAAAAAACTACGTAGAATTGTATTGAGCGAAATAATTTAAACGCCATTTTATTACTTAAAGAAATGTGAAAAAGTATGATTTTATTTTTCAAAATCGTAGAAACGGTTTTTAAATAAAGGTTTATTAAAAAAAATTGGTTTTAATTAAAAAATTAATTCAAGAATGCAAACTTAAGCATACAAATAACCTACATATAAAAATAAAATTAAAAAAATAAATTGACCTACCCGTTTTCAAAATATAGATCTTCCAATAAAAAAAAAATTATTAAAATTATTCGAAAATATTTTAAAATAAAATTCCTTAGGCTATCTACATCTTCTTAAATATCAATTTTGTTTGTACCATTTTTAACCCACCATCTTAATTTTTTACTTAAATCAATAATAAGGAAAATCGCGTAAGCCGTTTAGTCTGCAGCTCGTTATACATACTGACAGACAGATAGCAGACATTTTTTGCCACTAACTAATATTTTTAGACTTCTCTCTGATCGTAATGTCGTGTTTGATTGTTATCTCAATTTCGCTTATATTCACGAATCCTAAACTTGCCTTATAGTCCCTATTATTGCAAGTAAAAAGACACAGTGAAAAAAAAGTTAGATAGTAATGTTGTAATAAAAAATAAACTCCAATTCTTGTCATTAAAATAAATTCAAACAACGTCACAATTCTTACTAACTGAACCATGATTCTAAGAAAAAATCCTAAAAACTTGTCTGACATAATGATTCATATCCTTATTCATTCCTCAGTCGTATTACAGAAAAAATTAAACATTTTTGTCTCTTTCTAAATCCTATTAACAATGTCATTATTTGTCCGTCTCTTTTCCAAAAATGCCATTTAACGAAGCAATTTGCTTACACAACTGTCATAATGACAACTTCAACATGACACCAAAGAATATTGTTTTACCTTTTTGTTCATTTCGTTCATAATTAAAGTAATTTTTATTATTCTCATTTATTTTATGAAATTTTGTGCATGAAAATTAAAAGGATTATCTGTAATTTAAAATCCTGACTAGATATTTGATTACAAGTCAAATTAATAAAGCAGTCAACATCATGAGTAGGGATATATAGGTTTTAGTTCTCTAATCTCTAGTCATTTAAATTTGAACACAATTAGTTCCGAACTGCTAAAAGAATAAAGTTTCCCCAACAGAACAACCATTTAAATAAAACAATTTAATCATTGCACGTTTGTTGTTGAACGCTATATCCGGTTCATGGTAATTTGCCAAAACAGACTTAATAAATTGTAGCTAATTTGACAGATGTAGCTGTAACAAAATGGCCGCTATCAACGGGTAGAGTTAAAAAGTCCCTATTGGCTGACCAGGGGCGTACGCAGGGGGAAGAAATGTCAAATTTGATTGTGATCGGGTAACCAGTTCTGGAGAAAGTCTAAGAAAAACAACCGTCCCTTGCGGGGTGCCGTTTTTAGCCAACCAACTTAATTTTTTGTCATAAAAACATATACTCCGCCTACAAAAGTAAACTGATTTTTTTTCATAAAAATTCTTGCAGTCGTTTTCGATAAAAAGAAGCTTTTACTCAACGGTTATATGACAGGTACCTTTAATATATGAGCTAAGAAAAAAAATTCAAAAAAAAAAATTTGATGACGATTGGCCCAACCGTTTAGGCTGTTACCCAAACTACATGCGAACAGACAGAAAGACAGAGTTTCCCCAGTAACTCAAATATGCTTCTCTATTCTAAAAATCAAACATGACATTACGATGATAGAGAAACATATTTGTGGTACTAGCAAAATTCTGTCCGCCTGTCTGTATGTCTGTCTGTCTGCCTGAATGTGTGGATGTATTTTGGACTACAGCCCAAACAGTTGCGCCAATCGTCTTTAAATTTAGAACTTAATGCTATTTTGACATTCTATAGAGGAATTCTTTTTTTAATTTTTTTTAGCTCAAATATTAACGGTACATACCATATAACCGTATTTTTCTCGGCTACAAAAAAAATTGAAAAAAATCTGTGGACTAATGCTGGTGTTGGTCATATTTTGTTCAAAAAATCAGGCATTTCCTGATAATGAGGGAATGAAAGATAGAAATTCAGAGAGACATGTGAGGAGTTTTCATTTCTGCCTTGAAAAGAGACTCTTTTTGGGTGGGTTTTTTTTTATAGATACGGTAAAAGGATGAAATTTACCGTTTTAATAATTGTTGCTGAAATTTGATTAATAGTTTGTTTTTTTGTAGAATTTTGAATGGTTATGGTAACCATTTGATTATAATATCAATTTATGTATTAACACAAATTATATATGTAAAACAATTTTTGAAAAATCTCATATTCCCCTTTTTCTAGTCATTAGATTTTAAGTAATTCATAACATATACACATTTTTTTTTCTTAATAGGAGGTTTTATCGTATTTCCTCCAATCATAACTTAACTTAAAATCAGAAATTAAAAAACCCATATAAAATAATATTTAAGTTGAAAGATATACGTATTGTTTCAAATCTCTTTAATGTAAAATGTGCGGTAACAAGCCATTGTAAAATTTATAACGAAATAAAAATCTATCTATCTATAATATCAATTTTTTTTAGTCTGCAAAAATTTAATTTAAGTGGTTACTTATTTTACAAATTAAACACATTGTTTGCAGATGTTGGTACCTATATTATTGCTTTAAAGTATCTTCACTTATCACGTCAAAAAATCTAGTACTAAATCTACTACTTAGTACTAAATATATTACTAAATCTAATACTAACTACTAAATCTAGTACTAAGTACCAAAACTACGATAGTACTGAATTATAGTACTTAGTACTAAAAATCTAGTATCAAAAATACTATTGTACCAACAACATAGTACCAATCGGCATTAGTTTAATATTTAACTAGCGTTCGAAATTGAACATTCATTCTTACTCATACCTTTCAAAAAATACAACATATAACCTACTCTTTCATCATTATATTTCATTCTACTTTGCAAAACCCATACAAATGCATATCAAGAACTACTGCAGCGCTATCACGGCGAACAATAACTTAGATGATCCTTAATATTTTTTTTAAGTTTTATCCGACGATGTAACCGGACATGTGAGCAAGTAAGTGCGATCCAGTCGTGCAATTTATTTTGTAATCAAACCTGTTATCGAAAAAAATGAGGTTTTATTTAATAATGGCTAGCAAGTGCCATTTTTTATTGAACTAAATTTATTGAATGTCCTTATTACCTTGAATACAAATTTTTGAACGAATTCATGAATCTATTTTTAAAATACCACAAAAATACTGTAAAATTTTTGTACATTGTTTTGTTTTTCGCTCTAAACTGTCCTTTCTAGACTCATACGGAGATGTTGCTTCACTAAGTTCAAGGGCCGCATTAACCCTCAACGGGGCCCTAGGCAATCATCAATTTGGGGGCCCTTTTTTCACGTCCGTTCCCTTCTTTTTTCGATTAAAAAATACAAACTTATATCTTTCATAAAAAATTTACTGTCACAATTTAATAATATCAATAAAATTACTATCTACATCTTAAACATGTCGTTTTCTACATTTGTTTTTATATCATCAATATCGATTTTGTTCAATAAATCTGGCTCAATGCAAAGTATACCTACCATCTCGAGTCGCTCTTGTCCCTTTGATTCTTTTTAATTGCGAGAAGAATCGTTTGGCAGAACAATTTGTGACCATTAATGTTAAAAAAATCCGAAGAACTATTTCTCTGTTAGGAAATATATCGGCTAATTGATCTTCCATTAGAATCTTATACAAATGGCTATGAATTTTTTGTGCATCAGTGTATCTGCAGTTCACGTAACTTTGGAATTGTTTCATTTCAATGAAAAAATCTTCCAAATCTCAAGAATAGAAACGAACAAAGTTATTTATAGCTTCGTGGAGGCCTCCATCACTTAGAGAAAAGTTGATGAGAAATGCAAATCTCTGAAACTTCCATATACACTTTCGCACGTCGTTTGATTTCACTGTGAAGATTGTCGATCGTACTAACCGGTTCGTTCGAACTAACTGTGAACGGATCCAACCAAAGTGGCGAACAGTACTCAAAGTTCTTACACTCTCACTCAGATATGAATATGGGAATAGTGTTGTATCTTGACTTTATTTTGTTCTATTCGTGCTGGAAGAATATGAACAAAATGGGAAATTCGTTTGGAATTTTTGCACTGAATAGAGTTTTTTTTTTTTAGTGGAGGTAAGAAAACGAATTTTCTTTAACCTGTAAATAAAAATTTGGAAGTCGTTTTTGTTTATTAAAGTTTGAGTGTAAAATTTAACTAGAAATGGCATCAAGTAGTGAAAAAGTTATTATTAAAAACCGTTGTGATTGTGTTATTGAAAAACTTATAAGCAAACCCTTTTACAAGTGGAATTCAGTAGACAAATCTGCAATTATAGCAACTGAAAGACCTACTCCATTGCTGCCGGACTTCACAAAAAATTTTGCAATAAAAAAAGTGTTATGTACTAGAATTTTATGTTTGTAAAAAATTTTAGGAGTCGTTTTCATTTTTCGAGGGCCCCCTAAAATCGGGGGCCCCAGGCAACTGCCTATTCTGCCTACTTGTTAATTCGGCCCTGTTAAGTTCTGAGAGAAGCAGACCAATTATATTGACATTTCTTGTAATTTGTACCGGTAAAATTTCCTTTCAGTTTTCTCCGTCTAGAACAAGATTTCCAATTAAGGCACATATGTATGTAAGTTGATTGCTGAACTTTTCAGACTTTCAAGGTCTACTGTTTGTATGTGTATTGTGAATTTGCAGGAGCAGAGAACATCTAATATTTACAGAGGCATTGTCACAGATTAACCAATGTACCTCTGGCAGGGAAACGAATAGCGCCCGGCACATAAATCACTATGTCCAGGGACACCACTTTATATTCTGGCTTTGATTTAATGAAACCCCTTTCCCCTGTTTTTAAAATAATTTCTGTTTGGGCATGATCATGTTTCAGTATTAAATTTGAAATTTGGTTCCTTGCTTAGATATATAGTGTGAAGTTTGATGATTCTCTGATCTGGTTGTTGCCGTACTGGTTAGGAACGAGATATCTTCTAGTGAGATTTCTGCTCGGGCCCCATTTTTTCGACGGATCTAGATATCAGAAGTTACGTGCGAATGCTAAAGTGTAATTAAAATATTTATACAATTTTTACTAGAAACTCTAACCTCGGATTATCAACAAGATAAATTCATTCCATTGAGCCTTAAATCTGAAAGATAATTATATTCTTAGCAAAGAATTTTAAATAAAATTTATTGACATTTAAAATGGACTCTTCCAATGTGTTTGTTTTAATAGGAGCTTCTAAAATGTAAGTCAATACATTGAGTTCCGCAGACAAATCAAAGCTCGAAAAATCCCTTGGAGTACTTAACTTTAATAAGATATTTAAGTTTGACAGAGATTTGTCACATTTTTCTATCAGCATTTCCACTGCCTCAAGCCAGCTAACATACATCATGTTTTTTCCCAAAGTACCTTCCTTATATGACGTTTCATGCGGAACTCAGTGTCTTCACACCGAAATTTATATCCAAAATCCACGACTTCCTTTAGCCTGATTTCGGCAATAAACCTTTGACAAATGTTTCAATTAGCTATATTATTCCATTGCCTCTGCCACCCGTGGCACAATTGCATTCCTTCTAAGACCTAGGTATATGGAGTACTCCCATCTACCTAGCTTGACGTTTTTAATATAAGCCAGTTTCGTCTTCGTAGGTGTTTTTAGGTTTATGTTTTTTTCGAGATTTATTTGATGTCATAACTTGGTTAATAGGTTGCAATAAATCCAGCCATAAAGACCAAACCAAACGCAAGTGTATGTGTGTGTGTGTGTAGATGGATGTTTGTTCCTCCACATGGCAGACACATGTCGATTAGTTGAGAAATTTTTTTTGTCCATCTTAAAGTCCTTGTAAACAGTGTTTAGTAGCAAAATCAGCTATAAAACAGATTGACTCTCTCATAGAAACTTTATCCTTGTGCAGAATTTAAGAAGTTTAACGAACTAAGTTCTTTAGTAAAGAAGAAGAAAAATTGCAAGTTTTAGACGTAAGATGCAATCATTTTAGGTTGAAAGTATTATTTGGCGAAGAAAGTTTGTTTTGGGTGTGTTTTTCAAAGGATTTCGATCTGGAGTCACTAATGAAGAACGCAGGGGGGAATTAGAAGAAGAAAGTACAACATTCTAGTCTGAAAGCAGAGTTAATTTATCTGTTAACTTAATATACAGTGAGTGAAAGCAAGGGGCTGTACTGTACAAAGCTTTGGTCTTCTCAGTATTCACATACGAATCCGGGACTTGGGTGCTCCCTGTAAGGCAATCTGACCTATGGCGTGTTTGTAAAACAAACAAATAAATTAAATAAAACTCAAAATATAAAACTTCCTTCAGGGACCGTTTTATCAACAACATTTGTTTTCATCCTCGAATAAAATGATTTAATGCTACAACAAACACCTACATAGGGAGCACCTCCAATGTGCATGATATTCCAGGAGTGACACACAAACATTGTCAACAAAAAGACAAATTAATGTATAAATGTACATCTGAAATGATCTGTCAGGGGAAACTCGAAACATTAATGGATTCCAACTTCCGGTTGTAAAATATACACTTATTCACATAAAAGAGAGAAATACGACACAAAAAAACTCTTGTTGAATATCTGTTCTCAGATTTTATTTCATTTCCAACATGACGACGAAAGTCAATGCTGGATGTCGGAGACAGGAAGAGACAGGGGAACTAATTAAACATTAACCTAGGGAAAATAATTTTCACCCTGTTTTTTTTTGTCAAGTACATAATAAAATAAATTCCCATTAACACACAAACACACATACAATCTCCTGACGAGCCGTTGGAGTTTATTAAATAAATTTGGCAATTTATTTGTTACTTTCTTGTGCCTGTTTTGATAACTGCGCTGAAGGATAATAAGTGAGTGACAATTTTGCCCAGGGGTATCAACCACCCCTTTATTGTTGTTTCACCCTAGTGACAGGTTTTTTTTTATGACGAAAAATTAACAGGTTCATTATACGGTTTAATCGCAGCTGTGAGAGGAAACTTAAGAGTTTTCCCAAAACGAGGCAAGGAAAAAAAGTGATGCTCTAAGACTTTTATGTCAAAGAACCTCTGGATAACCAAAGCTAAATCTTAAACTCAATTTCTTTTGTCACCTAAAGCGACCGACAATACTTTAATAGAATTCGCTTTCCAAAAGTTCTGAGCCCCCTTAAATTAAATTAAAAAATGGGCACGACTGGGTCGCACGTACTTGCTCTTGTGTGCCTAATTACATTGGAAAGCAAGGTCTTTGGCAGAAACAAGTAACATTTGCGTTGAAAATAACACAGTTTGAACTTATAAAAAGTATTAAAAACCAGAATACTTAAAGGTTTTTAGTAAAAATGAAGTATGCCATCACACGTCTTAAATAACAAGGAATTTATGAAAAATGTATTTCGAAAATTGTAGGACCGGTTTAGATAAAATCCTATTTTTATTTTTAGTTTTTTGAAAAAAATATTTTTTTTAAATTTTGGTATGCAGTTCTTTAGAATTTATTAAAATATATGTTATTACAAAATTTAAAATAATTTTTTTTATTAGTTTTCCAAATATTGATTTTTCCAAAAAAAAAAATCAAAAATTAATTTTAATTAGAAAAAAAAGTTATTAAAAATTTTAAAATGCAGAATTAATTTGACTACTAACGGGTCCGCCAAATAACTTCTTTTTTTTTAAACGCTTCACCAACATCGAGTGTAGCTTCGGCTGTGTGGCACGTAGCGCTGTCCTGTTAAAACCAAATGTTGCCAATATCCTCCTCTTCAATTTTTGTGAACAAAAATTCGTTCAACATGGCCCGATAACGATCGCCATTGACTGTAACGGCCACTCCTTGCTCATTTTCGAAAATTGGCCCAATTATGCCTCTGGACCAAAATCCGCACCAAACAGTGACTCGTTTTGGGTGTATCGGCTTTTCAATGTATGCGTGCGGGTTTTCTGTGCCCCAAATGCGATAATTTTGCTTGTTTACATACCCGCCAACATCAAAATGAGCTTCATCTGAAAAGATGATTTTTTTTGGCAAAATCGGCATCTTCTCTAAGTCGTTCGCAGGCAGTAATGTCGCAATATTTCCCAGCGTATACACAACCATATTCGTTCAGCGGAAGGACAAAACTAATTATCTGTCAAATCAGACATGAGCTAAGTGTTACCATTCACGAAATAAGCGCTAGTTGAAAAAAAACGTTAGATGGCGGACCCTTTAGATCTTCTTAAATATAAAACAGAAATCCAAGGAGCCGTGACCGAGAAAGCCAAAAATTAAAAAAAAAATCGTTATATGAAAGTTCCCGTTAATAGACTTTTCCCGTTAATTTGGTTCTATACAAATGATAGCCAATACAAACAAAAAAAAGCTCAAGAAATTTTATCAAAATCGTTGGAGCCGTTTTTGAGAAAAATAAGCTTTTCCTAAACGGTCATATGGCAGGTACCGTTATTTTTAGGCCAAAAAATTAAATTTCAATTTCTCCTCTGGGGAATGCCAAAAATAATCACACACTAAGTTTGAAGATAATCGCTTAAGCCGTTTAGGCTGCAGCTCGTTATACATACTGACAAACAGACAGACAAACATTTTTTCTCGATCACATTTTTAGACTTCTCTATGATCGTAATGTCATGTTTGATTGTTATCTCAATTTTTTTAATATTCACGAATCCTAAACTTGCCTTAATCGCAAGTAAAAATTATAGTAAAGTTGAAAATTCAAAAGGTATGGACAGCTAAATAAAAGTTAAAAACTCGATTAGAAAAACAGCTCGAACGTAATTTCTAGTCATTTTGTTTGAAAATACTTTCAGTAATTTATTTTTTTATTGTCAGCCATTTACCTCAGAAGTGTGTTCTATATTAGAAAAAAAAATAAATTTGTCCAATTTCTCGTTGGTTTTTGTTATTTCTGAAGAATTTTTTTTTTTTTTTGGTTAACCAACTACAAAGTGGGCAACCACCAAGCACGACCTCATTTCGCGCAACACCTTTACTTCCATAAACTCTTGTCACAAGTTTGGATAAGAAGTTAGAACAAACGGCTAAGAACTGGCATTACCCTCTTTTGTCAGAGATGTCTTAAGAAGCTGAATAAATTTTTATTCTCGAAATTGGTACATAAACTTTGGTCATAAAAAACACGAGGGGAATAACAAATGAAGTTACAGGTAGGTAAAAGTATTTCCTTTTGTTATGTCGGCACGGCGGCAGCGCCGCCATGTTGGTGCGACACCAAGAAGACGTTAACAACTTATTCCGTATGAGCTTATGCAAGTTTTTTCCTTTGTATTATTTCACAAATCCTTATTCTGGCGAACGGCGACGGATGGGCTGAAAGGAGGAAATATGAACAGAAAATTGTATTATTGTCATTTGGTATCTATCTACTTTTTTTAGATGCTACATAATGGGAAAAACCTTTGGTAACTCATTCAATATATATTTCCAACACAATTTAATCTTGGGAACACATCCTTCATGGCATAAAGCAACTTTCTGAAACTTATACATAAGTTTCAGGTATGAGTGGCCCATAAGTCATAGGACTTGTGAAATTTGATTTGTTTTTTTTTTAAATCGAGAATCTAGAGCTAGATTCAAATAAATTGCACGACTGGATCGCACGTACTTACTCATATGTGCGGTCATATTGTAGAATAAAATTAAAAAAATAAAATAATACATTAACGTAGAAAAAAAACACTATCTGAACTTAAAAAAAAACTGTCTAAACCACAACACTTAACTGTTTTTAGTAAATATTGAGTACGCCGTCACACGTCTTGTATAATAACGAATTTATGAAAAAGTATTTCGAAAATTAAGAACGGATTTTAATAAAATCCTGTTTTTATTTTTAGTTTTTTTTTAATTAATTTTTTTTTTTATTTTGTTATGCAGTTTTGTGAAGTTAATATACATGTAATTATAAAATTTTAAATATTTTTTTTTTTGATTAAGCATTAAAAAACTTTTACCGTAAATTTGGCTCTGATCAAATGACAGCTAGTACCAAAAACAAAATTCTCAAAAATGTTCATTAAAATCCGTTTAAAACCGTTTTTGAGAAAAATAAGCTTTTCCTAAACGTTCATATGGCAGGTACCGTTATTTTAAGGCCTAAAATTAAAATTTAAATTCCCCCTCTGGAGAATGCTAAAACACACCAAATTTGAAGGTAATCGCTTAAGCTGTTTATGCTGCAGCTCGTTATACATACTGACAGACAGACAGACTGTCAGAAAGACAGACAGACTGACAGAAAGACATTTTTTTGCTTCTCTATGCTCTATGATCGTAATGTCATGGTATATTATTATCTCAATTTTTTGTATATTCACGAATCCTACACTTGCTTTAAGTCCCTATAATTACAAGTAAAAACTTAAAGCAATTCATAAAATTCAACATTTATGCTGCTTTAAGTTTGCATACGAGCCAATACACATAGTTATTACCAAACATTTCCAAAGTCTTCTTCTAATTGTTTATGAAAAAACAGCCTATTACTGAAAACCAGTTTGATTTTAGAAATAACCAATCGACATAAATGTATTGTATTTTTAAATCCTATTTGGAAAATAGACAGGCTAAAACAAGGAACAAAATATTCGAAATTTAAAGATATAAATGCTGGTGTTTCACAAGGAACTATCCTTGATCCAGTATTGTTGGTTCTTTATTCTCGAGATATACCTCAATTAGAAGACGTCATCCGAGTCAATCAAAGCCTATACTATTGACTTCTTTCTTACTTCTCACCCTAATAAGAAGGAATACGATTTGACATCAATAAGGTCAAAATCATCTGAGTAAATAAATACCTGGCTGGAATGGGTGATGATAGTCCGTCTTGTTGACTTGCTAAAGTCATCTTCTTACCAGGGTAAAGATGTTGCAAGCCAGACTATCCAGGGGGTTTTATTAAAGAAAACCGCTTCAATCCTGAAACTGAATTTTGACGGATTTTCCAAACGTTAAAAGAAATGCCAAACATCAAACGAAAACACTTCATGGCTTTTTTAAGAGTTCTTTAATCAAAAGTGCTCCGAAAGAAACCCCACGAGATACCAAATTGATAAAGGTAATTCTATTTTTTTGTAAATTATTAAAGAGGTTAAAGAAGCCACAATCAAACAGTTATTATTGAGTCGTTTATGTCAAAATCAGTCTTTTTTTTTAAATCATTAATAAAAAAACAAACAAACGTAAGACAATCAGAGTCAAAATATATAAACAGAGCAAAAAGCTTCTTGATGATGAAGGATTTTCTGAAGCCGAATTATCTTAAGGAACGTGAAAAATAAATTCCACGGCTGGGTCGCACGTTCTTGCTCTTATGTGCGGTCACAGTGCTATAAAATTTGAGATGTATTAGGAAATTTCAAAGTTTTTATTCGATTTTTGTGATTTATTATTGTTTGAAAAAAGTACGTAAAATAGTTTTCAGAGGAATAATTTAAACGAATTTTTTTTCTTTAAAAAATGTGAAAGTTTGAGAAATCGTAGGAACAGTTTTTTAAATAAATTGGTAACAATTTTTTTTTTTAAATAAAAAAAATCAATAATTAAAAAATGCAAACTTGAGCAGAAAAATAGCATACATTTTAAAACAAAATTAAAAAAAAAAAACACAACCGTTTTTAAAATATTGATAAAATATGAAAAAAGTATTTCGAAAATTGTAGGACGGATTTTGATAAAATCCTGTTTTTTGTTTTTAGTTTTTTGAAAAAAAAAATATTTTTAAATTTTGGTATGCAGGTTTTTAGAGTTTATTAATATACATGTGAATATGAAACTTAAAATGATTTCTTTTGATTAGTTTTAAAAATATTGATTAAAAAAAAAATCAAAAATTAATTTTAATTAGAAAAAAGTAACTAAATTTTTTTATATGCAGAATTAATTTGGCTATTTAAATCTTTTCAAATATAAAATTTGACAGAAATCCATAGAGCCGTTACCGAAAACGCCAAAAATTAAAAAAAAAACCGTTATATGAAAGGTCCTGTTAATAGACTTTTCCCGTATATATGGCTCCGATCAAATGATAGCCAATACCAACAAAAAAATTCTCAAAAAATTTCATCAAAATCGTTGGAGCCGTTTTCGAGAAAAATAAGCTTTTCCTAAACGGTCGTATGGCAAGTACCGTTATTTGAGCCCTAAAAATAAAATTAAATTTTCCCTCTGAGAGATGCCAAGAGGTACACGCATACCAAATTTGAACGCAATCGCTAAACCCGTTTAGGCTGCAGATCGATACACACCCGGACAGACAGACAGACAGACAGACAGATAGACATTTTTGGTCAATAATTTTTTTTTTTACTTTTTCATGATCGTAATGTCATGTTTGATTGTTATCTCATTTTTTTTATATTCAGGAATCCTAAATTTGCCGTATAGTACCTATAAACGCAAGTAAAAATTATGAAAATACAAAAAAAAATTATTCGAAAATATGTTTATGTTACATTACTTTGGCTACTTAAATCTTTCCGAACATCAAATTTGATAGTAATCGGTTAACCGATTCTCGAGAAAGTCAAAGCATAATAAAACGGTGCTATGGGGTTGCCGTTTTTAGCGTACTAACTACTACTACTACTAACAACCTTTCGGGGAGAAGAATTATGATGAGGACCTTCTTTTCATTTCACGTTGGTCTAAAAAAAAATCTTTGCCTAAACCCTGTTAAATCAACAGCCCTTCTCATCTATCGCAAAATCTTTGATTTATCAGTCTTAAGTCCACTGAATCTTGAAAACGAAGCAATCGAATATGTTAGCAGTGCTAGAAACCTTGGAATGGTTTTCAATCGTTCCCTCACGTGGAACGATCATCTAATTAAAGCAATTGGTAAAGTCTATGGTAGTCTCCGTGTTCTCCAAATCACTCGAAGTTTCGTCCCTTCAAAAACCAAACTTCTTCTTGCCAAAACGTTTTTACTACCAATTGTGTTATATGGATGTGAAATCTCTTGCAACTTGGATTCAGCCACTAGCCGCAAATTAAATGTCGCATATAACAACATTGCCCGTTATATCTATAATCTACGTCGTTATGATCACGTTTCCTCCTTTGCTGTTGGCATTTCTGGCTGTAGCCTCGACAAATTTATTAAATTTTCGCTCACTTAGCTATCTACATGAAATCATTCAAACAAAACAGCCGGATTACTTACACGGTAAGCTGAATTTCCCTCATTCAACAAGGTCATTTGCTCTTATACTACCTCGATACAATTTTCTCATTACGTAGCGACAATTCTTCGTCCATGTTATTCGCCTTTGGAACTCCCTGCCCATAAGTATGAGAAGTGTAGGAAGCACAAGAAGATTTAAATGTTTACTTTTCAACTACTTGGCAAATCATTGATAACATCTATTTATTTATTTTTTTTATTTTTTTTCCTTTTTTCCTTCTTTTTTCTCTTTTAATAAATTAATATGTAAATAGATTTACCAAATATATAAATTCAAAGTTCTATAATTGATTTAAAGGCTTTCAACAATTTATAAGACTCTTGTCCTACTTTGTAAGCGATTTTGAAATAAATAAATAAATAAATAAATAACTTAATTTTTTTTACCAAAACATAATCCATACCTGCAAAGGTAGACTGATTTTTTTTCATAAAAATCCTTGGAGGCGTTGTCGAGAAAAATGAGCTTTTACTTCTTAGCGGTTAATATTTGAGCTAAAAACAAAAATAAAAAAAGGCCTCTGTTCAATGTCAAAATAACCTTAAGTTCTAAATTTAAAGACGATTAGCAAAAATACATCAGTACAGACAGACAGATAGAATTTTGCCAGTAACTCAAATATGTTTCTCTATCGTCGTAATGTCATGTTTGATTGTTATCTCAATTTTTTTCCGCAAATAAATACCTTGCATTAGTACCCACATATAATCGAAAGTAAAAAAGAATCACCAGCTGTAGCTCTGGATTTGGTCGCAATAAAGTTTTTAGTATCTCAGCCCCATGGGAGGGGAGGACTATACACAATCCCCAGGAATAGATCTGCGTCAAAAAATCCAATCGGCATGAGGCATGATGTACCTTAAAACAAGGAATGACCATTTTGTGTGCTAGAGAAGCCGATGGCATGATCAATTACCTGGTGGCAAAAGAGACTCCAAAAAAGAAAAAAAAAATACACAGACCAACAACTGTTAGTGCAGGAATCACATGGAATTTCTTTTAAAAGCCAAACCTTTCAGTAGAAAGAAGTAAGCCGAGAGGTTTAATAAAATCGATCCTGGGAATTCGATTTGGTGCTGTGAGTGATACACCACAACACTGCGTGTGAAATACGAAGCTTCGCAAAAGCAGGCAACATGACCAACTTCCATGGGAGAGATACTAAACGAGACGACCGATAGGGATGACTGCGACTATACCAAGACGAGGGTCGGTGTTCGATGTCCTTTGACATCAGGGATATCGATTACTCCATTATAGGGCACTCAAGTTTCTGGGAAAAGGGAATTCCTATTTTGGCCCGTTAAGCTAAGTCCATAAGGACATGAGCGCCCATAAAAGCCATTTGAAATTAGCTTGTTTTTTTTTGTCTGTGTTACTTTCTATGTGGGAAGAAAATATATCGTTTGTTATGCCTTGGACGTTTTAAGTGCTGGGAAATAAACCTTTTGTATGGATAAGTGGTTGAAAGAATGATTGAGCTTATGCGATGTTGAGGGGGTCAGTATGATTGGCAGCTGAGTTTTTGTTAAGGACTTTGAAAATTGCTTTGTTTTTTAAAATAAAAAAAAAAATCATAAATTAGTATCACCAGGGCTAAGCTTGATGTATTCTAGCAAATTGTCTTGGAATTAATAGCAGTTTTCAATTAGCTGTCAAGTTTCTTGTCAATTAATAACATTGAACTATGAATTCCCAGTCATGAAACAAGAAACTCCCTCCACCTCCATACTTTGGTGTTGAGAAAAATAAAGAAAAATGTCAGCCAAATGTGACATTTCATTTCTATGCACTGACATTAGCTGAAGCTAAACCCACAAAAAATATCTAACCATGTGCAAGCCAGTTTTTACTCCCTAAAAAGCTCAGTCAAGTTTCATCATTCCTAATTCCCAATTTCCCCCACTTCTAACCGTTTTTCTCCACCAACGCGATAATCCTTGATCATGAGCATTTTGTAAAATTCCATTTCAAATCCTCTTGTTGGGAACTATGCAGTCCTTACAGTCTCCTGGATCCAGCCAGACTCTGTAACAGGACAATATTCGAAAGCAATAGTTTGTTTTTGCGGGCGCTGGAAAGTTTTCCTTTAAAGCGATTATAGATTTTCCATTGGAGTCGTATATTTATTTGTAGTAGCGTTGGTCGTCGTGGTCTAGGAGTTTCCATTAATGTGGGTGGTATTCTGGCTTGTGGGTTAAAGTTTGTTTGTTTTTTTTTCTCATTTTGAGACGCCATTTTGATTCTTTAAGAGTGGTCCTTATAATTAAGGGATGTGGGTGAAATACTTTAAGCCGATCGAATAGAGTCGAGTAGATACTTCCTGACATTGAGTAGGGAATAGGATGCATTTCTATGGATATGATGTATTTTGGTTAAGCAATGTGTTTTAATGAATCTTTTAAGGGAAATGTATAGTTTCATACAAACACGAAAGAATCGGTTTCCGGTAAGAAAGTGTTAGGAAAATAATTTGTTTTTAATGTGTTGGCACCTTAACTGCTTATATTAAATGAAGCCAATTTTAAAGTAATCTAATTTTGGAACAACTTGGAGAAAAAATTAATATAAGAAAAAAAATGATGTTTTGAGACTATCTGCAAGGTTTCTAAAGAACACCTTACAGTAGGGCTTTGGAGCTGAAGTCGAAGAGGTTAACTTGATTAACCAGGGCTTGCGAATAGAAGCCACAACCGAATTCTTAAGATGAGCTTCACAACTGGAATCACCAAACATGACAGGTAGGTCATTCACTGATATAAAAACAAGTCTCTTATAATCAATATTTACTTTTAATTAAGCTCTTTATGCTCTTCAAACAATTATCATCTTATCAGTTCGCTGGAAAATGATCAAAACCATAACAAGAGATTTTTCACGCTCTCAGGTTCTCATTTATGAGCTTCGTGCAGAATTTTAAGAACATTAAAGCTCTTAATGTTTAGGACTCTTCAAAAAATGATGAGAATTGGGCCTGAGGGCATTGAGCTGTAGATTAAATTAAAAACCGTTCTTTAAAAAAACAAGATGTATTTGAGTTTTATTATTAGGTTAATCTATATCTATACACTTTTAATATCAAAATAACAGGTTTTATACTGGATGTATACGAAGGGTTATACACTATGCAGTACTTATAACAAAAACACCATTTAAAAAATGTGTGTCTGTATTTCTGTCTGTTTGTTCCGGATAATATCGAGAACGCCTGCACCGATTTTGACGGGACTTTCACTGGCAGGTAGCTGATATCCTAAGGAGTAACTAATTTATTAATTTATTTATAATTTATGGACAGATTTTGACGGGACTTTCACAGGCAATGAGCTCATTTTAAAAGGAATAACTAAAGCTATTGGGATTACCCGTAGGTGGCGCTGGGTTTGCTTATTTTTCAAAAACTATTATTTTAGAACGAATTGTTTAAGGCGGACGAAGTCGCGGGTAACAGCTATATATAAAAATCGATATAACAATCGATAGAACACATGGTTCTTTAGGTTTTCTAAAGTGGACCAAATTTCCAATTTTTGGGTCATTTATATTAATGGTCAACGTCATAAACTACATGTAAACATTTAGTTATATATAATTTTTAATTGCGATTATAGGTACTATAATGCAAGTTATGGATTCGTGCAAAAAAAATTCTAACAATCAAACATGACATTACGATGATAGAGAAATCGAAAAAAGTAGGTCCGGAAATTCCGTCCTTCTGTTTGTCTGTCTGTTCGCACCTCTACAGCCTAAATGAGCTGATTTGCTTCAAACTTGGTATTGACTATTTATTTGGTAGTATCTCAGGCAGTGTTTTTCATTTTTGGTCTAGGTTGAAAAATAACGGTACCTGCCATAAATTTTTAACAAAAAGTTTGATTTTTTCGAAAACGGTTCTAACGAACCTGCCATACAATTTTTAACAAAAAGTTTGATTTTCTCGAAAACGGTTCTAACGATGGGTGCTATTTTTTTTTACAACAATACACCTTTTGATTTCAATGCATTTTTCGAAATTTGTTCTATAACGGTATCTCTCAAAACCGGTTTTTTCAAATGCGGTTTTATCGTAAAACATTATCCCGATTTTAATAAAATTTTGCACACATGAAGTCATTTATAATTCAATTAATATTGCATTTAAAAAAAATTTAAAAAACTTTTTTTTTTGATTTTTTTAAATTTTCTAAAAAAAATTGGTTTTCGAAATATATGGTATTGAATATGGATTGTGTTTTGGTTAAACAAGCAACAAGATGGTGGACTATAAAAACGTTCGTAAACCGTCTCTAGAACTGGTTAACCAATTAAAATTTTAATTGAAAGTTGTAGGTAGCCTAAGCGTGAGAAGTTTTGCATGCGGTTTTTCATGCGATATACAGCTATGATCAAATCAATAAGAACACTGGGTATTTTTTTTTAAATTTCTATGTTAGCAAACAATTATATCAACACAAGACCTTGAATATTAATTTTAAACAAATGTCCAGGTTAAGTAAAGATTTTTTTTTAATAAAAGAAACAAATTCACTTAAAATAGATATTTCAAAGCCCGGGGCTTAAAACTAGGAACAAAAATTCAATTTTTTTTATTTTTCCAAATAATCAAGAAATAATAAATTGTATTTTGTCGGAAACCTATTGTTTTTCAAAACTCCATTCATCCTGCTGGCATGGAATTTTCTATTTTTTATACCTTTCTTGTGGAAGTGCGGAACAGATTTCTTTGAATATTTTTCCAGAGTTCCGCTTTATAATGATAAGTACTCAACCCCTGTTAGATCTTATATTTGAAACAGAAATATGGAAGCTAGTGCAATCAGACTGAGAGGAAAACGTCCTATAGGGACAAATAATGCAGGAAAATACGCAATTAAGTTACAAGATTTACAAAGAAGACGGTAGCTGTACAAATTTACTACGATTAATAACAATTTAAAAGAAATAAAAGGCACGACTGGGTCGCACGTACTATGTGCTAATCCTTTTTAAGTGTAGGCGTCTTTTTGACAAAGATTTAATTTTAAGATTTTTTTTTTGACTTGCAACTTCTTTAGAGTCGTTGTGGGTTGAATTTTTTTATTTTTTATTATCTTTCCACTTGTTTTTTACTGTTTATAATATAATTTTCTAATAGAAAGATATAAAGGACTCTTTCAGTTCAATTTTCATTTTGGTATGGAAAAATTTGAACAACTGGCATAAAGATTCGTGGATATCAGCAGTAGGGCAATAATGCTAGGTATAGGGACCTATATAGGCCCCAATAATAATAATTTAGTTTTTGAAATCAAATTAATTAAAATAGCTTAATTATGTTTGATGGATCGATAAACGTAGGAATATTAGGTACCTATAATATAATAAGGTTGGAAGGAAGGTAGGTACTAAAATTAAGATAGACATTCAAACTACTGTGAAGTGAGTGGGTAAAGACAATATTAAAAGTTAACACAGTGGTTTTGTTTATTTAGGGGCAGGTGTAAGCTTTTGTTTTCTCGATTAAAATTTTTGCATTCAGTAGTAATCGAATAGCTTTTTATTTGTTAGTTGTTTTTGTGTGTTTATCATAGGCTTCCTTATTTATTCTGTGTGCTTTTATGATGATGAAATGCTTTAAAATACGTAGGTATTTATATAGATTGTCACCTTTTATTTGACTAATGGCTAGGGCTTAGCCGAGCAATATGAAATAAAATTTTGGGGAAAATATTAAACAAATAAAATTTTTATGAAATCAAAAAAACACTATTCATAACGTTTTTTGGAAAAAATATTGTAAGCCATCTTATTTCTTTTGCTGTTTTCTATTTTATGAAAATTTCATTTCAATATCGTTCGACCAGTTTTTTCAAAAAAATGTTTTCTTTGAAAAACTTTTCGAAAACATATTTTAATTTTTTTTTGAGTATGTCAATTTAAAGAAATCTGTAGTTTAACCTAAGAGAAAAATTAAAAAAAATCTTTTGATCCGTTTTCAAAATATTCAAAAACAGAATAAAAAAAAAAAAATAATTAAAAATAAAAAAAAAATGTTTTTGAAAATTTTAATAAGCAATATTTTTTAAATCATAAAACACTATATATTTTGAAAATTTCATCAAAATCCGTCAATTAGTTAACGAGAAAATCTGATTTAAAAAAACCGGTCATATGGGAGGTACTTTTGTTCATATTCATTATTATTAAAGACATGAAAGACGTAATCCACGTTGGGGGTAGACACCGACTCTGCCATCATGGACACTCAATGATCTAAGAATTTCAAACGCTACCTCTCTCTATGAATATGTTCTTGGTAAAAAGACAGTTAAAAAAAAAAATCGAACACTGTAGCGTATGTGTAATTTTTTTTTAAATATTTTCACATTTATGATGGAAATTTGGGCTTAATGATAACTTAAGCATTAATTCAAAACAACTAATTCATGCTTTTGTCCCGACACGACGTTTAAATCAATGCCTTATTTCTACGAATCATTAAGCCCAAATTTTCTTTATCAAATAAGAAAAATCATGTCACAAAAATTAAATTAAACTATAAAATAATATATCATTAAGTGTGAATATCGCGAATTTTTCGGGCAACTTTTATACTTCAATTCGAATTACTATTAACTTAACAAACGTTAAAAACGTGTCTGTAAAACAAAAATCGTCTGTGTATGCCATTTGTGTTCATCATATTTTTGTGACGTTAATACAGAAATTTATAAACAAACTAGCTTCTAATAAATAAAATAAAATAACATTTGCCTATTTAGAAGTAGGTACATATATTGAGTTTTGTAACTCATTAATTTATCAAACTGTACAAAATCGTGCAGTCGTTGAGCAAACAAGCTTCATGCCTTAATTCATTTCACGTTGTATCTTTTCTCACTAGAAACGTGCATTTTCCTGGATAAAAAGTACCCTATTTTTAAATCCAGAACGTCATCCATCTTTTTTCCAAATTTCATTCAAATCCGTTGAGCCGTTGGCTTGTCATTGCAAAACAAACATCGAAAACCCATACATCCAAACATCCAAACTTCCAAACATACACACATTCACATTTATATTATTAGTAAGAACATATTTTTGTATAAACAAATTATCTGATCTAAGCTAAAGTTCTTGATTGTTTTGAGGGAAATTTGGATTGGTAATTCATCATTTAAAAATTGACGCCGCCTCCACAACAATATTGTTATAATATCAAACTTATTTTCAAAAAAAAACTGTATTAATTAGAGACACTCATCCTAGTCACAATTAATTTATCTAAACGAACTTATTGACGAACTATTGATTTTTCAAGATATGGAGATTGGAATTTTAACTAGAATTTTGAACAAAATACACTTTTTGCCCCGAAATCTAGTTCATCGATCATCTTTCAAGCTAGAAACTGTCCTATTCCATTGAAGGATGGCCACGATGATGATGAATTAAAAAGCCAATATCAAAAAGATTAAATTCAGTGATTTAACTTATAAAATTCTTTTAAATAGAAAGTTAATAAGGATCCAAAACCATCGACAACAAAATCTATCAAAAATTCAATTAAGTGTAACAGATTCCACTAAGAGCGAATCGACTGTAATTAAAAAGTCATCATAAGTTTTTATAAATAAAATTACAAGTTTCTATAAAAGTTTCAACAAAAAAAAAACTTGAACAAGTTCAAGCGACCTATCTATGTAATTAAAATAGTTTGGTGTGGAGAAATGAAGCTATCCCATGTTTCTCACTACCAACAGGACAAACTTTTCCTTCGAGTGCACATATCCTTTCGGAAAATTGGTTATTCATCTGCTAACACAACTTAGTTCATCCGGCATGTGTTGTATGGAGAATAAACACACAATAAATTATTAATCAGAGTTTTATAATTTATTTTACAGAGTTCGCATAACACATTTAAAAACCTAAAGTTACTATGAGGATGAGGATGAGGAGGCGGATAAGTATTTGCTGGTGGAACAAAAAAGCAATTTTGTTTATATAAGCTTCAAGAACTCTTTTAACAAGTCTACTATCGATATTTTGCATTCAAGAGGATTGTTCAATGTTTATGTTCAACATGGTTAGGAGAAGTTAAACTGGCCAACCAAACATCTTCACAGGCCAAATAGCAGCACATCGCATCACCCCGGATATTAAGCTATTAATTAGCATTGGACATGAGTGCCCAGAAATTATTGTTAAAACATCCCTGTTGAGTTGTTTTGGAGGGCTTTTTGCTGGCCAAGTTTTACAACGCCAACAGGCTTGTTTCATTGTTTTCAGTTAAAAGTTGGTCGTTTAATTTATAAAACGTTCACAGTTTGATGATTATGGCAACGATAATGGTACGTGCGGTTATTAATCTGAAAACACCTATATATACTCCTGGAACTGGGAGCTCAAGAAGTTCGCAGGAGCTGAACTGAATTCTTAAAATTGTGCTTGTTTCCTGGAATTAATAAGGCACATCTTTTTACCAGGTTGATGAATACGAGATGGGAATTTATTTCAAAATTCTAACATATGGATGCAACCTTCTAGTGCAATGTCCTCCTTCCTTTCTTTTGTTACTTATGGAACAAGAAAAATGAACACTCTCTCATCTCACACAGGCACACATAAAACCAATCCAAACCATCATTAACAAACAGGTGCTTCTCAAACATAAATATCCTTTTCCACGTATTCAGATCCACTTTCACTGAAACAAATTGAGCACGAGTGCTTCTGACGGCAGGCGGGTGGTGTTTTCCTTATTATCCACCTTTCACGCGCTTCAATCCTATTCCCAGTTATTTCCGGCTTCCCCATAGAAAGATGGAAAAAGGATATCTTCAGAGTGCTAAAGAAAAAGGATGAAAATGGAAGACCCTTTTTCATCGAAAGTATTATTTGCCAGATCTTCCATTACCTCGGATATACCCGGCGCATCAAGACAGAGACGATATGGATGGATGCATGTTACGGAATCTCAAGACACACTATCCTCTTCCAAAAAAAAAAAAAAAAACCCTGCAATTCCAATCCAAATCCCGGATCAGAAAACACTATCCATATCGAGATTACATTTTTCCTTTCTAGTGAAGACGAAGCCATCATCGTCTTCTATTTTTTGCTGCAGGTGTGCATTACGGAGACTCCTTCTTTAATAGACTATGTTTTTCAATTTCAAGAGGATTCCTTTTATCACTTTGATGTGTCGTCGTCGTCGCGTCGTAGACTCGTTCCTATGCATTCGTTGTTCATCGTCCTTTCGTGCTTTTATACTTTCACCTTCTTTTGTCCTGTGAAACAGAGTTGCTTGCCGCGTTTAAGTGAACCAGAGCAATCGGTTAACGGCGCGGCATAAAGGCACATTTTTTTTTTTTTTATTCCACAACTGAAATGTAGAACTCAAGTAACACTTTTTATTTTAACGGGTGAAGGTGTGAAAAGGATCAGGATTTGTGTGCTGGTTAACTATAATTTTGTCGGTTGCATAAGTGCTCCACCTATAGTTATCCGAAAAAAAATCACCTTTTCTTGTTCTATAAACGTTCCTTCACCTTTTGTTTTGCGTATAACGGTTAGTAGTAAATCTCAGTCACCTGGCGGATGCGGTATGCGGATGCACCAAGCCAGATGATAAATATCCTGCTTTGCTCTACAAAGAGTCCTTGATTTATTGTTCGCTGTTGAGTGGTGGTAGGTACAAACCGAGTGGTTCTGGTTTCTGGATCTAAAAGAATATACCTATGCGAATGTTGAATGCAATCAGATTGCTTCCAGGGAATAATTTTTTTTTCAGAAGCAGCTTACCAGCTTTCAAGACAAAGTACAGTAGCAAGGAAGTATTGGCAGAGATGGTTCTGTTCTTAGGACGAACAAAAAATAATAATGCAGTGTGAAGACATGCATGATTGCATGCAACACTAAAATTGTGTTTCTTAACCTGGGATTGCAATCAATCATATAGATGTATCCTTGGAGTATTAGAAATGTAGGTAACACTTTGGATTTTGTTGTGTAGGTTTATGGAATTAACGTGAGTTGAGTGCTTTTCAGGGAGCTCATGTCTCTAAAGGATATAACATTGTGGTTATTTTATGATATGAATGATGCAGATGGAAATATGTTCGTTTTATCACTACAAATTCTTTAGGGTGACCAGATTAGAAGGATGGGAAAGAAAATTAAAATTAAACACAAGAACAAGATAGGTATGAGATGTTGGCTGTATTGTTGGCTGTATTTTAAGAAAGATTACCTTGGCTTTGTCTTTAATTCTTCAAACGGCCAGGAAGTGTGTAGCAAAATGTGTAGCATCATTGTAGCAACATCATCTAGATTCTTTGCTTTAAAGTTGTTAAAAGTGTTCGGCTTGTAAGCGTAGAATAAAGACACCATGCATAAAACCACAGAGAATGTAATGATTTGGTTATTATTTTTTGACCAAAATCTGTAACTACAGCCAATATTTCCAGCATTCAAATGTTACGGCCCACTCATATGCGGAAGCAGTCAAAGAAATTAGTGCTACTGTAAGAAACTGCAAAGAGAGAAAAACTGTTAGGCTAGAAGAGATACCCTCAGAATTCTGGAAAAAGATTGGAAACATTGGGTCTTGATGGCAAGCAGTTCTTATCCAGGAGTTATTAAATGCCTAATCAGTGGAGGAAAAGTTACCTTAAGGTAAGATGCTCGCATCGCCGAAGAGTTCCTAATCAAAATTGGTGTGCCACAGCGAAACATCTTGAGCCCTTAACTCTTTATTTCAGTCATGGACTTATCTTCTTTCTTCCATTGCTGACAATGGAGGCATCATATCATCAACAACTTTCGATTTTTTAACTTTTCAATGGCTCATTTTATTCATCTTGAATTTAACTGTAAGACAAAAAAGTATCCTTTTAATAAATATACTTTCAAAAATATTTAAAGTTAATAATGATGATGCCCTTAAAACTAAATTTTGCAATTATTGTTGAATTTGTTATGAATCAGCAATATTTTTGCTATTTTTGAAAAGGTATTTATTATATGGGTACCTACTTTTTTTTGTTTTTCAAGAAGAAAAGTTAAGTTAAAAATTAAAAAAATGTATCGTAATTTTTTTTTATTAAAAAAAATAGATTTTTTATCGACAAACATCTCATAAACTTTTTAAATTACAAATCAGGATTAAAAACTATACTAAAATTACGGAAAAACCGGAACAATCCAAAAACTAGGAGGCCTGCGGAAGTCTTCATGATAACAAGCTTGTGAACATCGCTGATAGAGCCCGGAACCGGAAAAAGGAGATGAATAAACAAAATATTGGAAAATATCTTGATAGGGATAAGGATCTTTCCATCGAAAGCCACGAAGTGCAAAGCGCAGAAATCGTTTCTGTATGCTTCCAATTCTGTAAATATGAACGTCGTGATATGAGTTTACTAAATTTGGGAAACATATTCAAGAAGAGGTCTAACAAAGATTATATACAGGAAACAGTCAAAAAAGCGTTGGAGAATTCTTTAGACTATAGTCTTACAAAGCCGAGTGCGGAATTGGCCTTCCGGGTTATTTCGTCGATGTGTGTAAAGTAACTAAGCTCACACGATCACCCAAATACCAAGATCTCGATTCGATTGAAGAATGGAAATGCATTGAGTGGACAAAAATTGTAAAGGGGACAGGCCTCCCATGCCTACATCATACTGATTGAGTGATAAAATCTCAAGAAATTTCCTTGAACACTGATTTTGTATCTACGCAGAAATTGTGATCGAATTTATTATTTAATACTATTTTTATTGGAAATAGACTCGTAAAATTCGCCTTTATTTCCTTTTTTTCGGAAATAAGATCGAATCGACCTTATTACCATCTACCTTATTTCATTGCACCAATACTCACCAATGTCATTAATGGTAAGGATAAAAGGAGAGAGCCCAAATGACTCCCTTGAGAGGGTGTCCATAATGTAACTAGAAAAAAGAGAACATTTTCAAAATTCCGCTCCGAACCAAAACTATCTTACTTTTTTACTAAGAGAATGACCAATTTTGGCTCTATAAGCTCACAAATTTTATTGCATTTAATGTTTAAAAACAATTTCTGGCACAAGCCATCCTGTCGGTCAAATTTTTAGTGAGTCTAATGTTGGTTTCTCAATGATCAATAGTTGCACAGATGTTTTACGTACCCCCACAAAGAGTAGTCCAAAGGTGTCGAATTATACAAAAAAGGTGCCCAATTTACATGTCCATTTCTTGAGATGATTCGGTTACCAAAGTGATGGTTGCACTTGCGCTGTACGGCATATTGCACCGTCTTGTTGGAATCATATGTCCTCTAAATGATTTGCAATTATCTGAACAATAAAAAATCAGGAATCATTTGTCCTTTAGCGTTCGCCATTCACAATAATGTTTGCACCGCTTTCGGATTTACAACAAATGGGCCCTAATGACACCTTCGGCATGTAAATCGCACCAAACAGTGATTTTTTTGGAGATGTAATGGAGTCTCAAGAGTCTTATGAAAATCTCACTCTTAAAACGACAATTCTGCTTGTTAATATACCAGCCAGAAATGACCCGCATCATGATTTGACGGTAAAAATCTATGGTTCCACTTCTAGTTGATTCTCAGTCAATTTAACGAGAAATTTATTGGTTTTGATGCGGAAATTTTAAAATTGATGTAAGGAAAGGAAACATTTTTTTTTGATTTTAGAAATTCTGTAGAGGAAGATATAAAAACTAAAAAGAGGACACATAAAAATAGATGACAAAAAAAGAATTTTATAAAAAAAGAGAGTGTAAAATAGATCTGAGTTGAAAAAGAGAACATGTTCTCTTCCCTGAAGTAGCGAGAAATAGGCTAGAACCTAAAAGGTGCATTTCTAAAAGGCACTCTGTAGGAATTGGTCTTGTGGTAAAGGTAGTTTAAGTTTTACTGTTTAGGGAAAGAAAGGAGGTATATTCTTCAGATTTTGTCTTGTATTTGATAAACTGGAAAAACGTCTTGGGATCGTTAATGAGGTAAGCTTGAATTTCAACTATATATCGTTGGCAAAGAGTATTGTTAAATTCCATAAATTGGAAACAATTTCCAGATAATTGGGGAATAGTGGATCGAAGAAAACGTTCCCACAAATTATTTTTCTTCTTTCTTAAAGAATGCAACCTCCGATTATACCAAGGTGGAGATGAAAGTCAAGTTCAACGTTGTGAAGTTGGTACTTAGAGACAAATAGGATTAAAAAAATCCCTATAGAATGTTCCAATGGTTTCGTTTACGATAAGACTTGCAAAATTAAAAGACACTATTGACTCGTTAATGTCGCTGAACTATGCTTTGTAAAAGTCAATCGAACGAATTGAAGCCTTTGGTAGTTGTCAACCGTTAAAAGAGAAAAGGTACAACAAAGTGATACACTAAAATTAAATGGGTCTATTTAGAAAAAGAGATCGAGTTGTCTACCCACAACACACTTAGCCAATCGATCAATTAAGAGACATTCATTCGAGCTAGTATGATTACAGGCGATGAAATGTGATTGATCTTCGGATGCTTTCAATTTTAAGTAAGGAAGATAGAAATCACCAAAAATAAATTGCACGTACTTGGTCATATGTGTGGTGTCTTCTTGAATATCAATTTTGATAGTAATCGGGTCACCAGTTTTCGAGAAAGTCAAAGAAAAAAAACCGGTCCTATGGGAGGTACCGTTTTTAGCCCACCATATTAATTTTTTACCAAAATATAATAACAAGGTTTTGGCACTTGGGATTTGGGTGCAAACTGCATTGGGATTTTTTCAGGCGGTACTACGAAATACTGAAATCCTACGATACGAACCGTAGAGTACGACACGGCCAAAATTACTCGCAATCGGAACTAAAGAAAATTGAAGCCGGTGTACCACAAGAAAGTGTCCTAGGACCAACCTTGTATTTGTTATATACATAGATACAAGGGACATTCAGTGGACAAAAACTCTATTATGGCCACCTTTTGCTAATGATACTGCAATATTGGTGCCAAATAAATCAGTTACAAGGGCTACTCAAAGATTGCAAAATGCAGTCGATAAAAATAATGATTGGACGCAAAAATGGCGTATCGAATTAAACGAAACCAAATCGACGCATATAAACTTTACAAACAAAAACATACGCAATTTTTTTATAAACAGTATAGCAGTACCTTACTCCAATACCGCCAAATACCTTGGAATGATTTTGGATGCAAAGCTTAAATGGAAAGAGCACATCAAAAAGAAAAGGGAACAACTAAACTTGAAGAAAGTATAGATAAATGTACTGGCTACTAGGAAAGAACTCAGACCTATCTATCCAGAACAATCTAATGTTATATAAGCAAGTACTGAAACCTGCTATGGCAAAGTAACTGTAAACTTCCCCCAATGCGATTTAAAAATAAAGAAAGAAAAATCATTTGTCGATCTTTCATAGATGGGTCCTGATTCACCGGTGGTTTTAGTGCGGTAAACGTCCCACATTACTCGGTACCAATTATTACCGAGTTTGAAGATCGGTAAAAAAAAAATTTTCATAAAAATTATTGGAACCCTTTTCGAGAAAAATAAGCTTTACATAACGGTTATATGACAGGTACCGTTAATTTTTGTGCTTCTTCTCTGCAGAATGTCAAAATAACCTTAAATTCTAAATTTGAAGACGATTGGCCCAACCGTTTAGGCTACAGTCCAAAACACATCCGTAGGTACAGATAGACAGACAGACAGATAGACAAACAGACAGACGAACAGAATTTTGCCAGTAACTCAAATATGTTTTTCTATCATCGTAATGTAATGTTTGATTGTTATATCAATTCTTTTTTTTCACAAATGCATAACTTGAATCGCAAGTAAAAATCATATGATCTTGGGGTTCACTCTGGGTTATGAATTCATTACCTGTGTGAATAGCTATTTTATGAGACGAATAAGAAGAAACTCAATAAAAAATAATAAAAATTAGAAGAAGACGCTAAAGAAGAAGTAGAAGAAGAAGAAGAAGAAAAAGAAGAAGAAGAAGAAGAAGAAGAAGAAGAAGAAGAAGAAGAAGAAAAAGAAGAAGAAGAAGAAAAAGAAGAAGAAGAAGAAGAAGAAGAAGAAGAAGAAGAAGAAGAAGAAGAAGAAGAAGAAGAAGAAGAAGGAGGAGAGGAATTAGAAGAAGAATGAGACGAATAAAAAGAAAATCAATAATAATAATAAAAAAAATAATAATAAGTAGAAGAAGACGTGAAAGAAGAAGAAGAAGATGAAGAAGAAGAAGAAAAATAAGAAGACAAAGAAGGAGGAATTCGATTTAGAAGTCTGTTTGGACGCAACTTTGAATTAGACTCTATAAGAAGTAAAATAAAAAGGTGATTGTTTGCTGGCAGCTATAGAAGAAAACCCAACGAACTGTGGTTGCTATATAACTCTCATTTATATGGCGTGCGTTGTGAGCCAGTAGGAATTTATGACCTAAAAGTCTAATCTTCCTTACTCCTTACCTATTCCTATTGGTACATATTCGCCAGACCACTTACCCACTGAGAACTTCATAAAACATAGCCGATTGTCGAATTCCTACCGTTCAGTATAACAATGTTAAGAAAAAAAGAACTCTATTGTATTTTCTGTAACCCTCCCAACGCATGTACGAAAATTCAGTGGCGTAGCTAGGTGGATAAGGGCCCTGGTGCATCGAAAGAAAATCGGGTCGGGAGCAAATTTTTTGGAATCAAGAAATCGAACGTTACCGGCACTCATACCTAGAGAACGCGCATCTTACTGAAAATATGTAGTAATTTTAAATATTTCTTCCTGGTTTTGGAATCGGTGATCAAAAGCTAATTCATCAAAACGTTTTCTAGTTTTTCTGTGTCGTTTTTTTGATGAGTAATTTGATCTTGAGTGTCTAGGGTCGCGTTATTAATCGATACAGCCGTGAGCACGCTTTCACTACACGAACTTTTGTCACTTTTAACAAATATTTTTGTGACGAATGAAACTGAAACCGAAAGAGATTTCGTAAAAAAACTGTCCGGTTTTAGAATTTTTTTCTTCTTCATGCCGTTTACGCTGCGTTTCTTTTTTATATCTATAATTTGAAATATTTAACAATCAATTTTTGTTCTTCATTGGTTAATTCGAACTTAAGTTAAGAACTTTGAAAATTTTACTTCAGGTTTCGATAAAATTATGTTAATGATTACACTGAGGTGCTAAAATCCGTTTCATAAATAAATAAATAAATTTATTGGCGCGACAGCTCCTTAAGGAGCCAAGGCCTATTGACTTATACTCTCAACCATTCCTGTGTGTGTGTTGTTAATCTGCAAGAATGGAAGGGACCTACAATTTACCGCCGAGTCCGAACGGCACTTTTTCGAGACAAATTTTACTCTTGGAGGTTTTGTCAGTTCCTCGCAAGAGGCAGTACCCCAGAAAAAAGGTGGCTATGAGCTGGATTCGAACCCAGGTTCTTTCGCTTAGCAGTCCGACACACTAACCACTAAGCCACGGGGCACTACAAAAAATCCGTTTCATACCTACTTGATATACTATCAGAAAAATTCGTGGAAAAAATAAAAATCCAGCAAAATATAGTGCCAGACGGATAGATGTGCGGAAAAGAATAAGTAGGAACTGGATGAAATATGGCTTGTGGTAGGAGGGGTTGTTGCTATTCGCAAATATTTTGTAGGATTTTTCGCACTAACAAAAATCTTCTCATGAACATCATAAGTCGGTCGGTGTGAAGTAAAGGGGTTTCGACCGAAATATACCAAAATTACACTTGCCCTTTTAGCATAAACATCAATATCGATCTTCCCAAAAGCAACGGTCGTTGCGACCGAATTCTACACCATAGCTGACGCATCACAATCAAAATACCAATCTACGACACATCTGGCCTTAATGCTTCATCATCGTCGCTCCCAAATGGCGTTAGTTGCGACCGTGACAACGAAGACTGATTTTTATGTAAATGAAATCTGTCTATTTAAATATCACAAAGTTCTTACATTTAAAAAAAAAAAGTTTGTCAAGCAAGGGCCTTTTGAGCTTCGGGGCCCTAGTGCACCGCACCGCCTTGCCCTATGATAGCTACACCAATGCTAAAATTTCATTATGGACGGTTCAGTATAGTTAAGGCGTGAAAGCGTCACAATCAAACAAACTCATATTCGCATCATTTTAATTACCATTTCCTCATTCGAGTCACAAAAACCAGTTCAAGAATTTAATATTTTACATTGCATTTGCAACATAATGTTTCATCACCTCAAAACTGCCCAAAAGTGCTGTGATTTAATTGTGTTGATCCAATTAAAAACTCTTAATACGGAATTCCAAATTAACTTATTCATTTATGGTGATTAATGACTATAAGTTTGTTATTTCCTCCAACAAGCTTTGAATTAAGAGGTCTCCCTATCAAAGACAAGCAATGATATGAACAATTTAAATAACAAAAACGTTCATTTAGGGCTCAAGTGAGCCCATAATTAATAGCCCTATAAGGAAACTCCGCCGGAAGGAAGTACCATGGAATATATTTCTTACACAAACAACAAAATTCCCTCAAAACACGCAAAGTGTTGAAATAAGGATTATAAATTATTAGTATAGTTAAGTGAAATCACTAAAATCTCAAAAAGGATTTATGAGCACCGAGCACAACTCTACAACTCACAACTCGCTCATAGAAGAAGGTAAGGAAGTGCGCGCTGATTGAAACGCTTCGTGCGGTGACGGAAATAAAATGATGGATAATAGGATTGTAATTATTTTGTGAGTTTGAGTGGGTATTGGTTACTTCCTTAGAAAGGATATCGTTGAGCTTAGAAGGCAAAGTACAAAATATCAAATTTCTTGATGAAAAATTGCTTATTTATGATATTTATGTATGCCTTCTACGTTAGAAATACAAACAAAATGATGAAGAGATTTATGTTATTTATGAAACACCATGATGGGGAAGAATAAAATGCCATTTCTGGGACGAAGTTTTCTAGAGAAAAAAATCTTTCGGACCGAAGCTTCTTCATTCGGGGTTTAAATTTTTTAATGCAGAATGAAATGTCAAAGTTCATGATGATGTTTTTTTTTTATATTTTTAACATCATTACTTGTTTATGATTGGAATGATTTTTTTGACCTGAGACAAGTCCTTTTTTTTCAAGGGGAAGAAGTTTGCTTTTTCGGTAACCTTATTCGTAAGGAAATAAGACTGAAAGATCAGGCCGAAAAAGGAATAATCAAGGAGCTAAATTTATCTTGTTATTGTTATATAAAAAATGTGTTTTTAATAAAACTAAGTGAAAAACATTTTAAAGTAAACCGAAAATGTTGTAAGGTCCAAATATGATTCAATATTACTTAACTAAGAGTGAACCTAGGGGGACGCCAATAAGAACCGGACGCTAAGAAAGTGACGAAAAACTGAGAGAAAATTGGTCCATACGTAAGGTATGTAAAGACAAAAGAAGTACGGAAGAATTTGGAACGAGTATTGAGGAAATCAGGGCAGGGTTTGACTTTTTCATACCTATAAATAACAACAGTTTGGAGGAAAGTGAGCCTGTTGAAGCAAATTAAATGAAAATCATTAGTAATATTAGTCAACCAGCTAAGAGCGAAATATTTTGAAACAACAATTTTTATATTTCTGTAGATGAATTTGATGATTTGATTTTGCGAGTTACCTGTTCACGAAGATATAATGTTATTGTTAACGATGTGTTGTACATTTCTGAATTACGTGTCAATTTACTGTCAGTCAGTCAGAGAAGGGATTCCGAGCACTTCGATTCCAAAGGGTTGTCGAATATTCAGTAACAACAGACAATTGATTCCCAAGCCCCCACATGTTGGTATATGTTCAAATTGGATCGTCCGAAAGTAAAGGTGAGTCAAATGGCAAATGTTAACTTCAAGGAACCGAAAGCGAAGAACAGCAAATTATAGCATCATCGAATGGATCATCTCAGTTTCCATAGTCTGGGGATGTTAAAAGATTTAGCGTTCTAAAATTTAACAGAATCGACTAGGTAAACTTTGGAGCAACAAGAATAACAAACCCGAAAACCTTTTATTTATTACTTTTTATTACTTTTTATGTATTTATTTATTTAGATATGTTATATACATAAGATATAATATCTTATAATAAAGTACAAACAATTGTAACAATTTAATATGGATCAAATAAAAAATAGGAATTTTAGGCCAACAAGCAATTAATTTAAAAGAGTTAATTATAATTTAAATTTTTTTTTGTAAAAATGTTATCGCCGCACTTGCAATAAATTTAAAAAAATAGGGATAATCAAGGTCTTAACTAACATTTTTCGAGTTTCCGTTGGTGTTAAAGAATTTAGAAGCACTCTTAGGACTCGATAGACTTTGCCTACAACGGAATTTATGTGGTTATCCCATGATAATGCTCTGTTAAAAACACTCCTAAGTTCTTAGCTGTACCCACGAAATCAATACTAATATCATTGAGAATTAGGTGAGGAGAAACAGACCATTTCACTGAGGCCAAAAATGAATGTTTTGAAGATACTCGTTGATGTTAAGAAAACAATTTCCAATGAGTCCAAGAAGGCAACTTAAGTAGAATTGCACATCGTACACATACATGGGCATTAGCGAGAATTAAAAAAAGATGGCAATTCATTTATGTAAAGCGTGAAAAGCATAGGTCACAAAATCGAACCTTGTGGTACACTTCTATAGACTGGCAGTAAGGACGAGACATTATTGGAAATGGACACGGCCTGGGTTGTTTCAGAAATGTACGAAGGCAATAGATTTTCTTCCCATTCGATCTGAATGAAGTAAGCCAGCTATATCTTAATTTATGACAAATAAATATGCCAGTGTGATGCGCTGTAATGCGGCTTCTTCAACGGCATAATTGAAAGAAGAGTACCACGCCAAACGCTTGATCCATCAAATTAATATTGACATAATCGGGAAGAACACAGCACGATTATAGTAGCTGTTTTGTGAGTATTGATACGGAAATAGCGAAGATGGGCTAAGCAGTCCATGAGGTCGAAATCAAGTGTAAGCTGTAATCAAGAAGAGATCCCAACATCCACGTCTTAGACAAACATAGACAGCTATAGCCTTAAAGGTAGTTAGTGACTACCTACCTAGACTCCTCCATCAAACAAAGAAAAACTCTTTCCAATCGTTGCTTCTTCGGACTAAGATGGCGATTGAGTAGCAGAGCCTCCTCCTGGGCAACTAAAGTTTCCCTTTTTAAAACTCTCATCATCACAGTACTGCCAGATGGCGCAGACACATGGACATTGTCAAAAGTGGATAAGGAGGAAGACGCTGGTTATATGGCTTTCGCAGTAATCGATCCACTGGTGATCGAATGGCATATCTCACCGCACAGTGCAACAAATCCTTACATCGCTTTGGTGAAAATAAAATTATTGCGCTTGATGTTTCCAAGGCATTTGATGTAGTTTGGCATGAAGCTCTCTAACGAAAATGCATGCTTTTGGGATCAGTTATACTCTTGTTCGTTGGATTAGAAGCTATCTTCTGGACCGTTCAATACAAGTTATGCATTCGTGCATATTAAAAATTTTGAGATAACAATCAAACATGGCATTACGATGATAGAGAAACATATTTGAGTTACTGGCAAAATTCTGTCCGTCTGCAGCCTAAACGGTTGGGCCAATCGTCTTAAAATTTTGAACTTAAGGTTTATTTGACATTCTACAGAGGAGTTTTTTAATTTTTTTTTTAGCTCAAAAATTAACGCTACCTGTCATATAACCGTTATGTAAAAGCTTATTTTCTCGAAAACGGCTCCAAGAATTTTTATAAAAAAAATTTGTGTACTACTGTAGGTATGCATTATATTTTAGTGAAAAAAAATTAATATGGTGGGCTAAAAACGGTACCTCCCATAGGACCGGTTTTTTTTTCTTCGACTTTCTCGAAAACTGGAGATCCGATTACAATCAAAATTGATATTCAAGAAGATGTAGGTAGCTCGAGTAATTTTGTATTAATTTTTTTTCGAAAACTTTTTTTTTTGTATTTTTAATAATTTTTTTAATTTTTTTTTTTGAAAAAAATCAATATTTTGAAAACGGGTAAGTGATTTTTTTTTTAATTTTTTTTTAAATGTACGTTATTTTTGTGCTTAAGTTTGTACTCTCGAATCATTTTTTTATTTTTTAAAAAAAGTTGTTACAAAAAACCGGTTTATTTAAAAACGGCTCCTACAATTTTGAAAACGTACTTTATTCGAGCAATCAAAAGTCACAAGAATCGAATAAATGCTTTGATGTTCACTTTAATTTTTTTTAATTTTATTCTACAATGTGACCGCACACATGAGCAAGTACGTGCGATCCAGTCGTGCAATTTATTATAAACGATCTTCTGTCTGTTACTTCTAATCCACTTAACTGTTTTGTTTGACGACTCTACCCTCAGGTTTTCATATTCGTTCGACGATTCACGTTCTTCGCTTTCGGACGTACAATCGGAACAATACCATATGCTAAGCTCATTAAACTCCGATTTACACCAGCATTGATAGAAATCGTGTTGTTTAATGCTTCAAGAACTCAATGCCGTGACCTGCCGTTAGAGTTTAAAATACCCCCATGCCATTGTCCATGAATGGCACGTCTATCGAAGAAAGCGAAAAGGTTCCAGTACTCGGTATTTGTGTCAACGACCATATATTTGAGATCGTCAAAAATGCTGCTAAGTCCTTAGGTTTTCTGTATAGATATAGTAGTAGATGCTGTATTGATGCAGTAGAGTAAGGACGAGACTTAAAATGCACACCCAAGTGGAAAAATACCCCGACCGATTTCAAGTAAGAAACTGCACACAGCTAGCTAGGGAAATGGCTGGATTGTGAAGCTTGTTGGTTGAGGCCCATGTCCACCTCGGACTGTAGCGAAGGGAAAATAAGGCTCTAGCAATATTTAGAAGGAACATAATGTGCTCACCCGTATAATATGTTTTCCAGAGAAAAGCCTAAAGAAAATTCCAAATATTATTTTGGGGTTTAAAAATGCCAACTAAATCGAAGAGAATAAATAATCATTTTAATTACTTTTAAATTAATTTCACAAAAAATCCATAAAAACAAATTTAATCAATAACCACAACACTAATATTTATCTGCACTTCTATGGTACACTTCCAAGGAGTTTTCCTTTTTGAAGCATTTTTTTTTCGGTTTCAACTAATTCCCAACCTTATTCTTCCTGGCCGTTATTATTAAAAGCTCCTAAGTGGTTTAAAGATAAACATAAAGATCTATTTAAACTCACTTTAAAGTTAAAAGCACACATTTTATCTGCCCTGGCATAAAAAACATACAAATATTTACAGAAAATATCCCCAGTCCTTAAAATGCAATTTAAGCCTTTCACTTTGATGATATAGAATAAATTAAGAACATAGAGGTGTTGGCAGAGCACAAATTATCCTTTTTACATAAACAACCTATTTTTAGTTTGAAATTGTGTATTTTGTTTGGCATACTCTATTCATATCCTCCTCAAACCGCCATATGTATCCTGCTCCTGACGGTTCCATGATACATTGTAGAATACAGAGGTGTTTTGCATCCTCGTTGCAAGTTTTTTTGTTTGGGAATGAATCTGTGATTGAAAATGGGAGATTTTAGTTTTATAATTGATGCCCAGAATGTCTGAATTTGAATTAGAATTTTAAATGAATTTTTTGAAGTAGCTATGTTCCGTTGGCGCTTAAAGGTTATATTTATTATTTAAATGCACTCAAGCTGTTAGCGGATTAAAAAAAATGTCCACCATTAACTTAAATCTTTTGATTGAAAATTCTGTTTTTATATGCTGAATCCGTCGGTGGAAAATCCGAGAACAAATAGAGATGGCAATTTCTTTCTTGCCAAAAATAACTTTGTAAATATTAAGTGTGAATTATAACACTCAATAATTTAAGGAAATAATTTCCTTTTTGTCGTTTATTTAAGTATAAAAATCACACAACAAGAAAATCAAACAAAATTATTAAACTAAAACATACACAGTCCTGATCCCATAATCCTTTTCGTAGAAAAACAAAAAATAGAAAAGAATCCTCATCGTCCTTACCACCCTCTACACTGAATGAGTGAAATTCCTTTTGCATCTTTAATCAAACAGAACAATGCTGAAACAGAATTGTCCTTTGATTGCGGAGACGCTTAAATGATTTTGCAACTGCTTCTACTTCTCGCTAGAACCATCCACTCTATTTCCTCCGATCTGGAACCATCTGTTTCGTGCAGCAAAAGGACTCGTTTCAAAGATGAATTCATGTTCATTGAAGACAAAACCAAAATAAAATTCTCATTTTCCCCCTAGAAAAGTAAAAATACCAGGGATCTATGAAGGATGAAGAAAAAAAATCATATAATCACAAAATATAAAAAAAAATATCAAGAAAAAAATACACAAAAGAATTCTTTCTCAAGAGGATATGATGCGAAGAAAAAGATACTCGTTTTATATTATTTTCTTTTTATAATTTTTCTTAATATTTTCTTATTTTTGTATAAAACATTCCTTGGCCGTCAATCTTATTTTTTCTTGGGCTTATATTTCTTGGCATAATTGAATTTATAAAAAAAAAACGAATTTAAATATGGCCAGGATTGAAAAATTGAAGGAATGTAAGGATAACATTTCTTGGAAAGTGTTAAAGTTATTTGAACAATTTTCCTGCGAAAGATTATTAAATAAAAAATATGAACCATTTAACATACCCCCCCCCCCCCTACCATATACGTCACAAAAGGCGTCCTTTAATTGAACGTTTTAATTGCCCTGACTCATTTAAGGTCCTTCTTTTGGCACAGTCCAATGAAATTTCTTTTTAATTAACTTTGCAACACCTGTAGTATAAAGATAGCCATTCAAGCAATTTCACCCCGAAACCGAAATGCACTTAACCCTTTTTTGAAATGAATGTCTGTAAAAAAACTCCACCAACATAGATCCATGTTTTCAATTTAATTCCGTAAGAATTGGAACACGTAAAGGAGAAAAAGGAATGCCGATGCCCATGGAAATTAAAACGTTTGCCAGTTTTTTTTTTTTTTTTTTTTTGGCTTTAACGAATCGTTGTCACTTGGTAACACTTTGTACTTTGTGGCAATAAACGACACGGTGGTGGTTTAAATTAATTTGATGTCTTAATTCGTTTTACGTGGAAAACCGTCCAAAAGATAAAGGTTTTTTGTTTTTGGGATGTTCTGCATGGAATCCAACTCTTTAAGTGTACTTTCCTCGATTAGGCGGAATAAAACAATTAGACTTTCTCAGGAGACATTGGGATTTGAGACTTAGGGGATGGCTTTCATTTTAAGCCTTGGGTTTTAAGGAAATAATAGAAATAAAATAAAATGTTGCTACGGTTTTGAGCAATTTTCAGAAGTTTGGTAGTTTCAAGAAAATAGGTTAAATAAATTGCAATAGATGCAAGGCTTTCTTCCAGTATTAAAAATGCCCGGACGGACAAGATTGTCTTGGACTACTTGCTCGTTTTATAAAAGTGTAATATTTTCTACTGGGGTTCGCTGAATAAAAATCAATTTTACTTTTAAAATTACACACGAATCTTTTTATTTTTCAAGTGAAGCCTGAAGGCAATAAAATACACTTGTGTTCAGTGTATTATTCCAAATGCAACGTTAGTGCCCTAAAATTGAAATCCCAAAAACTCGCCACTTCGTCTCCATGGACTTCATGTTAAATAATTTTTATTACTAAACTCGCTAAAGAAAATTCTTCAGAATTCTCCTCGAGTATAGAGAGTCCTGTAATTCTTCCGTTTACCGAACTTCACAAAAGGCATGAAAGAATATCAAACAAACTTCCAGCAATACATTATTTCTCATTTCAGCCTCTCCCACAGGAACCGTGCATTTTGTTGGTGCCTTGTGTAACTGATGTGCGAGGTTTTACCAGACCACCACCACGAAACCTCTGGTTCAATGACGAATGCAGGCAGGTCCATGCAGCCAAACAAGAGGCATATAAAGCGGCGCTGCAAAGAAAGACGAGAGCTGCTCGCGAGCTCTACGAGCAGAAAAGACGGAAAGAACACAGGCTTCTCCAAAAGAAAAAGAGAGAGCATGAGAAGTGCGCGATCGAAGATATTGAGAGATGCTACTCCAGGAACAACTTTCTGAGTACATAGAAGAACCATTTCTGCAGACTGTTAAACGGCGATGTACACCAAAATCCAGCTGTCGGGCAGAATGAACCATTCAACATGGTCGATGTCAGGCAAAACTTCCGTCCACCTGACCAAGTGAGGATAGAAATAACTAAACTAAAAAACAACAAAGCTGCTGGACCCGACGGACTACCCGCCGAACTTTTTAAAGCGGCTGGAGATGACCTGGTTGAGTGCATACACGAACCCATCTCTAAAGTTTGGCCAGAAGAAAGTATTCCTGAACCTCAGCATCGTTTGCCCGAACCACAAGAAAGGAAACCCTCTTAACTGCGCCAACTATAGAGGAATAAATCTCCTGAATATCGCCTACAAAATCCTCTCAGCCGTACTATGTGAGCGCCTGAAACCTTTCGTCAGCAACCTGATTGGCCCCTATCAATGTGGTATCAGACCAGGAAAGTCTACAATCGATCAAATGTTCACGCTACGGCAGATCCTGGAAACTACCCAAGAATTTCAAATCCATACCCACCACCTCTTAATGATTTTAAGGCCGCGTACGATAGCATTTATAGAGACGAGCTATACAGAGCCATGTCAGGTTTTGGCATCCCCACAAAACTCGTCCGACTGTGCAGGTAAGTGATTTTCGTGTCGTATATTCTAATGTTCGCGACCTACGAAAGAATTTCTTTCACTTGTACGTCTACACTGTTCAATACAGGCCAGCTGTTTTGGCATTAAGTGAAACCCAGGTTGGAGTAAATACTGATTTATCAGAATTTGCTCTACATGGGTATAGCTTGGTGCCATTACTCTTTTCCCATCATGGTCTCGTGATATATGTTAGGAATGATATTGCTACTTATCACCCTGATAAATATGCCATTAGTGTAACTTCTCCATTTGGCACTTCAGACCATTGTATCATTTCAGCTAACTTCTCATCCTCCACCCATCCAGTTAAAGAAAAACTTCCCACCAGGACCGTTTGGCAATACGAGAAAGCCAACTGGGACGGCCTGAATATTTTTTTCCGAAACTGGTCACTATGCTTCCTCGATAGTGACATTGATGCCAGTGCTGAAATGATCACAAATGTGATTCTTCTAGGGATGCGTACTTTTATTCCTAACAGAGTAAAAATCATCAAGCCTAAAGAAAAGTCCTGGTTTAAGTCTGAGTGTAAAGAAGCTATCAGGCTAAAGAAGTAAGTTTCCTATCCTTCAAAGCCAACCCTAAAGAGGAAAATCGGAAAAAGCACAAACAAGCAAGGAACTCATGCAACTCCGTTATTGAAAGAACCAAATTTTTGCATGACCAAAAATTACGGCAAAAAATTCTGCAGTGTCCCAAAGGCAGTAAAATTTTTTGGTAATTTGTAAAAAAAATATTAAAAACTCTTCAACACCTTCGGTTCCAACGCTCATCGACAATAACAAACCAATTGTTTACTCTTCAGAGAAGGAAAACTTGCTCGCCCGCCCATTTTGCTGCCAGCTCTACGCTGCCTCACAGCAACGTTTCCCTTCCTGTACTTGAGAATGTAAATTGTTCCATGGGACAGATTTTTTTCCGCACTCGTACAGTAGCAAGAGTTCTCAAAGATCTCGATATACACAAATCCGCTGGCCCGGGTGGTATACCCCCGATTCTTGTGAAGAGGTGTTCTTCCACACTGGCAAAGCCACTGCGTAAGCTTTTCCATCGCTCCTACTCTTCTGGAATCTTTCCTAGAAGATGGAAAACAGCATTTGTCCAGCCTGTCCCTAAGAAAGGTGACCCATCCTCTTAAAGAATATCTCGAAGATCGAAAGCTTCTCCATGACCGTCAGTATGGCTTCCGCAGCAACCGTTCCACTGGTGATCTGATGGCATATCTCACCGAACAGTGGAGCAAATCTTTACATCGCTTTGGTGAAAGTAAGATTATTGCTCTCCATATATCTCAAAGGCATTTGATAGAGTTTGGCATGAAGCTCTCTTTTGGAAAATGCATTCTTTTGGGTTCGATGATATGTTCGTTGGATTAGAAGCTATCTTCTGGACCGTTCAATACAAGTTGTATTGGACGGATTCAAGTCTAATTCCTACAAAATAAATGCTGGTGTGCCCCAGGGCTCTGTTCTGTCTCCGACTCTTATCCTCATTTTTATAAATGATCTTCTGTCTGTTACTTCTAATCCACTTAATTGTTTTGCTGACGACTCTACCCTCAGCTTTTCGTATTCGTAATCGATAGAATACAAAATTGAGCGTTAATATTTATCGGAAATAGAACTGCCGCTGAAACAATTGCCCCTCTCGAACACCGACGCAATGTTTCATGTCTTTCCTTATTTTATCGTTTCTTTTACAAAAAATGTTCACTCGAAGTAGGCAGTTGCATTCCTCCCCTTAAAAGTTTCTCCCGTAATACTCGTCTCGCAAGGAATGCTCATCAGTTCACCCTTGAGTTCAATTTCGGACGTACCGTGAAATAGAGGGATTCTATTTTTAGCCGAACAACACGAATTTGTAATAGTTTACCCGACGAGATTTTTTCTTGCCATTTTGATCTGCAAACATTCAAAACCACTGTTAATCGACACCTCCTATCTCTCCCCTCCCTATCTTCCTAATCCCCGCGCAGTGTGTTCTACATTAAAAGGGAAACAAGAAGTCCCTTGTGTGCGCGTTAATTATAAAAAAAAGGATGACGATGGAGAACTCTCGAACTCTCGAACTCTCGCTGCCCGTCAAGGTTGGTAATGACCTCACAGAAGCTTTTGACGTCAAAAAAGGATTCCGACAAGGTGATGCACTATCGTGCGATTTTTTCAACTTAATACTTGAAAAAATTATAAGAAACTCGCAAGTCAATTGTAGTGGGACAATTTTTTTCAAGTCTGTGCAATTGTTAGCATACGCTGACGACACAGACATCATTGGCAGAACTCGGCGAGCTGTCACTGGAACGTTTGCTAGCATTGAAGCTGAAGCGGCTAAGATAGGACTGGCAGTCATTGAGGCCAAAACGAAGTACCTGCTGTCCACAAAAGGGGACACCCAACACCGGCGGTTTGGACAAAACATCACAATAGACAGGTACAACTTTGAGGTAGTTGGGAACTTTGTGTACCTCGGATCCGCTATAACATCTGACAACATCTCGTCAGAAATAAAGCGAAGAATTACTCTTGCCAATCGCCGTTTCTATGGGCTAGGAAAGCAATTGAGCAAACCCCTTTCTCGAAAGACAAAGGAGACTCTGTATAAGACCCTAATCATCCCAGTCCAGCTCTATGGCGCGGAGGCATGGACTCTATCTAAAGCGGATGAAGATATCCTTAGTCGTTTCGAGCGTAAGATTCTTCGGAGGATTTTTGGCCCTATCTGCGTTAACGGGCTTTGGAGGAGAAGGTTCAACAAAGAACTATACGAGCTGTACAGCGACATTGATCTGGTCAAAAAAATACGCATATCACGTTTAAGATGGCTAGGTCATGTAGAGCGAATGGACAACAATGCTCCGGCTCGCAGGATCTTCGATTCCATTCCAGAGGATAGACGCAGTCAAGGAAGACCTCGCGCGCTCAAGTGGAGGACGACCTCAACTAACTTGGAATGCGAAACTGGAGGCAGCTAGCCAAAGACCGAGCTGGCTGGAGAGGCATGTTGGTTAAGACCTAGGTTCGTCCCGAACTGTAGCGCCCCCTAAGTAAGTAAGTAGTGTTTCAATCCAGCACCATATCCATCTACCTACCAAATTTCATTCAAATCCGTTATGCCGTTAAGGCGTGATTGGGGAACAAACATCCAAACATCCAAACATACAAACATTCACATTTATAATATAAGTAGAAGAATAGAATGAAAAACATTCTCATCAATTGTCTAGCGGGGTCTATTATGCTGTTCCAATAATAAGCATAACATGGCATATTGATTAACAGTTTCAGCCTTATTGAATTTTAATATCCTATACAACAAGTGGATAGTTTTTCCGCATCAAATAATTATCACCAAATCACTTCATAAATTTTCAATTTTCCCAAAAATATTTATTCCGTCAGAACGGGACGGCTTTTCCAAAGCCAATGTGGCGTATTTTGTCCACCAAAACATACACACACCCGCCCAGGGGTATTTAAAAATTAATTCACGTTTAACTACATTATGTATCTGTGCAAATAAAAACAAAAATAAATTTAGCAAACACTAATGATATATCAGAACAAAAGAAGTAATTTTTTTTTATTTTAATTGTAAATTTAAAATTAATCAAAATCAAATTGAAATGAAAAACGTGTAATTTAAATTGAATACAACCCAGCTCAGTCCTTAGGGCTGATTTTTTTACGGCCGACAGCCATATCGCTATGATATTGCCATTAGTTTAAATCTATCGGGTTTTAATCCGATAAATTAATTTCCCTGGATTAAAAGGTTAAATGTCTGACCGGGACAAAACAAAAAGTCGGATGTGGGTGTGTGGTACAACGTTGACTATCTTATGGATAATGTGTTAGGGTTAGTTTGAGCCACATAATGTCACATTTGAGTTTTTGATTGATTTTTGTTTAAATGTTGTGCTGTTGTATAATTAATATAAATTAAAAAAAAATTATTGAAGTATTTTTGAATTATCTGCGGTTTTGGTGAAATAATTGTTAACAATATTTGAATGATTTTTTGGACCAATGACATTTTCTTCCGAAAAAAGTGTTGTTGCGGCGAACAAAAATGCATTAAAGGAAACTGTCCGGATGAAAATATGATTAAATTGAACTAGTGACACGGTGACTTCTATAATAAAACCTTGAGCTATGCAACGGTAGAATTTGTTCCGCGGAAGTACCACTTATTTTTGATAGCTCCAAGTGGAGAGCGGATTAGCGTTATACTAACAACTTCTATGGATAGAAAAAAAGAGAAGAAAAAATAGCCTTTATAGCCTGATAGAAGTCGCATCTATGTACTGGCTTCAACCAAGCATTTACCTTGATTGGACGAAAATCGGCAGAAGCCAAAGGATTTTCATAAGTTTTTACGTGGGCTCCTACTTTTTATTGCTTACGGCTGCGGTCTACGCTCTTAGGAAAAATTCAAGCAATGACCACCCCCATAGAATAGCCTCCGCTGCTCTGGTAGTAATTTTATATAGCATTTTATGGCATGTAGATTGAAGCAAGCTAACATTAAGGATATATGGCTACAAAGTTCCCAGATAGAGGCCTACGGCAACTTAACAAGTTATGACAACCGAATAAACTTGTGTAATAAGCTGGGCTATCCTTTTATATCCTAGTACCCATATTAGAATGGGTAAGCTTTCGTTCATTTTGACAACAAAAGCCATACTTAATAAAGAACACAACCACCAGGTCCATATATCCTTCATTAAAAAGAACAGAGTCATAACTCAATAAATTGCACGACTGGATCGCACGTACTTACTCATATGTGCGGTCACATCGTCGAATAAATTTAAAAAAATGCACGACTGGGTCGCGCGAACTTGTTCTTATGTTAGATAATTGCTTAGTGGCTGCATATGTTGTATGTATATAAAGGGTGTTTTTTTTAGACGTGTGGTTTTCAAGAAGAAATAAAACGCATATAGTTTAATGTTATGGGCAATAATTTAGCTTGATTATAAAGATAAGGGTTTGCATTATGTTTTAAAAATGATTTCGGGGAAGTGGCCGCTGCGGCTGGCTCGAATAAATTCCAGCCGAGGCCCAATTTTGTGAAAATTGGGATCGGTGGCCATCACGTTTTGGGCCATTCACCGAACGTGTGACGCGCTTGATAGTCGTTCGGCTTCAATTCTTGCACGAGTTGGATTTTGTAATCCTGCAAACCAAGATCCTTCGGCAAAATCTTCCGTAAAGTGGATGGGTACATATCCAATTGTTGCGCGCGATGGCGAATGGACTCATTCGAATCTTCTTCGATACTTTGCTCTACCGAAACAAACCAAACTTGGTCAGGAGTGAGTCTATTCATTATGAAATGGCAAACCAAACTGAGCATAAATCAAGTGACAGCTGTCCAACCAATCCAAACTTTCCAAAGACCAATTCCGTGAAAACCACACGTCTATTAAAATAAAAAAATAATTTGGTTTTAGAAAATTCTTTCAGTTTAAGAGTTTTCTCGGAAAAACTAAGTATGCAATAAAATTTGAAAACTAAATGTCTATCGATTAAAAAAAAATATTGAAAATCGTTCAACCAGTTTTTTTAAAAAGTCGGTTTTTATAAACTTTTCGAAAAAATATTTTAATTTTTTTTCTAGTATGTCATAATAAGGAAATCTGTAGATTTCATCTGGGAAAATTATTTAAACAAATTCAATCCACCCATTTTCATTCGAAAACCAAATTTAAAAAAAAAAATTAAAAAATCGAAAAAAAAAGTTTTTGAAAATTTTGAAATGCGATATTAATTGAATTATAAATGTTTTTCTGTGTGCAAATATTTATTGATATCGGGATAATAGTTTACGATAAAACCGAATTTCAAAAAACCGGTTATATGAGAGCTACCGTTGTAGAACAAATTTCGAAAAAAATATTCTAACTGAAAGATGTATTGCTGTAAAAATAAAAGGCACGACTGGGTCGCACGTACTTGCTCCCGTATGCTAATCCTTTTTAGGTACAGGCGTCTTTTTGACAAAGATTTAATTTTAATGTTTTTTTGATGTGCAACTTCTTTAGAATCGTGGTTTGAAGCTCGAACGAACATGCGTCACGATAAAGGGATAAACACATAAATATATAGGATTGTTAGCTTTTGCAGTTTTTTAGTGTAGTATTATCTTTCCACTTGTTGTTTGCTGTTTATAATATAATTTGCTAATAGAAAGATATAAAGGACTTTTTTCAGTTTAATTTTCATTTTGGTATGGAAAAAATTGAACAACTGGCATAAAGATTCGTGGGAATCAGCAGTAGGGCAATAATGCTAGGTATAGGGACCTATATAGGTCCCAATAACAATAATTTACTTTTTGAAATCAAATTATTTAAAATAGTTGAATTATGTTTGATGGATCGACGTGGGTAGGTATTAATGGAATTTATTAAGGGTATTAGGTACCTATAAAAAGGTTGGAAGGAAGGTAGGTACTAAATATAAGATACACGTTCCAACTACTGCTAAGCGAGTATGTAAAGCGACAATATTAAAAGTTAACACAGTGGTTTTGTTTATTTATAGGAAGGTGTAAACTTTTGTTTTCTCGATTGAAATTTTTGCATTCAGTAGTAATCGAATAATTCTTTTTATTTGTTAGTTGTTTTTGTGTGTTTATCATAGGCTCATTATTTATTCTGTGTGCTTTTATGATGATGAAATGCTTTAAAATACGTAGGTATGTATGTAGGTTGTCACCTTCTTTTATTTGACTAATGGCTAGGGCTTAGCCGAGCAATATGAAATAAAATATGGGGACAATTTTTTATGAAATCAAAAAAACACTATTCATAACGTTTTTTGGAAAAAATGTTGTAAGCCATCTTATGTCTTTTGCTGTTTTATATTTTAAGAATTTTTCATTTCAAAATCGTTCGACCAGTTTTTTTTTAAAAAATGTTTTTTTTTTGAAAAACTTTTCGAAAACATATTTTAAATTTTTTTTGAGTATGTCAATTCAAAGAAATCTAAAGTTTATACTAGGAGAAAAATTTAAAAGAAAATCTATTAAACCGTTTTCAAAATATTCAAAAAACAAAATATTTTTTAAAGAAAATTATTAAAAATTAAAAAAAAAATTTTTTGAAAATTTTAAAAAACAATATTATTTAAATCATAAAGCTCTACATATTTTGAAAATTTCATCAAAATCCGTTAATTAATTAACGAGAAAGTCTGATTTTAAAAAACCGGTCATATGGGAGGTACCGTTATAAAACTTTTTCTGAAAAATCCATTAAAACTAAAAGATAGATTTTGCACAGAAAACATCATTCTAAAAGTTTTATCAAAATCGTAGGAGCCGTTTTCGAGAAAAATAAGTTTTTCATTAAAAGTTATATGGCAGGTACCGTTAGTTTTGGAGCTAGAATGCCAATTCCAAAAACAGTCGGGTAGAGCACTCTAAAAATACTATATACCAAGTTTGAATCAAATCGGCCCAACCGTTTGGGCTGTAGATATCGATACGGACAGACAGACAGACAGACAGACAGACAGACAGACAGACGGACGTAATTTCCGGACCCACTTTTTTTGACTTCTCTATCATCGTAATGGCATGTTAGATTGTTAGAATTTTTTTTTTTTACGAATGCATAACTTGCCTTATAGTCCCTATAAATCGCAAGTAAAAAGTAGCACCCTGAAAGTTTTATCAAAATCGTTAGAGCCGTTTTCGATAAACTGCAGTATGACAGTTATTGCCCCTAGGTACAGTTGAATTAGATTTGATTAGTAAGCATGGTAAATATAAAACTCTTGATCCAGCCATCAGATATGGTATTCTGCAACCATTTAAAGGTTGTAGACTTGTAGTGTCCTTAAATCCAAAATGTGCGTTTCGCCCAAGCATGAACGGTGGGGTCATAAGTTAGACCGTTCATGCTCTTCTAAGATGCACAAAATAGGTCGATGATTACCGACTCTTAATAAAACCCATTGCAGAAAGCAATGGTGAATTATATTTATTTAGGAAACTTTGGTTTATACACCTATAAATTTGGGTGTTTTGCTTGTGGACCAGCAAAGTCAATAAAAATATATTGCAACAACAACAACTATCGAGAGCTATTACACAAGAGCCAATTTAACCCAGACGTTCTATAATGAGAGTCGGTCACTGGCGGATACACAGAGATTACATATACATCTGAATGTAAAGAGAAAAACGAGGCCTTTTGGAGCTATGCTATATTTTAAAAGCATTCACCGAATTTTTCAATATCTCCTTTTTCACACCGAAGAATGATGCATGTGAAACTTGCTTTGCGGTCGAAAACGCTTCTTATGGATAAAAAGAAAGTTTAAAAGTAAGCTACGATTTTCATCTATCTTAAAAGATACTTTCAAGGGAGGAAGAAAAACAGGACAAAGACAAGACCTAAAGTCTTCATCGTTGTTCCGCAGAGACAGCTGGAACAGAAGGTCATATACGGGTTTTTGCTTATCATTATTCCAAACCCATAAGAAGGCAAGTCTTTTATGCTAAAAGTGAAGACGATTCTTTTGATTTTAGTTTGAGTGGATCCTTTATGCTCCCCTAATTTCAATTTGTGCTGTACTAGTACAATTTCTGATTCTCTCTCCTAGGCTTATCTAAGAGAGGAAAATGAAGACCAAAGACTGTTTTTACTCCGTTATTGTCTTTTACAACAACTTCATTTGGAGCCCTCGACATCAGCTATCATCATAACTGGAATAATTGGCCTGAAAATGAGATCCCGATGCATAATTCCTGATTCTCTCTCTTTTAACCGAAGACTTAATTAACAGAGGAAAATATAGACTGATCTAGAGATCTACGAGCACAAAAATATGGAAGAATCTAAGCTTTGAAATATGTTAATGCTGAACAAAAACCGAAAAAGTCATAGCAAGTTATTATAATGCGGGTAACTACTTCTGCCGAAACTCCACAGTGGAAAAACCTAGAGATCCTGGAAAAAATTTTCATTTTCAGTTTTGCTTTGGCTTTCCGAAAAAAACTCTTCTGGTCTTTTTTAGATGACGATAACATATGCCTATTTATCAGTAAAGAACTCACCGAAGAAAGCTCCGCGTTAGTCGTGTCCAGAAGAGTAAGAGGACCTCATAGCTAGATGCTCAATAACCAAAAAAAAACTTTGAGTAACATTTTTTTAAGGAAACAATGTTTGGAAAATGACATTGAGGCTTAAAAAATAAAGGGTTTTTGAATAAGGACTTGACAATTTTTTTTTTTAATAAAACGCAAACCTTTTGAGATATTTCAAAAACTTTATTATCAGCTTGAAGTACAATCAAAACATTTATGAATGGAACTCCACTTAGTTCATATGCCCACCGCGGGTACGTTTGCAGAGGTCGATTCGTTGAACCCAATTTTCGATAACGCGGCCACACATTTCAGCTGAAACCGCCGCTATTTCGCGTTCAATGTTGGCTCTGAGCTCTTCCAACGTAGTCGGCTTGATAGCATAAACCAATGACTTAACGTAGCTCCAGAGCAATTAGTCTAGAGACGTGCAATGTTTGATGTTTACGCTTTGAGAACTCTTAATCAACTACTCTGTTTCATTGAGTGTGGATTTTACCTTTACCAATGATGGTTCGATGTCTCGTTCTAATTCATCATCATCGCTTGATTTTACTTTTTTCTTCTCTTCTGTGTACATTATCCACCCCCCTGAATTCTTATTCACATACGAGATTTCATGAATGCATTTGGGCGTAATATTTTGTGCAGTATTTTTCGTTTCTTTTAAACTTCTTTTCTTCTTCTTTAAAACTAATTGCAAGAGATAATACTAATAATAATAACAAAGGGTTTTTCAATAAGACCGCTACAAAAGTTTTTTTTTAAATAAAACAAAAACGGTTTTGGATATCAATGAAATTCTTTATTCCTGTGAAAGTAAGTTCGATGCCTTTATTAGTATGGAGCTCGATTTCTTTTGCATGGCCACCACGGGCACGCTTGCAGAAGTCCAGACGCTGAACCCAATTTTCGACGGTTTTCAATCATAAATCGGCCGATACTGCTGCAATTTCACGTTCGATATTCGTACGAAGTTCATCAATCGTCGCTGGCTTGTTGGCATGGACCATAAACTTGACGTAGCCTTACCGGAAATAGTCTAACGGTGTCAAATCGCATGACCGAGGCGGCCAAGCGACTGGACCATTTCGTGAGATAACACCTTCTCCAAACTTGGTTTCCAAAAAATTGATTGTGACATTCGTTGTGTGGCTTGTGGCGCCGTTCTGTTGGAACCACATGTCCTCCAAGTCCACATCATCCAATTGGGACCAAAAATATTCGGTTATCATTGAACGGTAGCGATCCCCATTCACAGTAACGTGCCGGTCTTGATCATCACGGAAGAAGTACGGCCCAATGACGCCTCCGGCCCATAAACCACACCAAACCGTAATTTTTTCGGGATGCAATGATGATTCATGGCGTACGTGTAGATTTCTGCCTGACCAATACCGCATATTTTGTTTATTGACGAAGCCAATCAGCCAGAAATGAGCCTCATCGCTGAAGATGATTTTTCGATGAAAATCCGAATCATTTTCAAGTTGTTGCTCAGCCCAATTCACGAACATACGACGCTCCTCTTGGTCAAGCGGCTTCAGTTCTTGCGTCAGATTAATCTTGTAAGGATATAAGCCAAGATCTTTTCGCAAAATTCACCACAACGACGTCACAGAGGTGCCCAACGCTTTAGAACGACGTGTGAGAGCCACATTTGGGCTTTCTGCATTTGAAGCCTCAGCGGCAGCAATATTCTCAACACTTCGGGCACTTCTTTGTCTCACTGGCACAGGAACATTTTGTACTGTGCGTGTGGATTCAAATTTTTCCACTAGACGCTCAATTGTTGATCTGCTAGGACGATTATGACGACCATAAATTGGACGTAGCGCTCCTAACGTTGAGGCCACTGACTCCGAATTTCGGTAGTAAATTTTAATGATTTCGACTCATTGTTGGCTCGTATATCTTTCCATCATGAAATGGCAAACCTTACTCAAGAGAAATGTCAAAAGAACGGCAAGAAATATGGTGTCGTTTGCTGTCCCTGTCGCTCTACTTTTGTAGCGTCCTTGTTGAAAAACCCGATAATTCTGTTTATTTGAAAGCATAATTAGAGATGTGCGGTACCTGTTAGCATTACAAAATGTGTTGCCACAGCACTGATTTTCTTTTTTCTCTTGATTTTCAATAATTAACGAATAAGTTCAATCAAATATTCACATTACGCCAATCTTAAAAAAAACCCAAGAACTTCAAATCAATACCCACCATCTTTTTATCGATTTCAAAGCCGCGTACGACAGCATTAATAGAGACGAGTTGTATAGAGCAAAGTGCAGTTTTAACATCCCTGCCAAACTTGTCCGCCTGTGTAAAATGACGATGGAAAACGCATGCTGTTCCGTCAAGGTCGGTAGGGACCTCTCCGAAACCTTTGAAGTCAAAAAAGGATTTAGACAAGACAGAAGTACGATATTTCAAAAAACCGTCCAATTACCCGCATTCGCCGACGATTATTGACATAATTGGACGAACACAGCGCTTTTGTGAGTATTGAGATGGAAAACCAAGTATATGATGTCATCAAGAAGAGAGAGCCAACATCGACGTCTTGGACAAAATATCACCATAGACAGCTATAGCTTTGAGGTAGTTAAGGGCTTTGTCTACCTGGGCTCCGTTATTAACTCAGACAATAACACCAGCACTGATATCAAACGAAGAATAACTCTTGCTTATCGCTGCTTCTTCGGGCTTAGAAGGCAATTGAGTAGCAAAGCCCTCTCTCGGGCAACTAAATTGTCCCTTTATAGGACCCTCATTATCCCAGTCTTGATGTATAGTACAGATGCATGGACGCTGTCAAAAGCGGATGAGGACGCTTTAGGTAGCTTCGAGAGATAGATTTTCCGGATGATTTTTGGTCCCGTATGCATTAACGGAGAGTGGAGAAAAAGATACAATGAAGAACTGTACCGGCTGTATAGCGACACAGACCTACCCAAAAAAGTAAAAATTCAACGTCTCAGCCGGCTGGGTAATATAGAGCGGATTGACATCAATGCTCCGGCCCGGAAAATCTTCGAATACACCCCAGAGGGACGGTGCAGTAGAGGAAGACGGAGACTCAGGTGGCGCGCACAAGTGGAAGAGGACCTTAACTGACTTAACTCCAAGTGCGAAACTGGAGGCAGCTAGCTAGGGACTGAACTGGCTGAAGAAGCCCGTTGGTTGAGAACCAGGTCCACCCCGGACTGTAACGCCACCTAAGGTAAGATAACGAATAAGTTCATATCCTTATTAGATCTTAAAACTATTAACATCTAGTTAAGGACCTATCAGTCAGGTTAGTCTATTCAGTTGAGGTTCAGATGAATCTGGGGTGAACCCCAGCTTTGTAGCAAGTTAAATAAAGAAGTATTGAAAAAATGATTTTTAATTTCGGCTTTTGAAAATATGTTTTGAATTTAATTTTCTGAAGAATCACTTGGACGAACCTATGTACTTTTCACTACAGAATTCTTTGCGATTGCAAAAAAATAATTGGTGGGATCACAAGAGTTCGTTTAAGGTACTACTCTATTTTTTTGATTTTTTGTAAGTATTTTGTCTAAGACTGCCTAGAGTGTCCAGTGAACATGTTATAAAATATAAAAAACATTTATATCGATTTTCTTTTCTGGTCGTGGGTATTGGAACTGTGCCTTTTTTATGTTTTACATTTCCAATATTTTTAAGCCCCGAAATGATAGTAAAGTAAAAAATTCAAAATTGCAAGAACTTAACTTTTGGGTTTGGTTTCGCTATTCAATCACAACTATCGAAAATGATGATTCCTGAACTTTCATCGATTAAAAAACCTTTTGTTCGGTTCAACGAATCCCTTGAAAATTACTCCAGCACCTATTCAAAACTTTGCCAAATGTTTTTTAATATTTTTTCCCGGAAAAAAGCAACATAAACCAGTTTGTTTCGAATAAGCGGATCAAGTGAATGTTACTTTTGGGCAACAAATTGAGCTTCCGGCTAGCGTTACAACATCAAAGAAAGGACATCATTTTTATGACTAAACTGTAAAAATCCTAAAAGATAAAAAAACTGTAAATATACATCCAAAAGCTGACATACAATCCAACTTTGTATTCCTGGAAATATACCAAACTAACCAATTAAAGTGCACAAAAAACAACAACAACAAAGTGGTGAAAAACACATTGATATGCAAAGGGATTTCCGTGGAAATAGCGCGCGGTTCATTGAAACATAGTCACGTCCTATTTTTGTGATACTTTATTTCTCTGTTGTTTTTGTTGTTTTTTTATTCATTAAGTTTGTCTTTTACCGGCGAAAAGTATTTTCGTATCATGGATGAGGAAGTAACTTTTTGTGAAAGTATAATAATAGCTTTTTTTTTGTAAGGACGACTAAATTTTTCACGCAAATATTTTCCTCTTTTAGGTCCTTGCATCATCAACAGGTTCGTTGAAAAGGCACAAAACAATTTACTGCTACAACACAACAGTACTACAGTGGATGTATTAAAAATGAGGACCTACAAAAAGACAAAAAAAAAATAAAGAAAAAAAATATCTCAGAAGTGGGATTAAGAGCAGGAGCAAGGAACCGTGGTGTTTGTAAAAAAAATGTAATTCTTGTCACGTATCCTTGTCAAGAGGGTGGCAGTTTTGTATAACTAATCAAAAAAGGTGTAGAATCTGATGGGTTCAGGTGGATGTGGAAACGACAAAGACGTGCAACAAGACGGAAAGCTTTCGGAATAGAGATTCATTTGCGGAAGCTATTTTGTATTACAGTCTATGTGTTAGAGTATTTTTATCTTCGATTAACCATTTATCATGCGGGATTTGATTTAGGAGGAATGGTGGAAAATTGAGTAAGGATTTTGTTGACACAAAATTGGCTTCACGTAGCAATGTTCAAATGGTTACGATGTCGTTTGATTGATTGGAAAAAAGGTATCAGAATAAAAGAAATGGTCTTGGCTTAAGATTTCAGATTATTTCGGATTAAATAGATTAATTTAATAAAATTTATATTTTGAGCTTAATTTTTTTGTTTTTTTCAATGAAAACGAATATCAAATTCTAAAACATTAGATTTTTGGACTGTTTGAAAGACAATTGCGCAATAATACAATTTTCTAAAAGATTTGCTTTTAGTCTATATAGTGCCCCGTGGCTTAGTGGTTAGTGTGTCGGACTGCTAAGCGAAAGAACCTGGGTTCAAATCCAGCTCATAGCCACCTTTTTCCTGGGGTACTGCCTCTTGCGAGGAACTGACAAAACCTCCAAGATCAAAATTTGTCTCGAAAAAGTGCATCTCATGTAGCCGTTCGGACTCGGCGGTAAACTGTAGGTCCCTTCCATTCTTGCAGAGTAACAACACACACACAGGAATGGTTGAGAGTATAAGTCACTAGGCCTTGGCTCCTTAAGGAGCTGTCGCGCCAGTAAATTTATTTTAATTTATTTATTTATTATATAAGAAAATCCATTGCCAACGGAAAACAACAAAAACCGTTTTTTCAGAAAAATTCAGTTAATCTTTGCGTATTTGCCTCGTTATTTTAATTTTAACTAAGAATGAGACGAAATTCTTCGACTTCTAAGTCTACATGAAATTTAATCACTGAAACTAATGAATTTAAGACGTAATTTTTCAAATTAAAAAAAAAATGTTTCAATCTACTGAACAATCTAGAAACATTGAACAAAAAGTTGTAAAGAAAGCAATGTTCTTCTTTGTTCGTTTTTTTTAACAGATGTAATGATTGATGTTTACGCTTTGAGAATTCTTAATCAACTACTCTGTTACATTTAGTTTGGATTTTACCAATGATGATTCTAAACCATGAAAAAACCTCTAGTTTTAGCCAGTCGAACCATATTTAGCTGCGACTTTCATGGCAAGGTTTGAGAAATGATGATAACTGCCCAGTTACAATTTGCAACTGCTGATAGTCAGTGTTCTCAGCGACTTTTATGATTGAAATTAAATAAGAGTTTGTAATTTACTGTCGCGAAAAGTAAATGTTTCTTGGTTTTTAGTACAAAATGCATCGAGCAATTACAACTTTGTACTAAACTATGGTTTTGTTTCAACGTATAGACGCAAAAGCTGACTTATACTCTCAATGATTAGAACACCGGAACGGATCTACAATTTACGTCCCGAACGGCTACATGCATTGCACATTTTGCAGACAAATTTTACTCTTGGAGGATTTGTCATTTCCTCGTAAGAGGCAATAGTTGGAAAATAAGATGGCTCTGAAGGGGAATCGGACACCGAACCTTTTGCATAGCATCTCGAGACACTTATCACTAAACATAAAATGCTGAAATACTGAAAAAATAAACTCTGTTTAAAGGATTCCAGAATAGAGCTTCCTTAGGGTTTCGAATACCCGTGGACACGACCATGGATCTTTACTGATCTAATCTTCATCAACACAAGATCAGCCGTCAACCTATCTACCTTACATAACCATCCTAATGTCATTTACAGTTCTCAAGTCCTGTTCAAAGATATTTTAGAAATATCACAACAAAAACGATTAAGATGAAATATCTCTAGGTAACTTCAGTGCTCCACCAACGAAAATAAGAGAAAAATGCCCTCCCCCCTTTCCAACCAAGCAATACCTGTGATATCTTTTCGATTCCAAGTTGCCTTGAAATTTTACAAGGTGCCACAAGAGTTATCAGTCTTACAAACATTTTTCTATTTTATATGAAGGACATCCTTCGTCATTCGTCATTCACTTTGACGTTTGTCCACAAAATAGTAGCGCAATATTTGGAAATGAAGCATTGGGGTAAAATAGTTCTCCTTCAGAAACACAGGAACTTCTTTATAGATTCGGAGACCTTTTTAAACCAAGTAAGCTCAGAAACGTAGCACCCAGTTTCAAAGAAACTGCAAGTCAATTATGGATAGAAGCAGATGTGACAGTCGCAGTCGCTGATTAAGTGGTTATTCGAAAGCACGACTTTGAATGCCTTAAGCATCACGCAACCATCTTAAATATTTAGGCCCAATGCACACGAAGCAACTAGACAGGTTACAGACCAACTACGTACTCAGCGGTGACATGACTCGACACACGAGAAAACTCATAACCATTCAAGATCTCTAGTTCGTTCAGTGTTTCAGGATCTTTTTCAACCTCTCCCACCAAAAGTTGGTCTGTTGTTAGCTCAACTTCGGCAAACTAGAAACTTAAATCACTAGGCAACCCGACATGAAAATCAACAGACGACTGGTTACAAACTTGTTTTTGTTAATCGCAAATTAGTTTTCAACCAGTAGCGTCGTGTGCATCGTCCCATTTGATTACACAGGGTATGACTCAAAGCAAAGTAGTTGGCAATCAGCATCTCTGATCAGTTTTTTCCAGTAGCTCATGTGCATTGGGCATTTGTTCCATATCAGGAACAGTCCTTAGCGTCACCCTGTATAATTAAAGAACATTTAATTGCTTTAATAAATCCGATCAACTTTAGCAAAGGCCTTAACGAGCAATCAATATCCTTGAGACTTGAAAGTTGTCAAATAATGACATCAAATATTGTTTCTCGTCCTTGAAACACAAAAATCGTATTAACCAATACTACAGTCCTTCATATTTCACAGCCAAATGGCATAACTCACAGCATAGTCTATCGCATCGCCCATTCAATTTTCTCTAACGGCTTCCCAAAAATATGGTGTGATTTTGTCGTTCCCGTCGTTGTCCTGTTTTCATTTTTTTTGTTTGTTGTTGTTGCTTTAGTTTGTAATTGATTGTGCAATAGATTTATCTGGCACAGCACCCTGCTGACGTGTCCCACATAGATCCTTGTTTACAAGGAGTTTCCTACAAAAATGGCAATTCATCTAGCAAACGGTGCCGTGTGGTATGGCAGAGTTGGCAATCGGCCCAAGAGAGTTTTGTACCTTCCCGTCGTAAGACCTAACCGGTACACCAGGCATTTCAGTTTAATGTTTTTCCTGCTGTTGCAGGAGCGTAGCCTTTTCAGTGTTCCTAGTTTTTTTTCCTTGCAGAATCTCGCCAGAGTTGTGGAATATCAAAATTTTGGTATCGAACAGTAATTGAATCCTTCGGTATAGTTTACCGTTTGTTTGGTGTTGTTGTTGGTCTCCATGCTATCCTTCACTCTTCGTTTCCATCGATCCAATTTAAGTGACGTGACGACTTCTGCTTGGTAGAAACTTATATTTGTGCGCTTTTTTTCGACTCCCCCAAAGCTTCTAGGATTTCAAAAGAAATTTCTGAAGCAGCAAAAAATTGTATTCTTTTCGGAGAAAAGTGAAGTTTATTGTATTGAAAAATAATATGAGAACGAAAATGATTTACAACAAAAGAAAACTCTTTAAACAGGAAAAGGTGCAAGCTCCTGAAGGATTCACAGAGTTGCAGTAAAATGCAAGATATTATGTGGGTGGAATGAAAATGGTTGCAGGGTTTGGAGAAAGAAATTTTTTGTGTGCTCACAGAAAATGGAACTTTGATTGCAATCAATCTATTTCATTATGTTTTTTCTCTTTACACTTGTGTGGATTGGTTTTTTTTTTAGATATTATTTTGTTTTGTGTTGAATTATTTTTAGGTATATGTACTATATGTAAGATTGTTTGGATTCTAAAACCTTACAAGGTTGCACTTTGTCCCAAATAATTCGAAAATTCAGTCAAATCTTTTTTGGGACTCCAACAAAAAAAGAGATAAGAAAACTCCGGGAGTAGCTCTCCAATGTTGAACTCAAGCTCTTTCAAAGTAGTTGGCCTGTTGCCATAAGCTAAGGCCTTCACGTAGCCCCAGAGAATAGAGTAATAGCAAAGAATATAGAATTAATTAATTCTAATTCTATATTCTTTGGTAATAGTAATGTCGTTATTTGATCTTTGATGAACGCTTGTCGTGGGATAACACAATCAAAAAATTTCTATATTTCGCTTGCATGTATGGCATGTAGTGCAATGTGGTTGAAAGCATAGCTTGGATTGTTCTCCATTTTGTTGAGTTAGGCGTGCATAAGAGTGGTTAACATCGCTCTTTTTATTGATTTGCCTTAATTCAAGCGTTTCTTAAAACTGTTCTTAAAAATAACATAATAGATAAGAGTAAGAGGTAGCTTAAGAAAGAAAGAGAGTTTCTCAGAGAAGATTTACTGCTGCAAAAATGAAGAGTTTTCAGCTTGTAAGTGAGAATATAGTTTCTCGGAAGAAATTGAAGGGTTCATTTTTAATGGAAGAGGATATGGAGACAGTACTGGTATTTACATTTGTGAGCAGCAGAGAGTCCTCAGTCATCGATAACTGTCAAACTATCTGTCATACTTTGTTTGACTTTTTTCAGTATATTTTGACACATAACCATGTAAAGACACACCAGAACAACGTTTACAAGTCCTGGAAATATATTTTTTAAGAAAGTCATGTGTAGCTTTCTAAGTTTTATGTCCAAGTACTCTTAGAGCACGGAAGTATTTTTCAAGGTGGGCAAAAAGAAATCACCCTTTTGCAAGATGCTCTCATTTTTGCCAATGGCCACCAATGTCAAATCTGTTTTGACATTTGTGGACGAGACAGATGCAGAATACAAGTGAACAAGTCATGGAGCGATGCATGAACCGACATGAACCGATATTCTGAAGTCGGCGTTTCCAGGTCGCCTCATCTCTCGTTTTGGCGATTTGCACTGGCCCGCAAGATCGCCCGGCTTAACCGTTTCAGACGTTTTTGTGGAGTTTTTTGAAGTCCCGCGTTTACGTGAACAAGCTCGAGGCTCTGGAAGCCCTCAAGGACAACATTCGACACGAGTGCGAGAATCTGTCGCCCGGAATTCTCGCTGAAGTTTGGCCGATATCTTCTCGACTTGACCAATACAAATCTAAACATAATCAAAAAACAGCATCGAAGTTTTTCATTTAGAAAAAAAGAGAGCCGAACAACATCGGATGGATGACTTCTTTTGGCCCACCCTGTATATATCGTATGTACATGTACACATTTACAAGCTCTCAAAGTTAGAGAATTTTTTTTTCAAGTCGTGACCCATATTTTCAACAAAATTGTAGATGTCATTTTCTTGGCTATCTAAAATAATAAAATAAATTATTGTTCGCAAGGAAGCCTTCTATAAGTAGCCTCCAACATTGTTACTAAAAAAATTGTTTTCATGAAAAATTTTTGAGTTTCAAACTTTGCGACACTTGCCTATACGTAATGACTTAATTATATTTTTGAGTTTTACTCTATTTTCCTGGAAAATACATATAAAAATATTATAATATCATGATAATTTATATTGACAGAGCTTAGTTAAGAATAAGCAAATGGATTAGGGACGATTCTATTTTTTTTAATTTCAACCAAAAAGTAAGGACAGGTAAAAAATTAAAAAAAATTTTTTTTATAATTTTTGGCTGCGTATGGGTTTTCCCCTATACTTGTTGCGTTTTTCACACAAATAAAATAAATTGCACGACTGGATCGCACGTTCTTGCTCATATGTGCGGTCATATTGTAGAATAAAATTTAAGAAAATTAAAGTGAACATCAAAGCATTTATTCGATTGTTGTGATTTTTGATTGTTCGAATAAAGTCCGTTAAATTGTATTCAGTGAAATAATTTAAACGCCATTTTATTTCTTTAAGAAATGTTAAAAAGTGGGAATATTTTTTTATCGTTTTTTTATAACGGGTTTTTAACAATTTTTTTTAAAAAATTAAAAAAAAATATTCAAGAAAACAAACTTAAGCACAAAAATAACATACATTTAAAATTAAATAAAAAAATTCACTTAACCGTTTTCAAAATATTGATTTTTCAACAAAAAAAATTTTTTTTAAAAATTATTGAAAATACAAAAAAAAGTTAGCCTTCCTACATCTTCCTGAATATCAATTTTGATAGTAATTGGATGACCAGTTTAAGAGAAAGTCGAAGAAAAAAAAACGGTCCTATATGATGTCCTGTTTTTAGGCCACCATATTAATTTTGTTCACCAAAATATAATACTTACCTACAGCAGTACACTGATTTTTTTTTCATAAAAATTCTTGGAGCCGTTTTCGAGAAAAATAAGCTTTTACATAACGGTTATATGACGGGTACAGTTAATTTTCGAGCTAAAAAAAAAATAGAAAAAACTCCTCTGTAGAACGTCAAAATAACCTACAGTCGAAAATATGTTTCTCTATCATCGTAATGCCATGTTTGATTGATATCTCAAATTTTTTAATCTGCACGAATGCATAATTTGAAGTGCATTATAGTTAGTACCTATAATCGCAAGTAAAAACAAGCGATTGTGAAATGTTTTTTTATAGTTTTATAGCTTTTTATTGTGTATTATAGCGACTATGAGGCAGTTTAGGATTCGTGAATATAAAAAAAAATGAGATAACAAAGAACATGACATTACGATAACAGAGAAGTCTAAAAAAAGTAATCGAGAAAAAAAATTTTGTCTGTCTGTCTGTCTGTCAGTATGTATAACGAGCTGCAGCCTAAACGGCTTAAGCGATTATCTTGGCATTCCCCAGAGGAGATATTGACATTTTATTTTTAGGCCTAAGAATAACGGTACCTGCCATATGACCGTTTAGGAAAAGCTTATTTTTCTCTAAAACGGCTCCAAAGATTTTGATTAAATTTCTTGAATTTTTTTTTGTTTGTATTGGCTATCATTTGTATAAAACCAAATTTAGGGGGAAAGTCTATTAACGGTACCTTTCATATAAAGTTTTTTTTTTATTTTTGGGCTTTCTCGGTAACGGTTTCTTGGATTTCTGTCAAATTTTATATTTGAGAAGGCCTAGCTAGCTTAATTAAACCGGTCCTACAATTTTCGACATACATTTTTTCATAAATTCTTTGTTATTTAAGACGTGTGATGGCATTTTTACTATAAACTGTTATTTTTACTAAAAACTGTTAAGTATTATGGTTTTTATAGTTTTTATAAGTTTAAACTGTGTTATTTTCAAGGTAAATGTTACTTGTTTCTGTCAAAGATATTGCTTTCCAATGTAATAAGTCACATAAGAGCAAGTACGTGCGACCCAGCCGTGCCGATTTTTTATTGTGTATTACTTAATTTTTAATGACGTTTAAGGTAGTAATGCCTTATTTTTGGACTGGTTCGAAGGAGTTTTCGAAGTAGAATTCATCCAAAATGTTCTGTACGAATTGTCAACTAATACTGGAAGACCGCGGAAGTTGTTCTTTATATATTTTTTGAAGGATTTATTTTAATTTTCTTTATAATATACTTATTTTCAATTTGTTGTTCAAAACAAGAAGTTCAGATTGTACTACAAAAAAAAAAAATATTTCAATAAAACCCTAAAATTTCTGAAAAATATCAATAACTTTTTTTCCAATAATTTTTTTAACCAAATTTTAACCAAATATTTATAAGATTGATATTAACATGTGTGCGTAATTTCATTAAAATCCGTTTGTAGTTCAGATTTAAAAGACTTTTTTCCGGTCCCCAAATGATTCGTGTTTTTTTATTCCTCATATCATTGGAAATCAAGAAAAGGACCTGTGAATTGGCCACCTCGTTTGTGTGATTTGAAACCTTTGGACTACTTTTTGTGGGGGAACGTCAAATCTCTGGTCTATGCTGACAAGCCAGCAAGGCGATTGATCATTTAAAAGCCCACATTCGATGAACTATTGATAAAATAAGATGGGGTCAAATTATCTTTACATCTATCCATACGCATACATACATAAAAATGAAGTATCTGTTTTTAATATCAAAATAACGGCTTTTTACAAGATGCATATGAAACTCTTTACAGTACATATAACAAAACACAATTTTAAAATTGTTTGTCTGTCTGTGTGTCTTTCTGTTTGTTCCGGCTAATTTCGAAAACGGCTGCACCGATTTTGACGGGACTTTCATTGGCAGATTGCTGATCTTCTAGGAAGTAACTTAGGCTATTTAAATTACCCACTAGGTGGCACTGGGGTCGTTTTTTTAACATTCTTATTTATGGACCGATTTTGACGGGACTTTCACAGGCAGATAGCCGATATTGTAAGTAAGGAGTAAATAAGGCTATTTTAACTACTCTTAGGTGGCGCTGGAGTGTTTTTTTTTTTTTTGAAAATTCTTATGTATTCCCCGATTTTTCACAGCCAAATAGCTTATGTTGTAAGTAGAAACTAAGGCTATTTTAATCACCGCTGGGATCGTTTCTCAGGCAGAAACCTAATTTTATAAGAAGTAACTAAGGCGCCACACCGAGGTTGTTTTTCCGAAAATGTATGGTATACCTGAGCAACGGAGGGTAAATTAATCTAAAAATCTAGAATCTAAATATATTAGTTATAGTTGTTTGTTATTGTTTAAAGTGTAGTTTATTAAACTAGATTAAAATTAAAAGGTTAAACGAGTCCATGTTGAATCTATAAGGAGCAAGGCAATATAATAGACGCTCTGCGAGAATAAAATTCAAAGATTAATATGTCAAAAAGAGCATAAAAACCCATGCAAAATGTTAAAAAAGTGGCTTTGATCAAAACAAAGAAGATGCATCTAAATTAGTCTTTAAAGGAACTTCTTGAAATATGTACATCCAAATCAGACACAGTATATCAAATTGGAATGTTGTTTGGGGTTCAGAATCTACATTTAATTCATTCGTTAAGAACCATTTGAAATCGGAAAAACAATGACACATACTGTTAAGGATAAAAAGCAGTAGTCAATTCTCAATTGGCAATCACAATCTTTAATGCTATCAAGATGAATGGTCCGTGGGTATAAATCTTCAAGTCCTGCTTTTGACAAAGTGCTTAATTCAGTTGTATATTCAAAACATCCCAAGGTTCATATCTATCCCAATATTTTATCATATCTTGCATCCTCAATTGAATATACGGAGCTTTTTTAAAAGTTACTTCCTCTAATGCGTTTTTTGAAAAAAAAAAAATGTATTTCAATTATTCAAAATTAAACTTTTTTTTCGAGTTTCCTTCAATTGTCTTCAATTACTGACAACAATTTAACAAAAAACAAGTCCTCAGCTAGAGACATGACAGCAGTTGAGGAAGTTTATCTACAAAACAACGGCTGACAGTATCTTTTTCAACATTCAACACCAGCACTTGAACTCTTTCCACAAAGCCAAAAACCAGGATTAAGTTCTTGAATCCTCTGAACACAATTCCATGGCTTTCAATTTGATGTAAAAAATGAAAAATTTAATTCTGACACAAGAATTAAATAAAATCCCTATTTTTCCTTGCCACTTTCACAACTTACAACCCTACCAAAAAAAAAAAAAAAAAAAAAAAAACAACGACCAATGTTGGCGATACCACGGCTGGAAGACTGCCACGTTTCCATGGAGCCATTAACCCCATGTCAACAAGTAACCACTTGATTCAAGTAGGGCGGAAAAATCATTCCGCCACTTACTACATCAAGTGCTTTCCCAAAGTACTTACCCAGGTGGCGCGCGATGTTAAAACTTCTCTGGAACCACGACCGCCACCATTTTATCCCTGATGCCACCCACTATACACTGACTGCTCATAAATGGTAGGTTATTTTGTTCACCATGACGACCAACAACAACAACTGAGTTCGTAGAGTTGTTGATAGGGAGGCGACTATAGGAATGCCAAAATCTATAAATCGCTCGAAAAGGAAACTTTATGCTATGGCCAGAGCAATATGGGTTCCACCACCATAACTTGGATTAGTTGTGTCCTCCGATTTACAGGAATAGAGTATAGTGTTATCATGGCAACAAAAACCGGAAAAAGGGGTTCATGGTCTGAACATTCGATTCGCTTTTATGAATCGTCTTTAAACCAAGAGGAGCTGCAATTTTATGGCTAGCTCTTATATGGAATAGATTTACAGAGTTCAGAGGTGTATTTGCTTGTTTTGCGTTCCAAGGCGTTGGTGAAGGATTTGTTTGCAAAAAAAGTTTAGATTTTTTTAATCATTTCCTGCTTTTAAAATGAGAGCTGAACTTAAAAACAATATTTTATTTTAATTTTTTTTTTTATTTTATATTTTATTTTAATTTAATAGGGTGGAACCTGGTCTTCGAGGTCTAAGAGGTTTTTTAAAGGTTGAACCACAAAAATGGAAATAAAACTGTCGATGGATAGTGGCTTCTGGCTTATAAGAACCGAGTAACAATTGCTGATTTGACTTCCATAAAAGTACTAAGTATCTTTAAGGTGAGAACAGTAAAATACAAAATGGAGTCCCTCAGGGGTCAGTGCTTAGTACGATTTTCTTCTTTTGTTCTTATGAAGATGCAATTCCAAATTTCTGAAAAAAGACTTCCAAATTCGAGACTTAAACCAATTTACTTCGAAATATGTGTTGACGGTAATCGCCTGCTAAACGGCGCCTTAACACCAAAAAATTACAAATACGCCCCTGATTTCGCATTAAGAACGAGAATTATATGAAGCTGTTGCCTTAAAACTGCCCGACTGGGTTTTTGCCTTTGAGGTTGATTTTCATTCGCTCAGCCTAGCACCAAACCAGAAGGGGTTTAGAATGAGGGAAACAAAGAGACAGACAATTTCTAGAATGACGAGAGCTTTAGTCACTTTCAAAAAAGCAAGAAAATCAAGAAAAGCTATAAGATTAAAAAAAAAAAAAATCCAACTTGGCTTGGACTTAGTTTCTAAAACATTTTTGTGGTGCCATCTGAGAACCCGCCACAGATGGAATGACACCTTGTGCTATACGCTGGCTTTAGTATTTCATATTTCCCCCTTCCCTTCCGAATGAAAAAAGAATTTATTGTCCAAAAACTGGTAAAAGTTTTCTAACTTTGTTTGGTTTTCCGGTTGAATATTAATGAAGGAAAAAAATGTTTTCTTTTTTTTTCAAAAAGTTCACAGTTCAAAACGATTCGCAAGCAACTCGGCCCGGGCGCCAAATTTTGCGGTGCCAAATTGCGCGCTAACTAAAACCAAAACGACTATATTGTTGGAGGAAACGGAAAAGGGAAACATTTTATATAATTGGTTTCATAAATCATTGGTATTGTTTTACTATGGCTGTGTCAATTGTGATGGTGATTTAGTGTGGTTATGAGACAATTAGTTAGTTTATTATGGCATCTAACGGATCATTTTGTGTGAATTAATGTTTTAGTGAGGGTAAAATGGTGTTGGCATTGTGATTTTTCGGTGGGCGTGTTGACAAAATGGCATTAATATGGAATTAGCAATATCAAGTTGGTGCCTATTGTTGAGGAACTCAGAAGTGGGATTATGTATATGCACCTACACTTGTTTTTCGATGGAAATATGGCTATTTGCAGCAAAGCCACATAAATTAACAGGAACGCGGTTCTGTAACTGAATAGTAATTTCAAAAATGAACCATTTTATGCTTTTGTCTATTTAAAAAGTGTTATTTTGAATTGTTCCTTTTTTATGGGTGTAAGTCTAAATCCTTATTTGGGTGTATAGAGATGCAATTCTATGCCACATAAATGAGATCTCTGTAACTGAAAAGCATAGAAAACAGAATTGTGCAGTTAAACAAAAGTTGATGCAAAACATAAAGTGCCTGAGGCAGTGAAAAACATTGAAGCCCAGACCCCACTGGTATTAGAGTCGTCTAATTTAACATAAACTATTCCCCTGTTTCACTAAAATCAACTGGGCCTCGAGCCTTAAGTTCAATTTGTCCGCTTATAACTCTGACATTACCATCCAAATGTTACGTTTGCTGTTTTAGTTTGCAAGAATGACATAGCATTCTCTACAAAGGGGTTTTCGCGTGGTCCTTGCAAAATTTATCCCGAATGATAGTAATTCCAGGAGTAATGTTTTGGATGTTTTGGATGAAAGCAATAAAGAGATGTTTAGCAGAGAACTCTGCATAGAGAAAATCTGGATAGCTGCACAAAGCCTGTTGAATGATTCCATTTCAACTTTCTTGGAACGGTGTATTAAACTTTATCATTGTTACTATACACAACTCTCTGTGTAAGTCACTTTTCCGTATGGACAATGGATTGTCTGATTGCTCTGAGGGTTCCATTTTGATATGATTGCAGAGTCTACAGCTTAGTTACAAACGGTTTAAGCACTTGCTTGCAGATAAGCAGCTCGTTATAAGCACTTATAGATAGCCAGTTCAATTCTCGTATTTGAATATTCACGTTCTTTTAAATGTGGGTTTTAACTAATCATCAAGAGTTATGTCTAGATACTTTTCTTCTTTATATATATATGGTATAAATACAAAAACAAAACACGAACAACGCTAGACCAAAGACACTTAATATTGTAGAACATCAGCATTTATTTATTTATTTTATATGTTCCGAAAACTCGGAATAAAATATAAATTTGTAATATTTTAATTTCGGAAATATTTTAATTGCAATCTGCGAGAAATTTTTCCCATTAGGTTAACCTTTAACCTTTGGTTCACCGACAACATTATTGACGAATGACGAGTAGGAAAATTAACGTAGTTTTTCACGAACTACGTTTAGTTTTTATTAAATATTTTCCCGATAAGTAAAAGTCAACAAGATTTGGCGTTTTTGTCAGATCGCTAGATCAATACGTTGGTTTTCAGGTCGAGTAAAACTCAACAGCGGATCGTGTTCAAGTTTTGGGAAGTTGATTAGCATATTGATTTTTAAAATATGTGTTTCAAACAGTAATAAACTTGGAATCAAGAGCTTCATAAGGATTAGTGAAATATGTTTCTCTCTCATTTGTACACTTTAATGGTCGAACTGGTACTTCGTATCCACAACAATGAAAAAATATCAGAATTAATTAATATGTCATCAACAATTGTCACTGGGCAGATGACGTTTGAAATGTCAAGTCGTAAGTTCATGTAAGGCCTGACAAAGATGGTCGCGTGAAATGAGTGAAATCTGGTTTTTGTTTTATTGTGTTGTGTGTTTGAATTCATTTTTATTTATAAACAGTCCTATGCGCATAACCCCTACCCCTAGGACAGTTTGCTTATTACAGAAGTAAATTTAGGCCAACACTGCGCAGTTCAACTTAGTCAGAGTTTTGTTTTGAATGTGAATATTTTATATTTGGTAAGATATTTACTCGTCGTCCATTCCAATTTTTTTTTTTGTTAAGACAGAATTTCTTTCATGTTTATGTCTACACTGTGCAATTTAGGTCAACTATTTTGGCAATAAGTGAAGCTCCGATAAATCAGTATTTATTGCAATAAATTTGTTCCTATCATGGTATCATCGTACTCCAACATGGACTTAAACTTCTTGTAGCTCAAATTCACTGTCTGTAATGCATACCACTCATTATTTCTTTTATTTAAAGGAGCCCAAATCTCGACAGTAAATCGACTTTAAACATTTCGAAAATTGTTTCCTATGGTTGTTGCACTAAAATCATTATTGCGGTTTCAATGTACTACAGCTTGTTTCACTATATGTCCAGGTCAAGATCTTTATTTGGTTACAACACCTTATCTTGATGATCGATGAGCCAACTAGAACACCGGATGATCCTAAATAAGCCATCCATACCTTTTTGACGAAAAGACAAACAAGTCCGGAACTCATGCAATCGCGTTATTGATAGAACCAAATTTTTACATGTTAAATGTTTGCAGTTCAAATATTTGGTCATTTATAAAAAATATTAAGAACTCTTCATCATCTTGTTTCCAATGCACATCGCCGATGACAAACTCAAAAGAGAAGGTAAACTTGCTCGCAGCCCATTTTGCTGATAGCTCTTTGTTGGCTCACAGCAAAGTTGCACCTCTTGTACTTGAGAATGTTAACTTTTTCCAATGACGGATTTGTTCCACACTCGTACAGTAGCAAGAGTTCTCAAAGATCTTGATATACACAAATCCGCTGGCCAGGATGGTATACCCCCATTCTTCTGAAGAGGTGGTCTTACACAAGCTACTGCGGAAGCATTTTTCCACCCTGTCCCGAAGAAAGATTACTCGCTCTCCCTCTTCCCCTAGCGACAGCTAGCACTTACGCCCCTTGTTTTTGAGCTCATGGAAATTCTGATTAACCGCCAGCTTAAGAAATATATCGAAGACCGCAAACGATTCATGACCGACTGTATGGCTTTGAGAGCAATCTTATTTTTCTCGAAAAGGCTCCAACGATTTTGATGAAAATTTTTGAGAAATTTTTTGTTGGTATTGGCAATCATTTAATCAGAGCCACATATACGGAAAAAGTCTAATAACGGGACCTTTCATATAATGTTTTTTTTTTTTTTAATTTTCGGCGTTCTCGTGAACGGCTCTATGGATTTCTGTCAAATTTTATATTTGAAAATATTTAGATAGCCAAATTAATTCTGCATATCAACATTTTGAAAAACTTTTTTTTCTAATTAAAATTAATTTTAGATTTTTTTTGCCCATTTTTATAAATGATCTTCTGTCTGTGACATCTAATCCACTAAACTACCCCCTGCATTTCATATTCGTTCGGTGATTCACATCCTTCGCCTTTGGACGTACAATTGCAACAATACCGCGTATGTTAAGTTATTTCAACTCTGATTTACACAGTATTGTCTAATTGGGTGATAGTATCGTGTGGAGTTTAATGCTTAACATATCCCCCCCCCCATGCCATTGTCCATAAATGCCACTTGCATCCAACCATCTCCGTTGGAATGACCATATATCTGCTTGAGATCGACAAAAATCTCAAAATCTTATCGGTAAAATACAAAACAGAGCTAGAAAATTGAAGGAAATAAAATTAGCTATGAAATATTTGTTTCTCGAACTCTGACGAGTCATTTATTTTTTTATCATTTCTTTTTTTTTAAATTCTCACTCGAGGTAACCAAATGCATTCCTCCCCATACAAATTTCACTCATAATACTCAGGATACTCATCAATATAGAGATTCTTTTTTTAGCCGAACAACACGAATTTTGAATTGGTTATTCGGCGAGGTATAACCTTCCATTTCAATTTGAAATCAGATAAAAGCAATGTTTATCGACACCTTCTTTCTTAACCTCCCTAACTTCATTATGCTCGCGCAGTGTGTTTAAACATTAAAAGGGCAAAACATATATAATACCTTGTGAACTTGATTATAACAATAAAATTTATTAACAAATATTGTTTCGATCCCAACATTAATAAATAAGAAAGCTGAAAACTGTCTAAGAAATTTAAGAAAATCTATGAACATTACACACATATATATGTACAACAAAATAACTGTAAAAACGGAAACAATAGGTTACCTAAATAATTCCCTCCAACCGACAAAAGATTTATTTTTACCATCCTTTATCCTGTTGCTTTCGGCAAAGGGATTTAAGAAATCAAATAAGGATGTATGCAAATTTGTTCACCTTTCACATTCTTTTCGCAGTCATGAATCTTTTGCGCTTTTCTCATCTAAACTTTTCATTCATTGTCAGTCAATCTGGAATTCTGGATGTGAGTCCTTTTGAACATAATAACAACAACACCAACAACATGGAAAAATCACTTTTATTTTCTATATTGTTGAGTGATGTGTATCAGGATTAAGGGATCTGTGTAGCATGTGTACGTATTTTTATGGACAAGGAAAATATGATTTCACTGTCCCTATATAGAAGCGAAGAGAATTTTCTTAACGCTTGTGCTGGCTGAGCCAAAAAAAAATAAAAAATAAAAGAAAATGTTTTATAGTTTATTTTTGAGAAAACCCTGAGAGAATCTCTGACATTTCAAACAAAGAAACCGAATTTTTTATAAATCTCGGGATTTATTTTTGACATCTATGAGAAAAATATAAGGATTTGATTGGATGGTATTATAGGATTCAAAACTACGCCAAAATACATCATAATAATCGAGAAACGATGCATTCACAAAGAACGTATCAAGCGTAGCCCCCATTCCATTAAAAATTCGATAAAATATTTACAATCAACTGTTTCCGAGTTAAAATAAAAATACCTTTGAAATAAAATTCAACACCTTTTAAAATTACAAAAAAATATTCCAATAGTCTTTTTTTCTGCTTCCTTTCAAACCGTCACTTCTGTCAATAAGAAACACTTATTTCAATTGGCAACCTTCACCCGATTCCTTTCTCACAATCCTTAACCACATCATACTCTTCACTTACAAATTCCTTTCAAAATCTCTTCACACCACCACACCATCTCGATACAAATACGCTGGAGCATCATTCCCAAAACCCCGAAAACCTACACAGAATGTTATTTGTGAAATGTCAAGGAGCAAATCCTTAACATAGCTACTTAGTGCCACAAAAGTACCTTATCTACCAACCATGTCTGATGTTTCCCACAAACAAAAAAAATATTACAAATCCTTCTATCTGTACATTCGAGACATCAATGATCGAATCAATATTTCTTCCAGAAAATAAATTCATATTTGGAATTCCACGTGACTGCATCAATTGGCTTACATCAAGCATATTTTACCCCAGAAAAAAATGTATAAATATGTCGCATCCGTTCTGCCAGCTAAAGCTCTTGATGTTTCCAAAAAAAAAAAATGGAAAAAAAACGAAGGAGTTCCGAGAAAACACGTTTCAATGTTTCATTTAGTTACATCACATTCATTCTCTGTTTTCATAATCAAATTTTGATCTCAACATGGAAATAAATCAATGAAGCCGACCCCCCCCCCCCCCCCTCTTCTTTGACATCCTTTTGGTGTCACGTGTCAGAATATTGCATTTAAAAGCAGAACAATCTCTAAGTACTCTATTTTTGAAACATCCCCGTTTGATACTAGCGACATTTGGTTGCACAGGGGCTGTTTCGTTTAATCCTTTAAATATTAATAATGGACCGGAAGTAATCGACGAGTTTGAATAAAAATAAAAACATTTGAATGGGGTAGACGCTTGCAAGAGGAGGGTTCTTCAGAGATTGAATAGATGAGAGATATAAGATTAGATATAACCTTGTCATCCCAGGATACTCGAAATTTATTAAGATTATTCTCGAAACGACAAAGTATTAACAAACAAAACTGAAGAAAGTTTTTGTGCCTACACATTTTTTTTTTTTTTATGATTTACACGGGGGTTTGTGTGCACCCTTAAAATGTTTAAACACCGCACGAGCATTAGGGAAATGAGGAGGGAAATGCACATTAGTTTTAAAATTCTGCATATCAAAATGAGAGGGAAACACAGAGCCTGGCAAAGCATTCCACATTCGTGTGGTACGACTAAAGAAAGAATCTCTATACTTAACAGTACGTCCGAAGTTAGGCTCAAGGGTTGATGGGCATTCCTAGCAGTTCGAGTATTACGGTTGAATCGTTTCAGAGGAGGAATGCAGCTGGCTATTTCGCTAGAGCATTGTTTGTAAAAATAACGATAAAATAACGAAAGACACGAAACATTATGGATGTAACGTTTCTGTTATTGTTCGATCGCCTATCATTTTCAAAGCTCTTTTTTGAATTTTATCTAGAAAACTCAAGTGGGTTATAGGAGCACCTGCCCAAATATGGGAATTATACTCAAACTTAGGGCGAATATATGCTTTATATGCTTTAGCCAGATCAGACGGGGTGAAGAACTTCTTGCATCTTCGAATGAAACCTAAACACCTCGCAGCATTCTTGGCGATGTCAAAAATGTGATTCTTCTAGGGATGCGTGCTTTTATTCCTAACAGAGTAAAAAGCATCAAACCTAAAGAAAAGTCTTGGTTTAATTCTGAGTGTAAAGAAGCTATCAGGCTCAAAGAAGTAAGTTTCCGATCTTACAAAGCCAACCCTACAGAGGAAAATCGGAAAAAGCACAAACAAGCAAGGAACTCATGCAACTCCGTTATAGAAAGAACCAAATTTTTGCATGACCAAAAATTACGGCAAAAAATTCTGCAGTGTCCCAAAGGCAGTAAAAATTTTTGGTCATTCGTAAAAAATATAAAAAACTCCTCGACATCTTCGGTTCCAACGCTCATCGACAATAACAAACCAATTGTTTACTCTTCAGAGAAGGCAAACTTGCTCGCCGCCCATTTCGCTGCCAGCTCCACGCTGCCTCAAAGCAACGTTGCCCCTCCTGTACTTGAGAATGTAAATTTTTCCATGGGACACATTTTTTTCCGCACTCGTACAGTAGCAAGAGTTCTCAAAGATCTCAATATACACAAATCCGCTGGCCCGGATGGTATACCCCCGATTCTTCTGAAGAGGTGTTCTTCCACACTTGCAAAGCCACTGCGTAAGCTTTTCCATCGCTCCTACTCTTCTGGAATCTTTCCTAGAAGATGGAAAACAGCATTTGTCCAGCCTGTCCCTAAGAAAGGTGACCCATCCTCCCCCTCCTCCTACCGACCCATAGCACTGACATCCCTTCTTTCTAAGGTCATGGAAACACTGATTAACCGTCAGCTTAAGGAATATCTCGAAGATCGTAAGCTTCTCCATGACCGTCAGTATGGCTTCCGCAGCAACCGTTCCACTGGTGATCTGATGGCATATCTCACCGAACAGTGGAACAAATCTTTACATCGCTTTGGTGAAAGTAAGATTATTGCTCTTGATATCTCCAAGGCATTTGATAGAGTTTGGCATGAAGCTCTCTTATCGAAAATGCGTGCTTTTGGGATCGATAATACTCTTGTTCGTTGGATTAGAAGCTATCTTCTGGACCGTTCAATACAAGTTGTATTGGACGGATTCAAGTCTGATTCCCATAAAATAAATGCTGGTGTGCCCCAGGGCTCTGTTCTGTCTCCGACTCTTTTCCTCATTTTTATAAATGATCTTCTGTCTGTTACTTCTAATCCACTTAACTGTTTTGCTGACGACTCTACCCTCAGCTTTTCATATTCGTTCGATAATTCACGTCCTTCGCCTTCGGACGTACAATTGCAACGGTGCCGTATGTCAAGCTCATTAAACTCCGATTTATACAGCATTGTCAAATGGGGTAATAGAAATCGTGTGGAGTTTAATGCTTCGAAAACTCAATGCTGTCTTCTGTCGTTAAAGTTAAACATTCCCCCAATGCCATTGTCCATGAATGGCACTTACATCGAAGAAACCAAAAAGCTCTCAGTACTCGGTATGTGTGTCAACGACGACCTCCGTTGGAACGACCATATATTTGAGATCGCTAAGAATGCTGCAAAGTGCTTAGGTTTTCTGTATCGGTGTAAGAAGTACTTTTCCCCATCTGATCTGACTACAATTTATAAAGCGTTTATACGCCCTAAACTCGAGTATAACTCCCACCTCTGGGCAGGTGCTTCGCAAACATCGCTTCACCTGCTTGATAGAATACAAAATCGAGCGTTAAGATTGATAGGTAATAGAACTGCCGCTGAAACAATTGCCCCACTCGAACACCGACGCAATGTTTCATGTCTTTCCTTATTTTATCGTTTCTTTTACAAAAAATGTTCACTCGAAGTAGCCAGTTGCATTCCTCCCCTTAAAAGTTTCTCCCGTAATACTCGTCTCGCAAGGAATGCTCATCAGTTCACCCTTGAGCCTAATTTCGGACGTACCGTGAAATATAGGGATTCTTTTTTTAGCCGAACGACACGAATCTGGAATAGTTTACCCGGCGGGATTTTCCCTTGCCATTTTGATCTGCAAACATTCAAAACCAATGTTAATCGGCACCTCCTATCTCTCCCCTCCCTATCTTCGTAATGCCCGCGCAGTGTGTTCTACATTAAAAGGGAAACACATAATCCCTTGTGCGCGCGTTAATTATAAAAAAAAAAAAAAAAAAAAAAAATATGTGGTCATTCCACAGAAGGTGGTCTGAAGTGCACATACCGAGAACTGAGAGGTGTTCTGTTTCTTCAATGCAAGTGCCGCTCATGGATTGTGGCATTGAAGGTATGTTTTGCTTGAACGACAAAAGACAACATTGAGTTTTAGAAGCATTAAATTCTACGCGATTTCTTATTCGCCATTGTACAATGCTGTCAAGATCAGAATTTAATGAACTTATCATACGCTGCCGTTGCAGTTCAACATCCGAAGAACATGGATGTGAATCTGGAAACGAATATGAAAAGCTGAGAGTACTGTCGTCAGCAAAACAATTGATTGGATTAGTTGTTTCAGATAATAAGTCATTGATAAATATAAGGAAAAGAGTCGGAGACAAAACAGAGCCCTGGGGTACACCAGCATTTATTTTGTGAATATCAGATTTGAAACCGTCCAATACAACTTGAATTGAGTGGTTCGAAAGGTAATTACTAATCCAACGAAGAAGAGATTCATCGAGTCCAAATGCACGCATTTTCGTATTGCCGGTCATTAAAAAAGTGTTGGTTCTTCGAGATATTTCTTAAGCTGAAAATTAATTAGCGTTTCCATGACCTAAGAAAGAAGGGTCGTTAGTGCAATTGGTCGGTAGTTTGAGGGTGCAGAAGATTCGCCTTTTTTGGGGATATGCTGGACAAATACTGTTTTCCATGCACTCGGAAAGAGTCCAGAGGAATAGGACCGATGGAAAAGCTTACGCAAAGGTTTTTCCAGCGTTGAAGAACACCTCTTCAGAACAATAGCGGGGATACAATCCGGGTCAGCGGATTTATTTATGTTGAGATCTTTCAATACTCTTGCGACTGAACGAGTGCGAAAGAAGATTGGTCCCATAAAATCATTTACGCTCTCGAGTAGGAGAAGTTCTGACACCTGCGGCCAGTGTTGAGTTTGACGCGAATTGGGCAGCAAGCAGATCTGCTTTTTCTTGAGAACTGGTTCACAACCTGAAAGGTATTAGCTTACCCACAATAGCATACTATTTTACGGTTAACATTTGAGGTAAAAAAAAATACAAAAAACCTCTCTGTAGGATGTCAAAATAATCTTATGTTCCAAATTTGCAGACGATTGGCCAAACCGTTTAGGCCCTAGTTCAATATACAACCGTTCAGACGGACAGACAGACAGACTGACAGAATTTTCCAGTAATTTAAATATGTTTCTCTATCATCGTAATGTTATGTCTGATTGTTAGATTTTTACTTGCCATTATAGGGACTATAAGGCAAGTTTAGGATTCGTGAATATAAAAAATAAATTGCACGACTGGATCGGCACGTACTTGCTCATATGTTTATAAATATATATGATTATATTATTATATATATATGATTATAAAGATAAGGGTGGCTGGCTCACATAAATTCCAGCCGAGGCCCAATTTTGTGAAAATCGGGATTGGCGGCCATCTCGTTTTGGGCCCATTCACCAAACGTGTGACGCGCTTGATGGTCGGCTTCAATTCCTGCACGAGTTGGATTTTGTAAGCCTGCAAACCAAGATGATTCCGCAAAATCTTCCAAAAAGTGGATGGGCACATCTCCAATTGTTAAGCGCGATGGCGGATGGACTCATTCGGGTCTTTTTCGACATGCTGCTCCACCGAAAGGAACCATTATTTTAGTAATAAATTTGCACAATTTGCAAACTTGTTCGGGAGTAAGTCTATTCATTATGAAATTTCAAACCAAACTGAGCATAAATCAAGTGAAAAATGTATTGCCACATTGAAAACCACACGTCTATTAAAATATTTTTTTTTTTAGAAAATTCTTTCATTTTTTTAATTAGTTTAAGAGTTTTCTCGAAAAAACTAAGCATGCAATAAAATTTTAAAATTAAATGGTTATCGATAAAAAAATATTGAAAATCGTTCGACCAGTTCTTTTTAAAAAAGTCGTTTTTTAAACTTTTCGAAAAAATATTTTTAATTTTTTTCTGGTATGTCATTATAAGGAAATCTGTAGTTTTCATCTGGGAAAATTATTTTAAAAAATGCAATCAACCCGTTTTCAAAATATTTCGAAAACTAATAGTTTTTTCTTAGAAAATAATAAAAAAATCGAAAAAAAAAGTTTTCGAAAATTTTAAAATGCAATATTAATTGAATTATAAATGACTTTCAGTGTGCAAAATCTTATTGAAATCGAGATAATAGTTTACGATAAAACCGCATTTAAGAAACCGGTTGTATGAGAGGTACCATTATAGAACAAATAACTGAAAGATGTATTGTTGTACAAATTTAGCACCCTGAAAGTTTTATCAAAATCGTTAGAGGCGTTTTCGAGAAAATCAAACTTTTTGTTAAAAATTGTATGGCAGGTACCGTTATTTTTTCGACGTAGAAAAAAAACACCCCCCGAGATACTGCCTAACATATACTAAATACTAATTTGAAGCAAATCGGCCCATCCGTTTAGGCTGTAGAGGCTCGAACAGACAGACAGACAGACAGACGGACGGAATTTCCGAACCCACTTTTTTCAACTTCTCTATTATCGTTATGTCATGTTTGATTGTTAGATTTTTTTTCACGACTCCACAACTTGCATTATAGTACCTATAATTGTAAGTAAAAATAAGATGGTGGGCTAAAAACGGTACCTCCCATAGGACGGTTTTTTTTTATTCGACATTCTCGTGAACTGGTTAACCGATTACAACCAAAATTGATATTCAGGAAGATGTAGGTAGCCTAAATAATATCAATTTAATATATTTTTTAATTTTTTTTTGTATTTTTAATAATTAAAAAAAAATTTGAAAAATCGATATTTTGAAAACGGTTATTTTTGTGCTAAAGTTTGCGTTCTTTAATTTTTTTTTTAATTTTCAACAAAAGTTGTTAAATAAAAACAGTTTATTTTAAAACCGTTCCTACGAACTTACGTACTTTTGAAAAAAAAATCACACTGTTTCACATTTTTTTTATAAAAATGAAATGGCGTTTAAATTTTTTCACTAAAAACTCTTGCGTACTTTTTTTCAAACAATCAAAGTCACAAAAATCGAATAAAAAAAATTGAAATTCTTCTTATAAATACTTATCAAATTTTATTTGACGAGGAGACCGCACATAAGAGCAAGTACGTGCGATCCAGTCGTGCAATTTATTTCACATTACGGCAGATGTTGAAAAAAACTCAGGGACTTCAAATCGATACAATATACCGCCCAGGTAGGTAAGTACCTCAACGGCACATTTGAAGTCAAAAAAGAATTAAGACAAGGCGGTGCGATGTCTTGCGACTTTTTAAATATCATATTTCAAAGAATAGTTCGAAACTCTCACGTAAACACCAGAGGCAGAATTGAAATATTCGGAAGAACACAGCGTGATTTCAATAGCGTTTTTGTGTATATTGTTATATTGATACGGAAGCAGCGAAGATGTGCTTAGGAGTCAATTGGGGCAAAACGAAGTTTATGCTGTCATCAGAAAGAGGCACATCAACGTCATGGACAAAACATCACGAGAAACACATATAACCCTAATGTAGTTAGGGACTTTGTCTACCTGGGCTCCGCTATTAACTCAGACAACAACAGCGCTGAAATTAAACGAAGAATAAATCTTGCCAAACGCTGCTCCTTCGGGCTTAGAAGGCTATTGAGTAGCAAAACCCTTTCTCGGGCAACTAATTTGTCCGTTTATAAGACCCTCATCATCCCAGTCCAGTTCTATGATGCAAAAACGGATGAGGACGCATTAGGTTGCTTCGAGAAAAAGATTCTCTGTGTGATTTATTGGTCCCGTATGCATTAACGGACAATGGAGATGAAGATACAACAAAGAACTGTACCGGCTGTACAACGAGAGAGACCTAGCCAAGAGAGTCAAAGTCGAGGGACCCCGCAGTACTATCCAAGTACTGGCAGCTAGCTAACGACCGAACTGGCTGTAAAAGCTTGTTGGTTGCGGCCCAGAACCAAACCACCTAATATAAATGTAAGCAAAATAGTAGATCGGATAAAAAATCGCAGTAAAACAAAAAAAATAGCAGAAAAATTTTGATTACCAATATTTTGCAATAGTTTTATTTAAAATAGATGTTACACATTCAAGGTGGGGTAAAAGAGGTACCTGTATCTTTCATTTAATTAAGCGATGCTATTTAATAAAAACTTTAAATAAGTAATAAATTATGAACAAAGTCCAGCAGTTGCTATGGCGGAGTGGATTCGAAAGTATATGAAAAGCGAAGTACATATAGATCTACATCTTTTGAACTAAAGTCCAAGCCCTGGACATGACTTCAATGAAATATTTTTTTTTTTTAATTTGGACTTTTTGTTATACACTGACCTCTAAACCAGTGCCACTTTTCAAACGTTATCAGAAAAATCGCAGTCGATTTAATGAAAAGCGCAGTGGTGTAGTAGATTTAAAAATCTAGGAAAAAACGCAGTAGAGTCCGAACGTTGGGTCTGCGCGTATCTAGATAATTCCTCATGTAAAGAGAAAAACGAAAAGTTCATTTTCCCTTTTCGGTAGAAGTGTCAAAATAAGAATAATGTAATTTTCCGGCTTATTCTTCGAATTTTAAAAATAAAAAAATGGGCACGATTGGGTCGCACGTACTTGCTCCTATGTGCCTAATTACCTTGGAAAGCAAGATCTTTGACAGAAAGACGTTGAAAAAGAAGTATCAAAACCACAATACTTAATGGTTTTTTAGTAAAATTAAGTACACCATCTTACGTCTTAAATAACAAAGAATTTATGGAAAAAAGTATTTCGAAAATTGTAGGACCGGTTTTGATAAAATCCTTTTTTTTTATTTTTAGTTTTTTGATTTTTTTTTTTAATTTATGTATGCAGTTTCTTAGAGTTTATTAATATACGTGTGATTATAAAATTTAAAATAATTTTTTTTGATTAGTTTTAACAATATTGATTTAAAAAAAATCAAAAATTAATTATAATTAAAAAAAATCAAAAATTAATTATAATAAAAAAAAAACTCATTAAAAATGGTGATATGTAGAATTAATAAAAAAAACCTATATAGACCTTCTCAAATATAAAATTTGACAAAAATCCAGAGCCGTTAGCCGTTAAAGCCTAAAATTAAAAAAAAAACCGTTAGATGAAAGGATGCGTTAATAGACTTTTCCCGGAAAATTGGTTCTAATCAAATGGTAGCCAATACCAACAAAAATTAGTCTTATAGTCCTTATAATCGCAAATAAAAAAGACACTTTCAAGGATTTGCCGAATTAATTTCCCAGAATTTTGTCTGAAGGATATCGACACATTTCAATTTGCGTAGACATTTTAAATTTTAATAAAATTAACAAAATCGATTATTGCTTTAACCATCAGTATATACATATACTTGCGTATATATTTAGACATAAATAGACTTGACAGAAGTAAATAATTGCGTTTTGAATTGCAATTACTCTTATTACTTGCTATCCCGCTTAGTGGCTTTTGAGGGGCGTAATACTGTGGTTTGGGTGTTTTGAGTTGAAGTGTTAATGACACTTGAAATTATATTTGGTGGGTAGGTGCATGATGTTTGCATAAATTATCTGTATTTTCAATGACGAGTTTTTCAACGATTATTAGATTTAACAGTTCAACAGTGACATTTTTACAAGTCCTGAATGATGTAACCTATGTTAATGCACATAAATAAAAATGAAGTGTCTGTTTTTAATATCAAAATAACACCTTTTTTAAAAATGCATATGGAAGTATACACAGTTTTTAATTTTTTTGTCTGTCTATCTTCCTGTCTGTTTGCTTCGGTTAATCTCAGGAACGGTGGCACCAATTTTGACGGGACTTTCACAGGCAGATTGCTGATGTTCTATGGAGTAACTTAAGCTGACTGTCTCTCTGTTTGTCTGTCTTCCTGTCTGTTTGTTCCGGTTAATCTCGGGAACGACTACACCAATTTTGATGGGACTTCCACAGGCAGATAGCTGATATTATAAGCTATAAGTACGTATAATAGAATCGTTATTTTTAATTTAAAATGTTTTTACACGTACCTACTTGATTTATGTTCCGTTCACATTATTAATCAAAATCAAAAACAAATAACATCAACTTGCATAAAATGTCAAAACCACCAATCGAACCAGTTTTTAGGAAGAATAAAGTATGTTAGCATTCAAATTAATTTGAAGAAAAAAACCCAATGACCTTAGGAGAACCTTTTGGGAATACGAGCCACCTGGGACGGTCCCAATAATAAATACAGAATCATCAACTGCTAACTAAGTATCAAATCGAGCTGTTAAGAGGCTACCAGGTTAAGAGAAATAAGTTTTAGTTGCCAAAAACTTAATATCCGTAAGAGCAAATATTTTGTTCCTTATTCTTCATTTATTTGAAACTTGATTGATTTGGGAATAAAGCTTTTTTTAATCGAAAATGCATCTAGTTAAGTTTAATGAATCATCTTCATGGTGGAATTGTGATAGGTTACCGATCAATACAATATGTGTATGTACTGGACGGTTTCGAATCGTACATTGGAAAAAATATATGCTGGTGTGCCCCAAGGCTGCCTTTTGTTTCCGATACTCTTAAATTTTAAATATTTAAAATAATTAATATTTATAATAAAATTTGCAAAACCACTTAAAATGTAAGCATTTTTTGTTCTATAACATTTTAAGACTTCTCAATTGTAATACTTCAAATTTGTATGTTTCTATGCAACAACATGCGGGCGGCATTAGTGCAGTAGATAAGGTGTCGTCAGTTTGATACTCAGGTTGATAAGACATTTTTCTAGCTCCTAGTGCAAGCTAGAGAGCCGTCCGTGAGTTTTAAGTGAGAAAATAGGCACCTAATTCTTCATCTACTGCGCCGAAAAAAAATTCTTTCCTATCTTTCTAATTCTTTTAACTAGTGTCGTGCAACGTCATGTTGTATTCTAAAAGGCAATGTGCCTTACAGACACTGAGTTAAAAATATTATTATTATTATTAACACCTGCATTTAGTTGGCCTCAGATATAAAAAAATCAAAAACCAGGAGGACTGCCGATATTTTCTGAAGTCAGCCTGGTGAACCGCTTACGGGTGTAGCCTTAGGGCATGTTTTAGCAGCTGTCAATGTTACCAATGATACCCAGCTGATTTAGCAGGTTTATTATAAGTATTATCACCCATTGTTTCAGCCTGCTAAACGTCTAAAAATTATTAAAGAATAATATCAAGGTTACGGATGAGTGTTTTAGGCCTTTTAGACATTAAGGTACCATTTAGAAAGAGATAGATAAAATAAAGATGAATAAAGCAGCCAACGCGACGTAACGTTCAGTAAAGCAAGAGAGACGCAGAAATAAATATTCATTCAACCCAGCTAATTTTGAGGCTAGGTTTGGACACACGTCCGTATAAGATTGTGCTGGTTGAAGAATATGATGCCGGGAGCCGGACAACCAGACAACGTTTTTGGGCACTGGAAATGTCAGCTTAAGATCTGGATTATTTTCTCGATAGAGGCTCATTTTTGGGTTACTGTCAAATTGACAAAATTGCCGTTTAGAAGTGTTCGCCCAGGTTTCAACGCATCTACACCGACTTATCGATTGATTGTTTAAATGATTTTGTTAGAAAATCGTTTTCAACCATATGAATCCTTATCTACGTTGCTTCGTGATCTTGGAATAATCTGACAGAGAATTTTAATTATTCACTTAGGAATACATAATGCTAGTTCTAATCTAAGGAATTCTTATTACAAAACTTTTTAATATCACAACACATGTCTTATACCCACATTTTAAACGGGCAAATGTTGTCTTTTTCGAATTAATCTCAAAGCTCTTGCTACTAACAAACAAGAGTATTGATATTTACAGCGTATATCCTCTCTGAGACTCTCACTACAGCATTAAACAAACACTCCTTTCAATCTCTCTCTATTTTTATTATGTTATGTTTGAAATGTTTTTTTGAGAATATCTGGAATTAATCTAAATAGATAAATAGAGTAAAGCTTACCAACTTTCTGATGCCAGAATTAAACAACAACTCTGGTTCCTACCAGGTGCAGCTTCTGAAAAAGAGAAAAAGAGAAATTCGACGAACATTCTAATTTTTTGTATTCAGTAATGGCAATGGATTCTTATGATTTTTTGAAATTCAATACTTCAAAACTAAAAAGTTCTATTTTGACAGAATAACATAAATTTTGTTTGTGTATCAGCATACACAAATAAATTTGTGTACGTACACTTCTACACAAATGGAATTTTATTTTTTTTTTCTTAAATCGGTTTTTTTTACTTTTATTGAATATTAAAATGAAAAATAAAAGAAACTATTTTTTCTATTTTGTTCAGTGAGTTTTTAGTATATTTTGTTAAGAATACAGGTCTAGCTTCAAGTTTTATGGGAACAGAAAGTTTTTCAATAAAGGACACTGTGACGTATGTGTCACATTAAAGGTTTGACATGGGAATATTTGATGTGAGTTTGATCCCTTCCTATAATATCGTACTAATAATATTATTATAGATGCGAATGTTTGTATGTTTGGATGTTTCAATGTTGTTCCGCAAGCCCGCCTTAACGGATACAATTTTGTAGGTAGATGGATGAGCTCTTCGATTTAAAACAAAAAAACAAATTTTTATTACAGGAAAATTCACGGTTCCTGTGGGAGAGGCTTAAATGTAAAATGATGTATGAATGGAGGTTTGTTTGTTATACAATAGTGCCTCAACGATTGCACGAATTTGTGAAGTTTTGTAGATGGATGAGTAACAGTATTATCACTATGTTTGCAATTACACGATGACTCGTGAATCTTGACCCTTGTCTCACATAAAGGTGAAAGAGAAAGGAAGTTCGCAGCGATGAGATGCAAGAAAAACTTTCCGATGAGTAGCGAGCAAATTGATGGTAGTCTCATTTTGACGTTCTTTTATCTCATGTTCTTTTTATGTAGTGTTATTTCATTCCCTTTCTTAGCTTCATGGAGTGAATCATACAAATAAGCCAGGCATCAGGGGCAGCGTTGCCGCCAAGACAAAAATAACGTAGTAGTGTGCCATTACCAAAAAAAAACTTTATTTTTAATTTTTGTGTGTCTATGTACGTATACATACATATATACATCTATATCTATATTCTACATGTAGGTATACATACATATATATATATTTTACATTATAAAAATGCATCGTGCTTTCTTTGGATGCTTAAAACATGAAAATGACTGGACCGAATCGGACCTTGTGCGGGTTTGCTATGAAAATATTTAGAAAATAAGAAAAGTCGGAAAATTCTCAAACGGTGGCACTGTAGGCAAACATTTCGTTTTGAAGTTCAATTCAAAATTCTTATACCTACCGTTTTTGAAAGGATTTTCACCGGCAGATGCAAGAAAGTGGGAAAAAATAATTTTTATATGTAGCTATATATGAATCTCATTTTAGAAAAGCAGATTCAAAGAAAATGAAACATTGAATTATTTTGTACCAGGAGAAAATTGTAGTGGCAAAATGGCAAGATTGTGCCTCTCCGACAACGCTGTGCATCACATGCAGCATTGGAAGCAGAAAGGAGAACTGTCAAAGGTGAGGCATTCCTCTAAATTCAACTGTGTAATTGCTTTCATCTCACGGGATAAAAGTGGAAAAGGAAAACTGAAAAAGCGACAAGGTGTAATTAGGGACTATACTAATACATAAGCTATTCCTTAAAATGGGCACGGCTCCTGTCGGAGAAATCTCAATGTTTTTTTCAAACCAACAAAATCGAGGGTAGAATCTAGTAATATCATGTCATATATGTATATCATAATATCATAGTTCAAAGATTTTTTTTTTATAAAAATTCTTGGGGCCATTTCTGGTAAACATAAGCTTTTACTTAGCATGTATCGTTAATATTTCGGATAATAAAAAAAATTTAAAAAGTATATAGTATTTCAAATTAATCTTGTGTTCTTATATGTATGTCATCTTTGATTGTTATCTGAATTTTTAATCTGCACAATTGCATAACTTGCATTATAGTAACTATGATCGCAAGCAAAAAGAAATAATAAATATGAAAATAAAATTTCTGGAATTATTAGGACCACATATTAATATATGTAAAGGCTTCGTCAAGGGCCTTTGGGTGGGCGATGGAAGATTTACTGTTGGTGCAATCGATGGTCCCTCTAATAAAAGGTTCTGTGCAATTCAAATTAAATGTTAAATAGCTTAAAGCTCTAGAAGCTATTACTACAAAATCTTTATTTCTACAGTTTAGTACAATTGATAAATAATAATAGTTCTACGTATCTACTTCGTAGATATATCTACGGGGTAGATTAAAAAAAACTTTATCTCTATGGAAGTAGTTAACAGAAGATCGACCACTTGATTGTTTGAGAACCTAATATCAAACTTCAAAGTTGGAATATTAAACTGGAAGAATTTAATATCGACTAGGTATGTAAAAGGCAAGAATAATGAAGTTGCAGATGGCTTACGCATTTTGATAAAAGCGCTTGATGCTAATCTTTATTAAATATCTTTAAAATATCTCATTTTCACCAAAACAATGGAGAGATAACCATTATTCGAATATTTTTACTTCCTTGGATTAATTAAAAAAAAAAACATAGAAAAAAGGTTTCAGTTTATCCCCATTTTTTTGATTAATTTTCCAATTTTTCATTGCTTTACATTTCTATATGAACATAAAAAAAAATTTGCCAAACCGTGCCTTGAAATTTGTGTCTGCCAACAAAATTTGTGTATGCATCAATTTTCAGAATACACAAATGATGTGGCATACACAAATAGGTATAAATTAATCATAATAATCAGAAGATTTGTGCATGTCCACAAATTCGATTTGTGTATATAATACACAAACGATACAAAAATTGTTTTGTGTACGCCATTTGTGTTCATAAAATTTGTGATTCAGACGGTTTGTGTATTTCTTTGGCAGGAATACACAAATATTTATATATTTATTTGTCGTCTGATCTAAGGCTTAAGTGAGTAAAAAACTGCTCGAAAAATTGTGTCTTCAAAAAAGTTTATCTCATGAAAGCTGCTCGGAATAAATGGAAGATTATAGATCGTATAGTTAAGTTGTTTATATCCATAATTTTTAATCATCTTAAATTTAAATTTTGTTTTGCTTTCTGTTTTTAAAATCCAATTTAATATTTCCGGCTTTAAGTTGGGAAGGAAACTGCACTTTAAAAATCTTATAAACTTCCATTTTGCTTTTATATATTTATGTATATATTAAATTAAACTTACACTTAATCCGAAATCTTAATGATTCCTAAAGAAACATTTCTTCCGAAGATATAGTCAAAATGCAAAAACTATTTAATTATTTACAAAACTTGTTTTGAAATTAAATTGAAATAAATATTCGTGACTTTAAAAAACAAAATAAAATTATGCAGTTTGTGTTGTTTTTTTTTAATTTCCTTAAAAATCTACTCTTCCGCCAACATAATTCCTGTTTGTATTTACTTTCTGGACTGGAGTATCCATCTCAGACGTCCTAGGCTCCTAGCTTGTTGATACTATATAACAACAACACCAACTTCGACGTCCCAGCTTGTTGTTACTCCTCTTGTCTTAACCTATTGTTTGTTTATGACATATTGTCGTAATAAAGTCAAACAAACGTATATTTCGAACTCCGAGGACCTAGGTTTATGTAAACTTCCTGCTTTCTGGTGTGTAGTGGATATTAATATTTCAGTCATCAGACAGTCATTTTGACGACTCCCTGGTCCTTCGAGTATGTTGTATGCTGCCACTTGCAACATATTATTTATTTTGTGTTTTATTTTGATACAAATAAATAAAATTTTATCTCAGGACGAAAATGTGCTTATTATTCCTTGGAAAAGGATTCGAATTTTCCAGTCATATTGTCCTCACTTCGCCATCCTCCTTTTTATTCTAAATGGTTTTGCTAAATGGTGCCCGGATAAAGGGGCACCAGAGGGAATATCCTGCCTGTTCCTATATATTCATACACAACATCCAGACACATACATAGATTCAACCAGTTAATAGGAATGTAAATAAATAATCCAAAAGTAATTAGTCCCTGAATGACAATTCGTGCATCCATCGTCATTGTCATACGCCCAAACACACACTCACGCACGCACATTCTGTCATGTAGAGTTTGTTGATTATTTCAAATCCTCTTTCATCTCTTAGGAGTAATTAACAAATCCCAAAATAAATTCATAGCCAATTAAAGCCCAGACATGCCATTTAAATATACGCAATCAAAATTTAGACGCACATGTGTGTGAATAAAATTAATTCGTTGTTTTGATTTGAAATACGTTTTTATTTGTTAATTACATTTTCGTCCTGGATAAGGATGTATGTTTTTCTGTTGCAAGCAACATGTGAAAGTTCCAAAACGGATAATCAACACATTTTTAATGGATTCTCGTGTGATTGGTTCGGTAAGCATAGTTATTTATTTTAGCAGAATCGGTCCAGTTATGGCTGCTTTTCAATAGAAATTTTAATGGTGGTCTGATTTTAGAAGATTTTATTGATTTTTTCATATCGTTTCGGATAAGGACAAAATGTCAAAGTAAAATTAACATTTGCCGCAATTGCCAAAATTACAGCATCTTCCGAATGTATGATGACTTTTGGGTCCCCCGATGTTGTTTCATACATTCTTCTGTTACCTTTGCAGAAAATCTGATATTTGTGTTCAATAATCGTATAGCAAACGTAAGCTCCGAATATATTTCAATTTTGGCCATATACATACAGAGAGTTCCTTTTAACCTTACAACTGTTTATTGCCTTAATGAACTCAATTGAAATTTAATATTTGTTCATTAAGTGCTACACTTAACTTAATTGAATATTGGACTGAGAGTAAACAATGCAGTTTGTATTGCAAATATTATTTCACAAAATTCCTCGAGCTAAATGTTTAACCCATTCAACACATCACGACAATTGACAATATAGTTGTTGGTGTCCCTGCAGGAAAACAACGTGACTAATAAGGATATGCAAATTCTAGTTGCCACCGCTTGGAAATAGGTAATATTAATTGCTGAGGCAGGTGTTGATTCTTGATTGGAAAAATCAATGAGTTGGCTGATGAAACTCGTGTGTCAAAATAATTTTGATGTGGATATGTTTTCTTTGTGAACCAAAATCAAGAGTTTTCATATCAACAATACTCCAGGATGGTAAAATTAAAGTGAAGAGTAGATAAAGTGGAGCAAAAACTTTCCCATATTCTGTGATCAAAAAATGTCCTTTTGAACTGAAGTGGGAGGTTTATCAATTGAAAGTGAAGAAACTGACTAGAAAATCTTTTGACGAAACCAAGTGTTTTGTTTGCCTGTTTTATGATGTTATTATAGTGATCAACAAAAGATAGTTATGAGTTTAATAATGATCCCAAAATCGGAAAATATACACACATGTGACGAATTCAATAGATAGTTATAAATAAGTTGATTACATTTGCGTGTAAAATACACTGGCGCAAAATTATAGACAACCTCCACCCATCCAGTTAAAGAAAAACTCCCAAACCAGGACCGTTTGGCAATACGATAAAGCCAACTGGGACGGCGCGGCGTGAGACAACAGAGTTAGAAGTATGAAACCTAAAGAAAAGTCTTGGTTTAACTCTGAGTGTAAGGAAGCTATCAGGCTCAAAGAACTAAGTTTCCGATCTTACAAAGCCAACCCCACAGAGGAATATCCAAAGAAAGAAATAAATGTTTGCATGACCAAAAAATTACGGCAAACAATTCTGCAGTGTCCCAAAGGCAGTAAATTTGTTTGGTAATTTGTAAAAAAAATATTAAAAACTCTTCAACACCTTCGGTTCCAACGCTCATCGATAATAACAAACCAATTGTTTACTCTTCAGAGAAGGAAAACTTGCTCGCCGACCATTTTGCTGCCAGCTCTCCGCTGCCTCACAGCAACGTTGCCCCTCCTGTACTTGAGAATGTAAATTGTTCCATGGGACAGATTCTTTTCTGCACTCGTACAGTAGCAAGAGTTCTCAAAGATCTCGATAAACACAAATCCGCTGGCACGGATGGTATACCCCCGATTCTTCTGAAGAGGTGTTCTTCCACACTGGCAAAGCCACTGCGTAAGCTTTTCCATCGCTCCTACTCTTCTGGAATCTTTCCTAGAAGATGGAAAACAGCATTTGTCCAGCCTGTCCCTAAGAAAGGTGACCCATCCTTCCCCTCCTCCTACCGACCCATAGCACTGACATCCCTTCTTTCTAAGGTCATGGAAACGCTGATTAACCGTCAGCTTAAGGAAGATCGAAAGCTTCTCCCTGAACGTCAGTGGAGCAAATCTTTACATCGCTTTGGTGAAAGTAAGATTATTGCTCTCCAAAGCATTTGAAAGAGTTTGGCATGAAGCTCTCTTATGGAAAATGCATTTTTTGGGTTCGATGATACTCTTGTTCGTTGGATTAGAAGCTATCTTCTGGACCGTTCAATACAAGCTGTATTGGACGGATTCAAGTCTGATTTCCACAAAATAAATGCTGGTGTGCCCCAGGGCTCTGTTCTTTCTCCAACTCTTTTCCTCATTTTTATAAATGATCTTCTCTCTGTTACTTCTAATCCACTTAATTGTTTTGCTGACGACTCTACCCTCAGCTTTTCATATTCGTAATCGATAGAATACAAAATCGAGCGTTAATATTGATAGGAAATAGAACTGCCGCTGGAATAATTGCCCCTCTTGAACACCGACGCAATATTTCATGTCTTTCCTTATTTTATCGTTTCTTTTTTAAAAAATGTTCACTCGAAGTAGCCATCTGCATTCCTCCCCTTAAAAGTTTCTCCCGAAATACTCGTCTCGCAAAGAATGTTCATCAGTTCACCCTGGGGATTCTATTTTTGGCCGAACAACACGAATTTGAAATAGTTTACCCGGCGAAATTTTCCCTTGCCATTTTGATCTACAAACATTCAAAACCACTGTTAATCGACACCTCCTATCTCTCCCCTCCCTATCTTCCTAATCCCCGCGCAATGTGTTCTACATTAAAAGGGAAACAAATAGTCCCTTGTGCGCGCAATTATTATAAAAAAAAACCATTTTTAATCCATTAACTTCACACTACTTAAAATATTTAGTTCTGCACTAAGTTATCCTTAATTATAAACAAAAAAAGAGTTGGTTGTCGATTTTGGTTATCTATTTATAAGATGTTATCACGTCAAAAAAATATTGTACTATAGTCGGTTTATTAAAAAATGCCAGTACAGGGCTTATGGGAGAGCTTTTTTTAAAACAGTGGCGTCGGTGAATATTATCGCGACACTAAATTCAGAAAACTTCTGCTAAAAATGATAAAAAGCCACTGACTAACCTACATGAATTGTGTGTATCTCTTTAAAAAAAAACTCGTACACTCTACCATGACCGATCTCCGATCAGCTTTGATGGAATAATGAATAATGATAGTTTACTCACTTTTACTTGTACCTAGACCTACCCTCGCTGTGGGAATTAAAAAAACAATAAAACCTATTCTACAAACAGAGTTACCTTTGTCAATTAAAAACCATACTATATAGCCTTTTCATTGGTTTTTACCAAAGTTTTGTTCGATTTTGAAGCTTTTGAGAACAAATTATTAGTGTGAGGGTGTGGGGGTTGTCATTTTTGTGTATTGTTGTTGTTAGTAATAATAGTTTGAAAAATCGTTAAAATGCAGTTAAATTTTTTTGGCTTTTGATATTTTAGTAGACAGAAGTTATTTTCTTCTAGTTTGCAAGTGCATTATGTGATCATATTATGTAATAATTCGGAAAAGTCTTTTGACGTAATATCGTGTTTTAATAAGAGTGATTAATAAATAATATGAATATATAAAGTGTAAATAAATAAAAAGTGAACTGAAATTGGTTTAAATTGTGTTTAAACTGTAAAGTGTTAATGTTTTTTAATAAAAAGTGATTTTAGGTTTTTTTTTAATAATAAATAGTAATGTATTTTATTGTAATCAGCAAGTGGTAACCCTACGCACATTGCTTTCTGATTTGCGACGATTTATAATGATAAGAACGGAAGCCCTTTTAGAGCTTTTATTTGAAACAGAAATATTAAAGCCAGTGCAACCAGACTGAGAGGCAAACGTCCTATCTTCCCTGTACTGATATTTTTTACTGAACAGATTATAGTTTAAAATCAAATTTGAAAGTTTGAAAAAGTTATTGAATTTTGTTGTTATTGGAAAAGGCAGGGTTTGTGTGTAGTTCTATTTTCAAAATTGCTGTCATTCTGTCAGAAAGATTTTAGTTTCACACTTGTCAATATTTAAAAACAAATGATTTATTATTGCATCATTCCCATCGTCTTGCAGCTGTTGACAAACTGCACTGTTGTAAATAATCGAAATATTTTTAGTTCATCAGCAAAAAATTAGTGCCATTAAACATTTTAAAATAGAAGGGAGATCGATTATAAATAAAACAAATAACAGAGGACCAAGATGACCGTCCTGATGAACAACTGAATTAACTTTAAATTATTATGTATTTGTATTCCTAACAACATCGCTGTAACACATATCCTTGATGGTTTCCGAGCTCGGTGCTGAATAGTAAAAAAAAGTTTAGGAGTCAAAAACAGCCCTGTGGCACGCCAGCATTTATTTTGTAATATCAGGCTTAAAGCTTGTTTTTGAGCGATCTAAAGGTTGATTACTAATCCAATGAATAAGAGCTTCGTCGAAACTAAATGCACCAATTTTTGAATAAAGAGCTTTATGCCATAATCTATCAAACTGTTGAAGAAACTCGGCGGTTTCTTTGATCTATCACGTCGGCCGCAAAACAATCGATAAACGGCTCCTTTACGACCAAGACATCATCTCTGGGAGCGAAGCAAAGCTCCTCCGGTTCAGTAGGGCAGTGCCTGATAAGGATCGGGATGAAGCTATTAACCAGATCCATCAGTATTGGTGGCAAAGATAATATCGCTAGTGGCAGTCAACTAATCGCCTATAGCCGGCTTACATAAGTTATCTTTAAGTTAAATGGGATAGTAAAAAAAAATATAAATTAACAAAAATAGCTTGATGTGGGTGTTCTAGATTTTTAAGATTTTTAAAGTTTATTTTTAATTAATTTTAAATTCGTTTTAAGTAGTTTAGGATAGAAAGAAAAAAGATCATTTATATTCAGTTTATATTTTTCTGAATAAAAATTAAGACCCGCTAGTTTACACCATAAATATAACTTATTTTAAGACCGAAAGACAAATAATTAAGATAGAGAATAATTTTGAACCCGCATAGGGCTAGTAAGTTAGTTAAGTTATATAGTTGAGCTAGTTTTTAATTTTTCTCTAGCATTAAGTTAGTTATAAGCAAAAATAAAAATCATTAAAAAAAAGTATGAAATGTTCGGAGGACCTATTGATATGAATCCGCATTGTCGGTCATAAAATTGCTTTAGTTCTTTAAGATATTGCTCAAGCTTAAGCTGGTTATCAGCATTTTCATGAACTTGGAAACAAAGAATGTATGAAGAATTGGTCAATAATTTGAAGCTGTTGAAAATTTCCATTTGTGGGGACAGCCTACAAAAATACTATTTTGCATCTACTCATAAATGGACTGGATGAACAGGACAGATGGAAAAGCTTATCCAGAGGAATAAAGCCATAAGTTTTTTTAACGTTTGATTCTTCTTGGCCCATTCGAGAAATTATTTCTCATTAAACAAAAAATGCGCAGGAGCTATCGCTACTTTCGAGGAAGCATAATGAACAGCATAACCGACAGCAGTCGAAAGAAAACATATTCAATAACAATAATTTAAAGAACCTTAAACAGAGATAAGTAGAGCTCATCCATTCAAGGATCTTGTTCTTTGCTAAGTACACCTGTGAATCTTCATTTACCCGGAGCATCTTCATCTAAGCCATGAAGGTGGTGGTCCTGTGGAAATTATTTTTTTAACACGCATTTTAAAATTTAGAAAAGGTTTAAGAATTAAAACGGTTAAACCCAAATCACCTCTTTTAAGTTTTAAACATTCAAGCAAACAGATTTGCTCAAACGTTCCATCACAACAATATTATACTTTGAATATTAATATCCAACAATGAGTGCAATTTCCAAAACCACAAAAGTAAGTTTTGCTTTTTGCAAAATGTTTTATGCAGAAGATTTCGCACGAACTCCAGCAATGTATCACATTTCGCAGTTATCCTTCTCACAGCAGTGGTTTTTCCTTCAACGAAATATATGGATAAAGTTTATACAAATTGCCTTACACACAATAAACCAAAATAAAATAAAACAGGGAACTTAATAAACACAAAAAAAAATTAATGTTCTGGAAATAATTATTTACTTTTTAGTGGACTTTAAGGGGATATTTCTTCTCGGAATAAAAGAACTAGAAAATCCAGGGAAATCTTAAATGTTATAACATATGTTATGACGTTGCATCTTTGATTCACTCCACCATTTTATTCCTTGAAAGTATCTTTTGATTGGGTAAATTTTGATTTGAATTTAGTCTCTAAGTCTGTCTGGTCATTCATCCGAATATAACTATTGCTGAGTGCTTTTATGAGTATACATAAATGTTGGGGGAACAAAAATTTACAAATCTAATAAATATGCATGCGAACGCTTTTCCGTCGAAGACTTTATAAATTTACTGAGTCCTGTTGGATGCAGGATAACGGCCATCGGTAGCAGTATGATTGGGGGAAAAACAAGAGGAGTGCCATTTGAAATAAATCAATGAATTCAGCCAACACAGTGGAGCTCTTTTGAGTTCAATGGGTAAAGTGCCAAAAGTAGCTTTCAATCAATTTATTATGTAAATTTCAATTAACTCAATTTTAAACAAAAAGGCATTTATTCGGATCGATTGAAGGTATGAAGAGCTTGCGATGGCGATGTGGTACAATGGCAACAGACTTTATTTTTTATTTATTTTATTTATTTTTTTGTTTTCTTTCTTTTGTAAGGGATAATTTATGTTTTTCATTCGAGAAGAGTGTTTTCTTTGTTTTGAAGTTGATTGCCATTTAATGGTGTTCAAAAGGCATTTGAATAATGATGAATATGCATGATCCACTTAGTTGCCACTTAATGACTTTGAATTGTCATAATTGAAAAAGAATCCGTTGTAAAGGACCTGACTAAAAACTAAACAAACAAACAAAAATGGCTTCGAATAATTTTTAAATAAGCAGCTTATTGTTCAAACTGTTTGCTAGACATCTCTAAACAGCTGATCTAATTACTTGTTCTGTTAATATTCAATTGCATTATTTTCTATCAAAGAGAAAAACCGTATATTCATTCTCGCAAATGTCTTAAAAGAAATAATATTAAAATAAAAGGCACGACTGGGTCGCACGTACTTGCTCTTATGTGCTAATCCTTTTTAAGTGCAGGCGTCTTTTTGACAAAGATTTTATTTTAATATTTTTTGTATGACGTGCAACTTCCTTAGAATCGTTTTGGGGTGAAGCTCGAACGAATATGCGTCACGACAAAGGGATAAACACATAAATATATAGGATTGTTAGCTTTTGCAGTTTTTTAGTGTAGTATTATCTTTCCACTTGCTGCTTACTGTTTATAATATAATTTGCTAATAGAAAGGTACAAAGGACTTTTTTCAGTTAAATTTTCATTTTGGTATGGAAAAATTTGAACAACTGGCATAAAGATTCGTCGGAATCAGCAGTATGGCAATAATGCTAGGTAAAGGGACCTTTATACGTCCCAATATGGGACCAATGGAATTTATAAAGGATTTAGGTACCTATAATAAGGTTGGAAGGAAGGTAGGTACTAAAATTAAGATACGTGTTCCAACTACTGTTAAGCCAGTAGGTATAGAGACAATATTAAAAGTTAACACAGTGGTTTTGTTTATTTATAGGAAGGTGTAAACTTTTGTTTTCTCGATTGAAATTTTTGCATTCAGTAGTAATCGAATAGTTTTTTTTATTTGTTAGTTGTTTTTGTGTGTTTATCAAAGGCTTCCTTATTTATTCTGTGCTTTTATGATGATGAAAAATACTTTAAAATACGTAAGTATGTATGTAATGTAGGATGTCACTTTCTTTTATTTGACTAATGGCTTGGCTAGGGCTTAGCCGAGCAATATGAAATAAAAAATAACGTTTTTTGGAAAAAATGTTGTAAGCCATCTTATTTCTTTTGCTGTTTTCTATTTTATGAATTTTTCATTTCAAAATCGTTCGACCAGTTTTTTCAAAAAAATGTTTTTTTTGAAAAACTTTTCGAAAACATATTTTAAAAATTTTTTTTAGTATGTCAATTTTAAGAAATCTATAGTTTATACTAGGAGAAAAATTAAAAAAAAAATCTATAGATCTGTTTTCAAAATATTCAAAAAACAAAATATTTTTTTAAAAAAATTATTAAAATTTAAAAAAAAATGTTTTTGAAAATTCTGATAAGCAATATTATTTAAATCATAAAACACTACATATTTTGAAAATTTCATCAAAATCCGTCAATTAGTTAACGAGAAAGTCTGATTTTAAAAAAACCGGTCATATGGGAGGTACCGTTATAAAACTTTTTCTGAAAAATCCATTAAAATTAAAAGATAGATTTTGCACAGAAAACATCATTCTGAAAGTTTAATCAAAATCGTAGGAGCCGTTTTCGAGAAAAATAAGTTTTTTAATAAAAGTTATATGGCAGGTACCGTTAGTTTTGGAGCTAGAATGCCAATTCCAAAAACTGTCGGGTAGAGCACTCTAAAAATATTATATACCAAGTTTGAATCATATCGGCCCAACCGTTTAGGCTGTAGATATCGATACAGACAGACAGACAGACAGACAGACAGACAGACGGACGGAATTTCCGGACCCACTTTTTTTGACTTCTCTATCATCGTAATATCATGTTTGATTGTTAGAATTTTTTTTTTTTTTTACGAATGCATAACTTGCCTTATAGTCCCTATGATCGCAAGTAAAAAAACAAACCACCAAACTTATTCCTATGTGAATGAACACTCAGGCATAGAGTAACTATACTATATATATAATAATCTATAATCTATATATATATCTATAATATATTTACTCTATGCACTCAGGTTTGAGTGCAAAAGAGAAAAACAGTGAAATTGAGTGATGATGTTGAATTAAAGCGAGTGGTTGCATCATCTTTGGTAAAATCCCGACTCAATGCGAAACAGTTGATTAAGAACTTCCAAAGCGTAAACATCACTTATTGTAATTGATTAAAAATGAAACAAAAATTGTCAATGAATATAAGATAATATAAAATTAAAAAAAGTGATTGTTCGAATTTCATAGCCTTCTCATTATTGAGATTTTTCTGCACCCCCCTTACTAGTAAATTCTAATGTGGGCCCCACGTTTGTATGGATGAGGAAGAGGAACTAAATTTTCTCCATCTCACTGCAAGAGTCCCGCTCATTCCCAAAGACATAACCACCATCGTTGAGATTTCTTCAAACGATCTAGAATTGTAGAATAACATAAGTTTAAAGAGTCACATGTGCTTTAAATGGAGGTCTAGCAAGTTCAATGCGTACGAGGAAAATCACAGATTTATTGCAAATTGTTGATCTAAAAGCCTAACCTGCGAAACAATTGTCAGCCACCCAGTCTTTCGACTTTTTTTAGTAAAAACACAGAAAATCGATCTCAGATGAATCGTGATTTTAATATCCAGATTATCGAAATATTGGAAATTTGAATCCATGCAAGAAGCATACATATACACATTTTCTGCCTTAACTTAATCCTAGCTGCAAACAATTGGTTAATTTCGGTTCCACACATAGGACACATCATCAAACATGCAAAAATTATTATCCATCAACAGTTGTTATCAAGCTGAGATAAAAGACATGGTAGAGGAGATTTTCCTTTCACAAATCACTCAATGCATTTCAAGTTGCCTTTTTCCAATTTTCTCTCCCAGAAAGGCCATACACAGTTTCATGAGTGCAAAGTTTCAAAAGTTCATTTGTCTGCCATTTATGCAACCATCTCATGAGCCGATTTGGTCCTCAGTTTGAACGAAAATCACAGCTTAACCTCCGCCCTCCTCTACAAAGCTATTGTTCCTTGGTCTGAAGCCTCACTTACCACCTCATTCTTGCCTCATAATCTGTTGGCGAATTTTGTGGTATCATATGTTGCCACCTAAAGCTCCGGATGAAAGACAAAAGTTCCCCCATAGTTGATAGCAAAAACAAACAGATTTGTTTCCGTTAGCCGGCTGCTTTGGTTCGGCTGCGGCACCACTTACCTACATAAAGTCGTCGTTGTCGTCGTATTTCTATAGCTCCGGAGGACTGATTTCACAAGAAAATAAATTTCTTGTTTCCTGGCAAAGGTAATACCTTCTCATGAATACGTAAGGGGATGGCAGGACGAATGAGAAAGCAGAAGCCGGAAGACAACAGAGATGACACATTATTTTTGGAACTATATGCATACGCAGAGGTGGGTGGAAGGTGCTGTGTGCCATTTGAAGCCCCAGATGTGACTATAACAATGAGACGGAAGCCTTTGTGTATTTTCGGTGTTAGCAAAGAATTACACCCTGAAGGCATCTCTTGAACTACTAAAATGCTAGAGTGACAAAAATATTGTGAAAGGTGTGATTTATGAGCTTCTCTACAGTTCGTTTTATTGTGTATTTGCCTGTTTTGTTCTCTGTGACGTGCCGATGCTATTGTCCTGGCAAAATGGAACATCAGAATAAAAGGCAATCTATTGCAAATAACCTAAAGGATTCAAGAATTGACTACGGGATTATGCAGGATGACAATATGGTTCTCAGATTGTCGAGATTGACAATTTAGGTCGAAATTGAATATGAGATCCAAGCATGGAGATATTAATGAGAATGCACCATATTGGGATTAAGAATTGCTTTAAAAATGGTGACATGTTAAATAGGTCAGATACATTTGTTGGTTCGTTAGATTTTATTTTCAACTCTCCACACTCTTAGAAAATTGTTCTCTTTTGATTCGGTAAAATTGATATACTGAAACCCTTTGCAAAGAGACAGGAAATGGGCCACAAACAATTGAGTGAATCCTTAGAAATTATGCAAAGCATCAAATTCTATTTTCTTAAAACTTTGTTAAAAATACGCACCATAAGCTCATTATGTAGTGCGCCGTGGCTTAGTGGTTAGTGTGTCGGACTGCTAAGCGAATAAGCCTAGGTTGGAATCCCGCTCATAGCCACCGGGGTCCTGCCTCTTGCGAGGAACTGATAAAACCTTTAAGAGTAATAATTGTCTCGAAAAAGTGCATCTTATGTAGCCGTTCGTACTCGGCGGTAAACTGTAGGTCCTTTCCATTCCTGCAGATTAACAACACAGACACAGGAATGGTTGAGAGTATAATACACTAGGCCTTGGCTCCTTAAGGAACTGTCGCGCCAGTAAATGTATTTTTTTATTTAAGCTCATTCAATTTAGATTTTGACATATGGCAAACATAGTCCAATTGAATCATTCTATGTGATAGCTATAGAAATTGATTAAACTACTTCTATAAATAAGTTTTTTTTTGTGGAAAGCATGGAAGTCAGATTTTCAGATTTTCAATGTTTCAGCTTTAACAACTCCAAAAAGAATTTTGACTTTGGCGCGGGGGTAAAAAGTTCGCTAATATGTTTGTTTTCCACTTTGTTTGTTTGTCTGATGTTGTTATATAAAACAAAAATATACATTTAAGCCCTGTTGGAATCAACATCACAAAGATTGCTTCGAAAAGTTTCTCCAAAAAACTAATTTTCTTTTAGATTGTGATGTGGCGACAAAATGTGACAATTTTCTGAAGATGCATTGTGTTTCCATCTTAAGGCCAGAATTCATCCAGCGAACTCGCAAACCACAGCCAAATATGTGTTTTAGCCATTTATTCTTCAATACTTTTACTTTTTAATTATTCTCAATTCAATCGCTTTCGATGTTCACAATTCAACGCAAACCAATCAACTGTGTCCCACTGGTACTCTTCCAATAGATGCGGAACTCTAGTACATTCTAATTCTTAGCACATTCTAGTTCTTTCAGTTAATTATGTGTCAAACCTTTTACCAAAACGAAGCCTTTTTGTAGTGTTTGCTTAATCCCAGGTCATTGTAGAAGCTCTGGTAGATTTCAAGCTTGACTAGTTCTAGTGGAAGCAATCTGCAATCCAATAGGGACTTCCGAACTTTGACAGTTGATAACGGCTATAAGTTATATCTGTCAAATTGTCAAATCAAGAACACGTGCAAATTATTTAATTATTTTATCCGCATACTTCGCCAATTTTACGGTTGCCATAAGAGTTTTACCGACAGGATTATTCGCAGTGTGGTAAATAAATTTGAGTCTACTTCACTAAACGACCAACCAACATCCGAACGTCGACAAACGAAAAATCTGTCAAAAACATAGCCCTTGTCCGTGAAAGGGAGCAGTAGAATCCGTGGTAGTCGATTTTGCGTCATGACTTGGGTGCAGGTAAAAAATTGAACTGACCCAGGAGGTGGAGAAGAACAGCCTTATAAATAACTACATTTTTTTGGCTGAATGGGCTCTAGAGCAGTCGGAAACTGACCCTAATTTTCATCGAAAAATCATCTTCAGCGATAAGGCCCATTTCTGGATGAATATGTACTTCAACAAACAAAATTATTGAATTTGAGAAGAAAAAGTAACTTTTTGATGTAGATTTTGGTTTTTTACCATTCTTCTTTTAAAGAATGGTTTTAATAGGATCGAGCTACGTGCCATACAACTCACGCCAAATTGGCCACAAAGATCATGCGATTTGACTGACCCCGTTAGACTTTTCTTGTTGGTTTTTTATTCGCAGGTATATAGGAACAAGCACAGCACAGTGATCCACAAAACCAACACAACCCATGCCATCGGTCAAATTTAGTCTGATTTATGCTTCAGATCATAGAAAAGAGAAAAAAGAACTGCCACCCATATACCGATAATGCCCAGCAAACCCCGACATTTTATTTTGTGTATGTGAATACGTGTGAGAAGAAGGCAATCAGCAACCAATTAGCCATACGTTTTATGCCCACATAAGTGCAAACGTATTAGTAGTCCTATAAGCCAATGGCCGTCATCTTATAAGTGACGTTTAGAGAACAGCAAAATGCCGCGCGGATTGGAAAAATTAAAAATTGGTCTACTTTGTGCGTTGCGTTGCTATGCCCCTCTTTAATAAAGTGCTTAGTCGAAAATTACAACTCAACGAACGGACGGTATATTCCTACGCTCACAAGAGCGGGTTCACGAACCGAATTCAATCAAAAGCGAAATTTCGATCCAGGTATATGAAGATGCCAGATTTATACTTTTTCTATACACATTTTCTTTATTTTCGAGTAATTCGAATTAGCTTCGATTCTGTATACAAATACCTAAATCCTGATTCAATTCAGATTTAATCCTCCATGTTAACGTAGTATATGTTATATTCCATGCATAATGGCATCAATAGGCTTTCAAACAAATGAAAAACCAAATATATGGTTGGGACATTTTTGGGTTGGTTTCTTGTAAGTCTGGTGGGCGAATTGATTTAACTTTAAGTGCATAATCTCGTAGGTTGCCAGACAGAAAATTAGATTTAGAAAGAAACGCCTACCAGCTACATAGATTAGATTTTCTTCTCACATTTCATTCAACACTCATCTCAAGTGAATCCTCGTGGGATATCGAAGGATAATAACAACCAAATTCCAATTTTTTTGTTCACATCTAAATTTAAAAGCTTTCAAAGTTTCAGTACTTATTGTCTTGTATCGGACACAACAGACGTCTCTACTCTAAATCCAATAAAATATAAGAAAAGTCTGATTTGTGATGTTCATTGAATTCCATTTTATTATTGTTCGGCTATATTTTTTTTTTATTTTGCGAACAGCTTTGACCATTAATCCAACCGCAATAAAGTTAAAAACGAACAAAATTGCTCAATGAATTTCATCCTCTTGTATCTTTCCTTCCATATAAAGGACTTTCAATATATACTTAGTCTTGAATTCCGGAGATGAGAAATTCAATGCATTAAATTAAGAAAAGAGGAAAGAAAACAAAATAGAATCAATAATGTTGATTCACAAAATTTTGAACAGCAATGAAAAAATAGTGTAACCTACATTCAGGACGAATCAAACAAAGTCCATTGTCATACTCAAATGTTGTTCCTTAGAATCGTTCTTTTCAGAGATCCTCTCCAATTTCAATCCAATGTGCATTGAATTGCTATATTTATTCCAGTTTTCAATTGAACTCGAAACAGCAACAGCCGCTTAAAAAGTTTACCAGCATAGCTGGTTCTAGAAACTCGAGGACCTATCATTATCGGCCAAGTATCAATGAGCTTTTGTACAATTTGTATGAATACATCCCTCATTAGTTTAGGTTAAGGCATCCAGAAAACTAAAATTATTCCTTTTGTGGCTTCCAATACTCTAAATGCCTACATACCTTCTTCACATATAAACGTATACTTGAGAAAAAAATCCAATAAAAGTCGTCCCTTTCTTCATCCTCAAGGACCGAGTTCAGAGGACCGAGGACATGAAATTATTCAAACCACCATGATATACTTTCTTTTGCGGAAAATTCAGACTAAACAGAAAGAAGTAAAAAGGATAACATTCAACGTAATACATCGGATCGAGATTCGAGACACAAAAGGCTACGTTTGTAGATTTAAAGTAGTTTTTTTGTGTTGTGGGTTCCTTTTGAGGATAAACGACCTGAAACGACGTACAAACATATTAAACTTGTATCCAAGTACAAGAGAGATCCTTGCCTATACAACAACAAAACCGAAAAAAAGGATTCGAGAATGCCTTTGAGCTTTCGTTGAATATTTTCAATAAATCGAATATACACACAGTTGTTTTTTTGTCCCAATAAAGTCTCAAAACATCGAAGACTAGGACGAGGACGAGAACAAGTCTGAACTGAAATTTATGTGAAGAGCTGCTCCTTTTAAACGCTGTATACAGTTTGGGATTTTGATGCCTTTATGTAGGGGGAAAAGGTATTGAGGGGTTCTATGGTTGGGAAGAAGGAAGGAGCAAATAATATGAGCTTGGGAAGCATGTCAGTTAAGCATGGAAGGCTTTACTATGCATTTCTTCTTTTGAAAAGAAGCTTAAGTGCTTATGTTTCAATGGGCTGGAGTATTTAGAAACCATTTAGAAGGATGTAGGACCCCAAGGTGTGTTGGGGGAGTTTAATTGTGGAAGTAACCAAAACAGTGGAAGACAAACAAAGCCCTTAGTAACTGTAATGACTAAACGCCTAAGAATTTTGAGAAATTCATAATTTCTTAAACGATGTTTTTAATGTTGTTTTTGATCGATTGTAATGTTTGGTCGTTTAATGAAAGATGAAAGATGAAAACGTCATCATTATAAAAAATTGGTGAATGCGATTTAATTTAAGACGGGTTTTCCATAACATCTGTTACATTCTAGAATCCTACCTAGAAAACAGACATTTCCGCTTTAAACAATGAACGAACTATTTGGAATTCAGAAAAATAAATGCTGGTGTTCTACAAGGAAGTGTTCTTAGACCAGTATTGTTTTTGTACATTATACTCGAGATATTCCTCAAGAGGAAGACACCAGGAAAGCTACATGTGCTATCATCTATACATTTATTTTTAATATCAAAATAACAGTTTTTTTATAAGATTCATATGAAAGTATACCCATTACTTATAACAATAACATTAATTTTAAAATTGTTTGTCTGTCTGTCTGTTTGTTCCGGGTATCTCGTGAACGGCTGCACAGATTTTGACGGGACTTTAACTGGCATTTTTATCTTTTTTAAAGTTTTGAAAGAATTTTTTAGAAAAAGTGGTAATATTCCATCAAGGAACTCCTCAATATATAGTTTACGTGTCAATAATTTAGCACTTGTTAGTATTTTATTTTCACACTTCATGAATTTCTATTTAACTACATCAAAAATTATTTTTAATAATCTTCCTATTGAAATACGAACTACCAACAACTCTCATTATTTCCTGAAAAAAAACCAGAGAGTGGCTTTTCACCAAGAACTTGAACGACATTGAATTGGTTTATAAAATTAAAACTTGAATGATATGATGGTTATTACTATTTAACTTTAAATTATAATTTTTTTCTTTTTTAATAATTGCGTTTGTTTTCATTTAACAACTTAATTTCTCTTTTTTTTTCTTTTTTTGCTCTTTTGGAATTTTTAATTGTTTCTTCTTAATTAACTATAGCTTTTCATTCCGTCTTTACAATAGTTTAAATTAAAAAAAAAGCATAAGAACAACTGAAAGTACCCCACGTCAGTTATTCTTCTGAAATAGATAAATAAATTTTGGGCGGCCATTCAACTCTGACTTTTTATGTTACTGAATGGTCAGGTTTTATTCTTTTTCATTATATACTTTTTTCCTTTTTATAAATAAAAATTGTAACTAGAATGTAAGTGAAAATTGAATAAAAAAATGAATAATGAAGATTGCAGATGTTCTAGGGAGTAATTAAGGTTATTTAAATTACACCCTAGGTGGCGCTGAGGTCGTTTTTTGGAACATTCTTATTTATGAACCGATTTCGACCGGATTTTCGAAGGCAGAAAGCTGATATTGCAAGTAGTAAGTAAGGCTATTTAGTTAAACAGTGTTAGCATAACACATGCAAAAAATACAAGAATTAAATAAAAGACAACAGTACGAATAATTTGTACGTAATGATAATATTAAAAAACAATCACGATAATAGTGCACTGGAATCATTAATATTAAAAAATCTGCTCATACGGTTTAGAGCTTCATATTTCCCATAGTGTGTTCTATAAAAGTCAATATGCATCAGAAGTTCCATTTCACGCAGGTATAAGATCCTCCGTGGCAATTGTTGCAATTCGGTTCTTATGAATTACGTAAGAAGGAGTCCATACCTGTGAAGCATACTTAAGGTGGGGGAGTACGTAGCAATTATACAAGGAAAGAGTCACATATGGATCATTAACTTCTTTTGCCCAGCGTTTTATGAATCCAAGCATAGAGCTAGCTTTATTCCCAATAATATTAACGTGTTGAGTAAATTCAAAGTTGGGGGTAAAATGGCCACGCGCAGAGTTCTTCCTACGAAATATGACAATTGAATGCACTTACGATACGTTTTCTAGAGAAGGTAATCGTCTGGCATTTTACAGGGCTAAGGAAAATACCACTTTATCTGCACGAATTACTGAAGCTACCAATATCTGCCTACATAAGAATGCGGTCGTTGATAGACTTAATAGTCTTTAAAATCTTCATGTCATTAGCGAATATAAAAATGTCACTTGATTGTATGCAAGAATCATTTAAAGCCAAAATCAATAATAAAGGACCAAGATGACTACCTTGAGGTACGCCAGCGTGTGCCACGAAAGGGTCTGAAAGACAATTTCTAAATTTTACTTAGTAAGATCTATTCTCAAGGTATGGTTTGACCCAAGCTAAGAAATAAAGAGGAAAACCAAAAGCTTTTAACTTGAAAAAGATTAATTCGTGTCTTAGTTGGTAAAATGCTTTTGGGAAGTTAGTGTTAATGCAGTCAACTTCATAACCTATTTCTAATGCATTTGAACGTTCGTAGGGGAATGTAACAAGATTAGTAACAGTTGATCTATTCTTCATGAATTCGTGTTGTTGCTCACAAATCAAATTTTTACTAAAAAATGCCACAATCTCACAGACAACTTGTTCAAAAAAATTCGGAATGCAAGATAATTAAGAAATAAGCCTTTTGTTTGAAATGTCAGCCTGGTCTCCTTTCTTAAATACACGAGTAAGAAAGGCCTTTTTCCGTGTACCTGGAAATGTTCCTGTTCTAACTGTAATCTCTAAGCTCAAAAATAAACCTGAGGGGTTGAACTAAAGAATGTTTTAATTTTTGCTTGCGATTATAAGGCAAGTTTAGGATTCGTGAAAATAAAAAAAAATAACAATCAAACATGAGATTACGATCATAGAGAAGTCTAAAAAAGTTAGTGGCAAAAAATTTCTGTCAGTCAGTATGTATAACGAGCTGAAGCCTAAACAGCTTAAGCGATTATCTTTAAATTTGCGATTCTTTTCGCATTCCCCAAAGGAGAAATTGAAATTTTATTTTTAGGCCTAAAAATAAGGGTAAGCAGCGAAGTTGATGAAAAATACGAACATGAATGATTTTTCATGTGAAAAGTTAAGAAAAAGATCACTGGCGCTTCTAAATCTCCTTCGAAAATTTGAAATACCAAGGCATTAAGTCAGAATATTTGGAAATCAACAAACTGTACAAGAAAACATGCAAAGAAAAGAAAAAGAAATATGAAGAAAACTTGGCAGTCTCCATATGTCAAAGTAAAGACTCAACTGAATTTTGATTACTAACGAGGAAATTAAATGGTAACTCGGAAGTTAAAGATGCAGTGGCAGTGCCATTACAATTGTTGAGTGAACAGTTCTCGTCGCCTCTAAATTTTTCATAACAAATTTCTTGGAGCTTTGCACACCCTTCTACCTCGAATGAGAAACTAGGTAAACAGATAACAGAAAATGAATTGAAAATTATTCTACAGAGTCTTAAAGTTGCAAGGCGGCCGGATCAAATGGGATACCAGCGGAGTTCTTTAAGAATAGCACAGATTTTTTAAGGGTAAATTAACAGAAGCGCTTAATATAATGCTTAAATTTGGAACGTTCCCAGATCACTTCTCTGAAGCACTAATAATGCCAATTCACAAGAAGGGTGATGTTAAGGATCCTAAAAAATATAGACGAATATCGAATTTCTGAATGCAGCCTTAAAAATATTCACAATGATTCTTTACGAAAGACTGAATAGCTGGGTGGAAGATGAAAACCAGCTCAGCAAATTTCAAAGTGGTTTTCGTAAAGGTTATTCCACAGTGGATAATTACTTTGTTATTCGTTCGCTTGCTCAGTGGAAACTCGATCAAAATAAAAAACTTTTTGCCTTCTTCGTCGATTTCAAGGCAGCGTTTGATTCCATCAATAGAAATGCTTTATTATATAAGCTTTTTAATCTGGAAATTTCAACTAACTTTGTCAGAATTATTGAAAAACTGTACAAGCAAACGACAGCATACATTTATAATGGAAAAGAAAAACCAGAGAGGATTGAAGTTAACCAAGGAGTAAGACAAGGATGTAAACTTAGCCCCCCGCTGTTTGCTCTTTTTCTGGATGATTTGGTCGAGTTTCTCAATTGGGGAGTGGAGTTTTCAAATGAACAGATCAAGGTGATCATGTATGCCGATAACATAGTCATTCTTGCAGAGTCACCGACCGCCTTACAGATGATGATCAATAAACTGGAAAGATATTGCCAAGTGTGGAATCTGGAGGTCAATACTGAAAAATCGAAAATTCTTGTTTTGATCTGGCAGAACATATATATATATATATGGTTGAATAAAGTTAGAGTTAGTAAAATCTTACACCTATCTGGGAATGGAGATTACTTCTAATCTGAAACTAGGAAAACATTTCAAAATCAAACTAGATAAGGCTAAATCGGCAATATGTGTGAATTGGAAAAGAATTTTCAACAACAAGATTTTAGCCAATGATTTAAAGCATATAGTTTTTAATGCTACGGCCCGACCTATTCTGTTTTATGGTGCGCAGGTCTGGGGAGTGCAGAGGTATGAGCTAGTTGTGAGAGTGTTGCAAATGGAGGAACAGAGGCTTCCGAGAAAGATACTGGAGTATGCGATTTGTCAAAAAACGCTGGTTGTTAGAGACTGGAACTTGTTAGCCAGACTGTGGCCTTACCTTAAATTGGAACTTGAATGCTGTTCAATGCAAGAAATCCCTTTACGAAGTAATAGCAGTCACCGATGAGAATGAAAGGTATGCCTATATTGAAAAAGCCCGCGCTTCCACGGAAAGGCTGTATTATTCTAAGTGCGTTTTCAATCTCAACGACAGAAACTATTTTTCCACGGCATACAACAATTCCATCATTGGTACAATATTTAAAATAAGAGGAGAACTTATTAGATTGAACTGTAGTGTAGTCCCCACCGTAATGAGGTTAACGATAGATGCACACTCTGTAACCGGCAGGAGAGAGAGGATGTATTACACTTCATAGACGTTTGTCCAATGCTGGCAGAGATAAGGCGTGTTCATTTCGAAAAAAGTTTACTGCAAGTTGAAGAAGTTACAAGCTTTCTGCATGGCGCAAACTGGATGCGCCTTTATGAGTACTACAAGGAAGCCTCAAATTATAGAGCCCGAATCGTCAAGGAATTTTTTTGATTTATGCATGTTACTATACGACACTGGAGAATCTGTTTACCAAGAATCAATTTGCTTTTTGTATACATAAACTTAAATTCATTTCAATTTGTTTAATTATTTAAATTTGTTATTTTGATTTGACTAATCTAAAAGTCCTTAAAATACGTTTTAACTAAACTGAGTCATACAAAATTTTGTTTAACTAAACTTTAGGACATTTTAAAAATACATACATAAATATATAAGAATTATTATATTGTACTTATAAAATCATTTATTGAAGAATAAAGAAATCTATCTAAAAGAAATTTATCATATGACCGTTTAGGAAAAGCTTATGTTTCTCGAAAACGGCTCCAACGATTTTGATGAACATTTTTGTGAATTTTTTGTTATTATTGGCACGCAGCGATGCTTGATTTCGCCGATCTCACTTGAAGCAATGCTTTATCAGAGAGGCCGTTGACAAAACGGTGTTAAAAAAAAAAAAAAAAAAAAAAAACCTTTTTTTAATATTTGGCTTTCTCGGTAACGGATCTTTGGATTTCTGTCAAATTTTATATTTGAGAAGATCTAGGTAGCCAAATTAATTCTGCATGTCAACATTTTGAATAACTTTTTTTTTGTAATTAAAATAAATTTCTGAATTTTTTTTTTTTGAAAAATAAATATTTTTAAAACTAATTATAAAAAATTATTTTTATTTTATAATCACATGTATATTAATAAACTCTAAAAAAGTGCATATTAAAATTAAAAAAAAATAAAAAAACAGGATTTTATCAAAATCCGTCTTACGATTTTCGATAAACTTTTTTTAATAAATTTACTAAAAACCGTTAAGGTTTGTGGTTTTGACACTATTTATAACTTCAGAACGTGTTATTTTTGTACGTAAATGTTACTTGTTTCGATCAAATATCTTGACTTCCAATCTATTTAATCACATAAGAGCAAGTACGTGCGACCCAGTCGTGCCCATTTTTTTAATCGAATTGATGAAAGAATCCTTTAACATTGATGGAAAATTTATTTGGAAAAAAGATTTTTGAAAGAGAAAAGCAAGAGACTGTGCCAAATTGGCTGCATATTTCTTTAACACCTTTGCTGACAGGCCATCTGGGCCAGATGAAAAATCAACCTTTAACTAGGTTATCTAGTGAACCCTATCATCAGGATTGATGTTAATTGTGTCCAATGATGATTTATTACAAATATTTAAATACTGGCCGGGTTAGAGCTTAAATACTACCTAAATAAGATTGGATGAAAAAAAAATTATGCTAAGAAAACATATCGCTTCACGCTACTTGAATCAGAGTTAAAGTTGACATATTTGTTAAAGTATAGTTAAGGTTCTGGCTCCTCAGAAGAACACTCCTTAGAACAGCAAAAAAAACCATTTAGGGGCAAGAAAAACTTCTCATCGGAAATAAAAGAATTTCTATTCAAACCCCTGAATTCGATATGTTTAGAGTGCAGCGCTCCTACGTTATTATGGTTCCAATGAAAGAAAAAACAGTCTCAATATTCCATGACCGAGACAGTTGTTGTTTTTTTTTCCAAAAAAAAAATAATTCTACTGAAAAAATCAATCAAATAATTTTCATTTTTATACAAGGAAAGTGCAGCGGAAAATTTATTTTTTAAAGTGCAATTTATTTAATTTTTGCTATCATTTATTTTCAGGTACAATATTTTTTCAGCAAAAAAAAAATAAAACAAATATGTTAGTCAATATAAGATGCAAAAAACTGAAGGAGCAGTTGGAAATTCAGCAAGTATCTTATCAAGAAAATGAATCGAATTCGCATTCCATTATGCAAGTACATATACATACAGTCTTTTCACATATTATGCTGTTCATGAAAAATTCATCAGTTTTCAACTCAATTCACTAGGGCATCGCATATCCTATTGGAATGGATCAATATTGAATGTATGCGCTCTGCCCTCGTTGGTTGTATTTCGTTCTCAATTCATCAAAATTATGCACAAAATATAATTGAAAATGGAGATCCAGAAAAAGCTAGAAAATCTAGCCCAGATAGTTAGATAGATATTCAGATAAAAGTTGAGTGCGGTTTGTTTGGAGCTTATTCATGTTAATAATTTCATATATATCGGGAATAAGTGCAAAAAATTTTAGTTGCTAGGATATATCAAAATAGACATTGAACGGAAACGCTGAATACAATATAAACCACTTCATTGGAATGGAAAAGTCTATATGTATATGTACAGGTACAAAATCTGAATAGAAACAAGGAAAATTCTTGAAAATTATTAGTGCATTCCTTTTCGAAGCTAAGCTCATGAACAACACTTATATCTTAAACCTTAAAACTGATTTATTAAACAGCATTTTTAACTTAAAGGAAATAAAATCGGTGTGCCACAAAGCACCCTCATAAGGCCCATATTTTTTTTAATATTAGTTAAAACATAGAGTGATTTGGTTTCAAGTCTACTACTTTTGTAAATGTTATTGGAATATCACCGGCTTGGTGTAGAAATACTTTAAAATGAAACTAGAGAAATCTGTAAGAGAAATTTTCTCTTTGCTTTTCCTGACAAGCTTAATGTACAAAGCTTGTATGTATATCAAGTTAAATTTCAGAACAACAAATTTGTTTGAAATAATGCAAAAAAACTGTTATCCTGAAGGGTCGAAGTCGTGGTTTCTCACCTGCGAATAGCATTTACTTGAACTCAGAAATAATTAAAAATTAAAAGAGTTACAGGAAAAAAACTTTTCTGGAGAGAACATTGTACGTGTGGAAAGTTTCAGAGAAATATTCAATTTTCATTAAGAGTATTTTCAACGGTTCGCTTTACTCATTGTTCTCGATAGAAAAAAAAAATAACAAAAATTCCAGAAAACAAAATAAATTAATATAAAAGACTTTTTTTCAAGAACTCCAAGATTAAGATTTTTGTTTGCTTTGCTGTTTAAAAAGCGAAAAAAGACATACAAAACATCTCAAACATTCAAGGCTCCTTTGGAATCAGAATCACAAGTTTCCATGTTGGAACACTACATGTATCTACTAATGAAATGTTTACCGACCAAGAAAAAAATTATACGAAAAGGATCCTATTCTCGTGTGTTGCAGGTAATATAGTTGCCATTTCAGTTAGGGGGTAGAGCAGGCTTAATTAATAATTGAGATAGAAAAGTTTCAAGACATTTTTGGTAATTACCTGGTTGTGTGGACGTTTCTTCTTCTGAAACGAAAGCAAAATGGAGATATTTAGTTTGTTTAGTTTGTCTTAGCCGTAATGTCCTTTGAGTTGCTACATAGATTTATTCAACTTGCGTATTACCTAACTGAATAATATGTCCTATGATTAATTCCACTTTTGGGAAACTGGAAAAAAACTTACTTTTGTGACTTAGTTTTGTGTTAATTATTTTGGTGACTTTTCAAGAGATTGCCACACGTTTTTTATCTGTTACTCAAAAAAGTCCAGGAAGGTTAGAGTTTATTATTGAACGCCGAGTCGACATCACAGAAATTAGTTAATGTTTGTTGTTTAAAAAACACGACAGAGAAATCAATTTTTAAAGACAAATAAATTTAGTCTACTCAGGCAAATCTAATTTTATTTGCGTTTATAATTACTACAATAGCCGTGTTTTATTGGTAATCTATAGCTAGCGCAGTATTGGAAGTCCCAAGAAAACGCTATATTCACTCCATAATTCACTTTTAATTTAACCCCCGAAGTGACAACTGACGTCTTTTTGAATAAATTTACAAGGCTGTGTTCCAAATTCTTGGACAGAGACATCCGAATAGAATATCCAACCATGACGTCATCGCAGTGGCCCTTGATGACAGAATTAAATTCGGTTTAAGAAAAAAACTGCAGTTAATTATTTAATTTAGTCAATTTGGGTCACTGATGACGTCGAAATACAGGAAGGCACTGTCTTGTTATCTTGTAGATATTATGATACTCAACGAACATATCCTTTTTTTCTACATTCCAGTTGGTTGACATTTCTTTCTAAGATTTATCTCAACTTATTATATTCACTAATTTCACTAACCTAATTATCGACACTTATTGTTTGTTGTTGTTTGCCGTATAAAATTTTACTGCGCTGGGTATACAGACACTTACCAACAAAACACGGCTAATGCTAGTTATGCATTCGTGCAGATTAAAAATTTGTAATAACAATCAAACATGACATTACGACGTTAGAGAAAAATATTTAAGTTACTGGCGAAAAACTGTCGTCTGTATGTCGTCTGTCTGTCTGTCATTTCGTATGTGTTTGGAACTACAACCTAAACGGTTGGGCCAATCATTTTCAAATTTAGTACACAGGGTTATTTTGACATTCTACGGAGGACTTTTATTTAATGTTTTTAGCTCAAATATTAACGCTCATTTTTCTCGAAAACGCCACGAAGAATTTTTATGAAAAATAATCAGTGTACTTTCGAAGGTGTGGAATATGTTTTGTTAAAAAATATGTAAGTTGGTGGGCTAAAAACTGTACCTCCAGTAGAACCGTTTTGTTTTTACTTTTTTTGAGAACTGGTTAACCGATTATAATCAAATTTGATATTCGGGAAGATGTGGGTAGCCAAAACAAATTCAAATAATTTTTTTTTGTATTTTTAATATTTCATTTTTGTTTATCAATATTTAAAAGGAGCGTGATTTTTTTTTATTTTGGTTTTTTAATGTAAGTTTTTTTTGCTCAAGTTTGCATTTTTCAATAATTTTTTTTTAATTAAAAAAAAGTTTTTAAATAAAACCCGTTTTATTTACAAATCGTTCCTATGATTTTGACACTTTTTTCATATTTTTTTAAAGAAATAAAATGGCGTTTAAATATTTCCGCTGAAAACTATTTTACGTAATTTTTTCAAACAATCAATAGTCAGAAAATCGAATAAAAACTTTGAAGTGACCTTAATATTTTTCAAATTCTATTCGATGCTGTGACCGGACATATGTATTTTATTTTGTATGAATTAAAAAAAAAATCCTTGAAGTGAAACCACATATTGATAGTTGCAGATTGTGGCATCCATTCTTGTAGAATAGAGGAGAATATCTTATAGGATTTCTTCGTCTTGAAATGATGGTGTTTCTATTTCTTCCGCGAAGTATCTGTTGAACAACTCATTAACTCCAGAAGGCCTTCAGGATATGTGATCAGATTTCCATCTCCTCCCTTAATGTGTATCATAATGGTTATTGGTTAAGAATTATTTTTCTTTTCAGCTTTTTATTAGCATGAGACTGCTGCCTTACTTGGTATGAAGCATGTTAACGTTCAGATGATAGATTGCTTTCTTCTTTAAACCATCAATCACTTTGATATCTGCGACTACTGATTAAGATGGTCAGCAGTGCTAATTACTTTGCTCTTAAGGCGTGACCATTTCTCATCTAGTGTTTTCATTAATATTCATAAGCAAAGCCTGTTCGACAAATGATCTTGTGGAGGAAAACGGAGTCTCATATACAAGGGGGTCAATTACCGATATTTGAAACTATGAAGTGATACAAAAATATTGTGATGTGGCAACAAGTTTAGATATTCGGAGGATACATTTTGTAAATTAACGCCATCTGTTGGATTCATTGTGTACAACAACCAACATTCATTGTGTACAACGACCATGCGCCTAAAAGTATGCTACATATTTACAACATGTTTTAACTGAGTACTAAATCGAACTTGAAGTACTGATTCGAGACTCGAATTAGTACCGAAAGCTTAGATTGTGCCAGAACCAGACAGAAGCTTCCAGAAGCTTGTAAACTTGTATAAATACAAGAGTAGATTGCATCGAGAGTTCAGTTTATTTTCGAAAGTGAAATTGTTAACAACTGGAAGCGTTAGTAAAAAGTGATTGACTTGAGATTAAATAAAAAGTGTTGAATTATAAAAACGTATTTGAATTGTGAATAAGTGAAATAAGTTCAATTGGTGTTATTTAAACTGAAAGACGTGGTGTTTTATAAAATAAAGAGATTTATTGTATTATTTTGGAATTCTGATTGAGTTTTATTTGTCGAACCCCAGGCAAAAATACCACATTATGTTTACTTGCGATTATAGGGACTACATATAAGGCAAGTTTAGGATTCGTGAATATAAAAAAATTGAGATAATAATCAAACATGACATTACGATCATAGAGAAGGCTAAAAAAGTCATTGGCAAAAAATGTCCGTCTGTCAGTCTGTCTGTCTGTCCAGGTGTATATCGAGCTGCAGCCTAAACGGGCTAAGTGATTGCCTTCAAATTTGGTATGTGTGCATCTTTCTTTTCACATTCCTCAGAGAGGAAATTGAAATTTAGTTTTTAGGGCTAAAAATAACGATACTTGCCATACGACCGTTTAGGAAAAGCTTATTTTTCTCCAAAACGGCTCCAACGATTTTGATGAAAATTTTTGAGATTTTTTTGTTCGTATTGGCTATCATCTGATCAGAACCATATATACGGGAAAAGTCTATTAACTGGACCTTTCATATAACGGTTTTTTTTAGAAAAAAATAATTAAGCATATCAAAATTTTGAATAACTTTTTTTTTATTTTTTTTTTGAAAAATCAATATTTTTAAAACTAATGAAAAACAATTATTTTAAATTTTATAATCACATGTATATTAATAAACTCTAAAAGACTGCATACCAAAATTTCAAAAAAAAAAACAAAACAAAAACAAACTAAAAATAAAAAACCGGATTTTATCAAAACCGGTCCTACAATTTTCGAAACACATTTTTCATAAATTCTTTGTTATTTAAGATGTGTGATGGCGTACTTCACTTTTACTTAAAACCGAAGTTCAAACTGTTATTTTCAACGCAAATGTTACTTGTTTCTGTAAAAGCAAGTACGTGCGACCCAGTCATGCCCATTTTTTAAAACAAACTTATGATTACCCCATCATCGGCAGAGAATAGTTGATTTGCTTTCAGGTTCGTCGTCCTACCATTTACCAGAAACTCAAGGAATGTAGTAAGAAACAAAGAACTTAAGACGGTCGCCTGGTGCACACCAACTTTTATTGGGAACTCTTCGGTATTTTCAGCGGGCCATCTTAACGTTATTTAGACTGTCTGGTACATATCTTAGACGGCCATCACATCGAATACTTTTTCAAAATTAACCAACACAATGTGCTTGTTTCTGAAATATTTTTTTTTGGTGTGGACGGTTTGCGAAACATTATTGAAATAAATATTTGTTTCCCATTTTATGTATCCAGTTTTGTACTTCGAAAAGGAAGCAGCAATCAGAGTGTGGTGTTTAAGCATCATACAAAATTAAAACAAAAAAACCTCTCAACTATAAAAATAAAGAAAGTTTTACGTTCAGAATGGGAAACAGAGAAACATTTTTGATTTTCCCTGGTTTTCATAAAACTGAATTTTTTCGCGCTTAATGATCTTAATGGATCATTACTATCGAGCAAACGAAACGAACAAACGATTTAAATTTAACATAATCTTATTTTTGTATTGAAATGATAAACATAGTTTCATTTTAATTTTAAAAGTGAAAAGAGATTGGACGTAAGAACAAGCATATGCGACCCAGGGGTTTAATTTATTTTAATATCAAACCCTGTGTAGTGTTGAAAAGGTAAATTTCTTACCATATAACCGCTTTTATTCTTTCCAATTTCCAGAAAACAAATTTTCCGATACTCGAAGAGATTACGTAACTTTTTTTCGAAGAAAGTTTTATTATTAAAAGAATGTTATTATTATTATTTGCAGAAAGGGCAAATATATCATCCGATCTAAGCCAAGTCAAATATTCGACGAGTTACGACACTTTTTTCGAGGAAAGTGGATAACATTGGGCGCCATTTAGTATTCAAACTAAGAGTGCAACTTAAGGATTTCAGTGCAAGTTTGTAATTTACCGATGATTTGACTCAGCAGCTTTGGGCGCCATTTTATTTTTTAAATCAGAACTGAAAGTTGAGTACCAAATTGGGCGCCATTTAATATTTTATCAGTGTTAAGGTTAAAATGATTTTTTTATCATAATGATTTAGAAACTCTCAACAGCTTTTAAGAGAAAATTCCCCACATTGGCTTCTATCTTTTTTTGCAATCACAACGCTTCAATATTATTTGTAAAAGTGTAGATATGTCATTTTCGGATGACAATAACTTGAACGCTTAAAGCTTTAAACTTAAAAATTCCCATCACAGAGCCCACATTATTCGTAGATCAGAGCTTGAGTTTCATAATTTTCTCAAACTTAATAATTTTTCGATGATTATACTTCCCAATCTTTCGGCAGCTTAAATTAGAAATTGAAAGTGTCCCACATGCCATTTCGTTTTTAATTGATATTAATATATGTATTTTATATTTTTTGTTTTAAGCTAACATTTTGAGAACTTTTAACAATCATAAGCCCACATTGGGCGCCATTTAATGTTTAATTAACAGTTAGGTTCTTATACCGTCTACATTAAAGTGATATTTTTTCCAGAGATGACATTTTAAGAACTTCAAACAGTTTCAAACACAAACTAGTTCCACATTGGGGGCCATTCATTAAAAGCCTGAACAAGAAGCTTCAATATTTTTCTCCATAGAAATATAAATATCCCATGAAATATTGCTAATTAACGGTTCAAAAGATGTACACAATAAGAAAAAAGCGTTTGTAATTCAATTTAGTTAACATTTACGTTCGAGTGACTTAGGATCATTTCAATTAAATGACATTTGTGTCGCATGAAGTTGCTTTATGATTAAACAAAACTGTAGCCTGCCCGGTGCTCACTAAGGTAATTAAAAATTTCCCGATTCCGTTTTGTTCTTTTTCCGTAGTTCGTGCTTAGTTGGCCACGAATTTCGTAATGAAAAGCATATTTTTTTGTAGAAAATACAAAATTTTTGCGATTAGCAGACATTGTACTGTTCATTCTTGCACACTTCAGCTAACATCCTTAGATATCATTTGAAGTGAATCAAATGTTGTAAGCATTTTAATTTGGTACAGAAATTCATTTTCCAGCTTTATTTCCAAGTTTCTAGGTGCAAATTAATAAAAAAAAAAATAAAAGAAAACTGCAAACCTGCACCTGATAAGTATTTAAAATGCAAACGGCAACGGCGGCACAGTACGGGTGCACCAACTTGGAAATAAGGTATAAGCTGAATACATATTTTAAATTAAAACACTCTCCCTCCTTGACAACCTGCAGCGTTTTCGTCTCTTCAAAAGAGATTACCAGAAAATCCATAGAAGTCGACATGGCTGGCCTGGCTATATATTGTGGTGGTCAGTGGCAACGGCAATGGAAGAGATGGACTTACTAGCGAAACTCCACATAATGAAAATCTGCCAGTGCCATTCATGCAAAATCTTTTTTATATCCTTCCTTGCCAAAAGCCGCTGGAGATACTTTGTTGGAAATGAAAAGAAAACTTTATTGAAACATGGGAATTGTATGAAAATATTTTCAATTACTAGTTAGACTGTAGGGGTCGAACTGGCAGGTGCGGCTTTCGGCTGGAGGATTTGTCTGTGAAGTGATGCCGCGGATTTCTGCATTTGTCGGCAAAAATTATTTGATTGTAAGGATTCTGAGTTTTATTCCTCTTTAAAATTGTTCAGGGAAGGATTAGGATTATATGTTCAGGTTGTTTGGCTTTTTCCGTTCACCATAACATTTTTTACACTCCATTTTAAACTTACTTCTTGTTACAATAATTCTATTCCTTTTTGATTAACACTCAAGTAAATCAAAAGTAATATTAGTGGCGCCCAATGCGAAGCTATTATCCATGCCTCAACCCACTCGTTTACTTTCTTTTGATATATTTATCTTGCAAACAAAACTTACAAAGGTTTTTTTAATTTTGTTAACGAATTTTTGTTTATAAGAACACATACAAATCTTAAAAAAGTTTAAATGGCGCCCAATTTTAAGCTTGATTAGACTAACCTCTGAGGTTTCTCTTCGGCGAATAATGAATGCATTGATCAACTCCATTCATTTCTTTCTTAGAAGTTTTCGTACTAATGAAGCATTTATTTCGTTAAAATTATCTTAGGATAAAAAAAAAGTAAAGTGGCGCCCAATGTGAAGTAGTAAAGTAGAAAGTATTTTTATGTATTATAATTTATTTAATTAAAAAGTTCATACGTTTTCTCGACCAAATTGTTGTCACAAGTTAAGGCCCTCGTTCATTTAATAATCTTAAATTAAGAAAATTAAGTGGGGCCCAATATAAAATATCGATCTATTTTAAATCCTACCCTTTGGAATGCATACAATAATAAAACTCCGTGTGATGTTTTTGAAGTTGATTTGTTAAAAGTCCTGATAAGGGTAAACTGGCGCCCAACGTGAAGCTCAAGTTTGTAGCAAAAGGCTTTTATAAATGTAATATGAAAAATACCTGAACCTTCTATGAATTTTAAATTACCTTCGTTCATAATAATATGTATTTATTTATCTTTATCCCTTGTTTACGCACATCTTCATCCACTTGTTATTTACCTCTATACAAATACAAACACAGATGTTTCAATAAAAGATTCAATCAGCCATATAATAACGTGCCTTTGTGCGGTTAATTAAATCACCACAAAACCAATGACAGTCAACTTAACATTAACCCAAGCAATTACACAATCACTACCGTTTTATACGTTAAATTTATATTTCCCCTACCAACTGACCATCATTCTGTCATCCAGACAACCACACAGGAGTTATAAGGGAAATCACATTCGACCACAAAAAGACAATCAGATTCGCGGAAATAAAATGTCATGGTCATTTAGGAATTGAAGAAACGAATAAAAAAGAAACATTTTGAAATCATTTTCAGGACATGAATGCTATGTTTCTTCCATTGCCCGCCACCGCCATAGCCATACCGACAAATACCCAAGACTCTCTGTCTCTGGTCGTCCATTTTTCATTCTTTTAATAAAATGTCAAATGACAAAATGAAGATCTTTGCACACAAGAGTCGTTTATATTAATGCAAGGATGGCAAGGACTTCCCCTCCCAGTAGCGTCACTTCCCTCGCGGTTGATTTATACACGTGGATTTATACTTTAACGTCATTCGCACGTAATGACAATGGCGGCGCGATGACAGCACGATACGAAAGAAAAGGCTTTTATGACGGATTTATAGCCAACTACGGATGCCTTTGCAGTAGGATAATTAAACTGAACAATCGTAAAAGTAAAAACATGAAGAAAATAAAATTTTAATACAAACATGAATGAGAGGAATTGAACGGGATTTATGTCGTGTTAATGACACCTTACTTAAGTTTTCCTACAATTTCAATTTGTAACATTGTACATAGACCATGTTTACACGACGCTTTTTTTTCTTCTCTCTGACAGGCATATAGCGCTATTAACACCCAACGGGGAAAGCTTCCATTATTTGAATTTATATTGAATTGTCCAAGGATTTTTCTGAAATGAATTGCTATTGACGTCTTATAAGAAAAATAAGCAATCTAGCAAGATTATGTTAAAAATTAACAGTTTTAATGTATTCGTTTTATTTGTCATATGGTAAATGTCAAACTCAACCGTTGAAATCTTAAAATGTTCATACCTTTATTAATAATCTCAAAATGTATACAAAGAAAATTTAAAAGAATTTAAATTGCTATCTCACCTTTTCGTCCATGTCTGTCGCCTGTCAAATGTCATACTCTTCAATTGACAGTCAACATTTGATTGCATTTGTTTTGGTGGCTTTGACGCAGGATTCAATCGTTAATCTAAAACAATAGGAGTATTCACGATCCGGTGCAACTGGTCTTGTACCATCGCAAAAGTGCGAGATTTTCTTGCACTGCAACAACAAAATATACTAGTTATAATTTTGCTATACTTTTGCATTTTAACTATAGCTCAACTGCCCAACCCTATTGCAACAGAAAAATACAACGGTGCAAGATTTGCTTGTATGTATTTGACTGTCCGGGAAATGGCATTCTTGAAAAATGGCTGATTTCACATTTTTACCGAATTTGCAGTTTTGCATACCAAAAATCCACATGACCAAACTTTGATTTTTTGCCAATTGTTCGCTCCGTTTGCACACCCACACACTTCAGAAAAAAGAAATATATCATTCAAACACGTATTGATATAAAAACAAAATATTTTCTTTCTATTAAATACTATTCACACATCAAAAAATCTTACAGAAATGCCACCGTCTTCACCAAATAATTATGGCCATGTTTCCAACTTCCTGAGTGGGATGGTTCTTTTTGGCACACAGAAGTCCTCGTTCGAGCTTCATCAAGGGCTTTTTGCATTTTGTTTCTTCTTTTTTCTGTTAAAAAGTTATAAAAAGTAAAACTAAGCATTTGCAAAAAAGTTACTTACCGTTGATAAGAATTTTTTGAAATTATTTACATATTTTTTGACAGCAAGCAACCAGCTGTTCTTTTTTTAAAGACCTATTCACAATCATACCAATTTCTCTTGACATAAAGATCCGTTTGACTAATTCATCTTTGTATTGCAATTCGTTTTCAATTCGTTTTATCGAAAACGAGTCGTTTTGCAAAACAAATCGTTTATGAAAATCGTATAAGAAAACGAGTCGTTTTCGGTATTCGTTTTGAGGAAAACGAGTAAAATATTGTTTATGGTTTGGTGTGAATAGGCTATAACAAAATTCGAAGCAAAAGAAACACAATAAGCTGTTCATCTCATGTTCCTTCACACAGAAAAGTATCTAACAAATTTTAGGATACCTTTAGATTTTCTCTCTGTTTCCATACTAATTACAACAAAATAAAACTCCAAAAAACAAAAATCCATAACTTTCGGATAGGTTACCTTGCTTTTGTTGTAATTAGCATGGTTAAAAACAACTGTTTTCTAGCTGATTGAAGAACATATAAAAAGAGAAAATCCAAAGGTATCCTAAAAATTTTGCCATACATAAATGGCAAATTACAAAAAATTTACAAAACCACTGGTCGGACAGACTTTTTATTGTCCCTTTGGCGGTAAAATGGCCACCATCATGGTAAAATGCATCACATCTTCGGAGGAAGCCTTTATATATATATATATACACCATATTATGCGCATATTTGGCGACATCGCATATGTGATCGTTATCGTTTCAAAATATTAAAATAAGAAAGAGAATCGTAGACGGAACAGAGCCTTGGGGCACACCAGAATTTAATTTAACGGTATCAGACACTTAATCAACACAAATTGCAAAAAATTCTTTATTCCAGCGAAGGATGAAATCATTGCCAGACCCTATTAAATACTTATTTTCTCCAAATCAATGTTAGAGTTTGGTAAGAAAGCCTGCTGTACATTAAACAGTTTTCATTTATTTAGTATTTCTTGAACTAATAATTAACCAGCGTTTTCAGGACCTCTGAAAGGTCAGCAGATTGCGAGATGGAGAATTCACCTCTTTCTGGTCAAAGGCTGGGCAAAAGCTGTTTTTCATCTGCTCGAAATCTTCGCAGATTTCTTCATATATTTTTGGAATTTCGAAATGCAAGATTCCTGTTGTTATTTTGCTAAGCAAAGGTAAATTTGTATTAAATATGTATATGTATGCGATGAAATTTGATGTTTGAAATGAAAAACTTATCGATTTTCGATCATAGAGAACCCCGTTTTATTGCATTTTCCAATTTCTTCATTCCGAAGTATTCCATGCGATAGAGTTATCGCCTATCAAAGTTAAAGAACCTATTGAGTGCGATAAATTGAGTTTTGTTTCAATTTTCACTGTTTCTCGATAAATTATTTCGATTTGATAGTTACAGAACATAGTAAAAACATCGCATATGTCATAACATCTCATATACTTCTGTCTTTTATATTCACTTTAAATTTTGACATTTGAAATCTTCTAATTGTTTTGAACAACACTTTGAAATCATAAAATTGCTCTTTGAAATTTCTTTGGTAGAAGTTATAGTATTAAAAAGTATCAAATTATACCTAGAGAATAAATCCTACCAACTAAAATTTGGAAATTGTCTTTCTGACCCCTTCGTGGTCCACACTGGCGTACCTCAAGGAAGCCACCTTGGCCCTTTACTATTTATTTTGGCAATAAATGATGTTACTTCATGCATACAATCAAGTGACATTCTTATATTCGCTGATGACATGCAGATATTTGAGACAATTAAGTCTAGCGATGACCGCAGTCTTCTGCCGGCAGATATTGATAGCTTTATTATTTGGTGCAAACAAAGTGGTATATCCCTTAATCCTGTAAAATGCCAGACGATTACCTTTTCTAGAAAACGTGTTAGTGCATTCGATTATCATATTTCGCAGCACAAACTCTGTCGTGTCTTTAGTTTTAAGGATTCCGGTGTCCATTTTACCTCCAACTTTGAATTTACTCAACACGTTAATTTTAATGTGAATAAAGATAGATCTATGCTAGGTTTCATAAAACGGTGGGCAAAGGAATTTAGTGATCCATATGTGACTCTTTCCTTGTACAATTGATACGTACGACTATGAGTATGCTTCACAGGTATGGACTCCTTATTACGTAATTCATAAGAACACTATTGAAACAATCCAACATAATTTCATTCGTTTTGAACTTAAAGGTCTACCTTGGAATGATCCATTCAATTTGCCACCATATGAACAGCGAATCCAGCTTATCCACATACAAACCCCTTACCTAAGGCGTGTTAATAATGATTTAATATTTTTTCATCAACTTATTAAGGGCGAAATTGATGTTCCTTATTTATTAGCCTGTATTGGGTTAAATTATCATGGAGGATCATATCACCTGCGTGGATCGGAACTTCTGCATGTTGACTTTCATAGAAATAGAAAAAAAGTATGGCAAACATGAAGCTCTAAATCGTATGAGCAGTTTAATATTAATGCTTCGTCTATAGACTTTAATTTAAATAAAGTGGGATTAAATGTTTAGGACCAGTGCTCCACTATAGTGATTGTTTTATGTTTTTAAATGTTTTTATTATGTCAAAATTAATTGTAGTTAACTTTTATTTTTTAATTCTTGTATTTTTTTGCACGTGTTATTTGTGCTCTATTTTACTAACAACTAACAGATGCACTTATGATGAACATCTGATTGTAGTAAAAAGCTTGCTCTAAGCGTACTACATCAAATAATCTGAAGTTTAAAACAAAAATATATGTATAAATAAAGGTTTTTTTATGAATCCTAATTTACTCCTAATTAATTTTTCCTCCCGCACCAAAGATCATCGTTTTTTTCTACTCTCCATAAACTGCGATTATTATCCTTCAGCAAAACAACCGCCTTATACATTTGCAGTACCGTTAAACGAAATGACTGTTATGAATTCCATTATCGTCAAACCCGCTCCTCTTAAGGACCCCATCAAATTAATTTTACTTGGAGCACGTACCTAGTACCTTTTGATGATGTCCTATCATATCATCGATGATAGCTATCTTTATCGGTTGAGACGTCATTTAACACAAAAAGGAGCTCAACATGCTTGGTTAAAAGATATTTCCATTTAATGTCATTGTAAAGAATTTTGTATACGATCCCCTTAACCAGGAAAATTTCCCGACAAAGATACAAATTTAAGGACGTTATAGAATCTTATAGCATCAATGCCAACACAACCTACCTATTGTTGCTTTAATAGTCGCCTAGGTGGAAGTACGCATTCTTCACATCTTAGAAATTACCTAACCTAATATTGAATGAAATGATATTTATCCAAGGGCCCTGTATTGTATGTCTTTTGAGAAAGGGAATTCCTGTGGACGGGACCCAAAGGTCTGAGCATAAATTCCTGTGAAATTTGAAATTCCTATTAAACACTTTACTTGTACTTGTATATATGTATGTAAAGCCATCAGCAGGACACAATATAATATAACCCTAGATAAACATTTTCATTTTCACTCAAAAAGGTTATTATTCCAATTTTCCTTCAAGTTGAACTTTAATATATAAACTCTAGTCTCTGTACAGTGTTCCTTGCATTCCTTCGATAAGAATATGATTTTTTTTATATATTTTTTTAATATGTAGAACATTTTTGCCCCTATCTATGTTCTAAAGATCCTACTGTCTCCCAAGTATAAAGAGGTAATTGACACTTTGTGAGGTAGAATGGCATGAACTGGGTGTTTCTGACTTAAGATTAAATATTTTTAGTCATGCATTCTTCAAGAAAAGTTAATTTTAGATTGCTTTCAAACTATGGCAGCTAGAATTCTTATTAGAAACTAAACGGCAATACGATCGCATCGCTACAACATTGCTCTATTGCTTTAATCAACGAACGGCGAACGCACCCATCTAAATCTGCGGTTAATACAACATGTCGTCTGAAATCTGAATACTTACCTTTCTTTTTTATATTTCTATATATATATACTGTCACTTTGTATTAAAAATGGTGGTTCTCAGAGATCTATATAAAAAAAAATTTATGAACAAAACTACACACCTCACTCTGTTTTATATTTTTTCTTATTTTCTTGTTTATTAAAAAGCTTTTTTATAAATTAGTTACCCCAAATACTTTAAAACATAGCCACGAGATCTATTTTTTAGAAGAAATAAACAAGTTAAAATGGTCTCTGGCGGCCGCCATTTTACTTTGATTTTGACAGATGCGCAGAAGATTGCAAAAATAAAACCTCTAATGACATTAGACCTTAGATATGTGTACTGTGAGTTGTAGCGGGTGCGTTAATATAAAATAAAAGTTATATTAATTACTTTTTAATAGATAATTGCTGCTAAAGTAATTTTAATTAAACATTAAGTAAAAGCAGAAAAAATTAATAACGACAAAAAGCTGTGTTTTATTATCTTCGGATCTAGTCCTGGATTAAGTTTTAACACGTATTACAATAACAATTTGAGAATAACAATTTGAGATCCTGTTTTCTATCTGGATCTATTTCAAGATCCAAGAATTAGTACTTATTTTAAAAAACAGATGGCAGTTTTGCAGTATTGTAATGGGAATCGAACACAAAAATAATCATGATCTGGATCGACAAAAGCTGTGTTTTATTATCTTCGGATCTACATAGATCTGGATTAAGTTTTAACACGTATTACAATAACAATTTGAGATCCTGCTTTCTATCTGGATCTATTTCAAGATCCAAGAATTAGTACTTATTTTAAAAAACAGATGGCAGTTTTGCAGTATTGTAATGGGAATCGAACACAAAAAAAATCATGATCTGGATCGTTTAATTATCGACAAAGATCCATATGGATTTTGGTGGATATTAAAACGCAGCTAAAATTAAAATGTTCAGGTCAGTTCAATATTAAATTAAAATTAAACCATTTTTTTTTTAAAGACAGTTAAGTAAAATAAAAAAAACTTTCTAAATTATTTCAGGAGTTAGATTTATTCTGGAAAGGCAATTTTGAAAATGGAAACAGTAATAACTTCTTTTTCCTATTTTGATCCTGACAAAACTGAAGAAAAAACCCTTTGCAAACTCTTTACGATAATGTTTGGAACATCCTGTTTATACCAAAGGACCTTTAGACTTCATTTATTATTGAGTGTCATTCACTTACGTTCAAGTCCATATACGTATACAGATACACATACATACCTATACCCAGCTTTGGTTATTTTAATGTTTGCCAAAGACCAAAAGCCATAGCACCAGAACCAGAGGATCTTTCTGTTGCGTTAATGTATACATGTATGTATGAATCTATGTGCAGGATATTCCTCTTCAGGCAAAATAATTTGCACTCAGGATCCGCCAGCTCCTTTTATATTCTTCATCTAATCTATAGAAGCTATCATCATTTGAATTTAGGGTGTAACCGAAAAACAAACTTAAAGTCACACAGAATCCTTCTTGCTTCTTATCCTTTTTAGGTTTCAGGAGCACAAGGACAAAGTTTATGCTTTTTATGGGGTGTCTGTAGCTAATTTATTTTAATGTACTCTGTGTGCATGGGAGATGGCAAAAGGAAAAACTGTTGCCCCGGAAAAATTAATGTAAGGAAGTGTGTTAAATTTATGTTCAGATTGAGAGACTTTCGTATTACATTTTTTTGATTATATTTTGTTGGTTTATTGGAGAAAAACTCATGATGAACTATGTCTATAAAAACATGTAGTGTGAGAAAACTGTGCGACTTTTTATATAGTAAAAAAGCCAAAAAGAACACAGTGTGGAAATTCTGTTGTTTACTATCCCGATAACCCATAAGGTTCACTGAAAACGATATGGATTATTAAAAATGTTTCTCTCAATTTTATGGTATAATTACTTAAAATAGTCATTAATTCACCAATAAGAATTTAGTTGAATTAAAAATCATTCAATCTGAACATAATGGCTTTAAATCCAAAATATTTAGTTTTTCTTTTACAGTTAAATTTCAATGACAGGAAAAACTGTGTAAACTGCCCTTAAATTGAAAAAATACTGCGTACGAAACAGCGAGTTACATGATTTAAAGGATTCTTCTGAGATTTGTAAAAAGCGTATGTATAACTTGCATTTTTTTATTAAATTCCAACCAAAATAAAATCTTGCATTTCCAAGAAAAGATTTCAACATTTAAAAACACGAAATTTGTTTTTCTTAAGAGGCTTGAAAAAAAGGAGAAACTGAACAAATGTTTACGTGTAGAATGAAGTACGTAGTGAATGTATTACAAAAATCTAAATTGCGTTTCCAATAATGTTTTTTTTATAATTTACACGCTCGAAAGGGGGTTTGTGTGTACCTTTAAAATGAAATGAGGAGGGATAAGAGAGGAGATACCGATGCACATTTTTTTTATAATTAACGCGCGCACAAGGGACTATTTGTTTCCCTTTTAATGTAACACACTGTTTTAAAGTTCTGCATATCAAAATGGGAGGAAAAAACAGAGCCTGGCAAAGCATTCCACATTCGTGTGGTGCGACTAAAGAAAGAATCTATATACTAGTACGTCCGAAGTAAGGCTCAAGAGTATTCCTAGCAGTTCGAGTATTACGGTTGAATTGTTTCATGGGAGGAATGCTATTTCACCTGAACATTGTTTGTAAAAATAACGACAAAATAACAAAAGGCACGAAACTTTACGGCGGTGCTCAAGAGATGTAAATGTTTCTGTTATTGTTCGATCGCCTATCATTTTCAAAGCTCTTTTTTGAATTCTATCTAGAAAACTTAAGTGGGTTATATGAGCACCTGCCCAAATATGGGAATTATACTCGAGTTTCGGTCGAATATATGCTTTATATACTGTAGCCAGATCAGGAAACTTAAACACCTCGCAGCGTTCTTTGCATTGTTGCGAAGGTAGTCTGTAATGCACATACCGAGAAGAGAGTCGGAGACAAAACAGAGCCCTGGGGCACACCAGCATTTATTTTGTGAATATCAGATTTGAAACCGTCCAATACAACTTGAATTGAGCGGTTCGAAAGGTAATTACTAATCCAACGAAAAAAAGATTCATCGAGTCTAAATGCACGCATTTTCGATAAAAGGCTTGATGCCAAACTCTATGAAATGCCTTAGAAATGAAGAGATTGGTTCACTTTTCGGTGAGATATACCATCAGATCACCAGTGAACCTGTTGCTACGAAAGCCGTACTGCCGGTCATTAAGAAGCTTTCGTTCTTCGATATATATCTTAAGCTGAAAATTAATCAACGTTTCCATGACTTTAGAAAGAAGAGAGGTTAGTGCAATTGGTCGGTATTTAGACGGTGCAGAAGATTCGCCTTTTTTATCGATAGGCTGGACAAATGCAGTTTTCCATGCACTCGGAAAGAGTCCAGAGGAATAGGACCGATGGAAAAGCTTACGCAAAGGTTTTGCAAGCGTTGAAGACCACCTCTTCAGAACAATAGCGGGGATACAATCCGAGCAAGCGGATTTATTTATATTGAGATCTTTCAATACTCTTGCGACTGAACGAGTGCAAAAGAAGATTGGTTCCATAAAATCATTTAAGCTCTCAAGTACAGGAGGAGTTCTGACACCTGCGGCCAGTGTTGAGTTTGACGCGAATTGGGCAGCAAGCAGATCTGCTTTTTCTTGAGAACTGACAGCAGAAGTATCGTTGAAGACGAGCGTAGGAACTGATGATGGCGAAGAATTGCAGTATTTTTTGGTCGAATTTTTTGCTCATGTAAAAATTTGGTTTTACGAAAATGAACATTGCAGGCCTGTCTAGCTTGCTGAAATTTTTTCCGGTTTTCCTCAAACTTACATTTCTTAAACCTTTGTGTATACACTGCATATAGTACTATCATGGAGCATAATTTTTTAGTTCTGAATCAAGTCGCAATGAGGCGTGCTGAAATTGCCAATTGGTGTGAATATAGAATAAGTACAGACAACAAAAGTTTATTAAATACTGGTAAAATATCGGTAAAGGTTCTTATCTCCACTATTTAGAGTTAGTTCTGAATCAACTAGGAAGATGGCCAGACGAAAAATGACCACCATGAGAGTACTATAGAAAATGTATATACAATGCTTAAACTAATTAAAAAAATGAAAGATTTTTTTTGAGTTTGTTAAAAATTTTAAAATTTTTTGTTTTTTACTTCATTTTTTTCCAAAAAACGTTTTAACTAGTGTTTTTTAAGTGATTAACAAAATAACAAAATTTCAAATGATTTTTTACCTACTTTTTTTTTCAAAAATCTCAAGACCCAAGACCACTGTCGCACATTAGAGCAAGTTCGTGCGACCCAGTCGTGCACTTTATTTGTTCAAGCATTGTGTTTTATGCGCGAATAAGATTAAACCAGCAACAGCACCAGCAACAGCAGCCGCCATTATTTTAGAACCAATGTATTTCAATTGCTCAAGTTAGATTAGACCAGCACCAGCAACGTCAACAGCTTTGCTGTTCCATTGCTACAAACTTTGCGCAAGTGAAATTCAGGGGCACCATATTGCAGAAAAAAAACAAAAATATTGACAATTTTATTTTGCGCTCGTCGCCATTGTTGTGCTTTCAGAGGCTATTTATTAATTTATAATTGTTTTTAATAATGGAAGAAAAACTTATCGAAACGGTAAGAGAAAATACATTTCTTTTGATAAGAGAAGGAAATCTTATAAAAACATCGACTCAAAAGAAAAACAATATAAAAATATTGGAGATTCGCTATGTGTACTGGTGCTGGTGGCAATGTGTTTCAATTTCTTTTACTGGTCCGCGTGCTGTTTACTGTTGACGGTGCTGGTACTGTTTCTGGTTCAATCTGTTCCGCGCTTTACTCCTAATTATCCGAAAAGGTAAATAAGATGACAATTCAGCTTGTAGGGATTTTGTAGGCGGATTTTTTTTATTTTTACCCCTGACATTGTATTTAACTGACCTTTCACTAGTACATAGTCTACATATATCTTATACGTCCCAGAATATTTGTTTACGATGATAGTAAGGTAAGGATTTGGATTGGCACATGAGACATGATGCTGTTTCCAAAATGAAGTAAAAAAATTGTATGTGTGAGAAATTCAAGACTTTATTTTTGTTTCAAAGGAAAGTCCTATTAGTTACATTATGTGTAATCACATGGCTGAATGGCGATCAACCGATTATTCAAAATATCGATTAGTAGGGGGGTAGCTTCGGCTCACTATAGGATTTGGAGAAGGTGCAAGGTTGGGTATGTGCAACGTTTCTTTTTGATTTAAAGAACTTTTGCATAAACCCAATCTCGCACATACTCCAAATCCTATATTTTGCCCAAGCAGGGCTCATACCTCTACCTCATACTGATTGGGAGATAAAATCTCTAATTTACGCACCACCTGTTTTTTTTTGTAATAACCGGATCTAAGTAAAAAAGAATTAAAAAGAATGGGTGAATACTAGGCAATGTCACGAACTCTTTCATGGGTGCGTTCGGCTGAGAACGTTCGAAAAGAGATTTTTTTTATTGTTAAATTTCTTATTACACGACACAAGTAATATACCCAAACTGAGTTTTATCATTAATCAAAGTTGAAACTAGTAAACTGTCTTTTGCCATGAAATATGAATTTATTAAAAAGACAAAAATAAGGATTATGAAGGAGAGGTCAAAGTTAATCTTGATTTCCCATGAGGCTCTATTAAATCACTTCAATGCATTACCCAATATCCGATGTCAGGAAAAATTTTATGTTGGCTTAATCATTCAGGATATTAATTTTTAAATTAACACAACCTCAATAATAGCCCCTTGTATAACCTTTTTTCAAATATATCCCACGAAGGATAATAACAATACGATCCGGTAAAATTCAAAACCAAAACTTAAAAAAAAAAACAAAAGAAATTAATTAAATTTAATTTCCTTTCATCTTGTCCAACCTTTTTCCGTGTTTCATTAATAATGTTATAACGTTTAGGAAAATGTTCAGGTTATCCCGATTTTCGACTACTAAAAGGTTATTGAAATGAATAGAGGTAATCAGGTCAGTTTTCGAAAGGAAGGAAGGAATCGATCCTCTAGCATTGTCCAGTTTCCCAAAAAGACATTAAAAGTTTTTGAAAAATACAAGAAAGTCTTTCAATAATAAAAGTTTTCCTTAAGAAATCCGAACAGATGTCCTTGCATCCGAAGGTGAATGTGCAAATGTTTACCTCCTGCCCATACCCTCTTTTGGAACTCAAATGAAAAGTTTATCCCAGGCCATTGTGGTGAGCAAAGTGGCAATAACCGTTGTCGGTCGTCGGTGCACAGACCATTTTCAGTGACCAAATGAAAATTCTCTTAACGGAAACTGCAGGCTATTTGCACTTGTTGTTCGGTTGGATACCATACTACTATGGTTCTGGTTCTGGTCAACCAGGAGATGAAGTTTATTATATTCTGTGGAGTTTTGTTGTGGGATTTTAATAGTGTACAGTCTCCTGAGTGTGGAATGTTAATGTTAATCAACTGCATGGTGATGACTTGTAAAAATAATTAAGCTTACATTCATGTAGAATGTAGAATGCAGGATTTGTCATTCATTAATATCAAATCCAAAATGACTTTTCCAAGGATAATCTGGAAGAGCAAATGAGACTTTTTTGAAGAAGTGTAATTGAATTAAACTACTCTTTAGTTTAATGTCGAAAAGACAGTTCCCCTGGGGAAAGGGAGGAATCCTCGCATTCCAGTGTGAGCAAGAAGATAATACTTTTTTTCTCTCGAAATAATCACCAGGAAAATTCCGCATCTATTAATCCAAGCAAAAAAGAAAACATTTATCCATCTAAACCCAAACATCCCAATAAGTGTCCTGATACACAACGACCATCGTTCACGCAAAATTGTCGTTTTTTTTATGCTTTCATGAGCAAGGAAGTCGTTACAAGGATATCCAACCTCTCATCTAAAGTGTGCCTGGAACTTAAGTCATCTTTATCTCTATCAATCAGCAAAACACAACACAAAATAATTCCACGAATGTCAAATCACTTGAGCCGAATATCTTTTCCTTTTTTCAGTTGAAGTAACTAAAACAATCAAGCTCAAGGGATTATCAGAGGTTCTTAAAGCAATTAAGTGATATCTCAGCAATAACATCCTTTGAGCTCTCTATACCAATCCCAATTGTTTGTTAAGATAGCAGGATACAATCTACAGTCAAGTGCAAAGTTTCTCTCTTCTACTCATTCTAGGACTTTTGGTTTGACTCATCCCTAAGGATGAAGAGGAATGCTGATGATAAATAGGTATATATGGACCAGAAGTTCGTCAAAGGATTATCAAATTCCCATGAGTAAGTGGGGGCGGAAACGCGTTCTGGAAGATGAAATTATTCTGTTCTGGATCCAAGTGTTGATTAGCCACAACACAAGTCTATCGGGAACAGCTTTGCAAAAGGTGAATTCAGAAAGTTGGTGCGGCTTTAGTTTGATTTTGAAGAGTTGGTGAAGCTGGTGGTGGCTCCTCTTACACAACTGATTTATTACAAGAAATTCGTAAACATTTAAAATATTATAGAATCCTTAGGTCGTTGCCAGACTACAACACCTTCTCGTAAAATAAGATCCGACTACCCAAAAAGGTAAGGCTTTGGTGCTATATGAAGGGAATTAAAAGTTGCGGTTGCGGTGGTAGCACTAATTAACTCAATTTCTTAGGCGGTTGACGAAGGATATGAATTATTTACGACAAACAGCGAGTAATTTGCGGTGGGAGCCAAAACATCAATTAAATTTGAAGGAAAGGAAGGGCGGTGGTTATTATATTACTTTTTGTTCGAGGAAGACTGACAGTTTAACAAACAACAACAACAACAGCAAAACTATTACAGTTCTTTGTTGATGTTGGCGAAGTTTTTGAGGCTGAATTAAGTCAAAAAGTTGATAGGTGTTTTGAAATGCTGTTGTGAATGATGAGTGAAAGTCTGTAAATTAAGAAGGACGTATCAGGGTTTTTGGTTAGGAATGAAATATTAAATGGTGGGTTTGGGCAGTGATGGATTTTTGACGGACTTCTTTAATATATTTAGGATGCCAGGTAATGTCGTGAGAGGCAGATCTTTTATTATTAAGTTGTTGATTCTTTTGAGTTTATTCGTCTTAACAAGTGAAGGGTATACCAGTACACATTTTGTATGTGAAAGGATGACAAGAAGACCATGACACCTGAAATTGGGGTGTAAAATTGGATGGTGTTAACCAATACGTCCGGATATATGAAAGAACTTGGTGGCCCTGACCAGATACCGATCGTTGCATTGATAATAATGATGAATAATCATGTAATGAATTCCACAAGGTAGATTTCGATGATTATCTTTCTGTTTGACTTAATCCTGGAAAAGTTTGGACATGAGGTTAAGTTCATTGTTCTATTGAAAGATCCAGCTAAAAAGTCGAAAAAGGTGAGAAAATAGTCATCTAATTCTCTATCTACTGCGCCGAAAAAAATCTTTCCTATCTTTCTAATCCTTCTAATTAGTGTCGTGCAGCATCCCTTTGCATTCTAAAAAGGTAATGTGCCTTACAGACATATAGTTAAATATTAAAAAATAAAAAAATAAAAAATAAAAGTGATTTTGAACTAGACCATAAAATGTCTTACTTTTTTTTTAATTTGAATACAACAGCGCAGCATAATTTTCGTTGTGTATGAATTTAGTTTCAGGTCACACTAATTAATGAGAATCAATGACAAAAAAAAATCAATTTTTCAATGTTTAGAAGACTGAATATGTACATATGTACATATATTATAGCCCAGTCAAAATAGACATTCAGTTTGCATTAATTCCCAAAAAGCTGAATTTTAGACCAGGTCTTAAATATGTTATTGCAAATAATACTATGTCAAAAGTCCCCATCGATCCCCCTTGTGCGTTGTTTGTTATCCTAGGTCAAAGGTCATACATTTTTGTTTTTCCCGTATATCTCTGAAATGGTGAGAGGTACTGGAAAAATTATAAGAAAAAGTCTGTAGATCGTACATTTTCTATTATCTTTGTACCTGTATAAAAAATCAGGAAAATCAAAAAGAATCCAGAAAAATGTTAAATTTTTTCCAAAAACTGATTTTTTTTCTGGAATTTAAATTGCTCATGGCATTTATTCATATTTTTTTATTTTTTATACATCATATGAGAATCGGCAACATTTTAGGAAAGTATACCACCTTTTTTAAAAGTACTGAACACTCCGGAAAATAGTAACAAAAAGGAGAGGTGATTAAATCAGTTATTTGAGTATGCTTGAAGTAATGACTTATGAGTTGTGACTGGTGATCTGTGACTTGGTGTGGTGACTTGTTCAGCACAAAAAAAGTCAGCGTACAAAAAACTTTTCAGATAGCTTAGATCAGGTATTCCCAAACTGGTCGAAATCAGTTTCGCAGTGGTCGACACAAATGAAAACTGATTTTTGTGAGTCGAAGAGGTCTAAAAATCGATCTATATTAATTAACAAAAGTCCTTATTTGAAACTTTCAAGATAATGTATAATAATATATATATACCTTTATGTATATAATATTTGGAGTCGTATACCGGCAATAACTCGGCGAATGTTGTTTTTCAAGCCGTCAATTTTCTCTGGCTTATCAGTGTATACTAGCGATTTAACATACCCCCAAAGAAAATAGTCTAGCGATTTTAAATCGCACGATCCTGGAGCCCAAACGTGTTTTTCAACAAATCAAGTGTGGCACGCGCTGTATGACATGTTGCGCCATCTTGCTGAAACCATAGCTCCCCACATCAAAGCTATTCAATTCAAGAATTTTTTTTTCTACGGCGAAAGATGAAAAAATCTTCATAGACACCATAGGCCCGTACCTATGGTAGTGTGAGATTCTTACTCACTAAAAAAACACCTTCATTTGTTCATACGACTTACCCCTGTGGGTTCGGGGATGTAAGAATAGGCCCACGGTACGGATGTGCCTGCAGTAAGAGTCTGCTTAAACATCCTCCCCTATAGGTCGGGGGGCAGAATTGGCCTATGGTCAGGTTGCCGGAAGTACGAGCCTTCCAAGGAAAAGTGGTAGTAACCATGCTTCTAGGCGGGTATTCAGGGAGTGTCCTAGTCTTCACCTTGGTTGACTGGATTACTGAACTGTTGCCTTACTGCATGGTGGGCGAGCGACTTCATGGAGTCGAACCACAAGTGCATCTCATAAGAGACGAGCGAGGCCTCACCTATGGTCTTAAAGTAGGTACCATGGGTTAACAGGAGCCCCGGCTGATTACGTGAGCTTGTCTCGGTAGCAGTTGCCTGTTAAAATTGAGGTAGGCACCCTTGTGGGCGCTTCATGGGGGCTGTTGGTTACTCCAAATGCGGAAGCGAAAAAGTATCTTTGGTTTCTGGGATGATGGCACGGTTTCGTAAGAAGCGTGTGTTCATTGTCTTATTTAACCTTGATACTAGGGGTGCATGATAGGCCCTGCTTCTTAGCAAGGAGGATGAATTTAACATGAGAAATTCATCATTTGCTAATAGAATGGTTTAGCGGACCACTCTAGTTGATAGTGTGGTCTGGTAAACCACTTTAGGGGTCTTGTCCGCACCAAGGGAACTCCATAAGTGGGTAGGCCCACCGTGGAATTAAGCCTTAATAGGCAGGGGTCCACGTAAAGCCTCTTCACGATCTGTTCATACGACTACAACTAAGTTGCCTTATCAAGTAGTTTAATCTTCATTTTTTAATAATCACGTTTGGCAGGGAGCTCTCCACCAAGGGGACCTGCAATACCGTAAATTCACACAGTTATGTCTTGCTACGCTAGGTCGAACGGTCTCGTTCTCCGAAGTCGGCGTACAAGATTTGACTCTTCAAAGGCCCGCTGGCGTATTGCCAAACTGTATATCAGCACAGATTTCGAGAGCGCTGAAACATACAACATTTTGCTAAATGAAATGAAGAGCAGAATACTGAATCAGAGCATCGTCTCAGTCACTATAGATTTTGCTCACAAAAGTTAGAGCAAAGTACAAAGTTGTACAAAGTACAACAAATTTGAAGATATGTCCCACTTTGATAAATGTTACTATGAAGAAGGTATGGGTGGCCATGCTGCTCCCCTGCAACCCCACTGCTTGGGATCACTATAGGATTTGCAGTATTGCAGTTTGTTCAGCAGTATGTAGTTCAGCACAGAATATGGGAATCTGTGCTGATATACAGTTTGGCAATACGCCAAACTCGTCTCTGTGTACATCGCTGTTTCGTATGTTCCATGGAGCAACAACAATTGCTCTGAGGACTTTATTTTGAAATGTTTGCAGTGTTTGTATATGGCTTGGTTCGGCACAACCCCAAAGTTGTATTCCGTAAGTCCACACAGGTTTTAGCACTTGCTTGTAGATAAGCAGTTTGTTATAAGTACTTAGATTGGAATATTTTCCAATTAGCCAGTTTAGTTCTCGTAACTTAATATCGAGTTCTTCTCTTTTATTTTTAACGTGCGTCTTCCATTTAAGCTTAGCATCAAGAGTCATGACTAGATACTTTGCTTCGTTAGCATACGGTATTTGAACCGAGTTAATAAAGATGGGTAGATTGTTAACATTCTTGTAAGTAAATTTAACATGAGTTGATTTGGACTCGTTTAGAACATGCACAGTGCGCCATTTCTTCGTCAGTTTGTTATTTGTTGGGAAACATCAAGAAACGCGCTTGAACATATCTTTTTCCCCTCTAGGGATTTTTCAATTTCATTTATTATTCTGTATACTTGATCAATTGTTGAGTGGTTATTTCTAAAACCGAATTGGTGTTCGGGAATAAGCCGTTTCTCTTCTACAATTGGAAGTAGGCGCTTAAGTAATAATTTCTCGAATAACTTAGAAATTATTGGTAATAACAATATTGGTCTGTAAGACTTTTTTTTCATTAAGAGTTTTGCCTGATTTTGGAACCATAATGACTTCGGCCACTTTCAATTGCCGTGGAACGTATTCAAGCCTAAACGTGGCATTAATCAGATGTTGGATTTCAGTTATTGCTTTTCACGGTAACTCTTTAAAAATGGGTGCATTTATCAAGTCATATCCGTCTAAAGTTCTGAAAATGTGACATCTCGAATTCGGAAGTTTTCAGAGGTCCAATGAGTATCACCGGGTTCATTCAACAACTCCTCACCGTCAAAGGGTTTGAAAGTTTCCTCGAGGTGATCGGCAAACAGATCTGCCTTTTCTTTGTCTGTTTTAGCCCGATCTCCATTGTTTTTTCGACTTGGTGCTGATTGTAACTTAGGTTTTTTAACACCTTTAATAGCCTACCACAGAGAGTAATTCGTACTTTTTTCTGCGGAAAGACCTTCGAGATGAGTAGAAATCTCACGGTTTTTTGAATCTCTGATTGCATTTTTCAGTTTACTGGAGAGGTGATTCAAAATATTTTTGTGTTGAGGAGCGCGGGATTGCTGCCATTTTTTACGTGCTTCTCTTTTTTCGTATATAAGTTCTTTAATTTCAATTGAAACATTTTGCTCGTTAGGAATTGAATTTCTGCTATTTTGCGGAGTGTTTTTCCAGGCAGCATCTTGGACGATTTTAATAAATCTGTCGACTTCATCTTCTAATTCAAACGGAGTTCCACCTCTTGGTCTATCAGATGGGTAATAGGCATTTTATAGCGAGTTTCATTCAAGAAAAGATTTGCTCTTTCTGTCAAAAGATTTCATCTTTTTCAATTTCGAGAGTTTCATTGCAAGAAAAAGAGCAAATCTAGATCAAATCTCAACACGAAAGATTTGATCTCTGATGGGTTGGCAGATTTGATCTGAATGCACACATACATGTAAATAGTCTTTCGGTCAAACGTCAAATGGAAAATATTTTGTTATTTTTGTTGCTTGTTGTGAACTTGTGCTAGCCCGTTAGCCAAAAAATTAACAAATATCCATTAAATATACAAAATAACAAATAAAGGTGTCTTTGAAGTGAGAAAATACAAATATGGCATTTTAAATATATATACTATTTTTGTGTGTGATATCAAATACTGTGTATGCTCGTCAGTGAATGACCAATACTAGGATTAAATGATGAAACAAGTTTCATTGAAAAGAGCAAATCTTGATTTTCAGATCAAATCTTTGAAATTTGAATGAAACTCGCTATAAGTGTGTTTCAGAAATCAGGCATATGTCAATTTTTTCGTTGGTCCATTTTCGCAATTAATTACGTATTGTTTGAGCCATAGGTTGCAGCATGCTCAATTTTTCAAATATTATTTTATTCATCCTATTTTGCTCTTCAAATCTTTGAAAAATCAAAGAAAATACTTGATGAACCGGTTCTGGGGAACTCGTGCTTGGAGTTGCGTTTTTTGACAGCACTTGGATTACTTTTGCAACCTCACAGCCGCGATAATTTGCCGGATGATAACATTCGCGCATATAGCTGGAGACTGCTTGTCAAGATGGCATTCTTCCTGGGGATGATTATCTGCGCATTTGACGTAGCGTGGATCCTTCCGACAGTACGTTTGCGTGTGATTATAACCCTGACAGCGTTTTTACTGTGGAATCAGTCGTGAGTGTCTCTCAACGGTTCAACTTAAATGACATTGTCCTTATTTTGTAAATATCGTTTATGTTTTCGTTTTTGTCAAAGCTAAGCATAAATAGTAAAACTGAGGAATGTATTATTAGTTGCGATTATAAGAATTATATTACTTGCGATTATAGGTACTATAATGCAAGTTATGCATTCGTGCAGATTAAACATTTTGAGATATAAATCAAACATGGCATTACGATGATAGAGAAACATATTTAAGTTCCTGGCAAAATTCTGTCCGTCTGTCTGTCTGTCTTTGGTAAAAAAAAAAATTTAATATGGTGGGTTAAAACCGGTACCTCCCATAGGACCGCTTTTTTTTCTTCGACTTTTTCGAAAACTTGTGATCCGATTACAATAAAAATAAATATTCAAGAAGATGTAAGTAGCCTGAGTAATTTTGCATTAATTTTTTTTCGAAAACTTTTTTTTGTATTTTTATAATTTTTTTTGAAAAATCAATATTTTGAAAACGGGTAAGTGATTTTCTTTTAAATTTTGTTTTTAAATGTACGTTATTTTTGAGCTTAAGTTTGTATTCTTGAATTGTTTTTTTTAATTTTTTAAAAAAAGTTGTTAAAAAAACCGTTTTATTTAAAAACGGCTTTAACGATTTTGAAAAAAAAAATTCACACTTTTTTACATTTTTTAAAGAAATAAAATGGCGTTTAAATTTTTCCGCTGAAAACTATTTTACGTGTTTTTGTCAAACAATCAAAAGTCCGAAAAATCGAATATAATCTTTGAAGTTCCCTTAATATTTTTCAAATTTTATTCCAAGCTGTGACCGCACATAAGAGCAAGTACGTGCGATCCAGTCGAGCAATTTATTTTTTTTTTGTCTTTGTCTTTTCTACTTTCTTATGAAGTTTGTTTTTATATTCATATTTTCAAATATAATAAAGCGAATTTTTCATTGAATTTTATATTCTTTTAATAAAAAAACAATAAAATAATTAATAAGACCTACTACGTACACTTTTGTTAGTAAGTGTACTTCAATCTCAACTCTGACATTAAATGAACAGCTGACTGTTTCCCACATTAACGCCGTTTGTTTCTAAGGGGCGTTCTTGCAAATGCTTGTAGAAAAAAAAAGAATTTTCTACAGCACATAAATTTATCTCGTTGAATTAATATTCTACTAACATTTTGGTGTTTTTAAAAAACTTTATTTGAATTCAATAAAATAATATGATTAGGATTTTAAGACAACCGTTTATGATCACGTCCGAGATTGAATTGAATTTTATTCTCACAGAAACTAACTTGCACATCATCCGATGTGTGTTTATATTAACTTAAAAACTAATGGTATTGGGATCGAACATAAAGTATGTTTATATTCCCACGACATTAAGATCGAACATGAAGGATGTTTACATTTGATGTTTGGATCCCAACGGATGTAATAAAATGACAAATATTTAAATTAATTACGGCAAGGGTTGCTATGACTGAATCATGCAATAATGGGATTGTTAACTCGTTGCATGAATACCTCTATAGTAATTTGTGAGTGCTGCCAAGCTCTTCTATGACAGGTTTTGTATTTTTTTTTTTTTTAATTTAATTAAATGATGAAAATATGAATAATTGCTTTTAACAAGCTCTCGAGGTTTTCACAAAAAAAAATTGAAAAAAAGAATTTAAAAAACATACTGAGTGCAATAACAAGTCAGAGGGAGGGTTTGTTAATAAAATTACCAATGCTTCGGGCCTTTAAGCCTTGGAATGGAAATAAAATATTAATTCTATCACGAATATAGCCGATGCACGATGTGGATTTGGAATGCAGACACGATTTCGTATTATTTTTTTTTGTTTCCCAAAAAAACATGCCTACGTTCCTGGGGATGGATGTGTGTTGAAAGCCTGGCAACTTGAAGCTTTTTTATGGTATGGAATTCCAATCACGGAATTTACGTTTGTATTACATTTTCCGTTAGTTTTTATTTGATTTTTATTATTTTTTTTTCTATCCATAGTATCCAGTTCTTTTGCCATCTTTTCAACTTTTCCATTATCACACTTCGTTTGCTTTCTAGACGTGCTCTTTCGTCCAGACGGATTGTAAGCCAGCCAGTCAGCCAGCCACCATGTCCTTCCTGGGCGGGATAACAGAAGCCATATTCCCATTCCTTGTGTGCATGTTTGTGCTCCTGCATAGAGTAAACAGCTAGGGAAAATTTCATGTGCCTTAATATACTGCACGGCTATATAACTCCGATGGTATATTAAAATAAATTGTACGAGTCGCATGCACTTGCTTACATTAAAAATTAATACGATTTAAAACTCATTTTTTGTTGTTTCAACATACTAATTCAATGTTCTTGTTGAGTTTGATTAAAATTAATAATATTAAAATGTTTTAAAAAGAAATTTATATAATTTGAATTTTTTTAACTTTTTTTAATAAAACAAATCCAGAATGCAGTTTCAAAGCCGTAAAAGTAGAAAAAAAAAATAAAATAACATCAATCCATTTTAAAAAATATGGTTTTCAAAAAATAATAAAAATCCTAAAACCAATTATGCGAAATTATTTGAATGCTTAGTTCCTTTTTGGAATACTATCTTTTTTTTTAATATTAAATTTATTCATAATGCACATTTGTAATAGTAAAACTGATTTTGTTTTATATAAGAAATCGTGGGATATGTAAACATGCACCTTATAGCACCCTTATAGTACCTATAATGCAAGTAAAAAATATATGCGTACATGCATTGGAAAGGGTTGGCAGACTTAACTTTAAAACTTTAAGTAAAAAAAGTAGTTTCATTTTATTGGTTTATTTATTAGGGGGATTCTGCAAAAAATAGACACATGAGCCCGGAGATAAGAAAAGATGGAAAGTAGTTTTAATAAAATTTCGAGAGACAGCTGCATTCATACGAAACAAATATTTCTATTTTAAACCATGGAACTCGTTAGATGAAATTTGCTTCGGCCTATGAGGATTTTCTGTTGAATCTGGTAAGTCTTACCCCGGAATCCCAAACATGGAAATTCGTAATGTTTTACGATATCCCATGCTGTCATTTATTTAAGTGCATTTATCCGGCTCGAAGGACCACCACAATTTTTAATTCCAAATTCTATTTACTTTAAATTCGATCAAAACCAATTGCGATTGTAATTTTTTTCTTTACTTGTATTAGTTCTCTTTCTTAAAATCCATTTTGTTAAAACCATTTTGTTCAACACAATTGATTAAATAGTCCTGAAAACTAGACAAAAACTAAGAAATCTTCATTGCTTTCTAGAAACGTATAATCTCTGCGCTGATCAACATTTTCCTAGAATTTCTCTCTGTCTTTCATTCTCACGTGTCTTATCTATTGCCGAGCTTAATTGATTATTATTTCCATGAATTCAGAAAACACTATCCAACTTCTGAGGCTTTCAAATTACTTTCGTCATTTTATGTAAATATATTTTCACTTAAAGTTTCCAATTATGTTTCATATTTGACTTTCACCCGCACTATTTTTTTTCTTTTCTTTGATAATTTTGTTTTGTTTTGAATATACTAAGTTTTATCCCCAAGTCTTTCGCTACTCCAACAAGACTGCACATTTCCGGCAACCAAATCTGAAAAAAAAACTTATTTCGAAACCCGGTGAAAACTTCCCCTTGAATTCGAATAAAACCTAATTGCGCCTGTAAATTAAAGTGTTTCAAAATCATTTTTAGTTCTCCTCTTTTCTCGAAATCCATTAGATTTAGAGCATTTTGATGAACATAATTCGACAAATAATCCGTTCTGATCAACTTTTTCCCAGAATGCATCCTTTTCTCACATCTCGTCTTTTGTCAAGCTAAATTGATTACCATTTGCATGAACTCAAAAAACTCTATCCCACTTCTGAGACACGCAAATTAGTTAGTTTCGTTTTCTTTTTTTTTTTGCGAATATTTTCACTTAAAGTTTTCAATTATGCTTCATATTTGACTTTCACCCGCACTCTCAAAGTTAAATACAAAACATCAAAAGAAAAACTACAAACCCGCATACATCTATGTATTTGTGTAGCGGGACAACACCAACGACAATAATGAAGGATGAACAGAAATTAAAACTTTACCCTAATATAGCTGGAGCTGCTCCTTGCAATACTTTCCAGTTTCTCCGTAAGCCATAGTTATGGCGACGAGACGCGAACGCGAAGTGCTGATTTTCTTTGTTTCACTATTCGCTCCTTAACTAGCAGTTTTTGTTTTTGAAAAATGTAGTAATCTAGGGAATGTTATGAATGGATGTGTGTGTGAGTTTAACTACGTGGAATACCTACTCGTGGTACTTAACTTTTGAACAAATTTGTCGTCATGGTTTACAATTTCCTAAGTAGGCAGCCTAGACCCTACCCCACTCTGCTCCGAACACCGAAGGAATATATGTATAGTTATATGATTGAATTTCTGCGCCATGTAACAGGGAGGGGATTCCAGTAAACTTTCAGCTAATAAGCGTTTTGGGATGGAAAAGTTTTGTTTTCTATTTTTTCTTCCCCCTATTAATTTTCATTTCCTAACTATAAAAAAGAAGCTTTTGGTTGCTTTTATAGTTCACCAGGGATAGAGGGTAATGAGCACGAGTAGATTTAAAGAATGATTCATATTCAATTTATGAACACTTTCCCTTTGGCAATGTAAGCTGGAAATATGGTTTAATGTGGATTGTTTCTTCCGGGGGATAAATAAAGGTGACTTTGTTAATTCAAGCTAGCACTGAACATTTTCCTTAGAATTACTCAAACAATTTTGATGAAACAGTTAAAAAACATACACAACCTAAGTCTTAAGACTTACAGAAGCATGGACTGCACAGATGAGAAATGACGATTACCCGATTCTTAAGAAATCTTAATTGTATGAAAGCCTGGTACTGCTTATCAAAAACTTAGTAACTCCGAATTATTTGATTTAGGGCACACGAATATCTCACTTTGCGAATGTTCTCTGCATGGGCGTATTACACATTACATTACATATTGATCTGCTCCGTAGATAAATCTACGAAGTAGAGACACTTATGAGCACTGGCTACTACCTCTTAATGCCAGAGAGTATCAAAAAGAAGAGGGATTATGTTATGATCTATGAGGGGGTAGTACATTCCCTTTATGAAAGGAACTATATTTTCGGCCATATTATTGTTCATGGTGGCCAAAGGATAATAACAGGCGTTTTTCTTTTTTAGCCCCGACCGGGCTCGAGCGAATCGAGCGTGACCCGAGCGCTCGGGGCTATTAAGAAGCACAATTGAGCACTGAACTGTCACCATATAATTTTTTTAATAAACTGTCAAAATTGTCACTTCGTTTTTATGTAAATTTCCTGGGCTATATCTTTGAAGGCTATTCTTTGTATCCCTGTTTCAATGCGGACTTTGTTAATTTTTAATAAATCTATTAGGAATAGAGTCATTGATTTTGTCCACTTCTCCCCTTCAATTAAAAAGATACACAAATATTAAATAATCAACAAAATTTATTTTTTTGTTCTTACCTTCACTGGGAGAACAACCTGAATCGTCCGCCATTTCTATTGTTTTGATTTGTAATGTTATTTTCTTTTTTGGTAAATGTCACAAAAAACGAGTGAAGTTAGCCGCACTCAACCATTCGCTCGATGTGCTCTGGCATGGACGTATTATAACGGGTGATTTTTTAAGAGCTTGAGAACTTTTTTTTTTAAAAAAACGCATACAAATCTCATCGGTTCTTTATTTGAAACGTTATATTGGTCCACGACATTTACTTTTTGAAGATAATTTCATTTAAATGTTGACCGCGGCTGCGTCTTAGGTGGTCCATTCGGAAAGTCCAATTTTGGGCAACTTTTTCGAGCATTTCGGCCGGAATAGCCCGAATTTCTTCGGAAATGTTGTCTTCCAAAGCTGGAATAGTTGCTGGCTTATTTCTGTAGACTTTAGACTTGACGTAGCCCCACAAAAAATAATCTAAAGGCGTCAAATCGCATGATCTTGGTGGCCAACTTACCGGTCCATTTCTTGAGATGAATTGTTCTCCGAAGTTTTCCCTCAAAATGGCCATAGAATCGCGAGCTGTGTGGCATGTAGCGCCATCTTGTTGAAACCACATGTCAACCAAGTTCAGTTCTTCCATTTTTGGCAACAAAAAGTTTGTTAGCATCGAACGATAGCGATCGCCATTCACCGTAACGTTGCGTCCAACAGCATCTTTGAAAAAATACGGTCCAATGATTCCACCAGCGTACAAACCACACCAAACAGTGCATTTTTCGGGATGCATGGGCAGTTCTTGAACGGCTTCTGGTTGCTCTTCACTCCAAATGCGGCAATTTTGCTTATTTACGTAGCCATTCAACCAGAAATGAGCCTCATCGCTGAACAAAATTTGTCATTTTCGTCAATTTGTCACATTTCGAACCGAACACTGATTTTGGTAATAAAATTCAATGATTTGCAAGCGTTGCTCGTTAGTAAGTCTATTCATGATGAAATGTCAAAGCATACTGAGCATCTTTCTCTTTGACACCATGTCTGAAATCCCACGTGATCTGTCAAATACTAATGCATGAAAATCCTAACCTCAAAAAATCACCCGTTATATGGACTGCTAGTCTAATGTCAGCTTCATACAATAATTGTCAAAAAAATGTCGCCAACATTGAGAATGCGATGCTATCTCTCTTAAACCAACTTCAGGAAAATGTTGACATAGAAGCTCGCGACATCTGTTTTTTTAAAATTCAAAAAGTCGCATTAACCGGTAAAACATAACTGACACTTTTGTATTCCATCCATAGAAGTGTGCGGCATCTTTGGTTTTCTGCCTCTTGTTTTTTAGATCGTGGACAACTTCCTTTTTTTATTGGTTTGTGCCTAAGACAAGCTAAAAGCACTAAAAGGAAAAGGGATTTTTTTAAATCTCGTAGAAAGAAGGGTTATTAGGTTAGGTTCAAATCTCTTAAAATATTGCTGATTTTATTAAGATTTTAAAAGAAACTATATGATCAAATAAAACACTACTAAGGCCGTTGATAATGTGTTTTCACATTTTTTCCCTATTATTCTTATTCTTCAAACTACATACGTCCAAATTTCAGTTGCGTTCAAAAAGATAATGTGTCTGTTAAGACCAACGTTCCGTTTTATTTCTTTCTCTTAAATATTTGTTCATTAATAATAGGTCCGTTCGTCTACTTTTTCGGTTGTTTTAGGAAAATTGTCAAACTTTGAAGAGTGGGGATGAAAACTCTCAGAAAATAATAAATTCGCTCAAAAGTAAAAGAACGATTTGTAGATCAAAATGGGAAACTTTTTAAACGTCAAAAAATTAAAATTTAACTAAACGAAATGGGTCAATTAAGTCACAATGAAATAAAAATTTTATTAGGCCATTGTAAGGTCATTTTATTATTTACTTTGGATTTAACATTACAATTTATTTTTTATTTAAAAAATACACTTCACAAAACGTCAAATTTCAAATGTACTTTTGAGTTTGACAGAACTCACATTTCTTCCCCAAGAATTTTTTTGGTTTAAAATAGGGAATTAAGGGGAAATGTTTTTCTCTCTTCTCACGAAAACTCTCGAAAATGTAAGTAAACGAACAACATTTGTGTAAAATTGTGCAAAATAGTCTGTTTTAGGGAGTAGACGAACAAAGCTAATGATAAAAGACAAAGACGACTATAAAAGGTTGTTTAAAAAACATTTCTAAAATGTTTCAACTTTGCTTAGATATCATTTCAGAAACATTTCTGAATTTCTGAAAAATTTCTTAAATGTTTATTTTTCGCATTTTATGTATCAAGTTCTGCACATCATGATGTAAAAAAGGAGCAATCATAAACCTTGTGTACATGATTCCTTTTTGCGGATGTTTCTTCATTCTTTCTTTTTGACAATTGGGTAAAGGGTGTAGAAAAGTAGGGGGAATGAAGTAACGAAAGGAAGAATGAAAATTTTAAGATTTTTTTGTGGTTGAGCTTTGAAGTTTCTCGTTTGAGAAAGAAAATGCTATGTACGGACTAAAAATAAGAACTTTTGAAATTGAAAACAATTCCCAATCATGTTTTTTAGTGGTAATGGATTAATTATTTTTTTTTAATTTTGCAAATTTCTTTAGAATAAAACAGCGCAGTTTATAGGAAAACAATGGATATATTCGAGGTAATTCAAATCATTGTACACACCAACGTACCTACGTGCCTGTCCAAAAGAAGAATGAAGAAACAACTGAAAAAGGAATCATGTACACAAGGTCATAGCGTCATCATGAACAAAACACAAAAAAATAAAAACAACAAAACCTGTCAACTAGACTAAAATGCATGAAAATAAGAAATATTTCCGTTCGGAAGGGGAAACAGATAGACATTTCAGAAATGTTTTGCGAAGCGTCCAGATTTAAATAAAAATTTCAGAAACATTTAAAAAACATTTCAGAAAGAAACAACATTTCTGAAAGGTTTTTTAAAAGTTTCTGAAATGTTTAAAACAAAAAATGTTTCTTTGGTGTGGACACACCTTAAGGCTTTTTGTTAAGTTTGCACTAGTAGATCTTATTAATTAGTTATTGGTTTTTATTAAAAGAATACAAATTTCGAAGAAAACAATTATTTTAATATAATTATATAATAATTATATTATTTTAATATAATTAAAATATAATATTTTATATATTTTATATAATTTATAAAAACAAACTTCTAAAAAAATAAAAAAAATAGTCAATATCTATAAACCAGACGCAATAAAATTGAATTACAAAAGTCTACGTACACTGTACACAAGAATAATGTACGTAGACTTTTGTTAACAAGGGCAAAAAAAAGACATTTCTCAGTTTTACGAGGCGCATTTTTTACTTTACACGGCAAAATCATTAGATACATTTATAATGCTCGCAGAAATAAATTTCCATACAAATTTTGACATTTCATTTACGAGGATATAAATTCGAGGTTTATATACCCCTAATTTAAAAATATAATTTTAAAAAGAGGCTTGCGTCATGAGGAACTATGTAATACCTTACTTTGGTATTTTTAAGGCAATGAAACAAAATAATAGAGCTTCAAGACTTAAGAGCCATTGTGTAATTAGACCAGCATTATGGATTTTAATTGAAATAGAGGCATGACTCACAAAAAATTGTGTGTAATACCGGGAAAAGAAGCTTACCGTAATGACAAAAAAACTTGAACGTCACTGGACTGTAATGAAAAACACAAAGGCTGTGTTTCAGGTTAACTCAAGGGATACGTTGCAGGTGCAGCACGTGGATCGATGATTAAATGCCAAAAGTATACATTTAAAGCAAAATGAATGACAACATTCAAGAAAATACAAAAATCGCTTCAGTCATTACAAAATATTTATTTTAAGGTATCTAAAAATACCCATCTACAAAAAATACCTCCAAAAACAACCAATTATTTCGTCTTCTACATCCGAATGTCACATTTGATAAAAATCGGAAGTTGGATTTTTTTTTTATTTATCAATGCATAATTTATTGTACTTTTGTCGGCAGTGAGGCGAATTAACGGCATCATTTAGTACGCTTAAAGGAATAAACAGTTGAATTTGTGCAAATCGTAGTACCTACCTTCCTACGATTTAGACAAATTCAACTGTTTATTCCTGGCAGGTGAAGGCAAAAGCTTTCCTAGACATTTCAACCACTTCGACATCCTCTGTTTCTGTCTACATACCTATATATAAAGATTAAATTTCCATATCAAAGCCCTTCTCGCCTTCATACATATTATGTACTTGAATACAAATAATATAAATAAACAAACCACTTTTATGGAATTCAAAATACATTTCCAGCATTTGAAAGGAATAAGTATCTAGGATTAACCCAGTACGAAGGAAGCGCACCTTTTTGAGGGCAAAATGAGATCCTAGTTTATGTGGGAAAATTAAAGAAGCGCTTTTCATTTTGAAAGGAGGCAAGTTCTACATCAACTCATGCTTCCCGCTCGTTCCCTGTGGAATGTGCTATCTTTAAGTTTTCAGATTGGATATTTTTTCTGGAAAAATATATAAAACAAATTGACATTTTGGGAAACTGTATTACAGAAAATTCTCTTTAGCTCAACACGGAGTCAGTTTTTATAAGCCGACTTCACTAGGCATAATTTCTCTCAGAATACTCATCATGATATGACATATCTAATGGAGTCGCGTTGTTTCCGGTTGTGTTGGGATGTTAGTGATTTCTCTCTTTTCGATTCTGTTCTGACATCGATGTCCGACATCAAACTGGACGTGTTTTTTTTTGTGTCGATGACGTTTCATCTCATTGTTTTTTGTCATGCCGGTAGTTATTCTTTGGCCACCTTCAAAAAATTTGTTTTCCAATGAAAAAGTCAACAAAAAGAACAATAGATCTCTTTTTATGGAGTAAATGTTTGACAAATGACAAAATTGACAAATGATGAAGAAGACATTTTAATGATAAGGCTTTTGTGAGACGTCACGTCAACCTCTCTTGGACCTTGTATACATGATTCCTTTTTTCAGGAATGTATGTTGGTGTTTATAATGATTTAGATTACACCGAATATATCCAATACTTTCTTACTTACAAACTGTGCCGTTTTTGTGAAATTCTAAAAAAAAAGAATTGGATTGGCATTTGTTTTCAATTTTAAAAGTTCTTATTTTTAATCTGTGCAGCACTTTCTTTCTCAAACAAGAAGCTCAACCACAAAAAATCTTAAAATTTTCATTCTTACGTTCGTTACTTCATTCCCCTACTTTTCTTCACCCCTTACCAAATTGTCAAAAAGAAAGAATGAAGAAACATCCGAAAAAAGGAATCAGGTACACAAGGTCTTGGTTTAATGAACTGTCATGAACTGCCCAGCGAAGAAAAAAGAAAATGGTCTGATATTTAAATATACATTTGTACATATGTAAATACATATCTGAGATTTCGTTGGCGATACGGATATCATGTGGAGTCGGCCTGTTAAGGATGCGTTTACGAACAGAAAACGAACAGTTTTCACGTGGACGACTTCGATTGCCATAACCGCCATTAATGCGATTGCTGCTAAAGCTATGTACAGACGATTATCAGGTCTGCAAATATTGTCAAGTCTGACAATGCTCTGACAATTACCTGCAAATATGCTGCAAATTGCAATTTTTTTACAATGCTAAATTGGCTGGTTTTTCACCAAAAACTGGCAATTAATTGTCAGATGATTAGCCTGACAATGCTTTGTCTGCAAACGTTGTGAGGTTTAAAATTTGCCAGTTCACATGTTTTGTAGGTTGTTTGCTGACACTTAATTTTCAGAATTTTCAAACAAACAAACAATTGTAAAACAAATTGACTTTTTTCGAGGTATAGTGAATAGAAGCCCGTCTGTGAAATTAAGAAGAAAATAAAATACATTATGAAACAAAATAAAGAAATTGCTACAATTTTGGACAAAAGATTGGGGGGCCCGTAGTTAGCTAGATGGATTATATTCTAAATTGTTTTTTGAATTGCGAGCTAAGTAGCCAGAGTTATATCGCAATTTTTTGCGAAGGGATTCGAAACAATTCAATAACCTTTTAGCTCTCGTGACTCCACTTGTCCACATATTGAAAAGCAAGAACAAATATGCGCGCGAGCATTTCAACGGGTGAGCAGCCAGTATCAACACTATGATAAATTGCTACTGGCGAATGTTTTAGATAAATGCATATTTGTTCCAAATTTCTCGTGGGCGAATTGTTATGTAATTGTTAATTAATTTCATTACCATTCTATGCACATGAATGTACGCATAGTACCTAATTGTATTGAGTCTAATCGTTTTCTTCATAATATTTTTTTTTCTGTGTATTCATCGGTATTTAAATAGTTTTCTTCTTCATTTTGTTATTTACATATTAAAAAACAGCTGAGAAAATATTGCGAAATTTCTTAAAATCAAAATCAGCCAATTTTCACGGAACAACTGAAATTCGCTTTGTAACTGGCTGAACACAATGACGACGGAACTGGAATACGCATACGGAACTGCAAACATTGAATACACGCGAACGTACATTGTAACACAATGGTACGTTACTGCATACGGATACGGAACTGCAATACGCATACGGAAAGGTTGGTTAACTTTTAACTTTTACGTACACTAAATTTGATATTTTATCTCATGCAGAGAGAAATTATGAAAGAGAGAACAATCTTTCGTACGTCTTTCCCTCCCAAACCCTTTTATTTAGTAAACCTGAAATAACACCAGATGATTCCATTCTTCTTAATGATATTTCAATTCGTTGTATAAGAGTTTCTTCTCTTTTTTATCATTTGTTTTTGGTATTCCATCCATTTTTGAATTTAAATGTCAAAGTTACTGTACGTGCATTGTGTTCCGATTGAAATTGGTACGTACGACAAATTTGACAGCTGTTCCGTACTCCGTCTCCGTAATGCAGTTCCGTTTTTGCATTGTGTTCAGCCAGTAAATCGAACACAAGATTCATAAATTTCCTGACAATGAACAAATTTGTCAAATGTCATTGCATAGCACATCTGCAAATTTCTTATGAGCCTGACAATGTGACAATATGGTTAAATTGTGTGTTCAGACGATTTCAAGATACCTGCAAATTTCATTGTCAGGTGGTAGTATGATAATTGCCTGACAATGATTTTTCTGACAATTATTTGTAAGTTCACACGGTTGTTAGATTTTTCTGACAATTGTTCACTAACAGATCTGGCAATATTTGCAGACCTGACAATCGTCTGTACATAGCTTAACAGTATTTAGAAAGGTCTGCTGTCAACTGTCAGTTTCACTTACCACGACTTTCATACCCTTTATGTCAATCTTTTGCTATTATGGTATTACACTTTTAGCCTTTTAGCGCATTGGTCCCTTGACCATATTATCGGTTTATTTCAATTAGTCCATACTTGTCTCTTTTTTATTTTTGTAAACTTCAAACATCATTCATTCTACGAAATAACATTTCTCAACAAATCAATCAATTTTTGCACAGTTAGGTACCTACTTCGAAACCAACACCAATAATACGAGCAATATTGTGAGAAGGTCATTTTTTTTTTACTGCTCGTTTCTGAATACATCCATTTTCATCACTTTTCAGCAAACAACAACAACAAAAATTGTTATTGTCAGCAGTCTGGTATGACAGAAGAAGGAACTGCCCACTATTCCCGCAGCAGCAACAACAACAACGACTACCGCAAATTATTCATGTTTTCAACGTTTTGCTGACATTCTACAAAAATTTTCTGTGATTTTTCATTCGGTCGGGGCCAGCTCACAAACGTTAGGGGTTGCCATATATCTAGATTTTTTTTTACCGAAAGAAAACATTTTGCAGCTCAATTTAGAGTATCCGGTGAGGCGTTGTTTCAATAATATGTTCTTCTTTTTTTTTGTGAACGCAGAATGAGAGAGAGGAGGCTTTTTGCGAAATTGATGCATCAATTCGGGACGTCAACTTTTGGGTTTTTTTTTGTTTTGTTTTGTATTAATAAAAGAGACGGCTTTTTGTATGAGCTAGTGCATGATATTTATGAGCTTAATTGAAACGTGGCATGAGTTCAAAGTTCATGCTTGCGGGATGTTTGTTGACGTCTGAAGGTTAAATTTGAATATTTATCATAAATAAGCATCTCTTTGATTTAGTGAGCAGAGTGACGTTGGGGCAGTGGATTAAAAGGATGTTGATATGACACAGAGTTAAGCAATTTAACCTTTTATGTTAAAAATATGTGGTATTTATGTTTTTGAAATAGATATGAGATTCTTTTTATTAACTACAAATGTGGCCATCAACCTATGAACAAAAATAGTGTTGACATCCAGAGAGGTAGTTCGAAGGGGAAAGCAAGCTTTTTTTTTTGGTTTGTCGATTTTGTAACTTCCTTGTTAAGAAAACATTTCAAAATAAAATTACTTGTTAATTCAACTTGAGATTTAATTGAAATAACATCAAAAGATATCACTCTGCTTTTATCTCTTATCCGTTTGTCAAGTATCGGACAAATACACCTCACCGGTACAGCTCGGCTAATTCTAAAAATCGAATTATAACAAACGGATCTGTCAAATGAACGCCTTACCCATAGTTAAGGGAAGTACAGAAAAGTATCTGTCAAATGTTTTCCATTATAAACACCATAAGAGGTTTGCTGTCAAAATTCGTACGTGAATTGCGGAGAAGTGCGCTGTTTTCTTCCGTAGCCAAACTTACCGAAAACTTGACGAAGTTGAAGGGCTAAAGGTTGTAACCTCCCGGACGGGCCCGTCCGTAAATAATTTTTGTGTTTGTTTTTTGTGACATTTGTTTTTTATTTAGTTGCTGATACCAAATTAGCACATTCAAATGATACAATTTTATATCAAATTTATTTGAAATTAGGACCCCAAAATCATTTTTAGCGACGAGGCGCATTTTTGAATGACCATATTTATCAGCAAAATGGCCGTATATGGGACGACACCAACAGGCAAGTTGTTCACCAGAGATGGCCATGCATTCTCAAAAATTACAGTATGGTGTTGATTTTGTAGAGGAGGGGGAAGCTTTTGATATATTTTCTTGAGCTTACTAATTTGATGATATTTCCAATCTAATAACTCAAAGAGGTAATTTTACAAAATTTAAGTGATACTAAATGCACCATTATTAGATATACATTCTTAAATAATAAACTACCATAAGGAAAATACTTACTTTTTATTTTATAATTAAATACAAATAAAATCAAAATTTCAATCAAATTGTTTTAAAAACAATTTTGAATTAAATTTCATTCCTAATTTACTAGCATATCCTTTGAACAAGTCAAGGACAATCCGATCATTAATAAATTCATGCAATTGATACCCAATAAACTAAATTATTAATACCTCTACCTTATCATGCCGGTACACCTACATCAAACAAATCTGATATCAAAACAAAACTTGAATACTAAATTCATAGATATTGATATCCCTATATAGATATCCATAAAACCAAAGGATCAACAAATCAAAAGTGCAGTCAAACGGGAAACGAATGCTTATTTATTACATTCAAATGTCGTTCAATAAATACTGAAACAATTACACCCTTCGGCCAATAAACTTTATTTTGAATTCGGGAGGCGGGCAAGGATCTAACTCTAGTATTTTATAGCCATGCTTCTATGACATATACTAATAGAACAACAGTGGAATAGTGCACCGAGCATATGACACCCTGTGGCAGTGTCCAATTATCTAGACCGGGAGGTTTGCAAAATGCACTCTATTTTGCGGCAAATCAACAGCCCATGCCATCCCACAATATTGTCGCATTTATAAAGGACGAGCACGACCACTAGAGTGAGTTTTCCATGGGTTGGAGTCATTTCACCTTTTTTATGGCAGAACCGAGCTGCCACACACAACTCATTCTTTTCTTTGGGGCGCATAACCCCCATTTAAGGGCTCGCTAGCAGACTGAAATTGGTAAATTTGCATGCAGTAACTGCCAGGATGTATTGGAAATAGTGTCCTTAGCCCAGCACGGAACTTATACACATTCAGTCGGTTGGGTTTTATGTTGTTGTTTTTTTTTTAGGAAATTCATTGCATAGGATTGCGGAATAGAGTAATTTACATCGTAATAGCTGGGAGTTCTCTCTTGACTCAATTTGTATACGAAGTTGTTACTTGGAACTTGTGAGGTAATCCAATTCTTCATGTTGACCAAAAAAATCATCATTTAGGTAGATCAGAGTATGTTTATGAATATAAATGGAATTAATCAAAATAATATGGAAGGATATAGTTGTTGTGTTCAAATTTCAATAGAAGGAACTTTGTTTTGTTTAAGTTCGTAAATAATTTTTCATTTCATTGTAATGCTCAAATACTTTGAATCAAACCCTTTTGATTCGAACAGATAAACATCTTTTTTGGTATTTTTTATAGCTTAATACTATTTCTTTATTCAAGTTTTACAAATATTATAAATATCAAAGTTTTAATGTTAAAATTACTTAACAGATTTGGATGAAATTTCGTAGGTAAATTCATAATACACTGGAAACTGGAATAACTAATTGGTCCGTTTTTTTCTACTGTGAAATTTGATAGCTGTCAAATTCGCATGTGTCAGAGTGATTCAGAATGAAATACCTCAAACTTAACGAAATTTCTTGAACGGTGCATGTATACATTAAGGCACAAGAGAAAGAAAAAGAAGTGTCAAAGTGTCAAAGAAATGTCAAAACCGAACGAACATTTTCTCCCCCACCTGTGAAATCCATCAGTTGGCCATAATAGCCTTTATAAATCAGAAGCATTAATCAAGTTGTTAGCTTCGTTTTCGATCTGTTTCGTTTTTTTGGCAATTCCCCTTGTCGGCAGCATAGAATGACGTGATAGGATTATTATGACTGAAAACGTACATTTATTACGTACGAAAACAAAAGTGAACGAAAACTTGACAAAACTTATCAAAAAGTCATTCCAGCTTGGGTATACAAATCACATGTGTTTTTACTACTTCTTAAGGCAACGGACATACGTACTATTTCTTCAATTATAGTTAGCCCTTTGAAGCCAATGTCATATGACTGTACATTTTTGGTCATTAAAACATACCGTTGTGATAAGATGTACGTATTAATTTCCTATGTCTGAACTTGTAAACGCTTTAGCTTCGGTTTCGCCTGAAGTTTACAAGTTCAAAGATAGGAAATCAATTCATCTTATCACAATGTCGCTTTGACTTCGACGTTACGTTTGGTTCGTGTACAAGATGACGTAAGCGTGCCTCAAACTCGAAGCTTTGTATATACACTGCAGAAACTGGTTGAACTTTTGCTCGCTTTGACAGAAAAAAGCAAAAATAAAAACCAAAATTTGGATAATGTCATTCAAAGCGAACACAAAGCGTATGAAATGTAACGTGACCGAAACCAAAGCTGAAGCGTGATTGTGTAAGAACAAGTAATTCGTATCTTGTGCCCATTGCTCCGTTTCGTCAACTTTCGATGAGTTTTGGTTACTTATGATGGTTTGAAAATTTGATAGATTTTTCCGCACCATTCCGTTCATTATAGGCCACGTTTCGTTCGATTTACGGACGAGTGTTTCTGCACAATTGCAACCATTATAGTTCAGCCTTTAGAAAAATTAAACACATTGTCAACTAAGACCCACAAAAATTCAGATTAAACTAGAAAAAAAGAGATACATAGTCAATATCGACAGAGAAGAACTGTTTTTCTGTTTATTTCAGCACATCCAACAGTACAACGAAACTTAAGGAAAAGTTTTTGGATAATTTATTTGCGTTTTTTTTTGTTTATTTACTTTATTTTTCTATCACAGGGTGCCTCATGAAGCATGCATTGATGAAGTGCGCGAAGGAATCGAAAGCAAAACGATAATTCCTTTTTTTTATTTTATTCCGTGACGTTCGTGTGATTACACAATGACTCTTAAGTCATGACTCAAATTCAAAATATTTACATTTTTTCCTGCTTACCGGTTCGTGTCGTTGCCTTAGAAATACCAAACTTATGTCTTAGTCCGTTCTATAAACAACGACATAAGAAAAGTTGTAAAATAACGTACGAGAGGAAAGAAAAACTTTTAAAAATAGGCACTCATATTCAGCATGTCCGGTATTCCGGTATTCCACAGGGGATCGTGAGGCATATATCTTTTTTTAATTTCTTTTTCATTTCACAATGTCTCTTGAGTCATGTTTGTTTTATTTTCTTGCCTTATAAACACCATACAAGTTTCTATAAGCTACGAAACAAAGAAAAGGGAATTTGTAAAATAACAAACAAGAGGGCGAAAAACGTCAAAATAGATGCATTCAAATTCGGCAGTCAACAATAGGGAAATTAGTTTTCTGTCTTCTTTATTCAAATTGTCCTTCTTTTTCGCACTTATTTGATGCATGCCTCGCGATTCTCTATGATATACCGGACCATCATGCAACTCAACGGAAGTTCTTTTGTCAATTTTTTTTCTTTTGATTGTTTTCTCGTTGACACTTTATTGGTACATGCCTCACGTCAGGCTTTGCCGAATTTGCGGTGTGCCTCTTTTTGAAGTTTTAATTTTCTCTTGTTTGTTATTTCACAACTTTTCCTTATTTCGTTTCAAGAGTTAAAATCTTACTATATGCGTATCAGAAATAAAAAAAAGGAATTTTAATAAAGAGGCAAAAGCCTCGTGAAGCGCTGTGTAATACCGGATTATTTTCTACAAAGAGGTGGAAATTGTTTGGCGAACACAATTACATCGGAACAGAAAAAATCGTTTCAAGTCCTGCATTTTCTTAATTTCTTTGGTCATTTCATTGCTTGTTTCATTATTTGTTCCTAAGTTTGTTGTTAAATGTATATTTTAAAAGACTTTAGAGCGAAAGTGATGAGTAAATAAACGTTAAGACTTAGATTCCATTTTTACACACGCCGTGATTAAACGTGTGAAACCTACAGCCGTGCCCAAAATGGAATTGACAGAGTTCTAAAACCGATGTCATGATTGTTTTTCTTTTAATTGATCCATGACTGCTGCACCATATAATATCGAACTAGCGAACAAGCAGAACCAGTCGAAATCAAATTCTTGTCTTTGTTTTGCAAAGTTTTTGGTATATATTCCGTTACCTATATCTTCACAATTCAATACCTTCCTGTCATGTTGGTTTCGTCAAACATTATCGATAAGTTTTTCGACATTTTCCAAAATTGGTTAAAAAATACATCGGAAATATAATCCATGTTTTAAAAATTCAAAAATTTATAAAACCAGTTCACGGTGGCGTATACGATTTTTTTTTTCTTTTCAAAAACATTTTTAAGGAACACATTAAAACTTATTTTTCAAATCAATTCTTACTACCGCTTTTGATTTATTCTTCTTTTCTCGTTTCATCACAAAAACTCAGTTAAACAACTTAAAACATTCAAAAAGACTGCAACCGACAAAAAAAGTGTTTACCACTTTTAAAAGTAATCTATATTCATGAAAACATAATAAAAACAGTTAAGAAGCGACGACTTCATCTTGTATCACTGCCCCCATCAAAAGCATTAAGTGCACTTTTCCAAGTGCTTCCCGCTGAATTCCTTCCCATCAGCCGGATGAAGTAAGTGCCTACATAACTTTTCCTTATTTCTTAAATTCAAGTTCAAGCTTCAAGGTAGTTCCGGCACACGGTCGCTGCTCAGCGAAGAGCAGGGCTTGACGTAAACAAAACTTGTGACAGAGTCTTAAAAAAATAATTTTTTTTATTTTTATACACTCAGAGAACTCATCCCCCCCTAAAAAAAATCCTGGAATGATTTCAATGACTTTGTGAATTATTTTTCTTTTTATTTGCATTTTTTTGTTCACTTTTCACCCTCTTTCTTGGAATTTTTAGACTTATTTGGCTTAAATCGTCAATCTTGAAATGTGTATGGGATTGGATTGGGATTGGGATTTTAAATGTCGGTTGGTAAACAAAAATATCAAAAAAAAAGGAAGAAAAACACGGCAGGAGGAACGAAGAGCAATATTGTTTGTCGTATCGTCGTGGTGGACTTTTTTCAAAGGAGATGACTTCCTTTTCAAATGATGATGATGTTGAAAAAACCAGAATGAGATGAGAGAAGAAAAACCACACTTCCTTTATAAACGCAACGGTGCGGTATTAGAACCGGAGATTGAGTAAAGGAGTCGTTCCTCTTAGCGTTAACACTATGGTATAATATGTTTTAAAGATGGTGTGTCTGTGTACTGTATCTATACCGTGCTCGTGTCGTTTGTCCATTAATCATTTTGAATTTTCAATTTGTTTCGTTTTGAAATGTTTTTAGCCATTTGTCATTGTTGTTGTTTTTGCTAGGGGATATGCTCTATTTCTCTTTTCTATTGTTTTTACACTTTTATTTATTTTTTTATTTGAATTTGCAATGCGAGATCAGGTGGTACTTTGTGAAGAGTGTTTTTTGTTTGCATTTTGTCAAGGAGTAGCTTAGCGGTAAGGGAGTTCATTTCGGGGAGATGTTAGCTTTTTGGTGTTTGTTTTGAACTTATTGGTGGCATGTATACCGTTATATCGTTAAATGACAGTATAAGAGTTAAAGTGAAAGTAAATATGCTTGCTAGGTGGTGAGAAATCCTTTTTTTGTTTGTTTGTAAGACAAGGTCTTTAGGGATCATTTGAGAAGTGAATTCATATACAAGAGCTGTATTTAAGATTAAATTTGGAGATCATTTTGGGTTTTTTTTAAAGCCTTTTGTTTAATGCGTTAGATAACGTGTTGAGTGCTCTTTTCAGAGTATTAAAGTTTTTTGGTCATAACTCGTATCGTATTGATTTCAAACGCAAGAAAACCAACCTAGAACCTAAATATTATCTGATAAATTAATACATCAGCTATGTTTTCTCAAAACTCATATACATATGTATATATATGTAATATATTTGATTGCTCCCCTCATCCGAAAAGGACTTTAACCAAACATATTTGCTGATTCTACCATCACAAAGCATTCACGACTGAATGCATCAGGTATTTTACATGGAATTAGTTTGTCCAACAAGGGCAATAATATGTCGTCATTATACAATGGCACCCACAGCCAAAAGCCAAATTCCTGACAGCATTTGTGTGGCTGTTTCTCAAAATTACGATACGAGTACATACATTTTCCTCCTGTACCAGCAAATAGCTTGCCCCTAGATTAAGCGAACCAACAGAAATATGAGTAAACTTTAAACCATTCAGAGAAGCACAAAGCCACAAAACTTCATTGGGTTACCACCATGTGCCACCCCTTTGGTACAGGCACAAACCTACTAAACGGATCCTTTGGTACTGTGACTGTCAGTGTCATCTTTGCATGACAATTTGAAAAACTTTTTACTACCCTTTGTGCCGTGCCCCCCGTTAAGACGAAACAAAAAGTGCATTTTGTGCGAGAGTATGCCTCGGTTATGGTAGTTTCTTCAGTTCAGAATAGTTACAGATAATTTGACGCTGCACTCCTGACTTGTAATTTCCAGCTGCTATACCGCCTGTGCTATACAATTCCAAAAGACAGCCTCTCAAGACTAAATGAAAGACGTCAGTGAAAAACTTTGTTTGTTGTTTGCTCTAAAAGAAAGGTACATACCTCACCTACCTAAAAATAAGAGGATAACAGTTAAAAAGGCTCTGAATTCAATTTGCCAAAAGAGGTATTTAAACTGAAAGAAGAAGAGGAAGACCTGCCGTCTTCCTGTTTTCATTTTTTTTTTGTCAAGGATAATTTAATTTAAAACTTAAAAATTAAAAAGCAGCAAGTTTTCATTGAGTTTTAAGAATTTGTGGGATTTTTTTTTCTTTTTTGTTTGGTAAAGTTTCAATTGACTCAACTCTCAAAGTAAGACGATGATGGCAGCACAGATGTCCTTTTACAAAGGAATTCCCATCTCATTATGTACCTTTGGGTGATTCCTTTTTTGAAAAGCAAATTGCAACGGAAGTTAGTTAGAGCTGTAATCGCATTTCATTTGTTTTAAGGACAGAAAAAATAAGACGGCCAAGTTGTAGGTTGTTTTTTGGACAACAGAAACTTTTGGACGGAGAGTTAAGACTAATTATGAATGAAAAGGTTTGAAATAATTTTTGTTTTTTTTTTGTTTTAAATATAAAGCACGAAGACAAAAATAAAAAAAAAATAAGTAGGAGTAAAGAAAGAAGTTATTAAGATTTATGTACATTGAATTCAAAATTCAATTGAAACAAATCTGTCGCTCATAATTTTAGATTCATTCGTTGAACAGTTGCTAAAGCTGACTAAAGAGCTTTGGTAACCCTCAAAACTGTCATTAAATATGCCCTTTTCCGTTCTGAACAAAAAAAAAATTTCCAGCATTTTGATGAGCGTTTACTGCATGACTTTCTGTATTTTCCTGCTGAATAATTCACAGCTTTTTGTGGTGTGGTGACTTTATGCCAAGCGACATTATGCCAAATTTAAAAATTTGGCACAATGACGTTTTGGAAAATAACATTGGATCAAATAACGAGATTTGGTATAATGTCGCTAAGATAAAGCGTCTTAACGCCAAATTAGTTTGTAACATTATGCCAAATTTGGTTGGTTGGATGTGGTTGAAGAAAATATATCTATTTTTTGCAAGGATTTGAAAACTTTGCTATACCTAACCTCGCATTTACTGCAAATCTAATAGTGAGCCCAAGCAGGGAGGTTGCAGGGAGGCAGCATTTACTTCTGATTCAATAACAGATTGCCAAACAAAGCATAAATAATATGGTGGTAATAAAAATTTAAAAGCCCAAATTGACTGTATGACGCTTAACCAAAGCGAAATCATGCCAAATCTTAATGTTCGGCCTAATGGCACTTTCAAATGTGTCATTATACCAAATTTGTCCATTGGGAAAATGTCGTTTGGCAAAATTTCACGGCACCACTTTATATATATATATAGTTTAATGCTATGGCTAGGAATTTAGCTTGATTATAAAGATAAGGGTTTGCATTATGTTTTAAAAATGATTTCGGGGAAGAATAAATTTCAGCCGAGGCCCAATTTTGTGAAAATCGGGATGGTTGACCATCTCGTTTTGGGCCCGTTCACTGAACGTTGGACGCCCTTAATGGGCGTTCGGCTTCAATTCTTGAACAAGTTGGATTTTGTAAGCCTGCAAACCAAGATCCTTCCGTCTGCTTTTGGTAATAAATTTGCACAATTTGCAAACTTTGTTCAGGAGTATGTAAGTCTATTCAATATGAAATGGCAAACCAAAGTTTTATCAAAATCGTTAGAGCCGTTTTCGAGAAAATCTAACTTTTTGTTAAAAATTGTATGGCCGGTACCGTTATTTTTCGACCTAGAGCAAAAATGAAAAACATACTCCGAGATACTACCTAATAAATACTAAATACTAAGTTTGAAGCAAATCGGCTTATCCGTTTAGGCTGTAGAGGCGCGAACAGACAGACAGACAGACGGACGAAATTTCCGGGCCCACTTTTTTCAACTTCTCTATTATCATAATGTCATGTTTTATTGTTAGAAAATTTTTTTTTTTGCACGAATCCATAACTTGCATTTTAGTACCTAAATCGCAAGTAAAAAAATTTTTTGAAAAACTTTTCGAAAACATATTTTAAACTTTTTTTCCGTATGTCAATTCTATACTTTATACTAGGAGAACAATTAAAAAAAAACTATAGATTCGTTTTCAAAATATTCAAAAAACAAAATAAATTTTTAAAAAATTATTAAAAATTTAAAAAAAAATGTTTTTGAAAATTTTAATAAACAATATTATTTAGATCATGAAATACTACATATTTTGAAAATTTCATCAAAATTCGTCTATTAGTTAACGAGAAAGTCTGATTTTAAAAAACCGGTCATATGGGAGGTACCGTTATAAAACTTTTTCCGAAAAATCCATTAAAACTAAAAGATAGCTTTTGCATAGAAAACACCATTCAGAAAGTTTTATCAAATCGTAGGAGCCGTTTTCGAGAAAAATATGTTTTTGCGTGTGGTTAGTAGAAAGATGGGGGACCGTCCGAAAACCAACTGCGTGCTGTTGACATGTGTAATGTGTTTTCCGTTTTCCGTTCTCCTTCTGTCTTCTCTTCTGTCCTGTATCAATGTCGTCTTGTGTGTTGTCTTGTAATTGTCTGAGCCGATGGCCTCAGTAGCCAGTGCTCGTAAGTGTGTCTACTTCGTAGATTTATCTACGGAGTAGATTAAAATGTAATGTAATGTAATGTTTTTCATTAAAAGTTATAAGGCAGGTACCGTTAGTTTAGGAGCTAGAATGCCAATTCGAAAAATAGTCGGGTTGAGTACTCTAAAAGTACTATATATCATTTTTTTTAAATCAAATCGGCCCAACCGTTTAGGCTGTAGGAATTGATAAGGACAGACAGACAGACAGACAGACGGACGGAATTTCCGGACCCACTTTTTTTGACTTCTCTATCATCGTAATGTCATGTTTGATTGTTAGAATTTTTTTTTACGAATGCATAACTTGCCTTATAGTCCCTATAAATCGCAAGTGGACTTTAAGGCCGTAAAATGCTACTTTGAATCAATAATTCTACAAACTCCAAAAATTAGTGCTGAGTTGTTTTTAAATTGTATTTTTCTTAGAACGTGTTATTTAGAGTTAATATTAAAACCTTTAATTTAAAATAGAAAAATGTTTTTGATGTTTTTTTTTCTAGATACACGAATTTATACTGCTTTTTACAATTTTTTCCTATGCTACTTTTTTTACTAAAATAAAGGGGTCATTTGCGACCTTTTCAAATTTCCCAGTGGCTACACTACAGTGTCTGAGCGAATATGTATGTATGTATGTATGTAGTTCTCTTTTTAATGTTCAATGTGATAGCGATTTATCGTTAAGATACTTTTTGGTACACACAGCGACAGCGAGTTCATGAAGGTATAAAATGAAAAAAGTCTCTGTGAAAACTGAAGTGATACATTTTTTGTCACTTCATAGTATCACAGATCGGAAATTTACCCCCTGCGGATACTGAATTATCATTTTATGTAAAAAGTCATCTTTTTCGTCCACCTCACCATTATATAAACAGTTATTTTATGAAATCATAGTTACGAATTAAAAATTGGGCACGATTGGGTCGCACGTACTTGCTCTAATGTGCCCAATTAAATTCACAATGGATCAGATAGATTTTTGAAAATTACAAGTACCATTTACGTAGAACTTATAAAAATGCCAAAATCACAAGACTTAATGTTTTTTAGTAATAAAGAACGCCTTCAAATGTCATAATAATTAATAAATTGTTGGACCGATTTTGATAAAACCCAGGTTTTAATTTTTAGTTTTTTGAAATAAAATTTGTTTGGGATTCTGGTACACAGTTTTTTACAGTTTATTATTATTTAGCTGTTCATAAAATTTAAAGTAAAATTTATTGATTAATTTTAAAAATATTGCAGCTGTTAACCTGGAGACGTTTAAACATACAGACGGACAGACAGACAGACATTTTTTTGACACTAACTTTTTTTTAATTTCTCTATGATCGTAATGTCAATATTGGCTATTATCTCAATTTTTTTTATATTCACGCATCCAAACTTGCCTTATAGTAAATATGTATGTATATATCAGATTTAAAGTTATTTTTTTTTAAATATATACATTTATTAGCGCGACAGCTCCTTAAGGAGCCAAGGCCTAGTGACTTATACACTCAACCATTCCTGTGTGTGTTGTTAATCTGCAAGAATGGAAGTGATCTACAATTTACGCCGAGCCCGGACGGCTACATGAGATGCACTTTTTCGAGACAAATTTTTACTGTTGGAGATTTTGTCAGTTCCTTGCAAGAGGCAGTACCCCGGAAAAGAAGATGGCTATGAGCGGGACTCGAACCCAGGCTCTTCGCTTTGCAATCCGACACACTAACCACGGTGCACCACAGATTTAAAGTTAAAATGTCATATTTTGGTGAATTATGATTTTATTTAATTTTATAAATCTAAAAAGCTCAATGTGTTTTCAAGTTTGAGGACTTGTTAATATAATATTAAAAAAAATATAATGTACAGTCGATTCTGCATCTAAGTAACGGGATCGGATATCAAAATTGATTCGAGTTAGAGAAAGTTTTGGAATAATTGGAGTTAGAGTGATTAATATTTTTCTTCAATAAAAGCCACTTAGGCTAGTATAAGCCCTAAACAAACAAACAACAAATTTGAAGATATGTCCCACTTTAATAAATGTTAGTATATAGTATGCTGCCCCCTGCAACCCCCCTGCTAGGGCTCACTATAGGATTTGGAGAAGGTGCAAGTTCGGGTATGTGCCACGTTTCTTTTTGATTTAAAGAACTTTTGCATGAACCCAATCTCGCACATACTCCAAATCCCATAGTTATCCCAAGCAGGGGGGTTGCAGGGTGCACCATGCAACCCCCCTACCTACCTCATACTGATTGGGAGATAAAATCTCAAGAAATTTCTTTGCACACTGATTCGGTAATAACGCCGAAATTCTGATCCACATTATTACCATTTTTGTTGGAAATAGAGTCGACTTGAAATAAAACCGAAGTTCGCCTTTATTTCGCTTTTTTTAGGGAAATAATCGACCTTATTGCCATTTACCTTATTCCATGGCCATGTTCATCCTATTATTGACTAGGCAAAACTAGTTTAGCCTAATAGCGAGTTTCATTCAAGAAAAGATTTGCTCTTTCTGTCAAAAGATTTGATTTTTTTGAATTTTGAGAGTTTCATTGCAAGAAAAAGAGCAAATCTAGATCAAATCTCAACACTAAAGATTTGATCTCTGATGGATTGGAAGATTTGATCTGAATGCACACATACATGTAAATAATAATATTTTCTGCCAATGTCAATAGGGATGCAACAATGCAATCGATACATCGATGTTTTCAAAAAACGATATATCATTCATAAACATCGAGTCATAACATCGATGAAATGATACCCATATCGATGAAATGATAAGAGTGTCGATCTTAAGCTCATAGCGGCCGGACGTCGGGTCGAGGTGCGCGCATAACAATTAAACAAAAGTCAAAAAAAAAAAAAAAAAAAATTATTGCGCATTGTAACAATATCCACTTGTGTCGTTGGAAGACGATAAGATGCCCATTCGCGCTGTGAAAGAAAAAAAAAAAAAAAAATAATTCACACTTGCATAACAAATTAAATTATCCTCCTATCTGTCCCAACCCTTTGTGCTTAGCTTAACTGCCTCTTTCTTATCTACTGTAGGCATCGTATGCTTGCGGTAAATAGATAAGGGCATCTGAGTTTGTCCTATTGTGCTGAATATTTAAATTGATTTTTTGTATGCAAGCTGTCTTATGGGCATAACACCTAAGACAGTTTGATTATTACAGAGATTAATTTGGATTTTCACTGCATGGTTCGACTTATTCAGAATTGTGTTTTGTGTGTAAGTATTTTTAAATGGTAAGTGATTTTTGTGTCGTGTATTCCAATGTTCGGGGTATTAGAAAGAATTTCTTTCACCTGTACGTCTACACTGTTCAATACAGGCCAGCTGTTTTGGCATTAAGTGAAACCCAGGTTGGAGTAAATACTGATTTATCAGAATTTGCTCTACATGGGTATAGCTTGGTGCCATTACTCTTTTCCCATCATGGTCTCGTGGTCTATGTTAGAAATGATATTGCTTGCCAGAGCCTTCCCCAATATGGGCAATGTTCCAACACGGACTTTAACTTCTTGTGGCTCAAATTCACTGTCCGCAAGCATGTCATTCATTATTGTTTTATTTACAGGAGTCCAAATCTCGACAGCAATTCGACTTGTAATGAGTTTGATGCGCTGTCTGATTCTATCTCGAAAATTGTTTCCCTTTGTCCTCGCACTGAAATCGTTATTGCGGGCGATTTCAATGTACACAATTCCAATTGGCTCCGCTATTCTGGTCAGACAACACCCGAAGGAAGGTATGTCGAGCTCTTTGCCGGGTTACATCACCTTACCCAACTGATCGATGTGCCAACGCGTATACCGGATGTTGCTGGGCAAGCCGCCCATACTCTTGACTTGTTTCTTACTTCTCACCCTGATAAATATACCATTAGTGTAACTTCTCCATTTGGCACTTCAGACCATTGTGTCATTTCAGCTAATTTCTCATCCTCCACCCATCCAGTTAAAGAAAAACTTCCCACCAGGACCGTTTGGCAATACGAGAAAGCCAACTGGGACGGCCTGAATATTTTTTTCCGAAACTTTAACTGGTCACTATGCTTCCTCGATAGTGACATTGATGCCAGTGCTGAAATGATCACAAATGTGATTCTTCTAGGGATGCGTGCTTTTATTCCCAACAGAGTAAAAAGCATCAAACCTAAAGAAAAGTCTTGGTTTAATTCTGAGTGTAAAGAAGCTATCAGGCTCAAAGAAGTAAGTTTCCGTTCTTACAAAGCCAACCCTACAGAGGAAAATCGGAAAAAGCACAAACAAGCAAGAAACTCATGCAACTCCGTTATTGAAAGAACCAAATTTTTGCATGACCAAAAATTACGGCAAAAAATTCTGCAGTGTCCCAAAGGCAGTAAAAATTTTTGGTCATTTGTAAAAAATATTAAAAACTCCTCAACATCTTCGGTTCCAACGCTCATCGACAATAACAAACCAATTGTTTACTCTTCAGAGAAGGCAAACTTGCTCGCCGCCCATTTCGCTGCCAGCTCCACGCTGCCGCATAGCAACGTTGCCCCTCCTGTACTTGAGAATGTAAATTTTTCCATGGGACAGATTTTTTTCCGCACTCGTACAGTAGCAAGAGTTCTCAAAGATCTCGATATACACAAATCCGCTGGCCCGGATGGTATACCCCCGATTATTCTGAAGAGGTGTTCTTCCACACTGGCAAAGCCACTGCGTAAGCTTTTCCATCGCTCCTACTCTTCTGGAATCTTTCCTAGAAGATGGAAAACAGCATTTGTCCAGCCTGTCCCTAAGAAAGGTGACCCATCCTCCCCCTCCTCCTACCGACCCATAGCACTGACATCCCTTCTTTCTAAGGTCATGGAAACACTGATTAACCGTCAGCTTAAGGAATATCTCGAAGATCGTAAGCTTCTCCATGACCGTCAGTATGGCTTCCGCAGCAACCGTTCCACTGGTGATCTGATGGCATATCTCACCGAACAGTGGAACAAATCTTTACATCGCTTTGGTGAAAGTAAGATTATTGCTCTTGATATCTCCAAGGCATTTGATAGAGTTTGGCATGAAGCTCTCTTATCGAAAATGCGTGCTTTTGGGATCGATAATACTCTTGTTCGTTGGATTAGAAGCTATCTCCTGGACCGTTCAATACAAGTTGTATTGGACGGATTCAAGTCTGATTCCCATAAAATAAATGCTGGTGTGCCCCAGGGCTCTGTTCTGTCTCCGACTCTTTTCCTCATTTTTATAAATGATCTTCTGTCTGTTACTTCTAATCCACTTAACTGTTTTGCTGACGACTCTACCCTCAGCTTTTCATATTCGTTCGATAATTCACGTCCTTCGCCTTCGGACGTACAATTGCAACGGTGCCGTATGTCAAGCTCATTAAACTCCGATTTATACAGCATTGTTAAATGGGGTAATAGGAATCGTGTGGAGTTTAATGCTTCGAAAACTCAATGCTGTCTTCTGTCGTTAAAGCTAAACATACCCCCAATGCCATTGTCCATGAATGGCACTTACATCGAAGAAACCGAAAAGCTCTCAGTACTCGGTATGTGTGTCAACGATGACCTCCGTTGGAACGACCATATATTTGAAATCGCTAAAAATGCTGCTAAGTGCTTAGGTTTTCTGTATCGGTGTAAGAAGTATTTTTCCCCATCTGATCTGGCTACAATTTATAAAGCGTTTATACGCCCTAAACTCGAGTATAACTCCCACCTCTGGGCAGGTGCTTCACAAACATCGCTTCACTTGCTTGATAGAATACAAAATAGAGCGTTAAGATTGATAGGAAATAGAACTGCCGCTGAAACAATTGCCCCTCTCGAACACCGACGCAATGTTTCATGTCTTTCCTTATTTTATCGGTTCTTTTATAAAAAATGTTCACTCGAGGTAGCCAGCTGCATTCCTCCCCTTAAAAGTTTCGCCCGTAATACTCGTCTTGCTAGGAATGCCCATCAGTTCACCCTTGAGCCCAATTTCGGACGTACCGTGAAATATAGGGATTCTTTTTTTAGCCGTACAACACGACTTTGGAATGGTTTACCCGGCGAGATTTTCCCTTGCCATTTCAACTTGCAAACATTCAAAACCAATGTTAATCGACACCTCCTATCTCTCCCCTCCCTATCTTCCTAAAGCCCGCGCATTGTGTTACATTAAAAGGGAAACAAATAGTCCCTTGTGCGCGCGTTAATTATAAAAAAAAAAAAAAAAAACTTAAATATCGAAATATCATTCTTGGTGAACGGTAATAGTGTAATGTGTGTTGAAAGGTCCGATCTCTGAAAAGTAAAACGTAGGGATCTCAAATTTAGTTAGGAAAATTTCGTGCCAGTTTTGTGTTATCAAGTAAAACTTCTGCTGGTTCCTAAGCTTGAGGTAAAGGTATTGCTTTGGCGTATCGATAACAAGCTGGTATTGCAAAATTGAATGTGTTATTTTGTGGACAATATGGGAAATGTGATATTTTCTGTGGTTTTTACTAATAATCACTTTGTTGATTATATCATTTTTATTTGGTCGTCCAGAACAGTCCAAAAGTGTTCGTAAGGCAGTTAATGACAGTTTTTGTCCTGAATCGATTCTTTTCTCGTAGTTAGAATCAAAACCAGTAACACGTACATAGACACAGTTTAAAATTAAAAATAGTGAAATGTCATTGCTTTATTAAATTTACGAATTTGTGATTGTTTATTTGAAGGAGATAATAACAAAATAAACACAAGTTCTAAGAAAGAAAGAAAACAAAGTTAAAGGAAATATATTTGAAATGGAATTGATAGTGGAATATTACTTAAGCTACTACAAATAATTATTATTTTACTATCGTTGCAATTAATGTCTCCTTTTTTATTCTAAAGAGGATACTATCCTTTAAATTTGTTCTAGCCATCTTTAAAAATTAATGAAATTAAAAACAAATTTATTTGAATCGCATTTCAAGTTTACAAATGCAATGAAACACAAACTTTAGAATTAAAAATGGCTGGTTAGTTGTCTGTCCAATTTATTGTTTAAAGTTCAATTCTGAGGAATAAATGAAATGTATTTTTTTATATATACATATACTTTATTCCAAAATAATCTATTATGTATTAAAAAATCAGTTCACAAACATTTGTCATAAACATCTCGATATCATCATCATAACATCGATTTCGATGTTAAAACATCGATGTTTTTATGAATGATATGTGTCATCCCTAAATACAAGTGACAGAGGAAGTGTGTCAGTCAATCACTAATCCTACAATTAAATCCTGAAACAAGTTTCATTGAAAAGATCAAATCTCTGTTTTGAGAGCAGATCTTTGGAATTTGAATGAAACTCGCTATAAGTGTCTTAGGTTTTTTATTTTTTTTTTATTTTTTTTATTTTTCAAAAAAAATTGGGGTCATAAAGAAAAATATGGTTTTATTTCATTATGAACAATTGTCCCATTTTTCATTTCTGTTTTTGGGGCCTTTTTGTCTGGGGCCTTATTTCGCAGCGCCGAGTAATCACAGTAATTGGAGTGTTTATCCGTTAAAAAAATGATTCTATTAAACAAGCAGTTTTATACCTCATCCGGTACATTATCTGCTAATTGCAATATTTTTCCAATTGCGTTTTCAATGTCATCCTCTTGCGGGATTTCAATATTATTATTTTACTTTTGGCTTCATCTTCTTCTCCTTCATTCCAGTCAATCGGCTGAACTATTGAGGTTATGTTTTGAGGAAAATACATATAGCTTTTTAAACTTCAATTTATCCCTTACTTGTTTTGGCTCAGCTGGGAAGTTATAGATGATGAACAATACCTTGCGTTTTGATATAAATAACCGTTTTTAGCCCACCATCTTTAGTTTTGTGTTCACCAAAGCATTACCCAAACCTACAATAGTACACTGATTTTGTTCATAAAAATTCTTGGAGCCATTTCCGAGAAAAATAAGCTTTTAGTTAACGTTTACTATATGGCAGGTACCGTTAATATTCGAGCTAAAAAAATAGGAAAAGTCCTCTTTAGAATGTCAAAATAACCATGAGTTCAAAGAATATTGGCCAAACCGTTCAATTACACTGTAATAGAGGAAGCCGAGTGGTGGAGAGGTGGTTGGGTGCTGTATGAATAGGGTAGGCACTGAAAGGCATCAAACAGGTGATGCACAGTTGCTGCAACTATCTCGTACACATCAATTGTGCTTATTTTACCTCCCCGCGGTAACCACCGGGTACTGGTCTGTCCATCCGTACATTCCTGCTAAACTTATAAGCGCGAGTGTTGAACACAGAAAAAATAGCAACACTATAATGCTGTGCTTTAATGACTGTTCTGATCGATTCGCAGAAGTCTTGCACGAGCCCCTCAGAAAGAGGACGTACGGCGGATGAGCCCAACCAATTGGACCAACGTTGGCGTCAACAGTCAACGAAGCAGACGCCCTAATGAGCTACTTCGACGTATTTGGAGATAAGGTCATTGAGACAATTCAATGCAAGTCAGGGCATTGAAATAGAGATGGTGGCGGATGAACCCTTAATGGGCCAACGGCAGTGCTCATATCCCCGAAGTAGGTTACTGACTTCGGATTCTGCGGTTCCTTTTGTCCAAGGAATCCAACAAAGGACCAGGTCCTCCAGGTTGGGGGGCTGTGCGTGGGGTTAACAACCCTGCCACGGAAAAAAGGAAAACGTTGCGAGGCGACCAATAGCCTCGGAAAAGGACGGATTAACTGTTGACGACCCGGAAAAACGAATTAGGGACAACGACATTCGGATCTGCACGTGGAATGTTAGAACTCTTAACAGATCACGTGCAGCCAAACAACTAGCGAGGCCCTAGACTGCTACAGAGCAGGAATTACTGCCATTCAGAAAGTGCGATGGGATGGGCCGGGCTAAAGGAGGATGAAAAACTGTGACGTGTACTACGGTGATTGTGCAAGAAGACCACAGCGTTTATTTGGGTGCGGATTCGTCATAAGCGGTAGACTTAGGCAAGAAGTCTTGGGCTTTCGACACGTAAGTGAGAGACTTGTGACAATCCGTATCAAGACTAAATTCACGAACATTAGCCTAATATGCGCTCATGCCCCCACAGAGGACAAAGATGACGCCACCAAGGATGACTTCCACGAGCTCTTCGACAAAATCTATGAGTAATACCCGAAATAGGTAAAGAAGAAATCTTTGGTAGGACTGTCGGAAAACATAGCCTACACGACACAACACGTCTGAAAACGGACTTAAGCTAATTGACTTCGCAGCGGCACATAACGTCACCATTGCAAGCACACGGTTTCCTCATCTCGATATACACAAAGGGACTTGGCGACACCCAGATCAAGGAACCGTCAACCAGATTGATCACGTTGCGATCGATGCAAGACACGTCTCCAGTATTTTGGATGTTCGCACCTTCCGATCAGCTAACATCGATTCGGATCACTACCTTGTTGCAGCCAAGGTAAGAATGCGAATAACCACACCACAACAACGGCGTAATACTGTGAGGAAGTATGACGTCGGAAAACTGCAATCGCAAGAAACCGCCAGAACCTATGCCGATCGAATATCCCGTAACCTCTCAAGAAATCCAGTACCGCCAGCATCGAGTGCCGAAGACCAGTGGCAACACTGCCAACAAGCCATCAGAGATGCCGCAACTGATGTGCTAGGTTTCACCAGACCACCACCACGAAACCATAGGTTCGATGACGAATGCAGGCAGGCCCATGCAGCCAAACAAGAGGCATTTAAAGCGGGGCTGCAAAGAAAGACGAGAGCTGCTCTCGAACTCTACGAGCAGAAAAGACGGGAAGAACACCGGCTTCCCCAAAAGAAAAAGAGAGAGCATGAGAAGCGCGCGATCGAAGATATTGAGAGATGCTACTCCAGGAACAACGTGCGGAAGTTCAACCAACAGGTAAAAAGAACCCGCACAGAAACCTGTAGAGATAGGAACGGAAACCTCGTAGTAGAGTCACAGTCGGTGCTGAGTACATGGAAAAACCATTTCTGCAGACTGTTAAACGGCGATGAAGACCAAGATCTCGCTGTCAGGCAGAATGAACCATTCAACATGGACGATGACAGACAAAACTTCCGTCCACCTGACCAAAATGAAGTAAGGATAGCAATATCTAAACTAAAAAAAAACAATAAAGTTGCCCGACGGACTACCCGCCGAACTTTTTAAAGTTCAACTCATCTCTAAAGTTTGGTCAAAAGAAAGTATTCCAGATGAATGGAACCTCAGCATCGTTTGCCCGATCCACAAGAAATGAGACCCTCTAAACTGCGCCAACTATAGAGGATTAAGTCTCCTGAATATCGCCTACAAGATCCTCTCTGCCGTACTATGTGAACGCCTAAAACCTTTTGTCAGCAACCTGATTGGCTCCTATCAGTGTGGTTTCAGACCAGGAAAGTCTACAACCGATCATGTTCACGCTATGGCAGATTCTGGAAACTACCCAAGAATTCCAAATCGATACCCACCACCTCTTTATCGTTTTAAGGCCGCATACGATAGCATTTATAGAGACGAGCTATACAGAGCCATGTCCGGTTTTGGCATCCCCACAAAACTCGTCCGACTGTGCAGGATGACGATGGAGAACTCACGCTGCTCCGTCAAGGTTGGTAATGACCTCACAGAAGCGTTTGACGTCAAAAAAGGATTCCGACAAGGTGATGCGCTATCGTGCGATTTCTTCAACTTAATACTTGAAAAAATTATAAGAAACTCGCAAGTCAATTATAGTAAGACAATTGTAGGTGCAATTGAGTAGCAAAGCCCTTTCTCGAAAGACAAAGGAGACTCTGTATAAGACCCTAATCATCCCAGTCCTGCTCTATGGCGCCGAGGCATGGACTCTATCTTAAGCGGATGAAGATATCCTTAGTCGTTTCGAACGTAAGATTCTTCGGAGGATTTTTGGCCCTATCTGCGTTAACGGGCTTTGGAGAAGAAGGTTCAACCAAAAACTATACGAGCTGTACAGCCTGGTCAAAAAAATAAGCATGTCACGTTTAAGATGGCTAGGTCATGTAAAGTGAATGGAAAAGAATGTTCCGGCTCGCAGGATCTTCGATTCCATCCCAGAGGGTAGTCGCAGTCAAGGCGCGCTCAAGTGGAGGACGACATCAACCAACTTGGAGTGCGAAACTGGAGGCAGCTAGCCAAAGACCGAGCTGGCTGGAGAGGCATGTTGGCTGAGCCCCAGCTTAGTCCAGAACTGTAGCGCCCCCTAAGTAAGTAAGTAAGAGGAAGCCGAGACCATCTAGCACACGAATCTTAAAACTGCTATAAACATAATTGCCAAACCAAAACATTTCAGAACTGCATTTCTCCGTACAAACGATCAGACACAAATAAACTAAAAAGATTTTGTTTGAAAAGCTTAAAGAACGTAACATACAAATGCTGAGATCAGTGAAGTCTTGTTTTTTTTTTTAGAAATAAAAGAATTGACTTCGTATTTAAAAAAATACACAATTATTTTATATTTGTCTTCTCTTCTTTCTTAGTTATTATTTAAAACTAATATAACCGTCTAAAATGCAGTTGCTGCCCCCGTTGTTGTTGACCGGGCATCTGTTGTGGTTGTTGCTGTTGTGGGTGTCCAGGATTACCTGCACCCTGTGAATACCCTTGAGTTATACTTCCTCCTGGTTTATTGTTCTATTAAAGCGAAACGTTTAAAAATCATTTTGCAAAATAATCGTTCAAATCATCAATACCTGTTGAGGATTGCCGGTCATTTGCATCACACTCGGATGCATTGGCATCCCAGAAATCATCGAAGTGTACACCACTCCTTCTGGCAGATGCGTTGGCTGCTGTGGGCCATGTCCTGATTGATCTAATTTCAACTCGACATGATAACGATCGTTAATCTTCTCCATCGTCACTTGTGGTTTATGTGATCCAACAGATACTGATCCGGACGCCTGTGATATTGGCGGCTGATCCAAGTTAATATGGTACACTTGGGCGGGAGGTTTCTGAGATTGTTGGTCGTTTTTGGAATGGCCTTGCGCTGATTGTTGCTGCGGCTGCATTTCCATGTGATAGCTTTGTCGCAGAGGCAGATTCAGATTGGGATTGTACGAAGGATAGATTATCGCAGGCCCCCGGTTGTCTTGTTGGCCGTGACTGAGCGCATTGCTAGCCGTCTGATAGAACAATGTGCCAGGCGGATTTTGGTACTGCGTCGGAGGTTCTAAAGGAAAACGAATTCAATTAATACATACTATGATTAAATGATGTGAGGGATGATAATCAAACTTACTGTTCCACAAAACTCGAGCAGTGTCAGCACCACGACGGCCATCATCGTGCTCTGGAAAAGAAGAATTGAAAGAGAAAGCATAGCTAGATTGGTAATTCTTTGATGTAGGCTCACTTGGCTGCGGGTAAGCGGCACTTTTGTAATATGCCTGATGCTGCGGTGGCGAGGGACTACGATTCCTTTTGATTCCTTGATTACTCACCCCAACCGGCTGAATAAATGAAGCGATTATTATGTGATTTTCCTGGAAAACTTAATGGAATTCTTAAAGAAACTTACAACTTTCTGGAGAAGCTGTTGATGTTGGTTTTGCAGTCTTTGTGGCAGGAATACTTGGGGCTGTGGTACGTTTTGAGCTTGCATAGCTTGCATTGCAAATAGTTCACTTAACCCAAGAGTTAATTAGTGGGTTATATAAAAAAAGTACAATTTATCTTACCTATCCTTTTGCTGTTGTTGTTTCTTACGATTTTCATCTTCGTTTAGAACTTTTTTGAGCTGTAGGAATAGCTGCTGCTTTTGATTTCGTAATTCAGTCAACTTTTGGTCCAATTTCGTAATTTGTTCTCGAGTCTCACCTAGGGTCATCACATCTTGGCGTTCTCTTGCTTCGCGCTCTTTGCGTTGGCGTTCCTCTTCAACTTCAGCTTCATATTCTGAAAATCAAAGCATTTGTTTGAGATGGACTCATGGTTGATATGGGAGAAATGTAAACCTTCTTTTTTTCGCTGCCGTTCCTTCAATATGAAGGATTTTAGAGCTTCCCGTAGACGTTCGTCACGTTCAGCCTTGCCAGCCTGGGTAACTGCCGAAGCTGGGGGCATTTTGTTGGAGTTTTTGTCCGAAATTTTGATATTTTTTAATAGTGATAGTTTTTTTAAGAGATTATGAAAATATTTAAATGATTTTATTAGGAATTTAAGTCGAATTCAATTTAAACAGTAGGCAAGCTTGCATTTGCAAATTTCTTTTGATAAAATATAAAACAAGTAATGGATGAGGATGACAGTTGAGACAGTTCGATGAAATGTCATCTATGTCCTGTCATTTTTTGGGTTTTAAATGAATGAGTTCAGGGTACAGTTTATTTATGGCATGACACAGAAGATGTTTGGAAAGAAGACCAGATTTTGTTAAATAGTTTTTAATTATAAATATATATGGATAAGAAAGCCCCTTTTCATTTTATCACTTCATGAACTCGTTGTATACGTTTTTCGAACTCAATGTGATAAATTGGAGTCACAATATGTACTAAAAAAGTACTAAATAATAAATGCTGTAGCTTTTTCAGATTTATATCTTGTTATTAATGCATTGAAACGATCTGAGTTATAAAAATGTTTCTTTTGCATGGTTATCAAAAATATAAAAAATTATAAATAAATAAACTATAGCTGTCAAAATGTATATAGAAAATCTTTTACAACAAATGTTAAACTTTAGCCGTGTTTTATTATCGCCAATAACCCATATGGTTCACCCCGTGATAATAAAACGATCTGGGTTATAAAAAATATTTCCTTTGAAAGGATGTTTCTTTATAAAATAAAAAAGATTTCAAGACTAGTGGATGTGAGTATACATTTTAAGTTCTATTAAATGAAACAAATAAATCAATTTGCATATTTTTTACACGATCGATCGATTCTTTCAAATTGGCCATCTAGGCGTCGAGAATTTCTGGGTTTCAAAAATTAACCCAAATAGAGAGCAGGATCCCAATTTGTTGTTGTATTTACGTGTTGAAAATTAACCCAGAACACGATAAGTTGATAATAAAACACGTCTTTTAGCACATTTGTGTTGTAAACTTAATCGCAAACCTTGTAAACGTCGAAAACATTTTGCAAGAACAAAATATTGTTGTTTCAGTACTGAATAATGAAAAAATCGGTCAATTCAGTATATCGAGAACTCACAGCTACCGATCATTATGAACCAAGTCATTTTGTTCATGTTTATCAATTTTATCAAATTTTTAAATCTAGGTTAGGGATTTGAATTGACAAATGTACAAATTATATTTTGTTTCCAATTCCAACATAAAAATATCATATAAAACAATTTTCTCCTACAATTCCACGAATTTGTTTTATTACTTATTTAAGACATTGCGTTTAACAAACAGCTGTTTGAGCTACAACGAAGTTTACAACATTTGCGAAAAGGGGCGTTCATGTAACGAACATCGTAAACCTTACGATCTTATCACGTGATAAAGCTTACGACATTGCATGAATACCATTTGATCAGGAATCGACCCACGCAAATACAAATGAGTGCAACATTCAATTTATGTCTAGCAAACTATGAAAACGTTAAAATTTAGTGACATCTATGTTTCAAGTCTTAAAACATTTCTAATACACCACCCACAATCCACAAAATCCACATTTCTATATTCCTTATTGCCTTCAAATTCGTTCCGAAAATCGTGTGCACTCGCTCTTTATTTTTTTGTTTTACATTTCCCTCGTCATATTCGCCGCGGTCGCTGACGAGTTCTGTCAAATATATAATTTTCAGCAAAGCAAAAGCAATAAAATTAAATTAGTTTGTTTCAATCAATTTAATTCACAAAACCCACAAATGTAGCGTTAAAAAGTGTCGAAAAATTACCGCTGAACCTCTTAATATTTCAAAAATTCAAGCGAAAATTTCTGGATATTTTGTGCTAATTTTTCTCTTGGTGTTGTGTTTTTTTTTGTATCAGTCGTGTCTCAAGTGCCCTTTTGATGAAAATTAATTTTGTTCACACTGTTTGAGGAAAATCCAGGGAAAAAAACAGGAAAATTTTTTTCCAAAATATCCCCTCATCAGGCCTCGTTACGAAATCATAAACAAAAATTTAAAATAAACATCAAACTATGGCGAGTAAGTACATTATATTTTATGTTTTTTTTGTTCAAGTTTGTGTCTCATAAATTAAACAAAAAAAAATAAACATCGAATAAGAAAATGTTCTCCAAAAAATGGGAGACGAAGTCAACCGTGAAATTCTAGTTTCATCATCGTGAGGATTTTTTTTTGTTTAATTGTATTTTAGTTTATAATAACGTAGTTCGTTAACTGTTAAAGGGAATTAGTGTCATTCATCTAATCAAATTGAATTGCAGTGGAAAAACAAGAAAAATCTGCTGGAAATGCGATTTGTTTGAAAAATCAATATTAACGACCTTTGTTGGGGCCATAAATAACAGTGTGCCCTAACCTCACTTTAAAAACCGAGTCGGCAGCACAGCGAGTAGTGTTCGTAGACCGTGGAATTTTGTTCCTTTTGATATTTTTTTTTTTAACTTTGAAGTTTTAACATGTTTTTTTGTTTTAAATTGAAAAGGAAAATATGTAAATACATAATTAGGTTATATAAACAGGTTGTTCTTGAAAACTTTATCTATATAATTTATTTGTTATATAGAAATTATGACACCTTCGTTAGTTGATTGGATTTATTTAAGTCAGTTCTTAAACTTTACAAAATCGATTTTAGTATATCCCTGGTGTTCTGTTAATATCGTGTCGATTTAGTTAGGTCGTGTCTCCCGGTGGTCTTTGATGTATTTATTTTTTTAAACTTCGAATTGATTTCGAAAATGAATTCGAAGGAAATTAAAGCTAACAATAAATGAAATACAAAACTTTGAAGTAAAAATCCACGCTTTTGTGGTTAATTGTAGCAACCCAGCTGCATGCAGAAACGTCAAATGTAAAACTAAAAATAAATTAGAAATCGAGATTATACTCGAATTCACAAGAGAGATTCTAAAAAAGTTATTTTAGAAGCAGATTTACCTGTTTGCATTCGTTGAAACGGAAGGTCTTTGGCAAACATTCAATTCTTAATGTATCTTTCAGTTGGTCAATTTTCTTAATTTCATTGATTTTGGCGAAATTCAGATGGAACACTTCAAATTTGAATATATACCTATTTGTATAAAGTGGGGTTCACATGGGACAATGCAGAGGCCAAAGAATGAGACAAGACAATCATTGTTCCATGTGAACAATTGTTTCCAGGATAAGACAATTGTCATTATATTGTCCTACGAGCTAGCCTGCCGAGCTATCTCTGAGGACAAATCGACATCATCCAACCCCGTTCAAGAAGCTCGGATAAAACAATTGAGTACTGTCCCATTGCCTTGGCTGCGTGTGAACGCTGCTTAGCAGCTGTATGACAGGACAATTTTAGCTGCTACAAAGTCCCTAATAAAAAGGTTTGTTCCATCAATGGTTTTGCAAAAAAATCGCAGCTGTCAGATTTTTGAGTAGCAGGGATAGTTTTCTTTTGTGAATTTGTGTGTTTATTTCCTAAACTATAAAGTAAAATAATGGCTAAAACACATACACGCTTTAGAACCGACTTCGTCCCGTTACGTATATAAAGCTTTAGAGCGCTGTTCTGTCATCATGAATGTGAAAATATTTTAAAACTACTGTAAAAATAAAAAAAAAATAAAAAATGTCTAGAAACTGGTTGGACTTTTTGCTCGTTTTGACAGAAAAAAGCAAAAACAAAAACCCAAATTTGGAAAATGTCATTCAAAGCGGACACAAAGCGTGTGAAATGTAACGTGACGAAGCCAAAGCTGAAGCGTGATTGTGTTTTAACCATCAATTCGAACTTTTTGTATATCACTCGCTTTGTTACGTTATCCTTACGTGCGTCAAAAGCGTTTGTAGAAAAAGCGGTATTGTGATAAACTTAAACGTTTCTGTATATTTGAACTTTTTCAAATTGTCAAAGCTGGTTCTAAAGCGTGTTTGTGTTTCTACTTTAATAATACCGAAAATGTAAAATTTAAGCAGAGAAGTAAATTTTTTTTTATTGGGATATTGCAACTGAAAATGTTGGAGAATTCTAAAAGAACAGATTTATGTAGCTAGTTCTAATTTGTTGATTTCAGAGATCTCAAAAAATTTCCCAAGATAACTGTGGTGGAACTGAAAGCAAATTATCTGAACGGGATTTCCCAGCAATCACCAAAAAAAGATTGCATTTGCTCTGCTTCCAACAGAGTTCTCTTTGACAAACTGAAACTAAGCAAATGATAACGGTGCACTACCCAAGAAGTTTGTGAGGCAACGGAGATCTCGGAGGGCTTAGAAACGTGAACTGGCTAACTGAATACACAATTATTTTAATGCAACTATTTCTATTTTATTTACAATAAGTTTGTTCCAATTGCTGTGCAAAACTACGAAAATCACCGAAAAACTGTCCAAAGTCGTGCCATGTGTTTGTGCACAGTTTTTCTTTCTCTGATAGATTATTACCCCCCCCCCCCCCCCCATTACTATTTAAAAAAATGCTGTGCTGTGAATTTCTGTGCACAAATCAATTGGAATACACTGAATTTGCAATTGCCATACTGACTGCTAAATTTGTCTGCCTACAAAAATTTCTTCAACAGAAATTCGTAGGGTGGGGAAATTATTTTCTCTCCTTCGAGCGCCTACGAATTTTTGTCTACGGGAACAGGAATTAGCAGAAATTCGTGAAAATGCGTACGAATTCTCCTTTATGAAATCTGTGTTTTAAGGAAGAACTTAAGCAGTAAAGCAAAGATTTTTTTAATACCACGCACGCAATGCAAATTTCTGGTCGAATCACTCACTCCTGCGCTCAGTGTATTAACAATAGAGCAATACATTTAAGTCATAAAATAGGCAAGAAATGAAATACAAATTATCGTCAGGAAGCTAGTAACACTGTTTCGAATCGAACCAGACGAATGGAGAGCTGTGTCAATCGTTCATTTTCAAGATTCAATCGTTCACGAATCATTCATTTTACCAATCAATCCCATATCTACTCTCTTTCATTCGTTTCAATTTCTACGCATACCGGTCACCAAAATGTCTTGTTGTTACTTGTGAATGTGATTGTGAATAAAACATTTTGCATGGTTTCAATGCCCCGGCAAACGGAAAACGCTTAATGGGCGATTTTTTCGCGGCAAAAACGGGCGAGGTATGATTATCATTCACATAAATTTGCTTTCTTTTTATTAATAAGCTCGGTGTACATATGTACAGGGTGGGCCAAAAGAAGTCATCCATCCGATGTTGTTTGTCTCTCTTTTTTTTTCTAAATGAAAAACTTCGATTCTGTTTTTTGAACCTTTAGAATTGTATTGGTCAGGTCCAGAAGATGATATCGGCCAAATGGGCGCCGTCACAATTGATTGCCATACGAGCTCGTTTTATGGCATTTTCCATCACTTCAGCGAGAACTTCGGGCGACAAATTCTCATTTTCAAATTCTCAGATTTCACATTGGCGGCCATTTGCAAAAATGAGAGAATCTTCCAATAGGGTAATTTCTTTTTGCCCACCTTGTATATATTGACTTGCTATGTCAAATAAACGCAAAAGTGATAAAGGAAGCAATGCAAACAATATTATAAATGTTTTGGCAATTTTTTAAATAATTGTACGTCCAAAGTAGACAAAAGAAATAACAAATAGTTGCACGAATCGCCCATTTCTTTACGATACGATAAATGAAAATTATAAAAGACACCGTTTAAATTAAATTGCTGTGATACACAAATTTGCCGCATTTACTTTACGGGGGGATACTTATAGAATTCCACACAAATTGGTTGCGCCGCATCGAATATATATGCCCAAGTATGTGTAGCGATTTTGGCCGCGGGCTATTTACCGCCTAATGCACGCACTTGTGTGTTTTGCAAAAGAAGCTTAATGGACAGCGTTCCAGCTTCTTCAGTTTAAAATCTAAAAGTTTTTCAAAAAAAAAAACGACTTTAAAAAAACTGGTCGAACGATTTTCAATATTTTTTCCTCGATAGACATTTAGTTTTCAAAATTATTGCATACTTAGTTTTTCTTTTAAGCTAATTAAAAAAATGAAAGAATTTTCTAAGAAAAAATATTTTTTTATTTTAATAGACGTGTGGTTTTCAATCTGGCAATACTATTTTCGGAGTTGGTCTTTTTGACAGCTGTCACTTGATTTATGCTCAGATTGGTTTGCCATTTCATAATGAATAGACTTACTTCCGAACAAGTTTGCAAATGGTTCGTTTCGGTGGAGCAGAGCATCGAAGAAGATCCGAATGAGTCCATGAAGCCGAACGACCATCAAGCGCGTCACATGTTCGGTGAATGGGCCCAAAACGAGATGGCCACCGATCCCGATTTTCACAAAATTGGGCCTCGGCTGGAATTTATTCGAGCCAGCCGCGGCGGCCATTTTCCCGAAATCATTTTTAAAACATGCAGACCCATATCTTTATAATCAAGCAAATTCTTAGCCATAACATTAACGTTTAGCTTCTTCTTGAAAACCAATTTTTACGTGGATATTAACTTTTAAAATTCTATGATTTACGTCTTTCTTCTTTGTTTCTTATCTTTGAAAAACGCATAATGTGTGCACCTTGTCGCTTCTCAGATCGATTTTTGCTCCACTTCAAACATCGCTTCTCGCTTCATAAAAACAAGTGGGTGCAATTTATTTATTCTTTGTCAGAAAATCCTTAAGTTTTGGAAACCTCTTAATGCTGTCTTAACCTCTTAATCATTTATAAGTCATTTTAGTAGCATTCTCTTTATAACGGCTAAACGAATTTTGTTAAAATAATCATTTTGCGTTACATTTCAATTTTCTTGAGAAGTGAAAAAAGAAATATTTCAACAATATTTATCGATTCATTGTTTAACTAAGCCACCGAAAGTTCTTTCGACTGAATGGTACATTTTTTTCTACTTCGAAGCTTGTGACATAATCTTTTTGCCTTCGACCGACTGACCATTCAAAAAAAATGTTTGCCACTGAAGCGAATCTTGTATTTTGTATGAAAATGGGAATTTTACGGCATTTGAAGGGTTTTTTTCTTTTAAAATCTTCCTGACAACACTCACAGATGTCGTCCTACCAATACAAAGTACAGCACCAGCAGGGCATCAGACATCAGCTATCAGCAGCAGCTCAAATTGGTAATGACTACACAGCAACCGCTTGTGTTTGTTGTTGTTGATGCCACGGTGCGGGTGAGGTTGAGGGTGGGTAGTTTATTATTTTTGTGTCTACGCTTTGGTTGGTTCGGGATATGACTTGGAATTTAGTTAGATGATGATTGCTGTTTCTGTTTCTAATGCTGGAATTGTTGGATTTGCTGGGATTTTTGCTCCTTGCTAAACTGGGATGTGCGATGCAAAGAAATTGGGGGAGGAAAGTGTTTTTTCTCTTTGGCTTTGGTTGATATGTTTTTGTTTTCATTTTTTGTTTGTATTGTTGTGTGTGTTCTGTTCTAAGGAATATAGGGATCAGGGAACTGTTACATTAGCAAAAAAAAAAGCAGCAGGAAAATGATTCAGAATGGCATTCACCTGTGCAGATAGTTTGTGGCTTTATATTATGTTCTTTCAGTCAAAGAGATCTTTTTTGTTTGTATTCTTCAAAAGTTGGTTGATTTGTTAATTTAATTATACACAGTTGCGACTTAATAAATTAAATTAAAAAAATCATACAAAGCGTAACCAGATGGGGTTGGTGTGTCTTAAATAGGAGAGGGTTGTTTTTTTTAGGGTGGTAACAGCAGTATGACTTTTATAGACGTGATTTGGAATAACTTATACAGAACGAAAATGAATGCTATTGTTACATAATATTTTAAAGAATCCTTACACATTCGGTTTTTTAATGAACACAATAGAGGACTTCATTAGTACTTATAAAACAGTGTTGTGTTGTAAAAACTGCATGAAATTTGTATGAAACAATCTTGAAACTACATCATCTTTCATCTTTTTCACTTCATTCCCTAAATGCCAATCATACAAATATCCTAGCTATCTCCAAATTTCATTGTTAACGCATACATGACACACTTTTCCGCAACTCAGAGATGCGTGCACCAAAAATAAACCAACATTTCATATAAAATCTCCACTTCACTCACACAAGTATTTTGCCTTCGGAATAATTTTATTAGAATTTCTTTTAATTTTTAACTTAACTTTTGTTTAAACCTATACAAGCTGCTGGATTAGATGGCAATCGAGATGAATCCAATCGTTGCATTGAAATCGCCCTCCGAGAAGTCAATAGCGGCAACTATGAGAAAGCCTTAAAATTTCTACGAAAAGCCCAAAATCTCTATCCATCCCCAGAGGCTGAGGAGCTCATTAATACTGTGAGCAGATATCAGGCTGCAACTCAAGGTGACAAGCAGAAGTCACCGGATCCAGAAAATACAACTCGTCAGAGAAAACGCAGTGAAAACGAATTCAGTCACGAAACTGACTACACTGCTGAGCAGCTTGAACTTGTGAAAAAAATCAAGAATTGCAAAAACTTCTATGAAGTTCTGAGCGTTACTAAGGACGCCACCGATTCTACTATTAAGAAGGCCTACAAACGACTCGCTTTACAATTGCATCCTGACAAAAATCGAGCCCCGGGGGCTGTAGAGGCGTTTAAAATTGTCGGCAATGCTGTTGCTACTCTAATAGATCCCCAGAAACGTAAAGAATACGATATGTTGGGTTCCAAAGCAACCATCAGTGGTCTAAATGGTCAGAGTGGTTTCCAACAATACTATGCTCATCACAACCATCAACGAACATTTGAGAGTGCATTCGAACGTGAGGGAGACATATCAGCCGAGGAGCTGTTCAACATGTTCTTTGGCAATTTCCCAGCGAACAGACGACGTGGTGGTGGTGGTGGTAATGGCAATGGTGGCCACACCCACCGCGAAGCTAGTCCTCAACCGAGTTTGGCCTTTGGCCTCATCCTCGTCCTAATTTTGATTTCGATGCTGTCGTCCTTCTTCACATCGGACCCGATCTATAGTCTATCTCAGTCCATGTAGGTTGAAAAATCAATCAATTTAATTTTAATCTTTTTCAAAATCCCATTCACACACTTGACTGACATGCCTTCCGTTTGAAAATTTTCCAGAAAATACCCAGTGAGACGGGAAACGCAGCATCTTAACGTTCCGTACTACGTGCGAGAGAGTTTCCAAAGTGATTACCAGGGCTCGCTTGGGCGCTTAGAGAATTCCGTGGAAGAAGATTTCATTTACACTATGAAACAGAACTGTTTTCGCGAGAGGAGCTACCGTAAGTGTTGTGTTATTGTGACCACGATAATTTCTAATTTGATTTTTATTGATGTAATCCAATGACACAAATAACTTACTCACTCTCTCTCTCTCTCTCTTTCTCTGTTCTTCTCTCCCTTTTTCTATATAATAAACAACTACTTATGTGCCTCGACAGGCGAATCAATGATGGCTCGAGCTAGAAGTTTTGGGAGCCGTGCACAATTGGCACAAGCCCAGGGTCTCAAGATGCCCTCATGTGATAATCTCTATAAAATTGGAATCACCCGTTACTCGCTTTACTAGACACGAGCAATGCCTAGCGCAGTGTTATTTGAAAGTATTATGTCCTTAATTGGAAACAATGTAGACGAATTAAACTTATGAATTATAGTATTTCCTATTCTCAGTGTCACCGAAATGTATGTCAAAATTTAACTGTCAAAATACCAAAGATAAATCCGAACGAATCGGTTCTAAATCATTAAATAAATTTACAAATAAATAAAGATTCGTTAATTAATTTTGTTTTATTATTTTCTTTTTTTTTTAAGTGTGCATTATCACTTGCAAAAGCATGTCCCGTCCGGACTGCGGGTTACAAAAAGTCAAATAAGATGCAAATTATTTTCGAGCGTAGTGTCTCAGGGAACGAATCTACATATCTTAATGGACAAATGAATTGGAAAAAACGATTAGCCTTTGACTCGAAATATTGCCATTTACAAGAAAAAGAAATCAAATGTGACTCAAATGAAGAGCCCCACCTTCGATAATAAAAGAAATCAAAGATTTGCATGGAAGCATACATATTGCAACAGGCATAGACACAGAGTTGCGGGTAGAACTTAAGTAATGCGTTGTTTTACAATTCACACAGAAATAATTAATAGCTTTAACGTTTAAAAATAGTGTAAGAGTTAAGAAATAAGGAAAGAATGTAGAAAGGGATACTAATGCTCATTGGTTTTGTAGCTCTGACAGATTGTTCTTTTTCTTTTCAATTTAAACGCTCTGTTTTATATTCTATCGAGAGGGTGTAGGGATGCTTGAGAAGCATCTGTCCAGAGATGGCAGTTATACTGGAGTTTTGGGCGTATAACTACTTTATAAATTGTAGCCAGATCAGATGGGAAAAAACTCCTTGCATCGATACGTAAAAACACTTACAAGAATTTTTGGCGATTTCGAATATATCGGTGTTTCAACGAGATCGTCGTTGACATACATACTGAGTGCTGAAAGCTTCTCGGTTTCTTCGATGCAAGTGCTATTCATGAACAGCTTTACCGACAGAAGATAGAATTGCGTTTTCGACACATTAAACTTCACACGATTCCTACAACTCCATTTGTAATAAACGGTTCACTTATGATTCGAGTGCGCAGGACGTGAATCACCGAACGAATATTAAAAATTGAGAGTAGAATCAGCAAAACAGTTTAGTGGATTAGAAGTAACAGACAGAAGATCATTTAGAAAAAAACTAAGAAAAGAGCCGGAGACAGAACGGAGACCTCGGGGTACACCAGAGTTTGATTTGTGGGAATCATACTTGAAAAATTCCAATACATTTTTTATTGAATGATCTTGAAGATAGCTTCTAATCCAACGAAAAAAATCATCATCGATACCAAGTTTGCCTTTTCTGAAGAGTAAACAATTGTTTTGTCTTTCTTTACACTCAGAGTTAAACCAAGACTTTTCTTTGGGTTTGATACTTTTTACTCTTTGGGGAATAAAAGCACGTATCCGTAGAAAAATCACATTTGTGATCATTTCAGCACTGGCATCAATGTAACTATGTAGAAAGCATAGTGACCAGTTAAAGTTACGGAAGAAATTATTCAGGCAGTCAAGTTGGCTTTCTCGTATTGCCAAATGGTGCTGGTGGGAAGTTTTTCTTTAGCTGGATGAGTGGAGGACGAGAAATTTGCTGAAATGACACAATGGTCCAAAGTGCCAAATGGAGAAGTAACACTTATGGTATATTTATAAGGGTGAGAAGTAGAAACAAGTCAACAGTATAGGCGGTCGCGTTGGACCTCGACATACCTTCCTTTGGGTTTTGTCCGACCAGAATAGCGGATTCAGCTGGAATTGTGTAAATTGAAATCGCCCGCAAGCCGCAATAACGATTTCAGTGCGAGGACAATGGGAAACAATTTTCAAAATTAAATCGGAGAAGGCATCAAACTCGTTAAAAGTCCAATTACTGTCGAGATTTGAGCTCCTGTAAATAAAACAATAATGAATGATATGCTTGCGGACAATGAATTTGAGTATTTATTTGAAAATGAATTTGAGTATTCACTCAATCTTTAGTTTAACTTAGTGCCAAAACAGCTGGTCTGTATTGCACAGTGTTGAGAAAAGCATGAAGAAATCCTTTCTTAAGCCACGAACATTGTAATAGACGACGAGAAAAGTACTTACCATTTAAAAAATATTAATACAACTTTGGCTGACTCGAACTCGAACTGAGTGTGGGCCTAAATTAACCATTGTAATAAACAAACTGTCCTATGTGATAAACCCATAAAGCTAGTATTAGACGGTCCTTGTAATCTGTCATTGCCGTGACATTTTGACGTCACTATGACGTAGTTTTCTGTCCTAAAAGTGTCACGTCGTGTGATCGTCATTGTTTTGCATGTCATCGCCGTGACAAGAACAGTGACAATCACCTTGACACGTTACTTTTATGTCACTGCAGTGACAAATTACAAGGACTGTGTAATAGCCCTGTCACTGTTTTTGGGACACCCTGACACGTATGTAGCTTGTTGCTGCACGTACTGTGTCCCAACCGTGACACGTAGCCTGTCGCTGCAGGGACTGTCTCCCAACCGTGACACGGCAGGAATTTCTGCCATGTCATTATTTGTCGCGGTTGGGCGTTCGGAGTTGAACACGCTTTTTATTCAATAGCCTTAGGGGCCAGTTATAGCGATCATTAAAAAATTTCAATTAGAAATTTGTGTGTGTTAGAAAAAGATTTAAAACATGAAACTTATGCCAATCGATGGCAAATCAATTGAAATAATTTCTTTTGACAAAAAACAAACCCGGGAAACAGTATTTTTTATTAAAAATTCATTTATTTATTTTAATGATGAAAATTGATTTTACTGAACAGCTGATTGTCATTTGACAGAATAATGGAACATTTCGTTTCAGTGTTTGCGGTCCATTTTTTAATGTTCCAACCCATCAGTAAAAAGTTTACTGAAGCATTTTGCATCATTAAAACAAATTTGAGGTTATGGCTGGTGTAGTTGGCCTGTAAATTCTGACACATCACTATAACTACCCGTACGTAAAAAATTCCAGTTTCCAGCTGTTTCAACTTTTAATGATGGATTTTTAATGATCGCTATAACTGGCGCCTAAGTGGTGCTATCGGATTTGTAATTTCGTATACCCAAAATACGAGATGATGAAAAAAAAAAAATTATTTCAAAGAAATTTGCAAAATTTAAACAAAATCAAAAAAAAATTGCATTACCACTAAAAAAACATGTTTTTGAATTGTTTTCATTCTTAATTTTTATTCTCAAACGACGACAAACGTGTTACGTCAAAGTTTAAAGGCCTCGCCAAACAGAGCGCGTTTTTACGACGCGTTTCAACGCCACGTTGTAGTATATAGCAATACATATTTCATATCATAAGGAGCGCGTTTTTAACGCCGCGTCGAGTTCAACGCGGCGGCAATACTTGTCGTCTAAGCGCGGCGTTGAAATAAATTGCAAATTATTATTTTGACGCCGCGTTAGAACAGATTATTTTCTTAATTGTTTTGAGAATTAAAGGGTTTGTCAAACAGAGCGCGTTTTGAGGCCGCGTTTCAACGCCGCGTTTTAATATACAGTAATACATATCCCATGTCACATAGATCGCGTTTTTAACCCCGCGTCAAGTTCCACACCGCTTCAAAACGCGGCGTTAAAACGCCGCGTTGTTATTAATTACAAATTATTTTTTTGACGCCGCGTTAGAAAGATTTTTTTTTTAATTATTTTGTGCTTGGTGAATTAAGTTATTCTGCATTTGTTGTACAAAAATGGAAAAAAATAACCTGATTGGCATTTAGTGAAAAAAATGAAAATCAATATTCAAATATGAAACGCGCTGCGGATAGCTCTCTGTTTGACGTTCTCTAACACCGTATTTATAACGCTGCGTCAAAATAATCTCAACGTCCCGTTAAAAACGCTTTCTGTTTGACGAAGCCTTTAATTCTCAAAACAAATAATCTTTTCTAACATGGCGTCAAAAAAAAATAATTTGTTATTATTACAACGGCGCGTCTTGACCCTGCGTATTGACGCCGCGTTGAACTCGACGCGGCTTTGAAAACGTGCTCTTCATGACATGGGATATGTATTGTGGTATATTACAACGCGGCTCCGCAGCTCATAATTCTCGCATTAGTTTTGCACAGAAACTTTCATTCTCACGCCGGAACAACCAAGTTTTGGACCACAAGGAACGAATTTTTTGCGGTGGCCTTTGGTTGTTGTCGTAGTCATCGTCACTGGCTGCTGTCACCAAGATGTAGGCCGCGAGAATCGCCACCTCTACCATATATCATGTGGACATACTTAATGTGACTTTTTACTTTTGCCTCTTTTTTTTAATTAAATTAATTTAGGTAATTGAAACACTTCAGAAACCCACGTCTATATTTAACAAAAACAACCAAGACACAGTGACTCATTTGAATGACGCCGTGTGATCGTCACTGCTGAAAATGATAAATGTCATTGCAGTTTAGGCTCACCGCCAACGATCAGCTGTTTGAGAGTTGTCACGTCGTGTGATCATCATTGTTTTGCATGTCATTGCCGTGACACCGAGACACAGGGATAACCATGAAACACTTTGACGTTCATTGTATTTTGGGACAACAATGACAGACATGTGTCATTCGTGTGATAGTCACTGTAGCTAGCCTTGACACGATTACCTTTGTCACGGCAGTGACGGTGGTAGGTAAGACCTATTTTGTTGTTTTTATGCCTCCCAATAAGCATATCAGCTGCCGTTGGTGTTCCCACCCAAAGAGTAAATTTCTAAATTTCCAAACGAACCTGAAAACCTAAAAGTACTGCTGTCGGCAAAATTATTTATCAACAAGTGTTCGTCGATAACTTGTATTGGGCTGTAGTTAATAATCAAATTTTGAACAAAAAAAGCTTGAAGTCATTGGCTTTTGAATAAAAGTTAAATTTGGGTTTGGTTAGCTCCCTAAGGAACCAAAACCTTGTGACTTATACTCTCAACTATTCCTGTATCTCTTAAAGAACTTACCATTCCTTGCAATAAGCAGTTCCTCTAAAAACGAATTTGAAACTGTTGGGGAATCGAACCCATACAATTTGGTATAACAGTCCAGCACAATAACCTTAATCTCGCGTGGCACTACGATGGGTTTGGAATATCAAGTGTAATCACCTCGCCTTTTTCAAAACGATTTTAAGATCTTAAGAAGAATTAACATACTGCTGTTACAGCAGTACTACCAGTTAAAAAAAAACTTTCTTTCTTAAAGATTTGCCCTGTGTTGATAGTTAATCACCGTTTTAATGGTCGTGGATTGAGTAAGTAGGATAACGTTAGCCCTACCTAAGTTTTTTAGTCTCCGAACCTTAACTCCGATTCTTAAATCGCAACAAACGGGAAAAATATGAAACGTACATATTTCCAAAAGAAACCATAAATGTAATGCCATCGGCTTTGAAACGTAAAATAAAAACCAAGCCATATATGCATGCAGGTGTATTTTTATGTTTATCCATATATTCAAAAGTCATGCACCACAGATGCATCTAATAAAATACTCCACTCCGTGTCGTCTCTCCACGCGCCGAGCCGGTCGTCTCTCCAGTCCAGTAGACTGTTGGGCAAATAAACCAACGAGAACATTAAAAAACATATTCTCTTGACTCTGAAACTCATTGAATGAAGGGTGCTTTGCACTTACCCTTGGATTGGGCTTTTGGAGCGTACAGCAGGCGGAGAATGCGTGATGTTGATGTGGATTCCATTGCAACAACGTGAATCCTAAAATAGGACATACTTAATGCGTCTGCAAGCGCGAATGAATATGAGGACTACACCAGAGAGGTGGGACGAAAGAGCAGTATGAGGTTTTATATTTATTCAATTCTTTTTTTAAGCCTCCATTGAACGAACTGCTGCTCTTCATATTGACTGAAAAGTCTTTTTTTAGTATTCTACCAACGAAGGGTTGGAAATAATAAAAACAACATTTGTATCCAACAGCCCTTGGGTATTGTTTCAGACACACTTTGGAATGTAATTTGTAGAACAATCGTCACGTTTTATTTATTTTATTTTTATATTTTTGCTTTTTGGTTAAAGGCAGTGATGGCTTTAATGAAACATTTCAGGAAAGATTGTACTTTAAGTTATTATTTTTTTTTTGGTTGAACGGGTAAGTAGGATTTTGTATTTTTTTGTAATTTTGCTTTACCATTGAACCCTGGAACATATATCAAAGGCTGAAATGAATAAATGATGAATATATGAATATTTTAAATAATAATGAAAGAATTATTAAATGTATATTTAAAAAAAGGTTAAATGCAAAAATAAACAGCAGAATTAAAAGTGACACATGCATGCAACCAATAAATTAAAAAAAAAAACTTTAATATCATCTTAAACCCTTAAAAGCTCATTTCCCAATGCCTTTTCTTCTTTTTAACTAACCACAGAAGAAATCGACGATCTCATAGAGAAACTTAAATCCACCTCAATCGACAGCACAACCGACGTCGACAAAACTGCCTCGCTACTCAGTGAAATATCCGCCACAACCGACCCCAAGAGTTTCGATAAATTCGAGCTGGCCGACTCTTTTCTAAATCTCATCAAATCCGACAACCAAGTCATACAAAAGGAAGCTGCCAAATGCATAGCAGAAATCACCAAATCCGAAATACAACGAAAGAAATTCACAAACAAAAATGTCATCGACATGTTTGTGGATTGCCTCAAGAGTGTCAACAGCACCTCCAGTCTAGAACTACCCATACAAATATGTCGTGCTTTGGGCAATATTTGTTTTTTAAATGACGAAGCACGTGATATAATATTGAATACACGAGGGGATGAGCATCTTATAAATCTCCTCGCAGTAACCACCGAATCCGATAAGGACAATGAATTGTTATTTATTAAGGTCCGCGGAGGCCTTATATCGAACTATTTACTGGGCGGTGAGCGTGTAGCTAAGCGCGCCATGGATCTGAAAATAATGGACAAGATACAGGGCATTATTGATGCGAGTATCGAAAATGTTGATGGACACGAGGATCTATTGTTGAATACGTTACCGATTTTGAGTATTTTAACAGAAAATGTTGCCGATTTAAATTTTAGCACACAGCTGAATACACAGTTGGCACGGATATTGGCGGCCTCGACAAATCCCGATTTAGCGGAAATGTGCCTTGAACTTCTGCATTATCAAGCGGAGAATGATGATGTGAAGCTGTTGCTGGCGAAAGATGGTCTCTGTGAGACAATCTACAATCTGTTGGAGAAGTATAAGAACTTGGCTAGTACCAGTGAGGCGAGAGCTTTGATGAAGCTGGCATGTGAACTGATTGTACTTATTTTAACTGGAGGTATGTGTAATTGGTTTGAAAGTTTTTTGGAGCAGATTCATGATTTTGACTTTTTTTTGTTGTTGTACTAGATGAATCGATGCATTATCTCTACTCTACACCGTTGTTGAAGAACATGGAAGATTGGTTAGACTCGGTGGATATAGACTTGTTGACCACTGGTGTATTAGCTTTGGGCAATTTCGCTCGCACAGACAGCCATTGCATTTACATGGTCGAGAACAAAATCATGAATAAGTTGCTGGGTAAGTAAAATGTCTTGTAATGATGCTTCCATTACAGAATCACCATGTTTTCCGTTTTCATTCGTATACTTTGGATTCTGGTCATCATCATTCTCTTTTATTTATTTAAGATGTTCTTTCAAAAAATAACGGCGTTAGTAATGACGTTCGATTGCAACATGCTCTACTAAGTGCATTGAGAAACTTAGTCATACCAAAGCCAAACAAAGGAGCTGTTATACAAGCCGGTCTTGTGCAGACCATTCTGCCGATGTTAGAAATACACCAACCACCAGTTGTCTTTAAATTATTAGGAACACTTCGTATGACAGTAGATGGACAAGGTTTGTTTTAAGAAAAAAATTATTTCATTTGCATTAATTAACTTTCTGTTTAATATTCCAGAACCTTTGGCAATGGAACTTCTCAAAAACACTACTCTCATTACACAATTAGTTGAATGGAGTAAGTCATCAGATTATGCTGGCGTCACAGGGGAATCTCTGCGTCTCTTGGCATGGTTGGTAAAACATGCTTATCTCTCAAAAATAGCCTATGTAATGCACAGGGATGGTGCTGAACCATCTGCCAGTGCTACACCACCAAAACCACCAAATATTGATGAAACAAGTTTGAAAGCTTTCATTGAAATCGACGGAACTGTCGAATCGATGGTTAACATGCTGACGTCACAGCATTTGGTAATGCAAAATGAAGCCCTTATTGCCTTGTGCATCCTCTCCGTTGTGTACTTAAATAAGAAACCGACCGATAGTGAAATCGAACTGTCCGATATGCTGGTTAAATATGAACTTGGAAAGAAGTTAGGTGAGCTCATACGAAAATCATCAGACACTATGACAAAGGAGATTGTAGAAAATCTCCAAAACTTTACAACATTGCTAAAGACATCAGATAAATTGGTTAGTCATTTAGATGAGAATAACATAAATGAATTGTTGAAGTCGATTCCACGTTTGACTGAGTACTGTACGCTATAAGAGCTAGGCTGGGTGTGGGATGGGGGCGAGTTCGAGATTGTTATATAAGAAAAAGAAATGTATTGTAAGGTGTGTTGTTTTGTAAAAAAAATACGAGTGGAATGCGGTGGCAATGTTTGGTCGTTTTCCATTTTTAGGTGCAACTTTTTTGGGCAATACAAGCGGACCGGGTGGATATGTGATTTTTTTTACTCTAGTGTTAAACAAAACTTCATTTAAAACTTCATCAACTTACCACTCTATATTCACCTATTGTGCTTCCGCCAATATCAAGCAATTACTGATATGACAAAATTATAGAAGAAACGTCGTTTGGAATACATTTTAAGAGGCTTGCATTTCTTTCTATTTTTGCATTTTATGTGAAATAATGACTGTGATTGATCAATTTAGTGGAATGACCCTTTATATCGTACTAACTTGTACACAACACTATACAAACAAAATTAATTAAACCTGTTTTATACATGAACCCTTGGAGGCCATCAGCCCAGTTTTAACGGATTTAATCCGCGTTACTTTATCCGTTATTTCCAAATCACGAATGCAAATTATTTTGTATTTAGGACAAAATTGAGTCAAAACCCGGTGCTGATAAATTTCTTCTATTTTGCAGGAACGTATCCACAAGGAATCTACGTTTAAATTTAACCTACTGTAATTTGGAAAACTCGTCCCTAAGAGATAATGTTTAATTTTTTTCATCGGTGCTAGTCCCAGTTTCTCCAGCTTTCTAATATCTTAATAACTCCTGATTTTCGAGTTCACGTTTTGAACCCGTTGTCCATTATAAAAAAAAGCAAATAATTTATTCAATCGCCAATTGTATAGTATTGATGACAAATTGTTGCGTGGCACTTTTTACATGCTTGAAATTCAAGATTTTCCCCATCCGTAGTCAAGTTCCTTTTTGCCAGTAATAGGAAGTCCATGTTCTAGTACTTAGAGTAGGTAGAAGGATATTTCGGTTGCTTAGTCCTTTTGGACTTTTTATCTTAATGCGCAGGTCTTCTTCTTCGTTCTATTGCAAATGTTTCTTCCTTGTTTTTTCCTAAAATTAAATTTAAGGGTTTAAAACGAGAGAGGGAAGGAGGTGGGATAGGCATTTGATTTTTAAAACTTATAGGTGAAAATATACGTAGTACTTTGCGTCTTAGTGGATAGTGTGTCGGACTGCTAAGCGAAAGTTTAACTTCTCTTCAGAGCCACCTTTTTTCCTGGGTACTGCACCTTTCAAAGAACTGACAAAACCTCTAAGAGTAAAATTTGTCTCGAAAAAATGCATCTCATGAAGCCGTTTTTACTCAGCGGTAAATTGTAGGTCTCTTCCATTCTTGCAGATTCAAACACACAGGAATAGTTGAGAGTATAAGTCACTACACTCTGGCTCCTTATGAACCTGTCGCGCCAATAAATTTATAAAAAAAAATTATTTAAGTGAAAATATACAATTAATACTAAACTATCCTAACTTCTATCGTATGAACGTCACGTTATCTGGGCATAGTTTCTAAACAGTTATGCTTATCGGCAATCTCGGGGAAAAGATTCTCATGGAACAGGTTTTGCGTCCCTGTAACTTTTGTATTGATCGGGAACTTCCATTGGAATTCTATATTTGGGAAAGTAGAGCAGTAGAAAAAGGAAAACAACAACATTTTAATGTTTGACATATGAAATTTGCATTTTCGGTTCATTCTGTTCTGCTTAAGAAATATTCTTCTGTTTCTTAGATTTCAAAAATATCGAACAAGCAAGACATTGTTTATTTACTTGGAAATTTTAGCAACCTCACTTCCTGAATCATAAGAATCATTTGGAATTCCTCCTATCGTGAAGCTGAGTACATCCTTACGCTCCTTTGCAGCAGGAGGATACCAAAAGGGATTTGGGAATGATTATGGAATGGGGTTTGCGCAGTCTTCTTTTATAATAATAATAGTAATATTTTTAACTAATTGTCTGTAAGGCATTTTGCCTTTTAGAATGCAATATGATGTTGCACGACACTAGTTAAAAGAATTAGAAAGATAGGAAAGAATTTTCTTTTTTCGGCGCAGTAGATTAAGGATTAGCTGAATAACGGAAGCAAGGTCTGTCACGTTGGCTTCTACCATACAAAAAACTGCAAAAGATTTTCCGAACTGGTTCCTCTTTGCTTGTACGAGCTAGTTGCCCAGCACAGCGGAGTCTACCTAAGTCTATTTTTTCCGCAACATCTGCTTCAAAGCAGATTTAATACAATTCATGAATATATTTTCTCCGAAATCCGAAGTTCTTTTCGTTTCAACGATGAATCAATCGCAAACATTTTTTCTTTATGTGGTTAACACGACACCAATTAAATTCTAACTACTATTGAAAGGTTCCAACAACCTGATCTTACCTTAACATCGGTACGTTTTAGTCCGTGGTTGTTTTTGGCTTAAACTGAAAAGCTCCTGCGTCAGTTGATATCGTCGTCAAATTTAGTTTTTTGGGCGAATCATCCCTCTAGTTTTGGCTTGATAGTTTTGCAGCATTATAAACATGATGTAGAAAAATTCGTAGGTCCATGTTTGACTATGAAGCAGTGTTCTCGTAATTAACCGTATCTACTGTCTGTTAAAGAGACATTAAAGCTTAGAGCGTTTCAGATTCAGTCTTTGCCAAATCTGTTTTCATGTCAGAAAAGTTATTCATTTTGTTCACTTCAATCAAGAGCTCAGATGATTTAGAAAATGAAACAAAGCAGTCCCAGAGAGGAATGTTACTGTCTGGCAGTAATTATGAAGCATAAAAGTCCTTTGATTCTTCACCCAAAACCTTCATTTTGTCACGAAAGTCTTCTATTTAAGAAACGGCTTTTACCTTTCGCCCAAATATCGCAATTTCTAGTCAGTGGGGGTTATTTAAGAAGAGATTTAAATTTACGTCAAGCTTTTTCGTAACAGACACCGCAAAAATTAAACAATTTTGAACGTGAAATCATTGTTATATGGTCACAATCTACAACTTTCACATGTCCCGCTGATGAAATATTCTCTACTATATAAACCAATACGCACAATAGCATCTTACCAATACGACTTACTCTCTAACTTCATACCATAAGCTTTTAAGTTTTATCTATCTGCTAAATTTACTTACAATTTTACTTATATCTACATATTTTCCTGACTTTCAAAAGTATTGAAACAGACTTTCTATTCAATATTATTTAAAATAGCGTTTTCATAACAATTTTTCTTAAATATACATTTTTGTATATTTTTGTTCTTGCATGTTAATAGATAAATAATAAGTATTTTGTATAGACTTAAACAAAAAAAATATAATAAAATCTTTATTTGATTAAAAGAGTCGACATTTTAAGAATAGAAAAAAAAATAAATGCGTATTTTAAAAAATTCGATTTTTTTGTAATACTTATAAGGAAAAGTGATTAAAATAAAAATGATTAAAGTAAACGAAAAGCAAATATAATTTAGAACGGAGTGGAAGTTTCTTTATAACAAAAGAAAAGAAAAACGTCTGTGTTGTGAACATCTACAATTTTTTTAATATTTAAGTTTAATCAAGCATTATAAGTCAAAGCACATTTTTTGAAATATAATATGAAAGGAAAAAAATGCAACGAGTTATGTTAATCAACATAAAAAATAGAAACGGAAAATAAATAAAAAAAAAAACAAATCGATTGTGGGAGAATTAATTTTACTGTATGCATTTATTTACAATATTATTTTATAATTAATTATAAAAAAAAACATTATTAAGTAGAAATTTAAATTGTTTAAGTTAAAAATAAAAAAAAAAGTATTTTACTATAAGATTTCTCTAAACATAATAGTTGTTTTAACAATCATTACCATAAAGAACCAGTTTAAAAAACAAAATATATACTTAAATTACCGAACAAAAAAATATAAACGCAAACAATCAATGTAACAACAAAACAAACATGAATTTAAAAGAATAACAATTCCGATTCAAACAAAACTGCAATATTAACAAACAAACAAGATTTTTCGAGTAATTTTTTTTTTTTTAAGAGAACCTAAACATTTAGTATAATAAATATAGAGAAACAAAGAAAAAAATCAAATTCAATTTGAATAAAAAAAAATTAGAAATAAAATAATTATTTTTAAATTAAATATTGAGGACATTAATTTGATTATAAAAAAAATATAGTGTGTATTTATATATATTCTTAAGTGAAGTGAGAAAGTTAAACTTAAGAAATATACATAAAAAAATTAATTTCAAAAATGAAAACAAATAAAAAAATATATATTTAAAAAGTATATTGCAAATTTATTTAAAAATATAGGCAAACAATTACAAATTATGGCGTTTTATTGATAATTTAAAAATATTATTTGCAGGTCTGTGCATAACTGCCCATTTATTACCAAAGACATTTAAAACTAAAATTTAAATTTTTTGGTAACATAACTTTATTAAATAGTGTCAAAGGAATACAAAAATATTTTTTTTAATTTTTAAAAAAAGAAGAAAGTGTGGTTTTTAAACTGTACCCAAGCAGGTACAATGGGAAAATATGGTTGCTAATTATGTACATGACATTTTTAAAGCATTCTTTTTCAACACAGAGAACTATGTCGCAGAACTCACAAACCCATCTTACTCGCATGTGGCATACTTTGCATCTAAGAGGTTTTTCAATTCTCTTTGGAAAATGGTGACCTTCAGATAAAGCAACGTTTGCAGATATGGAGCATTTTGATGTCGAAGGTTGGAGAATTGTATATCTTCTAAGATAATATCGGGCAATATCTCTTTGAAACGAAAGCAAGTCATCTCCGGAATCAGCTGCGACTTTATATAGTTTCCAAGCGTTTACCAATGTAGAGCTTAGCATTGATGTAAAAAGCGGCCACCACCACTTTTTGCCTCGAATTTGGATTTTATAGGCATTGATCGCCACCCATACCATTATTATAATCCGCAATAAGGTTCGGCTGCTGAATGAAAACTTTTCTTTTTTCTACTGATGACCAACGTTTGACATAAATGCATGGGCTGGATAGTATCGAAGTTTGTGCCCGTACTGACAACACTATTATCACTCCATTTTACAAAAAGTATATTATTGTTTACGTCGTATACGTGCTCAAGATGCCCTCTTTTTTCCTTCTTGAATTCTTTTTCAGCTTCAATGGGCATTTTTTTGTTCGGTTTTCTCTTGCTGTCCCTGTAGCTCTGAAGCCCTTTTCTCTCAACAATCGCAAAAGCTCATGAGAAGTAAAATAGTTGTCAAAATATATCATGTGGTCAGAAGGAAATGGAACTTTTACTAGAAACTCAAGTACAACTCGAGATCCCAGTGGCATTTGTAACACATCAGCGTTTCCATTTTTTGCACCACAATGAGTATCAAAGTTTTATAGGTAGCCACAACTACTCATCAATAGATAATTTTTCGTGCATGAAGCCCCATTGTTGATATTTTTGGCACAAAAGATTCATAAGCGGTCTAAGCTTTGCCATTTTGTCTCGAGAATCTTAATGATTATTATCTGCGAAATGAATGCATTTTTTTATATCATAAAAACGATTTCGCGACATGTTTGCTACCATGCGGTTCTTGTATCCTCATCTAATTTCCAATACATGAACTCCATGGGCATTGAGTGATAACCACTGTAGAACATAATGCCTATGAAAATTTCTAAGTCTTCTTTTTGGAAATTGAGGTTGTGATAATTATGTTGAGAAGCATAAAGACTAGTTTGATTTAAGATCAATTCTATTACCTCATTATCAAAAAGTGTTTCAAATATTTCGACTGGAGACTTATTGTCTAAAGCACATTTCATATTCATCTTATTTACCTCAAAGTTTTTAGAACGGTGCATCGTCATATCAGTACCTCTTTTAGACCAGCGTGGTTGAATTTGAGATTGCCCAGGTTTTGAGGCTCTTATCACTGATCATCTGGTACATCGCCCTCGCTATCGAAATCCTCATCCCTAATGAAAAGTTCAATGTTACCTGGAACATCATTGGTTAACTGATCGTTATCCAAATTTTCTGTGTCTATTTCATCCTCGTCTGTATTGTAATCTGCATCTGGTGGTATAAATGCAATATCAAACACAGCGTTTCGATAATTTTCTTCGATTGCATTTATTGCATTTGGAAGATTATCGAAGGAGATAAAATGATGATGTGGATAATGCTTTGAAATCCATTCTAAAAAAAAATTCAGTTTTTCCCATTGTACCCAAGCGGGTACACCTAACTTTACGACTACTTACCTAGCGTAAAAATATATGAGCACTTCATTTTTCACGTTTATCAGATTTTGTTATAAGTTTTTAAACTATTTCAAAAAAAAATAAAAAGAAAATTGATAAAACAAATATTTGTTCTATTGCAAAATATAGGCCAACCTCCGAAAAACCAAGAAAATTGCAATCGCACCTGATGTGGAGTAATAAAAAAAACTACCGTTTTATTTTTTTACAATGAACTGCACGCCTACTTGTTGAAAACATCTCAACGAACAAAAAACAATCAAATTTTATCAAAACAAATTTGAAGAAAGACAACGGTAAAACCATAAAGTTGTTCAATTTTTTGTACCCAAACGGGTACAGTGGTTGTAAATGGGTTCAAGGAATTCTACCGTTCTTTGGAATCTACAAAAAGTCCAGAAATGAATATAGTTCAATGTGTTTTCTTAAACCAATTATCAAAACTCTGAAAAAAAAACTCTAAACCGCACTCTAAAATATTCCAAAACTCAAATTAAAAATCTCCAAAAATAAAAACACATCCAAAACTCTATTTAAAACTTCAACTGCCGTTTATTATTTGCCGGTGATCTTCATTTTGATGTATAATTTGTTCGTTAAAGTATATATGTATATCATATGTAAATGGATGGATGCATATAGCATCGTTATGGATTCAAGATTTTTCCGCGTCATAATCCAACATATTCATCATGGTGAAGTTTAGAACCTAAGAACGTTTACACGCTTTTTTAAAATTTGCGCGCGCACAAGGGATTTGAGACTCTTTGTTAATGTCGAAACGCACTGCGTCAGCATTGAGAAATTAACGATTAACGTTGGCAAGGCAAAAACTTGCCGGGTAAACTATTCCAAACTCGTGTTGTTCGGCTAAAAAAAAAAGAATTTCTTTATTTAACATTACGTCCGAAATTGGGTTTAAGCGCGAACTTTTTGCAACGATAGAGAAAACCTAAACACAGCCAAATTTTTGGCGATCTAAAATATATGGTAGTTCCAACGAAGATCGTCGTTAACATACATACCGAGTACTGAAACCTTTTCGGTTTATTCTATGGAGGTGCCAATGGCATGTTTGGTATGTTTAGCTTTAACCAAAGAAGACAGTATTGAGTTTTCGACGCATTAAACTCCTCACGATTGCTTTTACCTCATTTGACAATGCTGTGCTAATCGGAGTTTAACGAACTTACGGTACCGTTGCGATTGCACGCAACACACATAGAACGAATATGAAAAGCAGAGGGTACAATACAACTTGTATTGAACGGTCCGGAAAATAGCTTCTAATCCAACGAACAAAAGTATTATTGATCCCAAAACCATGCATTTTCGATAAAAGAGCTTGACGCCAAACTATGAAATTCCTAAGAAATATCAAGAGCACTAATCTTACTTTCGCCAAAGTGATGTAAAGATTTGGTCCACTGTTCGATAAGTTATGCCATCAGATCACCAATGGAGTGATTGCTTACTGCACATCATGAAGAAGAAGCTTTCAGGTTTCGAGATATTGAAGTTTTTAACTGCTTCTACTTAAGTCTCCACCACCACCTGTATGGTTCGCCGTCTTTCTATAACGACACCTGTGATCTCCTAGTTTGTTTCAAACTACAGCAATTAAAAAATAAATGCCAACTTGAAATTAATTATTTTACTACTTTTTAAACATGGGTATTTCATTGTAAAAATTTAAAATATTCATTATGAAATTTTACGCGAGTACTGTCATTCCATTTAACGGCCATAATCGAAAAAGAACTCGACTTTTAACCAAGCCCATAGGAACTGGTCCGTAGAATCTTGAATCCGTACTATTTGCTGGGTTATCACCTTCTAACCAAACTTGACCCGGCGGCACAATAACCGAAGTTTTTTGCTTGTCATCATAGCTACCTTCTTTGTTAGCTCTTGCATTGATTTCATCATGAAGTCTTCCAGAATATGGTATGGTTGCATTAATTATGTCTCCAGGCAAGCCTAGAACTCGTTTGCATATATATAAATTTGGATTCGTTGGACATTTTGCAATTATGATATCGCCTTTAGATATTTTGTAAAACCTTGCAGATATCCGTTCAGTTAAGAGGATGTCATTTGAGAAGAGGGTTGGTTGCATGGAAGGGCCATTGCACTACATAAAGAAAATATATTTATTTCATAAGATATAATGATGTTCTTAAATTTATACTTTACAACGACAAAATCACCGAGGTATTCAAAGGTGCAATGAGTAATACATCCATATTTTATAACATTTCCAACAAATCCTATAATTTTGGAAGCCCAATTTTGCATATTTACCGCAACACAAGAAGTATGAAATGTCAGCCCTTCTGACTACTGTCAACAACAAAATTGAAGTAAATCCTCTGCTGTTATTTCTTTCAGACGACAAGCTAAGGGCCTGTTCTCACGTTGGCGAATGTAAAAAAAAAATTAAATAATAAGGTATTCATGCAATCGCAAAAAACACTCGTTAACGAACAATTAAAAATTATATGAAAAAAATAATGCTGCAACCAATGTAAATTTATCTCATAAATTTGCTGAAAGTGAGAATTTTCTACAACGCGTAAATTAATCTTGTTGCATGAATACCCGTAGTGTCATTTCGATCAGCTGCTGTTTTTTTACATTGTTCTATGTTTAGATTTAATTTATTTATAAATGTAGGTAAATCTTTCTTGAAATATTTTTTTTATAAGAAATATTTATCCTTTCGTTAAAGACTGCCACACAAAACACATTTCAATAATCTCGGCAGCTGCGGAAACACAATCCTGAGCTAATGAAAAAGGTATAAGGTAGTAACCAGTTGAAGAATTGATGACGAATCGAGCAATCGCAACATACATGAACGTTTCTTTATTAATCCCAAAACTTTTCATCATTTATATAATTTATAATTTATAGCTTTTTTGCTTGGAATTTGACAATTTTGTTCACTTTTTTTGATTATTTTTTTGAATTATAATAGAGATGAAGCCAGCACAACTTATTTTTCTCATAAACATAAAGTGACAACTAAATTCTAAATAGCTTTCACCCGCAAACCGTAGAAAAAAGGTAAAATAGAGGCCAGTTATAGCTATCATTGAAATGCCTTATTGAAAAAACTTAAAACCAAGTTTTTATATGTTTTCCTTTGAAAAGTAACACAAATGATATACCAATCGATAGCAAATCATACGAGGAATTATTTTCGACAAGAAAAAACCAATTTCCAAAAATATTTTTTACTAAAAATGTTTTCCTGGTGCAAATTTGTTTTTTCGTGTCAGCTGATTGTTTTTTGACAGAAAATGGAACAACTCGTTATACTGATTTGAGTTCCAATGACAGATTTGTAACCGAAAAAAATTCGTGTGTATTTCAACCAGGAAATTTTTTCCAATGACAGAAAATTTCAATGATTGCTATAATTTATCTTTAAAAAAAATTCCAATGATTTGTTTCTATTATGCTTTTCAATAATAGTTATAACTGGCCCCATAGTTGGTTTCATAATCCACTTACGTGGAGTAAATATTTTTGATTAACAATTAACTTTCACCTTAGCTGATACTTCGATTCTACTCCGGAACACGACTGGTATTAAAATAAAAGGGGTATTCATGCAACGGCATAAAACCCTCATAAACCTAATAAACGTCGTAAATTTATGCCCTTGTTAATGAAAATTTGTATGGCAATTTATTTCTACGAACCTTATAAAATTCTCTCAGATTTTGCCGTGTAAAATGAAAAAATGAACCTCCAAAAAAATTGAGGAATGGCTTTATTTGTTGTCTTTGTCTTTTGTGACAGCTGAAGATCATAATAGGTACACTTGTTAACAAAGGTCTACCTACATCATTTTTGTGTACTTTTTATAATTTTTTATTGCATCTATAGATGCTGATTTGTTTTTTTTTCTATTTTCTTAAGAAGTTTGTTTTTATATTCATATTTTTAATTATAATAAAGCGACAAATTATTGTTTTCTTCGAATAATAAAAACTAATATTTAATTAATAAGATCTACTAGTGTACGTACACTTTTGTTTGTAAGTGTAATTCAATTTAAACTATGACGTTAAATGACTACCCTCTCATTTACGCAATTCGTTTTTAAAGCGTGTTGCATGAATACACCTAATATTGCAAAACTTAAGGACAAATTGGAAACACGGTTAAACAGTTTATTTTTCCTTGTTTTCATGTTTATAAATTGAAATAAAGCAATTTGGCATCATTTTCTTAGCAATCGTAGCCCGAATACCCCACAGATGCCGCTTTCATCGTACTCGGCCACGTCAAAATGTGCTCAATTTTTGCCATAAAAATATTGAAGTTTAAAGTTTTCTCCCGTACGTCTACGTAAAATTCTGTGACTGAACTGCCGTGGTTTTATTTCTGTTTTGTAAAAAAAGTAATCTAAAATGTTAACTATTTAATAAATCAAAAAACAGATCTACAACAAAACTCTCTACAGATTCCCATAATCGTAAAATCAATCAAGTAATTGCAAGTGTCTGAAAATTTGCCTCTAATATTGGATTTAAAAGACGAAAATCAATTTTCGCTCTGTCACAGACAAATTCATCGTCGTCGTTCTCGTTCGTTGTAGTCTCGTCCTCCAAAAACCAAGTGTATTCCGCTCTCTCTGGCTTCATTTTTTTGGAATTGCGGACATTTGCCAAATCAACAATCCAATCACTACAATTAATAAACAATAACGAGGCTGGGACAGGAAATTTAAACCAATTGGCGGGGCTTTCTATCGACAATAGAGTGTGGAATGAATTGTTAAAAGGGTGAGTCCTATTACATGATGCAAGAAATATATTTATTGTTTTTAATAAAAAAAGAGCTCTTTTCTGGACTCCAATCAGGTGAAATGAATGAAACTTAATAATTTAAACGGTTGGATATGTCTATATCTGGAGTAATACATTATGAACCAGGGTAGTTTCTTAATTCAGTTGACACGCTTGTTTTTTTTCGATTTTGAATATTTAATAGTCTCGAACGAAATAGGGTCATTACCATAGAGAAGTCATCAAGTTTTTGAATGAAAACGAAAGTACTTCATTTGAATTTCTTGTTTCTTACCACCATGCTGTGAGACCTGAGTTTGTATATTCATCTTCGATCAATCAATGAGCTCTTCTGTCGTACAAATAGATCACAGGTAAATGCCTGACGTTCAATTGAAGTCAATTCTCTCTTAAAACAGTTGACCTACATCAGGTTTCACATGAATACTTAATCCACTCCGAGTCGTCTATTCCGTGTATGCGTTTGCGATTCACCCTCACCCTGGGAATAGTTTGTAGCTTAGATTGAAACCACTCACTGTCACATCGCGCGTGTTGTGCTTATTAAACTAATTCCATCCAAACTTCCGACAAAAATTAATATTTTTCATCGAGATAGCCAAACGAGCTACTTCTTGACTTAAAATAGATTCGCATATTGGTTGAGTGAATCTATTTTGTTAAGTGCTAGTGGTTAGTGCCATTGTGACACTGACCTCGAAATGTTGTTTTTGTAGAGTGTGAGGCGTGTGAGGTGTGTAAGGTTGTTTGTTTAAATTATTGTTGATAAGAGACAAAAAATTGTGTGGTGTTCTGTGCCAGAAGAAACTACAAACCGTAGTGACTACGGCAAACTTTGGGCATTTTATGAAGCTGATTCATTAATTAAAAACCTCGTCATAAAGAAGAATTTTTTTAAGCACACCCTGCAGTCTAATCAGAATCAAATTTTAAAATGATATTCGCTGTATTGAGTTCTGTTTCGTTTGTTTTCTTTTTCGTATTCGTATTGGTTCTCTTTTGAGTATTAGTTTGGAATGTTTGTCTTGCAAATTCTGGTTTTGCAAAAAAAAAGTAAAAGTTTTATTCTTATCATCATCTTCCAATGGATTTTTGCATTTTTTTTACCTATTTACATATAAAAACCATTAACGATCTCTCGTAGTTCAATAAAGTTTTTTTGTTGATTGCGTATCAATTCTTTATTATAACGTGTGTTGTTCTCGTTGAATGCGGGTAAGCTGCGTCTTTGTTTATGCATAGGTCTACATTATATGTTCATATCAATAAAAGGCATTTAGAGAACAAGGGAATCCAATGGCGTCTTGTTTCCCTGTAATTTGTAAGTTATTTAAATGTTCGTTTAAGTCGTAGTATTGTCTTCCATAGTATGGAGATATTAATTTAATTTAATTATAGGGTTGCCATTTTGATTTGTCTGTTTGGCATATACCCTGTTATTTGGTAGAGTTTTAGAAAAGACAGATTTTTACGATTAAATTATATCGTCGAAATAAATACAGAAAGGCCTCGATCAGCTGAACAGGTCATCGGCTGGGAGTCAACGCAGGTTGTCAGTTTGAGCGGTTGCATTGAGACGTACGTTTCTGTAAGACTGTGTTTACGTTAGTATTGACGACAAAGCTGTAAGTTGGCTATTAGGATAACTAGCAATGTTAGCCGGAGATTCCGATGTTGGCCAAAAATTAGTTTTATCCTCAAATTTAGTTCAGTGCCATTAGAGCGAAAACAATCCTAAATTTCAATATACACAATTCCAGCTGGCTCTGCTATTCTGGTCAGATAACACTCGAAGGAATATATGACAAGATCTTTGCTGGATAACACCACAATTTCCAGCTGATCGATGTGCCAACACGGATGTTCTTGGGCAAGCCGCCAATTCTTTTGACTTATTTCTTACTTCTCACCCATAAAAGTACCTATACCATTAGTGTAACTTTTTCATTTGGAACTTGTGTCATTTCAGCTAATTTCTCTTTCTACACTCATCCAGTTAAAGAAAAACTTCCCAGTAGGACCGTTTGGCAATACGAGAAAACCAACTGGGACGGCCTGAATAATTTCTTCTGTAACTTTAACTGGTCACTCTTTTCTTTCTCGATAGTGACATTGATGCCAGTGCTGAAATGGTAACAAATGTAATTTTTTTTTAGGGATGCGTGCTTTTATTCTTTATAGAGTTAAAAAAGTATCGAACCCAAAATGAAGTTTTGTTTTATCTCTGAGTGTAAAGAAGTTATTAAGCTGGAAGAAGTACAAAGTACAAAAGAAGCACAAACAAATCAGGAACTCCTGCAACTCCGTTATAAATAAAACCAAAAAGACAAAATTAAGATGTTGTAAGATATTCTTTTCCCCAACAACTCGAATGTGGAATCTTTTGCCTAACTCTGTTTTCCCCTCCCATTATGATGTTCAGAAGTTTAGAACCATTATGCAACGACAACTCCTATTAAACCTTCTCTTTCTTTCTTAAGCTCGCGCTGTGTTCACCGACATCAAAAGGGTAGCCCAAATCCCTTTAGCGTGTGCAAATTACAAAAAAAAAAAACAAATACTGAAATGTCCCAAAGGCAGTACAACTGTTTGGCCATAAGAAAAATATTGAAAACTTCTCAACGTTTTCGGTTCCAACATTCATCGCCAATCACAAATCAACTATTTATTTTTATTTTTTATTCTTCAGAGAAGGCAAACTTGCTCGCTACTACTTGGCCTAACATCAACCTTGCCCCTTCTGTAATTGAGAATGTAAATTTTTCCATGGGACAGATTTTTCCGCATTTGTGAAGAGCAAGATTTTTCAAAGATCTGGGTACACAGAGGTGTTCTTCCATAATGTCAAAACCACTCTTCCACTTCGCTGTACCTGCTCATTTAGAATACAAAACAGAGCATTAGAACTATCTCTGACGCATTTGCCCTCCCAAACACCGACGCAATGTTTCACTTCTTTCTTTATTTTATAAAAAAAAATTTTCACTTGAGGTAGCCAGCTGCATTCCTCCCCTTAAAAATTTCACCCACAATAGTCGTCTCGCAAGGACGTACGATGAAGTACAGAAATATTTTTTTTTTAGCCGAACAACACGAATTTGTAATAGTTTGCCCAGCGAGACTTATAAACTGCTTGAACTTATGTAGAAGGAATTAAAAAATGTTAGCTATATTTTAAATTAATTACCTAATTTTGTAAAAGCACAGAGTCTAGGCTATATAAGGGACTAGAAAACCATATCAGAAATATTCTAACGGACAGATAATGCTGCCGGCTTAAAAATCCTTTTTCAGTGATTTTCTGCGAACCCCTTTACAAATTTGTTGTGATCTCGAAAAAATGTACCATGTCGATTAAGATGATGATGGGTTCGACATTCTGGAACCCAGATGCATATGAGTTCGAATCACATTCGGATAACAGTTGATTGTTGCAACATGTATAAAATGGGGTAAGAGTAATCACCCTATTGGAAGATGCTATAACTTTTTGCAAATGGCCGCAAATTTCAATTCTATTTTGAAATTTTGTGAGGTAAACACATGCTGAATACACCTCAATAAGCTTTGTAACGTTATACTCCTGAAAAACGACCAATATTTTAAAGGAAGGATGTCTGCGTCGTCTAATTTCTGGTTTACCCTGCCCGGTCAGATCACCCGATTTGACCGCTCCAAACTTTTTTTGCAGGTTTACTTAAAGTCCCGGGCTTATGCAAACAAGCCTTAGACTCATGAAGTCCTTAAAGAGAAAAGGAATGCGAGAACCTATGGCCGGAAGTTCTGACACAAACAATGGAAAATACTATAAAACGAGCCTGTATGGTCATTATTTCATAATTATGCCGGAAGCCACTTGACCGATATGTTTGTTTTGACTTGTTTAAAATGTTTAAAATTATTATAGGGGGTGCTACTGTCTGAATTGGACCTGGGCCTTAAGCAACAAGCTTCCACAGCCAGTTAAAACACAAACCTATCCATTTTTAAATCTTACCTTACCTTACCTTAGTTGGCGCTACAGTCCGGGGTGGACCTGGGCCTCAACCAACGAGCTTCTCCAGCCTAGGTCTGTGTCGCTGTACAGCCGGTAAAGTTCTTCATTGTATCTTCTTCTCCACTCTCCGTTTATGCATATGGGACCAAAAATCACCCGGAGAATCTTTCTCTCGAAACAGCCTAAAGTGTCCTCATCCGCTTTTGACAGCGTCCATGCGTCTGCACCATAGAGCAGGACTGGGATGATGAGGGTCTTATAAAGCGACAGTTTAGTTGCCCGAGAGAGGGCTTTGCTACTCAATTGCCTTCTAAGCCCGAAGAAGCAGCGATTGACAAGAGTTATTCTTCGTTTGATTTCAGCGCTGGTGTTGTTCTCTGAGTTAATAGCAGAGCCCAGGTAGGCAAAGTCCCTAACTACCTCCAAGTTATAGCTGTCTATGGTGATGTTTTGTCCAAGACGTCGATGTTGGGTGTCTCTTCTTGATGACAGCATATACTTGGTTTTGCCCTCATTGACTGCTAAACCCATCTTTGCCGCTTCCGTCTCAATACTCACAAAAGCGCTACTGACATCACGCTGTGTTCTTCCATTATATCAATATCGTCGGCGTATGCGAGGAATTGGACGGACTTTTGAAAGATCATGCCTCTGGTGTTGGTGTAAGAGTTCTGCACTATTCCTTCAAGTATGATGTTGAAAAAGTCGCAGTCGCCTTGTCTAAATCCTTTTTTGACTTCAAAGGTCGGATAGGTCTTTACCGACATTGACGGAACAGCGTGCGTTTTCCATCGTCATTTTACGCATGCGGACGAGTTTGGCAGGGATGTTAAAACTGCACATTGCTCTATATAACTCGTCTCGTATCGATTTGAAGTTTTTGAGTTTTTTCCAAGATCTGCCGTAATGTGAATATTTGATCGATAGTGAACTTTCCTGGCCTAAAACCGCACTGATATGGACCTATCAGGAATGGCTTTAGGCGTTCACACAATACATTAGAAAAGATCTTGTAGGCGATGTTGAGGAGACTGATACCCCTATAGTTGGTGCAGCTCAGAGGGTCTCCTTTTTTTAAGGATCGGGCAAATTATGCTGAGATTCCATTCATCGGGCATGCTTTCTTTTAACCATATCTTGCTTATGAGTTGGTGCATACTTATAGCCAAGTCATCGCCTGCAGCTTTGTACAGCTCGGCAGCTAAGCCATCGGCTCCGGCGGCTTTGTTGCTCTTAAGTTTAGATATAGCTAACTCTATTTCATCCAGATGTGGTGGTCGGAATTGTTGGTCTACTTCGCCCAGATAAAGTGGACCATTCTGCCTGACAGCGGAATTCATTTCGTCATCGCCCTTATACAGTCTGCAGAAAGGTTTTTCCATATTCTCAGCATCGACTGCGGTTCCACGACGATGTTCCCTTGATCGTCTTTGCAAGCTTCAGTTCGAGCTCTGTACTTTTGACAGTTTATTTGTACCTTTTGGTAAAACTTTCGAACTTCATTCCTGCAATAACAGCTCTCCATTTCCTCAATCGCGCGCTTCTCGTGTTCACTTTCTAGAAGGCGGTGTTCCTCTTTCCTCTTCTGCTCGTAGAGTGCACGGGTAGTTCTGGTCCTTCTTTGCAGCACCGCCTTGTATGCTTCTTGTTTAGCTGCGTGTGCTTGCCGACACACATCATCAAACCAGGGGTTTCGTTGTGGTGGCTGTGTAAAACCCTGCTCTTCAGTCGCGGCTTCCCTGATGGCATTTTGGCAATGTTGCCACTGGTTCTCAATACTTTTGATGCTGGCGGTAAAGGACTCCTTTGGAGGTTATTTGAGACTCGATCGGAAAAGGATCAGGAGATTTCTTGCGATTGCAGCCGTCCGATGTTAAGCTTCGTCACAGTATTACCTCTGCTTGGCGTGGGTCGGATATCCTAAGTCGTACCTTGGCTACAACGAGTTAGTGCTCGTCAAAGTTTGCCCCTCGGAAAGTTCGGACATCCATCATAATGGAAAAGTGCCTTGCATCGATCTCAATGTTGTCAATTTGGTTGACAGTAGATTGATCAGGGGATCTCCATGTCCCTTTGTGAATGTTGAGGTGTGGGAACTTGGTACTAGCTATTACAATATTTCGCCCCGCAGCAAAGTCAATTAGCCTGAATCCGTTATCGGAGGTGGTGTCTTGCTATCTGTGTTTTCCGATTGTACCACCAAAAACATCTTCTCTTCCTAGCTTGGCGTTTAAGTCGCCTAGGACAATTTTAATGTCATAGCTAGTACATTGCTCATATGTTTTGTCCAGGAGCTTAAAAAACATTTCTTTGGTGTCATCATCTTTTTCCTCTGTGGGGGCATGCGCGCATATAAGGCTAATATTGGCAGATTTATCCTTGATGCGGATTGTCATGAGGCGCTCGTTCACATATTTGTAACTCAAAACCTCTTGCCGGAGCCTGCCTCCAACGACGAATCCACATCCAAATAAGCGCTGTTTTTATTGTGTATAGCAGTTGCCATAGTAGATATCGCAGTTTTTCATCTTTCTTTTTCCCGGCCCATCCCATCGCATTTCTTGGATTGTTTGCAGTGTTCGTCATCAGTAAATCCGTCCGTATCCGAGGCAACTAGTTGTTTCTGGCGCGGATGGGAAGTTACTCCGAAGGCACAACCCCCAACCTGGAGAACAAGGTCCTAATTGTGACTCCAAGGACGAAGAGCCGGATAAACTACTCCTTATAGGCCTGAGCTCCGAAAACGTCATAGTAGCCCATATAACGTGTTTACTAAGTAGTTCAACCTGACTGGAACTGCAGACGCCACCGTTGATTCCATCTAGAGAATTATTCCGCTGTCGCCTGGATGCAAGGAGTAGTGCCTTAGTTCGCTCCCACCAACAACCTTCCAAAGGGGTTGGAACCCAATCTCCAGTTGAGGTACTAGGCACCCGATGTTCACCACGTGGAGGTGAGAGTAGGAGTTGATAGACAGGAGTGATTTGTGGGTGCTTGTACCCACACACATATCTACCTTTTGAACATCTTTTAAATCTTAATAATATGTACATATATTATCTTGCCACTCAAAAGTATATTATTATTACATTTATGTACTTAAAACTTATTTTCTCTTAAGAGTCAGAAGCCCTAGCAGTTTCATATTAATATTAGCATAGTAAAGTAATCCATATATTAATACGTGAACATGAATTTCGTCGTACGCTTTTCTCCGTACGAACTTAACGGAACTTCGTAAAATATATATCAAATGAAAGGTAATCTCGCGTAGATTAGCAATTTCTTTCATTTTTACTGAGTATTTCCGGTGTAATGAGTAATTAATAATATGTACGTATTATTTAGTTAAAAACTAAGTGCTCATCGACTTAATATGTCATTTCATTATACAAAATTGAAAAGTGATCGAATTTCGAGCATGAGCGATTCTAGTAATAATAATTTATTTATTAAACAGCAACCCAAGCTGTATAAATTCATACACAAAAATTGTTACCCAAAGACTTTTTCAGGATACAAGAGCTTTCGTTTGTTGATAAATCTATGAACCTCTACTTTTTACTACCGATGTACTCCCTCTATACGAACAAATAAATATTTATTTGTTAAATCTAGTTCAACTTAGGTTAAGCTCCATTTAGCACGTGTTCGTGAAATGTTTGTGTTTCAATGTTTATGTTTTAACAACTGCACGAAAAGAATCGCTGTATTGATATCAAAATAAAAGCCAGTTGGCTTAGTATTATATTTCATTTTTTGGCCTTAAACTTGGTATGTTAACGCTGCCATGTTTTCTTTTCATTTTAAACTTCCTACTACTTAATTTGTATGGTTTTAATTGAATAGTTTTTTTTTGTAGTAAACAAACTAACTGCATTCGTGCTTGTATTTAATTATACTTATTAGATGCAATTAAAAGTTGCTTTCCATCAAAATTAAGTGTCATGAACATATTATCAATTTCATAGTAATGGTAGTAAACAGTAGAACCTCGAAACAAAGTTTTATAAAAAAAAAAATTTAAAATAAACGGAACATGTATGTTTAGTATTAGAGTGTTTCAGAAGTTACACAGATTGCAAGAGAAGCATAATATTCAATTCAAAAAGATATTTTTTTAAAATAAATAATCTATTGTTAAATGCACAAATTGTGCTCAGACAAAAAAATCAAACCATGAACTTCTCTGCTCTGTTAATGAAACACATTCACAGAGAGCGTTTGGAGCTTAATTTCCAACGAGCCTCTTTTTTATATACGGGGAGAGTTATGATCAGTATTAGAAAATTCAACCTAACGTTGGGGTTCGTCGGGGTAGTTTCAGTAGGAGTCAGCAAGCCATTGTGTTTTGATTTGGTTAATATTTTAAAGAAAATTATACGTAAATGTTAGGAAACATCAGTTGCCGTTTGTACTTCAACCGCATCGCATGCGCGAGAGACCATTAAAGTCATGTGTCGGTCTTCGCAGCTTTCCCCTTTTTTTGCCAGTCTTCAATAAACCAAAATAAATCAAACCCACTAATTAAAATATTTCTGCAAGAATTAAATGAAATAAACTTCTGCGTGCTAAACAAATTTAAATCAGTGCATACAAAAAATATTCAGTTACTGTGCAGTGCAAAAAAAAAAATTAAACCTAAGTGTTCTTAAAAAAAACCTAAGCCCATGTCATCAGCCAGCGAGCAACGTCCTCACATGTTTTTCCTTGGCCTCTTTTCGCAAAGATTCAGTTTAGCCATTGCGATAAATCCGTTATCGGATCTTCTTTTTCTTCTTAGGTGGCGCTACAGTCCGGGATGGACCTGGGCCTCAAACAACAAGCTTCTCCAGCCAGCTCGGTCCCTAGCTAGCTGTCTCCAGTTTCGCACGTGGAGTCGGTTGAGGTCTTCTTCCACTTGTGTGCGCTACCTGAGTCTCGGTCTTCCTCTACTGCGCCGTCCCTCTGGGGTGGATTCGAAGATTTTCCGGGCCGGAGCATTGATGTCCATCCGCTCTATATGACCCAGCCACATGAGACGTTGAATTTTTACTCTTTTGGTTAGATCTGTGTCGCTGTAAAGCCGGTAAAGTTCTTCATTGTATCTTCTTCTCCACTCTCCGTTTATGCATATGGGACCAAAAATCACCCGGAGAAACTTTCTCCCGAAACAGCCTAAAGTGTCCTCATCCGCTTTTGACAGCGTCCATGCGTCTGCACCATAGAGCAGGACTGGGATGATGAGGGTTTTATAAAGGGACAGTTTAGTCGCCCGAGAGAGGGCTTTGCTACTCAATTCGTTATCGGATAGATTAGTTAATATTCTCTGAGTTTGTTATTAAGGCATAACACTTATAGTTTAGTTTAGTTTATTTAATTTATTTATTTAGTTTGATTAAACTATGACATTTTCTATTGAAAAGCTCAAATGGGACCTGGTTGAATATTAATTATAGATAATTGTCGGATTTGGTTTGTTTTTTAGAATGGTAGATACATTCAGGGTCGACTATGCAAACATTCGTGGGCTTAGGAAGAATTTCTATGCCCCGTACATCTATACTGCATCGAAGAGGCCAGCTGTTTTGGCGCTATGTGAAACCCAAGTAAGTGTAAATACCGACCACTCGGAATTCAACCTGCATGTTACAACTTAGTGCCATTATTCGTTGCCCACCACCGTCACGGTGGTTCAAATTCAAAATAAATAAGCGCATCATCTATACTTGTTTTATTTATAGTGTGTCAACTTCTAATGAATTCGATGCTCTGTCAGATTCCATTCAAAGGATTGTCGCCCATTATCTTCACACTGAAATCGTTATTTCGAGCGATTTAAATGTACACAATTCTGATTGGCTTCAATATTCTGGACAGACAACACCCGAAGGAAGGTATATTGAGATTTTTGCTGAGTTGAAACAACTAAATCAGCTTCTGTATGAGCCAACCCGAATTCCTGACATTGCAGGTCAAACCCCCAAAACTTTAGAATTGTTTTTTACCTCCGATCCTGATAAATACACAATTCGTGTTTTTCTGCCTCTAGGCACATCAGATCATTGTGTCATTTCTGCGAATTTCTTGTGGCAACAATAACAAGTTGAAGGAAAAAAACCCTGCAAAAAACGGTTCTCTGCTGGCAGTATGAGAAAGCCAAGTGGGAAGGTCTCAACAAGTTCTTTGGGACCATTAACTGGTCACTATACTTCCTCGATAGTGATGTCGATTTCAGTGCGGTTATGGTAGCAAATATTATTCTTTGAGGAATGAGAAATTTCGTCCCGAATAGGTCAAAAAGTATAAAACTTAAGATAACTCCTGGTTCGATTCGAGAGAGATTAACAGAGGTAAGTTTCCGTTGTTATAAAGCCAACACCACCGAGGTAAACCGGATAAGGTTTCAGCAAGCTAGAAAGACCTGCAATGCTCTAATTCGTAAGACCAAATTTTTACGTAAACAAAAAATTCGGCAAAAAATACTGCAATGTCCAAAAGCAGTACAAATTTTTGGACATTTGTAAGACGTCATCGATTCCTACGCTCGTCTTTAACGATACAAATTGTGTCAGCTCCCAAGAAAAAGCAAATCTGCTTGCTGTCCGATTTGTGGGAAACTCTACGCTGCCAGCAGGTGCTACTTCTCCTCCTGTACTTGAAAACGTAAATGATTTCATGGGGCCAATCTTCTTTCGCACTCGTTCAGTCGCGAGAGTATTGAAAGATCTTAACATATACAAATCCCGGATAGTATCCCCGTTCTTCAACACTGGCAAAACCATTGCGTAAGCCTTTTCATCTGTCCTATTTCTCTGGTCTCTTTCCGAGTGGATGGAAAACAGCATTTGTACTGCCTACCCCAAAAAATGTGAATCTTCTTCTCCCTCAAACTATCGACCAATTGCACTAACGTCCCTTCTTTCTAAGGTCATGGAAACGCTCAATAATGTTCAGCTTAGAAATATCTCGAAGAACGAAAGCTTCTTATTGACCGGTAGTACGGGCTTCGTAGCAACAGGTCCACTGGTGATCTAATGGTATATCCCACCGAAAAGTGGAACCAATTTCTCCATCGTTTTGGTGAAAGCAAAATTATTGCACTAGATACTTCTAAGGCATTTAATAGAGTTTGACATCAAGCCCTTTTATCGAAAATGCGTGCATTTATACTCGACGAATCTCTTCTTGGTTGGATTAGTAATTACCTTTCGAACCGCTCAATACAAGTTGTGTTGGACCGATTCAAGTCTGATACTTACAAAATAAATGCTGGCGTGCCCCTGTTTTGTCTCCGACTCTCTTCCTTATATTTATCAAAGACTTATTATCTGAAACTACTAATCCAATAAATTGTTTTGCTGACGACAGTACCCTCAGCTTCTCAGCGCCGAGTTTAATGTTTCAAAAACTCGATGTTGTCTTTTGTCGTTAAAGCGAAACATACCTCATATGCCACCATCAATAAGTGGTACTTGCATGGAAGAAACCGATCACCTCTCAGTTCTAGAAATGTGTATTACGGACCACCTTCTGTGGAACAACCACATATTTGACATCGCAAAGAATGTTTTTTACCCCATGTGATCTGGCTATAGTCTATAAAGCCGTATATTCAGCCAAAACTTGAGTAAAATAATAATTCCCATATTTGGGGTGGTGCTCCCATAACCCACTTGAGTTTTTGGATAGATATTAAAAAAGAGCTTTACAAATGATACGCCAACGGACAATAGCAGAAACATTTACATCTTTTGAGCAGCGTCGTAACGTCTCTTGCCCTTCGCTTTCTTATCACTATTTCTATAAACAATGCTCTTGTGAGAAATAGCCAGTTGCATTCCTCCCCTGAAACAATTCAACCGTAATACTTGCACTGCAAGGAATGCTCATCAATTTATTCTTGAGCCCAACTTCGGAAATACAGTCAAATATAGAGATTCTTTTTTTAGTAGTACCACACGAATGTGGAACGCTTTGGCGGCCTCTGTTCTCTCCCACTGTGTTTAATCAGCTACCCCTGTGGGTTCGGGGATGTAAGAATAAGCCCACGGTACGGATGTGCCTGCCAGTAAGAGTCTGCTAAAACATCCTCCCCTATAGGTCCGGGGGCAGAATTGGCCTATGGTCAGGTTGCCGGAAGTACGAGCCTTCCAATACCTAGTCTAGTTAAGCAACTACCACTTATTCCGTAAAGAAACGTGGTAGTAACCCTGCTTTTAGGCGGGTATTCAGGGAGTGTCCTAGTCTTCACCTTGGTTGACTGGATTACTGAACTGTTGCCTTACTGGATGGTGGGCTAGCGACTTCATGGAGTCGAACCACAAGTGCGTCTCATGAGAGACGGGCGAGGTCTCACCTAGGGTCTAAAAGTAGGTACATTGGGTTAACAGGAGCCCCGGCTGATTACGTGAGCTTGTCTCGGTAGCAGTTGCCTGTTAAAATTGAGGTAGGCACCCTTGTGGGCGCTTCATGGGGGCTGTTGGTTACTCCAAATGCTGAAGCGAAAAGGTATCTTTGGTTTCTGGGATGATGGCACGGTTTCGTAAGAAGCGTGTGTTCATTGTCTTATTTAACCTTGATACTAGGGGTGCATGATAGGCCCTGCTTCTTAGCAAGGAGGATGAATTTACCATGAGAAATTCATCATTTGCTACTAGAGTGGTATAGCGGACCACTCTAGTTGATAGTGTGGTCTGGTAAACCACTTTAGGGGTCTTGTCCGCCCCAAGGGAACTCCATAAGTGGGTAGGCCCACCGAGGAATTAAGCCTTAATAGGCAGGTGTCCACGTAAAGCCTATACACGATCTGTGTTTAATCAGCATTATAAGGGTAGTCATAATCCCTTTAGTGCGGGCTAGTTATACAAAAAAAACATGTTTTTTTTTTAATTTCAGCTCATTCATGCTTTGGAGTTTCTACTGTCGCTTCAGTTCAAACTTATACATTGAAAACAATCAATTTCAACGATATCTTTAGATATGAATATTTTAACTATTAGTTTGTACTTTACAGCGTAAGTGCAGCGTATTGCAAACAACTCATATCAAAGTATTGTTTCCAACACGTTAATGTATCTCTACTGAATTTTTTGTTTATTAAATCTTAATATATTGAAAAATGTGTTTTCGAGCAAAGTGCGATTATATTTACTTAGTTCTTCAGTAATAAAAAAAATAAGAACAGCCTTTCAATAAAAACATTGAATACATACAAGAATGTTAGCCCCTGTTGTTTGTTTGGGTGCCTCATTTTTTTCCGTATTTTTTTTCAATTTTGATCGTAGTTTCTGGCTTTAATCACATATGCGAATCATCTTACTGGTTCCCCTTATCTGTTATCAAGGAACACTTCTTATCTCTACGTACGCGACTATAAGCATGTAACAAAAACTATATAAAAAAAAAACATTTTTATTTTTTATAATTTATATGAATCGCTGTGATATTGCCTTTATCTTTTGATTAGCCTTTTAACGTCATTCCTAATTAATCACGTCGTTTGTCTTTTTCAGGTCTATATCTCTACGCATGTTACTAGTATATTTGATTAATTGAATACCAATAAAATGTCGTCATTTCCAAGTGCAGGCTATACACAACAATCACAACCACCACTGCAACAATCTTCAGCAGGAAGTAATAACATGATGGTCAATGGAATGACTCAGCCAGTTGGACAACAACAACAACAACTTCAACAACCTGCGAAAACAATGCAAAGCAATTTCCCTCCAACGTCTAAACCATTAACAGGTATGAACCAATATATGCCACCAACATCGCAGTATATGAAACCACCGGTGTCATCATCAACAGCCACACCTTTGGTAGCTCAGCCACCAACATCTGCCGCATACGGAAATGGTCCACAAGTTCATGGAATGCGCGGAAATATTCCGCCGAATCTAAGACCGCCTGGAGGAGTGTCATTAATGAATGGTGGAGGCGGCGGAAGCAGTGTGAACTCATCACGTACTGCTTCGCCAGCTTTAAATAGTTCGCCAAGTCACTTTGCACAACAACAACAACAACAGCAGCAGCAGCAACAAATGATGCCACCACCCAATTCGCAGCAGAACCCAATGATTCCGGTCAATAATCTCAGCAATAGTATGCAAAACCTTGCGATCGGTAGGCCTAATAACGCTCCAACATTATTGCCCGCCACCACAACAACGCCCAGTACTGCATCAAATTTCCCATCAAATTTTCAGGGAAACTTTAAGACTTCAGCATTGAATACAAACCCAGGCAACCAACAAGCACCGTTCCAAGGGCAGTCCGCGAGAGTTCCTCAACAGCCAAATGCTTACGGCACAACGATGTCTCCACTGGTTCGGCCTTCAATGCCGCCACTACAAGCTCCCTTTCCAACACCTCCTCCACCTCAATTTGCCACAACAACACAAAACGCCAATTATCCCCCAACAAGCTCCGCTCCTCTCCTCAACACATTAAATCAAAATCAACTGAATAATAATATGCCACCACCACAAATGGCCGAATCCCAACCGCCGGCACCAATGACAGCTCGGCGGCCAATGTATCCACAACAGCAAAAGATTCCACCTCCGGCACAGCAACAACAGCAGTTTCAAGGTTATCCTCAACCAGGCTATCAGCAAACGCCAATGGTACAGCAACCGGTGAATGGTCCTTCAAATCCTAGTCAGCCTGGTCAGGTATCCCAGCCAAACGCATATCCGAGTGTCGTTAAACAGGGTTTCAACAGCCTCTGGGGCCAAGATACTGTGGATTTGATGCAGAATCGGCATGTACTTTCGTCGGCAACATTGCCATTGCCAAAAATCACTCTGCACAATCAGTTTCACGAATCCATCAATTGTCATCCCAAGTAAGTGGCTGCAAAATACCAGCTCCTCGATTTCCTTCTTTAATTTTTTTATTTGCTTTGCAGTATAATGCGATGTACCGTTGCTAAAATACCAGAAAGTAATTCATTGCTTCAAAAGTCAAGACTGCCGCTTGGTATACTCATTCATCCATTTCGAGATGTTAATGTAAGGACAGAAATACAAATCACAAAAGAACATTGAAGATTGAAGTGTTTTTCGTTTTTAGAGTCTGCCTGTTATCCAGTGTCCAAATATTGTTAGGTGTCGCTTATGCAGGACATACATAAACCCGTTTGTCTACTTTGTGGACTACAAGATGTGGAAGTGTAATCTTTGTTACAGAGTCAACGAGTGTAAGCTTGCAAGTTTTTCATTGCTTCCAGAAGTTTTAATGACATTTTCTTTTGTTTTATTGTAGTGCCAGACGATTTTCAATTTGATCCGGCTACCAAAACTTACGGGGATGTTACACGAAGGCCTGAAGTTCGTGCAAGCACTATCGAATTTATAGCACCATCTGAGTACATGGTAAATAACGCGTGGTTAAATTGGTTGGCTTGGTTGACATGCTTGGCTCATAGCTTTGCTTGACGATTTCTTCCTTGTTGTTGTTAGCCATGTCAAAAGTTTATTGGGATACTGATTGGCTTGGAGTTGAAATCGTTGCAAGTTCTGCTGAGCCAAACATGTTCGAGTGTGATAGAACATTTAAATTTCGAAATAGCTTAAAATAAGAAAGAATAAATGATAATTTAATCAATTTTTTTATAGCTCCGGCCACCACAGCCAGCGATCTATTTGTTTTTGTTTGACGTCTCGATAATTGCCCAACAAAGTGGATACCTTGAAAACGCGTGTAACGTTTTATCGAAGCATTTGACCGATATGCCCGGTGATGCACGCGCTCAAGTTGGTTTCATTGCTTACAACAGTGAGGTTCATTTCTATAGCATGGCGGAGGGTTACAACCAACCCCATGAAATGACTCTGGTTGACATCGATGGTGGGTTTCATTACGAGTTTTTGCTTTGGAAAACCCACTTGACATGAATTCTCTTTTCAGATCCATTCCTCCCAAGACCGGATAATTTGTTGGTGAATTTAAAGGAATGCAAAGACTTGGTTATGGAATTGCTACAACAATTGCCCCAAAGATTTGCAGGAACCCACGATCCTGGCTCTGCTCTAGGAGCAGCTTTACAAGTGGCCTATAAACTAATGGTATGGAAAGATTGTTTTTTGTTTTTTAAGTAAGACATGGCTTTTTTTATAGCAAGCGTCTGGCGGACGTATAACAGTGTTCCAAACGTGCCTTCCGAACAAAGGTCCCGGTGCTCTGGAGCCACGTGAAGATCCAAACAATCGTTCAGCCAAGGATGTCGCACACTTAAATCCGGCCACAGATTTTTACAAGCGATACGCGCTCGAATGCTCTGGCTATCAGATAGCTGTTGATTTGTTTTTACTCAACCAACAATACAGTGACCTGGCAACTATATGTAAGTTTTCAACAAAAGGATTTCCTTTGGGGACAAGTGATTTTATTATTTTTTTCAGCTGGAATCAGTAAACATAGTGGTGGAGCTGTTCATCATTTCCCTCTCTACCAGAAAACCAAACCTCAGCATGTGGATTCCTTCAAACAGTGTTTTAAGCGTTACCTAGTCAGGAAGATTGGTTTTGAAGCTGTGATGCGAATTCGATGCACGCGTGGTCTACAAGTTCATACATTCCATGGAAATTTCTTTGTGCGATCGACAGATCTTCTTTCGTTGCCAAATGTTAATCCTGATGCTGGCTATGGCATGCAAGTCAGTTTAAAAAAAATCTCCTTCCCCGTTAGAAATATTTAAATATTTTTTTTTGACAGATATCATATGAGGAATCACTCACAGATGTTAAAACAATATGCTTCCAAGCGGCTCTACTCTACACGAATAGCGAAGGCGAACGTCGTATTCGTGTGCACACACTTTGCCTTCCCGTCACCGCCAGTCTGTCCGAGGTGATGCATTCGGCCGATCAAGAAGCGATTGTTGGCCTCCTATCAAAAATGGCCGTTGACCGGTCGATTTCTTCGAATGTCGCCGATGCCCGGGAGGCCTTCATAAACGTAACTGTCGATATCTTGGGTGCATTCAAATTGGCACAGAACCTTCCCTCTGGCCAGGGTGGGCTTGTTGCGCCCCGGAATTTGGCTCTGTTACCTCTGTACATCTTAGCTTTACTAAAACACGTAAATATAATGCAATTTTCACGTGACCTTTTGATTGATTAAGTTACTTCCTTTAGCCCGCATTTCGTGTTGGTACAAGCACACGCCTTGATGATCGTGTATTTGCAATGGATGAATGCAAGACACTACCGCTGGATCAACTAATGAAGTATATTTATCCTGAGTTCTATCACATAGACAGCTTGTTTTATAATTTGCAAAATTCAAACGACACCGATGATGACGACGATAATGTTCCCGATCTACCAAGATTACAATTATCAGCTGAATTGTTAGTTTTGCTTTTGTCAGTTTTAATGTTTTGCCTTGTTTTTTACAATTGTTTCTTTGCAGTCTTGATTCAAGATCAATATTCCTGTTAGATTGTGGAAGGCTGATAATAATTTATGTTGGTCTAAATGTGCCTACAAATATTCTTGAGAATCTTCTTGGTAAGAGTTGGATGTTCTTAAAAAAAAACATCAGGTTAAATATATATTTTTTTTAAATGTAGGTGTCAAATCCACAGCAGAACTCCCAGATTATTGTTATGGTTTGCCAACAATCAACAGTCCTGAAAGTAATGCGCTTAAACGATTTATGTTGAAATTAAATGACGACAAGCCATATCCACCTCTAATACAAATCATTAGGTAAGTTAATAATTGTAATCGAATAGAAAAAAAACTGATCTGTGTGAAGGTCTGGGCATTATTGTTTTTTTTTTTTAAACTTTCATTTGTATTATACATAACTTCTCTGCAATGCAATGGTGCCAGTTAGGATAGAGGTAATGCAACAGAGTAAAGCTCTTTAAACATTTTGAATACCAATTGTATGCTTTTAATAATTTCACTGAAATACGTTATTCTAGTTGGTTAATTAATTTCCTATACCTTGTATGATCATGGACCGAGAAGATAAGGGTATATTTAGTTTACGAACCATTCTTTCAGTGACGATGTTGATTTGTGAACCGGAATCAAAAATAACGCGGCAGTTGATCGGTGAGCCATCTTGATCCATCAAATTTACGACACAACGGTGCTGAGGAATACGTAACCCTCTTTCTTGTGTGAGCTTAACGCTGAAGTGTTGCATTATTAATTTAAGATGTAGTGGATGGTTCTGGATCTGGTGGTGCCATGCCTTTAGTAACAGGATTCGAAACTGATGCACTTGATGTTGGTTAATTAAATTTAGGCAAGTGCACTAATGAATTGTGTTTCTTTGCATATTTTGTACAACCTTGTAGTTTACAGTTGAAGGAGGTATGTCCATCCAGGAAACAATTCATGCACACAAATTATTTTTTCTCACATGGTTTAATCGTTCTGAAGGCGTAAGGTTCTAGAAAGTACGGCAAGAGTATAGTTGATGCTGATTCTTGCACAACGTACAATTTTTATTCTGAATGGTAATTGAGCTCGTTACCTTTGGGTACCTTTTCCTTCCATCTTCGATGTCCCTTCTGTTGCCCTTTACACCTTTACACCAAGTGCCTCCAATGATTGGAAACGAGTTTCTAGGAATTTTACTCTGGATTGATTGTAAAATTGCATGGCCTTGTGATTTGGTGCAGTCGCCACCTGTATTGGTGGAAGTTTGGCGGTGTCGACTTTACTCAATTTTTCCAAATCCTTGATTTTTGTAGAGAATTCTTCTCTATACGAACTATACACCCTTTGCACTGAATCATAGTACATGTTGACATGTGACAATTCGTTCGGGTGCTCAACTTGAATGGTTGCATCCATGGATACAAACTTTTCCCACAGTTCATCCAGTTTGGCCGTCAGCTTTTGGTAGTACGGAAGTATCTAACAAAATTGCCCATCCTTTTTGTAGTTGGTTATTAGGCGCTGGATATTCTCTCCGGTCTCCTTTTGTTGTGGGGCCTTCTGCTCCATGGTTGATGTCTTCGTTGTACGCTGCTGATGTATCCCCTTGATTGTATGTTTGCAAATATACCAGTGTTAATTTACGATGAAATTCGCCATCGGGGGGAGGCAAATCTGTGTTTTAAAGTTTTTATCAGTATTCAAGCCCTGATAACGCTTAGTATTTAATAGTTACCCCTTACCTCTGGTGGGAGGAAGCAACTATCACGTCGGGGTCACCAAATGTAAACGATTGTTCTATCGTTTATCTTGACCAGATCACAGTTCTTGTACTATGACTGGAATGGTGTATACAGTGAAGCACTATAACACCTTGAGATGACAAAAACAGCTTCAAGCAGACTCACTTGAATAAAATAAAAGGTCTTGGTTACTGTTTCGTTGCTATCTATATCAATTTTATTTTCCTACGGATATTTATACTTAAAAACATGCATAGTCTACATTTATTTACAAAGGTGTTTGGTGTGACAAATAATGCCGAATTTACAAAACAAAGAATTTTAAAATAAATCAAAGTGTGCAAGGTGTTTGGTTACAATAATTATTGATTGAAAATTATATTAATGCTGAAGGTGCAGAAGGCAATACAATTGGATTTAAAATAATTTTATTTGTGCTGAAAGTGCAGAAGGCATTACAGTATGTAAAACACAGAAAGATATGAATGGCTTCGAATATGATATTACAGTATGTGAAACAAAAAAAAATATGAAAAGTTTGGAATATGAAAATTATGAGAAGAGACTGTTCTGTGGAACTGAACAAAAACCAATGAAAAATCCACCATGTTTTGCATCAGCGTAGAAATTGTAGCTCTCAAATGATGTGCTTGTTTTCAATACATATGATGAGGGTTGTAAGCATAAACAATTCGTGTGAAATTCGTTAGTTAGTTAGTTGGTGGGTTTTAATTTCAGAGGATATTTCAGGGAGTAAAACCATCAACTGGCTCTCCCATAAGGCCTGTACTGACTATTTTTTAGTGCAGAGTATAAAATCTTATTATTTTTATTTTTATTTATTGCTTAATACAAGCATTCTTAGGCTAAAGGCTAAAGTACAATTCTTAATCACTAAGCTTAAATCTAACAATTTTTTTGAGGTCATGGCAACGGTGGAGAAATTAAGCAAATTAAACAAATAATTATAGCTGATCAATATTTAACAAAAAAAAAATAATAATTGAGGGATTATAGATGATAGGAGTACAAGACGTTTTTAAGGGAAGATGAACTGGTGTTAAAATCAAGGATATGTTGTGAACTATTGGCTAAACGTAACAAACGGGTGAAAAGGTTGAAATGTTCATAATTGGTGTGGTGAGTGGGAAGGTTATAGAAAGGGATGGATCTGAGATTACGTGGATTGGTATTGAGGAAAATATTTTCAAGAAGTGCGGGAGAATCGATGGCACTAGTAATTATTTGGTGAACAAAGAGTATATCAGCAACATCACGACGTTTAGCAAGGTTGTGTAAGTTTATTAGTTTTAATCGATCTTCACAAGGGGGTAAGATAAGGGGACTCGACCAAGGAAGATGACGTAAAGCGAAACGAAGAAATCTTCGCTGTATGGCTTCAATTCTAATTGAGTGGATTGTTTGATAAGGAGACCACAGCTGTGGATCATACTCAAGAATAGGCCTAATGAATGTTATGTAGAAGAATTTGGTGAGGTAAGGGTTAGAAAATTCTTTGGACCAGCGCTTTATAAAACCAAGGGAGAGTTCGCTTTTGCAATAATTTGGTCGATGTGGGAGCGGAAATTAAGTTCTTTATCGCAATAGATACCTAGATCACGAATGGAAGATACTACAGGAACAGCCACGTCACAAAAGTCGTACATTCGAGTGGAAAGTGGTAGATGTTTTCCTGAGAAAGTCATAAATTGACACTTGCTAACATTAAGTTCAAAGAAATTTGTATGACGTATTTATTTATACATATATATATTTTATAATCTTTTTCATTTGCGTTGCTTAAAAATATAACAAACTTATTATTTTTTCAGGGATACAAGTACGGCAAAACCAACTTTTGTTGAAAAACTCGTAGATGATCGAAGTGAATCTAGCTTATCCTATTATGAATTCTTGCAACACATACGGACTCAGGTGAAGTAGGTCTAAATAAGCTTAACTAAATAAACTAGTGTAAAAAAATATCGAGTAAAACCACAATAATTATAAAAAAAAAAACAAAGAAGAGATGCAAATAATATAATAAATAAAATAAAACAAAAAAAGAAAGAATATTAAACATTTATGTATTTACGAAGCAAAGCGAAAAATTAGTTAGATATTTAAGAAAAAATAAAAAAAAAACACATTCAAGTGATGTAATGAAAACCGTTAAAAAAAAACTGATCCTATATGTGAGCGATTAAAGAAACACTATTTATTTGAATTCCGCATTTTAAAATATACTACGAAGTCAGAGGGAAGGAAGAAGATCGGCTTCCTTTAAAAGCTTTTGAAAACATTGCTGCAATTTTTAGTTAAAAAAAAAATTGAAAAGCAAAACCATTTGAATGTTTGTCTTTCTTCCTGCCACGAAAAATCATACAACAGCCTTTAATCTGATTCAATCCTGTGCTTCTCTTGAGCAATTTACGGTGCAATACCAGCACAAAATCCGTACCATTGGCAATAAGTTGTTTAAAAAAGGCTTAGTTTCTTTACTTTTTGGTTGAGGGGTGAGGGCCTCTTCCACTTGCGTGCGTCACCTAAATTTCGGGCTTCCTGTAATGCGTCATCCATTACTAAGATTCAGATACGGAGCTTTAGTGCCACTTTATTCTAATTGGGCTTTTGGCTAGACGAATTTCCAATATTTCTCTAACAGAATTGTTAAAGAAGTATTTAAATAGTTGGCACCAGCACTCAAATATTTGTTGACATTCTTCTTCTTTCTCTTTGACACCAACGTTTAAATAAAAAATAGTAAATGTCAGTGGGTAGGTACACTATTATAACTTTTACCTCTATACTTTCTTCAGCTTCTGAGCAAATAAGCATCCAACTTTAAAAAAAAAAAAAGGATCAGGTTATAAAATTAAGAAAATTTATTTTTAAGAGTCAATTCAAAATTAAAATTGAAGAAAAAGAAATTTATAAATGTGTCCTTTGAAACTGCAGTAAGATTATTCGAAATTCGCAAAGCGATTGCCAGTCGTTGTTGCTCTTATGTATATTTTGTTATTAATTTTTAGTTTTTTTTTTTTAAATAAATATCTTGTAAATAGTATTAAATGTCCGCTGTGCTTTTTTTATTATTTATTTTAATTGTTCTTTTATGTTTTATTTGTTTTACTTTAAAATATTTTCAACACTGTGCCTTTGATTTGAACAAATTTATTTTACGAACAATTTGAATTAATTTATCGTTTAATATAAATTGTTTAAAATTAAAATATGCAGTTGTTGTTATTATTTCAGGTTTAATAAGGAATAAACAATTAAATCATATTGATAGAGTAATTATTATTATATACATATTATACTGATTGTATTTACTGTGAAAGAAAATTTATCATTTTAAAATAAAAAAAAAATACATATATTACTCACTGATGTAAAAAAAAACAATTTTCTTTTAATTTTTGATCAGAAATAAAAAAGGATACTTAAGGCAGTTAATTGAATTCGACTTCACACAGTTGTGTGGTTGATTCCAACGTTTTTCTCCTTATATGCAATAAGCTACAAAGCTCGGTGGGAGGAGCTGCAGTAAAAAAAATATTCGCCAAAGCGCGCTTATACAACCTAGAGGGCATCTCGATAACCACCTATATTTGACAACACTATTATGGTTCTAGAGAAGTTCCTTCGGACTAGTGATGGGCATAATCGCATGATTTCATTAATCGAGATATTAGAATAGTTTACCCCAATTGTTTTGCTTGTCTGCAATAGTTACTTAAACCTTTGAATATCAAAAACCTGAGTCTTCTTTTGTTAAAAAAGAAAAAAAATAAATACTTGAACATTTTTTCAAAAAATTTTTGTATACTTTACAATCGACTTGTTTTCCACCAGTCTCTTTTTGTAAAAACTTCAACACAATGGAAACTTTTCCTCCTGGTTTCATTTTGATTTGAAGTTAAATTAAATTTCTATTTAACAAGAACAACCATACATTAATAAAAATAAATCACAGCAACAAATAATTAATGAATGACCCACCTACCATAAAAATAAAGCTAGAACTTGTCAAAAACACGAAAGCCACGTGCAAAAACAATACGAATTCCAAAATATTGGTAAACATAACGGTAACATATAACAAAGAGTGAAAAAATAAAAATATTCTAATAGATGCATAACAAAAGCCCAAATACACCATGATAAGAGCCAATTCTATAAAAGCACTCGTTGTTCTTTTTTTTTCATTCATTCATACGAAATGAAGAAATCATTCGATTCTTTCATTTTCATTCGGTCTTTCCATAGTCCATACAAATATAAATCTTAGATACACTATACCTGTATCTCGAGTGATTGAATATATTCGAGAACAACAGACGTTTGTTGCTGTTTGGGTACGAGTATTCAATCACTCGACTGAACAGAACAGTCACTGCAGTGAGAAAAGGATCGAGATCCAACAGGTAGAGAAAAGAAATAAGAATGAAAGAAAATAAAGAAAATTACAGAATACGCTCAATGGCTGCGTAGGTGTACAACTTAAGATTACGGTTGAATTAATTCACACAAACAATTACAAACACTCAACACTCGTAGGTAGGTAGAATTGGTAATTGGTATGCAAAATCATTCGAATGATTTGGGTGAAGAAGAATCGAGATATCTCGAGATGTTGCATGAATCGATTAAAATCGATTAAATCATTCGCATGCGCCCATCTTCGGACTCGAAGAAGATGATAATCAACATCTGATTTTTATGAGTCTCTAATGGAATGACTTATCAACAATTTCTGAAAATAAATGCAGAATTAAAGAAATGTACACTTAACTGTAATTCCAGCAATTTCGCAAGCAATTCAAAGAACACAATCAAGATGATTTGAGTGTGTTAAGAAAATAGATGAACCGAAATGCAGAACATCCATTTTAAATTTCGAGATTCACTATAAGGAATTGTGGAACACCTAAATTCACTTTCGCCACGTGAATTCACAATGAGTGAAATGAAAAACATGGGTGAGAGTATTTCGATTGGCCACCCTACAATGAATTTAGTGACTAGCCTTTTTTAGAAATGCTCATTTCATAGAGGAGTTTTCAACTGATGAAGGTAGCGAAGCTCTATTCATTGTCATACCCAGAGAGTTGGCATTTTCATTGTCATCGTATTTTTGATACATCATTTAATAAAATAGATGATCGCAGGTTTTGAGTAAAAACAAAATTCTCCTATACAAGTTTGGGTTTGGATCTTATTGACAAGCACAAGAATAATTCAGCTTTTCTAAAAACAATTGCTGTTTTAATTTTTTTCTACGCGTCAGTATACTAGATCAGGGGCTTTACTCTGAAATACGATCTGAAAGTTAAACGAGTTAAAGGTGCAGCGCTCAAGTTTCTTGCGTAAGGTGGATAAAAGCATAATATATCGATCAATATAACTGTATTTGGAAAAGTAATTATTTATCGAGTGAAATATCCTAGTTTCGAAAGCAATTAGCAATAAGCAAAAAAAGTTCCAAACATCGAAATTTACGATTTTCGAACAAATGTATATGTTACCGGCAAAACAAGTCTAGCCTAAGTGTGGTAGGTTAAACTAGTTTTGCCTAGACAGAACTAGTTCAACCGAACGCCCATAGACGCCTAAAAACAGTTTTGCGGTAACATACACAAATTAAATTCGGACATTGCGTTTCGAATTTCGGACTTCTGAGTATAAATTATCCGTTTTCGAATCATATAACTTTAGTATCGGATTTCTTGGCTTTAAAGATGCGGTCTATTATTTTCTCTTTGTAAAGGAACTGGGAGACATGCCTGAATTGTGGATTCAAAAAATTAAAATTTAAACCCCTTTTTCTGAAAATGCTTGTATGACATCCGCTATATGGTCCTCAATTTCCACTGTATAAATACCTCGATCTGGCAGTAACTTCTTTTCGTTTCTTTTTTTTTTTTTGGTAGTCCAGAACAGTCCGGAAGCATTCCGAATGCTTCTGAAATTGGCACTCAATGACAGTTGTTCTGAAAAGAACAGAAAATCGATTCTGTTTTCGCACCCATAGACACAATTTAAAATTCAAAATCGTGTAACGACATTTTTTTATTTTACGTATGTAAAACTATTAAAACAATAGTGGGATTCAATCGTCACAATAAAATTCTCAGTTCAACCGCTGCAAAAATGGGGAAATTAAAAAGTATTTACTTTTTTTTACTTGATTTTAGCTGACCGTTTGGCATATGTCGCAGATTTTTTGTTTCAAACAAAAGCATCACACTAATAACTTAGGTCAATGTTCGCCGGTAAATATTTAAATAAATTAACTCCAAAATATTGTGCAACAAAATAATAAATATTTTTGTAAAAAAAAATTCCACTGCTTCTGCCATTGAGTTTGGTTTAGAGATTACAATAGCAAGGTCACGTCCAGACCGTGACAAATGCATTTTATTAGCATCGCTATCAGTAGAATGTAGGAATGTACAGTAAAAAAAAGAAAAAAACAAACGTGTCCAACGGATGAAATCAAATTGGAATAACATTACAATCGCATTCTCAGACTGCGAGGCGACCACCCGACCATTGACTACTTTAAGAATAAAACTGATTATTTAATTTCTAATATGAGTCCAACATTTCAATAATTCCGACGTTCTCAGTCGACAGACAGATTCTCTGGCGTTTATATCTTGCGAATTAGTTCCGTATTTCGAGCAACAATGATGGTCAGCTTCAAAGTCTTACTTGTGGTGTGTTTCGCTCTGGTAGTTGGTACAATACTTCCCTCCGCTACTCATGGATACTCTGTGTTAGGTTTGAATTACCGACATTTAACAGGATTTTTAATTTATTTGGATATTTTTTTTAGGAGGACGTAATCAATTTGAAGAGATTAATACTAAATATCAGCTGAACCATCCGATATTCAAGTTTTGTGATCAAATAGGAAATCATTTGAACTGCATAATGCAATGCAAGTCATGGGGTCATTCAAGTGGACATTGTGCTAGTGACTTTCTATGCAATTGCTTGTGATTCTTATTTTTTCTTCAATTGGTTGTTTAATGTATTCATTGTGATAATTGGCCTTTTTTTATAAAGAAAGACCAAGTCTAATTAGCCTTAAAATATTCTGGTTAAGAAAATACAAATTTTCAAATATTAATATCGTTATTAATAAAGCGTATTCTACAAATTCGATACTCGTATGTCATGAACGAGTCCTTTAAGCTGTCGTTTAGGTTTCATTGTTTCGTTAGGAATTTAATCTCGTTTCGGGTAATCCGAAGAGAGCCGAAAACTGTAGGTAAGCCAAAAAGAGACCCGAAGTTTCACAAAAAAAATTACCTGGCAACATTTCATTGATAGCATTTTCGTTTCTTATAATCGCTCTACGCCATGGCTAACGTTTCCTCGGGGTTCGTTTCGTAATTCGTAATAGATCTCGTCACTAGTAAACAATGCTTCAGCAGAAAAGATAGATGGAGTCGCGAACGTACTGTTAAGTACAGAGACTCAGCCCCCGATTGTGATTGTCGACCACCAATCGACTCGACATTTGTCGATTGTGACCAATACGATTTATTATTATTATTATTATGTGAAATTATCGTAATGGTATTGATAGCCCCTAGAATATACACCGATTTAAAAAAAGGCACATTTTTTTTATAATTAACGCGCGCGCAAGGGACTATTTGTGTCCATTTTAATGTAGAACACACTGCGCGGCATTAGGAAGATAGGGAAGGAAGAGATAGGAGGTGTCGATTAACATAATTGCAAGGGAAAATCCCGCCGGTTAAACTATTCCAAATTCGTGTTGTTCGGCTAAAAAAAGAATCCCTACTGTGATATAGGTATGTCCAAAATTGGGCTCAAGGGTGAACTGATGAGCATTCCTTGCGAGACGAGTATTACGGGAGAAACTTTTAAGGGGATGAATGCAGCTGGCTACTTCGAGTGAAATTTTTTTATAAAAGAAACGATAAAATTATAATAAAAAAACATTGCGTCGGTGTTCGAGAGGGTCAATTGTTTCAGCGGCACTTCTATTTCCTATCAATCTTAACGCTTGATTTTGTATTCTATCAAGCAGGTGAAGCGATGTTTGCGAAGCACCTGCCCAGAGGTGGGAGTTATACTCGAGTTTAGGGCGTATAAACGCTTTATAAATTGTAGCCAGATCAGATGGGGAAAAATACTTCTTACACCGATACAGAAAACCTAAGCACCTAGCAGCATTCTTAGCGATCTCAAATATATGGTCGTTCCAAAGGAGGTCGTCGTTGACACATATACCGAGTACTGAGAGCTTTTCGGTTTCTTCGATGTAAGTGCCATTCATGGACAATGGCATTGGGGGTTTGTTGAGATTTAACGACAGATTCCTATTACCCCATTTGACAATTCTGTATAATTCGGAGTTTAATGAGCTTGACATACGGTACCGTTGCAATTGTACGTATGAAGGCGAAGGACGTGAATTATTGAACGAATATGAAAAGCTGATAGTAGAGTCGTCAGCAAAACAGTTAAGTGGATTAGAAGTAACAGACAGAAGATCATTTTCAAAAATGAGGAAAAGAGTCGGAGACAGAACAGAGCCCTGGGGCACACCAGCATTTATTTTGTAGGAATTAGACTTGAATCCGTCCAATACAACTTGTATTGAATGGTCCAGAAGATAGCTTCTAATCCAACGAACAAGAGTATCATCAATCCCAAAAGCATGCATTTTTGGTAAGAGAGGAGGAGGGGAAGGATGGGTCACCTTTCTTAGGGACAGGCTGGACAAATCCTGTTTTCCATTTTCTAGGAAAGATTCCAGAAGAGTAGGAGTGATGGAAAAGCTTACGCAGTGGCTTTGCCAGTGTGGAAGAATACCTCTTCAGAAGAATCGGGGGGTATACCACCCGGATCAGCGGATTTGTGTATATCGAGATCTTTGAGTACTCTTGCTACTGTACGAGTGCGGAAAAAAATCTGTCCCATGGAACAATTTGCATTCTCAAGTACAGGCAACGATGCTGTGAGGCGGCGAAATGGGCGCGAGCAAGTTTGCCTTCTCTGAAGAGTAAACAATTGATTTGTTGTTGTCGATGAGCGTTGGAAGCGAAGATGTTGAGGAGTTTTTAATATTTTTTTACAAATGACCAACAAATTTTCCTGCCTTTGGGACACTGCAAATAGAAAAAATAGACACAAAAATTGATTGTCCATACCATTTTTTATTAGCAACCCATGAAATGTATTAAAACAAATATTCTTTTAAACCATAAAAAACGTCACAATATTGCTTATCAAAAATATTTTTGTAAATTTTATCACATTATGAGACAGCGATATGCAATTAAAGCTTAGATTGAATAGGCGGTGTTTGCAATGTCCACATATGCTGCAAGGCATCCTTTGCTTTCAAATTATCTAATACCGTTAAGTCTGAAATGATAGGCTAGATGATGAATTTTTTCTAAGCAAAAAAAACTTAATGCTCACCATCAGTTCTAGCATATTGCTCTAACGTCCGTCGAATATCACAAATGGGAACAGCTGTATTACAATTCGGATAAATCACATTATCCATCTTTATGTTAGACACACAAATTCCAAGTACACAACCGTTTTCATCGAACATTGGTCCACCACTTTGTCCAGCCTGCACACAACCATCGGACATTATTGCTCCCGAGGTGCATTTGATAATTCTACCTTGGAATATCGAGGGATTGAAGTCATTTTTGTTGTGGAAATTGATGAAGAACGGAAATCCCGCATTGTAGACCATCTGGCCGGGATATGGTTTGGATGTGGAGAGTCTGACTAAATATTTTGAGGGAATGGTTGAGCGCGGTTTAAGAACAGCCACATCGAATGGCTCATTGAAGTTTGGATTTTTCCAAACCAAATCGGCATCAAAATCACCGTTGGCGCCGCGGCATGCAATCAATGTGTCATTCTAAAATGAGAGATTTTATTTAAGCGTGAGTTAAAGGTCTGTAATTAAATAACTTACGTTTGTAATAACATGGGAGCAGGTAAGGATTAATGTCTTGTTAAAAATTCTAACAAGAGTTCCAGTGCATTGCTTGTCGCCTATCATCACAACCAGTAGACTGCGTTCCCCTGGAAAATGGATTTTTATTAAATTGGAGGCGTTCTTCTCAATGGGTTCTAAAATATACATTGAAAACCAGAAATCTTCTTCACTATTGGAATTGTTGTTACGTGAATTCCGACCTTTTTCAAAAAGTCCGTAAACAGATAAGAAAAGTTTGCTGCCAAAGTCAGATTAATATTTTCATTCTGCCTCTGAAAAGTTGTGCAAATAATCATTCCAATAAGTCTCCTAAATTAAAAAAAAACAAGCATTGGTTTAAATTGTTTTTCTTAGCTTTTACTTACAGTTTATCATTAAAAACTGCTGCTCCCTCACAACCCAGTGGCAGGACGTTAGATAAAACAAACAGAGATCCATTCGGACTGATCACGTTAGAAATCTTCCCAATATTAACCGTTTTATAGAAGCTTTCCAATCCAAATGGGGTACAGATGGTAAGGACATCGTCCAAGTTCTTAACGTCGTACAAAAACCTCAAATAATTTTGTATGTGGGCTGTGAATCTTTCGAAAGTTTGCTTTTCGTCAGTTCTTCGACATGACAGCACTACAAAGGTCGAGAAAAGGCACTCGTTGTCGTCGATGCCACCAATTTGGGCACCTGTTGCAAATAATTGACGAAAATATCGTGTCACATCACTGCAACTAAAGACATAAAGTAATTTGGCGCTATAGCGTGTCAAGATTTGTGATCTATCGATAATTTTCTTCCTATCAAAGGTTATTTGATAATTTAAAGAATTGAGTAATTTTGACTCATCGGATTGGTAGTCATCCTGTACATTGATCAGCAAGTCGTTTTGTAAGGCTTGAAGAATTTTCGTTGCGGGGCAGTGTTCGTTTGGGTTGCTCAAGGGTCGGATATATGGTTGGAGAATACTGCCAGATGATAATATGATTTCATCATTTATGATTATTGCTGATTTCTTACTATTTGGATAGTTTGTTACTTCCAAAAGGCCGTGACGGATTTTAAGAAGCATCTTTTTATGAGGAATTATTTGACTATAATTTTAATGCTTTTTTCAAGGGAAATACTTACTATTATAGTAGAGCGATGTTTCTATTTAAAATTAAAACCATTCCAAGAAAGCTCGTCCATGTTATTTATTTATTTGATAACAGCAAGTGGAAAATTTGATAGACAAGTTTTTCTTTTGTTGTTGAAAAAGTTGATGTTGAAAACAAAAACTAGAAAAAACAAAACAAATTCAATGACGTTTCAAATAACAAAAAAGGTCTTTTTCGATTTCACATAGAGATGGCAATGAAAGCAGTTTAAAGATAAAAGAACTGCTTTGTAGAAGGTAAGGCTAGGTTCACACGAAGTTATGAACTTTTTTGTGGTTGGAAACAATAGCCGTATGAGACAGGAAAAGAGCTGTCCTGTTTCGCACGGGTAGCATGTTCAAAGAATCTGTTAGACGTTTTTCTATTCTCTTCTTCTTATTTTTTTAAATTCTTTATCACTTGGTATCGTTTTGCTCTGAGTAAACTTCTAATAAGATTCAAAATAAACGAAGAAAAATTACTGAAAATAAAATGGAAAGTAATTTTTTGTGGACTAAAGAACATAATTTGGAGTTTTTATGTCTTTATGAATCCAACAAAAATTTGTATGTTGTTTAACACATTCATTACATTGATAGAGTGAACAGAGAAATTTCATTGCAAATAATTATTTAAAAACGAAAATGAAAGATAACTATCAAAATCGTTTCATAAAACTAAATTCATCGTGTAATGGCGCTTGCGATAGAATGAAATAACAAAGAAGAATTCGAACAAGGTGCTGCATCCAGTTTTATCGTCTAATAGCAAACAAAGCAAAAAACCAGGCACCCAATTTCATGAATTTTTTTTTGGTGAAATTAACTTATGCTATACACCAATGGAAATGTAGTCTGAAAACATTTACTTTGGTGAAAAAAACATCTCAAAAGGTGCAGTATTTAAAAATATATCGACAAAAAACGTGTTGAAAATTCGCCCTTCTGGGAAGCTTAGTTTTCGAAATATAAGCAAAAAACAAGCACCCAATTTCATGATTTTGTTGCTCAAATTAAGTTATGCTATACACCGTTGGAAAGGTAATTATAAGTGTACCCCTCTTCCACCTAGATCGTATCTTATAAATAGCGTTCAAGTACCTGTAGTTGATTCTCTTTGGATTTTGTTTTTAACTCTAAGCACGCACAAGGTATTTGTGATGTCCTTAAATACAGGCAAATTAATAAACGTGGAATAGCGAATCAATTATCCGTGGAATAAATGTGGATTAAGCATTTTTTTATTAATAGGGCTGATGATGTTTAATGCACTGCGCGAACATTGGTTTTGAATGCTTTCAAATTGAAATGGCAACGGAAAACCTCGACGGGTAAACTATTCCAAATTCGTGTTGTTCGGCTAAAAAAATAATCTCATAATCTTAACGCTCTGTTTAGTATGCTATGGAGTAAGTGTAGCGATGCTTAAGAAGCACCTGCCCAGAGCCCAGAGGTGGCAGTTATACTTGAGCCTTGGGGTAATAAACGCTATATTAATTCTAGCCAGATCAGAAGGGGAAAAAAGCTTCTTGCATCGATACAGAAAACCTAAGCATTAGCATTTTTGGCAATCTCAAAAATTTGGTTGCTTTTCGGTTAAACCTGTATGTATGATCCGTTCCCGTATGCTTCAATCATTCAAAACCTTGTGCTTCTTTGATTTTAAGCTAAACAGGCTAGCTTAAGACTCACTTAAAAGACTCTCCTATCCATCAAAGATCTTCCCAATTACATAGTATTAATATAAGTTCTAGTTAAACAATATCTTGGTGAGGCGTGAGGAAGGGAACCATGCTCGCTCTTTCGTCGAGTATTTGTTGCTTCAGTTTACGATCCAAATCTCACTTCGTCAACTCGGGATTCTCTAAAACAGTCCATACGACAACTTAATACATTCTAGTACATTTTCACTGTTTAACGACTTTCAAATTTGTTGATATCTTGTAGCAGAATTATTTAAATGAGTACGAACCCATTGACTTTAATTTCTTGTTTCACTCTAGAAAAGTTGTTACTTACCTTACCTTGAGTAACCTTAATTTTGAAATAAAATAAAATTAAGTATAAACCCAAAAAATAAAACACACATTTTACTTTAGTTCTTAGAATATTTTTAATTGTTGCATCAACAATCAATTTGTCCTATACACAAAATATCAATACAAAATTATATCATAAATTAAAAATTAAACATAAACATTGTTTGAATTAACATACAAAAGTTATTAAAATAAAAAAATTATTGAAAAAACACAAAATAAAAAGAAACAAAAAACAAGAGAATTTTTTTTAAATTAAACAAAATTATACATTTACAATCATCATTAATTTTACGACTAGATCCAAAGAAATTTAATCATAGTAATGTTGTTTATTTAGGTTTTCCATTCATTTTTTTTATAATTTTTTGTTTAATTTGTTATTTTTTTTAACTTTTCCATTTTATGAAAAAAATATATTAAAGAAAAATTACATAAAAATAGTTGCACTTAATTATGTTCTCATAATATATAAATTATCATAAAAAAAATCATATTTACATCAGTTTTTCATCTGTTATGTACTATTTTCAGTATGAGTTTTGCAAAATACAATGTAAAACGGAATATGTTGCATATGGAATATTTAAATATACTTTACAAAATTTAATAAAATTCTTGAAACAAAATCATCTGAAAGGCAATTCGATCGATTGAAATTAAAGCAACGAACAATTTATTGTTTTCATTTGAAAATAGACAAAATGTTCAAAGCGGAAATAAATTTCTTTAAAATTAAAAAAATTAATTTGATTGGGACAAAGTATATATTTTTTTATCTCTACTTGTATTAATTTTGTTTGTTTATGTACACAAAGTTGTTTTTAAAAATATTTATATTTTTTATCTTGTTGTATATGAATAGTTTCAGTTAGATGTTTACATTTAATAAATAAATAGGTAAATATGTACGTGGATTTTCTGCTTTTTCCTTATAATTCAACGGCCTTTTTTTTAATATTTTGATGTCAACGTTAGTTGGTGAATTCAATCGTTTCGATGCGTTAAGTCTCACTTCAAGTTCAAATTTACTTTTTTCCAAGTTGATCGCGCCAGTCGACGAATTTATCCAATTCATTGTGCAATTGTAATGCTTGAATGCATGCCTCGAAGAATTCACTACCAAAGCAGTTTTGCCTGTAAAAAATGAGTTAGAAAAAAAAACAAGACAATTAGAATCATTTCACAGAAATATATTGATTTTTTTCCGGTCAAAAATATTGCCAGTTTTGGAAAAAACTGTTATGGCAAAAATCAAATGAATCAATTTTAACTTGAGCATACAAAATTTCAAATTTTGATCCAATTATGTTACTGCCGCAGAAGCAATCCAAAAATGTGTTTCTTGAACAAAGTTAAAAAAATATGTCCAAATTTCAAAAATATTGAAAATAGTAAAAAAAAAAAACAAAACAAAAAATGAGCCATGACTGTTGTACTACTGATTTTCTGTTTAAAAAAAATGAAGGGCGATTCTAAAAATATTTGCACAAACATTGAACTGATAAAAAACACCCTTCAAACGTGGGTATTTATTTCAACCTTGACTTTTTTCATAGTCAAAGTCGGAATAAATACCCAACGTACTATCACTTTTAAATGAAAAAAATTGTAATAGCCCACTCAAAATGTTAACTGTTTGGAGTTCACATTTCTATTACAATCGTTTGGTTTAAACAAAAAACTAGTACTAAAAAAACTGCAGGGCAAACAAAATAATCATTAAAAAAGTTGGTCAATTTTCTGGCGGAAACATCACCAATAAATGGATAAAAAAAATATTTATATATAAAGTATAAGAAAATAAAATAAAGCAACATACCAATTAATGGAACTTAAGTCGAAATGAAAAGTAAAATAAATGTATTTAGTTGTGATTGTTGTAGGTAAAGTAGGGTGTTGTATATTTATCTCCTTGAAATTCTGTAGCCTTCTTAGTTTCATTATTCATCACCATTGCACTTTTTCTTTTCGTCGTAATGTATATCCAAGGACATTTTATATAGAAATTCGTTTTTTTTTTAATGTTAATCCATTAAAATCCTCGTGTTTCAGCTGCTTAGCATGTGTGGTTGCGCCATTCCTCCAATGCTTTTTTCGTTTTTTTTGTATATATGAAATCTCTTGGATTTTTTCTAAATATCCAAGAATTAGTAGTTTTGTTTTTATTTTGTAAATATATAGAAGTAGTTATATCACTTTGTTTTCGTTTTAAACTAATATAAAAATACAAATTTAATTATTTTAAAAATACAAATAATAAAATATAAAATCATACAAAAATTCATATAACATATAAATCTTAAATAAAAAAATCTTTACATAAGTATAAAAATAAATACAGTTTCATTTTGTATAATAATATACCCAAATGTTATATAAATTATGTATCTAACAACAATTTAACAAGAATGTACGTTTAAGTTTTGTTTTTTTCTTTTTTTTTTATTTTCAGCTTTGCATTTTTAGTTTTTTTGCTCTATATTTTTTTAAGTTTACACTTAGTTTTTGTTTACAATGCACTTTCAGAAAACAATTAAATTTTTATTTTTTCAAGCTTTAAACTTTACACTTTAAAATAGATATTAAATTAATGTTTACTTAAGAAAAAAGAAATATACTAGAGTTCTGGGTTCTTATACAAAATTAATTTTGTTAATTGATAAATAAATAGGAAAAGAAATATATAAGAGACAGAGAGAGAGAAATATAGAGAGAAAAGCTGAGAGAATGAGAAAAAATATAAAAATTTAATTATATTTTATTTGTATTTTTATACCAATTAAACTACTTATTATATTGAGTATGGCGTTGGTGGTGGCGCAGCACCATTTATTATTTTAACATATTTTTTAAGAGCTTCAACTTCTTCTCCTAGATGTAGCGCTTCCACACATGCTTTAAAGTAATCCGTTGTAAAGCACTTTTGCCTAAATTGTCGAAGATATTAGGAAAAAAATTTTATAATAAAACATATTTGTTTCTGAAATAAAATCAATATGTTAATAAATAATAAAAGGACTTTTTTATTTAAAATTTGATTTGGTTCTTTAATATTGAACTTTTTTTTAATTATGCTCAAACATAATTTGTCCACTTATTCAATTTCAAAAATGGTCATCGACCACACACCATATACAAATCCAAATAATAAATTGCTTTGAAACGAAATGAGTTTATTTTTATTTTTACCCAGCAAATAAACATTTTTCATTATTGACTCACCAAATAATACGTTGACTAAGACTTTTCTTTGCAAATTTGAAAATCGAGTTGTGGTATTTTAAGAATGCCTAATTTTAAGAAATTTCACGAGTTCTACCTTCTTGGAAGCACGTAGTTAACATAAACAATGTTTATACATGTAAATTTCAAATATGCCAAAAAACTGACTGATGGACATTGAGAACGGTGTTCTAGATATTTTGACTTATTTAATAGATTTTTAAATGATTTTTCAATTTTTCTCTGATGAAGCAGATATTAACCAATTTGTCATTTGATATTTTAAAGAAAAAGTGTCATTTAAATGCTTTTCCATCATACAAGCTGAACAAAAAATGTTAAAAAAAAACTTTTAACTAACTTAATAAGATTGAAAACTTTTTGAAAAAAGTACAAGGTTTGCCAAATTGACAGCTGTAAAAGTATGACACTGACAGTAATGTTATACCATGGAAATGGCTGATAAAAATCTATGGGGAGATTTCTGAATATGGTATGGTTGAATAACAACTGAAAGCTTACTAGGTAAACAAAAAGACCTAGTTTATATGATTTTGCTTTTCGAATGTCCTTCAATTCATTTTAATGTCGGCTTTTATTGACACATAAAGTTGTGTTAGGATGAACCACTATACTGTGAACGCATCCGTCTCAGGAAATAAATAAGTCAAAACGGCGAATGTCTTTCAGATATGCAACCTGGATGACATAACTTGTCAGCTATAAACTTAACAATGTTATCTTCACGTTTCGTGTTTATTAGGTATAACGGTTGAATTTTCGTAACTGGAAAACATTTTTTTTAAAAACCAACATAACCATAAACATTATATGGAAATTCCATCCTTATGTCTCCAAAAAAGTATTGTAGATTCCTTTGATGACAAATTTAAAATGACACATTTTTTCATAAGAAGTCATCAAAATAAATGCAAACGTCATTTTGTACGTCCTTCAAATGCTCAATATTCACAATAATTGCGCCACACCAATTAATGGTTAAAATTATAAATAAAGAGAAACATTTTGATATGACTTTGCTTGAGACGTGATTATTTTCTAAATGGATGAATTTGATCGATTTGATGCAGTACAATAATTATCATTATTGCGACAAGGAATTTACAAAAAAAAAACCAAGAACCAAATCAACATTTGTTTCCAAACTTTTTATTATTCACGATGAAGTTCTTTATTGTAAAATTTTGTTTATTTTTACTCACTTGCACAATCGATGCACAGTCGTTTCCCGGAATAGTTGATAGCAATCTTCACAGATACGGTCCAGCCGGAAGAACATTGATTTATTGTAGACACCTTTACATTCCAGATCGAAAAATGTGCTGCTTCTCTTGGACAAACTGTGATTGTGTGGCAGGGTTACGATAAAGGGGGCCAATAGTAAAATTAGCACCACAGAGATCTTTAAGTTGCGGGAACACATCTGTAATTGCAAAGAAAAAAATGATAAACTGTAAAGTTATTCATTAATCCTAATAAATAAGTTTTCATTTTTTCTTAGTTTTAAAATTAAAAATTAAAAAGCTTATATTTATATGAGGTTACATGTGAAATACGTTGTCGATAAGGCAGTGTGTAATTATATTTTACTTATTTAAACTTTACTTTTTTACTTTTTTTTAATTTTGACGTTTGAAATATTTGGTTGGATGATAACCTAAGAAGGAAATATGAATGTTTTAAATGTCAAAACGCACAAAATTCGGCTGGAATTACAAAATTAAAACAAATCTAGATTTAATGCGATATAAATTGAAGTATGCAAGAATTGAAACAATGATGTATGTTTTGTGTTATTGGCAAATGAAAATACCTAAAATTATATAATATTAAATTTGCATGTTTTCATATAAAATGTATATACGTATTGTGCAATACAGGTCCATAGACATATTTATTAAACTGACAATCAAACAGAAACAGAACTGCATTCCTTGGAAAAAAAACTTCACTCATGTCCCATGTGTCATATGTAATTAAGCATTTTCCCTTGTTAAAAGCAGCCAACAGCCACTTTGTCTACGTGCGGCTTGAGCACTCAATGAATGGCTGCATTTATTCTTCCCTCTTTTGACTTGTAGTGTAGTGGTGATCAAGAAGGACTTAAGTTTTTTTTTTGCTTGATTGACAGTCTAAATACTTGGGCTTGAACGTGAAGGAACACACCAAGTCTAGCTTGTTGCACATTGCTGCGTATATAAGATAATTGTATTTAATTCAAACATTTAATCGGCCTATTATACCCTGTCTACAACAACTAATACCTGTTTAATGGAAATTGGTTTATTATAAAAAGGCAGAAAAGAAACAATAAAAAAAAGAAAAAAAAACTGAAAATTTGCTATAATAATTTGCAACATGTGGGAAACAGCGATCAGAGATCAGACCTGTGCAAGCAGCACATTTTACACGCACAATTAATGCTCACCGGGTGCACACACTCCACATAAAAATAAAAGACTTGCAAGTGAGCGACAACGCGCAACGATTCCCCCCATTATATGATGTCTTCCTGATGGCTGCTTGCTTTACTCTACAATACCAGTCTCTCCGCAAAAACTCTCCTCAACAAGATCTTATCAATTAAGTTTCCACCAAGAATTAAACATTTTGCCCACCATGAAGTTGTATTAACAACTTTTTCCTTGACTGCCGGTGCAGCAGCACGCCACCTGCACTGCGCACTGCAGTACCACCATCATCAGCTTCAGCAGCGACATCATGGTGGTGATAGCCAAGTTGGAGCTATTGCTCTTCTCATCTGTCTGCCGCAATGTCTGTAGAGTGTACTGTGTACCTTGTGTATCTTTATGTTTTAGACCTGTTGGCATCATGAATTAGCAACCAGTTGCTTTGGAGAAGATACTAGATTGCCAATGGGAGTTTTTTTTTATACTTTTGTTTTTAATAGAAAGAGGAGGATGCAAAACTTGATTCCTGGTGGTTATGCTATTAATAACGTAGTTTCTTGCCTAGCCTAGCTGACGCTATTTCATACGATATAAGCCATGGTATCTTGGGCGATCATGATTTGAAAGAAATTATGTATATTTTATAATAAAAAAAATATTTGACAGATAATATAAAAATATTAAGAAAAACATAGGTTTGTTTAATGTAACCCAAGTACGCAGAAAAATACAAAACCAAACATTAGCAGCCCTTTTAATAAAAAAACGATTATTTCCCCTTTATTCCACGGGATAACTAAACACCATGGAATAAGACTTAAGCTACGGATAAAAATTTTCTATTAATAAAAACAAAATGTACGAGAAAATGTAAGGAAATCCACTACAATAAGTAAGATGGCTGTTCAGTAACTTGAAATGTTCACCAAGTTTCTCAAATTTGTATTTTTTTTTATAAAAAAAAAGAATAATGAATTTCACATTATTGAATCTAATAATTCATTTAAGAATAAATTTGATACGTCTGGTTCTTATTCCATCGCTAATCCACCTTCTCTAGTGGTTTAACTTAGGAAACGTAGATTAGCAGAAATATTGTTTTCTTAAAAACATTTTGCACTAAGTTCACGAAATAAAGCCTAAAGCGCGGAACAGATTGAACCAGCAACAGCACCAGCACCGTCAACAGCAAACAGCACGCTGACCAGCAAAAGAAATTGAAACACATTGCCGCCAGCACCAGCATCGTCTTCTTACTTCTGTTTGACACTTTGTGTCATAAAAAAAATTATACGAAGTGTCAGTATAGTACATACACATAGTGAATCTCCAATCTCTTTCCATTGTTTTTCTTTTGAGTCGATGTTCTTATAAGATTGCCTTCTCTTATCAAAAGAAATGTATTTTCCCTTACCATTTCAATAAGTTTTTCTTCCATTATTAAAAAAAAAATATAAATTATTAAATAGCCTCTGAAAGCACAACAATGGCGACGAGCGCAAAATAAAATTGTCAATATTTTTGTTTTTTTTTCTGCAATATGTTGCCCCTGAATTTCACTTGCGCAAAGTTGGTAGCAATGGAACAGCAAAGCTGTTGACGTTGTTGGTGCTGGTCTAATCTAACATTGGTTCTAAAATAATGGCGGCCGCTGTTGCTGGTGCTGTTGGTGGTTCAATCTGTTTCGCGCATAACATATCGCTATTCCACGTTTATTAATTTGCCTGTAGAAGATTACCTGATTTGGAGTTCCATTGTTCCACCTAACAATCCCTCAAGTGTATTCTCTTTTGTAACTTTTGTGTCTGGAAGCTTTCTAGTACAATAATTTATGCATGTACTTTTGCCTTAAGGCTCAACCATAATGTGCGAAATAAAAAGGAAGCTAGTGTCAAAACGTTCCTGCTGTGTACGATAAATAAATCGGGATCGAAACCAAATTGGTTTCTATAATACCACCTCTCAAAAAATTAAGTGGACAACTTTGCATTCATATAATATAAAAGAATGACCTAGAATTATTAAAGCAACGTACGCGCTGTTTATTTTAAAATAATGGAAATATTCGGGATTATCAAGATCAGTGTAAAAATCAACGTAAGTTTTTCTTCAAAAGAAGAATGAAGAAACAATTTCAAATGTTATTGAAAGTTTTAATTCACGTGTGCCGTTCTGTTGCCTTTTGATCTTGTTTTATCTCATTAAGTTCGTTAAGAAAGAAAGAAAGTGCTACAACTTTAAACGTAAGCTGTGTCTAAGTGAATATGGCTAACTGTCATTTTCTTCTACTGTGAAATGATATAGCTGTCAAATTCGCTTGTGTCGGAACAATTCAGAATGAAGTACCGAAATAACGAAACTTATCGAACTTTTCAAACACCACACATGTTGTAGAAAAAAAAAAACATAACAACAGCAAACTATACGGTTCTTTTTTTCAAGGTAAGATACAGTTCATTTTCAAAGTTCAAGGTGAGACGCTGAAAAAAATAAGAACTGATTACTACCCCTGTCCCCTGACAAAGCTCATTTTTTGAATTTAACATATAATTTAAAATTACAAAATTAAAATGATTAAACCAGTTATTTATTATTCAATTTTAAATTATAAGCTTTCAATAATTAGGTACCTACTAAATTAATTGTAATCAAAAGTGTATTTATATATTAAAAACTGATCAAGTTTAATGAGTGTACTTTTTCCGTGTTTTCTAGTTTTATTTTTTATTTTAATAATATTGACAGGAAAATAAAACGACAAAAAAACGAAATCAAAGCGGGTCCATTTGAGCAGCTAACTAGCCAAAGGCCGCTTCGAGTCCGAAAGAAAATATATCTCTCCACATCTTCACGTCAATGTACATCTTCTTTTAGCACAGCGGCGGTACACCATTAACGAATCAATTGCACCCAATGATTATTATTTAATACATGTACTGATATCGTTTGGTGTGGCAACTGGCAACTGGCAACCTACCTTTAACTGCTTTTCAAACTAAAAATAGGGTCCTGATATTTCCCAGCCTCTGTTCGAATGTCTTTCGCTGATGCATAATATCTACTCATGTTTCCCACTAGATCGCAGCAGCGGCAGAGGATAATGCAATGTATCGTTGCGCGTTTCCCGTTTCCCGTTTCCCTTTTAGGATGGAGTCGGTGATGATGTGCGGCAACTTTGGCTCTGTCAATTGACTTGGATTCGGTTACGATGGTTTCGATTTGCCGTCGTCGTCACAGTTGGTGGTGCTATCTTTGGCCAAAGTTGTTTCCGTCCAAAGGGAGCCATAACCAGCATCTGCTAAGTGAGTTGTTATTGCATTAAATGCTAATACTATACGATATTCAATATTATTACGTCAATCGTACAGAGGAGATACCTAGGCAAGATGGTGGTCCACGACACGATTCACTAAAGCCGATTTCTTGGGATAATAATTTGGTTGCGAGGACTTGCTCAATAAAAATAGAAAAAGGAAACAAGAACAACAACTGTGACGATAATTGTCTTTTCGCCTACAAACTGAAAAATCTCCCGTCAACGACATGTATGTCTACCGGTTCCTGTATATTTCTTATGGGACTACTAATACGTCTGCAGTTTTGGGGAGTAGGAAACGTATGGCTGCTTCTCACACGTATCTCACAAAATACAATTTCAGGGTTTGTAGGGCATGGTCGGTACGAGACGCAGTTTCTTTTTCTTTTTTCTATGGTTTAGCAGATGTGGTCATAAAACTGAGTTTTAAAAAAATTGTCTCATTAAATTTAAGGATTTTAAAAACTTTCATCGTAAATGATTTGTGTGGGACAACATAACACAAATATTAACGTATTTGATGGATAACTGTAATGAACATGGTTATCTGTCATTTTTTTTTCTGCTGCGAAATGATATAGCTGTTGGATTTGCATGTGTCAGAGCGATTCAAAATGAAATACCTCATATTTTTAAACGGTCCTGTGTCTATAAAAACTGATGTGATATTATGTTTTGGGTCTTGTTCATGCATGTGATAATGATAGTTGCGAGGCTCTCAACTTTATTACAATGGAGAAAATGTGGTTATTTTTATGTATAGCTCTATTTATTTAACGTGGAAGTTTTATCAAATACAATAAACAACGTGTTCTTTTAGGATTCTTAGAAATTTGCAACTGTTTTGAGATATCATCATTTTTTACATCTTTTTAGCAAAAACAGTTTTGCATTCGTTTCGGTTATCACCTTATTTGGGGTTCTCTCTTTGTGTGTTTTAAGGTTCTTAGACTTAGTTACTTTAGGAATATACATATTTGAATTGACTTAATAACTATACAAAAATTATTCCCAATTGCAATACATGACCCCTAATGTATAGCAGCACAAATCAAAGCAGGGCGGCGGCTTTACATTGATGTTGAGTTGCGATTGTGACCGAAACATTTCAAAGTTCGATCCGCACAGCATGACCAGACCATGTATAAAAGAGCTTATAATGCAGTTTTCATTCAGACTTTTTTGTTCGCTAAAGATAGATTTTCTTTTATAGATACGTCTCGTACACGATTTTATTATCAAAAACTATTTATAACTTCCCTATGCTAAGGTTAGGTAAGGAAGGCAGGAGCAAGATATTATGTTGCCTGTGAGGTCTTCGAATATCAACTGCACTGAACAGAAGGCGAAAGGCCCACACATATCTGTGCTTTGGAAATCTTATGAAAAGACGAAACAATACATAACATAGGTTGCTTGACTTCGCTGTTGGTGTACGCGGTGTAGCTCTTAACATGATCCTCCTTGGGAAATTTGGCTCACTTATTGGCGCTGAGGTTTCTTTCATCTGGTTGCGGTTTTACTCCTTTAGTGGTCGCAGCTGGAGAAGCCGCCTCCATCATTATCAGCAGGAGTGAACAGTACCTTTGCTTATGGATAAACTATATGAAGGACTTGAGATTGATCTTGAAATGCTAATTTTGTTGCACGCGAACATTTAGTCTAGTTGTATGTGTTTTATATTTTACCTGGAATATTGAATGCCAAGTATCGTTAATAACACTATTAACAACTGGGGCTGGTCACTGTGCGGTGGTTTTAATTTGAGTAATGGTCGCGGCGCGGTGTGCATAATAGAGAGGTTGAACTGCTGTATCTTGGCCCACTTCTTTGGTGGCGATGACCACCAAGTTTGTCCGAACCCAGAAAGGTTTAATTGAAATCGAAGTCGTTAACTGGGTTTTACTTATTTTTTTTTCTTTAAACCTAATCACCAGCATTGTTCTCACCGTTGTTATTGTACCATTGCCTATACAATTATATAAGGTATACTAATACCTTAGATGGAACGTTACGTTACGTTTCACACGGTTGCATCTAGCTGATGCAAACGTGTGCAACGTATTCATGCTCACTAATTAGAATTTGATGATGTTTCTGCAAAGGGGGTACGAATCGTAGTTCTTTTTTATGTTTAAGAATAAGGATTTGTATGTTTTTTTGGATTTTTATATTAGGTTTGTTCGATTTCATCTGCCCCAGTTAACACTGATCATTTTGTCCAAATGTCAAAAAAATGCTTAGCTGCTCAGGTTTTGATTTAAAATCGAACATTTCAGTGTAACATCTCTAATTTTTTGAGGTTTCTTACACATGGAATTTCGTTTTGATTTATGACAGCTCTGATTTCTTAATTTCTTATGGGCGCATGGGAGTGCAATCAGTGCGCGCCAGGAGTTCACTGAAGCAAAAAAAGTCTCACATAAAACAACTCAGTGAGAATTCGGGGTACACCAATGCGCTCCAGTGCAGCCATCGAACAAACCAAATATAATGTTGGCACTGATTTACATTAGGTACTTGTCTGTTCAGTTAAGGGGTTTTTCTTTTTAAGCTCAGAGCAGGGCACTGACCAGTCAAAAAAAGATTCGTGTTTCTTTGTTAAATCGGTGCGCTCTGAGCGCTCAGCTTGTGTTTCTTTTTTCGGAGCTAGCTCGGAGCGCGCTCTATGAGCTCAGAATAAAATGACCAAGCACATGGAGTAAAAGGCTGAGCGCGGCCAACTTCATATATTTTGTGTGTTTTGACAACTGACAGGGTTGGAAAAAAAACAAAAATCAAAATGGCGTCGGTCAAAGTAAAATATTAAAATGAAGTTTCCTAAGGAAATAACATTAATTTAATTTAATTGTTGGATTTAAGGTGCAAAGTGGACCATATGACAGTTTAGTGCTCAAGTGTGTTTCTTAATTTAATCAAAGAGCTCTGATCATACTCTGCTCAGAGTGTAATCGACTTGCTCGGGCCCTACTCCGTGCTCAGCTCAGAGCTTAAAAAGAAAAACGCCTTTAATGACTTTTATTACCCTTATATTGACTCGGCTGTAAAATATTGTTTTCTTTTACATTACGAAGTTGACAGTAAACAATTTCAGAGCTCCGAATTGGTTAAGCTACAAATAATTTCTAACACTGAACAATTCTAACCGACAATTTCATATACATGAACATCAGTGCTTATCCCATTTCTGATCGAATCTTTTGCCATCGATTCATCTCAGTTTAAAAAGTTGGTGAATTCATAAGAAGTGTCTTAAGATATAGAACATGATTATGTCTACACCCATACAATTACAGTGGAATTTGATATTACATTTGCTGCACACAGACAAATCCCGTAAATGTACTTTACTGACTTTTCAAGAAGTGCTGAACTTATGATATTGGGCATTTGTTCTTCTCCCAGTTTAATCGATAATTCATTTAATGTAGACTGTGCGAAAAACAGTTCTTGATGGATATGGAACATCGTTCGGTACTGAGCTGAGTGCACATCGATGAAAACCGTTCTTTTAAATTGAAATTGCAAAAAAAAAACTATTTATTCACTCAGCAAACGCAATAATGTATATCCGCTTTGAACAGTTTTTTTCTTTTTAGGATTTTGACTCTAAATCTGTCAGCGAATTGCAAGAAATACGAGTTCACATATTGTAAATTTGAGCGAGAAGACTTTTTACTATGAGACCACCATGATACTTTTTTGTAGAGGGCGTACTCTATGCTAATATGTGTGCAGCCCTCTTCAAGTGCCTCGATTTCTCGATGCTAATCGCATCCGAGTGATATTTGCTTGATCACTTTTCGGTGCAAAGTATGCATAGGAAAATAAATTAACCTGACAATTTTTAAATGATTTAATCGTTGTTCGGTGCGACTAAAGAAGTCGGTTCGCCAATGTATCTTATAGCCATGAGCATTTATCGTCCAGATATATCATATAGGTTCAGAAAACTTGTTTCTCTAGTTCCTATGGGGCATGTACAGGATCCAATTATTATCGCCTATTAATTTCGCTGTGAATAATATTAAAAAATTGCGCAGATCGGATCGGCTGGTGATGTCGTTGGTACCAAGCAGTCTCAGGCAGATTTTGAGCTACAACTTTTTTTTCTATAATTTATAATTGCTCCACAGAAAGGGGGACGCGAATGCCAATCGCTGACGTTGTTGCTGCATCAGAGGAGGGAATTTAAATATTTATAAAGATGGATGTAGATGCATGCATCTACTTAATTAAGAGACTTCGCACGCAACAAAAATTACCCATAAAATAAGAGTGTTACGATAAGTTACTAAGCGAGCTACGGTGCAAAAGATAGATGCGATGTACATATTTGTATTTACAATGTTTTTTTTTATTTTTCATTTAATATCTACACATATATACGTAGCCACATAAGTAAAGTATATTACGGTATGAGTTACCGAATAAGCATTTGGGGTGTTGCAAATAGCTTTGTTTTGAAACTGCAGTTTGATGAAAAAGCTATTAGGTTAATTAGTCTTGTGACGGTAAGGCAGTTCGAAGCAGCAAATTGGAAGAAAAACAACTGTTTTTTATGCAAACTGTGCTAATAGCTAGCGCTTCGGGTGTATTTGTATTTTATTAATTAATAAACATAAGTAAATAAAAACATTTAGTTTTTTAAGGAATACTTAGTTCTAAGGTACAATTGTTTTAATAAATACATTGATTTTACTTGATAATAGATAGACAATAAAAAAAAAATGTTTAATTGAAGAGCCTTATCAGGTTTTATGTACAAAAGAAAAAAAACAAAAGTAGTTTTGAATAAAAACATTGTATATACTTTCTTTATAGTACTCTTGTTTGTGGTAATTTTTCGTCTGGCCATCATTCCTGGTTGATTCGGAACTAACTCTAAATAGTGGAGACGAGAACATTTCCCGATGTTTTACCAGTATTTCACACGCTTTTGTTATTTGTTTTTATTCGTTATCCACACCATTTGTCGATTTCAGCGCGCCTCATTCCGACTTGATTCAGAACTAAAAAAATATGGTCCACGATAGTACTATATGCAGTGTTTATACAAAGATAATAACAAAAATATGAATCGAGGTGATATTAAACTTTATGACAGAATGACATCTGTATTTTTACGTTATGTTGTACTCAAATATTGTAAAATTGCAGAAAATCTTTCAAATGTTGCCCTCCTATCCTATGCCTAAATCAGGTTTTAGGGCAGGATAAGTCAATTCCTTATTTCACTCCCCATGTAATGTAAGAGCAGATCAGTCTTTTACAATATCTGTTGTTTTTCTTTACTCAATCAGAAAAGGGCTCTCAATAGAGTCTCAGCATTCAGAGCAAACTCTGATAATTCTCTGTATAAACTAAGAGTGGCCAGATTTATTTTTGAAATAAGTCTTAGCACTAGGCTGTCACAAATTGACAGGCGGAATATTATTGTCTCTCGCGCTGGCATGTATTTTTCGAAGATTGGTGAAGAAGTGATAAATGAAACAGTCTCTACAATCATAGAGTACAAATATTATAAAAAGTAAAATCTTTCGTACGTTCCATCCTCCAACACCCTCAATTTTTGTTATCTTTTTTGTATATCATTGTGTTTTACACATATACTTATGCAAAATGGTCAATAAGATGACAGTTCAAGCTTGTAGGCATTGTCAAAAGAAGGCATAATATTGTAACTCTATGTCCAACTCTTTAACACAACGTTGTATTTATTTAAATGTTATTTCAAACAAAAAAACCATTTATGTATACATACATAAGTATATGTTGTTTAAATGAAAATCAACAACTATTGTCAGTTTGAAAGAATATTCAAATCTACATCTTACATACATTTTTTTTTTTTTTTTTTTTTATAATTAACGCGCGCACAAGGGACTATTTGTTTCCCTTTTAATGTAACACACTGCGCGGGCATTAGGAAGATAGGGAGGGGAGAGATAGGAGGTGTCGATTAACATTGGTTTTGAATGTTTGCATGTTGAAATGGCAAGGGAAAATCTCGCCGGGTAAACCATTCCAAAGTCGTGTTGTACGGCTAAAAAAAGAATCTCTATATTTCACGGTACGTCCGAAATTGGGCTCAAGGGTGAACTGATGGGCATTCCTAGCAAGACGAGTATTACGGGCGAAACTTTTAACGGGAGGAATGCAGCTGGCTACCTCGAGTGAACATTTTTTATAAAAGAACCGATAAAATAAGGAAAGACATGAAACATTGCGTCGGTGTTCGAGAGGGGCAAATGTTTCAGCGGCAGTTCTATTTCCTAATCTTAACGCTCGATTTTGTATTCTATCAAGCAGGTGAAGCGATGATTGTGAAGCACCTGCCCACAGGTGGGAGTTGTACTCGAGTTTAGGGCGTATAAACGCTTTATAAATTGTAGCCAGATCAGATGGGGAAAAATACTTCTTACACCGATACAGAAAACCTAAGCACTTTGCAGCATTCTTAGCGATCTCAAATATATGGTCGTTCCAACGGAGGTCGTCGTTGACACACATACCGAGTACTGAGAGCTTTTCGGTTTCTTCGATGTAAGTGCCATTCATGGACAATAGCATTGGGGGAATGTTTAGCTTTAACGACAGAAGACAGCATTGAGTTTTCGAAGCATTAAACTCCACACGATTTCTATTACCCCATTTGACAATGCTGTATAAATCGGAGTTTAATGAGCTTGACATACGGCACCGTTGCAATTGTACGTCCGAAGGCGAAGGACGTGAATTATCGAACGAATATGAAAAGCTGAGGGTAGAGTCGTCAGCAAAACAGTTAAGTGGATTAGAAGTAACAGACAGAAGATCATTTATAAAAATGAGGAAAAGAGTCGGAGACAGAACAGAGCCCTGGGGCACACCAGCATTTATTTTATGGGAATCAGACTTGAATCCGTCCAATACAACTTGTATTGAACGGTCCAGAAGATAGCTTCTAATCCAACGAACAAGAGTATTATCGATCCCAAAAGCACGCATTTTCGATAAGAGAGCTTCATGCCAAACTCTATCAAATGCCTTGGAGATATCAAGAGCAATAATCTTACTTTCACCAAAGCGATGTAAAGATTTGTTCCACTGTTCGGTGAGATATGCCATCAGATCACCAGTGGAACGGTTGCTGCGGAAGCCATACTGACGGTCATGGAGAAGCTTACGATCTTCGAGATATTCCTTAAGCTGACGGTTAATCAGTGTTTCCATGACCTTAGAAAGAAGGGATGTCAGTGCTATGGGTCGGTAGGAGGAGGGGGAGGATGGGTCACCTTTCTTAGGGACAGGCTGGACAAATGCTGTTTTCCATCTTCTAGGAAAGATTCCAGAAGAGTAGGAGCGATGGAAAAGCTTACGCAGTGGCTTTGCCAGTGTGGAAGAACACCTCTTCAGAATAATCGGGGGTATACCATCCGGGCCAGCGGATTTGTGTATATCGAGATCTTTGAGAACTCTTGCTACTGTACGAGTGCGGAAAAAAATCTGTCCCATGGAAAAATTTACATTCTCAAGTACAGGAGGGGCAACGTTGCTATGCGGCAGCGTGGAGCTGGCAGCGAAATGGGCGGCGAGCAAGTTTGCCTTCTCTGAAGAGTAAACAATTGGTTTGTTATTGTCGATGAGCGTTGGAACCGAAGATGTTGAGGAGTTTTTAATATTTTTTACAAATGACCAAAAATTTTTACTGCCTTTGGGACACTGCAGAATTTTTTGCCGTAATTTTTGGTCATGCAAAAATTTGGTTCTTTCAATAACGGAGTTGCATGAGTTTCTTGCTTGTTTGTGCTTTTTCCGATTTTCCTCTGTAGGGTTGGCTTTGTAGGAACGGAAACTTACTTCTTTGAGCCTGATAGCTTCTTTACACTCAGAATTAAACCAAGACTTTTCTTTAGGTTTGATGCTTTTTACTCTGTTGGGAATAAAAGCACGCATCCCTAGAAGAATCACATTTGTGATCATTTCAGCACTGGCATCAATGTCACTATCGAGGAAGCATAGTGACCAGTTAAAGTTTCGGAAAAAAATATTCAGGCCGTCCCAGTTGGCTTTCTCGTATTGCCAAACGGTCCTGGTGGGAAGTTTTTCTTTAACTGGATGGGTGGAGGATGAGAAATTAGCTGAAATGACACAATGGTCTGAAGTGCCAAATGGAGAAGTTACACTAATGGTATATTTATCAGGGTGAGAAGTAAGAAACAAGTCAAGAGTATGGGCGGCTTGCCCAGCAACATCCGGTATACGCGTTGGCACATCGATCAGCTGGGTAAGGTGATGTAACCCGGCAAAGAGCTCGACATACCTTCCTTCGGGTGTTGTCTGACCAGAATAGCGGAGCCAATTGGAATTGTGTACATTGAAATCGCCCGCAATAACGATTTCAGTGCGAGGACAAAGGGAAACAATTTTCGAGATAGAATCTGACAGCGCATCAAATTCGTTACAAGTCGAATTGCTGTCGAGATTTGGACTCCTGTAAATAAAACAATAATGAATGACATGCTTGCGGACAGTGAATTTGAGCCACAAGAAGTTAAAGTCCGTGTTGGAACATTGCCCATATTGGGGAAGGCTCTGGCAAGCAATATCATTTCTAACATAGACCACGAGACCATGATGGGAAAAGAGTAATGGCACCAAGCTATACCCATGTAGAGTAAATTCTGATAAATCAGTATTTACTCCAACCTGGGTTTCACTTAATGCCAAAACAGCTGGCCTGTATTGAACAGTGTAGACGTACAGGTGAAAGAAATTCTTTCTAATACCACGAACATTGGAATACACGACACAAAAATCACTTACCATTTAAAAATACTTACACACAAAACACAATTCTGAATAAGTCGAACCATGCAGTGAAAATCAAAATTAATCTCTGTAATAATCAAACTGTCTTAGGTGTTATGCCCATAAGACAGCTTGCATACAAAAAATCAATTTAAATATTCAGCACAATAGGACAAACTCAGATGCCCTTATCTATTTACCGCAAGCATACGATGCCTACAGTAGATAAGAAAGAGGCAGTTAAGCTAAGCACAAAGGGTTGGGACAGATAGGAGGATAATTTAATTTGTTATGCAAGTGTGAATTATTTTTTTTTTTTTTTTTCTTTCACAGCGCGAATGGGCATCTTATCGTCTTCCAACGACGCAAGTGGATATTGTTATTATCTTTACAGCACACGCGAGGGGGTTTTGCCAATTTCTCAAACGAGTGTGTAATATAATTTTTTTTTTAACACTCGCGATAACAATGCGCAATAATTTTTTTTTTTTTGACTTTTGTTTAATTGTTATGCGCGCACCTCGACCCGACGTCCGGCCGCTATGAGCTTAAGATCGACTGTTACATATTTATCATACAAGACTTCATTTATGTAGAATGTAGTTGATGTAGCTAATTAGTAACCCGACTGGACAGTTTTTTTTCTAGTTCCGCAGTGTGCATTGGGCCTTAGTCAAAAAGTCTGTCAATGTTTGCCGTCTAATTTTCTACTAACAGTTTCTCCTTTGCAATTTATTTGTGGCGGCTTGTCACTTTGGCTAAATATTAATAGCCTAAATGCCAGTGTTCGCAATGAACCTGCCCAATCAAGGCATCTCAACTTTATACGTTACAAAGATATAACAATGACGGTAAAATCCACTAACAAACTAAATACACACCCATAATGGTATTTTCAAAATGTATGAACGCCTTAATTTAGTGAATAAGTATTACTGCAATACATTTTATGGCTCATCAACCATAAACACACAGCCCACTGGTAATGCATTCCAGAGAAATATCTGTGAAAAGTAACATTGGTATGTGAAATGTGATGTTCCGGTCATAAATTTCTATTTAAAGATTAATAGCTGCATGTGTTACGAAAAAAAAAATCAGATTGAAAACGATCGTTAAATTTTGTTTTAATAATTGAAAAAAGAAACATCTTTAAGCCTACGATACTAATCAATTAATGTTATTTAATACCGGTACCGGCAGACAAAATTTAGACATTTGAGAGGAAACCTCATCTGTCAAATGACGGAAGTAAATATACATACATATAAGAAAATTAATAAACTTTCTTTTTTCTTTTGAATCTACCAACGCAGTTTTATTGTATATATGTAATATAAAATAAATTTTGTAATCAATAAGCAATAAAAGCTCATTTATAACTTCATTTGTGCTTCCAAGAAAAAAATTACGCCACCATCTACGTTGGACCGAGGCAATTTAGGGGAAAGCATTTTCCAATTCGTCGTGTTTAGGAGAGTAAAAATTGTTTTTTTTTTTTAATTGTGATAACAACTCATCTTGTGGTTACTAAGAAAAAAATAACAAAGTTTGAAAATTACTGTATCTGTCAAGAATGACATATAAACATTTAAGCGAAATGGTAGTAGAAATTCATGTTACGTAGGTTCGTTCAGAGACAAATTGAAATTCGCCGAAATAGCAGTGCTATGAGTACTTCACAGAATTAGGCATTTCATCAAATGTCAAACCGTATGATGTCATCTGTAATTTTAAAACAGTTTTATTTTTTTATCGTAAGCATTGTCCATAAAATCTTCAATTTTATATTGACATCACGTGTGCACTCAGTTCAATTAATATTCAATCATTGAACATCAACAATATCCAGTTCAAACAGCCCACCCAGCCGATTATTAAAACCGATCCATACGTCAATCGCCTACATTGTCAATGGTTCTAATTCATCCGCCATCCGCAACAAAAATGTATTGTTCTCAATTCTTTTATGTTAAGTGCTTACAAATTGATTGCCTACCCTGGCACAAAGCCCCCTTATCAACTTGAAAAAAAAACAAAATGACGATTAAACACTGAACACTCTATAGCGGCAATAGATTGGTGACACGCTGTCTGGTGAATATAAGTACTGCTTTTGAATTGAGAACTACTGTCAATTGCTATTCAAATTCAACATCACGCTCTGTGAGACAATGTTTAGCTAGGTGTTGTATGTGTGTCATAATACAATGACACCATCAATAGATCGAGATAAAGATGTTTATCAATATTCCGTAGGGACTTTACGAATCCATCATTAGACATAAGTGTGATCTTATTTGAATGCAAAACAGAACGAAAGTGTCATGTGATACATTTGACATTTTTTTAAATGAATTATCTATTGGAGATCAAGTTGATAAATCTTATGTAATTATGGTAAGCTAAATATTAAATTGAAAAAAAAAATAAAATAAATGACAAACCTAAAATTATTAAAGTCATATGACTGACTTCAAATTGTAGAATTCACACGAAACAAACATTCAGACAGAAGCTACATAACAACCTGTCACACTTGTCATTTTGACAAGAGTAATAACGCCGAGTTCAACCAGATGGCTGTATGGAGTATTTTTTTTAATGAGAAATTCCCATTGATGAAAAGTAATAAACTTCACACAATCATGTTTAATGAATAATACTCTGGCAGGCAGCCGGTAGACGATTCATATTAATCTGTCCGATTCCTTTAATCTAAGAAATTAAATATGAGATTAGGTGGGCGTCGTATATATTTTTTTTTTGCTAAGTGACAGTGTACTGATGGATGGGAAATTGTTTGTTATAAATTTAATTTGGGAAATTGACTGCTAGCACGCGCGAACGGTTTACTTCAAGATGATGTTGTTTATATTTTTGTATGGACTTATTCCTAAAATAACTAAGACAAAATACTAAAAAAGCTATTTGTTTGCAAAATGTTTTCTTGTCTGTGTTGTATAGGAAGAACAAATAAGTGCGCATTTAAATAAATTGAAATGGTTTGGCACTTTATTGTTTTTTTTTTAATATCAAATTAGCAAGTTAGTGTTGTCAATACAACAGAAAAGATGCAATAAAGAACAACATGTAGTGTTTAGAGCAACATGTATACTTAAATAAATATATTTGCGCGAAATGACAGCTCCTTAAAGTGCCAAGGCCTAGTGACTTATACTCTTAACCATTCCTGCGTATGTGTTGTTAATCTGCAAGAATGGAATGGAATGGACCTACAGTTTACCGCCGAGTCCGAACGGCTTTTTCGAGACAAATTTTACTTTTGCAGGTTTTGTCAGTTCCTCGCAAGAAGCAGTACCCCGGAAAAGAAGGTGGCTATGGGCGGGACACGAATCCAGGCTCATTCGCTTAGCAGTCCGACACACTAATCACTAAGCCACGAGGCACTACAACAACATGTAGGTACACATACTTTCCCAAAAAAGATGTATTATTTCTTGGTTTCCACCATGTTGTCACCAAAATGAAATCTCGGATTTCGGCAAGGGGATTCCAAGATTTAAAAATGGTATTCACACCAATAAATTTTCAAATGTCAAAATTTTGCAGTGAGTATAAAAGATGATATGAGATTTTGAATGTTCTTTTTACACCACCATTTTAATGTATTCAGCAATAAAAAATTTGATTGCTAAATACTAAAAAAGATATCTTCAATAAATTGGACAAACTAGGATTTGCAATGGAATTTTGGGCAAAATTAAAATGTTGCAGTATGAAAGAGAGAACAATCTGAAATAACATGAGATGATTTGACTATCCTTGGAGGAGGTGTGCATATTGTTGTACCTACACACACACACAGCGATAATAATTTGATTGCTGAATACTAAAAAGATGTATTCGATTTGAAAAACCAGGGCCTCCAATTAGATTTCTGGGAAATCTCGCAAATTTCTAAATCCCAGAAGCATATGGGAAAATTTGAAGATTCTGTTTAAAATCTCAGATTTCGTCGAATTCGTTTTAGTGGAGTGGGAACATACAACATAGCACTTACTATTTTAATTTCAAAATTAGAATAGTAAACTTCAAAACGAGAATAGTAAACTTCAATGTGGAATATTAAACTTCAATATAAGAATAATAAATTTCAATATGGGAATGGTAAATTTCAATATGAAATTTTTTATTTAAATTTAATTTAAAACAATTATTAATAATAATACATATTAATATAACATATTTTCTAATTTAAGAACTGCAGGCAATTTATTTTGAAAGCATGCGATGCAAGTGGCACACGTTGTTGGAGTAATTGTCTTTAAACCTTCTATATACTATAAGGCTTTCTAAGGCTCTTACTCTCTGTTCTCTTATGGATGAATCGGTTCTGCTGTTAAGAATCCTTGACAACTTACTTGAGAGCTCTCTTTTAACGTTATTCTTTACCAGTTAAGCATTGGACTATAGGGACCAAGTCTGAGTATACGGTTGTCACAAAATTCCTGCTCCTGCAGAACATCTATGACAAGGTACATTGTCAATTACAATAACAACTGGGTCACCATCTCACCATATCTAACCATTGCTTGGCGAAAACAGGTTTTCATCTACTCTCTTGCAAGGATTGTTTTTTTAATTTTTACTTAACTATTCTCATATTGAATTTTTTCATTCTCATAGTGAAGTTTACTATTCTCATTTTGAAACTAAAATGGTATAGTCTTATAGTTTTTCTAGTTAAATCAAAGAATTCTTATGAAAGAGAACAGCTTAAATAACTTCACACACATCTTTATTTCAAGGGTAGCCATATTGAGATAATAATCGGTTATTACTGTCAATGTCAATGTCACATTATAAAAAAAAAAAAAACTGAAACATCCCTCAACTTGAAGCAAAAGGTTTTCATTTTATTTCTCAATAAGTTACCATACATTCGCTGTTTTTTTTCTGTTCGTATATATTTTTTTTTTGTATTATTCAATATACATTATTTGTACATATTTTTAACGTTTTTAAAGACTTAAAAACGATCCAGCTATTAATTTGTTAAGGAGAGTGTTGTCAACATCTCAAAGTTACCTCCATGCTTTTCTTCAAGTTTCTCCACCTTTTATTTTATTTGCCTCACATGTTTCTTTTACAAAATACCTTTTAATTCTCAGAAAGAACATGATTTGCGAAATGAGCCGCTTTGAGATAGGAATAAAAGTTAAATAAAAGGGTAAGAATTGATGACGGTTCCTTATCCCACATAAAGGCGGCAAAGTCCATCGTCGGCATCATAACTGCCGTCCAGGGATTTAATTTTTCGTTATTTATAGATCGATAGCATCATCAAATTAGTATTCTTCGGATTCCATACACTTCTTTGACTTTTTTTCGCAACTATTTTTGCATACAATCTCTGTTCCGTTGATGTCAAGATGTGAAGCATGGTATTGATTTCCGCTAATTGGCTTCAAATTGCAACATTAATGGCCTTATTGTGCGTTACTAGAGTGTGCGCTGTTGTGGTGAGTTTAAACTGCCTGCAACTAACGTCAATTTAAATTAAGAGAAAGGATGGACTGAGCTTGCAAACATTGGACTCTTGACTTATGAGAATGTAGAAGTGTGGTATGTATTATTATTGTATGTATATTGGTGATCATCATCATTCATCTAAAATAGAATTATCACATATTTTTTTGTATTTCAGATCGAATGGAAATCAATTTGACGTCGCCATGATGTGCGCTTAATTTAATGCGTATTGTGTCATTTGCACAACACTGATATTTATTTCACCCCATAACTGCCAGATATGAGGAGGCGAGGTAGGTTTGGAATTTAATTAATTGAAAAGCAATTTTATATCAAGGAGAAGACGCATAAGTTGTATGTATGTATGTTTGTGTTTTGGGATGGTCATTTAATTCGTTTCGTTCAAAACTTAGAAATGTTGAACAGATATTCAATGTCTAATAAAATTATATACATACATATGTAAACAGTAGTTCACTGGCTTAGGGTTTTTTCACTTATCTGTAAGCGCAATAAAATAGGTAGGTAGGTATGTAGGAATTATAGGAACATTACTTACATACATATAAAAAACAAAAACTCTTAACGAAGCAAAAGCTATCGACCATTTGTTATGACTCTATTATTGGAAAACTTAATTGGTAGCATACACCGTTCTATTAATCAATTGAAAATCTGGTTGAACATAATTGGGAACAAAATATTGCGTTGGTTTTTTATCTGCAAAACTTTAAAATAAAAAAAGATACACCACCACAAATTTAAACCTTTGAGACAAAATATATTGGCTGACACTTGTGACACTGACTTTAATGACACTTGTAATGGATCTATTAGAATGACACTGGAACTGGCGATATGCATTTGTTTATATATTTGATCGTCTGTCCTATTTTATTCAATTAATTACGAACACAAAGAGTCCACGCAAATTTGTTAAATGGAATTTTAAAAAAAGCTGAAACCTAGCTGAAATCAGTTCAAAATATCGAACATTTGAATTGAAGAAGCTCTAGAAAGGCCAGACTATATTAGACATGACCAAGAATGGCCTACTGTCAAAATCGCATGTTTAATTAAGCAGCGTTCACACGCACACAAGACAATGGGACAATACACAGTTGTCTTGTCCGAGCTTCTTGAACGGGGTTGGATGATGTCAATATTGTCCTCAGAGATAGCTCGGCAGGCTAGCTCGGAGGACAATATAAGGACAATTGTCTTGTCCTGGAAACAATTGTTCACATGGAACAATGATTGTCTTGTTTCATTGTCTTCGCCTCTGCATTGTCCTATGTGAACCCCGCTTTAGGCATAACAGACAATAACAAAAATGACAGGTATCTTTACTAGGTATATAGTTATTCATCTTGTTTTTAGAAACATGAAAAAACACTTCATTTAGTTTTGACAGGTCATGTCTACTTTAGTTGGCTCTAAGAATAAGAATATAAAAGACAAATTCAATCAATAAATGCGCAGTTTTTTGAAACAAATAAACTTTAAAAAAATGTTGAACTTTGTTTCACTCAATACAAAACACACTCAATCAGAGGCTTTTGACTTAAAAGTACCAATTAATGTCACGTTCTTGTCTGCTTTCTTTTAAAATGTTTTGGCAAATCAAAAAAAAAAACATGAAAAAATTGGTTTTCATTATTAAGCGCCACCACTTTAGCGTTTGGCGCCTACAGTTTCAAAATATCAAATTTAATTTTCAAACAAACGCCGGCTAACTAATTGATTTCTGTTGGATTTTATTAAATATCAGACAATCAGTGCCTTAAACTTAATTGAGAACTTTTTTATATAAACAAATGTTTTGTATAGATTTTTTAATGAGAATTGATTGATTTTTTAAAGAACATACAGTTTAAAAAAACATGAACGCTGGATGGTTATACAATGCAACACAACATCCGTGTTATCTCGCAGAACTTATGTATATCAAAAGCTGCATAATTTCTTGCGATGTTTGGTTAATTTTCGACACGTTTAGCTACAGACTAAAAACTGGACTTCCTGTGAGTTTTTGTGATGAAGTAAATTTGACACTAGCTTTCATTTGTTTCCGTGCAATAAATTTATCCCTAAGGTTTTTATTTTTATTTTTTATTTTTGAATTTTTCAAACGAGTTTTTTTTTGAAGAAGATATTGAATGGAAGGAATTCAATATTTCAATCAACTAGATTTTAAAACAACCTTATTTACAAGTCGGCACATTATCTACAAATTTGCCATAAAACCAGTTATGAATTCACCACGTTTTGCGCAGAAATTGCTGTCAAATTTACTGCAATCATCTGAAAAATTAAATAAATCAAGAAGAACTCCGCTCACATCTTAAATAAAATACATAAAAACTCGTAAATTGCGGTTTTTAATTTATTCAAATGAACTAAGAAACGAGTTCATGGGCAGACATCAGCTAATTGACGTTCAGGTAATCATTTCACCGCAACTTGACTGTGGTATTTACATTTTTTTTGAAACAAAAAAACCACCAGACCATTATGTGTGCACTTAAACGTATAATTAAAATAAAACCCATGATCATAACAAAAAATCCCAACCAACTGTTCTCACCGCCGATGATGGTCAGATCTCAGATGTTGTAAGTTGCAACAGCCACAATAAATTCAGCTGATGCAATATCATTCTTTGATTAAATCAATACAAAGGTGAACGTATATGTAGGAAAAAAAAATAAACGGAATTTTAACAAGATCTACTTTAAATTAGTTTATCCCCGAACCAAATTAATGGAATTTTCTTCGACTTAAGGAATGCACACCAAAATATATTTGTGCGGTATTACTTACATATTACACGAAGCACCTTCTATTTCTCAATGTATTTTTATAGCCAACAGCCAAGTTAGCGCTCGCAGTCGCCACACTGGCTACAAGCTACAACCAACAGATATGCACTACCATACCATCATGTCTTACCAAACTGACAGTCAGCCATTTTTCAAACCCACTGTTCGCTCACCTTGTGCGCACACCGCTAAGACGTATGTTCTATGGCATGGCTGCTCGGCCAAAGACTCGAAAAATGCGATGAAAAATGGAAAACCCTGGGCTGAAAAAAAGTTCCAATATATTGCGAATTGCAATTGTGTCTGCATTGCATTTGCAATACAGGTAAGGTGCGCGCGCCAATCAATCTGATGTAGCACCTCAAATCCAACACCCCGTTGCCACCGCGCAGCAATGCTGCAAGCAAAACGTCACGTTTCAACTGATCCGACACCTTCCATCAAGGGGAATGGATGCGGGTGCGGGGTCTATCTATCATACGATACCATACATCTGGCCGGGCCTCCAAGCTTTGGTTGCTATAAGAGCTACTCTACTCCGCTCCGATAGTACCGCTGCCAGCCAGCCACACCAGACTCTCTGTCGTCGTCAATATCGAGTTTGTTTTTGTTGGTGTTGTTGGTGGATTGTGGTTCTGCTTCTGCTGTGTAGTGCTCTTGCAGTTGCAGTTGCTTTATAAGTCGTCGCAATCGAGACTTTCATGTTGCGATCGTAAATTACATTTTAAACGACATAGAAAAAATACGAGCCACGTATCTCTAAATTTAGCATTTTATACGTTGCGTTATTGCGACGACACATTTTGTTTAGTTTATAACTTAGTCTTCTATTTTTATTCTTTGTTTTTTAGATTTTTTTTTTAACAAATTTGCGCTGCTTAGCTATTTGCTTTCGCTTGAAATTCGTTAAACGTTCAGCAAAAGAAAAAAAATTAAGGCTGACAACACATCGCTGTAGAATTATCGATTCACCTGTGATCTGAATGCTTAAGCAACAAGCCCATATGGCAAGAGATAAACTTCAATGCAGTACGCAGTGTGTTTCAACTACAAAAAAAAGAGAAAGAATTCCATACGTCAAAGAAGGCTGGAAATAATGACTTCGCAACACGATTGGAATTTTTGTCCATTAAAATGTCTTTTCAAGTTACCGTCCCACCATACAAAAATCACAAGCAAAAACAATTAAAGCATTTCGTAAGACGTAACGCACATTGAACAGGTGGAGTCAAAATTTGTTGTTGTCTTATACTTTGTATATCCTTGAATATTGAATTCATAATAAGCTCATGCTTCCCGATTTTGCATTTAACCAGACACTCAATCTTTTTCCCTTTGAATATCTATTAGTATAACAACTAGAAAAAGTTTCATTGACAGAGCTATCAGCTTTCGTTTGGCATTCCAATTGAATGCACACAATACTCTCAATGACGCCCTTAACTGCAACTACAGTGTAGAAATAAGATATGTCTGTTTGTCTAAAAAATAAAAGTGTCGCCAAAAGGTCTAACAATGTGATTATTACTAGAAGGGTACACTCTACATAACAACTCAAACCTCACTGCATTACCGACTCTGCTGAGAATGTAGGTTTTTTGGGAATTTAGTATGGCAGTGATACTGTTTGTAGTTTTCTTAAATATCCGTGTATATATAAGTATCTGGTTTTCGAAGAACAAGCTCATTATTTTCATTTGACTTTGCCAGATTGAAGATAACTGTATTTTTTATTTTTATAAGTTTTTTTTTGCATATTCCGATATCTACTGTTCTTTAGTTATCGTTTTGACAGGAGACCATAGTTTATCCAATAGATATTGTAGTGCCCCTGAGACATCATCTTATGACACTAATAGGATCGTCTTCGAATACAAATAAAAGAGCATTTTAATGTTTTGAACTTTTATTTTGAATCATCAGCATTATCATCACCATCGGCGCAACAACGAGGATCCGTTCCGGGCCTCATTTAACATCTCGATTACTGGCCATCACCATCCAGTAAGTTTTCATGTTAAGGATTCTTAATTAGGTTTTAGCAGCAGAATGCAGAAATTGAAATTCCTATTAAGAGGCAACCCATTTAGATTTACTAGTTGCACAGAATACAAAATCGCTTGTCGTGTTAAAAATTTGTTCTAACACAAGCACAATCTGTCAAAAAAAGACATGTTCGTTCAGAGTAATGGATACGTCAACAGAGCAAACTGGCATCACTACCACTTCTTCATATTTATTGCGTCCTAAAACTATAAAAAGCCATTCAAACTTTTATTACGCTACACACTCAAGAAATATCTAACACGATCTAAATTTTAATATGTTGCCTTGGTAATAATATCAGAAATCTAACTGCAAATCGGAGATCTTTCAAACAACAACAATGAACAATTGCAATTTTTCGAAACAGACGTAAGATTGACAGGGCCAACGAAGAAGCCAGACAAAACCGCGCCAATGTAAACAGAACAAGTATCACGGTGAAATTAAATTACTACGCTCAGTTGACCATGATACCTTGACATGTATTCTCGACTAACATTGCGGGATGCTATTGAAGCTATCACTTTGGATTAGATAAATAAACAGATAAACTAAGAGACGGCAGGGAGGTAAATAGCTTTGAGTACATATACATACATGAAATTGGAAAGTATTGTATTAAAACCAAAGCAATGCAATTTCAACATCAAAATGCATAGTTGGCATCACTGTTTACTAAGAACCATTCAGCATCTTAGAATTATACAACCAGCATCTTTCAATGCCGTTTCACCATGTTGGATTGTTTCCCCTTATGAAATATTATGTCGCTTTTGATCGTTTTCACATTCCAAAACTGATTGCATAATTTCATTTCATTTGGAAATACCGCCAAAGTGAGAGCAAGAAACGCCATTGCGGATTTCCGAAATCGCACGTCATCCAGATGACAGCTGTAATTGACACACAGTCTGGTCTCTGGAAAAAAATTATACAATGTTTAACCAGAGATGTGACGGAGGAGAGGACTGTTAAAAAAAACCAAAACCACCAAACTGACCAATTTATATGCGGTCATTAAGTTTACGCCGCTGTCGTCGTCGTCGGTATAATTGAAAACGATATTGCCGTCGTCGTTAAAATTAATGGAAAATTAACAATAAAACAACCATCATACTATCCCACAGAATGCATAAACTTTTTTTGGAAAGATATGTAGAGGGAGCGAAGTATTAGAGGTGAAGGTGGAAATAATGTAATTGCACTCAAAATTCAACGGAAGACAGCGCACAAAAATCACTGGTTGACTTTTATGAGCATTTATGAATGAAAAAGATGAGAATATAACTTTGGAACATGATGTTTGCATAAAAGGATGGAGAGAGTTCTTTTGCGCGTTTTTTTTTAGTATGATCTTGACGGTGGAGTAACTTATGTGGCACTTGAAGATGATTTTTTTTGTTGAGGAAAACGATCTTTTTGTCATTGACGTCCGTCATCCGCGAGTTTTTCAGCAATGAGTATCAAAATATAATTTAGGTATTCATGTATGTAGCTAGTACCTACTCAAATTATGTATACAATTCGCATCGAACAGATAGACCAAGAGAACAGAAATTCTTCATGAGTTTGGCTCTTGATGATTACCTTAACTTGAAGCCTTTATGACAGTGAATCACTGTATGTATGCAATGTATATGGCAAAAGAGTCCAAAAAGAAATGGAATGAACAAAAGGTTTTTTGGAGTTTTTTATGATTCTTTTCTCTTCCTTTTTATTGCCAGGTTTGTTGGCGATGTCATTAGTTATATTTATGATGATGACGAAATAATGAAAGTATGAAGCCCTTAAGGTAAATACCTACTATCTGATTAGGATTCTTAAAGAAATGACTAATGATTTTTTCTTAGTTTAGACTATTACCTACATATATAAAATTACTTAGGCCGTGTTTTATTATCGCAGGTAACTCATATGGTTCGGTTCACCCCGTGATAATAAAGAATTGGGTTACATAAAATGTTTCCCTAATTGACGTAAAAAAGAATATTCAAAAAAAGGATATTTATGTTAGCTACACTGAACGCAAGCAAAATTGCTAACTTAGAAGCATTCCTCATGACAGCACAAAATATCGAGTATCAGCATTGTACATATATACACTGCCTATTATAGGACTCCCATGAAGCACAATTTTTTAATTGCTGCTCAAGCCGAAATGAGTGGCGCTTTTTTATGGGTCACGTCACTATCTGGCAACATTAGTTATTGCAAACGATTGGGCAAATTCGGCTATTTATTGTCAAAATGTAATAAATGAGTATTTAGATCAGCACCTACGTTCCTAAATCTTGCAAAAATAAAAACTAAATGGGTTACTTTCTAAACAACTTTTCAACTACCTATGTTAGCAAGATCATTACACATTCACTTTTTTACGAATTTACTTTGAATTTGTAAGTATAAATGTAATTACCCGTAACCACCTTTTTCAGAAATAAAAACAAGCGGGCATGAGAATTTGCTGCCATCATGTCTACACTGTAATAATGCTGTAAATTTAAATGTTCATTAAGATACACCCAAACCATTGTTATCGTCAACAAAAGCCTTGAACTAAAAACATTTACCACAAGCATCGACTCATGAACTCAATCAATCGTGTTCATAGACGTGTCTTCGATTTTAACACGATCTCCCTTACCGACACTTCTAGGAATTTTATTCAACATGCCAGGTGTTACGATTTTAAGTTTTATAAATAATCTTCTATGTAACTATTTAAAGACTAAACAAAAAAAAACTCAACATCTTGCGCTTTGATTAAAAATGTGTACATATCGATGTACATATGTATTTAGCTGTCAACTAATTATTCACGGTAACATTTTTAAGTAATTATTATTTTAACCTTAAACACAAATTAATTTCTACTTGCTTTCATTTATACTAGAATTATGAAGGATTAATACAGTTTCTTCTGAATACATATGTATGTTGTAATTTACAATCAATAATAAGAGGGAGAGAACAACATCTATTTCAATTTTTAAAAGCTGTGCTTTTGACCGTCTAACTGTCAAGTCATGTTAAGCACATTACATACATCGGAAATTGGAAGATTGAGATCTTGCTTAAACCATTTTCCTTAATTAATTTTTACAAAAAAGAAAATAAACTAATGGATGCACGGGAACTCAACTTCTGTGCCCATCGTGGTGAGTATTTAATAGATGGCGTGGTGAACATTTGTTCGGTTTGTTTGATTGATTGTAATTGATCTAATTAAGAAATGGTCTTAGAAATTGAAAAAATATTTGATAATATGTTTTCAAACCAAGCAGTATCTGCTGAAGTTTGAGTTTCTCTAATAATTATTCACTCTAGTGATTAATACAATGCGTTTAATATTAAAAAAATCGCACTTCTTTTAACGCAATGAAAATGCATTGCATTTTCGATTCGAACAAGAAAAAAAACAATTATTTTTTATTTTCACACTCGTCGGTTGGTGTAATATATTTTCTAAAAATAATTTCAATCATTCGGTAAGTAAAGTGGCATGGTAAGTGTATTTGTATGGTCTGTTTCGTTCGAGTAGATATAATATATGAATGTAAACACTTTGCCAGAGCAGCCAGGAGTAGACGTCTACATTTTTATTTTCTTGTTCTTCGAATTTTAATTGTGTTCTTTTCAAGTTCATTAACAAGACCATGCTAAGAAGTATTCGTTAAAAAATGATTTTTTTTCTTTTATTTTAGGTGATAAGTACGTACACCACTTGAGTGAAGTGTCGAGTGAGTACGGACGGTAGCGGGTAATAAGTGCAATTTTTATTAACAATTGACTTGCCTTCCTACGCACACTTTTGAGAAAGAATTTTGTGAACAATTTATTGTGAGGTAATTGGAGTGTGTAATCGAATAACTTAGTTTTTTTCATCAGCAAGAAGGGACGGCTTTGAATTTGCGTGATCCAAATAATTAAATTTGCTTTGGAAATACGGGAGGCAGTAGTGCTAGTGCTTGCTAATCGAAAACCTTTTGGGTTCAATCTTCAGGTTGGGTAACAGTTTCTTTTTTTAACTTTTTGTGCCAGCTAGATGACGCCCGAGAGTGTTTTAAGCGAGAAAATAATACCTATTCCTCGATCTATTGCGCCGAAAAATTCGTTCCTATATTTCTAATTCTTCTAACAAGTGTCATGCAACATTCAGTTGCATTCTAAAATTCAGTATCTTACAGACACATTTATTTATTAAAGAACAAACACATTTAATATCTCTGCGGTAACACCATTAAAAGAGATAACCATTGTATATTCAAAGACCAAACTGGCAGCACACAAGGTTCCATCTTTTAACTGCTACTCTTAAAGTGCGCTGGCACTGGCATACCGTTCAACAAATTGCAATGAAACTTTGTCAGCGTATTGCTTACATTTACTAGAAAGGTTAAAGGTATAGTTAAATAAACTTGCAACAGATGGCGTACATGTCGAAACGGCAAATGTATTTGAAAGAACAATCGAATATTAGGAGGTATTGAAATACTATAAGAAAAAGGTGGTAATATGAATCTATATCAAAGCTAGGTACCCCACCAAATTATAAACTACCCCCTTACTAATTGTTCAATCTGTCAAATAAATACCAAGCTCTGTTTTCTTAAATATGTAAGTACAAAGCGAATATAATTTCTTTAAATTTTAACTTATTTTTAATGAAATATTTAACTGGTCCTTACATTTTTCAAGAGAATTTTCAAGAATTTTGTTTTTATATTAAATATTCAAACATGGATGTGAGTCAACAATAACCCGATGATTTAATATGTGTAAAGTCAGCAAACATGGCCATAATTAAATAAAAAATCTCTTAAGTGACTTAAGCACTTTGAAATTTATTTTTAGACCAGGCTGCTAATTATAAAAAGGAATTTTATATTTTGTAATCTATTTCCAGTAATCTTATGACAATTTCTAATAACAGATAAATATTGAAGTTCTGACATTTGCTCATGATTAATGACACTCCATAAATGTGATGACAGTTTGATTACTATGCACGCTATTTATCAATTCTTAAATAAGATCTTAATTATGGCATGTTAATGAACGGTTTGTATAAAGCAAGTTAACCTGCGATTATGGGATATTTGAATTCCTAAAAAAACTATGAAGTAAAGATATGTATGTATAAAAACAATGGTAAGTAGGTTATAACATACGTACATAATTCTTAATCAAATTTGTGTACTCTTCGCCGAAATCTTCCGTGAACTAGGTACAATAAATTTTACATAAAGTATTGCTTCTTTTTTAATCATTTTTGTTAGAATTCCAATGAAGTGAAGCAAATATATTCTTTAAAAAATTGTATTAAAACTCAAATCAATTTAAATTTTCATTTTATATTATTAAAAATGTTACATACATAATACATACCTATTCTAAAGAACAAGTGATGCCAAAAACGGAAATAAAATTATCGCCAAATTTGCGGAGTGTTTTTTTATATTTTTTTTTAACTAACATTTAATCGTTCGATTTTGTTTACAAAAAAAAAATCAACACAGTGCAACACAGTGTGTATAAAATGCAAATCAGTAAACGTTCAGCATAATTAGTGGGTCTCTGTAAAAATTATTTCAAACTAGCTATTACCCGCGACTTCGTCCGCTCCCTGCCTGTGAAAGTCCGGTCAAAATCGGTCCATAAATAAGAAATTTCGAAAAAAACGACACCAGCCACCTAGTGAGTAATTAACATAGCCTAAGTTACTTCTTAGGATATCAGCTATCTGCCAGTGAAAGTCCCGTCAAAGTTGGTGCAGCCGTTCCCGAGATTACACGGAACAAACAGACAGACAAACAAAAAAATTTAAATAGTGTTTTTTTATTATAAGTATTGTATATCCTTTCGAATACATAAACATCGAGAAAATAGCTGTTATTTTGATTTTAAAAACACACACTTTATTTTTATTTATGTGTATAGATAGATGATGATAAGTGATTGTGAAAAAGTGCAACTATCAGAACGTAACTAAAATGAAAAAAAAGATAGTTACCGAGGCAGAAGAAGTTTTGAAAAACGGAAATATTCCTTACGAAGAAATACCCTATTATAAAGCGATAGAGATTCCGAGCCAGTATCATGGAGCGGAATCACAAAAAATAGTGAACGTTTGCAACGTTTTGCGCTAATAAGAAAGAAGAATTCCAAACCAGATCAAGTGAAGAAGATGAGGACAGTTGAACATTAATAAACGATCAGGATCCAGAAGACAATATGACAAACATTTCTGAATAAATACTAGTGATGTGATCAGATGACTTTTTGATGAGAGCAACGAGTGTAATGAAGTTGGTGATACTTTCAATGAAACAGAAAATCATAAAATTAAAGAAAATTTATATTCGACTCAACGTGGGTATTTCATCGACCATCTTCAACAGTAAGGGATAAACTAAAGAACATTTTCTCTGCAGGTTTGTATTAATTTGAAAATTAATTGATAAAAATTAAATTGTCTTTATTTTAGGGTTTGTTCAAAGGGAATTTAACATGACGTTTACGGAGCGAAGATTGACAATAGAGAAATCAGACTAGATAATGGATAACTATATAGAAGTTTGACCGGAAGCACCTCTCGACAAATAGTTTCCAGCTACGAGTTCTCAGGCTCACTCGAAAACTGGATCAATCAAAAAGCTCTGTTTTATTATCTTCGGATCTGGATCTGGATTATGTCTTAGCACGTATTACAATAACAATTTTAAATCCTGCTTTCTATCTGGATCTATTTTAAGATCCAAGAAATAGTACTTATTCTGAAAAACAGATGGCTCTTTTGCAGTATTGTAATAGGAATTGAAAACTAAATAATGCATGATATGGATCTAGATCTGGATCGTTTTATTTATCGAAACAGATCCATATGGATTTTGGTGGATAATAAAACGCAGCTAAAGTATCTCCAAAAGAGACGGATGTACATATTGTTATTTGGAACACATGAATTAAAAAAAGTACCACAGTTAAGAAAGGTGGAAAAGGTGATAAAATCACATCTTTTACAGCGGCCAAAGTCGCCAATTGTATACATACATGTATATTTTGTACTTCTGCAGAGTTGAATTTAATTTATAATTTTAATGGGTTTAATAAGAAACGGATGATGCTCTGATATAGTCTTTGGGACTTTTTGAGCACTTTGTGATTTGCATAAATGAAGATTTAAAAGAGTGAAATCGAAAAGTGAATCCGAATCCGAAAAAAATCTAAATGCTTAGAGATATCAAAGAATAAAATAGATGCATCCCTTTAACCTTGTGAGATATGGCTGACCTTTTGAATATCCTGAATAAGCTTAAAACTTAGGTGTTATTCTTAATCGCATTCTAACCTGGAATAACCACGTAGCTTATATATGTATATAGTCGGTAAAACATATGGTGCCCTTATCGCAAACTTCGGTCCACACAGTAGGTACTCTACCCCTTTAAAAAGCACATTTTTATCCACTCAAATAGATCTGGACATTTATTAATTCCCTGCCTTAGCTGTTTGACGTTTTAACGCCAGTTTCTTGTCAGTTATACACATAAATGGAATTCACGATCCCGCATAAAAAGCACGATTCCGTTGAAAAAAGAACTTAAGATTGATTTCTTAAATTTAAAGAAAATAGTGAATCTTTAATTTTTCAAATTAATTTAACTTTAAATTTTGGAACATTATCAAATGTTAAACAACTTTAAGCTACATACATACTGTAAGATTATAAAACTTATAAGACAAATTAAATATTAAAATACTTATTGGCCATAGAAGTTAAAATAAAATTAAAAAAAAAACCTACGAAGACTGTCTACATATAAAATATGAGTTTATTTTAATAATGTTTTTCAAACGTATTCTAGAGTAAGAATTGTAGCTTAAAACCCCAAAAGAAATAAGATTAAACAGGTATGTTAAAAAAAACTTAATTTTACTTACATTTGGAGTAAACGTCATGTGTAGTTTTTTAAGTAGGTAATCCAATGAATAGTTTTTTAATATTAATATTTAAAATACTTGTTGTTTTATTAAAAAAGAGTTTTTTGTTTTAATTTATATTTCTTTAAAAAAAAATTAAGTACTGGAGCACAGTCGTCGTTTAAGTTTTTTTTTTTACAAAATTGTCTTTAAATTCTCTTTCGTTTTTTTTTTATTTTGTTTTCACTATCGTCTATATAAAAATATTCTGTTTTCTCATATAAGTTTTAATATTCGAATCACATTTACATGTGGTTTTTTAATTTTTATTATTTTATGATATACATTTTGTATATTAATATTTTTTTAACTTTGACACTTTAAAATGTTGAAACTAAAAGTAAAATAAAAATTATTCTACAAAATGTCAAACTTACTAAAAACACTAGGTGGGTACATATATATAAATGTTAATATCGTTGCTATGCAAGACCGTCATCCAATTGGCGTCAACGAGACGGGAAAAGTCGGAAGTGTTTCGTTGCAAATTGATAACAAAAAAAAACTTTAGTATTTCCTGATGAGTTTATTTTATTTTTATAAGTATTGGTAGGTGTTTGTACTTTATGCCAATGTTTGGAGTTTATTTTTATTGTAATCTTATCAATAATTTTGCATTCAAGCTACGTAATTTATGATAAAATCAATCAAGATATGCAACGCACATTTGATAGGAAATAAGATTAAGTATCTCACACTTAAATATTTAAATGGCAACATAAGAATTAAATAGAAAAAAAAATTAAATAAGATATCTTTAAGATAACAAAGGCAAGGTAGTGGTACAAACATACCCAGCACATCAGACACATTTTATAAAAATAAAATAAATATGGTGAGCTGCGTATATACAAGCATGTCTTCAATCAAAATTTATTGCAAACGGAAGTTATCACATTGAGGAAAAAATAAAAAAAAAAACTTAAGAGTGGCAGAGCCAGCCAGAAAAAGATCGTAACGTTACGGCAAACCCGGGTAAAAAAAAAGTGCAAAAGTGGGCAGCTGTTAGTTTATTTTTTCATCCGCGTGTGTATGTTTCGTTTTTTGTCTCAAAATTATGCACTGTAATTCCAATAGATACTTTTTCAGAAACAAAAGTATCTTTTTTTTACTATTTGCACGCAATGTGATCAGATCACTACAGATTGTACAGTAATGACAACAATGATCGCAGACGCAACCAACCGCAAACATAGTCATCATCATCATCCTGATCATATATCACCACCTCCACCGGCGCACCGTCACACACTATAAATTTATTATTGCAATTCATGTGGCTGTTGCAACAGCAAGAGTTTAAGATACGCACGTCCTAGTAAATTATTGTCGGTTTAGTGGTCACACACTTAACAGTTACCGACCGCCGCCGCCGCTTCCGAAGAACCGGCAGAAACACTCAGTCGCAATCGAATTTAACTGAGTTAAAGTTACATTTGTTTATTAAATTTAATTTAATTTCAACACAGACAGGCTGGTCATAAAAATAGCAAAACCACCAGACAGACAAACAATAGAACTTCACTTGCAATAATCTTTTTTTTGTTTCACATAAAACATCTTTAAAGGTTGTCAAGGGAAATAAAAAAAAACTCAAATTGAGTGAATTTATCACACCTAATGTTCTTCAAGGGTCTTCCTTCGTTTAGGGTTCACTTAATAATTCAACAACAGGTAGATAACAATGACGACGGTACTTGCATCAAGTGTCCAATCCAGACTCTAAACGGATTATCAACACCAAATAATTGTTCTCACTTTTTATTGGACTTGAGGTTTGAGGATCTTTTATCTGGTTTGACCTTTTTAGTTAGTTTGCAATTTGCAGTCATAAAAAATACGCGCGCTTTTCATTCAGAAAAAAAGTGCCGCCCGATTCAAAATTTCATAATAGAAAATACTTTATCAGTGTACACACACCCTCGACGAGAAATTAATTAAATCCAATGAATAGGTTATCTAAAACCAATTATATTTTACACTTCTTCGAGATTCAGATATTGTATCTTTTTTCCATTGAGAGAGAAAAAAGAGAGATGCTTACTTGTTGCTTCTTATTTAAGGACTAAACAGAAAATTACTGAAACGATTGTATTTGAAGAGTATATCCCCACTCTTTAAAGCAATAAACTGTGAATGAAAAGAAAAAAAAAACTAATAAAACGAGCTATTCGATTCGAACGAACGGCAGAGCAGCGGCGGGTGAAATGACTTTTTCATATGAAATTCAACTCAAAGCACTGGGATTCGTATTTGGATGGTGGCGTGGCGAACGCTAGCAACATCAGAGAATATCATGCTTAAATATCCACCAACATTTTTTGTGTTGCTTCTTTACTCCACTGTTATCTAAAAGAAATACACCACTCGCATCTGCCCCCAAAATATTGAGTGAATCTGTATAGATGACACATTTTTTCTAAAGAAAATCAAATAAAATGTTCTTGAAAGAACCTATTGGTATTTTATGCTGCAATAAATCGAAGTTACTTCATCATACAAAGTTAGCTGAGGTACATCTTTAAACATGTTGCCAATCAATTTATTATTGAGTGAAAAATGAGTTTTTTTTGTTCAATGGATATTATTAGTGTTTTTTAGATGGTAAGGTAGTTCAATTGATCATGGCATTTTGGGTTTTTCTCTGCGGTCGTGCAGTTACATTTTTTGTATATTTTAGTTTTGATATTGCCATTTGCTCTTAAAATAAAGAGAAAATTCTTGGAAAAAGAGTGACACCCCGATTAAAGGCATCGCTCGATCGCAAATGCACTGAACAAATTCGAGAACCACATGAACTGTTTGAACAGGTACTTGAAAGTATGGAACAAGTGAATGGATTTGGATTTTGGATGGCAATGACGATAAAAAATGTGGATTTGGGGTTTTTCTTTTGTTTTTATTAATGACGATTCCATCCGAAATTGTGTCTAAATGTGATGAGCATTTCTAGAGAAACGAGTAGTACGGGTGATATTTTTAAAGGAAGGAATGGAGCTGGCTACCTCGAATGAGCATTTTATTTATATGAAAAGTGATAAAATAAGGAAATACACATTGCGTCGTTGTTCGATAGGGTCAATTGTTTAAGAGATAGTTCTATTTCCTATCAACTTTAACGCTCTGTTTTGTACTCTATCTACTTTGAAGGGCAAAAAAACTTCTTGCATCCATACAGAAAATCTAACCAGCAAACAGTTTTGGCTATCTTCATATTGATTCATTTTGATAATTAAAGGCTTGATGGTGAAGTAAGCATGGGTTCCATGTCAATGAAAAGTAGCCGAAGTAATTGTATTATCAAAACCGGGGAAGACTGTTAATAAGTTATTTGATTAATAAAAGCGGTATAACCTACTTGATAAGACAACTTAGTTGAATTGTATTAAAAAATTAGGGCGTTTTTTAGTGAGTAAGAATTTCGCACTACTATAGGTACTTGGGCTATAGTTTCTAAGAAGATATTTCACCTACTGGCGCTAAAAAATGTCCGATGTTTTCTATAATCGAAACAATTTTGTTATTTGATAAAATTTCACATTGAGTGATTCTATGATCTACACGCCGAAATAAATAAATTATTTATTGCTACATTTGTGCATACAACGGTTGAGCCTTGCAATAATAATTATTTTTTACAGAAACTTTTAAACTATTGCAGCACATGAAGTTAATAAAAAAGACAGTTTTGGAAAGATATTACCAAAAAAGATTGTTCTTTCGTTTAAAACTTCTATGAATAAAATTGTTCTCATACAAACATATTCAACCATTACTGGCTTAAATTGTCACCAATTAAAATAAAAAAACTCTTTAGATAAATATATACATGAAGACCAAATTAATTCAAAATTAAACCATTATGCATACATATTTTCCTCAATTTCTCCAAAAACATGAGTTAACTCATTTTATCGAAATCTGTGCGCAAATCAACAAATTAAATAATTTGCACTTAATATTCATTTTGTGTTATAAGATAACCAAATACATATGTATGTATAAATATTTTTCTTCTGACTTATTGGTTTGAAAGTCCAAGATGCAACTTCAATTGATTGAGCAATTTATGTCAATCTTTTTGATGATTCATCTAGTACGTTACAATGGAAACTCTGACGTCAAAGCATTACAATTAGAACAATTATTCTATTACCCCATGACTTGCCAATATCCATAAAAAGGGAATTTACCTTTTATTTAATATTACAAGTTTGTTTCCAGTTTTCAGATTGCAAAGATATGAACGCAATTATTCCAGTACCGTGGGTGAAAATTTCTGTGAAACTATTAATTATTCCATAAACAACTGGCTTTCCGATAATTAACTATTTCCGCCTATTTTGTTGAAAACAAAGATGTTATAAGAACAACGAGTGGAAATTGTAAACTCATCAAAACAAAGTGCATCTCTATATACTACTAAATATTGTTTTTATTCCAGAAGCTACTTTTTAATAGAAGTTGTAATAGATCAAATTAAAAATGTAAATATCCTACTGTAATAATTAATAGTAATTTTTATGGTGGACTGTTGCATAAGCCTTCTTACCGTTTAGCAGTTATTTTTAATTGTTATGATATTTTTGTGATAATAAATTGACAAGCAGAATAAAAATTATAGGTTAAATCTTTTTCAATGTTGAATCTCTACAGATGTATAAAAGTGTTTCACAATTTTAACTTTTGTTTATCGGAGCCTTAATTTGAGACCGCCAAGCTATGAATATTACATTTAACTTAACACCTTATATTGCAAGCTGCAAGGAAAAGCATGCAAAAATCAGTAAGCTAGAGGATGGTGTTCCAAGAAAAACACACACCGTCTGACCGTTTTGGTTCATGTGAAGTTATCCAGCCTACCTTAGTTCAATAATTTCTGAGCTAACTATTAAATTGTTGTTTGAAATAAATGAAAAAAAACGCAAACCCAGATATTGATACATTTTGACATTATCATCTGTCACAAAGGGTTACGTTTCAGAACAAGTTGAACTTAATAATTTTATTTTAATTTCAGTTCTCAGTCCCTATTTGCACTTTTTTTATGTGTTCCAAAAAAAACTTAAGTAACGCCAATATTTTTAATTTCTATTAAACACACAATTAGTTGACAGTTATGGTCAATTGCTTAATTCACATTTTGTGCAATATCATCTTTTTTTCATATTTCTGACAATACATATTCGCTTTCTACAAAAGATCGTTAAACATACTCAAATCCTAATTTAAAACATTTTTATAACTTTCTTTTCATATATATAACATCAGAAACGCTAGTAAATCTAATACAAAAACTCATATCAATCAATTTCGTATAATAATATCATAAAAGTTAAGCAAAAACAAAATACATTTTTTCTTGCTAGCAAATCTATACTAATGTGACAGTAGTTGCGCAAAAACCGTCTTAGTTAGATAGTATTTTTGTTACAAAAAAAAACTCATTGAAAGCTACGTAATTTTCCATCCAAACATGGCAAAAATGAAAAACCAATCCAGTTCAAGCCCCAAACAGGCAAAATGGATACTGTAAGTCGGTAATACAGATTATTTACATTTATAAAAAAAAAAACAACTCAAGTTGGCTGTCATAATGATTGCATTACAAAACTGTCAATTAGATACACGCTTCTCAAAACTGATGGAAAGGGCAGTGCAATGAAAAACCAACATCGATGGAATTTTCTTATAGTGGAAAATTTGTTTCTATTACATGAAAAAAAAAACAATACAGCGGTTTTTATGTAAGTTACACACATTCAATTGCCGGTACGCCTCCTTCTCTGTCATACCAAGGTCTTTACCACTCAACAACGGATAATTACATCAATCAGATTGTGTGTTCTCGTAATAATAGCAAAAGTGGAAATTATAATTATTATTGTAACTGCTTGTACAAGCTGTGTGCCTCTGCCTGCCTGCCTACCTACAATACCTTTTCGGTGAATCAGTTTCACTTGTTTGATCACAGGTGAATGCCAAAATAGGATATTGTTTCGTACTTCTGCAAAAATGGAATGAAATTTTCCTACTGGCGGATAATAACTTAATAGTGAGGTTACATTGATTTACAGGTCTACGATAGTTATGTAAGCCTAATATGTTATATCATTGATGTCTGTAATATATGATGACAATAAGGTTGCAAAGTAGGTATATAATAATCATAGCACAATAGTTTTGGTCGAGTTTAATAGGTTATGTTAACATTTTCTTACGTCTGTGAAGAAAGATTGAGATACAGTTATATTTTATCTCCATAGGATACCAAGAAAAAATATTTGGGGATTATTGCGTCGAATATATGTTGAATAAAAATAATAATTAGAGCTTAAAGCATTAAGCATAAATGTCATATTAACATTATGTTTGTTATTGAGAGTATGAATATAGTATTTACGTGAAATATCCAAGGAACGCCTATAACACAAAAGTTCTAAAGGGTAGGTGGCCAAATTCGATTCACATGGTTAAGAACTGAATTATTGAACATCCATGCATCGCCGTTATCTATGAGAGCAGATAACAGTTGGCTTTTCGCTGGTCTATTCCGGCTTATTTTGAAAACGCCTGGACCGGTGTTGATAAGACTTTCACTGGTAGTTGGCTATGATGTTGTAAAGAGTAACTTAGGCTGTTTTATTTACCTTTGGGTGGCGCTGGCTCGCTTTTTTCGAAAATTCTTATTTATGGATTTGACTCAAAATTACACCATATAATATTTATAATATTGAAATGAAAATAAGAAAAAGCAAGCCTTAGGGAAAATTTAGACCGTAGGTGATATTTATGAAAATTTAGTTTTCTCTTCTATATAAACAATATTAAATTTAAATTTCCTGGCCGAGTTTCAAAATTTTGTTGTGTGAATTAACATGGTTAGATGGTAGTTTTTAGATAAACTTGGGTACGAGCAGGAGCGCTGTTGTTGGGATTCAGGAAAAATGTATGTTACACCCTAGCAACGCCACAGCGTGCCGGGTGGGTCAGCTAGTCTTGAATAAAATGAATACAGCTTTATTGTATTATATTTAAAAAAAAATTGATACTGAAACGTTTTTATTTTCGAAGTCTTTTTTCAACCGAAAGCAATAAGAAACTTAGTTTTAAGTTAAAAAAGCAAAAAATATTACGTATACGACACAGTGACTGGAAAAAAAACAAACTAAGAGTTATTTTTCGATTTTTAATTTCGGATGAGTTCTTTGTCATTATACATCACAAAATTTGCAGTATTCGGACCTCTGATTTGGAACTCAATAAGATACAGAATTCAGTCCCAAAAGCAGAGGTCTAGTGCGCTAGAATAGAACGTTAAATGTGTGGAGGAAAAAAAATACGAAAAATTGTAACCATCAATCTTAATCATGTATTTCCAATCACTAAGATCAAATCAAATGCGTCTTATTTCAATAATTCACGCATATAATTACAATTTAACCGATAAAAAAAGTGAAGAAATTCACTAAGAAATTTAGTTAACAAATCGGGCAATTGGAACGAACATACCAATTGGTACTAAACGAATTGTATAGCGGCTTGTATAAAGCTACTGATAAGTTTATATAAATGTTGTGTTGAAAACCATACAATTCTTTTATGACAAAGCAATACATACATACATATATTGAGTTGATTTTCTAGCCAATGGATACTCAATTGTCATTTTGGAAATATAAAATTGACCATTTTCCCTTATTTTGAAAAATTATAAGAGATTGTAAGAATTGCCTTTCTTTCAGTTGAGTGTGCATACAAGTTGATAAATTGACAAATGAAAAATCATTTCATTATTTGCTGACATATGTATGTATGTATATGAATTTTCTTCGCATTTTGCAGAAAGAATAGAAGATTGTCCGGATGAAAAAAATCATTTAGTTTTTCTATTAAATTAATAATTCTCATTTAATGTTACACTAAGAATCATCTCAAGAATCTTCAAAAGGAAAGAAGAAATTCCGGTTGTTTAATTTTAATTCTGATGGATTCCAGGAAAGCCCATAAAACAAAATTGAATAACAGGACAAAAAAAAGACACTTTACAACATCCGTCATTCATTTATTTCAACTATATACATGCTGCTGATACTATTCAATGCCATAGAGTTAAATTTAACACACAAATCAAAAAACGCGTAACAAATTATGACTGTAAGATACAACCGTCATAAAGTCTACACTGCATACACCATAAGCACTTTACGAGTTGACAGCAACCGCAATCTGTAACTATTTTTTTTTCCAGAACTGTCACCTTGTTGTTTTTGTAAATATTTTGACAATCATCATTACATGCGGGCCAGAAGGCCTTGTAACAATTCACATGCTATCATCTACAATCAAGTAAAATAGTATTGCCACTTGACCAAAATGTCAATAAACTAAAATTGGGCCAACCTTAACTTTATTCGAATACCGCGAAAAAGTATGCGGGACTGACAGTTCTTGATCTCCATTTTCATTTCATTCCTAAATGACAAAATACATTAAAAATACATTTTGAAAAAAAACTTACCTTTAACACTTTTTGAGTTTTGCCTTCGCCAATTAATGGTAATTTTATTTGGGTGGGGTTGCCAAAGGCTAACCAAATAATGTGTGTTTTAAATGCGATAATTCCGCCGAAAAAAAATAAAACTAAAAAATATCTATGTAAGTGCGTTGTGGACATTTTCTGTTGTTGCAATGGAAAACTGATTTAAATTCAAAAGCAAATTCTCTCTACACGATTTAATTTTCTCCATTTTGTATGAATTTTTGTTAGATCTTTATTCGCTCGATGATCTGGATACATATGTAGATAGGTTTTGTTATTCCTATGTCAATTCCACTGCACTGCAGCTCATTTTTTTGTGTTCTTATTGCCAAGGGCAATAATCCCCAAGAGGGATTTCACGCACTTAATTAAAATTTTGTATATGGATTTCGTTCCACTCAAATTCATAAAGTAAATGAGTGTAGATACATGAAATATGTGCGGAGTGCAATATTTACACGCATATATTAACCGTTAATTGAATGACATCTCCATCCGCGAGGCTGTCATTTTAATGCAGTAACTTATTTCGCTTGTAGAGAGGTATGGAAAATGAGTGAAAAACTAAGGGAAAACTCAGAGCTTTTGAGGGTAAGTCGATTTTAAACGAACACAAATTGAATATCATACAGGAAGTGTTATTTTTTTTCGGTTGCTGTTGTAATGATCCTATTGATTTGATGGGGAAACAGACAAATTTATTCGGTACTAGCCAGAGATGGAACGGAACAATCCAGTCACACGATAATTTTGATCCGAACAAACAAAATAAAAGAAAACAGCAAAACACACCAAGAAACAAGAATGCGTATAAATCACTGATTTTCTCTTTCCGGCAGATATACTTATGTGTATATATATGTATGTAGCGGTAGTTAACTATCTCGAGAATAAAGTATATGTAAGTATATTATTCGTAGGATATTAAATGTCGTTTACGGCTTTGGGACGCGCAGTTGTCTTATCTAAGACAATATATACGGTCAACCGAAGAAAAAGTACTAAAGGCAGGCATAAGCGCTCGAAACTCAAAGCCCATACGGGAATGCATAAACTACAAAAACAACAAAAATGACCAACGAATTGTGTTTTTGTTTTGTATGGGGAAGGGGATGATGAGCATGGGTCGTCTATACCAGAGAGAAGTCTGATTCACAAATTGAATATATCCCCCCATTGAAATTATTTAAATTGTGCGTAACATTTAAGTTAAGTGGTTAGTTTTTAATTCTACTTTGAATTAAGTTTGAGATTTAGGCTTGGAAGCCTCTTTATTTATACATATTCGTAAAAATCACAATATCACAAAAAATTCTTTTCCCAAACAAAATACATTCAATGGTGGCAAACACACGCAAAGTCGGTAATGCTGTAATTTGTATAGTCATTTGTCTTGCCGATATGGTTATTTTTCGGGAAAGTAATATTTGCCTTGTAAAAAGAAGCAAGTTTCTGAGAAAATGGAGATTTTGGAGACCTGAGGAACTTGAAATAGCTAAACACTTGCCCATTTTGCACACTAGAGTCGATTTTAATTCTTATTCATTCTAATCGATACAATAAACCGGTTATATGCTGGCATTCATTCACCTCTTTGTTGATAAAGATTCATCTGCCAAGATTCAGTACATGTTACGTCAACATTTTGACACAAGTTAAAATAAAATGGACGCGCACAAAATGATACCTCTTTTTTTACAAAACAAAAAGATCTAAATGCGTGTGAATGTATTTTTGATTTAAATTTTAGATTTAAAGAAATACGAGAAAAACGGCAAATCTGTGTCGATTGCACTTTAACAGCACTTCGTTCGTTTGCTCGTTCATAAAAAATCAGATTTTTTGGAATTTAAAAGTGTAAATTCGATAAACATGTGAATGTACCCATTTGAGGTCAAACGCAAATAAACAAATAAATGTGATTTTCACAAAATTCAACACCAAATGATGTAAATATATACATAATTTATATTGAGCTTTGATACTAAAATTGGCTTTTTAATTTCTATAATATCAAGAATTTGGAAAAAAATATATTGATCGTAGCGAATTGCAATTTAATTGTTACAATTGTCAAGGTGTATTCGCGTTCTTACCTTCCACACTTCGACGAACAAATTGTTCAAGCGCGATGACTTCTGAATCAGCTGATTTGGTTTATATACATACGTTTTGACAGATATTGTGAATTGCAGTGAATTTGAGTGCTAAGTTGAATGAGAAGACAATTTTTCTATTCACCGACATAAAGTCTGAAGATCCAACCATAATTGTAGAATTGGAACGTACGTTGCCTTATGAAACAGTCCAAACAAATGTGATTTGTATACCCAACCCGAAATGACTTTGAAAAGTTTCGTTCACTTTTATTTTCGAACGTAATGTTCACTTTCAGGTTTACACTTCAGCGTAATTTCAATGGTAACTATAAAGAAAATGTGAGGGATAAAGACTTTTTCAAAAAAATTACATTCATAAAACCTCAAACCACTTTGTCTGCGGTTTCTTTGTTGAAAGATCAGCTTTTGGATTTTTATACATTGAATTATATTTTGTCTAAGGAAATTTTTTGGCAAGATTTGTTGTGAAATAATTTTTTTATTGACCATATATGCGTCTTACAAATGTGTGGTAAAAAAAAACTTTTAAGTTCGCAGTTGAGTTTTGACAACACTTCATTTCTCTTTCCTGCCTGCCAACTTTCCTCATTATAAGCTCCGAATCAATGAACTTTGAAAACCTTGAAATAACTTAACCCAGGTTCGGAAATGTTTTTTTTTGGTAGTAGACTTTCCAGACGATGTAATTAAGAATGCCATAAGCTTCAATGAAAAATATTCCTACCATTTATTTTCGTTATTAAAAAATAATACAATTAAACCAGAATTTATTCAAATCAAAAACTTAGCCATTTATTTTTTTCTTAGTTACTGAATAGTAAAGTTGATTCATAATTTTGATTTTCTGAATTGCACGTCATTAAAAGTTATTTTTCCATTACAAGAGTTGTAATTTCTTATCTGAACAGTTACACAATAAACTAATATTTTAAATATAACGGGTGATTTTTTAAGAGCTTGAGAACTTTTTTTTTATAAACAAACGCATAAAATTTGCAAAATCTCATCGGTTCTTTATTTGAAACGTTAGATTGGTCCATGACATTTACTTTTTGAAGATAATTTCATTTAAATGTTGACCGCGGCTGCGTCTTAGGTGGTCCATTCAAAAAGTCCAATTTTGGGCAACTTTTTCGAGCATTTCGGCCGGAATAGCCCGAATTTCTTCGGAAATGTTGTCTTCCAAAGCTGGAATAGTTGCTGGCTTATTTCTGTAGACTTTAGACTTGACGTAGCCCCACAAAAAATAATATAAAGGCGTCAAATCGCATGATCTTGGTGGCCAACTTACCGGTCCATTTCTTGAGATGAATTGTTCTCCGAAGTTTTCCCTCAAAATGGCCATAGAATCGCGAGCTGTGTGGCATGTAGCGCCATCTTGTTGAAACCACATGTCAACCAAGTTCAGTTCTTCCATTTTTGGCAACAAAAAGTTTGTTAACATCGAACGATAGCGATCGCCATTCACCGTAACGTTGCGTCCAACAGCATCTTTGAAAAAATACGGTCCAATGATTCCACCAGCGTACAAACCACACCAAACAGTGCATTTTTCGGGATGCATGGGCAGTTCTTGAACAGCTTCTGGTTGCTCTTCACTCCAAACGCGGCAATTTTGCTTATTTACGTAGCCATTCAACCAGAAATGAGCCTCATCGCTGAACAAAATTTGTCATTTTCGTCAATTTGTCACATTTCGAACCGAACACTGATTTTGGTAATAAAATTCAATGATTTGCAAGCGTTGCTCGTTAGTAAGTCTATTCATGATAAAATGTCAAAGCATACTAAGCATCTTTCTCTTCGACACCATGTCTGAAATCCCGCGTGATCTGTCAAATACTAATGCATGAAAATCCTAACCTCAAAAAATCACCCGTTAAATACCCTCTCTTACCAATAAATAAATAAAAAGATAAAGTATACGCCCCAGTAGCCCAACATCTTTTTTAACAGAATTCACCTCTCTTTCTTATTTTCTCACTGATGAAATGTTTGAATAATAATTAAAACAAATTAGGAATCCGGGATGGGATTCCCCGTTTAACACTCAAATATATGTATATTCTTAATCAAATCTACCTGAATCATAAATTATTCAGCCTTCATATCATCTTTTATTAAAAATTTATATTTCCAACATTAAGTTTTTGATTATCATCTATTATTTTATTACAAAAATTGAAGAAAATAAAACAATATTTATTTTGCTTTATCATACAATTATTAATTGCCAGCAAAACTTTAAATTTCACGCAATAATTTATTATTTTGAAATAACTTCACAGTAAAAAAGTACATAACCTCAATCAAATTGATAGCTGTCAAGCCCAAAACTAGCCCCACCAGACCACCGCATTGTGACAGAAATTCCCCAGTTCCGAAAAATTCTGACCGCTTCCGTCCGAAAAAATGATGCGCCTTAAAATATATCGTTACTCTCGATATATCAGCTTCTCTATATTTCTTTGCGAAATTCTCACTTGGATGAGCTTCCGCTAGTTTTTCCATATTAAAAGTTCCATGTGATATTTCAACATTATAATCTATTTCCCAACAACCGGAGAGACAATTACATCGTTCATCCAAATCGCCATGATCAGTGAATTCAGAGAATCGAAATGCGTTCTCGGCCTGGTCGTAACAATCAATATTCGCTGCATCGCATACTTTTGTATTGCAAAGTCTTGGCATGGAAAACTGAACGCATCCGCATTGGCGTAACGTAAAATTTGCCAAGCATTCGATCTCACAATTGTTTTTTGTGTAGAACTGGAAAAAACGCAAAAATCGTTCGCGCGGATAATAACAATGACGCTGTTCTGAGGTGTAATGTCTAATGTCATCAGTAGTGTAGGTAAGGTAGGGTTTAACTAAAATCAAAACATCTTGTTTGTACGGAACAAGAAAGAAGCTTTTCTTTGTTTGAGGAACATTATCCGGGGAATGTAGAATCACTTTAAAACCATTTACAGGTCCTCGGCAGTAGAAATCCACATCCTTTTTGTGTCCTTGAATACCAACGACTAGGCCAGCATTTAGACCACTTCCAATAACTCGATCAGGGTATGTTTCATAGTTCTCAACATCTGTGTAGCCCTTATCAATTGTCCAATCCAAAACTTTCTTCCGTTTCCTATTGTGTTTGTCAATTTTAAAATACTGATACTGATAGGTGTCTTCACGGTAAAGTTCTGTTTCATTCATGCCATTGAAAGTGTAACAAATCCCTTCTTCAGTGTAGACTTTTTCAAACAACGGGCCACACCCACCATTTCGAATTTGATGAAACATACAGAACTTAAAATGGCTGTCAAACGATGGCATAATCTGGTTAAGATGATCTGTTACGATCATTGGTGGATATTCTGGAAATTTTATACCTTTTGACAAATAATTCCCACAAACCTGAAGTAGAGCTCTCATTTTTAGATATTCATCGTCATTCAGCCATGATGGAGCTTCAACAAAGTCCGGTTGACCAGGAAAGTCATCAATGTAATTAAAAAATCTGGTAAAATTCATTGCATCGCTTTTGATGTACTTGTGTTCGGTGCAGATTGTTACGGCAGGGAATGGTATCTGCGACACTGGGATACCTCGTTCGGATAAACTTACTATCACTGGGGTTACTTGCCAACGTTTGTATTGTTTATGCAACAGGCAGACAGATTGAATGGAAGCAGCTATTAGAAGAGTAATCCAAAAAATCTTTTCATGACGCTTGTGTTTCACAAGAAGATACTGAAAACCAGGAATTGTAGATTCGGAACAAAATTCGGAGTAGGTTTTCTCCAAAGCAGATTTCAAAATATTCTTTGGATTTTTTGAGGCATTTTGCATAATTTCATCTTTGACATTGCTTGTATTTTTGGAAGTTGTTGCCATATCCGTTTCCTCATCGGAGCGCTTAGCAAAAAATCTTTGTAATACCGTTAACATTATGGATTATTGTTTTTTTTTCTTTAAGATTTAAAGGAATAAACAACGTTGATTGTACTAGTTTAAGTTTCTGAGATCTCCGTTTTCACAGAAACTTGAATCTCAGAAAAATATTTCCACGTTGCTGTAAATATATGTATATACATGTATGTATATGTACTACATATATGAAGTTTTTGAATTCGCTTGCTCAATTTTAATCTTTATGGGTAATTCTATAAGAAAATTAAAGAAATACATTTTATTGGTATTTGCAGAAGAATCGTGACATTTTGACAAAGTGCCAGCATGCGTATTGTCGAAAAAAAAAGTTCAGGAAATTTTAAAACCATAATTCTTTTGTTGATACAGCTTTTGAGTTCGAAATTCGATTGCTTAATCGAAAAAAATGATTTTTTTGTAAAATGTTTTTGGAAAACATTCTCGAACTTTCAGTACTCCTAATGGACTTCAGGTTTAAAAATAGTGTTATTTTGTAAGTTTGCAAATGCAAATCCTAAAGTCAAAACTATATTTTGAAAAGCTCAATTACGGTGAATGAAGACATATTAAAATGTATGGAAAAGGATTCTGGCACTTTTATGACTTACTTTGTCTTTTTTGTGTTTGAACACATTCGTCACAATGTTAATTAATAAAACTAAAGTCAGGTAACACGGTCGAGTTTTTAACGAACAAACAGTTTGAATAATTCTCGGTTATTATAATTATTATACGCCTTGTTTTTTGGCTACAAAAAGTAAAAAACTAGACCAATCTTAATGATTTTTTGTTTTAAATGTTCGATTCAAAATGTTGGTGTTTTTTTTTTTTAATCATTATTTCTCATTGTTTTTCATGATTTTTGTGTAATTAAATAGAAAATTAATGAAAATATAAGCATTCCGTTTGTTTTTGGATTTGATAACTTCCTTACCATGGTAATTGTTACATTTTACCGACGATTTAATAAAACTTTAACGACAGCTAATGTTTCGGTCAATTGGTAACTTTTTGAGATGCATTTTCATGTCATGTCATCTGGTAAACATGGTACGGGTGGGTGACATCGATTAGGATAATTTTTCGATCAAAATTAGTGTTTTCTTGCAAACGCTCCACGAGGCCGGGTCAGCGAATAAACGGCGTTGGTCATGAACTTTGGGCTTGTAAAAGTCGTAGGCCTTAATCCCGACGTGAAATTCGTCAAGTTAAAGTCTGCGTAAGGCCGAGTTCATGGGTGAATAGCAAACAACAGATTTGACATATGTCACCAAAACAACATGGCCTCCGAAAGCCACCAAAATCTAACTGTGTCAATTGCAGAACTTCATATATAAAAAAAGAAAACTGTGTTTAGGTTTATTAAAAGAGACAGCTATAAGAAATATTGATTCTTTTAAATGTTAGTGTTGTTTTATTATAACGGGGCCATAAAAAAAACTATGAAAATCTGTCAAATTTTGTATTTAATCCAAAATAGGTGACCGCGAAAGTGTATGATTACCTTAAACTCTGCTCATTGCTCTAGTATTTTTTTTTAATGGTTATGTTCATCACTAAATTTCAACATTCATATTTCATACACCACAGCTATACACAAAACAACAATGGCACTGTATAACCGACACAACAAAATATGGCGCTAGGTATCGACCATAAAGCAACAGTTCACTAGAGCACAAACTTTTACTTACATATCTTGCATGAAACACAATGGCGCAAAATTATAGACACTTTAATACCAAGCTAAAACAATTATAATTTGGCACTAACATTAAAATCGTAGTTCTTCAATTATAGACGACTGAAAAATTGATTTCCTCTTAGTGTGAAACTAAAAATCCTCTGAGAGAATGAGAGCTCGCTCTCACAATATGCCATTTTGAATATAAAACTACACACAAACACTAACTAAATCCAACAACAACAAAATTCCCTACATTTCTCAAACTTCCAAATCTGATTTTAACTAGTGCATGTCTTTTTAGGTTTATAACTGATGAAAACTTTATGCAGCACCATAAAGTTATTATGTTAACACTGTTTTTTTTATGATTGAATTGGTGAATTTACAGATATAGAGCAGTGGTAGTGAATTATCGTCATGTTCTTTAGTATTCATTCCACATCCGCTCCGAAACTACTAATTTTAGCCAATTTTTGCAGAAAATAGCCTTATGCTATTCCACAAGACGTCTAGTTTTTCACAAAAGATAGCACTAACGAGAGAGTACAATATTTCCTTCGCCTGACAATTTTAGTACAAGAAAATTCTTTGAGTAGAAAAATGAGCTTCTTGTTACGCCAGTTTGACAACTGAAAAATAAAAGCTGCGGTATAAAGCCTTCTACGAGACAAGTCACATTTTGTTATTGCCTCGTTATTCCGAACAAACTCAAGGGTGATGTAAAAAAAATGTTAAGTTCTCTTAAATCGAGCGCATTTTAACTCCGCGTTTTAGCAGTTCTACCACTACCGTTACGTTGCGTTGCAATAAACAACAATGGAAACAACACTTAAAAAATAGCGGTGATAGATTTACCAAATAAAATAAAATCTCTTGTCAATATTAAAACGGCCTGCAAATTTGACAGTTCAATTGACAAATATTCTTTTTCGTAAAGAAACCATCACAAAACAAATAAGTAAATTAAGTTGAGTTGCAGCTTAAACTGAATCTGAAGGAATTCTCAAATGAAGCATACGTGCTTGCTATGGTCACATACAAAATAAGCGTCTCCATTCGCACATACGATTACTACACTATAGCATAGATACTAAAAAAAAAAAAAAAAAAAACCTTTACGTTAAATCAGTTGCGCTATTGCCCAACCGCATGATGATGATTCGTCGTATATAATAATTATCCAGGTTTAAGGCTACGAACGGATTTTTGCCTTTCAAATTAAATTATGGTTACATTTTAATTTATAGTCATGTGAGAAGGTAACATCTACATCAATGAGTAGATACACCACATTCAGAAAAAAAAAAATAATATAAATTACAAAGCAGAACGGCAATGCGCCTGTTACCGCTATCGCATTATAATAAGCTTAGTTCAAAATAAAAAAAAGCACTCTTCATTTCACCCCGCCTTTGTGACAACGGCAAGTTAGTGACACTGACAAGAGAAGAGCTCCCCGACCGATGACAGATGACGAGACAAGTCTCAAATGTCAGTTATTTTTATTTCAACAGGTATTGGATTTCTCTTATCTATTTTTAAACTTACACTGTGGTTACACTCGGTTGCAATGAACTCTGCTATTAATTTCCTGGTGTGCCCACCTACCGGCTCGATTGACTGTCAACGGCTGTGATTTACCCTCTCTCTGAACAAAACGAATGTATTTTTTTGTTCATTTACCTTCTGTGGCTATTCCTTTCCGTTACCCAATATGTTCAAAGAAAACTAAGTCAACACAAAAGGACACGACGTTATCGACAACCTGATGACGAATTTTAAGTGGCGCCCAATTGGAATTAGAGTAACACGAGATCAATAATCATCAAAAAAAAGTTGCTCGTCATAACGGTTTCTTATTTGCCTGACTAGGCATCAGCATTCCACACAATTGCACACTCATCTCTCTCACCTAGATGTTAATTTGTACCCGATTCTTGACGAACAGATGTATGTATCGCACTCTGTTTGCAACTTAATTATTATCTTTATCTTTATATTCACAGACAAATTTGCGTAAAGCCTTGCTCATCGATTAAGTGGATGCGTCTCTTTGGAAAATTTCCACTGGTGTCCCCGTTCAGGGAACAAGCAGAAAAATAAAACAAAAACAAACGAAAAGGAAAAGGAAAACCGTGTCGTTGCATGTATGTATGTTTGTAAAATTGCATTAAACATTGTGTTTGCACCTGCAGTGTATACATGAGAATGGAAAACATACATAGTCCACATGGTGTCGCTGAGTCTGGCGAGGTTTCAAGGTGCTATTATCACTTCTGCCGGTGTACACCGGTACGTTTGTAAGTGGAGAATATAACCGTAAAACAAATTGGAGAAGATATTGAATTGAAAGTGTATAAAATATTTGTTTCTTTTTTTATGAACATAAGCTCGAGTTGTAGTAATATACTCCTATACACCGCGTACCTCTGATTTAGTAGCGACATGTTTTCAAGATCACTTGTGCATGTCAACGTACGTCAGAATGATCTTTTGCACGTGGAATTGAATTGAATTAATTCATTATACAATTCAATTTTAGAGACAGTTTGGTTTTGAATGACATGTAATGGTGATAATGCTATACATAAAGACTGCATGATTTAAGGCATTGAAGATGAGAAAAAAAGAAGACCCCACGAAATGTTGAATTACGAAGTTGACAGCGGAAAGCAATGTTAGAAGAGTTTGGGCGTTTTATAAACGTCAGACTAACAAAGAACTGCATAATAAATTTTCAAGTGAATTGAGGGTTTTAATTCAAACTCTTTATACTACATTGTTAAAAATATAAATCAAATGTAACTAAGTAGAAGACTCAGCATCAATTTTGTTTTAAAATTTGTATTAAAATCTTCAATTTATTTAACCAAGCCTCATTTTTTCCAGCTTAGCTTGAATATTGTTGGATACAGTTCGCTGGAAAAAATATACGCTCACACGATCCTTATGCTCATGCGCATTGGTCACAACCCGGTCATGTAAGAAAATATTGTGATAAAAAACAATAGATATGCCTCGGATGAATGATTTATGTGTATTCACGCTTGAAATGGGTGTACATTAAACAGGCCACGCAAAGGTGAACATCAGCTAGCCAAGACCCTCGTCAGTTTCAAAACTTATGTAACAGTTCTTCAAATGCCACCTTGAATGGAAATCAAGAATTGAACAAAGTATCTTAAGATTCCGAAGTCAGGGAGAGAATTACGATGATCCGCTGTATTAAGGCCAAATTCCATCAGTTTAGCATTATTTCTGCCCATGCCTTCAGAGAAGAGAAAGAAAACGCTACCAAAGAAGGTTTCTAAGAACTCCTTGCAAATCGAACAAGCAGTGTCCCAAACATGACATTAAAAATCATATTGGGGGGTTTTAATGCAAAAATTGGGAGGAGAACATCTTTGGTAATATAATCGAAAAGCCAGCACCGTCTCCGAAAAGAACTCACGCTCATCGAACAGCGGGCAAAAACATGGTGTTGACATCCATAAGTAACCAAATCGATCATGTCACGATTGACAAAGACCCCTCCTACTATACTTTACCTGCGTACGTTAAGAGGAGCAAACATCTATTCGGATCCTATTAGGCGATCAACAACCAACAACCACGCATAAGAAATTTAATGTTTAACGCCACAGCCTATGTCCATCACGTATCCCCTATAAAAAAGATTAATTAATTTCGTTAGTCTAAATATTAACCATAACCACCAACACCATATGTGAAAAACGAATTAAGCGATTTTGATGAAAAGAACACGTATAATGTTATCTAGTTTAAAACGTTAAAACCATTTTTTTCTTTAACTCCTCGAGAACAACTCAACAGCTTACAACCAAGCTCAATACTAATACAAAAATTAGATAACTCAAAGAATATTGGACAAAGAAATATTTGATTTTTGTTATAACGGGTGATTTTTTTGAGGTTAGGATTTTCATGCATAAGTATTTGACAGATCACGCAAGATTTCTTAGTATGGTTTGACATTTTATCATGAATAGACTTACTAACGAGCAACGCTTGCAAATCATTGAATTTTATTACCAAAATCAGTGTTCGGTTCGAAATGTGACAAATTGACGAAAATGACAAATTTTGTTCAGCGATGAGGCTCATTTCTGGTTGAATGGCTACGTAAATAAGCAAAATTGCCGCATTTGGAGTGAAGAGCAACCAGAAGCCGTTCAAGAACTGCCCATGCATCCCGAAAAATGCACTGTTTGGTGTGGTTTGTACGCTGGTGGAATCATTGGACCGTATTTTTTCAAAGATGCTGTTGGACGCAACGTTACGGTGAATGGCGATCGCTATCGTTCGATGCTAACAAACTTTTTGTTGCCAAAAATGGAAGAACTGAACTTGGTTGACATGCCACACAGCTCGCGATTCTATGGCCATTTTGAGGGAAAACTTCGGAGAACAATTCATCTCAAGAAATGGACCGGTAAGTTGGCCACCAAGATCATGCGATTTGACGCCTTTAGATTATTTTTTGTGGGGCTACGTCAAGTCTAAAGTCTACAGAAATAAGCCAGCAACTATTCCAGCTTTGGAAGACAACATTTCCGAAGAAATTCGGGCTATTCCGGCCGAAATGCTCGAAAAAGTTGCCCAAAATTGGACTTTCCGAATGGACCACCTAAGACGCAGCCGCGGTCAACATTTAAATGAAACTATCTTCAAAAAGTAAATGTCATGGACCAATCTAACGTTTCAAATAAAGAACCGATGAGATTTTGCAAATTTTATGCGTTTGTTTATAAAAAAAAAGTTCTCAAGCTCTTAAAAAATTACCCGTTATTAATGACTAGCTACATATTACCCCCGACTTCGTCCGCGGCTAAGGGTTATTCAAATAGCTTTAGTTATTATATTTAGACCGTCAAAATCGGTCCAAAAATAAGAACTTTCGAAAAAAAAACGACACCAGCGCCACCTAGTGAGTAGTTAGCATAGCCTAAGTTACTCCTTAGGATGCTAGCTACCTGCCAGTGAAAGTCCCGTCGAAATCGGTGCAGCCCTTCCCGAGATTACCCGGAACAAACAGACAGAAAGACAGACAGACAGACAAAAAAATTTAAATGGTGTTTTTGTTATAAGTACTGTATATCCTTTCGTATACATCACGTAAAAAGCTGTTATTTTGATTTTAAAAACAGACACTTCATTTTTATTTATGTGTATAGATATTTTTTTAATTTGTTTCCTAAATAACAAGATTTATTTTAAGTTGGGAATTATGTGTTTTAAGCCAACGAAAGATTTATTAAATATTTTAAAATCTAAACTATTCAAATAAAAAATAAAACATAATTTTTTGATCTAAATTAACATCTAAGTGAGGTAACACAATCTTACCAGATCAATTACATCAATTTTCTTCAAATACAATTTGAAGATTCTTGACACCAATGTACATACCTTATCTTTGATTATTCCACAAAAATCGTCAAAATTTACTTTCAGAGTTTCAAAACTCAAACAACTTCACAATGTAGTGCTTAAGTTACGTAAGCGTCCCTTTAATCGTTACTTGGTTCGTTCGTCTAACACTCAATTGAAAATTTTAAACTGGAAAATGCGTTATCCTTGTTAACTTGCTGACAAGTTCAGGAGGAATAACTAAATATCATATTCGCTTCTGGCTCTTATATCTACACCTTCGAAAAACTGACTAAGGATAAGATCTCCTTGCTACCCTTTGCACCCTCGAACAGAATTACTTCGTATATTGTCTCCTAATCACACAAAATCGCAATATCGACTTGAGACCGGTCATTATAGAAACATCCCACCAACCTTTTTAATATCATTCATCTGTTCTCACCATAGTCTCGGAGATGAAAGTGGCAATTCAATAGAAGGACATGAATTAATATTTGTTTGGAAGAAAAAAAAAGAACATTCAACTAGAGATGCCAATTGTACACCATCCAATCCAGTTGTTGAATACTTCAAGGATGTACCTAGTTTGGGTGTTATTTACACGACGTTGATGCATGGGCACGAGTTTCCAACTCAGTAAAATGGATGCATGTCACATTGCACGGTTGGTGGTAAATTAAAGGCATATACTTTGATAACGTTGACGGATTGTAATTTTCTTCTCAAAGCATCGTCAAGAAAAAAAAAAACATCGCACATCCTTTTATCTGGGAAATTATGGTGTAATGTCTGTCTGTCGTTATGGTTTGTATAATAATGTTTCCTTTTATATTCTTTGATATATTAATCCAATGACATGTTGTGGAATTAGTCGGAACTTCTATTTAAGGCGGATTATGACGCAACACATTGGCTAAAATTGGGTGTTATAATAGGCTGATTACTTCGCCAAGAATTCTATCATATTTGTATATGTATAAGTTTTTCTGACGATGGTTTTTTGCAACATCTTACTTTGTAAAGGATTAGGAGATATGTTATTTCAAGGCAAAAATTAAATGACAAGAAAGTTTTGACCCATTCGATATTATATATATTATATATGGATATTAAAGGTTAAAGGGCTAACTATTATGAATACAAGCACGTGACTAGGTTTGAAAGTTTGGTCGCGAAAAGCTATCAACCTATTTGGATTCTAAATCCTGGACGTATGAAATGATCACGTTTCCAGTTAACGACGACATTCCTCAAAAATAGAATCAATATATAAACATATCTGTAGCCTTATAATTGAAGAATTCGAACGTACGTTGCCTTAAGAAACAGCGCGAATACATGTGATTTGTATACCCAACCCGAAATTAATTTATTTTTTTTACGCTATCAATCGTACCTCCGTATGGAAATCTAAAAATGCTTGTATTTTCTTAAAAACATTAATTTGTTAAGTTTCATATTTTCTTTTATTTTCCTGGACCATATAAAAGCTGCAATGAATTGATAATATAGTTTTACGAAATACTTGTATTTGGAGTTCAATTGAAAACAATTAGCTTAGGTAGTTGAAAACAACTCAAACGATTTCAACTAAACCTTTCATCATGTAAGCAAAGGGTTTTTCAATAAGAGCGCTACAAAAGTTTTTTTTTAAATATCAATGAAATTCTTTATTCCTGTGAAAGTACGTTCACAGTATCGTTGGAACTCGATTTCTTTTGCATGGCCACCACGGGCACACTTGCAGAAGTCCAGACGCTGAACCCAATTTTCAACGGTTTTCAAGCATACATCGGCCGATACTGCTGCAATTTCACGTTCGATATTTGTACGAATTTTATCAATCGTCGCTGGCTTGTTTGCATAGACCATAGACTTGACGTAGCCCCACAGGAAATAGTCTAACGGCGTCAAATCGCACGACCGAGGCGGCCAAGCGACTGGACCATTTCGTGAGATAACACGTTCTCCAAACTTGGTTTTCAATAAATTGATTGTGACATTCGCTGTGTGGCTTGTGGCGCAGTCCTGTTAGAACCACATGTCCTCCAAGTCCATATCATCCAATTGGGGCCAAAAATATTCGGTTATCATTGAACGGTAGCGATTCCCATTCACAGTAATGTGCCGGTCTTGATCATCACGGAAGAAGTACGGCCCAATGACGCCGCCGGCCCATAAACCACACCAAACCGTAATTTTTTCGGGGTGCAATGATGACTCATGGGGTACGTGTGGATTGCTACCTGACCAGTACCGCATATATTTTGTTTATTGACGAAGCCATTCAGCCAGAAATGAGCCTCATCGCTGAAGATGATTTTTCGATGAAAATCCGAATCATTTTCAAGTTGTTGCTCAGCCCAATTCTGGTGGTCAAGCGGCTTCAGTTCTTGCGTCAATTTAATCTTGTAAGGATGTAGGCCAAGATCTTTTCGCAAAATTCGCCACAACGACGTCACAGAGATGCCTAAAGCTTGAGAACGACGTGTGAGAGACACATTTGGGCTTTCTGCAACTAAAGCCTCAGCGGCAGCAATATTCTCGACACTACGGGCATTTCTTTGTCTCACTGGCACGGGAACATTTTGTACTGTGCCTGTGGATTCAAATTTTTCCGCTAGACGCTCAATTGTTGATCTGCTAGGACGATTATGACGACCATTAATTGGACGTAGGGCTCTTAACGTTGAGGCCACGGACTCCGAATTTCGGTAGTAAATTTTAATAATTTTGACTCGTTCTTGGCTCGTATATCTTTGCATCATGAAATGGCAAATCTTATTGAAGAGAAATGTCAAAAGAGCGGCAAGAAATATGGCGTCGTTTGCTGTCCCTGTTGCTCTCCTTTTGCAGCGTCCCTGTTAAAAAACCCGATATATTAGAGTTTTTAATTTGTTGGGAAATTCAAAACTATATCCCTCGCAAAAGATTTTTTTTTTTTGATTATTTTTATTTTACTTCTTCTTTTACAAAATAATACATAAATATATATAGTAAACTTAATAATATGAAATATAAATAAAAATCATTATATGTACGTAATAAAAGCTTAATTCAAAACAATTCATATTACTATTAATATTATATACAAGTAGTTTTTACATCTAAAAAATAGAATGAAGGAGTAAAGGTACATTTGTCTAGTGGCAAGTATCGAAAGTACCAAAAAAAAGAACAAAAAGGTGGTTAAAAGGTTAAAAATAATTCATAAATAGCTAATTTAGGAATAATTATTTCAACAAATGTTGTGGGGAAAATGTCGAAAAAGTTACTTTATTTTATTTTTATTAAACTTTATAAAAAAAAAATATAATTCTTAAATAATTCAAAACTACAAATTTAAACTAATATTTTGTTAATGTCATTAATTGAGTCAAAATCAATTTTTTATTGAATAGATACTTAGCGCGAATACATCGAATTTCAAATAGTAATGCATTAAATAATCTAGTTCCTACTGATGAATAGAAATTTAAAAAGTGTTGACTATTGTGTGCAGGAACGAAAGCTAGATTACGGTCTCTACTGCGTAAAGTATAGGCTGGAGTATTGTGACTTAAAAGATATCCACTTTTTAGATAAAATATCTTTAAAACTTTATAATAGTAAAGATGCTTTAATGGGAAAATACCCGAGCTGACAAACAGTGAAAAACTGTGTTCAAATCATTTCTTCTTGCATATAGTTCTTAAAATGTGCTTTTGGGTAACCAGCAACGGTTGTAAACAGATTTTGTACGTTCCACCCCAACATATTATTCCATATTGAATCTTCGATTGAACTAGACCGTAATAAATTGTCTCCATAAGTTTTCTACAACAAAGTTTTCTTAAGTAAAACATGACATAAGTAGTCGAGAGCAAATATTTTTTTAGAAGTGTAGTATAAGCTTTCCAGTTAATTCTATTATCAATAATTAACCCAAGATACTTGACTGAATTCAAGTACTTGCTCGATATGGAAGCATTTTAGAGAAAAAACGGCATTCAAAACATTATTTGGAACAATACTAGAAATGCAAAAAGATAAGCTACTAACAGGGAATTTTTTTCGAGTCTAAAGTCTGTAAGTTGAAAAACATAACTTTTGTTTTATCACTAACAACAAGTTTATGAATACTAAACCAATGTCTGAATAACTCCAAGTCATGATTCATATCTGCAATAAGTTCTTAGATCGTAGGACTAGAATATACACAAGCTATGTCATCAGCAAATTCACAAACTTTTCCTTTTAAGTTTAGACTGAATATTGAGTTAATGTAAATAAGGAATAGGACTGGCCCAAGAACTGATCCTTGAGGAACACCTATATTAATATTATTGGTAGTACTGAAAGTGTCACCAATTTTCACCATTTGTTTTCTATTTCGAAGGTAAGATGAAAATCAGTCAAGCATAAAACCTCTGAATACCGCTTTTTCCAATTTACGTAACAATATGACATGATCAACTGTGTCGAAGACTTTTGTAGGTATAAGGAACCTGTAAACTTTTTTTGGTCTAAGATATCAAATATATAAAAGCAGTGTTCTAAAAGCGCATCTTCAGTTGATTTACCGACTCTAAAACCGAATTGTTTTGGGCTGAAAAAAAGAAATGTTTTCAAAATAGACTTTACAATTTTTTCAAAAATTTTTGAAAAAACTGATAAGAGAAAATTGGTCTATAGTTTTTACAACTTTATTGTCACCTTTTTTAAAAATTGGAATGATCTCAGCTATACTCTGTTGAATTTATATTTTTAGTACAGACTTTATGGAAGAGAGCTTTCAAACACACTGGTACCTGCAAGTGTTCGCATCGCACTCAACTTAAGAAATTGCCACTTAAATATAAAAGAGAACCCTGAAATACATTGAAATTGTTTTTGTAGTATTTCATTTAACCCACGTACATTCCACCAAGACCTGTCTGCTCCCCTGCTGCCAGGAGAGAGGAGACTGATTATCAATTTGCCTCTCGCTTATTGTGTTTATTTAAAAAAAAAAGGACTACTGCATAGTTACCATTCGCCATTAATGAAAATTATAATACCTTTTTCTTTGGTCATGGTTATGAAAGTTCCCAAATTGAAGCTTTCTTAGAGCGAATGAGAGCATATTTTAAGTTTAAGAAAGAAGGTGTTGTCGCTATATTTTTTTGCTTACATCTTTTCGTTTTTATTAAAAAAAAACGTTTCAGATAAAAATACATAATGCAATATTTGTTGGCAATTTTTTTTTTACTTGCGATTATAGCCTCTTTAATGCAAGTTATGCATTCATACAGAAAAATAAATTGAGATAATAATCAAACATGACATTACGATTGAGGAACGTATTTGAGTTACTGGAAAATTATGCTTGTCTCTCTGTACAGATGTTTTTTTGACTACAGTCTGAACGGCTTTGTTGATCGTTTTCAAATTTATAACATAAGATTATTTTGACATTCTACAGAGGCCTTATTTTATTTTTTTTAACTCAAATATTAACGGCACCTGTCATATAACCGTTAAGTTAAAGCTTATTTTTTTGAAAACGGCTGCAAGGATTTGTATGAAAAAAACCTGTGTACTTTTGGAGGTGTGGTTTATATTTTGGTGAAAAAAAAAATATAAGTTGGTGGTACCTCGGAAACTGGCTATCCGATTACACTCAAAATTGTTATTCAGATAGATGTAGGTAGCCTAAATAATTTTACTTTACCGTACCTACGATTTTGAAAAAAAAAATCCTGCTCCTTCAATTTTTTTAAGGAAATAAAATGGCGTTGAAAAAAGAAAAACATGGATTTTATTTAATTTGATTTTTTTTAGATTTAGTTTACGGTCTACATGTTTCTGTTTTCATGAAATTTGAATAAAAAGTTGGTAGCCATACCTACATTTGTGTAAGAATTATACCAATTTATAATCCCTAGTATTGCAACCATTTGAGAGCTTTAAAATGGAGATAGCTTATTGAAATCCATAACAGTAAGAGTGAAAGGCAAATATCCTATCTTCCCAGTACTGAAAATATAAATTTAACAGAGTATAGTTTTAAATTGTCCGGGAAAATACCTTCGATAATGCTTTTATTAAAGAGTTGTGTTAAAATATCAGATATATTTAAGCATACATTCTTGATAAGATTATTGGAAAAACTATTTGATGTGGAAGAAAAATAATTGTCTAGCGCCGTAATTGTTTTGCTCAAAAAATTATATTATGTTGAAAACCTTCATTAAAACATAACTCTGAGCAGTTGAAGGACGTCTGACTAATGCCTGCCTTTAAAAATGTTTCACTTAGTATTTGTTTAAAGTACTTGTTAAAAATGTTTGCAATTTGCGAATAATCAAATATGTTGCGAAGCTTATCTGAAAAGGAATATCGAATGATTTATTTTTTGTTAAATAATTCATTAACTATACTCCATTCTTTTTTTAAATCACCTGTTGCTTTATTAAACTTATCCATATAGAAATCTTCTTTGCATATAGGAACTTCAAGACTGATCTCTTTGCAAAGCAGTTAATATTCATATGTAGTTTTCTCGCAGTGCAATGTTGTTTTGGTGTTTCTTAAACTTAACCCACAAAAATTTTTGAAAAAACTGATAAGAGAAAATTGGTCTATAGTTTTTACAACTTTATTGTCACCTTTTTTAAAAATTGGAATGATCTCAGCTATACTCTGTTGAATTTATATTTTTAGTACAGACTTTATGGAAGAGAGCTTTCAAACACACTGGTACCTGCAAGTGTTCGCATCGCACTCAACTTAAGAAATTGCCACTTAAATATAAAAGAGAACCCTGAAATACATTGAAATTGTTTTTGTAGTATTTCATTTAACCCACGTACATTCCACCAAGACCTGTCTGCTCCCCTGCTGCCAGGAGAGAGGAGACTGATTATCAATTTGCCTCTCGCTTATTGTGTTTATTTAAAAAAAAAAGGACTACTGCATAGTTACCATTCGCCATTAATGAAAATTATAATACCTTTTTCTTTGGTCATTGTTATGAAAGTTCCCAAATTGAAGCTTTCTTTCTGTTGTCGCTATATTTTTTTGCTTACATCTTTTCGTTTTTATTAAAAAAAAAAACGTTTTAGATAAAAATACATAATGCAATATTTGTTGGCAATTTTTTTTTTACTTGCGATTATAGCTACTTTAATGCAAGTTATGCATTCATACACAAAAATAAATTGAGATAATAATCAAACATGACATTACGATTGAGGATCGTATTTGAGTTACTGGAAAATTATGCTTGTCTCTCTGTACAGATGTATTTTTGACTACAGTCTGAACGGCTTTGTTGATCGTTTTCAAATTTATAACATAAGATTATTTTGACATTCTACAGAGGCCTTATTTTATTTTTTTTAACTCAAATATTAACGGCGCCTGTCATATAACCGTTAAGTTAAAGCTTATTTTTTTGAAAACGGCTGCAAGGATTTGTATGAAAAAAACCTGTGTACTTTTGGAGGTGTGGTTTATATTTCGGTGAACAAAAAATATAAGTTGGTGGTACCTCGGAAACTGGCTATCCCATTACAATCAAAATTGTTATTCAGATAGATGTAGGTAGCCTTAATAATTTTACTTCACCGTTCCTACGATTTTGAAAAAAGCCTGGTCCTTTAATTTTTTTAAGGAAATAAAATGGCGTTGAAAAAAGAAAAACATGGATTTAATTTAATTTGATTTTTTTTAGATTTAGTTTACGGTCTACATGTTTCTGTTTTCATGAAATTTGAATAAAAAGTTGGTAACCATACCTACATTTGTGTAAGAATTATACCAATTTATAATGCCTAGTATTGCAACCATTTGAGAGCTTTAAAATGGAGATAGCTTATTGAAATCCATAACAGTAAGAGTGAAAGGCAAATATGCTATCTTCCCTGTACTGCTGCTTTTATTAAAGAGTTGTGTTAAAATATCAGCTATATTTAAGCATACATTCTTGATAAGATTATTGGAAAAACTATTTGATGTGGAAAAAAAGTAATTGTCTAGCGCCATAATTGTTTTATAGACTTCAAATGAAGAAAACTGCTCAAAAAATTATATTATGTTGAAAACCTTCATTAAAACATAACTCTGAGCAGTTGAAGGACGTCTGACTAATGCCTGCCTTTAAAATTGTTTCACTTAGTATTTGTTTAAAGTACTTGTTAAAAATGTTTGCAATTTGCGAATAATCAAATATGTTGCGAAACTTATCTAAAAAGGAATATCGAATGATTTATTTTTTGTTAAATAATTCATTAACTATACTCCATTCTTTTTTTAAATCACCTGTTGCTTTATTAAACTTATCCATATAGAAATCTTCTTTGCATATAGGAACTTCAAGACTGATCTCTTTGCAAAGCAGTTAATATTCATATGTAGTTTTCTCGCAGTGCAATGTTGTTTTGGTGTTTCTTAAACTTAACCCACATTTGATTTATGTAATATATATAAAGTTGCTTACATGTTCTTAAAACTAATTTAGTTTTTTATTAGTTTCTAAATTGGCAACTAGGGGTCGCGTAAAGCAAAACAAAAACTCAAGTTTTCCAGTTTTAGTTCGGTTTTTAATTTTTTTTTTTAATTTAAAAAAATGTATGGACACATTAAAAAATGCAATTTGGCTATAAAATTATGTTAAAGCTTTTCGCACGTTGCCACATTATTTCAATATTTTGTACGCGAAGGCTTTAGTTTATAAATATCCAATTTTTTTAGATTTCTTGTTTTCGGTTTCTTTTTTAATATCATTTTCGTTTTGCAAATTCAAATTTTCAAATTTAAAAAATTCTAGTTGCCTCGCTTTTTGTGCAACATCAGTTATGTAATAGCGAGTTTCATTCAAATTTTAAAGATTTGATCTCAATATCCAGATTTGCTCTTTCCAATGAAACTTGTTTCACGATTTAATCGTAGTATTGGTAATTAACTGACGAGCACACACAGTATTTTGACGTCTTTAACAATACTAATATCTATATATGCATAGTTGTTGATTCATTCAAAATGCCATTTTGGTATTTTCTCAGTTCATAAACATATTTTATTACTATTTTGTTTCTTTTACGAATATTTGTCAATTATATTGCTAAGCACATGCTGGCACAAGTTTACAACAAAAAAACAAATAACAAAACATTTTCCATTTGACGTTTGACCGAAAAGACTATTTACATGTATGTGTGCATTCAGATCAAATCTGCTACTCCATCAGAGATCAAATCTTTTGTGTCGAGATTTTATCTAGATTTGTTCTTTTTTTTGCAATGAAAGAAACTCTTAAATGTGAAAAAGATAAAATAAAAGAGCAAATCTTTTCTTGAATGAAACTCGCTATAAATGGTCTAATTTTAATTATTTTGTTAAAAGGCGTTTTTCTTTTTAAGTTCTGAGCAGGGCACTGACCTATCAAAAATGATCTGCGTTTCTTTTTTAAGCGCTCTGAGGGCTCAGCTTGTTTCTCTGGTTTATTTAAGTTCGGCAACCAAGATATTACTTTTATTTTGTTTATATTTCAAATAAATTAATTTTGAAAAAAGGTAAGTGAAGTTTATTCAGCTTGTAAACGTAAAGTCGCGTCCATATTATGCCGAATGATGCCGATCGTCCAAGCCGAATAAGTATGGACGTCCCGATCGGCCTTTGGTTTGTGTTTGTGCCGAAACCGAACCGAATTTAAACCGAATCAAATGGATCCGATGACAGAAAACCGAACCAAATTATAAAATGTGGATGTGGACGTGCCGAACCGACCTTTTCACTTTTTCATTAACAGCTCGTGTGTCGTATGTGTGTTTTGTTGTCGTTGATATTTTAGCTTTTTGATTTCTGTCTGATGGTGATAGAAATTAGTACGTTTTTGTGTTGCGTTGTTTTGTTAACTCCTTGTTTTTATTTCTTAAGGCAATTTTTAATTAAATTTTTAACTTCTATTTTCAAATAATAAAATGGAGTGGAATGACGAGCAATTGCTAAGTTTTATCGACATTTAATCACAAAAAATAAAAGGTGCAAGAATTTTAACAAACTTAATAATTTCTTGTTTGTATAGAAATCAAAGTGAAAAAATAGAAGTGGAAACACGTTTCCAAAGAAAAGTCAGCGACATTTTTGAAACAGGAGAAGAAACATATTATTTGTGATCTATTTTTTCTTCTTTGAAGAAGCGAATGTCTCTTACAACATCAAAGGCGATGGAACATGGAAGTGTATGATATTGCATCTATTCCAACAGTTGGTAAGTTGAGTGCTAAGTTTTGCAACTTGCAAATTTAACGAAAGAACAACTATCATTCTAAAAATTCCCAAATGGCCGAAGAACGACTAGAGTTTTTGAGCTTGGACTGGATAATTTTAAAACCGCTGTCCCAAAAAAAGGTGTCTGTGAAAGAAAGTTTTTCATTTCATTTTCAAAAATACTTTCCAATCAAACATTGTCGATAGAAGTGAGATTCGAAAAGTGAAGTCGAAATCGAGTGCAAAAATAATGGATATTTGCGAAATTGACCTTTTTGGGTTTTATTTTGATGATCGATGTTCCAAAAAAAAATTCAAAGGTTTTTCAACCGAAAAACACATCGTCTTAATTAGAAGAAGCTATCTCAATAGCTTTGTTCGATGTCTGCCCTGGGGCGCACTGGTGTACACTGGATTCGCACTGAGGTGTTTTATGTGACACTTTTTTCGCCCCAGTGTTTTTGCACTGTGTTCGATGCCAACCCCGAGCACGCACTGAGTGCATACTCTCATGCCCCAGGTTTTTGGTCGGTGTAAGAAATCAGTGCTGTCAAAATTCAAATCAGCTGTTGGTGCTTCGTGTTAGAAGTTTAAAACAAATTTTATTTTACAAACTTGGAGTGCAATATCTGGTAAATATACGATATTTTATAGACTATTTTGCAATGATTAAGTTATTTTTGTGATTTTAGATAAAATTCCGAGATATACTCTATCTGATGGAAATGAAAAAACTGTAGGCTTTGTAAAGAAAATTAATACATGAATGAAATGTCAAAAAATAACAACTGTTGCACTGAGCTGTTCGATGTTAAATCAAACCCCGACCAGAAACACAGTTTGTTGACAGCTAAACGAAATGCACTGACATTCCCCAGTGCGCACTGGGGCGGGGAACATCGAACAAACCTAATATCTATGTACCTAGGTCATCTCCTATAGCACCACCAAACCAAATGTAAAATCTGAATCCAAAGCAATTGGAATTGTCTTCTTTCTTGAATTATCTTGCGTTTCATTGAACATTTTAAAATTAATTGCCAGAAGTGGAAGATGGAACCAATGTTTATACTGACATAAGAGGTAATATCATTCGAAAATTAAATTGAAATTGAAAGAAGCCCATCGCTGATATACCAATTCTGGCGCACCATATGTTTGCTCTACGAAGGTCAACTGAAGGTTGAAAACTTCAAGTAAGAGAAGTTAAGATAAGTGATCAGAAAAGATATCTTAGATCCAAATGGTACTTTTGAGGTAAGAGATAAAACCATTTATCCTCTTCCGAACGGCGAGACATGGCTATGGTTTCTTTCACTTAGGGTTTTTGGTGCAGCTACGGTAGAAAATATTAAAGGTATGCGTTGCATAGTTTTGCCGCAACCAATGATCAGTAATAATTGGAACGATATTGGCCGTGTCTGTTCTCTTTATTAAACCATTTGATCTGTTTTCGAAATGCTTTATCGTCCTAAATATTTTACGGTTTGTGAGGTCTTGCTTTGTCATCTTTTTTTTTGTTATTCTGATTTGACATAATCATATATTCTGGACTTCAAGAATCCTAGCGGAAAGTCTCCTGCTCCAACCTCCAACAACAGAGACAGGAAGTGTCAATCCCTGCCTGACAAGGTCATCTACTCGCTAATTTCCCTGGAAACATATTAGGGAGATTTTTATTACTATTGTGATGTGGTGACAAAATGCGATTTTCTCAGAATGCATTGTGTCTCCACGTCACGTGGAGAGAAGACATTCAGGAATCACTGAATTAAACAATAGAATTTGGCAACACAACCAACTTAACAAAAGCACACATAACAACAGAAAGTACTAGAATGTTCACGAAAGTAGAATGTACCAGAAGCAGAACTCCCCTGCTGGGGAGAAATGCTTCTGGAGAATTCCCAAAAGGGAAATTTCGAGAACTTTGTTCGTTTGTATAAATAGACAAATGACTCGAGCTGACACAGTTGATGTTTATGCGTTGAATATCGATGTTCAAGCGATAATAAGGTGTTTGAATTGAGATGAAGTAAAGTGTTGAAGAATAGTGAGTAATTTTAATTGTGAATAAGCGATCAATTGATATAATTGTAATTTGAACTTAAAGAAGTTGTGTTTGATAAGTAAAGAGATTCGTTGTGAAACCTGCGAGCTTTAGCTTAGCTCTGCATTGATTTTAGTTACATATCCTGCAGGCTTCTTTAATTCTTAATGACAAGCACTTAGGCTTGAAATACTCTGGCAGCATTAAGAAGAGGGGAGGATTGATTAATTCTTAATAAATACTTCAAAAAAATTCCCCTCCCCAACTCATCTTTTTTTTAACTGTGCACGCGCACAAATGATAACACTCCGCGCGCAAGCCGTTAGCGTTGATCATGTCAGCGAAAATTTTGGTGTTAATGTTTAAAAACAATTTCTGGCACATGGCCAGCGCCCTCTGCGACTACGCCTTAGGAAAGCCATCCTATCGGTCCAATTTACACCCCTTTTTCGATCATAGCCTGTCTTATTTCGTCAATAGTGAGTCTAATGTTGGCTTCTAAATGATCAATCATTGCTGGTTTATCAGGGCAGACATTTTACGTAACCCCACAGAGTAGTCCAAAGGTGTCAAATCACATGAACGAGATGGCCAATTCACATGTCCATTTCTTGAGATGATTCGGTCAACAAAGTGATGGTTGCACGCGCTGTAGGTTCGGCATGTTTCCGTCTTGTTGGAATCATATCTCCTCTAAATGATTTGCAATTATATGAGCAATAAAAAAATCAGGAATCATTTAGCTGTAGCTTTCGCCATTCACGGTAACGGTGCAACCGGTTTCGGTTTAAAAACAAATGGACCCTGATGACGCCTTCGGCATGTAAACCGCACAAAACAGTGATTTTTTTGGGAATGTATGTAATGGATTCTCAAGGGACTCAGAAGAATCTCTTTCCAAAAACGACAATTCTGCTTATTTATATGTATACCCACCAAGCCAGAAATGAGGGTCATTATGATTTGACGATAAAAATCTGGTTCCACTTTTAGTTGATTCTCAGTCCATTTACCGAACACAAGAAGCAATTGATGGTCCGCTGGCTCTAGTTCTATCACCGCTTGGATCTTATATAGATGTAGGCTAAGATCTTTCCTCAAACTTTTCCAAGTAGTGGACACGCAGAGAGCTGCCAATTTACTTCATATGTAGTAGATCTACTTCATTTATTTATTTTTTATCCATCTGCTAAATAGCAACTTATTTCTACTTCGTTTAACTTGTTTGTATCAAACAATACAAATTTCATTTGAAAAGTCAGTTTTTTTGTATCAGGATATTTGTTCCAGCTAATCTCGGAAATGGCTAGACCTATTTAGCAGATAGGTTGTAAGGATTGACTTAGGTTAATGTAATTACCCTTTAGGTGGCGCTGGCGTCTTTTACTTATTTTATTTTTAGAACAATTTGGCAAAATTTTGACCCGAAAGGTGGCGCTATGATGGAGATAAATATATGTATCTAAGAAAATTTAGTCTTTCCTGTATATCTTTATAATTTCTATTTCAATAATATGGCTTGGCCGATTTAAAAAAAGTGTATTTGTATCAACATGTTTAGCTTGCTTGATTTAATATATACTTGGATGTGATGGGAAGCACTGTTATTGGGATTCAGAAAACGATGGTAAACCTGAGCAACGCTGGATGGTCAGCGGTATTAAATACGATGAAAATAAATTACTTTTTCTTTATAATTTTTGTTTTCAATATCTGCTACGTATTTTGCATATCTACTTGGTTTTTTTGGACGATCTGTTTCATTTTCTAGACTCAGCATTCCCATCCCTGGTTGCAGACAACGGCGGCGGATCGATAAATTCGCTTCCTCCGTCATACTCGCGTCTAGAGCAGCGATGGTTTCTTTTGTACGCACGTGCTCTATAAATTTGACGAACAAAGCGCGAATGTTGGACATAAATTTACACGATTTGTAAACGTTTCTATGGTTGCAGTCTTTGCATGGTGATTTGCCATAGTATGGAAAAAAGTCAAACATACTTCATTATAGCGAGTTTCATTCAAAAAAAGATTTGCTCTTTCTGTCAAAAGATTTGATCTTTTTTAATTTTAAGTGTTTCGTTGCTAAAAAAAGAGCAAATCTAGATCAAATCTCATCACGAAAGATTTGATCTCTGATGAGGTGGAAGATTTGATCTGAATGCACACATACATGTAAATAATCTTTTCTGCCATTGTCAATAGGGATGCAACATACAATTTTTTGAGAAATCGATGTATCATTCATAAGCATCGATTTCGAAACATCGATGAAACCCACTTAAACATCGATACATTGTTCTTGGTGAACGATAATAGTGCCACGTGTTTCGAAAGGTCTGATCTCTGAAAAGGAAAACGTAGTGATCTCAAATTTAATGTTTGTTACTGAAATTTCATGCAAAACCATTTTTGTGTTGGGCAATTGACAACAGTTTTTTGTCTGAAAAGAAGAGAAAATCGATTCTTTTCTCAAAGAATCGAAACCACGCATCGTGGACGCAATTTAAAACTCAAAATAGTGAAATGTCATTTCTATATAAAACTAACTTACCCACCCGGCGTTGCTCGGGCTTACCCTAGCTTTTCTTGATACCGAAAGCGGTCCAATCGTAGCCAAAAACCACAAACGTAAACTTAGTTACAAAATGTTTTCAAAATCGGCCAAGCCTTTCAAATTTAATGTTGGTTATATGAAAATATGTATATGAAATTCCAAACAAAAATCAATTTTCGATTTTTCCAATTTCCAGACTTTTCCGGAGGGTTTTGCCAAAGTTTCTTTCTTAAAAACCTTTTCCTAGCAATTACAAACAACGAAAAAAAAATGAGCCAAATCGGCACAGATGTTCTGAATTGATGAATTACTATAAATTGTTCACACCATTTTTATATATGTAAGATTTATGAAATTGCGATTTTTTATTTCCGGGAGATAATAACAGAATAAACACAAATTCCAAGAAAGACATGATATAGAATTGATGTGGAATTTCACAAGCTACTCTAGGATAATTTTTTATTTTTTTTTTTTTGAGGAGGTGTGTGAGGGTGGGGTTTAGGGTTTGAAAACTTTTTTTTCTGATTTCCGTCGAAGTTACATTTCTGATCGAAAAAATGGTTTGCAGAAAACTTGTAAATAATTAAAAACCTATAATTTTACTTCAGGTTATTTTTCAACATAACCTCAAATATTATGAGATATCGGCAAAAAACGGTCTTTCGATTATTTAGTTTGGCTAACTAAAATCGCATTTGATGTTTTACAAACGCAATGAAACACAACCTTCAGAATTAAAAATAGCTGGCTAGTCATTGTTTTTTTTTTTTTTTTATTACTGTTCGTATTTTAACTTAAGAAGTAACCGCTTATTGAGCATCAAAAAATCAGTTCATAAAGATTTTTCTTAAACATCGCGAAAATATCGATATCATCATCATAATATTGATTTTTTTATGATCCCTATCCCTAAATGCAAATGACAAAGGAAGAGTGACAGTCCTTCACCAATACTACAATTTAATCATAAAAGAAGTTTCATTGAAAAGATCAAATCTCGATTTTGAGATCAAATCCTTAAAATTTGAATGAAGCTCGCTATTAGTATGACAGCTAGTTTGACAGTTATCCCTATCGGAAGTTCTATACCTCTAAGAAAACACCCTCTTATTTTCAAAATAAGGGCTTGATTTTTTAACTCTTGAAAGTTTTTTTAAACGTGTTAATGTAGTTTTATATATGAAAAGTTATTGGTTTCGATCTTGAAATTTTAAAATTAAAGTAAGGAAGGGAAAAAAATTGTTTGATTCTAGAAATTCTGTAAAGGAAGATAGAAAGAGTAAAAAGAGGACAACAAAAAGAATTTTATAAAAAAAGAGAGCGGAAAATAGATCTGAGTGGAAAAAGAGAACATGTTCTCTTTAAGAGATGTTCTGAAAACTCTACCATTAGGTCATCGTTTTACGCTTCCGCTTTTACCCGAATGATTTTTACTTATTCATTACTTTATAACTTTTTAGGATTTGTTTGAAGTTTGATAATGCATATTTCAATTAAAGCCAAGAAGGGACCAATTAAGGGCGACCATTTCGTTCTCCGTTTGTTTCCGTGCTATGATATGGATCAGAGGAGTTCTAAATTGGTGAACACAAGTCTTTTCGTTTTACCTAAAATTGGTATATTTTTAAACCTGAAAGAAAACTCGAGAGCACTGTCGTTCGTGTACTTATCAAACCAAGTGGAAACAATGAAGATGTACTATAATCTTGTGGTATCATTTCAGAGCGGAAAGAGTGTTGCTGCCAATACGAACCAAATAAAATAAAATTCAATCAAATAAAAAAGTAACATTCATTACATACACAATGTAAATTATGTTTTGCTTAACAGCTTTATTATATTTTTTTTTAATTTATATATTCTTCGTTATGTGTATATACCTTAACAGTGTTAATATTCAGAATAAATTGTTTATTTATATATAAGAATAAAATCATGTTCACGGTGAACAAATAAAATTTTGACACAATTCATTAAAGTTTTTTTGCTGTTCAAATAACGTAAAACTTAACATTATTTCAATATCAATTCGTTCAATCAATCTTTTCAGTAAAAATCGTCAGAAAAAACCGTTATCAGTGCTTATTTAAAGAAAAACTTTTAAGAACAAAATATTTTTGTTTACTCCCATAGTGTGAGTATACATTTAAAACATAAAGAAAGACACACAAATCTACAATGTCAACAATTTTATCCGTTTACCCATACAGGTAGGGTACATCATGTGATTTATAATACGATAGCTTATTATCTAATAATAAAATTGAAAAAAGATAAACAAGTGTTTTTTGTATGCTAAAACATAAGTATAACTAATTTCCATCTAAACACTGATTGACATGGGTTTGAAGGACACCAAGAGTTTTGAAAATCTTGCCACACAATGGACAATTGAAGTTGTTTTCAGGAGAATAGATCTACAAAAAAAATTATAAAACCTGATTTAATTTGTTTAAATAAACTAACTCACACTTGGTTTTGGAGACGATGAAGGTAATGGCGTTCTAGTCTTGGGGAAAGCTCCAGTTGCAGCCATAACTTGTCTGGTGTGTTGTTCATAACTGAAAGCAAGAAATTGACAAACTTACAATAAACCACTTCCAACGAGCAGCTGGTTCTCTTACTTCTTCTGAGCCTCTTGGATGAGTTCTTGATTTTTCCTCTGCAATTCTCTCAAATCAGATAGCAATTGATCCTTTTCGTTGGCTAGATTCTCTCGTGCCTCTTGTTCGATTTTAAAATCCCGGCAATAAATTTCCAGTTGTTGTGTCAGAACATCAAGATCAACTCGTAGACTTTTGCGTTCGTTTTCGAATTTTTCAAACATTTCCTTCTTTTCCACATCACTGGCTTTCAAGAAGTTAATATCAGCTTGAGCTTTGTTTTGCAATTCTTCAGCAGCAGAAAGATTTACTTTGAGGCAATTGATCTCGTCAATATAAATGTGTTGCTAACGAGAGGGAGAAACCATATAGAGTTTTGAAAGTCAAACTCAAGCAAGAAACTCACCATGTCTTTAAGTTCCAAGTTTTCAGCAACGATGGCTGACATTTGTCTTTCAAAATCCTTGACAATGCGTTGATGTTCTGCTGTTGTGACATATTCAGCGACAACTGAACCTCCAACTGCCGTTTCATTGGTTTGAATGATCGATGCCTGTTCCAATTCATTTTTGGGAATATATTCAAAAGAAGACTTTTTTTTAATTATTTTTTAATTGGCAAAAGTTTATAAAATAATAATAAAAAAAAATGTTTGTGATTTATTTACCAATTGTTGTTGTTCCAGTTTTTGGATTTGTGCGCTCATATTTTCAATTTGAGAAGTTTTTTCAGAAAGGCTTTTAATGAATTCTTCGTGCTCTTTGCGTCTGGCCTCTTCGTTTAGATTAATTTGTTCAACTTTGACCTCAAGATCTGTAAAGCACCATTTTTATGTAAAAGAGTTAAAAAACAACTAGATTGATTTACCTCTACGCAGCTCAAGGTTTTCATTTCGAAGCTGAAATAAAACAGAATTAAGATTAAACAAACATTAAAATAAAGGAATTTTGCATAAAGTACTATAACGAAGAGTCTATTAACCTTAGGCAAAAGGAAGTAGAAGGCGTGCCTAATCGGACATTTTTTGACAATGCCTAAAACATTGGATTAGGCCAGCAATGCAAATTTTAGTCAGTAGCTGATGTCGTGGCCACATATAAAGCTGACATCAGTTTAAGAAATGAGATGGCCAGATAATACTGTTTTGCAGAAAAACAATATGACATATACATACATATAATCTATAACAGCGGCCACCCAAAACACCAAGTGCTCGGCGTAGCCTTCCTAGTCAGACAAAATATGAAGTCTACCAACATCGGCTTTAATGCAGTAAACGGAAGGCTATGTAACCTTCACGTGCGAGGCAAATTTTATGTCATCAGCCTCATAAACGTTCACGCATTTAACTGAGGAGTCCGAAGAAGACGAAAAAGTTTCCTACTACGAACTTGAGGAGAGGACCCTCAATGCCAAAGGCATAACGTTAAAATTGTCCTTGGCGTTTTCAACGTTAAATTAGGCAGGGAGCCTGTATTCAAAAAGTAAATAGGAAGCCATAGTTTGTATGAGAACACTAATGACAATGGACTACGAGTCATAGAAAGCATCAGCATCATCGGAATTGGTCGTTGCGAGTAGAAGTCTACCGCGTAAGGATATCTAGAAAGCCACATGGGTATCACCTGATGGAGTCACACGTAACCAAATTGACCACATGCCGATAGATCGTCGCCACCACTCGAGCCTAATGAAGATACGAACTTATGGAGGTGCCAACATTCACTCCGACCACTATCTCGTTCAGACTCGAATCAACATGGCTGCTCTACGCGATGAAAACAAAACCAATACATACCGTCGCGGGCTAATGGAAAGAAATAGAGAGCGAGGCCCGCACCAGGCGCGGAAGTTCTACCAATCCGCCAGAAACATATCGCAATATACACCACGCTGCATACTGCAAGTACGAAGAGAGAGATCCGATCACCAAAACCTGGGGCTGCATATTAATGAAGGGAAGACTAAGTACATGGCGGCTACTCTACGAGAAGTGTTGGTCCAAATATCAGGGTAGTGGAGCATTAATTTGAAGAAGTGCAATCTTTAAACTAGCTTGGATCAAAAGTAGCAGCAGTTGACCCCGCGAGTGGAGCAGGACGATTCAGGAGAAGTAACAATCATGAATTGTATTAAATCTACCCCGAAGCAGATGTTTTGGAAAAAATTAAGTTCGGTAGACTCCGGTGGGCTGGGCACCTAGCTCGAATGGGCGAAGAGGAACCAGTTCCGAGACTTTTGCAGTTCAACTTATGTTGAAAGGATGGCGTAGACAACGACGCCCGAAGCTTTGTGGTGCGCAATTGAATGGCGTCGGCCCAATCGAGTTGTATGGAAGAACATGTTGAATGAGGCCCGGCTGTTGCGCCGATGATGATGGGTAATGTGGTGGATGTTGCCTGACCAGAATAGCGAAGACAGCTGGAATAGTGTACAATGAAATCGTCCGCTATTACATGCCCTGTAAAAATTGTTGAACACTTTGCCCAGACATGGGAACTATTTGCTGATGACTCCAAATTCGAATCCAATTTCCTCAACGAAAAATCAAAAATTCTAAATTGTTCAAATATATCTTTTCACCCCAGCTCTTCAGCTATTTCTATTGATACACAAATTAGCATGGCGGAGCTTATTTCTTGCTAGCACACAGTAAAAGGTAAAACACCTGCATTTCCTACGAGATGTTAATAAACTCCCCCCCCCTTCCCCCAGCTTTTAAAACACTTTTACTAACATTATATAATAACATTTTCGACAAAGGAATAATACCTCATGCTTGGAAAGCTGCCAAACGGGGACCGCACATTAATCTCTGGTTATCGCCCGTGTACTGGGAAAGTTTTAGAAAAATCAAGCCAAAAGGTTATTCTGGTTCCTAGAAAAAGACAGTCTAGTTGAAAACTGGCAAGTTGCGTTTAAAAAGGGTAAATCTACTCTAGATGCCCTTCTCCATATTGACCATTTCGTTTCTTCAACATTGTCAGAACAAAATCATGCCACTATTCTCAGTCTTGACTTTCAGAAAGCCTTCGATAGGATCGGGGCACATGTTGTTCTTAATCAACTGTTAAAATGGAAAATCGGACCAAATTTATATATAAAAACATACATTCTTTTCTTTCAAACAGAAATTTTCAAATCAAATATTCCAACATCTACTCAAATCTGTACAAACTTAAAAACGGCATTCCCCAACGATCACCATTATCAGTGGTCTTATTTATCATTGTTTTTAACGAAGTTAGCAATATAATAGATAGTTTTAATCAAGTTGAGCACTCACTCTATGCCGACGATTTAATTATTTTTTTCCAAAAATAAAGACCTGCACGAATTAGAAATTATTTTTTCTTGCATTATAAACACTCTTTTTCAATGAAGTAGTTACCCCGGTTCGTTAATTTCAAGCTCAAAATCCGAATTATTTCATATATGTAAAAAGCATAACAAAATCTTTTAAAGTGAATTTAAGCAATAGCTTAGTTAAAAATATTAATTCTTTGAAATTTCTTGGTACTATAATCGACTCTAAACTTAACTTTAAGAATCACTGTATTTATATAAGAAAAAGTTTAACTGCCAAGGGTTAATATAATTAAATATTTATCTCAAAAAATAGCTGTGCTAACTTTAATACCCTTTTAAATATAACCAAATCCAAAGTAAGTTTACGAATCTACGGAAAATGCTCTAAATCATCTTTTGGATTTATCACAACATCTTACCACACCGCCGCCAGAAGCTGTATGAGAGCCCTACGCACAATACCAATTATTAACATATTAACTGAAGCTGGTCTTCCCCAGTTAACAGACAGAATAGACCTTCTTACTGCAAAAATAATTATAAAAATAAACTCACCACATAAAACTTCCATCCATGCAAAAGTCAAGAAGATTTTAAATAGAAAGAAATATCAAAGAGTGCAATCAACCTTATGCAGGGCACTCACGTTCGCAAAGAATTCAAACATTTCAATCTCTATTCAAGATCACACAAGAAACAGCCAACCACCATGAAACTTCCCAAACTACACCATAAACACCGATCTCGCCAACTATCCAAAAAGATCAACAACTGATGCTATATTCAAATCTCTTTTTCTTGACATTTCAGAAAAATATAATTGCTTTGTTTGGAAACTACTATTTACAGATGCATCCAAAGGTGACACATATACCTCTTTTGCCGTGGCTGACGAAACTGGTTCCGTTGTTTCCAAAGGACTACTAACAACCTACACATAAACCTTTAATTCTGAAGCAAAGCAATAACAAACTCGCAGAAAAGAAAAACTATTATATTTTCCGATAGTCAACTTTAAAAGCCATACAAAATATTTCAAACTCTATTGTAATAGTAGAAAAAATACGCAACCATCTCATCCTGAACCCCGGTACCTTAAAAATTGTCTGGATTCCTGGCCACGTAGGTATCGGTGGTAACGAGACTGCTGACAAGGAAGCCTAATCAGCCATTAAAGAACCCTTAATAACTTTCTTCTAACATACTAAAACAGATACTACCAACCTACTTCTTGAAAACTGGAAATACAGAAAAAAAAACGCTTGGACAAATTACAACCACTCATACAAAAACTTGAATCCAAACGGCGAAAGAGCAATCTATCCCAACCACATATCCCTAAAAAAAACTTAAAGTATACATCAGGCTCAGACTGGGACATTCCTACATAACACACCAACACCTGTTCAATAAAGAAGCAGATGTGCAATCTCTGTGGTGATAATTCTACCCTCCTGCCCAAAAGTATCCTCAACATGCGCTAAATTATTAACCTACAACATCCATCATCTCTTAACAATCATCAACTTAGAAAATATCAATCTAGTTTACAATATTATGACGACTTTAAAAATTGCTAACTCTATTAAAAAAAAAATATATATAAAAATAATATCAACCTACTAATATATTATCTATTCCTAGTTAATTTTATTTATTTACCTAGTAGATAGCCCTGGCAGCTAAGTCTATTTTAATCTCTTATTAGATCTGTAATTTATATAATATATAAAATAAATAATAATAATAATAATTCTGATAAATCAGTATTCGCCCCCTAACTTTAACTTAGTGCTAACACAGCTGACCTTTATTGCTCAGTGTAAGCATATAAGGTGACAGAAATTCTTTCTTAAGCCACCAACATTGGAATAGACAAGAAAATTACTTAGCATTTAAAAAATAGAAAACATTATTAAATAATAGGTTTGGACGCAGGAGAGGTTGAAAGTAGAAGCCACCAGGCCTTGCCTCCTTAAGGAGCTGTTGCAACAGCAAACTAAATTTAGGGCCCTATTATGACTCGCGATTCGCCAGAAATATTTGGCGAATGCGAATATTTGGTAATACTGTTTACTTTCGCCTCATATGTCAAAAAATGAGGCGAATTGAAAACTCGTTCTATTACCAATTGGGGAACATTCGTCTTTATCTGTCAGAAAAGGTCGAACTGTAAATCGTGGTGAGTGGACTTTAAAAAATAATAAAGCAGTTTATTTTGAAAAGCGTGTTTTTTTAGGATACAAATCTTTTTTCTTTTCTGTTTAAATAATGATGGTGGAACTCAGTCGGGGCGATGATCCAAATGTGGTTTCAATCCACATCTAACAATTTCACGGACTACGGACTGGACATATCTACCTTTATCCAAGCCCGCACAACTTTTTGTTTCAAGAACTTCGCTTAAAACAACAGATACTGCAGGTTGTGAGAGCTTCAGCTCGAAGTCTTTACCAGCAGAACTTTCGTAGCTGAAATTACCGAGGAACCGGAAAGCTGATGCTAGTTTTACGATTGGTGAAATTATGAACTCATGATATTTAAAAATAACTCAAATGCATGTTTGTTAATCCAAAAATATAAAATAAATGAATAATGTGAAAGAAAATTAGTTGAACAAAGGGAATAAGTAATTTGTTCCTTACAATGTGTTAGGATCGTGTCAGGTAGTTCAAGTGGGTTGAAACTATGTATAGCTTTGTTCCCAATCTGCAAATTCGTACGAATTTTCACGAATTTCTGCTAATTCTTGTTCCCGTACACTAAAAATTCGTAGAAAATCGCAGAAGAGAGAAAATAATTTCCCCACCCTGCGAATTTCTGCTCAAGAAATTTTTGAAGGCAGAAAAAAGTAGCAGCCAAACGTCAGTTTGACAATTGAAAAAAAGACAATAAATAATCAAATATACGACACGTTTGATAAAGATTGCAGAGTTATTTTTAAAAGTTTATAAACAAAAAACATAAAAAACCGGTGGTTCTGTGAACTTTTCTATGAATATTGTTGACGAAGTCCAGATTCCTGATTTAGTTCAGGATTCAGACAATTGTTAGAGAGCAGTGTGAGTTGAGTCTTCTAAAATATCGGCTACATCGATAGTTTAAAAAACAATCGAACGGCTATCGATAGTTTAAATAATTCAAACTTACCTTCACATTTTGAGCTTGAGCTTATTCAAGAGATTGAAACCTGTGGGAAAAGCTCATACTATATGCTAAAACGATTATCAGATTTTCGATATGAGCTTGAGATATGTGAGCTATGAGGGAGGGTCAAAAAGGTCTTGCTGCACTGACAGGCAATAGATAAAATCTTGCAGCTTCCTGAGTGCTTTGAAATTTCGAACACAACAATTTCCTTTTACACGAGGAATTTCCGCAGTCGAAAGTAAAGGTTGTAACTGTTGAAGGCAGGGATGTACTTGAAAAGTTAACTGATACTGTTAATAAGCGAATAAAACCTATTGCAGAAGAATGCCACTCGTGCTGTTATCTTTTCGATTTTAACTTTTTACAATTTAATTGAAAGGCTTTAATGGCTAAAACACAATCACGCTTTAGCTTCGGTTTCATTTGACGTTTATAAGTTCAACCATAGGAAATCACTACATCTTAGCACAATGTTAATTTGGCTTTGACGTTACGTTTGGTTCGTGTACAAGATAAGGTAACGTGATTCAAATACAAAGCTGAAGTAGATACTGGTTGAACTTTTGCTCATTTTGAGAGAAAAAAGCAAAAACAGCAATCGAAATTTATAAAATGTCACTTAAAGCGTGTGAAATGTAATGTGACGAAGCCAAAGCTGAAGCGTGATTGTGTTTTAGCCATAAGGGTATTCATAAAACGTGGTAAGCTTCACTTTTGTTTTATAGATAGGCGGTCATAAATCTAAAAATTTGAACAAGCCATCGAATTTGATGATTCATAATTTGGGCTTATTCAATTGATAAATGTATAGATCGATAGTATCACTACTATCGATATTTTATTCAAAACTATCGACGATATCGAAAATAAATACTATCGATGGTTAAGCAACACTAGGAAAGAATGCTGCAATTTTTTTGGTTTAAAGCGTTCCCGTACTTTTTTCGTAGAAATCTCTCATAGAGAGAAAATATCCCCACTACTTAAAAATCTGACAGCTGCGAATAATTATCGGGAACAAACCTTATCTCTCAAACTTCCCCTCAATCAATGTACAAATCATATTTTTTTTTCATCCCTCATCTGTTGGTCTTCGTCTGTTTTTATTTTTTTTTTTATATTTTCTGAAATCTTTTTTAATAAACAAAACCGTCCACAATTTTCACACAAATTGAAGTTTTTGACGTCCAACAACAACTTGACTTAGCACATTCAGTTTTTAATGTTGGTAGCTGTGTTATCACAGGCGAACGTGTGTCGGAGTTCGGTTTTCGCAATACCACGACAAGAGTAATTCGCTAAATTGTTCGCCATGAGTCGAACGTTCGACTCGCGAGTCATAATATGGCTCTTAATTTAAATTTGTCTCGTTATGATTCTCATTGTGCGAGCCTTGCAATATTTTTCAGAGGCATGAACTGTGAAAGATTAGTGAACATGCTAAAGGTTTCTTGAAACTGAAATTGTCCTAAGGATTTTTATCTTTTAAGCATACATCGTTAGTGGAGAACGAGATATATATGAAAGCAACATAATCCACTATGCTTCAGATCGTAAAATCTTTGAATTTAACTTTCAAAGAGCCCGAAAGAAAACCTAGTTTCTGAGGGGGGCTCATAAAAAAGGATACCTTAGCCCAATCCGCGTTGGAAACAATTACCAGGAGACCAAACTGATTGCCAAGAATATTGTTTAACGCGCTTTTTCTTAAAAAAATAACAACTGAAAACTTACCTTTGCTATTTCAGCTCTGCGCTCATCCTCCATGGCCTTTACGTCAGCCTTCCATTTCTGTGTCTGGTCATACAACTGTTTCATGGTTACATTCGTATTGACCAAGGTTTCTGAAAAAAAACGGCAATTAATTAAAAATAATGCCCCAATGCACTGACAAATCCTTACTCTTCAATTCCAAATACTCAGACATCATGCTCTGTAGCTTCATCACATCCTCAGGGCAGGCGCCCATCGAACAGATACTCGGGAATTGTGAGTATACACTGGCCTTCAATACATCCGAGTTAACTTCACCAAGAATGAAGCTCGCAGCCAAAGAAGCTTCTCCGTTTTGTGGCTTGACGGAGTTTGTACTCACAGATGCCTCAATGGCATTTGATGAGAGAGCAAGGCTTTCCACCTTATTTGCAATTCCATTCACCGAGGGACAAGCTTCATTAGTCGATGCTAGTTCTGCAGCTTTAACTGACATACAGTCTGCAACCAATGCACCATCCACCACATCAATGTTTCCATTTGTAATATTTGTGGCAACTCCATTGTGGACAATGCTAAATTGGCTTCCGTTAGAAGACGACGATGTCGTCAGCTGACTATCAAGAATATCATTTCCGTTTGCCTTGACTATTCCGTTAAGTGGAACATTGGGAATTGTTTTAGTAGCCGCTGCTGTTGCTGATAAATTCGACGTCATTGGCAGGGAATTCATTGTGTCCATTGACGATGTGGGCGAACTGCCCAAAATAACAAAAGATTCCTCGTCGGACATTGTGGGACAGCAATTAAATAATAATTAAAGTTCTAATTATTTGAAGATGAAGAATTTTACTCTAAAAAAAAAGATGATCGAAAGGAAGCGTTTGTGTAATTTACTTAAATGACTCACTTTATTTATACTTAGATAACAAAAATACTAATAAAAAATTGTTTTGATACCTCTTTGATGTTTGTATAATCTTGGGCAGTTTTTTTTAGAAACTGCAACACCACAAGGAAATAAACAATGGCGAGTGAATTTTAATTTAATAAAATGACCATTGGAGTAATGTTTGTACGGAGAATAAAGAAGCAGGTGCAGTGCATTTATTGGGGCATAGGCTTTTTATGCATACTAAAAAAAAAACAAATGACAGCAAACATCTGGATGGTGTTTATATTGAAAAGTAGGTGGCGTAAGACTGGTTAGGAGAAATTTTATCTTTAAGGGGGAAACAATAGGGTTTCACGGTCAAGTCTTCGTCTTGTAAAATTGCAAAATTTTATTTTTGTTTTGCAGATTGTAAACGCTTTTTTCTTTTTTATGTAGCAACACCACTATTAGGTGCGTTCACATTGGTTACGCTCACATTTGTATCCTTCAAATTGGATTTTTTGCTTTTGTTGTAATTAGCATGGTTAAAAAACAGCTGATTGAATAACATGAAAACAGAGAGAAAATCCAAAGGTATCCTTACATTTGTTGGATACTTTTCAGTTTGAAGAAACATGTGATGAACAACTGATTGGGTACGTTCACGAACGTAACTTTCGAAAAGGTTACCTTGCTTTTGTTGTAATTAGCATGGTTAAAAACAGCTGTTTTCCAGCTGATTGAGCAACATATGGAAACAGAGAGAAAATCCAAAGGTAACCTAAAATTTGCTGGATACTTTTCTCAACACGTGAACAGCTGACTGTGTTTATCTTTTGCTTCGAATTTTGAGTGGTAACCTATCTGGTTGGATTTGTCCTTTCACAAAAAAAACCCAAACACAAGCAAGGTAACCTAACCAAAAGTTACGTTCGTGAACGTACATAGCAATAGTGAAGATGTTTACTCGGACTAGTCGGACTTCTCCAACTACAAAATGTAGGTAGTTTGGATTTTAGTAACAGTAGAGATAAAATTAAGAAAAGAAACACAAGAAAGAATATAGTCCGTCTGTGCAGAAAGATAATGGAAAACGAACACAGTTCCTTCATGTCGGTAAGGACCTCACCGTCTACTTTAATGCCAAAACATTACTCTTGAAAGAATTGTGAAGAACTCTCACACCAATACCAGAGGCACAATGTGTGTTCCTTTACATTTTCATGTAACTTCAAGCTGCCGAAAGTTACTAAAAACTGCTTAATTTTGTTCCCTAACACAAAAAAATCGTAAAAAAGTGAGAGTTACGAAAATCTGCCCAAGAAATTTCTTTGGGCACTTTCTAGCAGCTAAAAATTTGCTGTCATAAACAACTGTTATTTATTTCAGTTTGAATTTAAATTGAAAGTTTTTCATTCCTTTCTACTGAATTTAGCCAAAAAATCAATAAATTTAAGCAAATGGAACGATTAAAAGCTAATATGTATATATATTATATTATTATATATTAAGCACTGAATGTACGCCAAAGACTTTCTAACGAATTTAAACAAAGAAATGTCATTTAGAATAATTTTAATGCAACCTTGATATCGATTTTTTTTAGAGCTGTGTCAATCGTTCATTTTCAAAGATTCAATCGTTCATGATTCGGTCATTTCAAAGATTCGGTCTTTTCAATCAATCATTTTACCAATCAATCCCATATCTACCCTCTTTCTCTCGTTTCAATTTATACCCATGCCATACCGTTCATCGAAATGTTGTGTTGTGACTTTTAAATGTGATTGTGAATAAGACATTTTGCATGGTTTCCATATGTGATATGTATCTCTGCATTTAGATCTATCCGACACCAACATCGACATCCGTGTTTCGTCAGTAAATCATTAGGTTGAGTGTATGTGTCTGTGTATGTCTCTCTCTCTAGTCCCACTCTCTTTGTAAAATAAATACTTAAATTTCAGTTCAGTTTCGCTTTGTTTCGTTCATTTATTTCAATCATTCTCTAACTCTGGTCTGGTTCTTTGTGTATTTTGTATTGCATTCAATGATTGATTCAATTTCAGTTTCGTTTTCCGCATCGTATCGTTCTCGTTCATTTGAAAAGTATTGAAATTGTGAACGACCGACATATGGAACTGTGATTGCAATCATCAATACTTATCAGTGAACAGGTCATAAAGACGGAATCAATCACGATTGACACAGCTCTAATTTATTTCCGTTTTCATTTTGACGTTTTTGTCATATGCAGCTGGGTTACTAAAATTTACTACAAAAGCGTTCCTTTACTTTTTCGAAACTTTTTCTTTTTGTAAGAAAATTCATCCCACTCCAAATTTTAGAGTTTACTTATACATACATAATTAATATTTTAAAAATGTTCAAATTCGAAAGTAATAATCATTTAAATTCAATAAGACTTGTCCTAAAACAAATAAAATAAACGAAAAGGTAGGTAACTGATCAAAAGGATAATTGGCCGCATTCACATATTTATTGGATTTGCAATTTTTGATACCTGAAATTCAAAATTTTTGTGAACGAGCAAACCTTTCAAAATTCGAAACACAAAACAAACATAGTCAGCTGTTCATCACATTTTCCTTGAGAGCAAATTTTAGAATATCTTTGGATTTCCTCTCTGTTTCCATATGTTCTGTTGTTTTTAACCATGCTGGTTACAACAAAAGAAATGTAACCTATCCGAAGGATACGTACTTGAATGTATCCAATTACAAAAAAAGCAATCCCATCCAATCCGTTGGATAAATACTGATGCACCCATTTACTACGTTTTCATTCAATAGTTGAATCTGGTTGAATGTGTGTATTCATATTTTTTGCTAACAGCTACGCGCGCCTTAAACGAGGGAACTATTGAAATGCTAAGCATTACGCAGGGAATCCAGCCTTAAAGCATTTCGACGGAAAAACTTATAAAAATGCAAAATATTTATATTCATAATCATAAATATTTAGTCTACTACGCCCGACACTTTCTTGTCATTTTAACTCAACTTCATTCTAACATTTGTGCATGTATACCTGGGTCTAAAATTAAATTCAACCAAAACTCGACTATTAAACCATACATGCTAACTATAGTCTGTTCAACAAAAATTGTCAGAACAGCGAAGATAAGGACATGTGCCTCTCAGTCTGGTTGAATTGACTTGCATATTTCTGTTTTAAGTAAAAGCTCATACAGAGTTCCCGTACTTATCATTATAAATCGTCGCAAACGGGAGAGCAATGTGCGTAGGGTTACCACTTGCTGATTAAAATACAACACATTACTCTTAATTAAAAAAATATATACATTCACTTTTTTATACGAAAAAACATTAGTCAACAGTTTAAAAACAATTTAAACCAATTTCAGTTCTCTGCATTTAATAATACTATATATATTTATTTTTATTAATTAAAATACCACATCACTCTTATTAAAACACAATATCATGTCAAAATACTTTTCCTAATTAAAATGATCACGTAATGCACTTGCAAACTTCGAGAACATAACTTCTTCCTACTAAATACCAAGAGCCAACACAATTTAACTAAATTTTAACGATTTTCCTACTATAAGCACTATTAATACACAAATACGACAAAAGCCTTAAAACCGACAGCCCAAAAAGCTCAATGAAAAAGCTATATAGTAGTGTTTTCAATTGGCAGGGGTAACTCTGTTGGTGCAGTACCTTTTTTCAATTCACACAGAAAGGGTAGTTAGAAGTGAGTAAACGATCATTATTCATTATTCTTTAACATTGTCGGTTATAGTGGAGTGCACGAGTTTTGTTTTAAACAGAAACACAGAATTCATGTACGTTTATCAGTGACTTTGTATCTTTTTCAGTAGACGTTTTCTCAATTCAGTTTCGTGATAATATAATACACCGGCGTCACTGTTTTAAAAAAAGCTCACCCTTAAACCCTGTATTGACAATTTTTACTGAACATACTATAGGTACACAGAACACATATCTAAGGTAATATCATAGTATATACATTTTCTATAGTACTCTCATGGTGGTCATTTTTCGGCTGGCCACCTTCGTGGTTGATTCAGAACTAACTCTAAATAGTGGAGACTAGAACCTTCACCGATATTTTACCAGTATTTAATAAACTTTTGTTGTCTGTACTTATTCTTTATTCACACCAATTGGCAATTTTAGCACGCCTCATTGCGACTTGATTCAGAACTAAAAAACGATGCTCCATGATAGTACTATATGCAGTGTATATACAAAGGTAATATCATTAGAGGTTTTATTTTTGCAATCTCCTGCGCATCTGTCAAAATTAAAATAAAATGGCGGGCGCCAGAGACCATTACCATTGTATATACATTTTCTATAGTACTCTCATGGTGGTCATTGTTCGTCTGGCCATCTTCCTGGTTGATTCGAAACTAACTCTAAATAGTGAAGACGAGAACCTTAACCGATATTTTACCAGTATTTAATACACTTTTGTTGTCTGTACTTATTCTATATTTACACCAATTGGCAATTTCAGCACGACTCATTGCGACTTGATTCAGAACTAAAAAATGATGCTTCATGATAGTACTATAGGCAGTGTATATACAATGCCATCACTTTGCTTATTTATTCTGAAAAATAAATATCGTGGCTATATTTTAAAATGTTTGTGGTAATTAATTTATAAAAAAAGCTTTTTAAATAACAAGAAAAATATAAAATAAACGTGGTGTGCAGTACTGTTCATACATTTTTTGATGTCTCTGAAAACCACCATTTTTAATTTTTAATGACAGTTCAGATTTTGACACCTTGCGCAATATATTACCTTAGTTATGTTTACTGTGTTATAGGTAATTGTTTGGTTTACTACTAACCCAAGGTGGTTTGTAAACAACATAATGTCCGGACTGCTTGAGCAACGCCAGAAGAGGTCAGATAGTTTTATATTACAAAATAAAATTATTTTTACTGCAGTTTACTATTTATTTTGTAAAATCTACAACAAAATGGTTCAAAATGGGAATTTTCTAGAGGAAAATTTCTGTACAACAACTTGAAGAAAGCAAGGTTTATTTGGCATGATACGTAGGTACTCACTTAAAAAAATCCTTTCCTTCTTTTGTTAACGCTTATTTGTTTAATCTTTGCAGATTTAGTAAAGAGAATCGTTTTCACGTATATTCACAGAAGATAAGGAAAAAAATGAATATAAACTAAACTTTAAACTCCGAACCGTTACTTTGAATTATTAACTTAGTTTTCACTTTGTTGTAGAAATTGTTTACAAAAAATCAAATGTTTCAATTCAATCACAATTTTCAAATAAAAAGTTTTGCCAGTGTATCTATTTATCGATCGTGTTTCGCCTTTCGCGGGGAACAAAATTCAAAGGACTAGCTTCAACAGAAACTGAAAGAAGATTTCCATTTTTATGTTAAGTGATCGTCTGTCTTCCAAAAAGGGGGTTTCCCTATTTAATGGAATGAGTCGTACGCACACCACAGTTTTGTTGCCAAAATAAATTGTTGACATTTCAGTTCATAGATATTACTATCTTTAGAACCAAATAAGTATGCATTGATGGAACTTTGATTTGAATGCTTTTTGGTAATAAAATGAGATTCAGCTCCTTGTTAAAAATGCTGATGAAGAAATGTTGGCTCAAGATTTACTTATGGACAAGTACATACGCATAGTTACCTACATACAAGCAAGGTGAGAATAGTGAAACAGCCTAAAAGTATACAATTGATTTTGAATCGATCTGGCAATTATATTGTTAAACAAAACAAACAGAAAGCCTACAAGAAATGTATTTCCTTATTACTTACTCTATGTGTAATTATTTCCGAAATAAATTTATCCAAGGATATTATATTTTTCATTTCTTAAAATTATATTACATAAATAGAAATTTTCCACATTTTCCAATATAAATTAATACTGACTTACAGAAGAAATATAACACGTAGATACATATGTACAATTTTACATATGTTAGTTCTTTGGCTTAAATATCACTAAACTATTTGGCCCATCATATTAAAACTGCGGTGGACCTTTAACTTTTTTCGAAACCGAAACACGGTACCGAAATACTGGCCGAAATACATTCACTTCCGCCAGTTCCAAGTCATCTGGATTTTCATCGAAGCCAACATCTTTGTTGCCCAGCAATGCAGTGGTCAGCACGAAGTTTGAATCCTCTTCTAATGGCCGTGTCAAGAGTTGAACTTTAAGGCTTTCTTCCCCATTTGAGGATTCTGTTTCGATTTCGCTTAACGGGTATCCGTTGGCCAACATAACCACACAAAACAGCGACATCAGCTTCTGTGATAAATATACAAAGCTCTTTTCAAAAAGTCAATAAAACTGAATAGGCAAACAAATTACAGTGAAGTTTCTTGAAAGCATTTTGTTGTGAATCTCGTAAACGGTTAACAGAGTCAATAATTGGTACCTTCTTTACAGACTTAAGTTAAGATTTGTCTAATCATTTTGTAGGACAAATTTTGCTTTTATACACCGAAACTGGCTCGTGATATGTAGAATGCTTCGCAGCGATGCCCTCCGGCGTATTAGCATTTGTATGTGAATTAGAAGAACGATCTCTTAAACTATTGCAATTAACAAAATATTTACACGACGCAAGTGTGACTTGACTAATTGGTGGCGGAAAATAGGTTCTGCTGGATTGTGGTATAAGAACGGTTTGTGGAAAATTGATAGTTCCTGGCAACGTTCTAGTTTAGTTGATTGTGTGTGCTAATATTTAGAAATTCCAGAACTGAATCGATGAGTCAACTTTGTGTTTCTTAAGAAACTTGTGACAGTGAGTTAGGTCAAGTGTATATATATAATTGTGTAGTAAGTAAGTAATCATCAGGTAATATTATCTGAAACGTAATAGTAGGAATTGACTGTTTGCCCATTTGATTATTGTTGAAAGCAGGATGTTGTTGAAAGAAAAATGAGTCATTTAGCACGTTGAGATTGAGTGCACAAGTGATGATTTAGAATCAATTAACGGTTAAATTAAATCTATATATTAAACAGACTTGTGAACTACTTGACGGATTTTGGTTAAAAAATGGTGTGTATGAAAGTTTCTAAGTATAATTTGGTAAAATTTAGCATACCAGATGAAACTGATAGAAAGAAACCAGTTAAAGTTCAATGGTCTTTGCTATTTTAACGAATTGCTATTTTGCAAATTGATTTTTTCGTACTTTTTTACAATATTTCTTATCTTCCACGCTCTGGTCTTCCATGTTATGGTAGTTCTTAAGTATGTTTGAAGTTTTTGATTTAATGAACTATTTTTCACATTAGTGTTATTTCTCCCAATTATTTTTCCTAAGACCCTAATGCCCAGTTTCACGGTTTCACTGTGAGAGTTCAAACCAAGGTTTTATTAAATCTGAACAAAAAAAAAAATTATTTTTAATTTAACTCGTTCTGTTTCACTCCAAGATCATTGGGTACTTATCTCTGATAAATTTTTCTCTTATTGCACTTTGAATTCAAAATTAAATTAAACTTGTGAGTTGTTATAATTAGTTCCAAAACTTACTCTTATTGTCACTATATACATAATAACACAATAATCAAAAGCAATGGTACTATTCTACCTATACGCAAATTCATAAAAAAAATTAACTCTTAACCCTTTTCTGTCAACGAGAAGAAATCTTATAAACACTCAATTTGGAACGCCAGACCGTCAGCGTCAGTTAAAATACTTTGGTTTGAGGCATGAAAGCGATGAAAGCATGAAATTGATACAATTCCGTGATAATGTCTTCTCAGATTTTTACATTCGTGATTGACGTATAAAAAGTACACCTTAATTCCACAAATTAGCTCAAATGTGTTATCACTTATTTGACCTCATGTACTTAAAATTATGTTAAGTAGATATTTTTGGAATAATCTAGGTAATATCATCAAGAAGCTTCAGTGTTTCTGATTTGGTCATATTATTTGAAATAAAGGATATATACATATACTAGCTGATCCTCCCGGCGTTGCTCGGACACTATCAAATTTTTTTTCTCGAATTTATCATGTGAGTGACAATTTTGATTATAACTCGGGTCTTAGAAATCGGACGGCAAACAGATTTCTTATATGCACTCTCCAAACATGTCCTAAGATTTCCTAAAAATTTCATTCAAATCGATTGAGCCAAAAAATGTTGTTCGCGCACAAATATAATTTGGATTGTTCTTTATATATAAAATATATATGGTGGAAATCTTCATTTTTAAATATAAGAATACAAATTATTTAAAAAAATAAATATATTTCCTCAAGCTGTTTTTATGTCGTCCTATTTATTTGTATGTATACTTTTAATTTAATTTCTATTTTTATTTATTTATATTTTTTTTGCATAATAAATGTGATTTTTTTATACTCAGACATAAAAATATCACATTTATTTATTGCACAATTCTTTCCAAAATGCTGACACGACTCTTTTATCATTGGCTCTACCCCACCAAGAGAAACAACCCCAATAACGTGATGCTTCCACCACCATGTTTATTGTGAGCTCTGTGTAGGGTGGATTAAAAGCTTGATCCCTTAGACGTCGAACAAACGGTTTTCTGACCTTTCCAAACAAATTTATTTGCCTCGTCGGCCAAAAGACATTTCTCCAATATTTTCAAAGTTTTGGGGAATCATCGTTTATTTGATAGAATTTGGCAAAAGAAATCCGATTTTTTTAGCAACTGAGATTTTCGGGCAGATCTCGCAGGTAGATCAGTTATCTGTAACAAATGACCTCGCGGTGGTCTTTGGTGCTGTTAACTGTTATCAACCAGTCGAATAAACTTTAATGTCACCAAAACGCCACAGAAACTCCTTGGAGCCTTTAAGCCAAATATAGAAACTGCTGTGTTTAAAAAAAAAAATTGTATGTAGAAATAAATACAGGCATAACAATTGTTTAAACATTTGTGTTTTTCATTAAATAAATAAATAATTAAATTTATTGGCCCGACAGCTCCTTAAGGAGCCAAGGCCTAGTGACTTATACTCTCAACCATTCCTGTGTGTGTTGTTAATCTGCAAGAATGTCATACATTAAGTCCTTATTTTTCCAATTTGGAAAACATTTTTTTCTTATTATTTCATTAATCAATGATATTCCTTAAGATGACTAAAAAAACTGTTCACAATTAATTTGTCTGCACAAAACAGGTATTATTTTAAACTACACCACACGAATGTTGACTGATCATATCTACTTATCCTAAATGCGTGAATCCATTATATACGTACGACCCTCATCGCTTTTGAGATTTTATTTTTAAGAACCAACCATAATATGAACCTTATTTTTAAAAGCATCGAAACGCTCTACCTAAACATTTTTCGATAACAAACTCTGGGAGTTAGTGCGTCCAACTGTTGTTTATATTTCTTACTGTACTGAATAGAAGGCCAAAGATCATTATATCAACTACGTCAAAATTCATTTTATTTCTTTACTTAAAAAATTAACCTTTTATAATAATATTTATGTTTGCTGAGAGTTCTAATAAGTGGAATATCCCTATGAATATTCTCTGACAAATTAACATTATTACGCAAATTTTTCCCACATTTTAGGAATTTTTCGATATTGATTAACGCCATTAGAATTATTTATTTTTCAGAACCTAATTAATCTAGAAAGTGCATTTTTATTAGGTTTTTTTTTAAATATTCTTCTTCAACGCATACAAAATAATTTTTTTCAAAATTAATAAAAAAAAAATTAAAGTTCAGACCATGTTTTTGGATCAACAAAATACAGTAAATATACGTCTTGTTTAAATAAACAAAAATGAAAAATGAAAAGTAATTAAAAGAATAATATAAAATTTATTTGTACGATATCTTTGTTATACATTTAGTACTTTCACGGATATTTGATCTTAACACACTATTAAGACGTGTTAATTTTGGAAATTAAATTTACAATAATATTATTGATGATTTAATACTAAAATTTTAACAAAATATTTTTATGTAGGCATGCATGAAGCCCCTAGAAAATTAACGATTTTGTAAACATAACGTAAAAGGGTTATTTTTCTCATTATTTTTACTTGCGATTGTACTATAATACAAGTTATGGATTCGTGCAAAAAAAAAATTTAAAATATTTTTTCGAAAAGTTTTTCAGAAAAAAACGACTTAAAAAAAAAAACTGGTCGATCGATTTTCAATATTTTTTTATTAGATAGACATTTAGTTTTCAAATTTTATTGCATACGAGAAAACTTTTAAAGTAATTAAAAAAATTAAAGAATTTTTTTTGAGTTTTTTTTTAATTTATGTTTTTTTTTCTAAAACAATTTGTTAAAAAAAAATTAAAAATGTCTGTTTTCTGATAATAACTACTAGCTAACTCGAAAAGTTAAAAAAAAAAAAGTTTTTTGAAAAAAACTGGTCAAACGATTTTGAAAAAAATGTTTCCTTAAAATTCAAAACTGTAAAAGAAATTAAATGGCTTATATAATTTTTTTCCAAAAAACGGTTCAACTAGTGATTTTTAAGTGATTAACAAAATTCATTAATGAAATAATTGTTTACCTCCTTTTTTGAAAAGTCTCAAACCCCAAGACCACTGTCGCACATTAGAGTAAGTTCGTGCTACCCAGTCGTGTACTTTATTTATTTAAAAAAAAGTGTTTTCTTTGACGTGTGGTTTTCAATCTGGCAATACTTTTTTCGGAGTTGGTCTTTTTGACAGCTGTCACTTGACATGCTCAGTTTGGTTTGCCATTTTATAAAGAATAGATTTACTCCTGAACAGCGTTTGCAAATTGTGTAAATTTATTACCAAAATAATTGTTCGGTTAGGTGGAGCAGAGTATCGAAGAAGACCCGAATGAGTCCATCCGCCATCACGCGCAACAATTGGAGCTGTGCCCATCCACTTAATGAAAGATTTTGCGGAAGGATCTTGGTTTGCGATCTTACAAAATCCAACTCGTGAAAGATTTGGGCCCGTTCGGTGAATGGGCCCAAAACGAGATGGCCACCGATCCCGATTTTCACAAAGTTGGACCTCGGCTGGAATTTATCAGAGCCAGCCACGGCGGCCACTTCCCCGAAATCATTTTTAAGACATAATGGCAAACTCTTATCTTTATAATAAAGCTAAAGTCTTGGCCATAACATTAAATTATATGCATTTTATTTCTTCTTAAAAACCAAACGTCTAAAAAAAACCGTTATATACATACATAATGCAGCCAATAAGCAATTATCTAGCATAAGAACAAGTACGTGCGATCCAGTCGTGCAATTTATTTCGTTTTCGCTGTGACAAACAAAAGAGAAGCTGACAGTTTTTGATACCAATGCACTGTTTTCTGATCATACAAATTTCAAATAAAAAAATAATACCTTAAAGCCTTGAATTTGAACAAATTAGTGAGTAGCCTTGATCAATGCTGATAGAAATACCTAGTCTACCATTAAAAAAAAACTCCTTTTTTACGAATCAATATGTTCGTTTAGTCATCAATTACAAATTCATATTTACACGATTAATTCGCTATCAAAATAAAATCACATCACATTAGAATCGTCGAACCTGCGCATCAACTTCCTATATCGCATATCACATTGTTCGGACAATCAATTAGAGCATTTGACTGTGATTCAGTTTCTCTCTGAATTGGTGTACCTGCAGATGGGAAGATACTTTACTACGTTCAGATACAAAAGAAAAAAAACAACATGTCAGTTAAAAGCGTTAATCGATTTTCGTAAATCAATAAGCCGTCGACTATATAAGGAAAATGTTCTTAAAGAGGTGGTATCACAGTTGAATTGGAAGTGCTTAGAACAGGATTACACTTACTACGAAGAAATTTTCTAACTTCAGTGAAATAATAATAGAAAAACCAAACATGAAAACTATGGTAAGAATATATTTTTTAAACCAAAATAAAGGTTGACTTATTGAAGATTTTTTTCGTTTCTTCTACAGATTGTTATATTTCTTGCATTGGCTAGCATCTTAGCTATGACATCGGCTTATCCACAAAGCTACACAATCGATCGATTCGACAGAAATTACGGTGATTTCGATGGAATACGTCACAGTGATGATTACAGAAACAGCCGGCTGAGAAGAACACACTATAGCGATGATGATTATCATCGCGGATATTATCCATCATATCAGGCCTACAATAGAGAACCGATACCAGTTCGTAGAGAAGATGCCAATATCGATAGGGCATTGAAGTTTACTCCACTCGTTCGTTATAAGTCAACACGCACTAAACGCAAGAAGTTATTTGTTCCAAATCTTTGGGGTTAAGATTGTTAAGAAAATGATGACGGTTATTACAAAAGAGAGTATAGACTGACGTACATACCAACGCAACAACTATATGGAATTGTTGCCGAGAGTGTTTTGAACTTGTGTACCTCCTATGTACATACATTTACTTTAAAGCCATTTTATTATATTTCGAAATTCATAAAATTGTAATTATTATTGTCAATAAAAAAGGTACTAATATGAATCTTAGAACAGCGGTTATAAAGGGTTTTTCATTAAGTTCTTTATATGTTTAAATTTAATTAAAACAAAGTGTGTGTGATGTGTGAGATATCGTCGACGTTATGTAACTACGTTCAAATGTCCACCGCGGCTTCTGTGTGTGTGGCGCCCATCCATCACATCCCAATAACGGCACATAAATCAAACTGTGATTTGTGGCGAATAGACCTGCGACTTCAAAACAAAAAACCGGAAAGAGTCTAGCGGGGTCTGGTGACTATGTCATCGAATCGCTCGTGAAAAATTTCCAATGCATCGCCGTCCACCACATGCCATCTCCATATCATCCAACTCAAGGGGTCTAACAGTGTAAATTCGCACGATCGCCAGTTCACATCAGATGACCATGCCATCGAATCGCTCGTGCTAAATTTCCAATGTGGCGTGAGCATCGACAATTTTGCTTGTCGATGTACCCATTCATCTAGAAACTGGCCTCATTTGCTGAAGAGGATTTTTCGATTAAAAAAATTAGGATCAGCTGCTCCAGTGCCCATTTAGGTGTCAACGACGACCTCCGTTGGAACGACCATATATTTGAGATCGAATGCTAAGAATGCTGCAAAGTGCTTAGGTTTTTTGTATCGGTGTAAGAAGTATTCTTCCCCATCTGATCTGGCTACGATTTATAAAGCGTTTATACGCCCTAAACTCGAGTATAACTCCCACCTCTGAGCAGGTGCTTCGCAAACATCGCTTCACCTGCTTGATAGAATACAAAATCGAGCGTTAAGATTGATAGGAAATAGAATTGCCGCTGAAACAATTGCCCTTCTCGAATACCGACGCAATGTTTCATGTCTTTCCTTATTTTATCGTTTCTTTTATAAAAAATGTTCACTCGAGGTAGCCAGATGCATTCCTCCCCTTAAAAGTTTCGCCCGTAATACTCGTCTTGCTAGGAATGCCCATCAGTTCACCCTTGAGCCCAATTTCGGACGTACCGTGAAATATAGAGATTCTTTTTTTAGACGTACAACACGACTTTGGAATGGTTTACCCGGCGAGATTTTCCCTTGCCATTTCAATATGCAAACATTCAAAACCAATGTTAATCGGCACCTCCTATCTCTCCCCTCCCTATCTTCGTAATGCCCGCGCAGTGTGTTCTACATTAAAAGGGAAACACATAATCCCTTGTGCGCGCGTTAATTATAAAAAAAAAAAAAAACACGTCGGTCGTTGTCTATTGTCGGTTACTGACCCAACAGCTGGTCAGTATAGAATTTTTTCGGGTGCAGGGCCAAATCACGACGCGAAATTCGCCAAGTTATGGTTTGCGAAAGGTAGAGTTCTTATGGGCGACGCGGAATCGAGTTCGTCAGATTTTCTTAAACACTATCACGAGCAGCTAAAATGTTTTCGACGGGTCTTGCGTTTCGTCAACGTACGGAAGCAGTGAATCCAATGTATCCATTACACTCCGAATAGTCCTTAGGCTGCTTGCACACACACCGATTTTGGACGGCCAGAATAAAATCGACCGATATTTAAAACTAGATTTAAACGTCATACCTACCTACAATTTCACACAGCACTCGACTGAAATGGTCGGTAAATAATCGGTGTGTGTAAGCGTGTATTTAGTTAGAACAGAATATCCATTTTGATAAAACAATTTAATCATCTGCACGTGTTATACCTATGTTATAAGGTGAATTGGTAAAACTGATAATTTGACAGATTAAGCTCCAACAATATGGCCTCTATCAACAACTGTCAAAGTTCAGAAGTCCCTATTGGAAAACCGTTTAGATACAAATTATTTTTTTGTATTCAAGAACGAGTTGCGTTCATCTATTTTTCATGTAGCACGCACAAAAAATGTAATAAGCAAAGCTAACAAAATAAAGCTTAATTGAACAAACTAGCGAATTTGACTTTCAACTCTTTTTCCACATTATTTAAAAGTAAACATCGAACAAAATATCTCACGAATGTGTTCAAAGATAGAAAGAAATTCATATCTTGTACCTTTAATAGAAACTGCGCTCTCAAGGGAGCACACACAACATAAGATTACTTACGTCCGTCGCGTCAGTCGCAGATCGCAGTCGCAGACGACAACTGGTTTTCCATTCAACCCTACTTTTGTACGATACCGTAAGCGTTTTTCTTTTTAAGCTCTGAGCAGAGCACGGAGTAGAGCCTGAGCATGTCGATTACGCTTAAAGGAGTTTTTATTTTTAAGCTCAGAGCAGGGCACTGAGCCGTCAAAAAAAGATCTGTGTTTGTTTTTTAACTCGGAGTATTCTGAGCGCTCATCTTGTGTTTATTTTTTCAATCAGAGCTCGATCGGAGCCCGCTCTATAAGCTCAGAATAAAATGACCGAGCACATGGAGTAAAAGGCTGAGCGCGGCCAACTTCACTCGTTTTTTGTGTTTTGATAAAAGACTTGTTTTGCTGGAAAGAAAGAACAAACAACAATCATTAAAATGGCGTCATTTTTTGTGATATGTCTTGAATGATTGAAAATTTGAATTGAATTTGAATTGACTTGAAAATCATCATCTTCCTCATCGGATACAAAAAATAAATTGTAAGCTTCTCGTAGAATAATTGCTTTATCCATTTTTTTCAATTTCTTTTCTTAAAACACTTAAAACTTCAACAAAAAGTAAGCAAATTAATTTCATTTGACATTTAACAAAACATGACAATTCAGTGCTCAAGTGTGTTTCTTTTTTAGATCGGAGAGCTCTGATCATACTCTGCTCAGAGCGTAATCGATTTGCTCAGGCTCTACTCCGTGCTCTGCTCAGAGCTTAAAAATAAAAACCCCTTAAGAAACAGCATTGAGCACGGTCCACTTTGCACTTAAATACAAAAATTAAACTAAATTAATGTTATTTCATTAGAAAAATCCATTTTAATATTTTACTTCGACCGTAACCATTTTATTTTTTTTCCAAAGCTTGTCATTTGTCAAAACACAAAATATATGAAGTTAGACGCACTCAGCCTTTTACTCCATGTGCTCGGTCATTTTATTCTGAGTTCAAAAAAAAAGAAACACAAACTGAGCGCTCAGAGCGCTCCGAGTTAAATAAAAGATCTTTTTTTGACAGGTCAGTCCCCTGCTCTGAGCTTTATGGCTAAAACGCAATCACGCTTCAGCTTTGGCTTTGTCACGTTACATATCACACGCTTTGTGTCCGCTTTGAGTGACATTTTCCCAATTTCGGTTTTTGTCTTTGCTTTTTTCTGTCAAAGCGAGCAAAAGTTCAACCAATTTCTACTTGAGCTTTACGTTTGAGTCACGTTGCCTTATCTTGTACACTAACCAAACGTAACGTCAAAGCCAAAGCGACATTGTGATAAGATGTATTGATTTCCTATGATTGAACTTGTAAACGTCAGGCAAAACCGAAGCTAAAGCGTGATTGTGTTGGCTAAAACACAGTCACGCTTCAGCTTTGGCTTCGTCACGTTACATATCATACGCTTTGTTTTCGCTTTATGGTTGTGGTTTTTGCTTTTTTCAATCAAAGCGAGCAAAAGTTCAACCAGTTTCTACTTGAGCTGCTTTGAGTTTGAGTCACGTTACCTAATCTTGTACACGAACCAAACGTAACGTCAAAGCCAAAGTGATGTATTGATTTCCTATGGTTGAAATTTTAAACGTCAGGCGAAACCGAAGCTAAAGCGTGATTGTGTTTTAGCCATGTTTTAGCCATTAAAAGAAAAACGCCTCGCATATTTACATACTCAACAGTGTTCGTAATGAAGAAAATTTGACAGACATATCATAACAGATCGTAAGGAAATGCTTCGTTCGGTTCTGTCACCAGCTTTCATTTGCTCACAGCGCAAAGGTGTGTCCACAACAAACAAACATTTTTCTTAGAACATTTCAGAAACATTTAAAAAATGTTTCAGAAATGTTTCTTTTTTTCTGAAATGTTTTTTCAAATGTTTCTGAAATGTTTATCTAGGTCTGGACGCTTCGCGAAACATTTCTGAAATGTTTATGAAATGTTTCTCTCTTTCCCCTTCCGAATGGAAATCTTTCTTTATTTTTCAAGCATTTTAGTCTAGTTGACAGGTTTTTTGTTTTTATTTGTTTATAAAAAGTAGCGTTTTGTCGTTATGAACAAAACGACAAAACGCTACTTTTTTACAATCTATCTTGAAGTACAAAACTGGATACATAAAATGCGAAACAAATAAACATTTCAGAAATGTTTCTGAAAGAAAAAAACATTTCAGAAATGTTTTCTAAACAAATGTTTCTTTTGTGTGGACACACAATAAGATGTCAGTTTTATATTAGAAAATTCAAGTGAAATATAAATGGCATTGTTGAATGTGCGAAACAGATTAAAGCAGTAACAGCAGCAGCATTGTCAACAGCTTACAGCAAACCAAAAGCAGTTTCATCATTTATGCGAGAAACAGATTAGCACAGAAACTTCAACAGCAACTTTGACAATCGATTTCACATTTTAAAGCCGACGGTTTGTAATGGATTAAAACACATCAGCACAGCAACATCGACATCGACTTCGACATTAGACCTAAATCCTAAATTCGATATCGCTGTGCAAATGCTACCAACTTAAGCAGCGTTCATACGCAGAAAAAGACAATGGGACAATACTCAATTGTCATGTCCGAGCTTCTTGAACGGGGTTGGATGATGTCGATATTGTCCTCAGAGATAGTTCGGCAGGCCAGCTCGGAGGACTATATAATGACAATTGTCTTATCCTGGAAACAATTGTTCATATGGAACAATGATTGTCTTGTCTCATTGTCTTGGCCTCTGCATTGTCCCATGTGAACCCCGCGTTACTGCAACGTTTTTCAGGGTTATCAACACTCGAAGTGTCAAAAGTGCTGTTCAGATTTCACGTTTCTGTCTGTTTGACACGAATTTTGATGTCAAAGTTTTCTTTGCTATTAGAGTTGCTTTTTAATTTGCTGTCCTAATTTGTTTCTCGCTTTAGAACGGTTTCATATCAAAACAAAAGTATGGATACAATAAGAGTAAAGTTTTAACTATAATAGAAATGACGCATGACCAAGCACAAACATGACTTACATTTAAAACTAAACGAACTATTTTGTCATGTTTCGAAAAACATGATGAATATTTAATATCAACTGGTTGTCATTTTCTTTAATCCAAATGTAAAAGCTGTCAAAGTATGTGTCAGAGCGATTCAGAAAGAAATGCTTCATTCTTAACGAAACTTATCGAAAGACACGTAATTGATGACCATAGCCAATTCCATATAATTGTGCATTTTGGGTCAATAACACATGTGATTTTGACAGTTTGCCATAATAACTAGCCTTAAGTTGGTAACAATGCAAAAGCAATAGCAAATTTAGAACTTTGACCAACTGTCCTACTGAAAGCAACTTTTTCTTCTAAGGTTCTTGTAAATTTTACAGACAAGCCCTCTTGCGATGGGCGTTTTCGGTTTTCTTCTGCACCACAACTTCTTATAGAACCTCACGAATTCGATCATTTTATTACATTTATAAACTTTTAAAGCTCCCTAACACACCTTTATAGAACTTTTCTTTGCGAATAAATGTAATGAACAAACTTCCTTAAAACATGCGCTACTTTTATATCATCATAAATATTTACAAAACATTTAATGGATTGCTAATGGCACGAGCCGAAAATCGTGTTAACAGTTTTTGCTATAAGGTTATGCTTTATTTTTATTAATAGGAATAAGAGTGCGCAAAGACCAAATAACTACTGACGTCCAAACATTTATTGACGTCATATTAACACCTACAAATTTATCATTTTAGTCAAATTTAAATAGAACGAAAGTGAGATGCTTCGATATGGAATGGAGTACGTGAGTAATGATATATAAATCAAATTCTATGACAATTTAATGTATGTATGTATTTTTCCTAAACCGATAATAATATTTCATAATTATAAAAGTGGTGCTGGGAAGGCAAGATCTTTGATAGAAACAAGTAACATTAACGTAGAAAAATAAAATGGTCTGAAATTATAAAAAGTGTCAAAACAATAACACTTAACGGTTTTTAGTAATAATGGAGTACGCCATCACAAGTCTTAAATAATTATGAATTAATAAAAAAAGTATTTGGAATTTTTTTTTTTATTAATTCATTATTATTATTATATATTAATTTTTTGATAAATTGATTTTTTTAAATAAAATAAAATAAAAAAATGTAAAAAAATTCAAGGTCCGTTCGGTTACTCCCTAAGGCAGACAATTTTGAACAATTTTAACTCAAATATTGTTCGTTTACACAAATGTTTGAGAGTTTTCGTGAGAAGAGAGAGCTTGTGAAAGAGCAAAGTATTTTGAACCAAACAATTTTTTTTTTTGGGATAAATGTGAGTTCTATCAAACTCAAAAGAACATTTTACTTTTTTACTTGCGATTATGCAAGTTATGGATTCGTGCAAACAAATTTGTTTTCTAACAATCAAACATGACATTACGATGATAGAGAAGTCGAAAAAAAGGGTCCGAAAATTCCGTCCGTCTGTCTGTCAGTCTGTTCGCACCTCTACAGCCTAAGCGGATGGGCCGATTTACTTCAAGCTTGGTATTTAGTATTTATTTGGTAGTATCTCGAGGGGTGTTTTTCATTTTTGATCTAGGTCGAAAAATAACGGTACCTACCATACAAACTTTAATAAAAAGTTTGATTTTCTCGAAAACGGCTCTAACGATTTTGATAAAACTTTCAGGATGCTAATTTTTTACAACAATACATCTTTTAGTTACAATGAAATTTTTCGAAATTTGTTCTATAACGGTACCTTCCATAGAACCGGTTTTTTCAAATGCGGTTTTATCGTAAATCATTATTCCGATTTCAATAAAATGTTGCATACGGGAAGTCATTTATAATTCAATTAACATTGCATTTCAAAATTTTCAAAAACATTTGTTTTCGATTTTTTTTAATTTTTTTAAACAAAAATTGGTTTTCGAAATATTTTGAAAACGGGTTGATTGAATTTTTTTTAATAATTTTCCCAGATGAAAACTACAGATTTTCAAAAACATTTCATACTAAAAAAATTTAAATATTTTTTCGAAAAGTTTTTCAAATTTTTTTAAAAATATTTTTTTCCTCGATAGACATTTAGTTTTCAAATTTTATTGCATACTTAGTTTTTTTCTGAAAAAAAACTCTTAAACTATTTAAAAAAAATGAAAGAATTTTCGAAAAAAAAATAATTTTCTTATTTTAATATAACATACATATGCAGCAACTATGCAATTTTCTAGCATAAGAACAAGTTTGTGCCCAGTCGTGCATTAGAATTAAATTTTATTTGACGAAGTGACCGCACATATGAGCAAGTACGTGCGATACAGTCGTGCAATTTATTTTTGAAGTCTTCATATATGAAGAATTGATTAAATTTTTAAAAGTTAAATCCAAATAAATAATAAAATGGCCCAGAACTTTGAATATCTTCCAGCAAGATCTTGAAAATGTGACCTTCTTGTGGATGATAAACTTCTTTTATTTTAGGAAAGAACAACATTTTCAAAATAATCCCTAATCCAATTCCTTTTGGTTCTTGAGGTTTATTCCAACAATTATAGTAGCACACTTTGATCTTGATTATCTTCATCCGAATCTAAAAGAAGTTGGTATAAATTGTTATCTTCTCCATTATAACTTAAGGCTTTTATTACAATTTTTATTTAATCTACACATTAATGATCCATTTCGTATAGTTAAATTTTTACTTTTTTGAATCACGTTTAAAAGGTTTCTCTATATTGATACATAACGCGTTTTTTAACTTTTGAGCGAATTTTTTATTCTCTGAGAGTTTTCATCCCCACCCTTAAAAATCTGACAGCTTTCCTTAAACAACACAAAAAGTAGACTAACGGACCTTAAAATCAAAAAAAATTATTTGAAATGTTGGTATGCAGAAGTAACTAAGCTACCTGGACCTTTTTAATACAAAATTTGATAAAAATCAAATTAACCATTACCGAGTTACATGAAAGGCACCTTATACTTTTCCTTTAAATTTCTTTCTGATAAAATGATAGCCAATAGTTACCGAAATACACTAAAAAAATTACATCGAAATCGTTGCAGTGGTTTTTGAGAATTATACGATTATATGGCAAGTACCGTTTTTTATAACCCTAAAAATAAAGTTTCAAAAACCCCTCTCAACTCTGAGGAATGCTAATTAATTAATGTCTCGTTTGGTTGTTATCTCAATTTTGTTTTCCTGAATCCTAAACTTGGCTTAAAGTACCTTCATATAATTATTTTTGTTTTAAGTAAGCTAAACAAGTTAAAAAAAGTTTTTTTTGTTTTTTTTTTCAAATTAAAAAATTGTATTCCTTTCTGAATGTTTCTTTTTCCCATACATTCTCCACACATTTCCCCACCTTAAGCTAAGCATTTAATTTTTGGATTATCAATCTTTTTGTACTTGTTTTTTGCTTTTCTTTTTTTTTTAAGAACATGGATGTGGTTCATTCATGTCCACTTAAGAAAAAAAGTCTCAACAAATATCTAAAATTAATTATTTGCATTTGTTTACAATACCTTTGATCCTAAAAATATGCTTCTCCGAAAAATATCATCAAACAGTTTGACAAGTACATTACTGTGATTCTATTACCTTTTTAGACTTGTGAGCTCCTAGAAGTATACAATATGATGAATGCTTAATTTCGGTTACAAATATTAAAAAAAATTAAATGCATGGAGCAGATAATTTTAAAAGGTACTCCGAAGTGACACAACTTAAAATATGCAAAAAATGTTGCCAAGTTGTAATTAGCTGTCTTATGCGTGAAACAGATTGAACCAGCAACAGCAACAGCACCAGCAACAGCGGCCGCCATTAATTTAGAACCAATGTATTTCAATGGCTCAAATTAGATTAGACCAGCACCAGCAACGTCACCAGCGTCGTTAGACCAAAGTCCTAAATTTGCTGTTGCTGTTCCATTGCTACCAACTTTGCGCAAGTGAAATTCGGGGGCACCATACTGCAAAAGAAAACTTCGTATACTTTTTTTATGACACAAAGTGTCAAACAGAAATAAGAAGACGATGCTGGTGCTGGTGGCAATGTGTTTCAATTTCTTTTGCTGGTCAGCGTGCTGTTTGCTGTTGACGGTGCTGGTGCTGTTGCTGGTTCAATCTATTCCGCGCTTTAACCTTGGGGAAAGAAAGCTAATTGAAGCATATTTCTCCTGTGCAACTTCAGGAACTTGAAGTAAACGCATAAAATAACTGTTAAATTTAAAACATTCTTATGTCAAAATTTCATTATCAAAAATTTAAAGCATAATATCTCTGCGACTATTGTTGTTATTTTAAGTATCAATTTTTATTTACATCAATTTTATTTTTAAACTTAATTCTGAAATGTACTCGTACGTGTATGCAAAGTATGATCAAGTCTATATAATGCAACCCCATTCGTGCGTTTCTTCTTAAAGATTTCCGTTTGCTACACAAACTAAAAATCATTACTGCTTCTTATATTGATTTTTAATTTATAATTTTTTGTTTTTTTGTTATGAATTAAGATATGTAAAAAGCTTCTTTATTTTTGTCTAACATTTTTTTTCTAACACACCTTAGTATTTTTTCAGTTTTTTTTTGTTCTTATTTTAGTTACATACATTTACTTTTTTGTTTTGTTTTATTTTTTGTGCAATTGTTAACTTAATCATTGATATGACCCTTAAATAACATTCGGCATAGTTCACCACCGCCAGCTTCTTCGCAAAGGAGTAATTGTCGGGAGCGTTCTTCACTTTTTTTGACATTGCCCATGATTCGTCTGGTGCGAGTTTCGATCCACGCTTCATTATTTTCAACACCACCACCACCAACAGGTGATCCAACATTGATGTCCCGTAAATTATTTGACAAAGGGTTTTCGGGATTTTTCACTGTCGAAGTTGTTCCAACTTCGCTAAATTCCAATTGTGATTGAAAATTATCATTGTATGGTGATGTTGGTGAATTACTTGCACTGTTGGTGAACATTGCTGGTATTGGCAATTTCTTGAGTGCTGGCAAAGATTGCGAGAAATGAATTGTTGGATTTGTCGGATACGAAGAAAGTTTCTTAAGGTTTCTCTGATATCCCCAGTTGCCAGATCGAGTGTCATCTGCTGCCGATGGCATTGTTGAAAGTGTTTGTGAAGAAGAGATGAATTTATCACCGACTCTAATGAAGACGCGATGTTTCTTTCTTCTTCGCATTTTATTATTCATCTTCAATGAATTTCTCGAATATTTTTCCTTCTTATTAGCTCTGGAATTCAATTGCCTTATGAAGACTTCATTCACTTCGGTGTCATCGAAGAAGTCACCACTGCCACTGCCAGCTGTTTCGATCTCTGAATCATAGACATCATCATCCTTTCTCAACTTCATTAGTTGATTTTCGTCCCAACGTCGTTTGTTGTTTATTCTTGGCTTGAATTCATCTTCTTCCGAAACAGAGTTAGAAGATTCAGAAATAATTCTTGTTTTATAAATGATTGAAGGAGCAGCTTCCTCGAGATGTTCATTGCTTAGCTTTTCTACTTGATTTTTGGCACCGCTCCCAACAATCTTGTGATCGACAAGAATTGTATCAAAATAGTCAATATTTCCCAATTCTCCTCGTCTCTTACTGCTATAAGTGGGTCTGTCGAAATCATCAATATATATGGTGTCAGAACTTGCGTAAGCATTATCTTTCTGACCCTTCGAGTTGATACTCTTCGGTGGCGAAACAGCTTGTTTCCTTCGATTGGCTTCAAATTCTTGTGAAGCTTTCAATATTGAATTACTGCTATTCTCGATTCGAACTTGATCGTTTTCAACATAATTCGAATAGATGCTCAGCAACTCCTGATCCGATTTGTATTCATTCTTATCGAGTAAATTCTGTCGATATTGCTGATTTGGTTTATCATCGACATAAACCGATTTCATCAGTGGTGCATCAAACAAGGGAGTACTGTTTTCATTGAAGAAATAGATTATGAAAATTGATCCAACTGCTCCGAGAGTAATGACCATACAAAAGAGTATCAGTGCTAGAGTACGACGCGGAAATTTTGGATACAGCATGTTTGCAGATGATGAGCAGCTAGGTTATGGTTCTTATCATTAAATTATTCGCGGCAGTTGATGCTTTTTAGTATTTGGAGTTTGGACTGCAAATTCTAGCTGAAAGGAAAAAAATAAAGAAAATAGAAATTATTTTGAGGAATATCGTAGGATTTTCTATCATATTAGGTTCATATGAACTTTCTTTTGGTTGAATTTAATGGCATTAACCCATAATTAATTAAAAACAAATCCCGAGTTCACTGACTTCTAATTCAATTAAAACGCCTTTCATCAAAAAATACTGCGCTTTAACTCAATGATGCAACTAACCGTACGTCATGCACTTTTAATGCTTTAAATAAACTGATGCGCCATAACTAAAAATAGCCTAGAATTCTGCACGATATTGACAGGTCCCAATATTTCGAATTAAAAAATAGATCCTTTGAAATCCTAAGTTTAAAAAATAAATGTATTTAATTTACCCAGAAAAAATCACAACAAAAAAACTAAGGTGTATTTATTTTGAAATCCAACTCTGTATACATAAAATTACTTTACTTTTATGTGAAGGAATTAAAATTTTTGATCCAATTGACTATCTTTGACAACCCAACGAAAGAAAATACAAAAATATCAAAACTTTTGTTTTTGACTATTTAAGAGATTTTAAATTTAATTTATTTCACTAACAATTATTCAGAAAATTCATTTTTTTTTAAATAATTCTCAAAACACATAAACCACAGGACACTGCACCCAACTGTTATTATACACAAAATAAAAAAAAAATATCCTACCTTAGGAAAATCACTGGCTACACATTTTCTTTTTCACTGGAAAATCCTTGCACATAAATTCAGGATATCTTTGAAGTTGTCTTGAAATACAAGTGCAATTTTATCTTTATCATTTTCTAGATACTTGCTGAGGGAGGATGTGAGATTTTTTATTAAATTTGTTTTTCTTAATTAGAATTGAATTTACAATCAGGAGCGAGACGCGTATCCGGGAATTTTCTTGGAAGTCAAGTTTTCAGTTCAGTTCACACAATACAAAAAGCACGCAATGACTATATGCATTTCCGTGGGAAATGCGAGAGAAAGAGAGAAAACGATTGTCTTTTATCGATTTATTATATTCGGAAAAAATCCTTACACTTGAATGATTTCAATTTTTTTGTTTTTTGTTTTTTAATAAATTCAGCTTTTGTTTTATTACTTCATTTAAACAGTCACAATTTTAAATTGATTTGTTAATTCTTATAAATTTATATATAAATATTTTTTTTTGATAATATTTTTTTAATTTTAAATGCTTATCAGGACGGTATATTTGTTTACACCATTCAGGGTATAGTACTGTTAAGTGCGCATGGCGTTTTGTGAGATTATAGTTTTGTAATTCTGTAGATTCAAAAATTCTTTTTGATTTATTTTTTGTGTAGGTATTTATACAAAAAGTAGAGTCTGCGCAGTAATAGTAATAGAAATTGGAAACAAAATATTTGTGGTTGAGGTTCATGCATTGGTTGGAAAAATGTAAAATGAATTTTCACAACTTGACGTTCCACATTTAAACTTTAAAGCAAAGGTTAAAACCTTGGATATTTTGAATTGAAGCGTACTTACATCTTCCATTTTTTTTTTAAACATTTATGAACATATTTCAAGAATATGAATAAGCACCTCAGAGATAGTAAACAGTAAACAGGTAGTTTCCTGTTAATGAAACTTCGGGATGTTAATTATTATTTATCAAGTTTTGAACCTCTAGGACCCTTTGCCAAATGACTATTCAAACATGTTTGTTTGTCAATTCGTTGATAAGACATTGTCCTTCATAAAAACGGGCATTTTTTATTTTCGCTAAAAAATGCCTAAAATGCAAGGGTGGAATCGTGTAAGGTGGTTGTTGACTGTCATATTTTTTACTTTCAAATGTAATCGTTTCCATCTGTGTAAAGTGATCATTAAAGGATCAATTTTTTTCTCCATTATAGCATTACTTTAAAGGAAAATGCCTGATAGTTGTCAAATATATTTTTATTTCAAATTAACCGGCAAAGTGCTTCGTTCTGCTATTTTTTCACGCAATAAAATATAATAAAAAATCATAATAAAAATGAAAAGAAAAATAATTTAAAACTTAAATATCAAATATAAAGACAATCATTTTAATTTATGTTATGTTATGTTCATGCGAATTTAAACCAAATGAAAATCATTATGCGGATTTCAATGAAAACCATACCTTTTTTATCTCTCCAATTGGCCGAGAGTGGATTTTTTACCTGTTGGGGCTGACCAGTCCGCACCACAAATTTGTCTTTGGCAGCTTCCATCCCCAAGAAAATTTAATGTTTCTGCTAACTGGAGCACAGGATGAATATGAATTAAGCGAACTCCAGCTAGTAAATGAAGAAGTTGAAGAATACGTAAAAAGTATGATTTGTTTCACGAAAATTGCTTAAGAATCACTGTTAAGAAGAATAATAAAAATTCTAATATGAGTCTAACCCATCTATTTCAATTTTTATTTTTATTTTTGTTTGGAATAACAAGTCTAGGGGAACTATAACAATTTCGACTGCTTTCAACAAGTAGGAAATTTCATAATTTTATAGTTTTTTTTTTTAACTGGAAACAACAAGTATTAAGAAATAAATTGCATTATGTGCGGTTACAGCTTGGAATAAAATTTGAAAAATATTAAGGGAACTTCAAAGATTATATTCGATTTTTCTGACTTTTGATTGTTTGAAAAAAGTACGTAAAATAGTTTTCAGCGGAAAAATTTAAACGCCATCTTGTTTCTTCAAAAAATATGAAAGGGTGAATTTTTTTTTTCAAAATCGCTTTTAAATAAAACCGTTTTTTAACAACTTTTTTAAAAAAATTAAAAAAAAATAATTCAAGAACACAAACTTAAGCAGAAAAATAACGTACATTTAAAAACAAAATTTAAAAAAAAAATTCACCTACCCGTTTTCAAAATATTGATTTTTCAACAAAAAAAATTATTAAAAATACAAAAAAAAAAGTTTTCAAAAAAAATTAATGCAAATTAGTCAGGCTGCCTACATCTTCTTAAATATCAATTTTGATTGTAATCGGATCACCAGTTTTCGAAAAAGTCGAAGAAAAAAACCGGTCCTATGTGAGGTACCGTTTTTAGCCCACCATATTAATTTTTTTTCACCAAAATATAATGCATACCTACAGTAGTACACTGATTTTCTTTATACAAATTCTTGGAGCCGTTTTCGAGAAAAATAAGCTTTTACATAAAAAACTCCTCTGTAGAATGTCAAAATAACCTTAAGTTCAAAATTTGAAGACGACAAAACGTTTAGGCTACAGTCCAAAATACATCCGAACAGACAGACAGACAGACAGACAGACGGACAGAATTTTGCCAGTAACTCAAATATGACAATACGATGATAGAGAACATCGTAATGTCATGTTTGATTGCTATCTCAAATTTTTTAATCTGCACGAATGCATAAATTGTATTATATTACCTATAATCGCAAGTAAAAAGAGAATAAACTTGTTAAATTGTTGATAAATTTCAACAACAACGGTCGGGGACTTGTTGGAAGTTCCACAAGTTCTGAATAAACACTTGCAGTAGTGTTTATGTTTATCAAGTGATAGATTTATAAAGATCGTTCTGAATTTATTTAGTGGTCAAGAGTTTTCTTCAAATTTGTTCGTAATCTAAATCGGACAGTGATGCTGAGGGTCAAAGACAGACAAATGTGTTTAAAAAAAGAATTAACTTTGTAATAAAACCCGATCTGTTTATTGAAAAAATTCGTGGGGCCGTAGAAATTGATGATTACCATACCGAAAGGTCTACCCCCAATTACGTTCCCTTACTAATAAAAGTAGGGCACTAACTGTAAGGCAGAAAATATTGATAGCCTTGCATTGGTTAGGTACTGGATCTCAAATATTAATAACATATGTGTTAGGTGCATTCACGGTGTTTATAAAATGACAATGGCTCCATGTGTAAAAGAAGTAACAATTGTTAATTGCAACATATGAAATTAAATTTGCAGAAACCAGTTTGGTGGACTGAACCTGACATATAACTTTTAAGGTTTTGGCCGTTATTCTCATAGGACATTTTGGTAATTTTCAGATAAACCGCGTTATTATATAAATATATATTAAATAAATTATTTTCCATATTTTTTTAAACAAAAACATACATTTTATTTTATATTTTATAATTAGCTGTTCTTCAATAAACTCTGAAAAACTGCAAAGTAAAATCTTTTTTTTTTTCAAAACACAAAACAATAAAAAACAGGACTTCATCAAAATACGTCCCACAATTTTCGAAATACTTTTTTTCATAAATTCTTTAATATATACTTCTTCTTCTTATTCTTCTTTATAATATACGTGCTCCGTTTTTACTAAAAATCGTTAAGTGTTGTGGTTTTGACACTTTTTATAGGTTGAGACCGTGTGATTTTTCTAATCTAGGCCAATATTGCTTGTTTCTGTCAAAGATCTTGCCTTCCAATGTAATTTGGCCCATAAGAGCAAGTACGTGCGACACAGTTGTTCTCATTTTTACTTGCAATTATAGGTACTATAATGGAAGTTATGCATTCGTGCAAATTGCACGATTGGATCGCACATACTTGCTACTAGTCTACCTTCATCTTCTTGAATATCAATTTTGATTGTAATCGGATCGATCACCAGCTTTCGAGAAAGTGGAAGAAAAAAAACCGGTCCTATGGGAGGTACCATTTTTACCCCACCATATTAAATTTTTTTTTCACCGAAATATAATGCATAGGTTATTTTGACATTATACAGAGGAGTTTTTTGAATTGTTTTTTAGCCCAAATATTAACGGTACCTTTCATATAACCTTTAAGTAAAAGCTTATTTTTTCTCGAAAACGGCTCCAAGAATTTTTAGCAGAAAAAAATCAGTGAACTAGTTTGTAGGTGTGGATTATCTTTTGGTGAAAAAAATTCAAGATGGTTGGTTAACGACGGTACCTCACATAGGACCCGTTTTTTCCACTCCTCGAGAAGTAGTTAACCGATAATATTAAAATTAATAAGTATTCAAAAAGATGTAAGAGACCAAAGTAGTTTCACATTAAAATATTTTCGAAAATTTTTTTTCTTGTATACAATTATGAACCTATATTAAATAATGTCATTATTTTGAAAACGAACGGGTAAGTGATTTTTTTCTTTATTTTGTTTTTAAATGTAAGTTATTTTTGTGCTTAAGTTTGTATTCTAGAATTATGTTTTTTAATTTTTAAAAGACTGTTGTTAAGAAAAAACCGTTCCTACGATTTTGAAAAAAAATCACACTTCTTCACATTTCAAAAAGAAATAAAATGGCGTTTAAATTATAAATTTATTGGCGCGACAGCTCCTTAAGGAGCCAAGGCCTAGTGACTTATACTCTCAACCATTCCAGTGTGTGTGTTGTTACTCTGCAAGAATGGAAGGGACCTACAATTTACCGCCGAGTCCGAACGGCTACATGAGATGCACTTTTTCGAGACAAATTTTACTCTTGGAGGTTTTGTCAGTTCCTCGCAAGAGGCAGTACCCCAGAAAAAAAGGTGGCTATGAGCTGGATTTGAACCCAGGTTCTTTCGCTTAGCAGTCCGACACACTAACCACTAAGCCACGGGGCTTATGCTGAAAACTATTTAACGTACTTTTTTTTCGAACAATTAAAAGTCACAAAAATCGAAAAAAACTTTGAATTTCCCAAAATTTTTTAAATTGTATTCGTCACCCAATGAAAAGAAAGTACTTTCAGAAAGCGTTTCGAAAATTCCTTTTTAAAATTTTCCTGAAAGTAGCAGTCACACTATGAAATGAAAATACTTTCTAAAGGCGACTTTTTATTTTCCAGAAAGCAAAATTTCTGAAAATCGGGTTGTCACACTATGAAAACGAAAATGTTTTCTGAAAACGCTTTCTGAAAGAGTTTTGTGCTTAAACGGGTATGGACTGCGGATTTGCCACTTTGGGCTTAGTTTTGTTTATTGCTTATCTATGGTAGCTGCATGAACGCCCCTTAGAAAGAAACAGTTGAGATTGAAGTACACTTATTATCAAAAATGGATGTACACTAGTAGATCTTATTAATTAGTTATTGGTTTTTATCAAAAGAATATAAATTCGAAGAAAACAAATATTTGTCGCTTTATTATATTTGAAAATATGACTATACATAAAAAGAAACTTCTTTTGAAAATAGAAGACAACTAGTAGCATTTCTATAGACGCATTAAAGAATAATTACAAAAGTCTACGTACACAAGAATGATGTCATACGTATGTATGAAGACTTTTGGTAACAAGTGTATCTAGATCACTTTCATCTGTCACAAAAGACAAAGACAACAACAAAAAAGACGAGGATATAAATTCACGAGGTTTATAAAGTTTATGAGGGTTTTACGCTATTATGCATAAATACCCCGAATGCCCGCTGAAGGTGTCGCCAAAAACCAATGAAACACAATCACAAAAAAAGGAATAATATATACATATGTATGTAATATATGTATGTAGGTTTAGTAGACATATAGGAAAGAATTTTTTTCGGCGCCGCAGATCGAGAATTAGGTGACTATTTTCTCACATAAAACCCACGGACAGCTCTAGCTTGCAATAGGAGTTATAAAAATTGCTTCCCAAACTGAGAGTCGAACTTAAGATCTCTTGCTTAACAAGCAAACATCTTATCTACTGCACCACTACTGGTTTCATAAACTAGTCACACACTTAAAAAAAAAATTGTGAAAGCAAATCGCTTTCAGGAAACGTTTTCAGGCAAGTTCTTTTCATGTCGTCACGCTATAAAAGTTTTGCTTTCACAAAACTTTTTGCTTTCTCAAAGTACTTTTCTTTCACAGTGTGATGACATTTCAATCATTTTTTAAATATTTTTAATGAGATATCGGCATCAACAGAGTAAATAACTCTTAAGAATGTGAACGCAAAAAGCATTCCCGTAAAGTTGTTGTTTTTATAAAACAATAAAAAAAAACTATTTAACACCTTATTTAAACAACAAATTTTATGACAATCTGCCGGATTCCATTTTGGTTTATCAGTTAAAAACAAATTTTAATTTAGACAAACCCCATTTGAACTTCAGGTGCAATTAGAACGGAAGTGTCAATTAATAGTAGAGAATCGATTCCGTCTTTCGAACATCAATGGCGCTTCCGTTTAGTCTCAAACGAAAAACGCATTACTCACATTCTGGATTCTGATGACAAATGGCCAGCCTGGAAATTATCCGAACATCATCGATTGATTCATATTGTCTGAGGTCAAATACGAATGAATTTAAAAGATACTAATTGATTAGCAGAAGTTTTTATTTGGAAGACAACAAAATTTAAATAAATTTGATGAAACTGTGAAGAGGATGTTAGTTAGCACCTGTTGTTTTGTATGTTTGATGTTACTAATTTATAGATGTTGTTTTGTTGTTCTTCTGAAATCAAATATAAGGTGTTTTAATTGCTCAGAAGAAGAAAGGAAAGACCAAACTAATTATAACATTTATAAACTTTTCTTTAATTAAATATTTGGTTTTCTTGCTTCTTTTTGTTTCAATTTTATAAAAAAAATTATTAGCACATAAGATCGAAATAAACCAATGTTCTTACTTTTATGTTTAGTTTAAATTAGTTTATTTAATTCAATGTAGGCTTACACATTAAGAATAAAGTTCCTATAAATTAGTGTAAAGCTAATTTATTGGTATAATGCTTTGAAGAAAACTACTATAAATTACGAAGTATTAATTATACATTTTTGATGCTTCAAAAAAACAAAATAAAAAAAAAATTAAAAAATTGAAAGCAAAATTATATTAAAAAGAGAAAAAAAGTTATAAATGTACACCTTTTACAAAAAATAAAAAGAAAAATACAAAAGGAAAAAAAATACATTACATCTCTATTGAATAGCAAAACATTAAAAAAAAAGATTTATTAAGAAAAACAGAATTAATTTTGAAAATAAGCACGTAAATCTGTACGAAATTGGGCTTCGCCACTTACTCTCCTTAAGTGCCTTGGAAGCGAGTTCCACAGTCGGATGGCGTTAACAAAAAACTGGCGCTGTGATGTTAGGCATGAATAACGCGGATGAATGAGTTGTTGAGATCTGCTAGAGGAACCAAACTGTATCCTGTTGAATGGTTGTTGAGTTTGAATTATATTGAATAGTAATATGAGGGTTCGGAAGCGCATAAGGTGATCAAGGGAAATCTTCGCAACCCATATATATAGCGCACGGTATTATTAAAAGCAACATTAAGCCTTCTCCTGCTCATAGCATCGCAGTCACAGAAAATTTCACATCCGGTAATACTAACGTTTTAGCCAGAAGCATCCGTGTTTTAAGAGGGGTGTAATACTGAGAAGCCTATAACCTACTTAATACTCCATAAACTTTACCAACGGCAGAATTAATGTGCATCTCCCAAGACAGCGTTCTATTGAACAACATTCCAAGATTTTTGGCAGTATTGACGTAAGAAATGCTCGAGTTGTTTAAGTAAAAGCTAGGAAAATAATCCAAGTTCAAGGTTTTCCTGTTAATGACAATGCATTTTGATTTCAGAGGATTCAAGAACAAACCATTTTCTACCGACCAGCGATAAATTTCTTCAAGGTCCCTATAAATAGTGTCTGCACAGTCTTCAATAAGTCCCAAGAGACAACTTTTATATAGCTGAACATCATCAGCATACATCTGAACAGAGGAACCAGCAATTATTGATGGGAGTTCATTTATATAAAGCGAGAACAGAAGAGGCCCCAAGATCGAACCCTGCGGAACTTCTCTTGTGGTCGGAAGGAAACTTGACATTTTATTACCAACTGAAACAGTTTGTTTTCTATCACGAAGGTAGTTCGATAACAAAAGAACAGCAGATGATAAAAAGCCAAAAAATAATGATAGTTTGCGGCACAGATTAGCGTGATCTACTGTATCGAACGCGTTGGAAAAGTCGAGCAGTATAAGAAAAGTGACATAGTGACAAAGTCTGACGTCTTCAACAATGTTTATAATAGCAGTGGTGCAGTTATGCTTTTGGCGGAACCCAGACTGCTTAAATGAAAGAATGTTGTGTGCTCTAAGATGGGCGTTAAGTTGTTTTTGCACTACCCTCTCAAAAACTTTTAACAAAAAAGGGAGCACCGAAACAGGTCTATATTCAATTCCACTCGTACCTTTGGGAATTGGTAAAATTTTGGCTAGTTTCCATTGAAATGGGAATACACCTGTCATTATTATAGTATTGAACGTGTGTGTAATACACGGTAAGATAATGGGTAAAAGTGACTTAACAAATACAGGATGTATTCCATCAATCCCTACAACATTAGACCTAACAGATAAAACGCTTTCAACTATGTCAGTGGCTTCCACACAACTAAACTCGAAACGAGCTTCTGAAGAATATCCATTAGGAGGCCTAGATAGTGTAATTGAACTGCTGGAAAGTGCTGGGAACGGTAATGAGACGAAGTCATGATTTAAAGAATCAACATTTATATTCATATCACAGTTCAGGTTCTTTTTGCTAACCCTATCTCCCTCAAGTTCTTCCATAGTTGACGTCCATTCATTGATGGACATAATTTTCTTTTGTAGAATTGAATTTTGGCGGCCCACTTTATTACGGCAGACTACTTTATTACGGAATCTGCGATACATGATTTGGTGAATTTCTAATCTGTAACGTTTTCATAAATTATAGGTCTGGTCCCGTTGTAGTATAAGTCTACGAATTTCGTTGGTAAACCAAGGACGTTCACCATGTTTTATTGTTCTGTTTCTCAGTGGGACGTATCTATTAAACAAGCTAGTTATATTATTGTTCAGAAACTCAATTTTATCATCAGGGGAGAGAACATGGTAAACCTGTTCCCAATCAACACTTCGAGTGCTAAGCTCTAACCCGGAATAGTCAATATGCCTGAAATCTCTATATATATAAGAATTTGGAGGACTTTCCACCTTGTAGTTGAAACATAGAAAAATGAGATCGTGTTTTGAAAATGCAGCAGCAGATAACTGATCATATAAAATGACATCTTTCACATCGCTAACGAAGAAAACATCTAACAGGGTTTGGGAATTACTAGAAAAATGCGTTGCAACTGAAGTGTTAACCGGAGTCAGGTTAACTGTTCTCATTCCCTCGACGAGAAAAGTCTGGTTTAAAAGATTGCTGTTGAGATCTCTACATATAATGGTCTTAGATGGGGCCAAAGTTATTGTTTCCAAAATAGTAAGCAAAGGACTAACATCTAAATCATTATTAGGTCCGTAAACTACCCCTAAAAGAAGAGTACCTTCGTCATCCATTATGTCAAGAAACAAATAATCCAACTCACTACCCGCTGGCGACTCACAATTGATTTTGCATGAAATACCTTTACGAACATAAATAGCGGCTACTCCACCTCTCCACCCATATCTATCAGCACGGAAAAGCCTGAAACCACTCAAATAGTACATAGAATCAGTATTTTTAGCCGAAAACCAGGTTTCAGAAACACAGATTATATCAACTTTTGATTCCTCAAGCACATCTCTAAACTCGTCAATTTTGCTATATAAGCTTTGAGCATTTAAATGACAAACGCGTAACCATGTCTTTTGTTTGCAGAGGATTTGAATCATCGAGCGAAGAATTCTATCACCACCACCGACCGTATAATCGTCACCATTTTCATCGAAAATTAATACCTATATAATAGGAGAAAAATAAGTTTATGTAATTTTACTTTATAACTGTTTCCCAGTTATTTTAAAATAATTAACAGCCGCTATGATGTTATCGTTGATGTATTTCTTCACATCAATTGCCCACAAAAAGTCGAAATGGTTCCAAGCTTTCACCGGAACATTATAATTCTCAACCAAATTTGGCAGTAATTTTTCCATCCTCTTGACATCAACCACTACCGCAAATAAATCGTTATCACCATAGTAAAACCTAACTGGCGCCGCAATATTGCTGATAGTATAGTTCGGTGGGGCCCTCTGACCATAGATTCTATTGTTTTTCTCTTCTCCATGACCAGATCATACATCCTGAAGCATCCCGATTTGTATTCTTGAAGATAGTGAATGAATGAATTAGTTGAGGTACCAGCCGGATGGGTTTCCACAAGTGGATGCAGAAGCGTCTACAAAAGAAAAGATCATATATTACAACAAATATTTGTGCGGACCTTACATGGTTTAAGTGCTTCGAATCGAAGCCATCGGGAATAAAAAGCGCATCGGAACAAATCCACTGCAACCATGACCCATCGACACAAGCTATCCGGAAGTAATTCATGATTGGCAAATAAATCACTCAAGATGGACGGATGACCAAAGAGTGGCCCTCCAAACAAAGCAATCGGAGTCTGAGCGTGATTCAGAAATGTTATAGGGGCCGACATGTGTGATGTCTTGATCTTCGAGTTATAGCTTGGAATCTCCGACATAAGGACAAAGAAACAAGTTGTTCCCTGAGAATGTGCCACATAATGGAGTTTTTCTTGATTTGTCTTTTGAGGGACATAGTCAATCATTGCAGGCAAGTCTAGTGTTCCTAGCTCGTGAAAACTAAAGTTCCAAAACTGTGAATTGGAAGTATTGGTGTTTTTCCTGCTGTAAGTGTTGCCACGATTGTTTCCCAGCCAAACATCATAACCAGCATCGGCGAGGAGATATGCCAAGGCATTGTTAGGTCCGTTCAGAATAAAACAATCCGAGGAACTTAGGACGCCATGTTGAAGAAATACAATGGGAAGTGGCTTTCCGGTGGCACTGCTTTGTTTGTTTGAGTGAGGTATTCCAAAAATTGTCAACACATATCCATCGATGGTTATCACTTCATGGGATTCCACAGGATAATTAAATTTGGCGATGCGTTGTGCCTAAAAATATATATTTTTTTAAACTAAGGAAATACTGATTGAGAGATTTCGAGTGTACAGTTGTGTATAAGATTGCCGGTCCGACTTTTACGGGAGAAATATCTGCTGCCAGTATTGAAAGAAAAATTAATAGAAAATTCATATTTTTTTACTAATTTTGTGTTGAGAAAGGCCAGCTTTTTATCAAGCACGTAATTTATGTATTTAAATTAACATATACATATACTTACATATAATATTTATACTTAATATCTATCATTAACTGTTTTGTTAATTTTTTTACTTGATAATTAACACAATGTTTTCCGTCAATTCGGAGATGAAAATCCGTTTGTGTTGCGTCATAAAACAGGCTTTACATCTAAAAAGTCTTGAAATCTATAAGTATAGACCACTTGTTCTAAGCTTTTAAACATTTCAATCATAATTACATTTAATAGTTAATTAGTAACCATTGAAAATTATATTGGATTAAAAGTAAGCGCAAGGGCAGTCATTTCGATTTTTGTTTCTACACTTTTACGTTACTTGCTATTGCCTTAGTGTTCAAATTATACGTACTTAAAAAACTATTCGAAACGTAGGGATTTTACGAAAAAATTCTTGAAGATGTATGAATATTACTTTCTATAAATAAATAAAAAAAATTATGAAAATGTGTTTTTAAATCGTAAATTCACTCTAAAACTAAATCTAGGTTATCCGAACATTCAGAGCAATTTTTTGCATTTCTGTCAATGTGGCAGTTAATTGACAATTCTTGGTGAACTTACAAACTTAGTTTGGATTGGCTTCGAAAGGTTGGGGTGGGAGGGAAAGGAGGTGTTGATGTCGATTAACATTGATTTTGAAGGCTTTCAAATTGAAATGGGAAGGGAAGGGCTCGCCGAGTAAACTATTCCAAATTCGTGTTGTTCGGCTAAAAAAAGAATGTTTCCATTTCATTTGGGCTCAAGGGTGACTAATGAGCGTTCTTAGATAGGCGATAAAAAGGGTTCAATGACGACTAAGTCAAAGCACAGAATTCTGAAGAGTTCTCAATCAGAGTTGGTGTAAATCAGTGAGCATTGCCAATTATTACAGCAGTCCTCGGCTTTCTCCAAGAGCTTAAGGAGACGGACCTGAAATTAAATCAGTTATTCTTTGCTAACGATAGATTAGTGAAGATCCTTAGCTTTGCAAAGCTTTAGAACTATGGATCGACGATGGATGGATGACCTGGAGGGATACCGCAATATTACAAAAAAATATAAAATATCTCGGCTGCTTATTTTCTAGTCCACATTGAATATTTATTTAAATGGAACAGTGTTTTTTCAAGTGCAAATGTTTCCAAGAAGCGTTCTTAAATATACTCATAACTGAAATAATGTATCTAAATGAGTTATCTGACATTGCAAATTTCTTAAAAATGTATTGTTTGTTAATCCATATTCTATCATTATTAAATGTTCATAAAAAAATAAATAAAGATTGTATCTTTTCGTTATAAATATAACTCTAAAACTGTTTTTAAAATAATGACTAGCTGGCTGAATTAAAAAATTCTTATTTCCAATCCTGGGAATATTTCTTGCGATTTTGTTGATTATAATGCCATTGTCATTTAATTAATAGTTTATTAAATATAATCAAGAATATATGTAGCTTTTCCCTTGTTCAAGCCACAAAGTATATAAATGGTTATACCCATAGGAATATAGTATCAGTATAGAAAACTTAGTATCAGTCTCAGTAGCAGTCTTAGATTACGATGAAAATCTCAAAGTACTTGTTCAGTTTTTTGGCATTAGCACTCCTAATATCAATGGTTCTGGCTGAAGATATCCAGTCTAATAAAAATGATAAGGACATGCAGAAAAGGGTTATTCCCGTGCAGTGTCACCATCGTCGACGACATAAAAAAATTGAAAAAGCCGAGCATCAATCGGAAAGGAGTGTTTCGGCTCCGCCATTCCATGGCTTTTCAAAATCAACGGCTGGCTATTCAAAGGTTGGCTATTCAACGCCTGGATATTCAACGACTGGCTTTTCAAAGAAAATGGTTGGTTATTGAAAACCATTCGTAGAAAAGAAAATGAACACGCATTGACCATAAAAAAAATATTAAGGTTTTATTAATTTGTTATGTGGTGATAAATGTATGGCTAAGAACTTTATAAAATATTCATTTTGTATATATATTTTTTTTTGGTTTTACTTTGCAGAATTTACTATAACAAATTGTTTATTAAATATACGCAACATGTTTTAAAATATATTTTTTGTGTTAAACAATGAAATTAATTATTATTAAATAAAACTGAAATGTATTCGCATTATTCTTTCGGTTTAAAAATTCTTCAGCTATTCTAACGAAAGAAGTGTCAGGAGAGAAAAATACTTGGCCTCGAAAATTCGTTCTAGCGGGTGTTTTTTAAGAGCTTGAGAACTTTTTTTTTAAAAAAAAACGCATAAATCTCATCGGTTCTTTATTTGAAACGTTAGATTGGTCCATGACATTTACTTTTTGAAGATAATTTCATTTAAATGTTGACCGCGGCTGCGTCTTAGGTGGTCCATTCGGAAAGTCCAATTTTGGGCAACTTTTTCGAGCATTTCGGCCGGAATAGCCCGAATTTCTTCGGAAATGTTGTCTTCCAAAGCTGGAATAGTTGCTGGCTTATTTGTGTAGACTTTAGACTTGACGTAGCCCCACAAAAAGTAGTCTAAAGGCGTCAAATCGCATGATCTTGGTGGCCAACTTACCGGTCCATTTCTTGAGATGAATTGTTCTCCGAAGTTTTCCCTCAAAATGGCCATAGAATCGCGAGCTGTGTGGCATGTAGCGCCATCTTGTTGAAACCACATGTCAACCAAGTTCAGTTCTTCCATTTTTGGCAACAAAAAGTTTGTTAGCATCGAACGATAGCGATCGCCATTCACCGTAACGTTGCGTCCAACAGCATCTTTGAAAAAATACGGTCCAATGATTCCACCAGCGTACAAACCACACCAAACAGTGCATTTTTCGGGATGCATGGGCAGTTCTTGAACGGCTTCTGGTTGCTCTTCACTCCAAATGCGGCAATTTTGCTTATTTACGTAGCCATTCAACCAGAAATGAGCCTCATCGCTGAACAAAATTTGTCGATAAAAAAGCGGATTTTCTGCCAACTTTTCTAGGGCCCATTCACTGAAAATTCGACGTTGTGGCAGATCGTTCAGCTTCAGTTCTTGCACGAGCTGTATTTTATACGGTTTTACACCAAGATCTTTGCGTAAAATCTTCCATGTGGTCGAATAACACAAACCCAATTGCTGCGAACGGCGACGAATCGACATTTCACGGTCTTCAGCAACACTCTCAGAAACAGACGCAATATTCTCTTCTGTACGCACTGTACGCATTCGTGTGGTTGGTTTAATGTCCAATAAAGTAAACTGAGTGCGAAACTTGGTCACAATCGCATTAATTGTTTGCTCACTTGGTCGATTATGTAGACCATAAATCGGACGTAAAGCGCGAAACACATTTCGAATCGAACACTGATTTTGGTAATAAAATTCAATGATTTGCAAGCGTTGCTCGTTAGTAAGTCTATTCATGATGAAATGTCAAAGCATACTGAGCATCTTTCTCTTTGACACCATGTCTGAAATCCCGCGTAATCTGTCAAATACTAATGCATGAAAATCCTAACCTCAAAAAAATCACCCGTTATATATAGAAATGAAATTTCCCATTTGTATTGCGTCCCTTCAAGGCACAGACCATAATATCGTTTCTGCAAATGAAAGACAAAGCCCATAAGAAAAACATTTGGCAATATGAGAAAACCAGCTAAGAAGGTCTCAATAATTTCCTCAGGGCCTTTAACTGGCCAATGTGCTTCCTCGATAGTGACGTAAAGATTCCAGCGCAGTTATGGTAAATAACATTATATCTTTTAGGAATGAGAAATATCATCCCGAATAAGTAAAAAAGAATCAAATCTAAAGAAAAAACTCACGGTTCGATTCGAGCCTTAAGAGAAATGTAAGTTTCCGTTGATATAGAAACCATTATATTATTGATCATATTTGAAATATGTCCATAAAAAATGCAAACCTCAAATGCACTTAAGTCTTATCTTTCCAAGGTCATGCAAAAGCTAATTCATTTTTAGCCTAAGAAGTATCTCAGATATCGAAACTTATTAATGACCGGCAATATGACTTTCGCAGCAATATTGCAGTGAATTATTTAATTAAGTCTATTATTGCCTATGCCTATATAATAATTTGATTTTATTGCTGATGATGATATAATTTGTTCAGCTCAAAGAGAGGTTATTCATTGGAATTAAGCTTTGATAGGATCTCAGTGGTTGGGTGCTGTATGAATAGGGTAGGCACTGAAAGGCATCAAACTGGTGATGCACACTTGAGGGCATCTATCTCGTATGCATCAATTGTGCTTATTTTACCTCCCCGCGGTAACCTCCGGTCTGTCAATCCGGACATTCCTGCTACACTTATAAGCGTGTTGAACACAGAACAAATAGCAACACTATAATGCTCTGGTTTAATGACTGTTCTGATCGATTCGCAGAAGTCTTGCACGAGCCTCTCAGAAAGAGGACGTACAGCGGATGAGCCCGACCAATTGGACCAACGGTTGCGTCAACAGTCAACGAAGCAGATACCCTAATGAGCTACTTCGACGTATTTGGAGATAAGGTCATTGGGACAATTCAATGCAAGTCAGGGCATTGAAATAAAGATGGTAGCGGATGAACCCTTAATGGGCCAACATCAGCGCTCATATCCACGAAGTGGGTTACTGACTCCGGGTTCTCCGGTTCCTTTTGTCCAAGGAATCCAACAAAGGACCTGGCCCTCCAGGTTGGGAGTTGTGCGTGGGGTTAACAACCCTGCCATTGAAAAACGAAAAAGTTGCAAAGCGACCAATAACCTCGGAAAAGGACGGATTAACTGTTGACGGCCCGAAAAAACGAATTAAGGACAACGACCTTCGGATCTGCAGTGGAATGTAAGAACTCTTAACAGATCGCGTGCAGCCAAACAACTAGCGGAGGCTCTAGACTGCTACAGAGCAGGAATTACTGCCATCCAGGAAGTGCAATGTAATGGGCCGGGCAAAAGGAGGATGAAAAACTGTCACGTGTACTACGGTGATTGTGCAAGAAGACCACAGCGTTTATTTGGGTGCGGATTCCTCATAAGCGGTAGACTTAGGCAAGAAGTCTTGGGCTTTCGACACGTAAGTGAGCGACTTGTGACAATCCGTATCAAGGCTAAATTCGCCAATATTAGCCTAATATGCGCTCATGCCCCCACAGACGACAAAGATGACTTCTACGAGCAATGCCCTAAGTACGACGTTATAAGATCGTACTAGGCGATTTCAACGCCAAAATAGGTAAACAAGAAATCTTTGGAAGGACTCTCGGAAAACAAAGCCTACACGACATAACGTCTGAAAACGGACTTAGGCTAATTGACTTCGCAGCGGCACATAACGTCACCATTGCAAGCACACGGTTTCCTCATCTCGATATACACAAAGAGACTTGGCGACTCCCAGATCAAAGAACCGTCAATCAGATTGATCACGTTGCGATCGATGCAAGACACGCCTCCAGTATCTTGGATGTTCGCACCTTCCGAGCAGCTAACATCGACTCGGATCACTACCTTGTTGCAGCAAAGGTAAGAATGCGAATAACCCGAACTCCACAACAACGGAGTAATACTGTGCGGAAGTATGACGTCGGAAAGCTGCAATCGCAAGAAACCGCCAGAACCTATGCCGATCGAATATCCCGTAACCTCTCAAGAAATCCAGTACCGCCAGCATCAAGTGCCGAAGACCAGTGGCAACACTGCCAACAAGCCATCAGAGCTGCCGCAACTGATGTGCCGCAACGAGAGCTGCTCGCGAGCTCTACAAGCAAAAAAGACGGGAAGAACCGGCTTCTCCAAAAGAAAAAGAGAGAGCATGAGAAGCGCGCGATCGAAGATATTGAGAGATGCTACTCCAGGAACAACGTGCGGAAGTTTTACCAACAGGTAAAAAGAACGTGCCAAGGAAAAAAACCCGCACAGAAGCCTGTAGACATAGAAATGGAAACCTCGTAGTAGAGTCACAGTCGGTGCTGAGTACATGGAATGACTATTTCTGCAGACTGTTAAACGGCGATGAAGACCAAAATCCCGCTGTCAGGCAGAATGAACCATTCAACATGGACGATGACAGACAAAACTTCCGTCCACCTGACCAAAATGAAGTAAGGATAGCAATATCTAAACTAAAAAACAACAAAGCTGCTGGACCCGACGGACTACCCGCCGAACTTTTTAAAGTTCAACTCATCTCTAAAGTTTGGTCAGAAGAAAGTATGCCTGATGAATGGAACCTCAGCATCGTTTGCCCGATCCACAAGAAAGGAGACCCTCTGCGCCAACTATAGAGGATTAAGTCTCCTGAATATCACCTACAAGATCCTCTCTGCCGTACTATGTGAACACCTGAAACCTTTTGTCAGCAACCTGATTGGCCCCTATCAGTGTGGTTTCAGACCACGAATGTCTACAACCGATCATGTTCACGCTATGGCAGATCCTGGAAACTACCCAAGTATTCCAAATCGATACCCACCACCTCTTTATCGTTTTAAGGCCGCGTACGATAGCATTTATAGAGACGAGCTATACAGAGCCAGGTCTGGTTTTGGCATGCCGACAAAACTCGTCCGACTGTGCAGGATGATGATGGAGAACTCACGCTGCTTCGTCAAGGTTGGTAATGACCTCACAGAAGCTTTTGAAGTCAAAAAAGGATTCCGACAAAGGTGATGCGCTATCGTGCGATTTCTTCAACTTAATACTTGAAAAAAATATAAGAAACTCGCAAGTCAATTGTAGTGGGAAATTTTTACAATACATTACATATTGATCTGCTCCGTAGATAAATCTACGAAGTAGAGACACTTATGAGCACTGGCTACTGAGGCCATCGGCTCAGACAATTACAAGAACAACACACAAGACGACATTGATACAGGACAGAACAGAAGATAGAAAGAGGACGGAAAACAGAAAACACATAACACATGTCAACAACACGCAGTTGGTTTTCGGACGGTCCTCTAACTTTCCACTAACCACGCGTTACGATGCTTGATTTCGCTGATCTCACGGGAAGCGATGTTTTATCGGAGCGAAGGCCGTTGACATGGGAAATTTTTTTTTCAAGCCTGTGCAATTGTTGGCATACGCTTACGACATAGACATCATTGGCAGAACTGGGCCAGCTGTCACTGGAACGTTTTCTAGCATTGAAGATGAAGCGGCTAAGATGGGACTAGCATCCAATGAGGCCAAAACGAAGTACCTGCTGTCCAGAAAAAGGGATACACGACACCGGCGGATTGGACAAAACATCACAATAGACAGATACAACTTTGAGGTAGTTAGGGACTTTGTGTACCTCGGATCCGCTATAACATCTGACAACAACATCTCGTCAGAAATAAAGCGAAGAATTACTATTGCCAATCGCTGTTTCTATGGCTAGGAAGGCAATTGAGTAGCAAAGCCCTCTCTCGAAAGACAAAGGACCCTAATCATCCCAGTCCTGCTCTATGGCGCCGAGGCATGGACTCTATTTAAAAGGGATGAAGATATCCTTAGTCGTTTCAAGCGTAAGATTCTTCGGAGGATTTTTGGCCCTATCTGGGTTAACGGGCTTTGGAGGAGAAGGTTCAACCAAAAACTATACGAGCGAACATGTATAGCGAATGGACAACAATGCTCCGGCTCGCAGGATCTTCGATTCCATCTCAGAGGGTAGACGCAGCCAAGGAAGCTCTCGCCTTAGGGGGCGCGCTCAAGTGGAGGACGACCTCAACCAACTTGGAGTGAGAAACTGGAGGCAGCTAGCCAAAGACCGAGCTGGCTGGAGAGGCATGTTGGTTGAGGCCCAGGTTCGTCCCGAACTGTAGCGCCCCTAAGTAAGTAAGTAGGATCTCATTGTAAAAAAAAAATTGGAATACCACAAGCCCCACTTTATGTCCGTACCTGTCTTATGTTTAAATGTTCATCTTTAATCTAGTTCCGTATGGACTTGCTACTCATATCACTTCAAATCTTTGAGTGGGAATTTTTGCTCAGAGATTTATTTTTAAGATGCACAGTACGAATGTGGTGCATTTTTTCCTTTATGTATTATCCAGATATTTTCTAATCTCTTTTTTCATGCATTAGTTTTTTGTTGTCTAAATATTCGCATTGTCTTTAATTATATTAAAGACTTTAAAAGTCCTTAAATGGAACTAAAGTATCTGTGATGAAGTATGTTTACTGTAGTGTTTCAGCTCTAACACCTGAAGCTTCTACCCTTTCTATTGAATTTCAATTGCTGAGTCACAATAATTTGACATTGAAATTTATTGATAATATTGTTTTGGTCTGGTTATGTGACTTAGATTTTGTTGTGAAATATAATTTCTTATCAACTTCAACTACATGCGATTAACTGGAACTTAAGATTGAAAATAATTTAATGCATATCACGTGGCAAATTCTAGTACCGTTAATATTGTATTATGCATCCAAAAAAATAACTTGTTCTAAGAAACAATAAAAGTCCAAACAACTTAAACAATTTTTAAATCAAGAAAACAATCCAACAGATACAGGTAATCATTTGATTTTGGTCATCAAAAAATGTATCAGCATCGTTTTGCGGTTAGACAACAAATAATTAAGTAAAATATACATCAACAATGAGTTGCAGTACTGTATCTATATATTCAATCAATTAACACCCCAAAGCGAATAATTCATAGTTCATACATCACCCACAATATCTAAGATAGAAGTATATTTCAGGTTGAACTTCATCATCACAACATATCTGATACAACAGCTTCATCATCTGCCTTCAGCTGGGCTCTTGTAAACTTGTTTAGTGTATAGTGTATCTGTTCTCTCAGCTGAGCAGAATTATCATCATCTCATCACTGCTGTGGATGACGATGATCCAGCTGTGATTAACCTGCAACATCGACCGGCCCAAATTTATATAAATTCGAATTTGTCAACGTGATTCTTGACAGTACTGATTAGATATTCGCCACACTCAGATTCAGATACAGAGAACGTTTGAAGTTTAAAGCCAAAAAACGAAAATTAATCAAAAAAAAAAAAAAAAACAAAGACATTGCATAAGTTTATCTGTGAATTTTAAACATAAAAACATCAATAAAATGGGATCATTAGTCAAAGTGAGTGTGTTTTTGTTTCGGTTGTTGTTTTAGCTAAACAGATGCTAAATTATTTTAAATGTTAAATAATTCAAAACCAGTCTCCAAAAACGCCAATTTATATCAAGGATGACAATTTGACAGGCTGTTAACCATAAGATTGCGTGAATGATATCGTTGTGTTTTTTTCTTCTTAATTTTGTTTTTATGTTGAAAACCATATTCCGAACCAACTTGATTCTAAAAGCTGTTGACTGTGCTTGACATTTGGTTTGAGCCTGAGTGATGCATCAGAAAAAGACATTAAGGTGTTATTAGTGCTGCGATTTGAACCATACGTATTTAAATTGATGAAGTTTTAATAAACAGATACAAAAACTGACAAAAATGAAAGTGTCCTTTATGAAATAAGTGGTTAAGTGTAATTAATTTTCGAGAGTGTGCGAAAGAAATTCATAATGAAAATCTTTCTTAAAAAAAATATACAAGATCGGACTTATCCTTCAAAGAGTGAATTTTCTTAGATGATTGATCAATTACTCAAACAAAAAGTATTAGATCTCTGATATTTGCGGTACAAATAATGCTTGCCTGGTCCTTGACTGGACTTGAACTTGAATGACGAAACATAAAAGAAGTTTTTGTTTAACAATAACCATTACTTCGCATTGTTTATATTGGCTTAAGGGATTTCGCTTGAATTGACCCAAAATATAAATTTTTAAATTTCAGATAACAAACTTTGATATTGAAATTTAAGGCAAACATAAAAAAAAAGATAGAAAACAGAAGTTCTTACTGAAATAATTTTATAATGTTGTTATAATGTTCTCATTTTCTCAAAACTGCTCCTCGGATTCTACTAAACCTCTAACTTTAAATTATGTGATTTTTACTTGCAATTATAGGGACTATAAGGCAAGTTTAGAATTCGTGAATAAATAAAAATCGAGGTAACAATCAAACATGACATTACGATCATAGAGAAGCCTAAAAAAGTCATTGGCAAAAAATGTCTGTCTGTCTGTCTGTCCGGGTGTATATCGATCTGCAGCCTAAACGGGTTAAGCAATTGCGTTCAAATTTGGTATGTGTGTATCTCTTGGCATTCTCCAAAGGAGAAATACAAATTTTATTTTTAGGGCTAAAATAACGGTACTTGCCATACGACCGTTTTGATGAAAATTTTTGAGAATTTTTTTTTGTTGGTATTGCCTATCATTTGATCAGAACCACATAACGGGAAAAGTCTATTAACGGAACCTTTCATCTAACGGTTTTTTTTTGAATTTTTGGCTTTCTCGGTAACAGCTCTATGGATTTCTGTCAAATTTTATATTTAAAAGCCAAATTAATTCTGGATATCAAAATTTTGAATAACTTAATTAAAATTTTTTTTGTTAGAAAAATCAATATTTTTAAAACTAATCAAAAATAATTATTTTAAATTTAATAATCACATGTATATAAATAAAACCTAAAAAACTGCATATCAAAATAAAAAAAAAAAAATTCAAAAAACTAAAAATAAAAAACAGGATTTTATAAAAATCCGTCCTACAATTTTCGAAATACTTTTTTCATAAATTCTTTGTTAATTAAGACGTGTGTTGGCGTACTTCATTTTTACTAAAAATCGTCAAGAATTTTGGTTTTGATAGTTTTTATAAGTTCAAACTGTGTTACTTTCAACGTAAATGCTATTTGTTTTTGTCAAAGATCCTGCCTTCCAATGTAATTAGGCACATAGTAAGAGCAAGTACGTGCCACCCAGTCGTGCCCATTTTTATTTCCTTGAATCGATATGCCGACTCATTATTTGAGTTTAATCAACAAAGTTGGTTCCAAATAAGGACGTTAGGACCAATCAGTCAAATATAGATACACAATAATTTTGACAGAATGACAAAGAGCTGATTTCAAAATTTCCCGTGAGATTTTTTTATTATTTTCTTTTAAATCACCTTATCTTAATATATAAAAATCATTTATCACGATGTTTGTTGCCAATTGACTCCGAAACTACTGAACCGATTTTGATGAAATTTTGTACATTGTATGTAATTTGGCCCAACTTGATGCATAGGATGGTTTTTATCTCGACTAATGCAATCAATATTTTTGTATAGCAAATTAAATGTTTATTATTATGGAAAGGGCGGTCTGATTTAGTTAAATGGCCGACAATGCATTTTGCAAAGTACCTAATAGGTATTGTATGGACTGTTGTGAGCCAACTTCACGTTGGTTAATTACCTATAGCGCTTGAAGCTAACTGGAAATGAAACTAACTAAAATATGGAAACAAAATTTCAATACAGAGGCGTATATTGGTATAGGCAGAAGGGCAAATAATCCCTTTTAACCACAAAACTATTTATTAACAAAATATAAAATAATAAATGCCAATGGACTTCAAAACTACTTAACCAATTTTGATGAAATTGTCCAACTTGATGCATAGGATTGTTTTTATTAATGCACTCAATATTTTTTTTATTAAACGTTTATTATAAGGCAAAGAGTTCTGATTAAATGGAAGTTCCAAACGTTTCTCGGGAACGGCTTCAACGATTTTAATGATACTTTCACTGGCAGGTGGCTGATACTCTAGTAGTAAATTAGGATATTTTAATATTTAATCGTATTTATGGACCGATTTTGATTAGACTATAGACAGGCGTATAGAGATATTGTAAGGAGTAACTAAGACTATTTGAATTTTTTAATTACCTACTTGGTGGCGGTGGGGTCGTGTTTTTAAGCTCTTATTTACATAACGATTTTAACGGGACTTGTACAGGCAGATAGCTGCTGTTCTAAGGAGTAGCTTAGACTATTTTAATTACCCACTAGGTAGCGCTGGGCCGTTTTTCCCCAAAATTCTTTTTCATAGACCGATTTTGAAGGGGCTTTCACTTGCAGATAGCTGATATTGTAAGGAGTAAATAAGACTATAATAACTAACCCTAGGTGGCGTTGGGCTCGCTTTAAAAAATCAAATAAAAATAATAAAAGTCTTTAGCAAATTTTGACCTTATGGGCGATATTGAAAAATGAGGGTTTCCATGTTGTTTTACAAATTTTAATTTCAACAATATTGAATTTAAATGACTTGACCTATTATAAAACATTCTTTGCGTATATTAACATAGGTTAGCTATTAGTTTCTAGGTAAACTTGGGTGCGATAAGTAGCACTGTTGTTGGGATCCAAATTTATGTTATATTGGAGCAACGCCGGGTGGGTTTGTTATCCCATGTCACGATGTTTATTGCCAATGTTTGTTCTTTTCTAAAGAAAGAAAATGAGAATAATGATTTAAACTACTTTTTTGGTGCTAACATATAGAAATACAAAAAATACTTTGGCTTAGCAGTCAAAATATTAAAAACTTAAAAACATCGAGTACCTTCATGATGTATAACAATCGGAGTACCTGAGACCTCGACATTTTTCGTTGTATTGCATTCAAATAAGGATCAAAAATATTCTACTAAATTGAACAACTTCATGGAACAGAAAGTGATAGAAGTCAGAACACTTTTGGCAATGTTTTTCAAATCTGAATTCTGATAATTATTGTCTGTCCTTTTGCGTGCAGAATATTGGTAAAATCATTTAACTTTGATATGTCATTATTTATATGATTTGCTGTTTGCCAAACCCTTATGAAATACTAGAAAGACATCAAAATCACAAAAAATCTTTCTGTCATTATAACCGTTAACATTTGTTTAAACATCAACGTCAATTTGTCAAAAATATGCAAATTATTCAGCCAAATATTTATAAAGATATGTAGCTTATTAGTGCGATTAAGACATCGTGAAACACTTCCTGTTATTTTTCCACAAAACAGAATTCTAAAAAGTTATTTTAAATGTCAACAAAAAGTGTTAACAAACCTTATTTTATAATAGACAAGACATTAAATAAATAAAACATACAAAACAATGAAGTTCGCATTTAAAGCAGCTTCTTGAACGGGGTTTGGATGATGTCGATATTGTCCTCAGAGATAGTTCGGTAGGCTAGCTCGGAGGACAATATAATGACAATTATCTTGTCCTGGAAACAATTGTTCACATGTCTTGGCCTCTGCATTGTCCCATGCGAACCCCGCTTAAGACATCTGTTAGTAGTACATTACATTTCAACCTTGAAAACTTACAAACTGATCCCAATTAACTCTATTGCTTATCATAAACAAAATAAATAAATTGTTTGCTAAATAAAATGCAAATTATAATTATATACATACTATGCAAGTATGCTTGTTTTGACACATGAATTCTGAATGCATTTTGCATTTTGACACCAATTGTCATCGATAACGTTTCAAATCAAATACGGTTCTGTCTATACCTAACCTACCTGTCATTACCATACGTATACGTTCCAAGCTCATCAAAACTTAACGTTAAAAAGAAGTGATGTCTGAGTTAAGTCAAAAGTTTAACTGCGCATGTCAAAAGACTGTAAGTTTAATACTACATGAACATTAATTTTAAGAGAGTTGTGGATTGTGATTCATGGTTCATCCATCTATCATAACTTCTGACAAGTTTATCACGATTTTGTAACACTAGATCTGTTTGTATAAATGGCAAGTGTTCATCATTAAATAACCAGCAATTAAGCATAAACACTAATTGCAACATGGATATGAGATCTCAAAGATAAAATTAATTGAGTTATTACTCGAAGCGAAAGTTATATAAATAATAAAGGTTCGTACCACACTTGAGATGAAATGGATATTTAATGAAACACTCATTTATAAAAAAAAAAAAAAAATACCTATAGCAGGGGGCGCTAATTGTTTGTAATTAAACATTTAGTACTTTTCAAATAAATTTAATGTTTAACTGCACTAATAAAAAGAAAAAAAGGTAATGATTTGCAAATCTATAAAGGATCTACTGTTTTGGTAATACAGTGTTAATTTTGCTTCCATTTAATAATAATTGTTTTATATTTGGTGCCATTTGGTCGGAACTTTGTTCTTCCTGAAAAGACCCATTGTAACGGGTGATTTTTTAAGAGCTTGAGAACTTTTTTTTTAAAAAAAACGCATAAAATTTGCTAAATCTCATCGGTTCTTTATTTGAAACGTTAGTCCATGACATTTACTTTTTGAAGATAATTTCATTTAAATGTTGACGGCGGCTGCGTCTTAGGTGGTCCATTCGGAAAGTCCAATTTTGGGCAACTTTTTCGAGCATTTCGGCCGGAATAGCCCGAATTTCTTCGGAAATGTTGTCTTCCAAAGCTGGAATAGTTGCTGGCTTATTTCTGTAGACTTTAGACTTGACGTAGCCCCACAAAAAATAATCTAAAGGCGTCAAATCGCATGATCTTGGTGGCCAACTTACCGGTCCATTTCTTGAGATGAATTGTTCTCCGAAGTTTTCCCTCAAAATGGCCATAGAATCGCGAGCTGTGTGGCATGTCAACCAAGTTCAGTTCTTCCATTTTTGGCAACAAAAAGTTTGTTAGCATCGAACGATAGCGATCGCCATTCACCGTAACGTTGCGTCCAACAGCATCTTTGAAAAAATACGGTCCAATGATTCCACCAGCGTACAAACCACACCAAACAGTGCATTTTTCGGGATGCATGGGCAGTTCTTGAACGGCTTCTGGTTGCTCTTCACTCCAAATGCGGCAATTTTGCTTATTTACGTAGCCATTCAACCAGAAATGAGCCTCATCGCTGAACAAAATTTGTCGATAAAAAAGCGGATTTTCTGCCAACTTTTCTAGGGCCCATTCACTGAAAATTCGACGTTGTGGCAGATCGTTCGGCTTCAGTTCTTGCACGAGCTGTATTTTATACGGTTTTACACCAAGATCTTTGCGTAAAATCTTCCATGTGGTCGAATAACACAAACCCAATTGCTGCGAACGGCGACGAATCGACATTTCACGGTCTTCAGCAACACTCTCAGAAACAGACGCAATATTCTCTTCTGTACGCACTGTACGCATTCGTGTGGTTGGTTTAATGTCCAATAAAGTAAACTGAGTGCGAAACTTGGTCACAATCGCATTAATTGTTTGCTCACTTGGTCGATTATGTAGACCATAAATCGGACGTAAAGCGCGAAACACATTTCGAATCGAACACTGATTTTGGTAATAAAATTCAATGATTTGCAAGCGTTGCTCGTTAATAAGTCTATTCATGATGAAATGTCAAAGCATACTGAGCATCTTTCTCTTTGACACCATGTCTGAAATCCCGCGTGATCTGTCAAATACTAATGCATGAAAATCCTAACCTCAAAAAAATCACCCGTTATTTCAAAATTTTGGATCAGGGAAATCAGTTTTTAGCCCCTCGTTTCTTTGAGGTGTTTATTATCTTTTACCATTATGATATTTAATTTGACATATCTATAAGCTAATAGATAGCAGCTGACTAAGATGCCAGTTGTAGCTATCATTAAAACTCATAATTGAAATTTTAATGTTTGATTCTGAGGCGTTCAAAAACTTAAATCAGTGATTATGTTGATGCGAAACTAAAGCTTATAACTTAAGTCATTATTTAAGACAAAGAAAATATTTCTTCCAGCCCAATGGGATACATACAATGAGTTTTAATATTTCAATGATAAGGTAGTTCGACCAGTGATAATTTAATGATCATTGAAATATTAAAAGTCTTTTTATGTATCCCATTGAGCTGGAACGAATATTTTGTTTGGCTTAAATAATAATTTAGGTCATAAACTTTACTTTCTCATCATCATAATCACTGATTTGATTTTTTGAACGCCTCAAAATAAATATTAAAATTTTCAATGATGTAGTTTCAAAATGATAGCTATAACTGGATCCCTAAAGCTAGGTTTGGTTATTTAGTAGGCAAACCTTTTGTCCCAGAAACACTGCGTATGCCGATGTTGCTGCCGTGCCATTCCATCAATTATGACTTATCTAGGTATTCATTCCTTTAAACTTGAATTATTAAAAAAAAAGTTAAGGAAGCTGCCCATTAGGTTTTAAAAAACTCTTTCAAGTTTTTTGTATTGAAATTATACATTCCAAATTTTCCAATCCATATAACAAAGCAAAGCAGCTTTTGACATTGAGACTTTGTCACGCTTGGTCGTAGACAAAGTTTCCCGAGGCAATGAACTCATTCAAGAACCAAAAATATTTGAAAAATTCAAAATCAAACACAAACTGAAGAAGTATTAAGAAAAAAGAAATAACGGACAACCTTCACAGTTGGGTGTGAGAGGATAGTAAACTTCAAGTTCAAGTTCATCAAATTAATTCCAGCAATAAGTAGGTAAGGTAGTTTACATATCTATACATAACAAGTTCACCTCATTAGCGGCGTGTAAATTAGATGTGTTTCATTATATGGAGATATCTTTCTTTAACAAAAAGGAAGGCAATAACCGTACAAGCCAACCGTATCTAAATAAACAAGTTTTTTTTTTAAATCACTTCAAAATTTGGACTTAATTTTGAGCTTTAAATTATGCCAGAATAAATATTTTTTTTTTATTGTTATTATTAATTGAATAAAGTACAATTGAAATGAAAAGTGACAATCACCGTGTCTTTACGTAAATTGAACTCAATCCTGTTTGAGTATTTATTTTTTTTGTGCCAAATAGGCTTACAATTTAATTTGTTTTGATCTTCAAGATCAACTTTTTCTAGAGGCTGTTAATTAATAAAAACATATTTTAATTTATTTAAAAATGCAGAAACTCTGCAGCAGATGGTTGTTTCTTGCATCATCGTGTGGATAATAGGGAGTATGATTTATACGAGTGTAAGCTTTATTGCCTTGGAACATTACAATAACAGATGGGTGATGGTTGATGGGTGACATTAATATTGAGCTCAACCCATTTGAGAGATGTATGGGAAGGTCATATTTTTTTTTAACCTAACGCTGATATAGGAATGTCACAATCTCAGACAGGTAGACAGAGGGTAAGTTAAAGCCTGGTTTTATTTTCTTATCGTATCGGGGTCTGGGTTGATTTTCAACACGTATAGTACAACAATATTTTGGTATCCTAATTTATATCTGAGTTAGTTTTTGAAACCCAGATACTGGGTACTACTGTGAAAACAGACCAGGCAAGACGAATTCCGTTACAGAAAAAAAAAATCAAAATATCCCGTCAGTATATTTTCTGTTTAAATTCATCTTTATTACACATAAATAAAAATTTAAATGTCTGTTTTTAATATCAAAATAACAGCTTTTCACAAGATTTACAGTACTTATAACAAAATCACAATTTTTTTTTAAATTTTTGTCTGTCTGTCTGTTTGTCTTTCTGTCTGTTTGTTCCGGGTAATCTTGGAAAGGGATGCACCGATTTTGATGGTATTTTCACTGGCTGATTGCTGATGTTCCGGGGAGGAACTTAGGTTATTTAAATTACCCGAAAGGTGGCGGTGGTATTTTTTTGGAAAATTCTTATTTATGGACAGATTTTGACTGGATTTTCACAGGCAGAAAGCTGATATTGTAAGGATTAAGTAAGGCTATTTTCATAACCCCTAGGTGGTGCTAGAGGCGTCTTTTTTAAATTCATATGTGTGCCCTGATTTGGACGGGACTTTCACAAACAGATAGCTGATTTTGTAAGGTGTAATTATGGCTATTTTAATCAACCGTTGGTAGCGCTGGGGTCGTTTCAAAAGCAGATAGCTTATTTCGTAAGAAGTAACTTAGGCGTACTTGGTGGCGCCACGCCGGGTTAATTTTTTCAAAAATGTATGGTATACTCGAGCAACGCCGGGTGGGTAAACTAGTATGTAATAAAGACGAATGTTAAAAAGAGAAATGCTACAATAAAGCATGGGTACAAAACAAACCGTTTTTTTTATCACGGGGTGAAAAAAATATGTTATTATCGGTTATGAAACGCGGCAAATTTTAGATGCTATATCTATATCTTTTAAAAATGGTGGCATCTGTCAGCTTATATTGATATTTGTAAAATAAGCAGAAGAATAAGAATTCTAGAATTCTTTTTAATGGCCGCATTCATTTCTTTTAATACGTTAAGTCGCTTGATTTTGTCAAATTTGTCAGAAGGCTTAAAAAGGCAAAGGACTAAGAAGCATATTTCTGAAATATAAAGAAGAATGTGAACTCACCTTAAGGGCGAAGGAAGCGAACACATTACCCTTAATTTTCGGAAGGGTAAGCAAGAGTCTGCCAAATATTCCTTATAACAAATACCGTACAAAAATTACAAACACCATAAGAAAACAGTTAAACAAATTTACGTGTGTAAAAAACTTATTGAAAATTCGACAAAACACATCCATCCGCTGTGATTGATAAAACATATGAATTTCTTGTACAGGTACCGATGGCTCCTTTGGATTTTGTCCGTTCATTATAGTTATGTATGGAACAACTACGTATAGATGAAATACTTCATCTTGTCTTAAGACAGAATTAAAATGGACAGATCGCAGTGAACCGAAGCGTCCGTAACTTAGCGAGAAGCCTGTGGCGGTCATTTGGTTTTTGTGATGTCTGTCAAATCTGTAGTTTATTATTGAGTAAGTGATGCCAAATCACGATGGCAATTTACATAAGTGAACAGCACGTCCCAATCATAAAACTTTATTATCAAAATGAGTGTGTTATTGCAAACATTCGCTCGTTGCGCCAGTTTTACGGTATACATCGTAGTGGCCATTTACAGACAAATTTGAGACAACCAGTTCGGCAATCAATCAGCCACAGTCCGTACGTCAAAAGAACGCAAGATCGGCCGAGAACAATATTCCGTGTCGATTCCCTGCCGTGCCCAAAAACTTGACCTTCCGCAGACATCAAATTGGCGAATTTTGCGTCGGAATTTTGGCCTTTCCGTACAATATCCAAATTATCAAGGAGCTTATGATTGGCTTTGGAGCGTTTGGAAAGAGGATCCCAATTTTAGGCAAAAAATCACCTTTACCGACGCGGCACATTTTTGCACTAATGTTTATGTTAAATAGCAAAATTGCTGTATATGGGATGACATCAACCCACACGAGGTTTACCAGGTGACAATTAATCCCCAAAAAGTTACACTTTAGCGTGAGTATCAACATCATTGGTCTGTACTTTTTAGCCACCAAGGTCACGTAATTGGACTCCGCTTGACTTTTTTATGGGGTTTCCTGAAGTCACAGGTCTATGCGAATTCAATAAACCATAGTCGACCGATGCCCTTACTTAAAGTTAACATGGCCTGTGTTATGTTAACTTTAAGCAAGCGCATCGCTCAAATTCAGCCGAATTTATACGGAAGAGTCATTAAAAATTTAATCACCCGGATCCGGCATTTGAAGGATGTTATATTCTTTCTAATAAAAAATAATTCTAATATTTCAACAACATCTACCGGCCCTTATAGAAAAATAACCATAGTTATTAAAACAGATCCCCTAATTATGCTTCTTGTATCTAAAAACAAAAAACAATTCGACAGTTATATGACGCTTTCAATTCCTCAATTTCACGAAAATGAGCAGACCAGCTATTTAATTTTTAGCATTCATCAGATACTGACTGATAAAGATAGACAAAGAATTGAGAGATCAGGGGCCCTATTCCTGAATACGAGTCGAGTAAGTTTTCATGTGAGATGGACAAATTGATATTCCCGAACACGACTCACTAATTATCGGTATTCCTCAACTCGAATGTCAAACGTCAAATGACACTGAAATGATACATACCTATTCCTGAATTCGAAAGTGACGCTTTTTTCTGTGAGAAATCATTCATGTTTAAAAAGTGTTCGATAGCAGCAGTGATGGATGCAAAAATGTAGGTAAAAATAAAAAAAGACTAATTTTCTAATATGAAGTGTTTGAAACAAAATTTAAATATTTTTTGGTGGTAGGTATTTAACATAAACGGCGATCTGGCGTTTGTTTTAAATTTGTGATCCATTACTTGCAGCAAATATACAAAAATTGTTTTAGAAAACATCTCTGTACTTATCATATTAATTTTTGCACTTTTACGATTTAAACAGATTAATTTTATATTATCAAATTACATTTAACGATTAGTTCTCAAATAAAAAGATTTTTTTGTGAAAGGTCAAGTCAACATTTAGTGAAGTTAGCTACAATTCAAAGGGTGTGTTCAACATTTTCGGAGTCATGTCATGTTTTTGGCTCTCACTAGAGTTGTGGAATACCGATTCTTACTCGACTCGACTGTGAGCTCTCGATTTCAGGAATAGTCCCCCATCTGTTCTGCTGGGTATTGTGACTTGTGAGTTTTGCCCAGAAAAAGCATTAATTATAGCGAAATGTGTTCATAAGCCTTAACGATTTTCTGGCGAAGCTCATAATGAAGTGTCAGTATTTTTCGAGTGGAATGCCGAAAGCGAAATTCACAACAAGCTTGAATGTCATCCATAATACAGTTCTTTATGTTTTTATAAAAGGCATGCAACACGTGTGGTTTTTTTCCGGCTGTTTCAGCTGGTATTCATCTACTTTTGTATGTATATGCGGGATTTTCCAATAAATCATTTAAACTTGCGAACATAAAACAAAATTTTATGTCAAATTAACATAGACGTACATATGTATCTAAAAAAAATTTGAATTTCAAAATAAACTTTTTATGATTAAAAATAAAATAAAAAAATATTTATAGTCTAACCTAAGTTTCTGCTTAAAGATTCCTTATTGCTTAACATAAATTTACTGAATTCATATTATTATTTATTGCCATTATCGTTATAACTAGTTTTGAACTCAAATAACATTTTTTATTCAGAAGAAACAAGTTGTTTTATATTTTAAGCAAACTTGTTTTATATAAAACTAGGATTTTGAACTCGACCTTCACCTTACCTGGCTCAAACAAAATTAGCATTCAAAATTCATATAATAGAAGAACTTGCTAAAGCACACGATTCTTTAAATTGGCTAATTCGTTAACTGACAACTATAACGAAGAATAAAGAGCGAAAGTTTTGGAACCTGATTAGTAAGAACGTTTTAACAGTTAGTTAAATTGAAAATAATGCTCAAAAAAATTTATAAACAATAATTTTCTAAAACTAGTTTAAAAACCTAATTTAAACCTAATGATTTGGATGTAGAATAAATTATTGTTAAAAGGCTTCAAGAAAAACAAGTCACAAGATACATTAATCCACCCGCCACACCACATCTGTGATGTTGAAATCGAAAGCCGGTCTGATGACCGACGTTATCAGATCAAAATATTTTCTATCTTTTTGGATATTTAAATGACCATTTTGTACCTTGATTCATTTAAAACTACAAATCTCTAACAATAATGTCATTGTACTAATAAGTGAGTTTTATTTAAATTATTCTTTCCAGATAATCGCACTGTGCCTCCTGCCAATCGTAGCCTGCCAATATCGTGTCAACGTTCAACAAGCCACACCGCAGCAGCTGCAAGAAATTCCCGAACAACATGAGTACCTGGACATTCAGGCACCAGAGGTCTTCTCATACACACCTTCTCCGCTGCAAAAGCCCGAAAGTCTACAGAGCCGTCCATATTTTGACTTCTTGAGCACTCTATATCGTCATGATGAGGGCAAGAAATCACTGTTTGCCCAGCCTCCAAGATTTAGACGTGATGTGACGCAATCTACTAGACAAAAGCGTGCCATAGTCTTTAGACCACTATTTGTCTACAGGCAACAGGAAATCCGAAGACAGAACATCCAAGCTCAAAACGAATTTAGGCGGTACTAATTTGTTTCAATATCCGCCTTAATGGCGAGTTTGTTAACTAAAGTAAAAAAAGTAGATAGAGGGCTTCCGATGGTCTTCCTTCATCGTGCATTAAAGTAATAAGCGTTTAGTTAGTTTCAATGGGAAATTAAAAAAAAATTGATAATTTATAGTTTTTATCTAGATTTTTAGTAAAAAGAAAAACAGGAATTTGATAAGTAACATATATTTTTATTAGTTCTAATATTGTTATTATTGTTTTTTTTTTAATATATATGACTTGATTTAATTAAGGAATAAACTAAATTATTATTTTTTTAAAAACTTAATAAAAAAATTAAAACAAATGTTATATCTTTGATTTGTTAAACTCAGTTTAGTTTTAAACCACATCAAAACATACCCTTACGATATTTTAAATGAACCGATTATGGACAGAAATGCACGGAAGCGGAAGTATCTGTAAAATTTGTCTGAATTGCAAGCATCAAAATTACATATGTAAGCAAATCTCATGGAAAATAATATTATCTACGTTGACTACGAAATTTATTTAAATGAAGTTTATGTATTGTTTAAAAATCTGTAAATGTAATTTATCAAAGTAAATTTTCTTCTCAATGTGTTAAAGCGGCCATATTATTTAAACAACACAATAAGGGCGTTCGAAATAGTTATATTTGCATTATCGTTGCTTTATCATGTTCTTAATCATTGTCAATCCACTTTATTTTTTAAACACCACCAAAACAAAACAAAATAAAAGGCACGACTGGGTCGCACGTACTTGCTCTTATGTGCTAATCCTTTTTAAGTGCAGGCGTCTTTTTGACAAAGATTTTATTTATTTAATATTTTTTGTATGACGTGCAACTTCCTTAGAATCGTTTTGGGTGAACGAACATGCGTCACGACAAAGGGATAAACACATAAATATATAGGATTGTTAGCTTTTGCAGTTTTTTAGTGTAGTATTATCTTTCCACTTGCTGCTTACTGTTTATAATATAATTTGCTAATAGAAAGATACAAAGGACTTTTTTCAGTTAAATTTTCATTTTGGTATGGAAAAATTTGAACAACTGGCATAAAGATTCGTCGGAATCAGCAGTATGGCAATAATGCTAGGTAAAGGGACCTTTATACGTCCCAATATGGGACCAATGGAATTTATAAAGGTATATAAAGGTACCTATAATAAGGTTGGAAGGAAGGTAGGTACTAAAATTAAGATACGTGTTCCAACTACTGTTAAGCCAGTAGGTATAGAGACAATATTAAAAGTTAACACAGTGGTTTTGTTTATTTATAGGAAGGTGTAAACTTTTGTTTTCTCGATTGAAATTTTTGCATTCAGTAGTAATCGAATAGTTTTTTTTATTTGTTAGTTGTTTTTGTGTGTTTATCAAAGGCTTCCTTATTTATTCTGTGCTTTTATGATGATGAAAAATACTTTAAAATACGTAAGTATGTATGTAATGTAGGTTGTCACTTTCTTTTATTTGACTAATGGCTTGGCTAGGGCTTAGCCGAGCAATATGAAATAAAATGTTGGGAAAAAAATTTATGAATTCAAAAAAACACTACTCATAACGTTTTTTGGAAAAAATGTTGTAAGCCATCTTATTTCTTTTGCTGTTTTCTATTTTATAAATTTTTCATTTCAAAATCGTTCGACCAGTTTTTTCAAAAAAATGTTTTTTTTGAAAAACTTTTCGAAAACATATTTTAATTTTTTTTTTAGTATGTCAATTTTAATAAATCTATAGTTTATACTAGGAGAAAAATTTAAAAAAAAATCTATAGATCCGTTTTCAAAATATTCAAAAAACAAAATATTTTTTTAAAAAAATTATTAAAATTTAAAAAAAAATGTTTTTGAAAATTTTGATAAGCAATATTATTTAAATCATAAAACACTACATATTTTGAAAATTTCATCAAAATCCGTCAATTAGTTAACGAGAAAGTCTGATTTTAAAAAACCGGTCATATGGGAGGTACCGTTATAAAACTTTTTCTGAAAAATCCATTAAAATTGAAAGATAGATTTTGCACAGAAAACATCATTCTGAAAGTTTAATCAAAATCGTAGGAGCCGTTTTCGAGAAAAATAAGTTTTTTAATAAAAGTTATATGGCAGGTACCGTTAGTTTTGGAGCTAGAATGCCAATTCGAAAAACTGTCGGGTAGAGAACTCTAAAAATACTATATACCAAGTTTGAATCAAATCGGCCCAACCGTTTAGGCTGTAGATATCGATACGGACAGACAGACAGACAGACAGACAGACAGACAGACAGACAGACGGACGGAATTTCCGGACCCACTTTTTTTGACTTCTCTATCATCGTAATATCATGTTTGATTGTTAGAATTTTTTTTTTTTTTTTACGAATGCATAACTTGCCTTATAGTCCCTATAATCGCAAGTAAAAACTGTTTGAATTTTGATTTGAATTCTAAACTAATACTTTGAATTTGATAGATTAAAAATCTCAATTCATATTCAGCTGGAAAAAGTTACAAATGGTAAGTATTTGACACTTGAACAATGCATTTTGGAACGATGTTTTCCTGTCAAATAGTTACGAATCGTAATTGTTAACGATAGTTAATAAAAGAACACATTTGTCATTATCTTTAGGTTAGTTCAATGCCTGCAATGGGTCGCACTGGTGTGCCCTCAATTCGCGCTAAAATGTTATGTGACATTTTTTTTTGCGCGCTTATATGCACCCCATGTTTTTTCTTGTGGTAAGAATTCAGAGCTGTCAAAATTCATATGAGCTGTTGTAAGAAGTTCAATTTCAAAGAAGGAAGAGATTTATTTATCAAATTTGATGTGATATTTCTAGTTAATAAATATACAATTTTTCGTAAATTATTTTTAGTTTTATAGTTATTTATTTGTTTATTATTACTTAGTTTGCCATTTTATCGGCTCCTTTTATTTGCAACTGCTTAAAACAATACATTCATAAGAAAGAGATCGCAAAAACACTTACATAGCTGTTGGATGTAAAATAAAAACCGGAGCAGCTATGCATTTTTTGACAGTTGAACGAAATGCACTCGGGCCGAATTACGGCTTCAGTGAGCGAGTGAGTGAGTGCCATCAGTGATCGAATGCACGAGTTAACACTTTGGGATGATGGCATTCGTAGTCTGACGTATCGTTTAACTATTATAAATTGTACTAGCTTTATTCAAATTAATGGTGTATTTATTGATTTCTCTATTGCCTAACAGATGTCATTAGAATATATTTTGTGTGGCGACCCTGGTCACACAATGGTACGCCAAGTGTCAAATAGAGGAAACTCCAGGCCAAAGACAAGCTGGTCAATTAAGCGGCTGGATGAGATCATTCGGCGGTTGAGAAGAAATCTGAATGACCCGCCATAGCTGTGGCACGTTCTTAACTTACTTCATTTTTAATTATCAATCATTCATTGTACATTCTACTTTACCAATAAATAATTAGTGTGTTAATTTTTGAACTCTCGTGTTGTGTGTTCTGTCATATTAGGAACCCACATTTGTTTTGGATAAAAGAATTTCATTGTTGCGATTAAAAAGAAGGTTAACATTTTGTAATTATTTTAACATGTAAAATGATTCACATTCATCAAACGAATGTAAAACATTTGAAATTTTGAGCAGTAATGTCTAAAAAACAACGACAACATAATAAAAGTTCACATATTTTCGTTAAGGTATCCATCAGTGAGCACTTTACCTATCGAATGAAAATCTCCTCGATGACTTAAGTGAAAATGTCAAAAAATGGTACTAGAATGCTCAAAAATGTAAGCGGTTACATATAATTCAGTCACTTATTGCCCGATAACTGATGCGGTAATTTGGCCCCTGACATTCCCCAGTGCAGGCAAGGAACATTGAATAAACCTATTTTCTCTTAAATTTTTAATGGTTAATGGAAAGCCAAACAACAATGCAGCAGAAAGGAATTTTGAAAGAGGGAATAGTTTTTCATACGTTTGTCCCTCTAAAACTTTTTGGTCACTTTGTCTGTCTGTCTGGGGAATAGACGTGAAAATGTATTTCCAAAAAACAGCAAATATATAAATACAAAATTAGCCGAACTCGTAATTTTTTATTATTTTTATTTAATTTTAACTTATAGCTACTTAAAGGCTATATAAAAATCTTAAAACTAGTTAAAACTAACAACTTAATTAACTTAATGGCCCTATGCAGGCGGTATAAACTAATTTCTAACTTAAAATTAGTTGCCTTTCAGGCTAAAAATATCTTAAATTAAAAATCTTAACTTTAGTGGGTTTTATTTTTCACCCAGAAAAATGAAAAACTAGGTCCGAACTCGTCATTTTTAAAGGCACATGTACAGCGCAATGTTGTATTGGGGAAATTCTTGAATCTAATTCTCCACGTCAGTGGCTTCACATTGGTTCAAGTGATAACGTTGCTTGCAGTAGATGGAACTAATTGGTGCGATGATTCGAAGGGAAACCAACAGCCGAGATGGTTCCAAGGACCCGATTTTCTCCAATTCCCCATGTCAGAATGGCCAGTTAAACCAGTTACTGCACGCAAAGCAACCAATTATGTATTTTGATGTCTACAATAATCTGCGCGCCAGATTTAAAGCGAGATGGTCCTCTTCTGTACGAGTTATTGGATTTTTACTTCGATTCAATGATATCTATAAAATCTTCCTTCTGAAAAGGAAACCTTCATAGCGCCGGCTGAGTTCTCTCGTGCTCAAAATTGGCTTTTTAGAAGTATTCAACTGGAGGCATTCCCTAATGAGATAAAGTCACCGAAAAAAACAGGAATGGTAGCAACATCCAGTTCTATTCTTAGTTTGTCGCCATTTCTTGACAAGGATGGAACGATACGGATAAGCTCTCGAGCACAAGAGGCAAACGTATCATAAGCTGCGCGGAATTCAGCCATACTACCAAAGAATCATTCTATAGTTGATATAATTATCCAGCATTATCATGAGATGATTTTGCACACGGGGACGGTGTCAGTAATTTCAAATATCCAGGAACATGCTTGGATAATAAGCATACGAGGAGCTGTTGAAAGAGTAAAATCTCGTTGCAACGAGTGTAAGCATCTTAAAGCCTGTCATGCCTCTCATGGGTCAGTTACCAGAAGTACGCCTGGCCTTTGGACCTCTCTTAGTGAAGTTTGGACGTGAAACAGTGAATAGATACGGTATGATATGCTACCGGAGCTGCAGACTTTATAGCAGAAGAGCTCAATATCTAATGGCACAGCTGACCAGACGTTGGTACCTTGAGTATCTTCCGGGAATAACCAGGAGAAGCAAATGGTATCGTAAAACTAAACCCATAAAAGAAGGAAATCTAGTGCTCATCGTTGATCCAACCAAGACTTATCCTGGACCAGATGGTGTTGTTAGAACTGCAGATGTCAAAGTTGCAAATGGATAGGTGAAGCTAAAGAGATCTGCCGGAAGACTCGCCGTTCTGGATTTGACGTCTTCACCCCCTTGGAATTCAGAGGGACCATTTAGTGTGATATTTTAAACTTTTTGAATATTAATTTTTTTGTTTGTTAAGAGCTTTAATCTAGAAATACTTTTCATTTTCAAACAAATCTTCAAGAAAAAATAATTGAATTAACTTTACAACTTTAAAGCTGATATTTTTACTATCTCACACAATCAGAAATGAACAAAGTTTTATAATGCCCTTTTCCCCATTTTTCAAATTTAATGTAATTGATTTTTGTAATCGTTAAGTTCTTAAGTTTTAATTTTAAATTTGAAATAAAACCTCGAAGAAAGGAAATCAGCTTTTTTTCATTTCGTTGCATACTTACAGATGTTGATTTAATTTCAAATTCTAAAATACGTTACAATAGCCAATTTTATAATTTGTTTCATGTATTTTTGGAATAAAAATGATTTATTTAATTTAGATGAAGATTGCAAGGTTTGGAAAAAATAAAAAAATCCGAAAATGTATGTTTACACATTTTTGCTTTATTTATAAAATAAAATAAAAAAATAGTTTAAACATTTTGCTTACAATAGAAGTTCAAATAATTTATAAATAATTTATAGAGGTAAAAATATATTGGTCCTTAGTTTAATGGAACACCATAGGCAGTATGTGGCTGAATATCATCGGAAACAGGGAAGTACTGACTACCAATATCAGTTGCTGATCCAGGAACGACACTAATTTTTTTATTTTTTTATTAATAAAGTCAATAATGCATTTAAATTGTCTGATTAATTACCTATAGTCATTGATGTATGTACGAGGACCTTCTAAATCACTTTTGTAGCTAGAATATTGGGTGTTTGTTGGGATAACATGTGCTGTTGGAACTGTATAGATGTCAACAACTTCAGTGTGATGAGTCAATTCAGAATGAGTTTCTGGCTTTGGCTTAAGAGCTGCGATAGCTGCTGTTGGAATGGCTGCTGCTGCTGCTGAAATTCCTGCAACTGCTGCTACTGCTGGACCTTTTTTATCAGCACCAAAGTCCAAAACTTTTTTGACCTTAGCAGCCTTGTAAGCGGCCAATGATTTGACAGCTCCGATTTTCAATAAAGCCGCTTTTTTACCCAAAACAAATGGAGCCTTTATAATTGCTTTGGCTGCAGCTATTTTTTTCAAAGCTGCAAGTTTGATTTTTGCTGCAACAATTTTGGCAATGCCAATCTTGGCAGCAATCAAAGGCTTTTTGACATCTTCAATATCGTCTTTGATTTCATGAATGCTCTTACCCTGGGATGATTTAAGGACCACTGCGAGGACAACCTAGGATTTGAAGAGGAATAAACAAATTAAAAATAAATGAAATACAATAAAAAAAAAATCACTTACCAGAAAAACGAAGGCAAACTTGCAATTCATCATTTTGATTTTGCTGGATTTTGGATATTTTTGGAAGTGTAGTTAAGTGAAGACACAAGCTGTTACTGATGATATTTTCGGAAGTCTTCCTGGTTTTTATAGTTAAAATATTGGCTGCATCTGCATGCCATTGCGATTGGAATCCAATCATAATTGTAAACTAATTAAGGCATACAACACTACTTTGAGTATTTAGCGTTTTCGAGACACCAGTAATTTCACATTCATTAGGAATTCGACCTTTTTTGGGTACACTATTGTATCATTACTTGGAATACATTTTTGTTCTTACAGTGTCTACGAAAACCTTAATCAGGTAGTAGTCTTTAAAATTCTTGTGAAATTAATGAAGGTTCGTATTTCGTAATTGACATAACTCTGGGATGGCATCGAAGGCGCTGCAGACTTAAGTATTGATGTCTGTTTCCTCAACTAGTCGTAGCCACCATAAACTAGCGACGTTAAAGGGCATAGAACATAAGATGCAGACGTCATACAAGGAAAGTTGTTCTAAACTAACACCAAAGTAGTGAAATATTCCTGCCATAAGAATCCTTGAGAGTTGGAGGAAGAAAAATAAATTTATTGGCAGTTATTTCAATACTCTTATAAAATACTTATAAGCAAATTGGGTATATTGCTTCTTTTAAACAACAAATCCTATAGAAATCTTACAAGTCGTTTCCGAGAAAAATTTTTTCAGACCTGGCTTTTACATTTCATCAACGGCGCGGCCCAACAGCAGGGATCGGGTCCTGGCCTCATCCAACAAATTCTACCATACCTTCTGAATGGTGGCCGATGCTTCACCACCCAGTTTCGAACCCCAAGGCTTTCCTGGTCTACGCCATCTACGGTTCTGACCTCATAAGTTAAATAGACTTGCCGTATCATCACACACACGGATTTAAATGATCCATTGCGGTCCCTTGGAGATGGAAGAAATAAAGGGTTGCAAATAGAAAGGAATTTAGTAAGGAATTAGGTGTGGGGTTACCTCATTAAACCATCTTGAATCAGTGACGAATTTTAGGATGTTCTGCCTGGTATGGGGCAGGTTGGGATATTCAAAGAGGAAGTGATGTGAGCCCTCTTCCACATCAACTTCTTAAATTTTTCTACATAAGTCTAATGTACTAATGCCTATTCTGCTCATGTGGGTTCCCACTGAGCTGAAGGATACTAACCAAAAGATACAGTTGAGGTCTAAGGCTTAGCTTTTTTGAGATATTTGGCCAAAGACTTCAAAGACAATTACCAATTGTTGACCATCTATCGTTTGGGGCTTTGAGAAATTTTTGGTGAATTATGTTTTTATCTTTTTCCAGTGAAAAAAGCACCCAGGGTTAGATTTGGCTCGGTTTTAGGGATGAACCGTTTTTGACCAGTTTATCTGCCATTTCATTTTAGTCATAAATTTGAGATTGATGTCTAGAGGCTAGAGCTGGCCACCAAACCAGACATACAATCAATGTAATTTGTGCTAGCCTAAGACCCCATCTCTGCCTAAAAGTTTGAAATCATCAGAATTATCTTACAGTGTGAATCCGACAAGATTCACTGATGACTGATGGAAATTGAAAGTTAACTTCCAGAAATCGGAACGAACTCCGTGTCGGACCCCTTCGGTTATGAGGGGTCAAGAGACACGTGCAAGAATTTGCGCAAGATGTTTATAGTTGTGCTACGCGGACAGCAACTCGGTGAAGTACCTCGATATCTGGTTGAATCAGTATTTGCATTTTGACAGACACATAAATGCTGTACTGACCAGAGCCAGAGGAGCCTTCGTTCTTACAATACGACTATTTCTAGTTCGCTTGACACTAGAATAAAAGTTAAATTGCTACATGACGCCTTATGATGGTTTATGCATGGTTGTCCTGTTCCTGTGTGATTCAACATTTCCCAATCTCAGAAGGAAAAGATTCGGGTGTTCGAGAGACATGTCTTCAGCGCTGTTTCGGTTTGAATCGAACACCGGAATTCCAATACACTTATTACTATTCCAACGTGGTCCTTTGTCACAGCAATGAATTCGGCCAATAACTGAATTGTTTAGGCGTTTTATCCGAATACTGAATATTTTGACAGTCTGCATTTGAAAGGCTTCATTCCCCTGGAGGCACTCCTTCATTTTGATATACCCGGGCTTGTTTAGTATATCTTATACACGAAGAACCATATGGTTAGGGACATCCTCGCACTGGACGGAGCAGAGCACCTTCGGTTCAGTAGGGACTAGGGATAGGGACTGGTTTATTCCGAGGCTTATTGAGGTTGCCAGCCTCCGGCCAACCATTGGGACTAGCCCCCTCCCAATAAGCCAAACTCCTATGAGTAATTAATAATAGTTTGTAACTAGCGGCTGCCACGAGGAGGCTTTAGAGGGACTTCCGTCATTCGGAATAGTTAGGACACGTTCAAACTCTCGTATTCTACATATTAATCACCTTATCCCGCAAAACGCTGACCGCCAAAAACTTCATTTCTATATGGTTATTATGTTCATTTCAAATTTGTTTAGTTTGTTGTTTCTTGAACTTCGTAACTTTACGAATTTATAACCAAAAAGTATAGTTTTCAATCTTTATGTTTGTGAGTTTCTGTCTATGCATTATTAAATCACTACCACATCCAAGCACATTTATAATGACATTCAGCCGACATCAACCATTAATCAGTCATTATCTCTTTTGGAAAGCTGTGGAGGCAAGTTCTTATCTCTAATCATTCAACTGACCTTAAACCCTTTCAAAGATACCATTTAAGTTGCACAATATTTACATTTTTTTTTTTAATCTAAATTTTATATTTAATTATTATTTCATTAATCTTTATAACACATGTATCCGCCATCTTATAAATATCATCTGTCAAAATTAATCGTTTGATGGAGCTGAAAAATTTATTTGAACACGATTTTTTAGCAAACTTCAAAAAAAACTTTCTTTCTCTTTCATTCTTTACAGGTTTGCCCCTGACAAATTAGAGTTAAGCATGCGAATCAAAAAAAAAATGCTAGGATCCATTTTTTGACAGCAAATGTGGTATTTTTTCAGAGAAATCCTGGCTTAGTTTATAAGAAAACAGAGATCTCCGAACGAATCTTGATTCGTTATCTGTCAAACAGAGACTGTTCTTTTTTAAAAGGGAAAAAGGCAAAAATAAAACCTCAGTGATTACAATTTTTTACAATTATGTATATTGATAATACTTATTGGAGATTTGCGATAGACTGTTATAAAATCAATTTTCCACTTTCGTGTTTGATTAATTTTGTATAAAAGGAAGTGCAAAATTGGTAAGGCAGTGTAGTTTTAACATTTGTAAATTTCAATCAAGATGAACAAGTTACTTGTAAGTATTTTCTCTTAATCGATTTTCAAGGCTTGTATTTACGAACACCTGTGATATTTACAGATCTGTTGTACGTTGGCAGCACTTTCTGTTGCCGTACTGGCTTCACCATATGGATATGGAGAGCACAGGAACTCTATTGGGTCAGATGATCATGGAAAGCATGGTGGAGGCGGAGGTGGAGGAGGGGGAGGTAGAGGTGGTAGTGATGGTGCAAGTTGGGGTGGTGGCAGCGGTGGCGGTGGTCAAGTAGGTGGACAAGGAGGTGGTCATGGAGGCGGACATGGTGGCGGTCAAGGAGATGGTTTTGGAGATGGTTCAGGATTTGGTGGAGGACACGGAGGCGGTAGTCAAGGTGGACATGGTGGTGGATCTGGGGGTCCGTTTATAGGTGGTGGTGGTGGTCGTACAGGCGGATCAGCTGGATTCGGTAGCTCCGGAGGACACAGTAGAAATCCAAGCCATGGAGGTGGTGGCTGCCAGTCAGGTGGTTCTTGTGGTGGTGGTGGTGGCGGAGGTGGCCATGGCAGTGGTGGTCATCACGGTCATCATGGTGGTGGACACTCTGATGGCTACAAAACTCATGGATATTAAATTATTATTATCAATTGTTAAGATCTATACAATAGGTGACTTTATGTAAAAAAAAAAAATTCTGACCTATCACAAGTGATATTTTCATCTTTTAATAAAAATTAAACTTCCGAAAAAGGAAGAAACTGAAAACATTTATTCCTGAAACACAATCACGCTTTGGTTCACGATTTCGTCTGACGTTTAGAAATTCAACCACAGGAAATCAATAAATACAAAAATAAATTGTATCAGAATGTCGCTTTGGCTTCGACGGTACGTTTGTATCATGCACAAGATAACGTAACGTGAGTCAAACTCAAAGTTGAAAGTAGAAACTGTTTTGAAAAAAAAGAAAAACAAAAATCAGAAGGTAAGAAAATGTCACAAAAACGTGAAACGTAACATGACCAAAATCAAAGCATAAACATGGTTGTTTTTCAGGAGTTATTTACATTTTCCAAATTTATGAGTTCTGCTAAACTGAAATTTATTACACACTTCAATATCGATATATCTACTCCTCAAGCAAAAACAATACAATTCTCAATCCAGACCAGACATCACCAGTTAATGTTATTAGTGACCTTATTTGCTGTTGTAATAGGTCATTAATTTAACAAAAACATTGATAACAAGAAAAGATGTACGGCGGAACTAATTTAGTCGCCATTATCTCGCGCTGGGTTAAACTCTAATCGCAAATTTGACCTTGAACCAGGGTAAGTGTAAGATGTTGTTTTAGTTGCAAAATATTTACATTCGTATTTATAAACTCAGTCTAAAGGTTAATTAAGAGTTTAGACAGAACCAATAAGTCCTTATAATTGTATTGTTAGTAGCTTCGGAAAGACAAAGCAGAATCGAAGGAAGTTCCTCGGTAACTACTGAGGGAGAAGAAATTTAACTCTTGAAGGCAATGACTGTCAATGTGGTGGATGACCCGATGAAGTGACCAAGAAGCACTGGAGGAATTAAAGCAAACTTGTTCGCAGAACTGGTAGGCTTGGGAAGCAAACATCTAATTTGAGTGGTTTACAGGCCAAACAACAAAATTAGCTTTATATGTACCTCTTTTGAACATCCTGGAAGATATTTCACTAACTTGCTCTGTTGTTTTGTGCGGGGCTTTAATAGCAATCTTCTAGTTAGTAAAAATCTTTCTGATATTTCGAACAGTTTTAATTTAAAGTCGGTAAATACTATATGCTACCATTTCGTTTCTAATCAAATAGCTCAACGTTGCTGGACTTATATTGGGTTAGCGATTTTGAAAAAGTAGCTTTGTATGATCAACTATCCGCTTAACGTGTTTCTAAGAATGATCTTATATTGCTTGCTTTTGCCTTCAATATATCCACAATATTCAGAACTTTTTATAGAGATTTGAGAAACATCTATTGATGATGGTGCGTTGGAAGAAGACTGGAGCACTGGGCAATAAAAAAAAAAAAAAAGCCTGACGTGTCCTACTACTCATATACACTTACTTATACATAAACGTGATCAAAATATAAACTATGAAGATTCCCGATTGCCAGAATTAAAATAGGTTTTCTGCTACTTACGGAACAAAGTTGTGAAACATTTAAGAAACGTCAAATCACAAATTTATTCAAATCGACTAAGTTCATCCTTAAGCGGGCGCCAGTTATGAAAAAAATTGTGATAATAAATCTATATTAACGCCTTAAATTTGAAAATGTGTCTCTCTGCATTCCTTACCTGATATAAATTTCGCTTATAAATGTTATAGAAGATCTACGACATTCGATGTATGAATACAAAATCTCATTTTTAGTTATACTGGACTTTTCTCTCGCTTACGTTGAGCTTCTTCAATTGCTTACTCAGTCCAATATATCAGCGATTAGCAAGTTTGAGTTTTGAGATATTGTTATTGCATTAGTATTTGACAGATCACGCGGGATTTCAGAGATGGTGTCAAAGAGAAAGATGCTCAGTATGCTTTGACATTTCAAGAACTGAAGCCGAACGATCTGCCACAACGTCGAATTTTCAGTGAATGGGCCCTAGAAAAGTTGGCAGAAAATCCGCTTTTTTATCGACAAATTTTGTTCAGCGATGAGGCTCATTTCTGGTTGAATGGCTACGTAAATAAGCAAAATTGCCGCATTTGGAGTGAAGAGCAACCAGAAGCCGTTCAAGAACTGCCCATGCATCCCGAAAAATGCACTGTTTGGTGTGGTTTGTACGCTGGTGGAATCATTGGACCGTATTTTTTCAAAGATGCTGTTGGACGCAACGTTACGGTGAATGGCGATCGCTATAGTTCGATGCTAACAAACCTTTTGTTGCCAAAAATGGAAGAACTGAACTTGGTTGACATGTGGTTTCAACAAGATGGCGCTACATGCCACACAGCTCGTGATTCTATGGCCATTTTGAGGGAAAACTTCGGAGAACAATTCATCTCAAGAAATGGACCGGTAAGTTGGCCACCAAGATCATGCGATTTGACGCCTTTAGATTATTTTTTGTGGGGCTACGTCAAGTCTAAAGTCTACAGAAATAAGCCAGCAACTATTCCAGCTTTGGAAGACAACATTTCCGAAGAAATTCGGGCTATTCCGGCCGAAATGCTCGAAAAAGTTGCCCAAAATTGGACTTTCCGAATGGACCACCTAAGATGCAGCCGCGGTCAACATTTAAATGAAATTATCTTCAAAAAGTAAATGTCATGGACCAATCTAATGTTTCAAATAAAGAACCGATGAGATTTTGCAAATTTTATGCGATTTTTTTAAAAAAAAAGTTTTCAAGCTCTTAAAAAATCATTAAATTCACTGACTACTTCGAAGTTATATCTATCAATCATCACGTCCTGACCAAGTCGGTGGTGGGATTGGACTTTTGTTGATAAAAGCCTAATATACTTCGTTTTGTCCTCGTTTTTAACTAGTCCCATTCTGTTTGCAGCTGACTCCATGGTTACTGCGCGCTTGGTTCTTCCTATCACATCATTGTCGGCAGCGAACCTAAGTAACTGCGTTGTTTTTTTAAAGATAGTACCTGATTCAAGGTACTATCTTTTCAAGCACAATGTTGAAACAGCTGCACGACAGTGCGTCACCTTGTCTTATCTGGTGGTGTCGAAGGTCTCAGTAGTATCTCTGCCAATTTTGACTGAGCAGCGAGCATTCTCCATCGTCATCCTGATGAGATGTATCAGTTCAGCAGAAATTCGAAAACTAGACACGGCACGGAATAGTTCGTCCCTGTTTACACTATAATAGGCTGCTTTTAAAACGATGAACAGATGGTAAGTCTCGAAGTTAAATTTTTGGGTTTTCTGCAGGATCTGGCGCAATGTGAAAATTTCATCGATCGTAGATTTTCCAGTTCTAAAGCCGGCTTGGGACCTATTATTCCTTCAGTATATGGCCTAAGACGTTCACATAAAACGCTGAACAGGATCTTATAAGCTATTCTTAAAAGACTAATTCCTCTATTTGTTGGTGCAGAGAAATCGATCTCTTAATAATACCTTATATTTACTTCTTGTCGACAGCAAAGAGCATCCCACAAAGATCAATTTCGGTCCCTCTTTTGTTCTCGCTCTACATCAATTCAATTCTAATTGATATAAAGCCCTGTTTGCTATCTATATGTACGCTGACGATTATAAGCAATCGATTGCGAATAAAATGAAAATTAAATCCATAAGATGGGCAACAGCAATTTAACAGGTAGCGTGGGCTCTTAGCCCTCTTACTAGCGTGCGGGGACCAATGCTAGAGGATGACGAATATCATAATTCTTTGAATACAGCTCCATCTTTCATGACTTTGTTCTATAATCAATTTATAGTGAATATTCGCTATTTTGCTACATATGTAAATGAGAAATTTGGAAATAACTTCATTACAGCGCCAACTATCGGAATTGTTTAAAATTGATTAAAAAAGCATAGAAATTTCATCGCAATCGGAAACATGATAGAGCAGCTCAAAAGGAACAAAAATACAAAGAAACACATTAAACACAATTTTAAATAAAATTTTATTCATTTTTTTAATCAAACCTTTTGAATTGTTATTTTTATTTAACTGACATCATTTCAAGAAAGTTCAGAAGCTTAGTTAATCAATTAAACTTTTTTGATCATAAATTTAAAATGCAGATTGTAAATAAAGAAAAGAAGCAAATTGAATATTTGTTTGTTTTTTTTTTTTCTTAACAACTACTTTATTTGTTTATATAATTGTTCAAAAATATTTGGGATCAGGCCAAAAAAGCGGTTAAATTGAAGATAAAATTCTAAAAGATTATTTAATTTCCATAGAATTTTGTATAAAAGAGAGTGTAGGTTAAAGAAATTAGTTTAGTTGTCATAAAATTAGTTCAGTCAGATAATTATGAATTCATTACTCGTGAGTATTTACTTCAGCTTGTGTCAATATTTATATATGATCTACCTTACCTACTCATAGATATCGTTTTGTCTTGTGACGCTTGGTGTTGAAGTGCTAGCTCTGCCTTATGGGGAGAATACCCCTTGGAATAACACTTCATCTGGGCGTGGTGGCACAAATGCAAATGGAATGCGTGCGGGTCAAGACGGTAGAACTCTAAGCTATGGAAGGGGAAGTGGAATTGGTGGTGCTCAAAGAGGGCAAACAGGACAAGTAGGAAGCTATGGAGGTAGTTCTCAGTTACCATATGGCCAGAGAGGTGTAAGTGCTGATGTTAAAAATGGAAATATAGAAACTACTCTTGGCGGATGGCATAGTGCCAGATCAAGAGGCCAAGCAGGCAATCAGGGTTTAGGGACAAGTCAGAGAAGTGGTTCTGGAAATTTACCAGGTGGAAGTACATTCTTAGGTGGCCAAAGTGGTGACCCACAAAACAATCAAGCTTCTGGAGGTTGGCAAGGTGGTGATTCTAGAGGAGCGTTGGCGGGGGGCCAAGGAAGTGGATATGTAAGCAATCAAAACGGCGGCGGGCAAGGTAGTGGGTATAGAGGTAATCAAAATGGTGGCACAGAAAATGGAGTAGGAGGCAGACAAGCAAGTGCTTCTGGAAATTGGGATAGAAATCAACCCTCAGGATACAATCAAGGAGCTGGATATGGAAGTGGACAAAATGGTGGCCACAGATATGATTTGGATGGCAGGCAAGAAAGTGCTACGGGAAATTTGCATAGTTACCAAGCAGAGGGATATGCCGGGGGACAGAATGAAGGAAATCGCTTAGCAGGCAACCAAGGAATAGGCACAACGAATTGGCAAGGTGATAGATCCAATCAGAGAAGTGGAGCTGATGGTTTTCAAGGACCTGGCGTGGGAGGTGGAATTGGGTATGGAGGTTATAGGCAATAGAAATATGTTTTAAAATTTTTATTTTGTTTTTTGGAACTTATGTTTTATTTTAAGTATTTGTGAATGCAAAATTATATTAAATCTTAAAATAATCAAAGCTGTTTAATTTTATTTGTTTTTGCACACTGTATCTCTTTCCACTACCCGACTTCAAGGCGTTTTGGAATGCAAAACACGGAGTTTATATTTGAAAACTGAAACAAATTAGAAAAAATTATAGCAAGTAGGTCTTTTCTCCGTCTACAATCAGCTCTTTGACCTACAATGAGGTCATGGGTAGATATATGGCCATCGCATCTTCTATACTAACAAGTCAAATTAGTCCGAACTTTTGATAAACATAAATACAAAATGAACTTTGAAACATATTCAAGTTTAAAAAACAAAAACCAAAATACTAAACATGATTAACTGTAAGTGGAATATTTTTGTAATTATTTTTATTTTTAGATTTTTATAATCAACGACTCTTTAAGAACTTTGGATTATATTTTTTTATATAAAAGCAGCAGCTTTAGTATTTTTTAATTTAGTAACATATTGTTCAAGAAACTTAGTATAACTTGATGAACAAACAAATACTTAATAAATTCCATTAAAAAATAATTATGAAATTTTTATTAACGATTGCTATAACTCTTCTAATCTTTGCTCTTGCAAATTGCCAAAGTCAGAGGGGATATGGCGAGCAAGCCTATGGTCAGCAAGGTTATGGTCAGCAGCATGCAGGAATAGCTGGACAAGACGGTGGTCAACAACAAGGATATCGACGACAACATGTGTATGGTCAGCAAGCAAGAATAGATGAACAAGAACTTGATCAGCAGCAATTGCATCGTCAGCAGGAAAGACATTATGCACAGCAAGTCCATGATCAGCAAACGGCTCTAACTGGACAAGGTGAACAAGTTCATAGGCAACAAGCTGCATTAACCGAACAAGCTAAGCACCGTAATGACCAACTAGCCAGATTGAATGAACATGCCAAATTAGTTCATACGCAACAAGCTGCAATGACCGAAGAAGTTCAACAGAATACTGACCAACATGATAGATTAACTGAACAAGGCAAACAAGTTCATAGGCAACAAGCTGCATTAACTGCACAAACTCAGCAGCGAAGTGACCAACTAGCTGAACATGATAAACAAATTCATAGGCAACAAGCTGCACAATCTCAGCGGCGAAGTGACCAGCTAGCTGAACATGACAAGCAAGTTCAGAGGCAACAAGCAGCACAAATTCAGCAGCGTATTGATCATAATGCTAGGTTGACCGAACATAGGCAACAAGCTGCACTAACTGCACAAGCTCAGCAGCAACACAGGCAACAAGCTGAATTAGCTGAACATGAGATTGAAGAACAAGATAAGAAGCAGCGTTATGGCCACCAAGCTGCTGGATTAGGAGAATATAATCAGCAGCGTTATAGACAATATGCTGAATCGACAGAAAATGATAGACAAAATCGACAACGATACACGCAACCGCAACAAGAAGCCTATAACCAGCAAGGATATGGTCAAAGAGTTTATTTAAAATAAATGTTAAGTTAAAGTATTTATGTAAATAATATGGAATTAAAAAAAAATAAAAAAATTCTAAAACACACATTATGAATAATTTTATTTTAAATTTATAAATAAATATCTTTTACTTTTTACTGAATGAAATGCACCGAGCATTTTAAGAGACTACATCAGATTATTGTTAACCGTATCTAATATTAACAATGCGAATATAACTTACTAATTTTGTTTGTAACGCTTTTGCGCCTTAAGTACTCAATCGATCATCATCAAATTTTGTATATGTATGTACATATTGCCAGGGTTACAGAAAATACAATAAGATACCTTTATTCTGAAAAATACTGTTCCTGAGGGATAGAAAAGCTATAGCAACGCACTATATGTACTATATACGAATATCGGCTTACACTCCTAAAGGTAGGCAATAATTTGAATTGGAGGTTTCGTTTTCGTTACTTTAGGCGTTTTTTTTAGTTCAGATTTACTTTCCGTGATAAACAAATTTTTACGTTTGACAGCTCTGGCATTTCAATTATGTTTTCATGACAGTTCAGTGCTTAAGTTTTTTGTTCAGAGCAGAGTCTGAGTTGTCAGACTCAGAACGTTCAGATCTTTAAAGTCGTATTTCTTTTTCTGTTCAGAATATGAACGGAGCATGTTCTGAGTACGCTGTACGCAATAAGAACAAATTGTTTGAGTATTTTGAGTAAAATGCTGAACTCAATCAACGCCACTTCTGACAAGCATAAAATAAACAAAAAAAGAATTGGTTGTCTGTAAGGTCAGTTTACGAACGATAATTGTACGTGATAACGTCATAAGAAAACATTGACGGCAGCAACACCAACATACAGCCCGTTAACTCGTACACACAAATTCTCTAGTTAAATTCACACACACAGACACACCCATATCTACGTGTTCTTCCTACTTTAACAAAACTCCGCCTTTTTGAATTTGAGTGGAATTATTTTGGGAATTTGCGCCTGTTTTTTTTCATGCTCGCCTGGTGCTTGAGATCGAATTTGGGTGAAAGAACTACAGTATCGCGGTTAACATCAGCATGACATCAGCAATGAGTCTTATCAGCATGAGTCATGTTATTTCGTATGTGTGTCATCGATTTATAAGACGTTATCACGTCAAAAAATGCTCTGCTGAAGAACTTACATTTTATATAAAAAAAAATATTTTTAGCTTTTATTGCAAAATAAACACAATGCTTGTTTTATTATTATCAATTCATCGATTTACATTTTTTGATCTTTTGTTTTTTCTTTTTTTTTTTTTAGAGAATGATAACAGTGCATTAGAGAATTTTACGAAACATTCAAATTATAGAATTGTGGAGGCTGTTTCATTTTTTCCTGTAAGCATACACCACTCTTCGAAATATGCATGTCAACACCCCAAAGCGAAAGAGACAGTAATATTCTATGAAAAATATTGTCGCCTGTTAAAGTTAACAAAGCCATAAATGGCATGATACACAGAAATACAAGGTATGCTCATTAGACACATACAAATCGCCATCTTGATATTTTATGACGTCACGTTCTTCTTTTATTATTATTTTATTTATTAAGTGAAGGTTATTTTTTAAAACTGAAGGTTTAAACGATTTTTGTTATGATTATAAAAACAATAAACACATTTATTTACACTCTCTAAGAACAAAAATTAGAAGAATGTGACGTCACACGCATAATCAGCCGAAGTGAGCATACCTTGTATTTCTGTGTATCATGGCCATATGGAAAATGTCAATTTGTGACAGCCAAGTTATAAAACGTATTTCAAAAATAAACCTGAGAGCTCGGACCACGTGGGGCATTGAGATTATTTTAACGCGGCGTTCTAAGCGTAGCTCTATGTGACATGGGATATGAATTGCTGTATATTACAACACGGCGTTAAAACGCGACCTGTTTTGCGCGCGCGCTGATGTCGAAGTCGCCAATCCAAAATACATAATGCTAACGTTCGGGGTTTTAGATCTGTCTGTTTTAATGCCTGAAAACTATATTTTGCGTTTGTGAACACATTAAACCCAATAGCGATAGGTAACAATTTTTTTAGTTATCAGCTGTTCTCAAAATTGCTCTATGATGCCAAATATTTTGTGCTAGCTTGATTTAGATTTTGACAAGAAACGATTAGTTCATCATATATATTTATGGTCGATGTTGTTTTAACATCGACTGGCTGAACACAATGGTGAAACTGAAGCTGAAGTATGAAGCGCTGTAAAAATTAAATGTACACAAATTCTATAAAACGAACACAATGAGAAGCTGAAGCTGAAGTTTGAAATTTAGTTGAAGCGCAAGTTCACTCAACTTCAACTTGGGCTTTACGCTTCAGCTTCTTCTTTGACATTTCACAGAAACAAAATAGGCTAGTTCAATATTTCTGAACTATCCGAGATCTCTTTTTTCTCAGATCCATTGAATATTACTGAGAAAATTCCTTGATCACTCCGAAATCTCAAGAAACTTGAACTAGCTTAATCAAACGAAAACAAAAAGTGTGAGGGAAACACGGAATTTTTTATAGAACTTGTTGAAAAAGAGATATTTTATGGAATGTTAACAACCCCAACTATAAAAATATTGAAAAGAAGGCGCAAGTGTGTAGTAATATTTCGATAGCATTTAAGATTTATATATATGTATATGTGTTTTATATTCTTGGCTGCAAAATTGACATTCCGTACTTTACTATTGTATTCGAGGCAGCTTCATCACTTAGCTTCAATTTTGACGTGCTTCATTTTTGCTCTTAATACTTCAGCTTCTGCTTCACCATTGTGTTCAGCCAGTGAATCTATTTAATCGGAAAACTATGCAACTTCGAACGCGTACAGTTATATGGCATCTGTGCTTATGGGTAATGGAAATGCTGTTTGATAATTTTCTTTAAGCATGAGGTATTTCACTCTGCATCGCTTCGACAAATGCGAATTTGACAGCGTTGGCATTTCACATCAGAAACAAAATAGCAAATAGCCACATATGCAACATGTTCTTAGAAACATGATGAAACAATTCGTTTAATTTTGACAGTAATCCATGCTTGGTCATGTAATTTATAGCTCCTTACTGTCATTCAATACGTGACTCAGATACTTGTATGTATAGCAGAATAGTGTTGAATATCTAAAGAAAATTCCCTTGAATGAATAGTGCTGTAAGCATTTTATGGAATTAAAAGTTAAGAAATGTAGCCATATTGTAAATAATGTAACCAACCATATTGTGGGTAACTAAAAACACTGAAGCTGCCGGTGACGGGTGCATGTATTTAATACATATCATATAAGTTCACGTTTACTATTGTTTTACTCAAGTTAAAAAAAAAATTACAATAAGGTTTTTTTAATTTCCTACTAGATTAGGGTCCTAGGTATTTACGAAAATCTAGTTTCCCCTGTTTATAATTTAAATGACTTCGCTGAATTAAAAACCATTTTATTCGTAAAATAAAATGGTTAGCTTGGTAGTTTTTAGCTATAGTTGGTCCTGATAGGTGCCACTGTCGTCTAGAGAACTTATTACCCAAGCATCGCCGGGTGGGTCTTCTAGTTAGTTATAATTGTATGATAATGTTAATCATCTGAGTTGAGTATCGATTCGACTTACTGGGAATAGAACGAATCACACAAATATGTACATTTCCATCTATGTATTCCTGCTATCCCATCAAATGAATTGCATTATCATAGTTAAAATGACGTTGTTGGACAAATTATAAATTATTTACAAATAATCTTGCTTTTAAAATTTGCTCTTTGTGGTTCGACATCAATCACTTCAAATATTTTTTTTAATTGTCACCTAAGAACCTATTATCATATTTTGTTGACTTTAAATTATCAACAAAAAAAATAAAATAAAAACAAAATTTAAAAAAATAAAGCCATTTGCAAATGGACAAATATATAGCAAAACAATGCATCAATAAAAAACTTGTTTCTATTTTCGTTGGTTGTTATTATGAACTATTTTTTTATTATAATATAAGAAAAAAATAAGATCTTTTTCTTGTATAAAAGCATCACCTGTCCAAGATTTTTGCAATTGACTCAAAGACCGTCGAAGAGCTTAGTGTTTAATATTTACAAATTTGCAACAAAAATATAAATAAAAATGAAATTCTTTGCAATTTTTGTTACCCTGATGGTAATCTTTGCTCTTGCTGCTGCCCAAAAACATGGTCAGCAAGAACATGGCCAACAAGGACATGGTCATGAAAGTGGACATGGACAACAAGGTCATGGTCAACAAGGGTTCGTATCACCACAGCATGGACGCGATGAACATGGGCAACATGGACATGACCAACATGGACATGACGAACATGGACATGGGCAAAGACGCTATTAAATAATTTACTCCAAAAGAGTGCTGCAAATGTGTTTATAAAATTATGCTTTGAAAATAAAATAAAAAAAAATACATATACTCTTCAAATTGATATCTTTCCATTTTAATAAGGGGTTGGGTAACAAAGTCCTTGAACATGGATGAGAGGTATTATAGGTTGATTCCCAGTTCCGAAACTTTCCTTTCCTTTTGACTTCAAGTTTTCTGAGCTGGAGTTTTAGATTTTGTGGCAAATTCTCAAAACTTCTTATGAATTAAACTATTGAATTTCATAGAGCGGATACTCTTCGTTGAAAAAAAAACTGAATGTTTTTGACATTGTATTATCCTTTCTAAGTAAAGTGTCAACATTAAATAATTGACTCGGAAGTAACACATTTAAAAGATTAGCCTGGCTTCAGTATTTTTTTTTAGGAAATCCGAAAGACCTTTTCTGATAAGTGAATACCATAGCAGACCCTTATTTATTTTATTTCGTTTTAAATGTCAATTTTTTCTTGACCTTTTTTTCTAGCGTGTAGCATAGATGCGATAGCAAACTAATCACAAACTTAGAGAAAGACGTTTCTAAACAAACAATATATTTTGAATAATACAAAAAAAAGACAAACATTATCTTGGAATGAAGAATAATTGTTTTCAAAAAATATGTTATCAGCAGGTACCGAATTTCCAAAGATTTGCGTATAAAAACAGAATAACCTAACCTCTTTGAGACAGTACAAATTATTCCATCGGGCAAATATAATCATTTTTTTTTTTAAACCAATTATGGCAAAATTCATGGTAAAAATATTTTTTCCTCGTTTCTAGACGACTTTTTTTGAACTAAGCCATTTCAATTGTACTAGATTATCTTCGTCGCTCTCTTTGCACTTGCTGCAAGTGCTCCATTACACGGAGGATATGGACAAGGAGGACATGGACAACAAGGTTATGGACAACAAGGTTATGGACATAACGAACACGGTTCAAGTGGACATCACGGAAACTTAGGCCAAAGTGGACATGGGCAGCAAGGTTTTGGATTAAATGAACACGGTGAACATGGTGGTCAATTTGGACAGGGTGGCCATGGACAGCAAGGTTATGGTGGACACAACAGTGGTCATGGGCAAGAAGGATACGGTCATGGTGGACACAATGACTATGGTCACGGTGGACACAACCAGCATGGACACGGTCATGATGGACATGGATATGGTCATCATTAAGAGCAATGTGTAGTTGTAGGATTAAAAAAAAATATGTATTAAGGTGAACAAAAGTGCTTAATTGTGGAAGAATAATAATGAAATATTTTTTTATTTCTTAATAAATATTTACAAAATTTTAAAATCTTGGGAAATAATTTTTAGAAGCGAATCAGTGAACCACTTTGAGATTCTCGGTTTATTAGGCTGTTATGATTTGAACTGAAAAAGAAACACATACATACATATATATATCTATACACAACACATAAATAAAAATGAAGTGTTTGTTTTTAATATCAAAATAACAGCTTTTTCCAGGATGCATATGAAAGTACATACAGTACTTATAACAAAAACACATTTTTTTTAAATTTTTTTGTCTGTCTGTTTGTTTCGGCTAATCTCAGTAGCGGCTACACTAATTTCGACAGGAAGATTGCTGATGTTCTAGGGAGTAACTTAAGCTATTTAAATTACTCAATAGGTGTCGCTGGTGTCGTTTTTTTTCGAAAATTCTTATTTGTGGACCGATTTTGACGGGACTCTTTCACAGCCAGATAGCTGATATTGTAAGAATTAAGTAAGGCTATTTTAATCACCCCTTGGTGCCGCTGTGGTCGTTTCACAAGCAGGTAGCTAATTTTGGAAGTAGTAACTAAGGTTATTTTAATTATTAGGTGGCGGCACGCTGCCTGGTCGAAAATTTGTGGTATACCCAAGCAACGACGAGTGGGTAAGCTAGTATGAAATAAAATAAAAAACACAATTTTTTCCAGAACTTCTTGAACTAATAATCATTTCTAATCGGTGGTAATAGAAAAGAGGGTAGAGGAGAGTATAAGGTAGGCAGAATAGCTATGCGCGCAATGACACTGATTTGGCCAAAGGGCGTTTCTTTGAATTTGTAATTTCAGGAAAAGAAAGGTGGTCAGACAAGGATAGGGAAGTGTGTAGAAAAAGGAAATACCCGGTAAACAAAATTCGAGCTTTGGGTAAAGATTTGGTTAGGAAGTAGGTAAGGAAAGAATAAGAAGGTTTGAGAAAGGTGGGCCTGGAATGGGAAGGGCTATGGCAAGCTCAACTGCTGCATTAGCTCCTGCACTCCGTCTTGTTTCTTGCAACGTCTTTAATGCTGAAGTTCCAAAGAGAACTTCCCAATGGCCGATATGAAATAAAATGAATATAGATAATCTTGGTTTCCGAAAGACCGACTTAACCTCAACAGCAGCCGCATATAAATATATAAATATAAATACAGAATGATTGCACCGGGTGTAAATTTTTATTCTTCTTGGCTGGTCATATGCTTGGTTCGGAACAACCACGCTATGCCGCGCCTGCTCGGCGGGTGGCTTCCTTAACCAACAAGGAAGAAGATTTAATAAAATTATATATTTAATTCCTTTTCTAACTTGCAAATTCAGCGTAATTAATTTTTATTGTTTAAATAACTGATAAACATGAGGTGAATCAAAACATTAATGTTCTATGCACTTCGTACAGTAGTTTAACGACACATTTATACAGTAAGAGCAGAAAATAGTAGAACTTGTCACTTAAAAAAAAAAGAAATATTCATTTTGATTGCATAAGTAAAGGCTTAGAATAGAAATAATGAGGCAAGTTTAAGACTCGTGAATATAAGAAAAATATTGCGGTAACATAGCAATCAAACATGGCTTTACGATCATAGAGAAGTCTAAAAGAGTTAGTTGCGAAAAATGTCTGTCTGACCGTCTGTATATGTAACGATCTGTAGCCTAAACGGCTTAATTGATTAGTTTCAAATTTGATATGTGTGGTTCTTTTGGCATTTAAAAAAAATTAAACTTAACATCAAAGCATTTATTCGATTTTTATGACTTTTGATTGTTCGAATAAAATACGTTGAATTGTATTGAGTGAAATAATTTAAACGCCATTTTATTTCTTTAAGAAATGTTAAAAAGTGTGAACTTTTTTCAAAATCTTGGAACGGTTTTTAAATAAAATGGTTTTTTTAACAACTTTTTTTTAAAAAAATAAAAAAAATAATTCAAGTATACAAATTTAAGCACAAAAATAGCATACATTTAAAAACAACATTTAAGAAAATGGATTTTTTAAGATTTTTTTTTTAAATTATTAAAAATACAAAAAAAGTTCTCAAACAAAATTCATGCGAAATTACTAATTGTAATTTACAACCTATATCTTCTTAAATATCAATCGAGTCACCATTTTTCGAGATAGTAGTAGAAAAAAACCGGTCTTATGGGACCATTTTTAGCCCACCATATTAAATTTTTCGTCACCAAAATACAGGGTGGGCCAAAAGAAGTCATCCATCCGATGTTTTTTGGTTCTCTTTTTTTCTAAATGAAAAACTTCGATTCTGTTTTGTATTGGTCAGGTCGAGAAGATAATATCGGCCAAATGGGCGCCGTCATAATTGATTGGCATACGGGCTCGTTTTATGGCATTTTTCGTCACATCAGCGATAACTTCGGGCGACAGATTCTCGCACTCGTGTCAAGTATTGTCCTTGAGGGCTTCCAGAGTCTCGGGCTTGAGAGCATCTTCCAATAGGGTGATTTCTTTTTGCCCACCCTGTATAATGCTTACCTACTAGTAGTACTCTGATTTTTTTTCATAAAAATTCTTGGAACCGTTTTCGACAAAAAAAGATTTTACATAACAGTTACATGACAGGTACCGTTAATTTTCGAGCTAGAAAAAAATTGAAAAAAACATCAATGTCAAAAAAAACCTTAAATTATTTGAAGACGATTGGCTCAACTGTTTAGGCATCAGACAGACAGACAGATGGACAGAATTTCGCTAGTAGGTCAAATATGTTTCTCTATCATCGTAATGTCATGTTTGATTGATATCTCAATTTTTTTTGCATGAATGCATAACTTGCATTATATCGGGTCCGCCAAATGAAGTGTTACCAATTCAAAACTCTATAGTTTTTAATTTTTAAAGTTTTATATTTCAAATTTTATGTCCATGTTAATAATACATTTAATTTTGTAAAAACCATGTCATTGTTGTCCTTTTGATGGAGGCATTGCACGCTGCACAAATGTGTTCCTGTTGGATCCGTGACCATTCCCGACCAAGCGCTGACTTCAATGTTGCAATACTCTCATATTTTTTTGTTGACATCTTAGCCTCAAAAATGGACCATATAGAGAAGTCCATTGGATTCAAATCTGGTGAGTATGCAGGACACTGTTGCGAAGGAATGAACTACGGAACGTGGGCTTGAAGAAATTGTTGCGTTAAGCGAGCTTTATGGGACGGTGCTGAGTCCTGTTGGAATGTCCAGTGGCTTGTACCAAATTGCCTGCGTGCCCAAGGAATCAACGCATCATTTAACACCTTTTGTCGGTACACTTCCTGATTTACTTTAACGCCCTGGTCGATAAAAACGAGAGGAGAGCACCCATTTTCAGTAACAGCAGCCCAAACAGTTACAGAAGCAGGCGCTTGCTTACGAACAGCAAGTCGATTCTGTAAATTATCGTCAGACTTGTTCGGCAACCACACACGATCATTTTGTTTGTTTACGTATTGCTGAACGGTTAAAAAATTTTCATCAGAAAATACCAAATTCTGCAAATTTCCGCTGCATGCAAGGCTTTCAATGCTTTCGATCGTTGAAGGCGAACTTTTTTTTTGTGCTGGTGGTAAATCCTGTACTTTTTGTGTTTTGATAATTTTTAATCCTAATTTGAATCGGCATTCGCCGAGTGCTAGATGCCGACACGTTCAGATCTTTCGACAATTTTGCTGCGCTCTGTGGATTTCTTTGCATTCGAGTCTTCACCTTACGAACCATTTCTGATGAAGTTTCTGTTTTTCTAGCATTACCTTTACAGCGTTTATCAATGCTGCCAGTATCATTGTAACGTTTTATGGTCCCATACACAAACATTTTGTTTACACGCAAAAGCTGCAACTCACGAACAATAGTACGCTGGGATTTTTCTGCCAAATACAAACCAATCACACTGTTTCTTTTAAACTCCATCCCGAATATTTCTTTTAAATTAAGAAGTAGAACCATGAACTTTCTTACAATTATTAACCACTTTATAGACTACCAATATATTTAAAAAAAAAATAACAAAATGTATGCCCGCGTCGTCAGTAATGCCAACATAAAAATAGTAACACTTCATTTCACGGACCCTGTAGTATCTATAATCGCAAGTAAAAAATTAATATATGTGCATCCTAGATCGTACATACGTTCTGTCATTTTGCCTGATATAAGCAAATTTTTTCTTTGGCCAATTTAAAAAGATTAAGTTAATTTATTTAAAAAAATGTGTCATATTATGTTACTGGAGGTAATTTCGTATTAATTAAAAAAGAATTTCTTCAAATTCTTTGTGTCGTTCTCGCGTGATATGCGCACAGCCGAAACTGCTTTAATTTTATTATATACTAGCTGTGCCCGCAGCTTTGCTTGCGTTAGCCTCGGAAACAACAATCTTATTCAATTTTTTTAAAGACTTAGGTGATTTAAGTATTTTTTTTTATTTAATCTTCAATGTTAAGATAAAATGTTAACTAAAGATATAAAAGAATAATAGGAAATGATAGTGACGTCAGAAAAATGTATGCATCATACCTGTATTCCCGGTACTTCTGTGCATCATTGTATTCCTTTTTATAAAATATTTTTTTTCCGACTTTCTTGACACTTATCGTTATACATTGGATAATATACGATATATCTTTATGAATTGTAGCATATGTGTTATTCTGATATGTAAGCTATATTATTGTGAAGTTTCATCAAAATCCATTCAGTAGTTTTTGCGTGAAAGAGCAACAAAGAAACATACTTACAAACTTTCACGTTTATAATATTAATAGGATAGTGAAAAGATCTTGCTTGACAAATTAATTCTGCAAACCAAAATTTTGAATATTTTTTTTTTTATTTTCTTGCTTAAGTTTGCACTCTTTATTTTTTTTTAATTTAAAAAAAAAGTTGTTAAATAAAATCTGTTTTATTTAAAAACCGTTCCTAAGACTTTTTTCAAATTTTATTTAGCGCCGTGACGGCACATAAAAGCAAGTACGTGCGTTCCAGTCCTGCAAATTATTTTTTTTACTTCAAAATCGGTTGTTTACATATTTATGAATTTTAAAAAAATTACGTACTAAAATCTCAAAAAAAATTTTTTTTCAAAAAACTAAAAATTAAAAACAGAATTTATCAAAATCGATCTTACAATTTTCATAAACTCGTTATTATATAACACTTGTGGTGCCCGTACTTCAATTTTTTTTACTAAAAATCGTAAAATTTTGAGGTTTTGACACTTTTAATAAAGTCAGACCGTGTTATTTTTCTACGTAAAGTTCGAAGCAATTTTTTTACATTTGATAGTCAAAAACCAATAATAAAACCAAGAGTTGACATTTATTTTGTATATCATTTTACATATTTTTGTTTGTTTTAATAATTTGTTAAAGATTTTTTTACCATATAACCGACTTTTTAATGAATTTACTTAATTTTTTTTAATGGGAGTAGTACTTTTGACGTTGGTCTTCGGGGTGCTGCAATAAAAAAAATTATCATATTTCATAACTCACATAGAAAGTTAAATACTATTACTACCTTGCTGTAGCATTGGGGGAATGAGTTGTTTGTTGACCCACTTGGACAGGTACAATTATATCATACTCAACAATCTCTACATCCCAGGCACAGCGATGATGCGGTTTGGGCCTACCCTCGGTGGAAAATACTCCTAATACTGTTAGAATCAATACAATTTTCAAAAGTTTGTTCATCATTTTGTGTTGTTTTTTTTTTTGAAAATATAAAAAACCCGACAAGTTTCTTTCCGGACAACCGAATTTTCTTAGACTTGAAAGTATACTACGTCGATTTTTTTTAAATGACTGTAATGCACATTCTTGAAAAATCTGCCTGAAAACGACTCAACTGTTTAGACTTAATTAGAGTTATTAAGCTATTATTTTGCCTATCAATATAACAATTAAGAGTCATAAAAATAAAAGCATCAGCAGTATTGAAAACATGTGAGTCATTTTTAAATTGAATGCACTTGCACGTATATTATTGTGCTCAGGGTTTTGAAGATCAAAAAAAAAGATTGTGACCTCTGCTTTTTTTAAAACAAATGTAGTTCAAACTTACACTTTAAAATTAATTCAGCCCGAAGTTTTAATACGTGAAATTCTTTTTAATTTTTTCTGAGCTAGTGCATAATACTTTTTTGCGCCTAAGAGTATGCTTTTAAATATGAAAGTTTACTTTTTACCAACCTTCAAATGCTGTCGATGATATTATATTAAAACATTATTTTTAAGTTTATTTAAATTTTAATAAAATCTCTTATTCATGTTTACAAAAATATATACTAATTGCGAGAAATAATACATAACGAATACAGCAAAAAATATGCAACAAATCACGTTTCAATTTTTTATTTTAATTTTGATTTAAAAGTTGCTCCAATTCTTGGTCACTTCCGGCTGCATTTGTAGATTCAGAAATTGGCTCATTTAATACTTGATTTCGTGGTTCATTATTATTTATATCAAGAATTGGAGCATTTGACAGTTGTAAATCGGGTGCAGGAGCAACAGTCGTTAGAAGATTTTCACCGCCCAGAGCTTCTGATATAAGAGCATCCAAATTTGTGATTTCAATATTGTTCGTGGCTACACTTGCTGTGTTAGATACATCCTGTCCAGTTGCAGTCATATCAATTTGTTCATTGGTTACTGGTCCAGCATTAAAAGCACGCAAATCAATTCCTCCATTATCTGGCTGATGGTCAACACTTGTTAGGATTGGAGTAGCAATTGTTGTGGTCTTGATGACACCATGGTAATCACCAGGCTGGTGTTCTTGGCTTCCTCGAAAAGGCCTGACAGTTGTAGTTGTTGTATTGGTGATGTTTCTATTTGCTCCATGATGATGATGTGGATGATGGTGACGGAAATTGTGATGAAAACGAGGATGATGATGACGTCCATGATAACCCGGCGGATGATGTGGATGGTGATGATGTCTTGCACGAGGGTGATCATAATGCTCTACGGAATCGTGTTCCTCAGATGAACTACTTTCTTTGGCCAGAATGATCGGAACAATAAGCACCACAATGTAAAAAACCGAAAAAATTAAATGACGTGTTGACATCTTGTTGATGATAATTTGAAATATTATTTACAACTGAGATGCGATCCGAAGTAAGAAATTGTATTTATACACTTAAAAACGATGAGATAGCTTTTTGATGTTTATATTATATTGACCCCAGAGGCAGCTGGACATTGCTATCAGTGATGGCTGTTCGCGCGAATTGTACGAGTTAATCGCAAAGTGTCTTAGTCACAATCATAATGATATTGTGTCGCAACGAAAACCCAGGGGTTATACGGGTGACCATCTTGTTTGTGATAGAAAACTGACAAGATGGACATCTACTGCAGTCTTTTTTATGGATTTCTTGGAATTTATTTAAAACACAATGTTTCCTTTAATTTTTTCTCAATTTCCTTATTCAATCCCTTTGAACGAACCAACATCCATTGTTTTACATTTCTTTCAATTGAAAAATACCATACAAAAATCACCGAAAGAAATCCTGACTTAAGATTTATTAACCTGTCCATTAACATTCTTATGCAGCTACCTGATGGATCCTCCTGTCCTGCTATTAAGTGCTGAGTAACCACTTTTTTCTGTAATCACAAGATAAGACACACATAAGTTGACAATGGCAATTAAGTGCGAGTGTGACTAAGTCAATCATCAACACTTGATGTGACAATGAACTTGACAGTCATCTTGGTAAGAGTTATGGCAATCATTGCGGCTTTAAAATTGTGGTACCTGTCTATAAATATACATATATCTATATGTTCATATTTATAAACAAACATAATTGCCCACTTAGGGATAATAATCCAAAACTATGCTTAAGCACATTTCCCTTTCCTTTAGCCACGTTTCAAGACCCAAACAAAGTTCAACTATCTAAAACCTGCGTAAGTAGAAAAAGATGTGGATAGCGCAATTTGGCTTAAACAATTTATATTTTTAAATTGAATAAAACCGAAGTTGAACGCACAAATTTCATCGCCTTCGATAGCTCAGTTGGTAGAGCGGTGGACTGTAGAAGTAATACAAATTGATAGCGGACATCCATAGGTCGCTGGTTCAAATCCGGCTCGAAGGAATTGAGAATCATTTTTTATTGGTAAATGAAGAGGATCATCTACAATAACGTTTTGTAATTTGCAAAATATAAATAGCATATTTTTATTTATTTAGGTACATAAATAGGTATAAGACAAATAAAAATATAAAGTTTGATGTCCAAATAGTAGTAGGTTGATTAACATTAAATTTTAATCTACTCCGTAGATAAATCTACGAAGTAGACACATTTACGAACACTGGCTACTGAGGCCATCGGCTCATAGGTTGATTAAGTCTGCGGATTTAATTACCAGTCGAGAATAATTCTAGCGTCGGTTTTTTTTAAATTTCTGTTAAGCCTATAATATACGGAAACCAACTGAAGCTTGAGTCAGATACCCAGAAAGTTTTCTTCCGAAATAAAATCGTTTCTTGGTTAAACAATTTATTTTTCTTTTACAATCAAATTCCGACGCCTTTAAAAAAGTTTCGTTAGACATGAAACACTATTCACTCTGGCTCTTAACAATGCGAATTTGACAGCTACCAATTTTCTAGTAAAAAAAATGCCAGATAGCAATGCTCATTACCTATAGTGTTATTCATCGTGAGGAAAAATTTCGTTAATTTTTGACAGTTGGCCAAGCTGGGTCATGTCAATCATTTTTAATCATTCTACTTATAAAATAAAGAAATTTGAATTTTTGTTTTTTGTTAATGTTCACTGAAAAATTATTTGTTTTATATACACGGGAAATCCACTATAAATATGCACTTGTTGTTTGTGTGCGTGTGTACAATACGTGTTTTTTAGTATCTAAATTAATATTTGCAAGGAATTCGTCACAGAAAGCAATTTTTATCTGAACACAACCTTATATCTTCGATTTTTACAAACTGGCGTGCAATATTTGTTTCCGTTTTATCCGCTGCGTTTGGCATTTTGATAGATAGCTAGACGTATTATATATGGACTGCTAGTTGCCTAACTTTTTGGTTCCATTTTAAGCGGGGTTCACATGGGACAATGCAGAGGCCAAGACATTGGGACAAGACAATCATCGTTCCATGTGAACAATTGTTCCAGGACAAGACAATTGTCATTATATTGTCCTCCGAGCTAGCCTGCCGAGCTATCTCTGAGGACAATATCGATATCGTCCAACCCCGTTCGAGAAGCTCGGACAAGACAAGTGATTACTGTCCCATTGTCTTGTCTGCGTCGCTGCTTTAGTCTCAGTTATTTTGGGCGACACTAGCCGTTCTGAGTACACTAGCGGGAAAAAAAATTAAACTTCAATTTTGACATTTCATCCAGTAATTCCAGAATTTGGCAGCAAGTTTTCCCACATTGGCATGTTAAAATTTCCTTTTTTCTCCCCGTGTAATTTAGAATATCACACAATTAAAAATACAAGGATTTATTGAAAGTATTTTTGTATAGCTTGGTAAATTATAAGTTCGTAAAATCTTTAGAACATAAACTTTGTTGCGATTTTGAACTGTCATACTGTAAACTTAACAAAAAGTCCACACCAAACAACATTTTTTTTAAGCATTCCAGAAACGTTTAAAAAAACCTTTCAGAAATAATTTTTTTTCTTTCTGAAATTTTTTTTAAATGTTTCTGAAATGTTTATTTAGGTCTGGACGCTTCGCGAAACATTTCTGAAATGTCATCTGTTTCCCCTTCCGAACGGAAATCTTTTTTTATTTTCATGCATTTTAGTCTAGTTGACAGGTTTTGTTGTTTTTATTTGTTTGTGTTTTGTTCATGATGACAAAACGCTACGCTATGATTGCTTTTTTTACATCATGAAGTACAGAACTGGACACATAAAATGGGAAACAAATAAACATTAAAGAAATGTTTCAGAAATATCTGAAATGTTCCTGAAATGATTTTTAAGCAAAGGGGAAACATTTTATTTCTCAAAACACCTTATCTGCTGCCTTAGTAGTGTTTTATTTGATCATAATTCATTAGTTTATTTTAAAATCTTAAGAAAATCAGCAATATTTGAAGAGATTTGAAAATAACCCAAAACCCCTTTTTTCTACGATCTAAAAAAACAAGAGGAAAAATACCAAAGATGTCGCACACTTCCATGGATGGAATTCAAAAGTGTCAGTTATGTTTTACTGGTAAATGCGACTTTTTGAATTTTTAAAAACAGATGTTTCGAGCTTCGATGTGAACATCTTAAGTAGTATTTTTTTTTCCTGAAGTGGGTTCAGGAGAGCTAACATCGCATTCTCAATTTTGGCGACATTTTTTTGACAATTGTTGTATGAAGGTGACATTAGACTAGCAGTCCATATATAGTACGTCCATGGCTGTAATACTTTTTTCATGCAGAATTTCATACGTATTATGGCTGCATTAAATGCGTTAACGTGAATCGCTTAGCACTTGAATGTAACCAAGAAGTTTGTCAAAAAAAACTTTACAAGAAGGTATTAGTGTGTGCCTTGTCTTTCTTTCACATTTATGATTTGTATTGGTTCCACTTTACTTTTCTTGAAATTTTGCAGATTAAGAAGGTGCAAAAACATTTAAGTAAAACGTATAAAAAAATGTAAGTTAGCCATAACGTTAAAAGTAGGTACGCAAAAAGAACCACTTTTTTGTACTTTAGGAATGTTTAGGTATACATATGAGAACATATTAAATCCCTGCTTTGCTCTCTACATTATGTTTTGTCAAACAAATTTTTACAGTTTTTAGCCCAATGAGTAAAAATAATTACTCTCTCTCTTTCGCAATTATTTGCGTACGGAACGGGAAAACGTTTTAAAAAAAAATTGTCGAAAGTCTTACGAATTGGCAGTTTTGGAACACACCTCAGATTTTTAACATCTCTGTCATTAATGTGATTTTCCTTTGGTTAGGTTAGGCCTAGATGAAATTTGATATTTTATACTTAAAGTCGATATGAAATAAAGAAAGAAAATTTAACCATATTATTACAATGGATATGAATGTTTAGCTGGATGTTAAGTAAATTGAAATCATATTAAAACATCCCCGCTTGCTTACATATTTTCATCCAGTTCGCACATTAATTTGACCGGTAGATGTCAAAGTTGGTAAATTGGACTGAAATAAACAGAACTTTTTTGCTTAAATTATTAAGGGGTCAATATAGTTCATCTTAATGGTTTACTTTGGACGGATTGAAGAACATGTGGAAACAGAGAGAAAACCCAAAGGTATCCAAAAATTTGGATACATTTCTCAACACGTAAACAGCTGATGAATAGCTGACTTTGTTTCTCCTTTGCTCAGAATTTTGAGAGGTAACCTATCTGGTTGGATTTGTTCGTTCACAAAAAAAAAAAACAAACGCAAGCAAGGCAACCCATTCAAAAGATACATCCGTGAACGTACGCAATCAAAAAGCACTTTGGGTTTTAAGGCTGTGATTACCCCGACACCAATCAGAAGCAGATTAAGGACAAATATGTTGCTCCTTCAAAAATTTTAACACAAGACAAAAAGAAATAATTAAAAACTGAATTTAATAAAATAAGTACTCGTAAATAATTTATTGGTCTACATGGCATTGATCAAATACTGTAAGTCTTCTCGGTGTTCAAATCCAGCAATCGGTTCTTCTACCAATAATAACCATAAGGATATCCGCCATAACCCCATCCACGTCTGTATCCACCCCAGCGACCATAACCGCCGGCGTATCCCCAGCCACCATATCCATATCCTCGACCGTACCCAATGCTTGGGTAAAATCCAAAGCCAATGGTTTCAGCTGGCTTCAGATCACCTCCTTCGCCTGCTTCCAAATCGGCTTCTATAACTTTGTTGGCTTCTTCACTTTCAGGCTATACAAAAAAAAAATTAAATATACAAGCGTATGCTTCATGACTTGAGCTTATAATTACTGCTAATGGATTCTGTGGCTTATTTGCTTCTTCAGCTACAGGACTAGCGTGCACAACAACAGCAAGGATCACAACTAAGGCAAGAAACTACAAGATAAACAAAAACGAAATAAATGTTGTTCAGTATGTTTTGTCCAGGGCTAGTTGTCAGAATTACTATGTACTCACTTTAAACATGATTTACAAATTTTATTTTAACAATTAGCACTTTTGTCAGAAAAAATAAAAGATGCGATCTGAAGATGATCTTAAAGGCAATGATAATCAGATAAATTCTCGATGCAAACTGATTTTAGAAGAGCTTCTGCTGGATCTTTTATACCTGCTTTGAGGGACTTCAGCAGAATCGCAAGATGCAGTCCATGGATACTGACTATGCAATAAAACTAAGTTTTATAGCAATGATGACCGTGAAAACCAGGCGTCACCATGTAAAGGGGTAGAACAAACGACGCGACGAGGGGACAGTCATGAAAATGGGAATCACAGATAAATGTGCCAGATCAATTTGGAAGATAGGTACATAGCCATAGGTAGGTTTTTGATCTTGAACACAGTTTTGATTAACCTTGAGTCCTCATTTAGATGAGTAAGGCGAAGATGAGTTGGCCAAGATTCTAAACGTCCTTATTTCACAAGCACTTTTAAAAATAAATAATTATCTGTAACCAGAGAGTTTTTAGTTTTATTTTTTGAAATAAGGAAAAAATAAATATGTTTGAACAAAGTCTTGGGATCATTAAACTCACTCTAATTTGAGTGATTAGACAGCTTCTTGAGTTTCGAGTAATTGGCTGATGATGAATGATTTATTAAACAAAGAACTCCATACGCTAAAGTTAAAGCAGGGTTTGTGTAAATTAAGTGTACAAGCTTGTCGCAATAAACTGGGCTTGTTGCTTACATTTGAAAAAAAAAACAATATAATATTAAACGCATATTATAATGATATAGAGAAAATAAACCAAAAAGCTTGTCTCAGAAAATGTGTTACTCTATATCACCTCCAAATTGAACATACCTGAAAATTTTTAATTTTTTTTCAATAACGTCAACCAGAATGTTTATAAAAAATAGTGTCCTTAATTGAATGATTCGTGACATAAAAGAAGACACCTAGCTATTATCTATTTTAGTTTTACAAAAGCTTTCTTCAATGAGGACCAGAGACGAGGAGAGCAGCGCATAAAAGACCAACTGATATGTCAGAGGAAGAGCACAAATGTTATTAATGATGTGTCAGAAAAAAATATTTTGTAGTAGCATATTCTACCCCAACCGATTCGCACTCTTCACACATAAACTACGTTTTTATTGGAGTCGAAATTACCTCATTTGGAAGTTTGCAGAACAAGGGTTTTCATCTAACAGTATTTTTTGTTGGTAATTCGGAATCAGAATTACCACAATCCGGGACGCAAACGAACAAATAGCCAAAGCAGTTTTTTTCTGAAGTTTGGGTTTCATTGGATTTGTAAAACGTCAAATGGGATTGAAATAAACTTTTTGTTTGAATTTCATTTACTTGTAAACATGGCGAATACAAATTTGCGGGATTGCATACTATTTGTAATGAAAAAGGAGAAATTATAATATATTTCTATTTCAATTACATATATTCTCTTTCATTTTATTTGCTTTCGTAGATTTTGTGTTTATTTTGTTATTATCTCCCTCAAATCAGTGATCACAATTTTATACGTTAAATAAAAAAATGTCGTTACACGGTTTTGAATTTTAAATTGTGTCTATGTGTGCGTGATTCTGGTTTTGATTCCGACTACGAAAACAGAATCGATTTTCTGTTTTTTTCAGAACAAGAACTGTCATTGAGTGCAAATAGAACAATTTCAGAAGCATTCGGAATGCTTCCGGACTGTTCTGTAAGACAAAAAAAAACGATATAAGTTTGCTAACTTTGTTTGACACTTTCTTCTAGGGCCTATACACGATACAAACAGGTTTGCGCGAACATGTATATTTTGTTGTTTTCCCCATGTTTGCATAAACTGTCTGTGTCGTGTGTGTCCATATTCGCTGTTTTCGCAGACAGTTTGTGCAAATTCAAAATATTTTAAAATTTCTTTGTTTGTGCAAACTTGTTTGTATCGTGTATGTTGAAGTTTGCACAAACTTCAGAACAAATGCGAACAAATTTTCTATGAGTTATGAGATACGGCGACGACGAAGAAACGATGAAAATTGATGTTTGTGTAAACTGTTTGAGTAGTTTGTGACGAAGTCATGGTTGCACAAACTCAGGTTTGCAGCGACGTGTTTATGTCATGTATAGGCCCTATTACTTGCGATTATAGGTACTTTTAAGGCAAGTTTAGAATTCGTGAATATAAAAAAAATGAGATAAAAGTTCAACTTGAAATAACGATCATAGAGTAGCCTAAGAAAGTTGGTGACAAGAAATGTCTGTCTGCCAGTATATTATTTCTGCATTAATGTTAATTGTTTTCTTTCAAATATCTAGCCTTTCACTGTAATTACGCACATAAACCTTGTAAGTGCGACCTAGTCGTGCACTCTTACTTTTTTTATTTTCTTCTTTGATTTTTTATAATGTCAACTTTGACGTTTTTTATAGAACTTTGTTTGATTGTGATTCAATTGTTTTCAAATAAGTTTAGCCTTCTAACATTCTATAAAGCACTTTTAGATAAAATACTTCTCATTTTAATTTTCTTGCACTTTATACGGCACATCCGGAACACAACTTTTATGTGTGAAAGAGTGCATTCACATTTTTATCGGACTTGCAATATATTCGGATACATAAAATCCGAATGCAAGTTGTTATACTCTTTTATTTTTTTATTTCCCTGCCTTTTACAAATTGTGTAGGTACTTTAAAACTCAAAAATAATCACCCAAGTGGAAGACGCTATAAATTTTGCAAGTTTCAGAAATTGTCAATTTTGTTTTGACATTTGTGAAGTAAAGAAATGCAAAATAGATTTTACATAGAATGCTATACTCCTCATTTAAATATGTCTAGCAGACACTTGGAGTACAATTGGAATTGACACTTTTGACATATTAAATTAAAAAGGAACATGCAAAAGCAGACAACCGGTATCTTTTATCTAATACAACAATCAAATCTTAAAACACCAAATAGTTTATGAGTTATGAGCAAAGTCAAGCAGTAGCAGTGGTGGATTAGGTTTAAAAGTATATGAAAAGCGAAGTACATAGATCTACTTCTTTTGCAGAAAGAAAACCATGGATATGACTTCAAAGAAAAAAGTTTTTTTTAACTTGGACATTTTGTTTAACATTGATTTCTGTAACCAGTGCTGCTTTTCAAAAAATCACGGTAGATTCAATTAAAAGCGCAGTGGTGCAATAGGTTTACAAAATTAGTAAAAAAACGCAGTAGATCTACTGCTTTCATAGTAAAGTCCGAACGATACATTTAGATTGCTTACGTTCGAGGATGCATCCCTTTCGGATTTATTGCTGAACAATATATATTATGCGTTTGTGAAAGGATGAAACTCAATAGATAACTATGTCTGTCAAAATTTACAATATTTGCCCACCCAGCTAATTTCGTGGTCATATGGTCATCAGCTGTTATTTAACATGTAGTTAAAAAAAACACAGAATCTATTAAATCTGAAGTAATTTAACCTCGAATGTCCTCATTTTCTCGCTGCTTCCATATATTCTCTTATCAAATGTTTTTCATCATGCTTATTAGAACAAAAAAGGTATTTTATCAATACATTCAAAATGGGAATGCGGCAAAAGAAAAACGATCAAATCATCCTTTGCGTTTAATCCCCGCGTTCAATGCGTGGACTTTACCGTCAACGCGCCTCTGATTGGTCAATCGGCCTTAAAAGTTAGTTAACTTTATGTTGACATTTATTAAAAAATGTTAGTTAAGAGTTTTTGACCAACTTTCAACTGAGAGTTTCTCCTTTGCAATGTATTGGTTTCAGCTTGTTGCTCTATGGACTTATTTTGACTATAAGTTATTTTACTAAGTCAGTGTACGCATTTAACAAGCTTCAAACATTACTTGAAATTCATGCTCTGATTTTTGGATCAATACTTCTCACAGATGTAAGTCACTTGGTTTTTGCTTCATTAATTTGCAGCCCCAGATTTTATGGCAATTGTTCGATCTGGATGAAGGAGTCTTCGGCTATCGGTTTCTATCGATAATGTCGAAGTCGTCTGCGTAGGCCAATATTTGGCTTTACTCTTGTTGTCATGCCAGAGCCACGGATTGCTTTATCCAACGCGGCTGAGCTTTGACGTTATTTTTTTCTTCATCTCCAAATGTTTTATTTACAAGTTTTGTTAATTAGCAAACAATAAAACATTTGTTGTGCATTATGTCGAAATTTAAGTTTGATATTTCCTTTTATAATTTCTATTGTTTGTATTTATTATTTATGATTTATATTTACAATTCGAAAATACTAAGTCTTTAGGTTTTTGAAGTCATTCAACCAAACCCACAACTTATTGATGCTTTGTATGTGTAAATGATGTGTGTAATTTTATTAATTGAAGATTCGAACAAGTAATATTGTTTCAACATTATAAAAGAAATTAACGCTTTTAATAATCTTTCTGTTGAGCATAAATAAAAAAATTAAATAAGTTCACCGAACCTACCCCACTGAATTTTTAATTTTATTTAGAAAGAAAAGTATTGGAAAATATTACCAACATTTTTAATCCGATACCTGATTAACTCCATATTTGAAGTATTGTATTTGTATTTGTTAAAAAAAAAACCTTTTGAGGAACCCAGCCAAGCGAATCTATTTCAAATACTTTTCGAACATCACACTAATGGATCTGCTTGTAAACAAGTAGGTGTTTGGTGGCATTGCATAGTTATTAATTTGTTTTGGGGGATTCCTTTCCTCATATTACTTTAAAATTTGATTATCACATCTTTGTTAGGAATCTACTACGCATGAGAAAGAAAATTATGACTGAGCAACTCTATACGTTTGTATGATTCATTTTTTTGTCTCAATCCGAAGAAATGCTAATTAAACCCTCTCAACTTGATTTGTTTATTTTAGCTCAGATCTAATCGTTCCTATAATGACTGAACACAATTGAAATAGAATGAATCAATTTATCATTTACTCATTTAATGAAATATGACTTAATAAAGGGTAAAGTAATACCATTAAAGATTTTGTAAGTTTTCTTTCCAAATGAATATTTCCATGGAACTGGCACCTTTAGGCCCAACTATAATAGACATGACCTTATGGCCTTGCGTCAAAACTAAACGAACTATTTCGTCATGTTTATTAAAACATAATGAATGATTTTAATGAATTAAGCTATCTGTCATTTTTTCAGCGCAAAATCTCATAGCAGTCAAATTTACATGTCCCAGACCAATTGAGAATAAAATATCTCATGCTTAACGAAACTTATCGAACGGTGCATGTGCCCATTTGCCATTTTAATATAACTGCGTGAGTGATTGACACATGTGATTTTGACATTAGGCAATGCTTGGCCATGCCTATTATAGTAAATATTTAATTTTAATGATTTTAACAATAAATTATAAGTTAAAAGTGCCAAAATTTTCTCTAACCGTTGAGCATATCTCTTTAAATTTAGTCTAAAAAGTTTTGATTATTTTGTGCGTCTATTCAATGAGCCTGTTCTCGCTGCTTTAAACTGCTCTAGGTAGAAAAGAGCAAGATTTTGCTGTAGAGCGAGGAATATTTTGCCCTAAGCTGCTCTCAATTTTTTTCAATTTGCTGTTCAGTTAGTTTTTCTAGAGCAAATTATAGCCTTGAAGAAGCAGGATTTTCTACACTTGCTTTTGAGGTGAAGCAAGTGAGCAAGATGGAGTAGAAGTGTCAAAATAAGATGTTTTTGATTTTTGTTTCTAACACAATTTGTATTTAGTGCGTTTGTTTGAATCAAATATTGAAAAATACACAAAAATAGCTTAAAATAGCCAAAAGAAGATAACTGTTGTGATTCTAAAAATAAAATTGAAAAAAACGCATCGTAATGGACAGGACGAACTATGTAGTAGTAATGGAAAGATAAAAGAAAATATTTTTTTTCTAAAACATCATGAATGACATTTGTGATTTAAGTTGCTCCGACATTTGTCAGCTGTTTTGTTCTAGTAAAGTTTTTTTTTTTATAATTTACACGCGCGAAAGGGGTTTGTGTGTACCCTTAAAATGTTTTAAAACCGCACGAGCATTAGGGAAATGAGGAGGGATAAAAGAGGAGATACCGATGCACATTAGTTTTAAAGTTCTGCATATCAAAATGGGAGGGAAAAACAGAACCTGGCAAAGCATTCCACATTCGTGTGGTACGACTGAAGAAATGATCTCTATACTTAACAGTACGTCCGAAGTTATGCTCAAGGGTAAACTGATGGGCATTCCTAGCAGTTCGAGTATTACGGTTGAATCGTTTCAGGGGAGGAATACAGCAGGCTATGCTGCAAGATCAGAATTTAATGAACTTATCATACGCTGCCGTTGCAGTTCAACATCCGAAGAACATGGATGTGAATCTGGAAACGAATATGAGAGTACTGTCGTCAGCAAAACAATTGATTGGATTAGTTGTTTCAGATAATAAGTCATTGATAAATATAAGGAAAAGAGTCGGAGACAAAACAGAGCCCTGGGGCACACCAGCATTAATTTTGTGAATATCAGATTTGAAACCGTCCAATACAACTTGAATTGAGCGGTTCGAAAGATAGTTATTCCAAATGCACGCATTTTCTATAAAAGGGCTTGGTGCCCAACTCTATCAAATGCCTTAGAAATATCAAGTGCAATCATTTTGCTTTCACCAAAACGATGGAGAGATTGGTTCCACTTTTCGGTGAGATAAACCATCAGATCACCAGTGGCCCTGTTGCTACGAAAGCCGTACTGCCGGTCATTAAGAAGCTTTCGTTCTTCGAGATATTTCTTAAGCTGAAAATTAATCAGCGTTTCCATGACCTTAGAAAGAAGGGACGTTAGTGCAATTGGTCGGTAGTTTGAGGGTGCAGAAGATTCGCCTTTTTAGGGATAGGCTGGACAAATGCTGTTTTCCATGCACTCGGAAAGAGTCCAGAGGAATAGGACCGACGGAAAAGCTTACGCAAAGGTTTTGCCAGCATTGAAGAACACTTCTTCAGAAAAATAGCGGGGATACAGTCCGGGCCAGCGGATTTATTTATGTTGAGATCTTTCAATACTCTTGCGACTGAATGAGTGCGAAAGAAGATTGGTCCCATAAAATCATTTACGCTCTCGAGTAGAGGAGGAGTTCTGACAACTGCGGCCAGTGTTGAGTTTGACGCGAATTGGGCAGCAAGCAGATCTGCTTTTTCTTGAGAACTGACAGCAGGAGTATCGTTGAAGACGAGCGTAGGAACTGGCGATGACGAAGAAATCTTTACTTTTTTTACAAATGACCAAAAATGTTTACTGCCTTTGGGACATTGCAGTATTTTTTGCCGAATTTTTTGCTCATGTAAAAATTTGGTATTTCGAATATGAACATTGCAGGCTTTTCTAGCTTGCTAAAACTTTTTCCGGTTTTCCTTATGGCTTTGTAACAACGGAAACTTACATTTCTTAACCGAATCAAACCATGAGTTTTCCTTGTTTGATACTCTTCGACCTGCTTAGGATAAAATTTCTCATTCCTAAAAGAATTAAATTTGTAACCATGTCTGCGCTGGATATCAATGTCACTATCGAGGAAGCATAGTGACCAGTTAAAGGTCCTGAAATAGTTATCCCAGTTGGCTTTCTCGTATTGCCAAACGGTTCTTCTTGGGTTTTTTTCTTTAACTGAATTGAGTTGGCACGAGAAATTTGCAGAGATGACACAATGGTCAGATGTGCCTAGAGGCGATAATACACGAATTGTGCTTTTATCAGGATCGTAGGTGAGAAACAAGTCTAGAGTGTTAGGGGTTTGACCTGCAATGTCAGGAATTCGGGTTGGCTCATCAACGAGCTGAGTAAGATGGTTTAACTCAGCGAAAATCTCAACATACCTTCCTTTGGATGTTGTCTGGCCAGAAAAGCGAAGCCAACTGGAATTGTGTACATTGAAATCGCCCGTAATAATGATTTCAGTGTGAGGGTTACGGGAAACAATTATTTGAATGGAGTCAGACAAAGCATCAAATTCGTTAGAAGTTGAAACTCTGTCTAAATTTGGGCTTCTATAAAGAAAACATGAATGACGCGCTTATTAATCGTTAATTTTAACCACATGAAATTGAATTCCGTGTTTACACACAGACCGAATTGTGGTTGAAGTTGATATGCAACATTATTCCTTATGTAAACGGCGAGGCCATGTTTGGCAAATAATAAAGGCACAAGTGAATACCCATGCAAGGAAAATTCCGAATGATCGGTATTTTCCCCAACTTGTGTTTCAGCCAATACAGCTGGTCTGTTTATCACAGAGTGGACATAGGCAGCATAGAATTTTTTCCTAAGTCCACGAATGTTTGCATAGTCGACTATGAAATCACCTACCATTCTAAAACACAGTACTAAAAAAACTAAGACGGGCAATTACCTATAATCAATACTCCACTAAATCCCAATTTGAGCTTCTCAATACAAATTATTAACAGTGTTATACCTTGACAATAAAATGTATTTGATCCGCCCCTGGTCATTTAGGGAGCATTAATTAATCTATCCGATAACGATTAGACTTGTTCATTCGGATTTAGCGCAATGTTCAAGTAAAATCGTCTGTGAGTGAGATAAGGAAAGGAAAAGTTGCAAGAATGCTTACTGCGAGTATATTTTCGTTGGTGGGTATTCTTTTTTATTTGCATGATGCCTTGATGTTGTAGCATCAAATAAATTTTCACAACACGAGCACTAAATGTTGTCGGTTCGCGCCCGAGATTGATATATTTTTTTTCTTTTCTTTTTTTGTATTTTTTTTTTAAAGAACGCACAGGCAGCAGCACTCCGTGGCTTCACTCTTTCACCATGCACCCGTGTGGTGACTTCGATGGACAGATCGATACGTGATAATTGAAGTAATTGAAAAAAAAGTGATTACTAGTCATTTAACATAGAAGATGTACAAGGAGATTGGGGCATTCAATGCGTACACTGACTTTTAGTCAAAGAGAAGCCATTGAACAACAAACTGACACCAATATGTCATTTTAAATGAGAAACTGTCAATTGAAAGTTAGTCAAAAAATCTTGACTTACTTTTAAATTTAATGTCAACTAACTTTTAGAACCAGATCATTCGCGTTGACTGACTTTAAGTCGACGTATTGAATGCCAGGAGTGATAGTGTCTTAAAGGTATTCCAGTTCCAAATCTTTTTTGCAAACATGTGTGCGAAAGGATTTATGGATTCGTATGAATATTTGAGCTATTTTGTAGGAAAGAATAAAGATTTATTTTCATTATTTATCGATCAAAAGTTTGCCTGCAGTATAGTTTCAATGTGTGAACAATTTCTTTTGTTGATGTTCATCATCAGCACAAGAACAACAATCCTGGACTCATGCAACAAAGTACATACTTTTACATCCAAATCACTGGCCGACACCATTCATTTTCTCACCCCAAGTTTTCGGACATCTTGACCTAGGTTTTCCTTTTAACATAAACAAAATCTGCGACACTGCCTTCTACCATAAAAAAGAAGACCAAAACAGTAACCGATCGTTGTAGCGTGAAAATGAAACTTTGTAATCTAATCTCAGTCCAAGATGTGTACACCTTTAACCGGAAGTAAGATTATATTATTTTAAATTAAGACCGTTACCAGCATTACTATCTGCCGCCATCTATCTTTCACTAGCAAAACTAAGATGAACCTCTTGGTAACGAAACATTTTCGCTTTCAATTGCATGACATTTTCAAATCCAACTCGTTTCAAATACTTCAAAGTTTTCGCCGTGTCCCAAATCATCTGTCATACACCCATTTCCCCAATCTTTACGATGGAGAACAGCATAAACAAAACATGCAAAAAAAACTGATTTCGCTCTCTTCCCCTATATGTCGTTCGTATGGATGTGTTTGTTTCTGGCTTTTTTCTGGGGTTCATTCTTTCATTTTGGTTTTGACCACTCGTTCGCTCACTCGCTTGATGTCAAAAGTTTTTTCCCCGCGTTCGGAACGGTTGAGTTTTTTCTTCTCGTGCGCTGCTGCATTCTGCATTTTGTACACACGGGGTGTTTGGTTTGGTCGTCGGCAATCGGCGTTCTTGTGTTAAAAATTTCGTTTAAATAAATGAAAATTTACTCAATTTCTTTTCCTTCTTTCTTTCTCAATTAAATTCTGTCGGTGAAACTAAAATATTTTCGCTTTTTTCCAATTAAATACGCGAAATTTCTCTTGTCGCCCCACAAGTCTTGTAAAGAAAAAAAAGTGAAACTAGATTTTTTTTTTATTTCGCCCCGTTTTTTCTTGGGTTAATATTCTTTCTTTTTTCCATTAATGTGAGTGAAATTTGTAGAGAATTTAATGTATTTTAAGTAAAATAACAAATTCCCTGGAAATACTGTGTGAAAATTGAAAAATCAAAAATTTAAAGAACAAGACGAAGAAAATGAAATTCCTTCTTCGTCTTCGCCGCATCGCTCTTCATCTATTCTTTATCTTATATGCATTTCGCGTGTGTTGGTGTTGAGTTAGAAATTTGAAGAAAAGTTTTCGTCTCGCTTGTTCTTATTCGGCTGAGGAAAATGAGTGAGGAGGCCAGATGGTTAAAAGTGACGTGTGTGTTATATGAGTCCAACACCCAAAAAAGGGAATAAAAAATTCCCCGGCGATCGTTGTTGGTACTTTGGTGGGTTATCGTTATTTTTTTTTGTCGATTCTGTGGTTATTTGGAGAAATTTATTGGAATATCTTACCCGACCTGGAACAGGATCGTCGATCGACCCTCAGAGGTGGATTTTTGAATGGAAAGTGGGGAAAATTATTTATACGTGGTAAAGGATCAGTTTAGTAGCACTGATTTTGTAATTCCCCGGCTTTCGTATGAGAATTTTTGCCGCTGAATTTGAATTTGTGAGGTTATGTGTATGTGTTCCCATCCGCATCCGTAGAGGATTGGATTTGGATTTATATCTTGGACGAGGTTATAAATAAACATCTCTCGATACTTTTTTTTGATTTTCTTTTATTTTTTTTAATTTGTTGGTGTCTGTGAGAATTATTTCTATTTTCTTACGAAAATAAATTCTAATGTGGGCGGATTTGGGTTGTTGCGATATAAGTAGGTATATTGTAATATTTTTAATTTTTTTTTTTGGAAAGCACACACATATTTTTTGTTTTACACTAAGTGGCGAGTAGAGCTGTTTAATTAGATATTTTTGCTAATAACACAACATCACTATCGAATTTAGATTTTAAACTTGGTAACCTCTAGCGAACGCCTACATGAGTTTCTTTTTCAACTGATTTCTTTGAATAACTTATTTGAATAAACAAGACTATGAGATCAATGTCTTGTGCTTAGAGTGGTTTTTTTATGATGTTGACGGAGTTGAGGTCAATGAAAAATTGATTGGCAGATTTCCACCTTCTAGACATCAGCATCACAATATGAAATTATGTATGAGTATATACAAGAGGCAGCTGAAACTGTTTAAAAATGGAATTTTAAATTCAAACAAACACAAAGGATGCACCTATTTACCTTCTTCGCTTACAATGAATTCGTGCTATCTGTAAACTTTAGACATGTTTTTACGAACGTTATGGTATTCAACGCCCTTCAATGCAGTTACCTTTTATTTAGGTAGGTACATAGACACCTATTATGTTGAAAAGTATTTGAAAGATTTTGAGCACCCTTTGTATGCCGAGTTCTCTAGGACTACTTAGGTAGGAACCTTACAATGTATTTACTAATTTCGTTCGGGAATTAAACTCAAAACCCAAAAAATACCAGCAGAACAAAACAGCTGTTAAATGTCAGAGCAAGCTATAGCTATAGGACAAATGTCATTCATGGTTTGTCAAAAAAAATGCGTAGCATTTCAATACTACTAGCTTCGTTCAATGAGTCTGTTCCAAACTGTTTTACACAGAAAAGATCAGCTTTTTGGTGTTCAATGAAAATTTTTCTGTTCTTTTCTAATCTTTTTTGTGTTCAATGAGGCTGTCTGGAATAGTTCGGAACAGTTAAGAACAACATTAGGCGTTTTTCTTTTTTAGCCCCGAGCGGGGCCAGAGCGAATAGAGCTTGGAAAGAATTGCAACCACCTTTAAAATAAAAAGTTAACAATACGTTAAGTCCGTTTAATTTCATGTGAACCAGTTAGAAACAAACTGTTTGCTTCTCAGATTAGAGCCAAACTTGACTTGCAGATGCGTTAGGCAAATTTTCAAACATTGTTTACAAAAAAAACATCAAAGAAACCACCTTGAGAAGCAGACCACAAGACAGCAAATGTGAATTTCACAGAAAATCATATAACCTGTTTTGAGGAGTGGAGAAAAGTTCTATTTAGTAATGAAAAGAAATTTTATTTGGATGGTCTAGAACTAGATGAAAATTGGCATGACAAACGTCTTCAAGCACATAATATTGAACAGTGGGTTCGATTACTAGGGCAGAATTGAAAAAAGACCTGTTGAATCGATCGAAAATTGAGGCAAATGCTGGCTGAATTAAATAATTAATTATAATTATAGTCACAATTTTAATCATAATAGTTCATTATTAATTTCTGATACCGAATTCACCTTTTTTACTGGTAAAAGCTTTGGTGAATTTCCTCCATTAAGTAAAGTAAATTTTCTTATTTAATAAAAAAATGCATAGTAAAGTTGTATACAGTATACCTAACAAAACCTAATTTATTTCATAATTAAATATTTGTTTCAAAACTCGTTTTAACTTAAATGTGACTCAAAAACGCGCAGCTGACTTTGACAGTGTTCACTAATCTGCTCTTCCATAAAAGGAGGTGTAGAAAATGTTGTTCTTAACTCTTCCAAACACTCTAATTGAACACAAAAACAAAAAGATGAAGAAACTATTCATTAAACACCAAAAAGCTGATCTTATCTGCCTGGAACATTTTATTAACACAAACAACAACAAAGGTATTAAAAAGAGTTAAAATCGCACTTTGGCATAGTCGTTTGCAATGAAAAATGTCACATTGCGGAGATGCAATATAAACTACATATTTTAAGATGAAAAAAACTTTGTATTTCATCTTAAAACTATATTTTTCTAGTTCAGTCCTTAAAAAAAGAGTTTGTTGTCTGTAAATTCGGTTTACGGACGATAATTAGGTACGTGATAACGTCAGTTGCAACACCAACATACAGCCCGTTAACTCACACCCGCAAACCCCCTCGTTAAATCCACACACACATACCCCAAAATATACATCTACTTTCTACTTTTTCAGAACTCCGCCTATTTTCTATTTCTTTTTCAAAACTTCCTACCTTAAATTATTCAATTTAATTTTAATTCCTTTTATTATAAAATTTAAAAAAAATCAATTTATAGTCAACTGCAGCTGCACACCTTCTTGCTCACATTCTTTAGATAAGCTTCTGAAAATGAAGTTCCTTGTAATGACATATTTCACAACTGGTTTCCCATAGGAGCTAATTTATTTGGTGACACAATTTTCTCAAATATCAAATACAAAGGATTTGTATGAAAACAAAATCTGAGTACTTTTGGAGGTGCGGTTTATATTTTGGTGAAAAAAAATATAAGTTTGTGGGCTAAAAACGGTACCTCGGAAACTGGCTATCCGATTACAATCAAATTGTTATTTAGGAAGATTTAGGAAGCCTAAGTAATTTTGCTTCAAAATATTTTCGAATATTGTTAAAAAACCGTAATAGGTATTTAAAAACCGTTCCTACGATTTTGAAAAAAAAAATCCTGCTCCTTCAATTTTTTATGTAAATAAAATGGCGTTCAAGCTATTCCGCTAAAAATTATTTTGTATTTTTTTCGACCAATCAAAAGTCAAAATAAGAACTTGAAATTACCTTAATATTTTTCAAATTTTATTCGAGCTGTGACCGTCTTGCAATTTATTTAAGAAAGAATTTCTATTTGTGCAAGTTTTGTTGGAGTGCGGTTTATTAATTCATTAATTAAATACATATTGTTGGTTTCGAGTAAAATATTTCAATATATTTCAATATTTCTTACCTCTTGGTGGTGTGGAAAAAGTTAGATTTAATTTAATTTAATTTTTTTTTAGATTTAGTTTACGGCCTTCATGTTTCTGTTTTCATAAAATTTGAATAAGCAGTTGCTAACCATACCTACATTTGTGTGAGAATTAGGTATACCAATTTATAATGCCCAGTATGGCAACCATTTGAGAGCTTTAAAATGGAGATAGCTTATTGAATTCCATAACAGTAAGAGTGAAAGGCAAATATCCTATCTTCCCTGTACTGAAAATATAAATTGAACAGAGTATAAAAGTCCATACCTAATAGGTCCGTGATCTGATTGCTCGATTTTGACGTTTTGACATTTCGTTTGTTCCAATGATGATGTAGGGAGTGCTTCGAAATGAAAGATTTGTACTACTTTAACCATTTTTTCAGTAAATTAGGACACGTTCGCGTTAACATTTTGTTGAAAAAATCTTGGTTTGGTTAGTTTTTCGTTTTTGTTTGAACAAAATTAAATAAAATAAGGTCTGTTTCCGTACACACACGAATCTACCCAATTCTACCAAAAAGTTTTTCTTTTTGAACTTGAATTGTAAATTGATTCGTTTAATTTTGCTTGTTTGATTATTTTGTTAAACGCTTTGATTGTTAACGAATTTATTTTTTCTTCTATTTCTTCCAAATGATTCATTTTTCAAACAAAAAAAATTGTTATACTTACAATTACTTACAAACTTGTCATGTATGTATGACATTTAACCAGAAAAAAGTCCAAAATGCGTTTCTTTACTTTTTAGCTCGGACAGAAAATTGCAAAAACAACATCAAAAAGCTTATGCCCAAACTTTTTCTCAAACTTTCATCCAAAAAGTACGAAAACAGACCTATACTGAACAAATAATGAACAGCTTTTTAAATAATGAACATTTTTACGTTTTTGAATACAAAATAATTCATAGTGAACATGAACATCCTATTCAAATAGTGAACAGTTCATTATAATAATGAACGGATGGTCACCGTATAATTATTAGTCAATGTGTCCTTATGTTAATGTCAAATGTGATCAGCAGTAAAATTAACAGAGTAGTAAAGGCCGGTAGGCACAAATTAACGAAACCAGAATTGCTTGTATTCACTCTAGTAAATTACGTATCCATCAACTCCGTTTTATGGATTATATTTACTTCTTTCATTTTGCTACTTTATTCTCCAAAGAGTATTAGTATGGAGAAAGAAATCTTCTTTTTAATTTCACACAATTTATGAACATAGTATAATGACTATTCAATGATTTTTGAATTGAAAGTTTATCAGCTACTCTGACTTCGCCACCAACAATTTAACTCATTTTGATTCTTAAGAGAACATACAAGATAATTGTGTGTTTTACAATTGAAAATTGTAAGAATTTTAAAGAAAAATTCTTTAAAGTGATATCATCCATTGTTTCGATGTACAAATTCCAGTAATTTTATGCATAAAACATGAACCCATAGGGTTGAGTTTTCAAGTAGGTTTTCACCATGATGACTGTTTTTTTATTTTAAAATGTATTATAACGATTTTATAATCGTGTTTATGGAGTCCCCTACAAAGGAAGTGATACTTTTCATGCTTTCAGACCAAACACCAGTCTTCTTGTCTGTGAACAGGAATTAATACAACAAATTATGATATCACTTAACAAAGACAACCTAATAAGAATGGGTGTGCTGTTAAATTCGTATTGAAGAAATTAATTTGATATCTAATTATAGCAAATCAATTATTATGAACGTCGATAATACTTACTTTAAAGGTGTTGCTATTGATTCTGATTGTGCTTATCAAAGCAACATACAAGTACTTTTTTTGATTTCTAAAAATCTTAGATAAGGAATAAATAAATGAGGTTGTTCATGGTGTTTTAAACTTTTCACAAGGCCAACATATAAAAATGTGTTCTTTAAAATCAGGATTAAAAACAAAACAAAAATGGTGTGGTTAATCAACACAAAAGATTAGATATTCTATTACAATTTCGCACTTTTTGCTTATGTTGTATGTGTAATATACATAATATAGGTATTTACGTAGTTTTTTTAAATCAAAATTAACTTACGAATCATTATGCCAGATACATGACATGATTCAAAGCGTTCATTACGTCGGGTAGAAGTTAGTCAAGGGGCTTTTAATTGATCAGTTTTCACTAAAAGTTAGTTGACATTAAGCCAAAATGTTGGTCGACTATCAGCTGACAGTTTCTCCTGGCTACCCACACAGATCTAACACACATGATAAATTTGACATTTGAAGGTTTTTATGATAAAAAAAATGTTATCCTCTCCATAAAACGGGAGGCAATTGTTTGAATAGCACAATGAAAAATGTACTGTGAATTTTCTTTGATTTTCTGTTGGTAACCGATTTGTAAAGGGCGTTCCAATAGGGACTTGCGAACTTTGACAGTTGATAGCGGCCAACTTGTTGAAGCTAAATCTGTCAAACTGGCTGTCATTTATTCAGTCTGTTTTCCAAATCAATATGGACGTTCAACAACATGTACAAATGATAAAATTGTTTTATCAAAATGGGTGCTCTCATCTGTCTCTATAATCGTCCTAGCGGGAGTACTATTCGCAGTGTGGTGGATAAATTTGAGTCCACTGGTTTAGTAAACAATCAACCAACACCCGTTCGTCGACGACAAGTCGAAGGTCTTTGCGAATAGGCCTCAAACCACATCGATCATCAAGCAAAGCCAACATAACCAATGCCATCGGTCAAGAAAATTCGACAATTCGGATGCGCGCCACTAAGAAAAGCCGCTGCGGATATTTAAACGAAGTTTCGTACCACTTATATTGGCAGCGATAGGCCTTTAAATTTAAACTTTAAATTTAAAGTTATGAAACGCTAAATGAAAGAGCCTTTATAATGATTGAATCACTATTGAAGCTCTAGCAATACAATTGTAAATAAATCGGCCTCGGCCAGTTCAGGTTTCAGAAATCTCTATTTTCTGAGAAATTTTTTTACGGTGTTTCATGAATATTTTAGATTTGATTTTTAATTTTATTTAAGAAACTAAAAGATTAAGACCTTCCTAATTATCAGTTTTTTTTAAGATCTACATATAATTAATACCCTTCACAAAAAATCATGGACTATGGTCAAAACTTAACGAAATGTTTCGTCATGGTTCTGAAAGCATAATCAATACTAAAGTGAACATGCTTATCTGTCTTTTTTTTTGACTCCCAATACTGCCACAGCTGTCAAATTCACATATTTCAGAAAGATTCACATTCAAAGACCTCTTGCTTAACGAAATTTATCGAACGGCGGGTGTGTCCAAGTAAAATAGGCAAAAAACAGCACCCGAAACACGCGCAGAAATAAATAACACAAGGAATAATCCACTATCTTTGACAACGGTTAGAATGGGCCAAAAGCCATAAAGCGATGAATCCAATTTTGAGGTATTTTGCACAAAGCGGACGGTTTTCGTTCGACTCAGCGCTGAACAAAAGATGCTAGCCGACTGTATGGTTCCTACGGTAAAGCATGGCGCCGGTTTTGTAATGGTCTGGGGATGTTTCTCTTCCAGTGGATGGGGAAATCAGGGGTGGAATCTGCTAAAGTAATACTTGACTGTCAATGTTTTGATGGTAAATTTTGATTATCAACAGGTTTGTTCGATGTTCCCCGCCCCAGTGCGCACTGGGGAATGTCAGTGCATTTCGTTTAGCTGTCAAAAAACTGTGGTTCTGCTCGGGGTTTGATTTAACATCGAACAGCTCAGTGCAACAGTTTTAGTTTTTGATATTTCATTTATGTATTAATTTTCTTTACAAAGTCTACAGTTTTTCCATTTCCATCAGATAGAGTATATCTCGGCATTTTATCTAAAATCACAAAAATAACTTAATAATTGCAAAATAACCTACAAAATATATTATATTTATCAGATATTGCACTCCAAATTTGTAAAATAAAATTTGTTATAAACTTCTACCACCAAGCACCAACAACTGATTTGAATTTTGACAGCACTGATTTCTTACACCGACCAAAAACCTGGGGCGTGAGAGTGTGCACTCAGTGCGTGCTCGGGGTTGACATCGAACACAGTGCAAAAACACTGGGGCGAAAAAAGTGTCAGTGCGAATCCAGTGTACACCAGTGCGCCCCAGGCAGACATCGAACAAAGCTAACTTTTCTTAGCTCTGCGTAAGGTGATCGCTAAAACACTGTTAGTACTTGGCAGCACTCACAAAATAAAATGTCATTTCGATCAGCTGTTGTGTTTTGTTGTGAAAATTTGTTTCAATTGTTTAGTGTTCAACTTTTTTTTCCAAAAATATAAGTACATATGTTTGTTTTCATTAAGGATGGCTACAAACAACAAATTTCGATGATCTCGGCGTATATGGAAGTGCATCCTGGGCTAGCCAGATCCTACAATGCCCTCTCGAGCTCTGGGCGAACATTATTATGTATCTATCTTAAAAGTATCAATGGGAGCATTATGTGAGATCCTTGAACGTAAATAGGCCGCCAACAAAATTTGTTGCAGAATGTAAAAATATTTGTTTTGTTTCTTAAGTTAGTTTGAAGCAATTGAACTTTTGTTATAATTGTCATCTTTCTTGTTGTGATTGCACTGAAGTATAAATTACTACATTTTACAGTTTTTGCTTGAAATTTGATAATTTTTCACTATTTTTCATTAAAAACAAACTTATTTTTCCCACAAATTTTATACACAAATGTATGAAGGTGACTACTATATAGCTGTCACCCACAAACCATAGCAAAAAGGTGATGGTCACTTTGATAATCACCTTACGTGGAGTAAAAGCATTATTTTTGATGATCAACAACCAACTACTATCACCTTAGCCGATTTCAGTCCATTGATAAAATGAACGCGTATATAAGAAAATATTGGAAGAAAACGCTTTGGTCTCTGGACTAAGATTGATTGGTGAAGGGTACGTATTTGAAACGGACAACGACCCTAAACGCACATCAAAACCTTGCCAGGGTTACCTCAAAGAGAAAGAAGATGAAGAAATCTTAAAAATCATGACCTGGCCGCCGCAATCACCAGATATAAACTCTATAGAGTTATTATGGGAGGAGCTTGATAGAAGGGTCCGGAATCAATGCCCGTCATCGGAATCTACATTGTAGAATACACTACAGGATTGCTGGAACAATATCCCACATGAAATAATCCAAAAACTTATAGTTAGAATGCCAAGAATTGTTAAAAAAGTAATAGAATGTAAAGGGGTATTTTTTGATGAAAAGTCGGTTTAAGTCATTTTTTTTTTCTTTTAAATAAATTCTTATCTGTTTCTTTGAAATATGGGGGTGGACTAAAACTTTTTAGTTCGGCAGTGTACATTCTCTATAGTACTCTCATGGATGTCATTTGGTTTTTGGTCATCTTTAGAGCCATGCAGTAACTAACTCTTAATAGTGGAGACGAAAACATTTACCGTTATTTAATACATTTTTGTGCTTTGTTCTTATTCTATATTGACAACAATTGGTGATTTCAACGGCATTCTTCCGGGCCGTGCAGCAATTAAAAATGTTGCTTGATAACATGAGAATTACTAAAGGTAGTGTATATAATGTAAGTTTTTTTTTAGTTTCTGGCAAAGCTTCAAGTACCTACACATTTTTTTAGAAAATTCAATAATATAGTAAAAAAATTAAAATTTTAACACGAAACGTACACAGAAATGATAAAATGAACTGACATTTTTTGGAGAAACATAAATTTCTGAAACAATTTTTATCTTTTCTTCCGTGACTAACTTCTTTTTTTCCTCTCATTTTTTATAGACAATCCTCATCATGATGCACTGATACCAATTTAAACAGAATCTTATGATTGAGTATTTTGGGTCAGTAACACATATTATTTTGACAGCCGGCCATGTTTGGCCATTCTTTTTATAGTTGGGCCTTCATATTAGATTTAGATTTGTTGCTCCTTTTCGACAGTCCAATTTAGGTTTATTGGAAGATTTCCAGTCTAAAGCTTAGGATGTATATACTGATGTGCTTCAGAGCTCTGTTTGGTCTCCGAACTTCTTTCTCGTATCCATAAATATCTTTAATTTCGTAAAATGTTTATTTCCGTTCTTCTTTTTTATGACAAACCGCTTAAATAATTGTATTACTAAAGCCTTTAAATTGAAACACAAAACTTAAGTGTTTAATCTTCTTGACAACACCAACATTCCTACATCCACTAACTGTTTGTGTTTTAACCGAAATCACTCATCTCCAGCAAATGTCATCTGATTCGCTCTAAACTCTTCAATTTGTTTACCCTATTCGTTGCATTCGTCTTGAGTCTAGCATTCTCTAGCTAATTACGTTAATTAACAGCGTCAACCTTGAAAAGCCAATGTGAATAGACCATAAAAAAAAACAAGACTTGCTCGTCGGCATAACCACCCCCTTCGCGGTTGAAGGAAAATGAAAAAAAACGCAACCTAGTTGCGAATGCTATTTGTTGCTATTTGCCGCCAAGAGTGGTGTGACTTGTTTTAATATTTTTTTTGTTTTGTTCTCCATATCAATAATATTACTGCATTTCACATGAAGTCATTGTAATTTGTAAGATGTAAGACATGTTTTTGAAGTAATCTTTACAAATTGCATCGCAGAAACGCGCCTTTAGTTAAATATTAATCTGACATCTGTCACGTTTTCTGAACGCACCCAAAAATTGCATCGCCTCGGAAGTATTTCTAATGTCAAATGCAACGGTTTAGCAATCAATCACAACCGCTTAATGAGTCGACCTTTTTGTTTGTTTATTTCTGTTGTTGTTGTGAAATTTTTGCGGTCTTCTGACAAATCTATTCGGATCTGTAAGAATGTGATGTGAGTAGCGCAACAGGTGCCCCTCTGGGCACACATCATATATGTCAATCTATCGCACATCTAAATAGTTGACGGCGGCGGCTCTCAACTTATTGTCAGTCCTATTTCCGAATGATGATCGACAGATGTTTATTGAATAAACAGAACCAGAAGCCGCCAGCTAACACAAGAAGCAGAAGCAACAATGTTTGGCTTCAATTGGAAAGGTTACGCATTGTGTGGCGCGAATATTGTATTTTATTAGAATGTATGTATGTACGTATGGGGCATGTTACGGTTACCTTACTCCAAACCAAACGTTGTCGTCGTCGTCGTCGTCGATACTCTTGTTATTAAATAATCTTATCAGGGCCAGTAGCAATGAATCATACTGGTTTGGGATTGTTTTCTTTTTGTAGGTTACTAATTGTTCCAATGGTTGAACGATTAGCAACAATATTGGGTTGCTGATTCTTAGCTTTTTTTTTTTTTTTGAATCGGTGCTTATTGATGTTTGAAAGGCAAGTGGAGCAGGTGAACGTGTGTATTGTAGTGTGAATTGGTTTTAAGGTTTGGTATTTGTGTCAAAAGAGTTCGATGTCACTATTCATGTTTTGACATTTAAATTGACGTGAAAACATGGTGGAGGAAGTGCCTTCTCTTTAAAAACGTTTATGTACAGACATTTTAAATGAAATAATATAAAAAAAAAGGTTTTAAAACAATTTAAATTTGTACCTACACGCAAAACAGCAAATTAATGGTACTTTGAAATAGATTTGTAACTTCATTATAAAATTAATGATAAGGTTTTGTCAGTTTGCCAGTTTTCCAAAAATGTGGCCGGAGTTGCCATATGAACACAAAATACGGAAAGAATGGAAAAGAATTGATCAGCAGTATTTTTTCTATATTTGTTTTTTTGTTTGGGTTTTTTCTTGTTTTATTATATTATTATTAATATATTAAAACATTTTCGTTGAAGGAGTAATTTTTTGAAATGATGATTCAACCAAAGGTAGGGGCAGTGCAAAATGTAAACAGAACAGTTTTGTTCATTTTAGCCCAATTCACAAACTTTTGAATTCTTCGGATGAAGTTCAGTAGTGCAACAAAAGTGTTTAGTGATACAACAAATTTGAATGTGAATGTTTTTGATGATTGACAACAAAAATTGGTTCTTATTACAAAATTTATACCCGAAATTCCAAAATTTAATTTAAAAACCGTTATATGAAAGGTCCCGGTTTAGTGGTTCTAATCAAATGATAGCCAATACCAACAAAAAAAATTTGAAAAATGTTCATCAAAATCGTTGGAGCCGTTTTCGAGCAAAATAAGCTTTTCCTAAACGGTCGTATGGCAAGTACCGTTATTTTTAGCCCTAAAAATAAAATTTCAATTTCCCCTCTGAGGAATGCCAAAAGATAAACACATACCAAATTTGAAGGATATCGCTTAACCCGTTTAGGCTGCAGCTCGATATACACCCGGACAGACAGACAGACAGACGGACATTTTTTGCCAATGACTTTTTTAGGCTTATCTATGATCGTAATGTCATGTTTGATTGTTATCTCAAATTTTTTTATACTCACGACTCCTTAACTTGCTTTATAGTCCCTATAATCGCAAGTAAAAAGTTAATATAAAGTCTGGAATGTAGAACCATTATTGGGGGCTGAATAAAAAGTGAATTATAGAGTGAGTAAAGCAATTAATTGGGGCTTCCATTACTGCGCTAAGTTGCAAGCTTCAACCGCGAAAAATAATGTTTACTAGTTCTTAAGCCTAATGATCGATTTTATTTCACAAGGGATTATGTATGTCTGTACGGATGTATATTGAACTACAGCCTAAACGGTTTGGCCAATCGTCTTAAAATTTGGAACATAATGTTATTTTGACATTCTACAGAGAACTTTTTTAAATTATTTTTTTAGCTCAAATATTTTAGGTACTTGCCATAAAACCGTTAAGTAAAACTTTATTTTTCTCGAAAACGGCTCCAAGAATTTTTACGAAAAAAATCAGTATACTTTTGTAGGTTTAGGTTATGTTTTGGTGAAAAAAAATTCTAAATGGTAGGCTAAAAACGGTACCTCCCATAGAAACGTTTTTTTTCTTCGACTTTCTCGAAAACTGGTCATCCGATTTCAATCAAAATTGATGTCCAGGAAGATGTTGGTAACCTAAGTAATTTTATTTTAAAATATTTTCGACTTTTTTTGTATTTTTAATAATTTTCTTAATTTTTTTTTAATCTATACTTTTAAAAAAAGTTGTTAAATAAAAACCGTTTATTTAAAACCCCTTCCTACCATTAAAAAAATCACGCTTTTTCACATTTTCTAAAGAAATAAACTGGCGCTTAAATTTTTCCGCTGAAAACTATTTTATGTACGTTTTTCAAACAAACAAGAGTCAAAAAAATAGAATAAAAACTGAGTTTCCTTTAATATTTTTCAAATTTTATTCGAAGCTGGGACCGCACATAAGAGCAGGTATGTGCGATCCAGTCTTGCAATTTATTATAAAAGAAGCGATAAAATAAGGAGGCATTGTCGTTCCAACAGAGATCTTCGTTGACAAGTATACCGAGTACTGAAAGCTTTTCGGTTTCTTCGATGTAATTGCCATTGGGGGTATGTTTTGCTCTAAGGACAGAGGACAGCATTGAGTTTTCAACGCATTAAACTCCATACGATTTCTATTACCCCATTTGACAATGCTGTGTAATTTTGAGCTTAGCATACGCAACCGTTTCAATTGCACGTCCGAAGGTAAGGGAGGTGAATCATCCGACGAATATAAGAAGCTGAGGGTAGAGTCGTCAGCAAAACAGTTAAGTGGATGAATAGTAGTAGACAAGATCATTTATAAAAATGAGGAAGAGACTCGTAGTGAGAAAGGAGCCCTGGGGCACACCAGTATTTATTTGCTGGGAATCAGACTTGAAACCGTTCAATACAACTTGTATTGAATGGTCCAGAAGATAGCTTCTAATTCAACGAACAAGGGTATCATCGATTCCAAAAGCAAGCATTTTCGATAAGAGAGCTTCATGCCAAACTCTATCAAATGCCTTGGAGATATTAAGAGCAATAATATTACTCTTGCCAAAGCGATGTAAATATTTGTTTCACTGTTCGCTTAGATATGCAATCAGATCACCAGTGGAGTGATTGCTGCGGAACCCATACTGTCGGTCATGAAGAAGCTTTTGTTCTTCGAGATATGTCTTAAGCTGACGATTTATTAACTTTTTCCATAAACTTAGAAAGAAGAGCCGTAAATGCTATGTAGAAAGTGGGGAAGCAAGGGTCACCTTTCTTGAATACAGGCTGGGCAAATGCTGTTTTTCGTCTTCTAGAAAAGATTCCAAATAAGTAAAAGCGATGGAAAAGCTTACGCTGTGGTTTTACCAGTGGGAAAGAACATTTCTTCAGAAGAATGAGTGCTATACCAACCGTGCCAGCGGATTTGTGTATATCAAGATCTTTGAGAACTCTTCCTACTGTTCGAATGCGGAAAAAATCTGTCCCATGGAAACATTTACATTCTCTAGTACAAGAGAGGCAATCTAGACCTAGCGGGGAATTGGACTGCTAGCAAGTTTGCCCCCTCAGAAGAGTAAACAATTGGTTTGTCATTGACGATGAGCGTTAGAACCGAAGATGTTGAAGAGTTTAAGATATTTTTACTTCATTTCAGACATTGCAGAATTTTTTGCTGCAACTGTTCGTCATGCACAAATTTGGTTCTTTCTATAACGGAGTTACGTGAGTTCCTCTATAGGGTTGGCTTTGTATGATCATAAAATTGCTACCTTGAGACTGATAGCTTCTTTACACTACGAGTTAAACCAAGAATTTTCTTTCGATTTGATACTTTTTACTCTGTTAGAAATAAAAGCAATGATCACCAAAAAAAATCCCTTTGGAACCATTTCAGCACTGCCATCAAAGTCACTATCGAGGAAGCATACTAAGCAACTTACGGACAAAAATTATTCACTCCGTGTGTCCTAGCTTTATTCTACAAGAAGCGTGCCATTTGTTGGGATACAAAGTAGCCTTTGTACTAAATCCAAAATCCATCAACCCACAAATTTCAATCTTCAAAAAATCACATTTAAACCTTTCCCACTCCGTTATTTCGAGCCATGGGTTTATCTAGTTTTAAGTGCATTTCATCTATCAAATTTCGTTTGAACCCCTTCAGCCCTAGAGGTGTGAAAATGGAATCAACTTCTAACATAATAATTGTTCGTATTTGAGTCTCCCCAATTGATAACGTGCATTTTTTCGGAACGAAACGTAACCTATTCTACAATCCAGGCCCTCATCAATGTACCTACCAAATTTGATCCAAATCCATTAAGTCATTGCGACGTGATTGCGGAACAAACATACAATCATTCACATTTATTATATGTATGCTAGTAAAAATTGCTTTCTTTAACTGTACCTTTCGTCACCTGTTTTTTTTTTTATAATAAATTACAGCAATGTTCATGCTCTGTTTTAAATGATAATTTTTGTATAAAATTTCAAAACCACCAACCTTACTTTATTTCTTGATCGAACGCTAAATGAGATTAAATCATAACTTATGTTATAAGTATAACACATATTCTGCTTGTCCACTTAATAAAATTAAACACAAAGAGAGGTCAGGAACGAAATATAAAATATAATTTCTTTGTATGTATGTATAAGGCAATACAAACAAACGAAAAAAAATAATAAGCAATTTTTTTTTTCATTGCCAGACTGCGGCGCACCATTTCTGGAAACAAATATTCAACCACCATATGGATGCATTTTTCATGGTTCGTACGCTAACAGACAAATGAACATATTCATTCTGAATTTGTTGCATGTGCGTGCGCTTGCATTCCTTAAAAAAAAACTCTGCTTTAAACGTTAAAAAAAAACTTTCAATTACTTGGTCATATTTGGTTAAAGAATTTTTCCAGAGTCTCGTCATCGGACGAGTATCATTCAAACAATTTAAAACGCTGCGCTGGTTTGCTGAATGGTTTCTTCAAATAAAATTGCAATTCAAATCAAAAATGGACGTTCAAATAATTGATATGGAAATCAGAGAAAGACGGAAGTTGATAACTGACATTTTGATAAAATTCATCTGCTTTAAATGATTAAAGTGTAGTTTCGTCATAGAATCATTTGTTTTCATAATGATTTATGAAAAAAAATACTTTCTTTTTGTTATAAATGAATAAGTAAATGCGGAATAAATTATTCAAAAAAAGCTGATTCGCCCAACAGTATCTGCTAGGTTTGCCAATCTTACCTAACCTACTTTTTCCGAATTTATCTCCAAAGGCCAATACTAGGAATCCTCAACTTGTTTCGTCGTTGTTGGCAAATCGACTTATTCCGGCCCATAGTTATTTATGTCTACCATTTATCATTCGTTGTTTTTGTTTTTAGAAAACAAAAGGTCTATTCGAAACCAAAGCAGTGCCAAAAAAAACAGAAAGTTTAATTAAAAGTTTAACGAACTTATCCACAGAATAATTACAGTACTAATGATGTTGCATTATAATTTAACACACAATGGGCTTAATGGCACATTCAGCTGCGACTTGTATGGCGCGACAAGGAATTAACGACACCATTGAATTTATTCGATACTCTAACTACAACAACAACAAAGTTGACATCTTTGTTATAATAATTTCAGCTGTTTGCGGTGGCGGCAGCGGTAGTTGTTATGGCATGGCGGGCGGAAGCCCAGCCGACGAAAATCGATGGTGTGTCGTGTGAACTTGGCCAGGAGCGGCAAGTGACATTATTGTACATTGCATGCACTTTAAGTGCTCCACTGGCTGTAATTGTATTCGTTTCGTTTCGAAAGACTAATTCGTTTCAATTAAAGGGCATGCGAAAGTGGTTTCTTCTCCGTTTAATTTTTTTTCTTTTCATGTGCGATGAATTGAAAACTGGAATCATTTTTGGAATGGATAATAAAAAAAACAAATGCCATCTTATATAGAGACATTAAGTATCGAAGTGACATTTGAATTGACATACTTAATATTTTGTTTCGCTCTTAAAGCCACAACCAGCGATGCAAATGATTAGAGGATTAAATTAGTGTTGCGGATAGATGATGGTGGTTACCTGAGGAATGAAACAGACACTACTAGACAGTCAGTGTTGTGTTGGTTGGTGGCGCAATACACGGTCTGCTGAAACACTGAAGTTTTATGGTGAATGCAACATTTGTGTGGTGATTTTGAGCTTGTCATTTTGTATTGTGATTAAATGCTTCACACTTGACATTTATTGAAGTTTTTTTTTCTATTGAACTTGGGTCTTGAAAGATCTGATTCTCGGATAACTCAGTTATGAGTTGTCATATGAGACGCTTTAGCTGTTAAGTTGTTATCTTAAACAAAGTTTAATTTTCTTTAGAAAAGTTTTAAAATCTATCTTCATTTGAGATATGTGGTTTTATATTAATAATATACTTAAGAAATCAAACATTGAACAAAACCCTTCAACTTTAGAGTGGATAAACAATCTCGCGGAGATTGCAAAAAAATTATACAAAACGCTTTTTAGAAGATGAAACAGCATTCGTTTTTCATCTTCATAATGCACATATGGATGACGCTCTTCTATATAACTGCCATACATGGTTTAAGAGCTACTGGGTTTTTCCCAAAATATACCGTAATGTGAATATTTGATCGACTAAGGGCGTTTCTGGCGCAGTTCATGGGTTCTCCTTCCATGAATTGATTTTATTATTCCATTAAGTAATTGGACATACTTTTGTTTAAGTGTCACTGTTGATTTGAAGTGAATTATTTTACAAGAAAAAACTCCTAATAGTTTTTTTTTCAAATAGCAGCCGGACAAAACGGACATATTTGTCGTGTCAAACTCACGATAAAGCAAATTCTTTTTCGTATCTGGTTTACCTCATTTAGCCAGTTAGAGTTTCTAAGAATTTCGAGATTTCCATTTTTGTCATAAATGATTTCTCCCAAAAGGAAAATCTTCACTTTGATGTCAGAGATTGAATTCTTAGGTTTTTTGAATCCACTTTCAATATTTAGGTTACTAAATTTTTGTGCGTGCACTAAAAAAAAATTATCAACAAACCACGGCACAGTGTTGTTAAAGGGCAGAAACGGTCGAAAAAACAAGCCTGCAATTTAACATTTGGAATCGAAATTGGAAGCATAACAGTAGGGTTTGAAAGTTAATTTTGAAAAATCAAAAGTTTAGCTTTCTCAGAAAGGTTCTGGTGGCAAAAGAATAGTAATGAACTGAAACTTCGGACGACAACAGGAGTGACCCTTCACCCCAAACAGTTTTATTTTAAATGTAGTTTATGTATGCCTTGATTTTTCTTGCAACTATTCTTAGTATTTGTCTTTTAATATGTCAGATGTTAGTTGTTTTTTAATGCGATATGCTCTGGGGTGATATATCACCCCGTTTTGTGATATACCGACCCTACCTACCTACCGGCCCATAGCACTAACATCCCTTCTTTCTAAGGTCATGGAAACGCTGATTAACAGTCAGCTTAAGGAATATCTCGAAGATCGAAAGCTTCTCCATGACCGTCAGTATGGCTTCCGCAGCAACCGTTCCACTGGTCATCTGATGGCATATCTCACCGAACAGTGGAACAAATCTTTACATCGCTTTGGTGAAAGTAAGATTATTGCTCTCGATATCTCCAAACCATTTAATAGAGTTTGGCATGAAGCTCCATTATCGAAAATGCGTGCTTTTGGGATCGATGATACTCTTGGTCGTTGGATTAGAAGCTATCTTCTGGACCGTTCAATGCAAGTTGTTTTGGACGGATTCAAGTCTAATTCCTACAAAATAAATGCTTGTGTGCTCCAGGGGTCTGTTCTGTCTCCGACTCTTTTCCTCATTTTTATAAATGATCTTCTGTCTGTTACTTCTAATCCACTTAATTGTTTTGCTGGTGACTCTACCCTCAGTTTTTCATATTCGTTCGATAATTCACGTCCTTCGCCTTCGGACGTACAATTGCAACGGTACCGTATGTCAAGCTCATTAAACTCCGATTTATACAGCATTGTCAAATGGGGTAATAGAAATCGTGTGGAGTTTAATGCTTCGAAAACTCAATGCTGTTTTCTGTCGTTAAAGCTAAACCATTGTCCATGAGTGGCACTTACATTGTAAAAACCGAAAAGCTCTCAGTACTCGGTATGTGTGACAACGACGACCTCCGTTGGAACGACCATATATTTGAGATCGCTAAGAATGCTGATAACTGCGTAGGTTTTCTGTATCGGTGTAAGAAGTACATTTCCCTATCTGATCTGGCTACAATTTATGAAGCGTTTATACGCCCTTAACTCGAGTATAACTCCGACCTCTGGACTTCACAAACATCGCTTCACCTGCTTGATAGAATACAAAATCAAGCGTTAAGATTCATAGGAAAAATAACTGCCGCTGAAACAATTGCCCCTCTCGAATACCGAGGCAATGTTTCATGTCTTTCCTTATTTTATCGTTTCTTTTATAAAAAAATGTTCACTCGAAGTAGCCAACTGCATTCCTCCCCTTAAAAGTTCCTCCCGTAATACTCATTTCGCAAGGAATGCCCATCAGTTCTCCCTTGAGCCCAATTTCGGACGTACCGTGAAATATAGGGATTCTTTTTTTAGCCGCACAACACGAATTTGGAATAGTTTACCCGGCGAGATTTTCCCTTGCCTCTGCAAACATTCAAAACCAATGTTAATCGACACGTCCTATCTCTCCCCTCCCTATCTACCTAATGCCCGCGCAGTGTGTTACATTAAAAGGGATACAAATAGTCCCTTGTGCGCGCGCTAATTATAAAAAAAAAAACAAGAATTATAATCTATCCTTGAAATCGGCACCGAAAAGTAAAAATTACGTGTTTAAAATGCAATTCTAGTGTATGTCCTGAAGCAGGCAGAAATTTGCACCAAACGTCTTTATTTATCACCACTTTTAACCATAACGGTTTAAAGTTAATTTCTTCAAAAACTTTTAGTCAAAATAACCTGATATCTCTTTGAAGTAAAACATTGAAAAAAAATATAAGTTCCAGTCTGCCTTTTAACTTTAGGAATTTCATACACGAATACACTAACAAATCGTTGGAAGTTTCCGAGACAGATACATTTTCAATTTTTGTTCAAGCTTCTAGATTTTGACATCTGTTTGTCTTGAGTTAGCCTTCTGACGTTTTCAAATATTATCTTTCACACCGTCTTTATCAACCTCAACCAATTTTCAGCAATTTTCCAAAAAAATTAAATGTTATTCGTAAATTCCACCGATTCTCCTTCGAAGAAAAAATGCTATTATCTTTTTTTATTAAATATTTCTTTAAGCAATTTGTATTTCTTATTATTTGGATGAAACAGTTTCATCATATACTAAAAAAGAATTTGTAACTCATTTTCGGATAATTTTATTTTACATTTTTCTTTTCGCTTATTTAATCTTATTAAAATTTATTTTTTCCAATATTTAGTTCAAACAACCACACTTCGTAAAAAGAATTATCATGATATATATAAAACATCTGATTTTGACACTTCTACTCGCACTGCTCTCACGTGCTTTATTTAAAAACCAAGTGCAAAAAATCCTGCTTTAAGCTGCTCTATTTGCTCTAAAGCCTAGAAAAACTCACTGAACAACAAATCCAAAAAGTTCAAAACAATTTAGAGCAGAATATTTCTCATAGAACAGCAAAATTCTGCTCTTTCCTGCCTATAACAATGGAGAACAAGTACATTGAACGTTGTTTTAGCCAAAGTTTGTGTGAAACAAACCACTTTTCGCCGATTCTGTCAAAAATAACAAAGGAGTAACATCTTATTTTATTTATTTCACATCAGTTTTATGATTCAAAATTGTAGCTACTTTTTTTGTAAAAATCAGGTTTAAAGTTATTGATAGGTTTTTGATATTTTCACATTTAATTGAAGGCAACAATATCACTTGCTTTAATGTCACATAAAAATTGCAGACTCATGTAAAAACCTCTAAGAATTTCTTTTTATCTTTTCATTTTAACCATATTTATAACCTCCTGCCCCTCGAAAAAAAATCTTCAACAATAAAACAATATTTTCAAGATTTTTAGTTCAAGTCATTCAAAAATTCAGGGTTGAGTGCATTCACAAACAGAGAAAGCACATAACGCTAATTCAAAGCCAAAGGTCGCAACTCATTCTCATTGCGACTGAGGTATTCAAGTACAACAACAAAAACTACTTACGCTACTTAAAAGACAAACCGCGTAGAAATAAAAGTTCATAAACTAGAACTTCCACCTATCAAGCAAAAAAAAAAAAAAATAAATATCAAAAGAAAGTCAACGCCAAGCTCATAATGCCAAACACACAACGCGTTCTTTTACAATCCACTCACGTCTAGGACTCAATAGAAACAGTGCCTCTAGGAAGCTAGGAAAATTAAAAAAAAAAAACAACAACAGCGTAGCGCACTCTGTTCCAGATTCGAGTTCGAAAACGATTTCCAATAAAAAAAAACTAATAAATAAGAACGAAGGGCTTGAATTGTGTCATCGAAATCAAGTGCTCATGGTTCTTTATTGTTGCTCTAGATAGAGCAAAATACCCTCCGCTCCTTCTTCAAAGTTCGCCGAGGCAAACGCGAGCTCAATAGTGCGACTTATGCTGTCAATCAATCTTCCCGACACCATCGACCTCATGCTAATCATTGTAAGCGGATAGCACCAGTGTTGTCGTTCTACTTTGTTTGCCGGCTTTGTGTGCCCAGAATGAGCAAAATGAGGTCTGGCAAGTGCATAGCGTCGAGTGTTATGTCAATGTTATCCGTTCTAAACGTCATGATTCACACACAATTTCCAGGGATAATCTGAAAAAAATGCTATAAAATGGGGGCAGCAACTGTTGTATGCCTGCCACCGCCCCGAACATGTTCGAGTCGATTTATTTAATTTTTTCTGTTCTTTTTTTTTCAGTTCATATCAGAAAACGGAACCTAATCGAATATGTCATTTCGTGTTGTACGAAGTTCGAAATTTCGTCACGTCTATGGCCAAGCACTGAAACGTGAGCAATGCTACGACAACATTCGGGTATCGAAAAGCAGTTGGGACTCGACATTTTGTGCAGTAAATCCGAAATTTTTGGCAATCATTGTCGAATCAGCTGGCGGCGGAGCTTTTATTGTCTTGCCACACAATAAGGTGAGTTTTTTTTTGTTTTTTTTTTTTTTCTAAAAATTGATTTCCTGCCTCTCGATTTAAATTATGATGTTAGCAACAGCTTTAGAGCGCCGCAATGAGTCACAAAATTTATCATTTATTTTGGCTGCAGGATGAGTCGTGTGGAATGCAGAAAAACGTTGTCATATTGCGCGCCACCCAAAGAATATATAATTTATTAATTGTTGTCTCTCGGTTTTCGGATGAACTTAACTGGGAACACGCTTTTATTATATTTTTTTGTGAGAATTTTGGCAACTGGCACGACAGATGGTAATTGTTATTTTCTCTGACAGGGCTGAGGTATTTTGTATTTTTTTTAGGTTTGACAATTAAACGAAGCCGAATGCATCATAAATGTCAAAAATAATTTTTATTAAGACATAGCTACTGATTAATTGTTTTGTTTTTTTTTTTTTAATGATATTAGGGTCTCTTTGGGCTATCTTTAAAGTATTAGTCAATGTTGAAATACCTCCATAAAATGGGCACTTGAAAGATAGTCGAAGAATTTAGGGTATATTACATGTTTGGTGAATACAGACACTCGGGCGTATGTGGACTATTTTTTTTAATTTTTTTTTTTATAATTAATACGCGTACATGGGACTATTGGGACTATTTGTTTCCCTTTTAATGTAGAGCACACTGCGCGGAAATTAAGAAGATAGGGAGGGGAAAGATAGGAAGTGTCGATTAACATTGGTTTTGCATGCTTGCAGATCAAAATGGCAAGGGAAAATCTCGCTGGGTAATCTATTCCAAATTCGTGTTGTTCGGCTAAAAAAGAATCTATATTTCACGGTACGTCCGAAATTGGGCTAAACTCAACTGATGAGCATTCCTTGCGAGACGAGTATTACGGAAGAAACTTTTAAGGGGAGGAATGCAACTGGCTGAACATTTTTTGTCAAAGAATTTTTGTATAGTAAGGAAAGACATGAAACATTGCCTCGTTGTTCGAGAGGGGCAATTGTTTCAGCGGCAGTTCTATTTCCTATCAATCTTAACTCTCGATTTTGTATTCTATTCTATTGAAGCGATGTTTGCGAATCACCTGTCCAGAAGTTAGAGTTATACTCGAGGTAAGGGCGTATAAATATTTTAATGTGAATTTAAATTTGAATGCTTTCAATAAAATCGATGCCGAAAATTTGTTTATGGATGTAATTTTGCATTGTTTAATAAATAAAATATATATTTTTAAATTCAATATTTTCTATTTCTAGAAATTTGTATGTCGAAAATAAAATTCTTCATTGACATGTAAAGTAAACAGATACATAATACACGCTATAGAACGCGGAACAATTTCACATTAAGTGAAACCCAGGTTGGAGTAAATACTGATTTATCAGAGTTTGCTCTACATGGGTATAGCTTGGTGCCATTACTCTTTTCCCATCATGGTCTCGTGGTCTATGTTAGGAATGATATTGCTTGCCAGAGCCTTCCCCAATATGGGCAATGTTCCAACACGGACTTTAACTTCTTGTGGCTCAAATTCACTGTCCGCAAGCATGTCATTCATTATTGTTTTATTTACAGGAGTCCAAATCTCGACAGCAATTCCACTTGTAACGAGTTTGATGCGCTGTCTGATTCCATCTCGAAAATTGTTTCCCTTTGTCCTCGCACTGAAATCGTTATTACGGGCGATTTCAATGTACACAATTCCAATTGGCTCCGCTATTCTGGTCAGACAACACCCGAAGGAAGGTATGTCGAGCTCTTTGCCGGGTTACATCACCTTACCCAACTGATCGATGTGCCAACGCGTATACCGGATGTTGCTGGGCAAGCCGCCCATACTCTTGACTTGTTTCTTACTTCTCACCCTGATAAATATACCATTAGTGTAACTTTTCCATTTGGCACTTCAGACCATTGTGTTATTTCAGCTAATTTCTCATCCTCCACCCATCCAGTTAAAGAAAAACTTCCCACCAGGACCGTTTGGCAATACGAGAAAGCCAACTGGGACGGCCTGAATATTTTTTTCCGAAACTTTAACTGGTCACTATGCTTCCTCGATAGTGACATTGATGCCAGTGCTGAAATGATCACAAATGTGATTCTTCTAGGGATGCGTGTTTTTATTCCTAACAGAGTAAAAAGCATCAAACCTAAAGAAAAGTCTTGGTTTAATTCTGAGTGTAAAGAAGCTATCAGGCTCAAAGAAGTAAGTTTCCGTTCTTACAAAGCCAACCCTACAGAGGATAATCGGAAAAAGCACAAACAAGCAAGAAACTCATGCAACTCCGTTATTGAAAGAACCAAATTTTTGCATGACCAGTAAAATTTTTTTGTAATTTGTAAAAAAAATATTAAAAACTCCTCAACATCTTCGGTTCCAACGCTCATCGACAGTAACAAACCAATTGTTTACTCTTCAGAGAAGGCAAACTTGCTCGCCGCCCATTTCGCTGCTAGCTCCACGCTGCCGCATAGCAACGTTGCCCCTCCTGTACTTGAGAATGTAAATTTTTCCATGGGACAGATTTTTTTCCGCACTCGTACAGTAGCAAGAGTTCTCAAAGATCTCGATATACACAAATCCGCTGGCCCGGATGGTATACCCCCGATTCTTCTGAAGAGGTGTTCTTCCACTCTGGCAAAGCCACTGCGTAAGCTTTTCCATCGCTCCTACTCTTCTGGAATCTTTCCTAGAAGATGGAAAACAGCATTTGTCCAGCCTGTCCCTAAGAAAGGTGACCCATCCTCAGCCTCCTCCTACCGACCCATAGCACTGACATCCCTTCTTTCTTAGGTCATGGAAACACTGATTAACCGTCAGCTTAAGGAATATCTCGAAGATCGTAAGCTTCTCCATGACTGTCAGTATGGCTTCCGCAGCAACCGTTCCACTGGTGATCTGATGGCATATCTCACCGAACAGTGGAACAAATCTTTACATCGCTTTGGTGAAAGTAAGATTATTGCTCTTGATATCTCCAAGGCATTTGATAGAGTTTGGCATGAAGCTCTCTTATCGAAAATGCGTGCTTTTGGGATCGATAATACTCTTGTTCGTTGGATTAGAAGCTATCTTCTGGACCGTTCAATACAAGTTGTATTGGACGGATTCAAGTCTGATTCCCATAAAATAAATGCTGGTGTGCCCCAGGGCTCTGTTCTATCTCCGACTCTTTTCCTCATTTTTATAAATGATCTTCTGTCTGTTACTTCTAATCCACTTAACTGTTTTGCTGACGACTCTACCCTCAGCTTTTCATATTCGTTCGATAATTCAGGTCCTTCGCCTTCGGACGTACAATTGCAACGGTGCCGTATGTCAAGCTCATTAAACTCCGATTTATACAGCATTGTCAAATGGGGTAATAGGAATCGTGTGGAGTTTAATGCTTCGAAAACTCAATGCTGTCTTCTGTCGTTAAAGCTTAACATTCCCCCAATGCCATTGTCCATGAATGGCACTTACATCGAAGAAACCGAAAAGCTCTCAGTACTCGGTATGTGTGTCAACGACGACCTCCGTTGGAACGACCATATATTTGAAATCGCTAAGAATGCTGCTATGTGCTTAGGTTTTCTGTATCGGTGTAAGAAGTATTTTTCCCCATCTGATCTGGCTACAATTTATAAAGCGTTTATACGCCCTAAACTCGAGTATAACTCCCACCTGTGGGCAGGTGCTTCACAAACATCGCTTCACCTGCTTGATAGAATACAAAATCGAGCGTTAAGATTGATAGGAAATAGAACTGCCGCTGAAACAATTGCCCCTCTCGAACACCGACGCAATGTTTCATGTCTTTCCTTATTTTATCGTTTCTTTTATAAAAAATGTTCACTCGAGGTAGCCAGCTGCATTCCTCCCCTTAAAAGTTTCGCCCGTAATACTCGTCTTGCTAGGAATGCCCATCAGTTCACCCTTGAGCCCAATTTCGGACGTACCGTGAAATATAGGGATTCTTTTTTTAGCCGTACAACACGACTTTGGAATGGTTTACCCGGCGAGATTTTCCCTTGCCATTTCAATTTGCAAGCATTCAAAACCAATGTTAATCGACACCTCCTATCTCTCCCCTCCCTATCTTCCTAATGCCCGCGCAGTGTGTTACATTAAAAGGGAAACAAATAGTCCCTTGTGCGTTAATTATAAAAAAAAAAAGAGTTGACATTTGCAAATACAACCTCCGATTCAGTGACAACTTTTGTTCCACTTTGTATGTCCACAAATCTTATATCAAATTATTGCAATCAGTATAAGAAACACCCTGTATGCAAAATTTTATTTGTTTGTTAATAATTCTGCTGTGAATTCGATTGCGAAAAAACTGCCAGCTTATTAGATCTGCCTACCGGAAGGTTTTGGATAAAGTAAAGTAAACTAACAGCAGTTGGCGGGATGTATTGAAGAACTTGTTGAACGAAGCCCGGACTAGATCCCGGTTGTTGCTTAGATGAATGTATTTAAAAAAAACAATCGAAATGTTTTTTTTTTTTTTTTTTTTTTTTTGTGGGGAAAAAAGCTTGCAGGTACGGTTATTTCTTGAGCTAATTGTTTTCAACTAAACTTCTAACAAATTGCTTAAAACTTCAAAATCAAATTTTGAATACAATGTTTGTATCTAAGTGGTGTTCAAATTATCGAATTTTAAAAAATATACATTTTAATATAATTTTTTTAAATAAAAAAAAAACTTGTTATCCAAAATTTTGCATGCAATCTTTAGTGAAATGGTTTTTGATTTGTGGAGAATGTCAAAAACAAAAACCCGTTATACAATTGTTATTTTTATTAACTGTTTTTTGGTAAAACTTCTTGTTACCAAAATGATTCTTTCAATATAAAGTATCAAAATACGTAGTTGGAATTGTTTAAAAAAAATAGCTTTTCCTTATCAGTTGTATGTTAGATACCGTTATTCCTTGAGCAGCAGTTTGGGCTCTTCCTCGAGGTACAACATAAAAGGTTTGTTCCACATAAACTTGGACTAAAATGGGCAGCTTCCAAAATTTAAAAAGTAACGATGAAAATCTAAAACTACACAAATCTTCGACAACGCTTTGAACAAGAAAGTTAACCATTTTTTAAACGTCAAAGTCATATGATTAAGGCTTTCACAGACGGTCGAAAAATGCAGCAACACTTGTGTTTGTGATTTTTTGAAAAAAAAAGTCGTAGTTGCAGAAAACTAGCTTCTTTTTAAACTTCAAAGCGAATTCGAAGTTGATCAATTTTACTTCCAATAGAAAAAAATTTATCAACTTCTATTTGTTTTTCTTGTTTACAGCTGGAATGCGCAGCGTCCAGTGAGCTTATTTTGCAAAACACACAAGTGCGTGCATTAGAACGCGGTTTCGGGGGAAGCGAGTTTTACATTCGCGCGAAGTAAGCGAATTATTATTTATGTAAATTATTGTGACAAAAAAAAAGGTTCTCCGAATCCATTTTCTACGAAATTCAATACACACAACTACTAAACAAAAATTCGCCTTAATCGCGCGAGCAAAAATAGAAATAACTTGATTCGCTCAGATTCGCTCAGATTCGCTTAGTTCGCGCCGGTAAAGTTTAGGCACCGAAATGAATGAACGCGCGAGTGAAATTCGCTTAAATTACCAGAACCGCAGCTTTAGGCGGTAGATAGCGCGCGGCCACAAACGCGACACAAACTTAGTCATATGGCCGATGCGGCGCAATCAATTTGTGTGAAATTCCATAAGTATCCGCTCATTATGTCACTGCGGCCATGTTTGTATCAGAAAATTTTTTATAATTTTCATTGCCCATATCATAAAAAAATAAGCGATTATTGCAACTGTATTTTTATTATGTTTGTCCATTTTGGACATTACAATTATTTAAATATTTGCCAAAGCTTTTGCGGTTATAGAGTTAACGCAGAGTTAAAACGCGCTCAGCTTAAAAGGATTTTAATATTGTTTGCGGCATTGGTGCAGTAGATAAGACGTTTGCTTCTGACCCGGAGGTCTTAGTTCGATACTCAGGTTAAGAGAAATTTTTCTAACTCCTAGTGCAAGCTAGAGCCGCCTGTGAGTTTTAAATGAGAAAATAGTCACCTAATTCTCGATCTACTGCGCCGAAAAAAAAAATTCTTTGCTATCTTCCTAATTCTTCTAACTAGTGTCGTGCAACGTCATGTTGCATTCTACAAGGCAATGTGCCTTACAGACACTTAGTTAAAAAAAAACTATTAAAAAAAAATATTAATGTTTCCTTCCCCACCTTTGCGCTTATTTGACATAGGAAGTCAATGTTTACATATGCATACCGAGTTTATTAATAAAAAGAAAATCGTTTTCCGTTTGCAGAGCCTTAATATCACAGCAGATTTTTTTCAACTTCAAACTGAAGTAAAATGAAACTCATTTTTCTTCCAAAGAATTTTCTTGGGCTGAAATTGTCATGAGAGAGAAATATTTTACTCTTTCGTGAGCACTCTTGTCAAAAACTATGAATTTTGTGTCTTGTGGAACAGTATTTGGCTGTTTTCCGTAAAAATTGGCTAAAATTCGTAGTTTTGGGGAGCAAGTGGAACAAAGCTAATATGTATCATACGGAATACATATATATGTTGTTGTATCGCAAATAAAAATTGAAACATTTCTCAAGCCCTTTTCGAAACAATGGTCCCGCCAAAAACATTTTCATATAAAATGTTCCGAAGAAGAGACCATGTGACTCGCACTGTCAATAAGTTAAGTTAAGCTTCTAAGTCTACACGCCCTTGTAGAGTTACAAGTCCTTATTTCACAAACTCTACAACTTAGTCAAAATAAGTGGCTTGGCTGATTCGTATAACAGAAAAGTACGCCCATGTGGATGTAGCGATGTAACTTTTTGTATTATTACAAATACAAAAAACCGCCACGTGTTCAAAAATAATTTGTTGCAGCAATTTCGGGGTAATTAAATCTTCTTGAATATCAATTTTGGTCGAATGTCAGAATCGGTTAATAAGTTCTCGAGAATGTCAAAGGAAAAAAAATTGAGAGAGCCTTAAGATTGATAGGCGATAGAACAATAACAAAAACATTCACATCTCTTGGCCACAGTCGTAATGTTTCTTGCCTTTTGTTGTCTCATCGCAGTTTCTATAAACAATGTTCCAATGAAAAGGAATCTGAAACGATTCAACATTAATATTCGAACTTTTTCGGACGAACAGTAAAATACAGTGTTTCTTCCTTTAGCCGTACCACGCGAATGTGGATTCTGTTTTAAGCAAAGGCTTTATGCAGTGTGCCGGGTTGATAAGCCGAAGGTCAATAGGCCTTGGTCCTTTAAGGAGCTGTAGCACGAATAAATTTGTTTTATAATTTGTATAAACATTAATGTTCACATAACGGAAATATTATGTTGATGCATTTTTGAAAATAATTTTAATAATTTCTGAAAATAAATATTTATAGACAGAACGTCATATTGTCTTCAAAAATATTTTTGTACACACAAGCAATTATTTACTTTAATGATTTCCTGTGCAGACAAGATTGATAACGATTACATAACTTTTATTAAAAATGTTGGCTTCAATTTATTTTTATCTCATTCTGACACACAATTTTTTTGAGTCGCCACGTCACAATCATTAAAATATGAAATACTAATGTTTTCATTTAACTCGGCGTTTTATTATATTAGAATTTCATCAGAAATGAAAACAATTTTATTTTAATATTTCAATATCTTACAACATTTATTCAAATATAAATGTTTATTTAAAAATAATTTATGCATGTTTCATTCATTAGTGCAATAAGTTTTTACATTTCACTTAACGCCTAATCAATCAAAAAAAAATCGCAGAAAAAAACCAAATTTAAAGCACACTTTAGCAAAAAAAATCTCAAAATTAGCAAGAACACCACATCCGCCTTGTGTGAAAAACGTTACCTCAACCATTGGATGCTGGCCAATCTGAAAAATCTATTTCAATCTCGAAAAACGGCAACAAAACCGATACAACGAAAATCAAACAAACTGAATTATGAAAATTTTTAAAAATAGGTCGGCCACGGAGAGCAGTGTGTTTAGAAAGTTAAAAACGGCTACTCTCGACTCTTTCTAGCTTCAAGACAATCGGCTCCTGCTCGCGTGTCGGTGTGGTCCTATTTGAACGATTTCCCATTTCCACACACTCACTTACCGTTAAGTCAGTTTTAAAATTAGAAAATTACTCATCATTTTACATGAACGCGGACGCTCAGCGGCAGCAACCACACGCCGCTCCGCCGTGTCGATTTGAAGGCTCGACGACCGACGCGACGATCTTCTTCGCAAAAGCGAACTTATTTTTGAATTGGAAAACCCATTTTAGGATATTTTCAAATTTTTAGTGCTTTGTTTGTGTTTACACACAATTTTGGTTTATTGGATAGTTTCTGCAGGCGTTGATGTGTTGATGCAGCATATGGCTGTTCGTCGCAGCCAAAGTGTCGCAAATTTAGCAGACAATGCCCGCTCCAGTTTTTTGTAAAGTTCTGATCTAAATTTGGATAGTTCAATGCGTTTACTTACGGGTCTTGAAGTGCACTTTCTTCGGGCTGGCTGAGGAGATTGATGCACCGGCAACCGAGAGTTGATTTTATTTTAGGATTTAGGTTGTAAGTGGGTGATGTGTGGGGCTAGAAATATATGTAATAATAATTGTTATTATTTTCGTAATTTATTACACGTTTTATGGGATGTAATTAATATTTAGTTGCGGACGTGTGCACAATAATTTTTAGTTCAGAAAGGTCATGCCAGCGCAATGGAAAATTTTCAATATTTTCAGCTATTTTTGGATATGGGCGAAAGAGAAAGTGATATTTTTGTGAAGGAAAGTTATTTAGAATAATTTGTGGCAAACAAGTGGGGATGGGGAAGTGGTTTTGTTTTGGCATGGAATTCGACTGAGAACTGCAAAGTGCAATAAGCTTGCACCTGCTCGCAGCAGTTGTACTTACGATATAGTTTTTAGATTTTACTTAAATTTTGACTTAAAAAATAATTAAAAATAAGACTATAATAATTTTTTTTAGTTTTATATTAATATTTATGTAGTTTATCTTAAATGATTAGAAACTGATAGAAACACAATTGTTCAATTTCAATTTTAGTCTTAAAATTTGGTATGTGTGCCGTAAGAGATGTGAGAACTAATCAAGTCTGTAGAAAAACGTGTCATTGTTAAATGACATCAAAATCTTTATGATTAAAATTTAATATATCCAAGAATATCTAAGTTCTTCAGTTTAATGGGAAAATTAAAGTTTCGAACATCCGAACTGATTTTTGTCGCATTTAATGAACAGGGTTGGATCAGTTCAGTCAACTGATCTGACATTTTTCACATGTTTGGCCCATATTAATAGCTAGTTTCATTCAAGAAAAGATTTGCTCTTTCTGTCAAAAGATTTGATCTTTTTGAATTTTGAGAGTCTAGATCAAATCTCAACACGAAAGATTTGATTTGAATGCACACATACATGTAAATAATCTTTTCTGCCAATGTCAATAGGGATGCAACATACAAGCGATACATCGATGTTTTAAGAAATCGATGTATCATTCATAAACATCGATTTCGAAACATCGATGAAACCCACTTAAACATCGATACATCGTTCTTGGTTAACGATAATAGTGCCACGTGTGTCGAAAGGTCCGATCTCTGAGAAGGAAAACGTAGTGATATCAAATTTAATGTTTGTTACTGAAATTTCATGCAAAACCAGTTTTGTGTTGAAAAGAAGTTTTTTGTCTGAAAAGAAGAGATAATCGATTCAGTTCTCAAAGAATCGAAACCACGCATGGTGGACGCAGTTTAAAATTCAAAATAGTAAAATGTCATTTTTATATTAAACTAGCTTACTCTAGCTTTTCTTGATACCGAAAGCTGTCCAATTATAGCTAAAAACCACAAAGGTAAACGTAGTTACAAAATATTTTCAAAATCGGCCAAGCCTTTCAAATTTAATGTTGGTTATATGAAAATATATGAAATTCTATACAAAAATCAATTTTCGATTTTTCCAATTTCCTGACTTTTCGGGAGGGTTTTCCGAAGAGTTTCTTTCGTAAAAAAAATTTCCTGGCAATTACAAACAACGGAAAAAAATTGAGCCAAATCGGCCCAAACGTTCTGAATTGATGAATTACTATACATTTTTCACATCATTTTTATATATAAGGGGTGATATTTTAAGAGCTTGAGAACTTTAAAAAAAAAAAAACGCATAAAATTTGCAAAATCTCATCGGTTCTTTATTTGAAACGTTAGATTGGTTCATGACATTTACTTTTTGAAGATAATTTCATTTAAATGTTGACCGCGGCTGAGTCTTAGGTGGTCCATTCGGAAAGTCCAATTTTGGGCAACTTTTTCGAGCATTTCGGCCGGAATAGTCCGAATTTCTTCGGAAATGTTGTCTTCCAAAGCTGGAATAGTTGCTGGCTTATTTCTGTAGACTTTAGACTTGACGTAGCCCCACAAAAAATAATCTAAAGGCGTCAAATCGCATGATCTTGGTGGCCAACTTACCGGTCCATTTATTGAGATGAATTGTTCTCCGAAGTTTTCCCTCAAAATGGCCATAGAATCCCGAGCTGTGTGGCATGTAGCGCCATCTTGTTGAAACCACATGTCAACCAAGTTCAGTTCTTCCATTTTTGGCAACAAAAAGTTTGTTAGCATCGAACGATAGCGATCGCCATTCACCGTAACGTTGCGTCCAACAGCATCTTTGCAAAAATACGGTCCAATGATTCCACCAGCGTACAAACCACACCAAACAGTGCATTTTTCGGGATGCATGGGCAGTTCTTGAACGGCTTCTGGTTGCTCTTCACTCCAAATGCGGCAATTTTGCTTATTTACGTAGCCATTCAAACAGAAATGAGCCTCATCGCTGAACAAAATTTGTCATTTTCGTCAATTTGTCACATTTCGAACCGAACACTGATTTTGGTAATAAAATTCAATGATTTGCAAGCGTTGCTCGTTAGTAAGTCTATTCATGATGAAATGTCAAAGCATACTGAGCATCTTTCTCTTTGACACCATGTCTGAAATCCCGCGTGATCTGTCAAATACTAATGCATCAAAATCCTAACCTCAAAAAAGTCACCCGTTATAAGATTTATGAAATTGCGATTGCTTATTTCCGGGAGATAATAACAAAATTAACACAAACTCCAAGAAAGAAATGATATAGATTTGATAGTGGAATTTCACAAGCTACTCCAGGGTAATTTTTTTTTTTTTTGAGGTGTGTGAGGGTTGGGTTTAGGGTTTGAAAACTTTTTTTCCGATTTCCGTCGAAGTTTAATTTCTGATCGAAAAATGGTCCGCAGAAAAGTAGTTAAATAATTAAAAAACCTATAATTTTACTTCAGGTTATTTTTAAGCATAACCTCAAATATTATGAGATATCGGCAAAAAACGGTCTTCCGATTATTTAGTTTTACTAACTTAAATCGCATTTGATGTTTTACAAACGCAATGAAACACAACCTTCAGAATTAAAAATAGCTGGCTAGTTATTGTTTTTTTTTTATTTCATTGCTATTCGTATTTTAACTTAAGAATTAACCGCTTATTGAGCATCAAAAAATCAGTTCACAAACATTTTTCTTAAACATTGCGAAAATATCGATATCATCATCATAATATCGATGTTTTTATGAACGATTTTGCATCCCTTAATGCAAATGACAAAAGAAGAGTGACAGTTCTTCACCAATACAACAATTTAATCACAAAAGAAGTTTCATTGAAAAGATCAAATCTCGATTTTGAGATCAAATCCTTAAAATTTGAACAAAACTCGCTATAAGATTATCCGACTAGCAGATACTTAATATGGACGGTCTAAGCTCTCATTTGATATTCTACTCGCCTTTTCTAAATCCTTTTTTGACTTCAAAGATGTCGGTGTAGTCTTAACCGACTTTGAAGGAACCTAGTGCGTATTCCATCATCATTTTGCACAGGGGACGTTTTTGGTATGGATGTCAAAACTGCACATTGCTCTATATAACTCGTCTCTATAAATGCTGTCGTATGTGGCTTTTATATCGATGAAAAGATGGTGTGTATCGATTTGAAGTTCTGAAGGTCTCCGGTGTTCCTTTTTTCCTCTTCTGCTCCTTTCATCCCGCGAGCAGTTCTGGTTCTTCTGTGCAGCGCCGCTTCCTGTTTAGCTGACACTCATGTCAAACCAAAGGTTTCATCGTGTGGCCGTTTTAAACCCAGCATTTCAGAGGAGATGTTAAAGTCGCCTCAGACTGCTCATATCTTTTGCCCAGAAGCTTGAAAATCAAAAAATAAAAACATAAAACATAAAATCCTTATATTGGTAAATTTAGCCTTGATGCGAATTGTCATGAGGCGCTCGTTCACACATTTGTAACTCAAGATCTCTTTCCGGAGTCTGCCTCTAACGACGAATCCACATTCAAATAAGCGCTGTTATTGTTTGATGCAGCAGTTGCCATAGTAAATATCACCGTTTTTCATCAGTCCATCGCATTCCTTGGTTTGCTCTTATATCTGCCTTACAGCAGTCCAACACTTCAACTTATGTGCAGCTGTACGTCCCTTGTTAAGGTACCTAACATTCCACGTGCAGATCCCAAATTCGTTGTCCTTATTTCTTTTCAGGGTTTATCAGTGAACCCGTCCGTATCCGAGACTTGTGGTTGCTTCGTAACTAAATTTCTTTACATGGCCGGGAAGTTACCCCGGCAACATAACGAAGACAAAGAGCTGGATAAGCCGCCTGAGCTACGAAAACTTCGTTGTAGCCTATATAATGCGTTCACTAAGTAGTTCAGCCTGACTGGAACTGTAGACGTCACCGTTGATTCCATCAAGTTCGCACATACCGCACAAATCAGTAGGAATTCATTGAAATGTATGTATTCAGTGAAATACCGAAAGTGTACCGAGTAAACCGAGAGAAACGATACCCCACCGACAAGTGAGGGAGCGGCCTAAAAGAAAATGTTTAAACGACCTGTCTACCAAAATTAGCAAACTTTAAATAAAAATGCACATGATTGGGCCACAACATAGAAACAAACGTTTAAACATACACAAATCTTTAAAAAACTTTTTTACAATTATTTCCCCATTACAGTTGATTCCAAGCATTCCAAAACTTTTTTTCAGCTTTTTATATTCACATATAGGCAAATTAGTTGTCCACAGTTTTATTATTATTTATTGTTATTTTATTTAATATCTTTAAAAGAAATATGAATTACTATTTTATATTAATTACGTAAGAGTTCATCTTATATTACGCTGTTCATCAAAGCTCTAATATGTTTGCGACATCGATTGAGTCGTTTCATCTCAGCAAGAATTATTGTATGATTCAGCTTGAAATAACTTCATAACTGCAGACAAGCCCCATATTTGTGTTGTCTTTACAATGTCTTTAATAGCAGAATAAGGTATTCATCGCGGAAACCGGCTTCATCTTGCAACAGGAAAAAATTCCAAATTTGTTTTACAGGTATGATACCAAAAATGTTTTCAAACAATAATTAGGAATCTATGAGGGATTAAAATTAATAGCGTTTTCGGTCATAAAAACCACTTTCAAACAAGAAAAGGTGTACTCTGTTTACGGAGCAGAAAGTGTTTCAACCCAAACTATAAACATATTGTTGAAAGTACAGGGATTCTTTCGTTAGCCCTACCACTCCAAAGTGTTTTGTGTTTTTTTTATATTTATTTCAATATTCTTCTTTCAAAACTAAAAATCCATGTTTTTTTAACTTAATTAAATTTGTTCTGTTTGTTAAAATCCTCTTACTTAAAATCTTTATTACATCTTATTTACAGGTTGGTCGCATTGCAGCAGATCATCCATTAGTTGGCGGTCACAAAGGTCCTGTATTGGATATTGCATGGTGCCCACACAATGACAATGTCATTGCTTCTGGCTCAGAAGATTGTGTTGTTAAAGTTTGGCAAATACCCGACGGTGGTCTATCGCGAACACTCACTGACCCTGTAGTCGATCTTGTCTTTCATCAAAGAAGAGTCGGTCTCGTGCTGTGGCATCCATCTGCGTTAAATATACTCCTTACAGCCGGCTCAGATAATCAAGTAATTTAATAGATAAAATTACCAAGAGATTGAAATTAACTATAAACTAACTTTTTTCCCACAGGTCGTCATCTGGAATGTCGGCACTGGTGATATACTCGTACACATTGATAGTCATCCGGACATAGTGTATAGTGCCTGCTTTAACTGGGATGGTTCTAAGTTGGTAACAACATGTAAGGATAAGAAAATCCGTATAATAGATCCACGCACAGGAGAAGTGGAAAGTGAAGCTCTCTGCCATGAAGGATCCAAAGCGACACGTGCTCTCTTCCTGCGACACGGTCTTATTTTCACAACCGGTTTCAATCGGTCATCGGAACGCCAGTACTCATTAAGAGCGCCCGATGCTTTGAGTGAGCCAATTGTGATGGTTGAGCTGGATACGTCTAACGGTGTAATGTTCCCTCTGTATGATCCTGATACGAATTTAATTTATCTATGTGGTAAAGGTGATTCGGTTATACGGTATTTTGAAGTAAGAAATATATTAACTTAGATTGAATTGGTGAAAAAAAAAACATTTGTTATTTATAGATCACACCAGAACCACCATTTGTACATTATATTAATACGTTTCAAACGCCAGATCCTCAACGTGGTATCGGTATGATGCCAAAACGTGGATGTGACGTAACAACCTGCGAAATATCAAAATTCTATCGTCTCAATAACAATGGGCTGTGCCAAGTCATTTCGATGACAGTTCCACGAAAATCGGATTTGTTTCAAGAGGACTTATATCCGGACACCCTGTCAGATGACGCAGCGTTAACAGCTGAAGAATGGGTGGCCGGCCAAGATGCTGATCCAGTTGTCATATCGCTTAAAGTGAGTATCCCAGTAAATGTTATTATGTGTCAAATTAATGAGCTTATATTGAATACCAGTGCCAGCATAACTTCTTATTTTGTTATTTAGTTGATGATAAAAGTCTGTAGGACCAGGTCATTTAAATAAAGTTAGGAAAAAACGCTTAAATTGCTTCGAAATTGCTGTTGCTTAGGCTTCTGTTTTGTTAAGACTTTGCTACAATCTGTACCATTTTCTTCGTGTATTTCTTATATGTATTTTAACAGTGTGCTTAAAATTGTTTCCATGGTAAAAAACAGGAAGATAGATTGTTTATTAGTCTCAGTCTGTAGCAAAAAAAAACAAAATTTTTGAAAGACGAAAATAGAAAAATATACATATGTATGTAAATGCTCCTTCTGACACAAGACTAAAAACATTAATAGATCGTAAACAGCTCAAATTATATTCATGACTTTAAATATTTATTTAAAAATTATTTTTCACATTAAATGATGCACAAACTACATATGTATATTATTTTGTTGACAAACATAAGATCAAAGAAATATTTTTAATGCCTTAATTAAAAATCTGGATAAAAAACTTCAACAGAAATATACATACTTTTTTCGTTATGCGAATTCAAAACAATTTTGTTGTATGCTGCTTTTTTTTAATATATATATGTTTGGATGGCTCCAGAGGTCGTGGTGAACCAAGGTCTTCTTAACAAGCGTTTTCTGTTACCATAACCCAGCCCTTCTGCTTGATAAGTGTTCGAAAAGAGCTAGTTAGGTCCCCTTCCTGTGAAAGATCTTAAATAAGCTTTAGGCCAGCACTTACCAATTAAGGCTTAATCTGGAGGTGAGTCTATAAACATCGACCAGGTCCCTAGAGTGTTTAGCAATCACACTAAATTAGAGCGGTGCAACAGTCCACTCTATTTTTATATCACCATATAAATATGATGTTATATCATTACAGTGGCTCTCCAAACCACTCTAGTTGCAATTTATATTTTTATTATGGCAAAGATATTCACCTTGATAAGTAGCCAGGGCTATCTAGCACCTCTAATATAAGTCCGATGTTTCAAATCAAACTATCTTCTTGCGAAATTAGCAGATTATGCAGCAGGATCAAATGTTTTATTGCTTCTGTGATTTTGGGTATCGACCCACAGCTCTCACTAGAGGGCCAATCTCAATTAATCAGGTATCTGCTACCGAGACCAGGGAACGGCACTTGTTAATTCAGGCTAACCAACCAGCGAGTTCAACCGGAACAAACGCAAGGTGAAAGTAAGGCAAACCAGTCCATGAGTTTAACCCAACTCATAAAACACATCGCCGCGCCGGCGGCTACGATTCCGTCAATTTCTTAATCTCACTCGACCTCAACTACAAACCTAAGTCAATAGTCAAGGCTCAATTGCTACTTATGTGCAACGAATACTCACACCTTGATGCACAGACACCAGGTTGCTCTGGCATCATTTTCAACTGGTCCCTAATCAGTGAAGCTCCCGACACCTTGTAACCGGTATCAAGGATCTTCCAACCGGGGCCATGCATCATTTTCACTCTATTTGCTACTATTTGCAACTATTTTTCAACTATACTCATTTGTCTGGATACTTTGACCCCAGTTTGCCCTAGTATCAGAGCTCCATACTACATTTTCAAGCCACATTTCACACCTTTAACATTCATCTGTAGAAGACCTTACTAGTCAAGAATCACGTCCTTTCACAATCGACCACAGCCAAACCTCTAACATCCTCTCTCTCTCTTAGCCAAAAACTGTATTGATCACGAAACTCGAACACGTAGGGCTCTGATCAGGTATCGACCGTTCCTCGGCTTTGTTACCAGGGGGCGCCACGTGAAAGTGGAGACTGCATAGCCCCCCCTTTACTGTTGGCATTATGTATTTTGTTTTGTCCTCATTTTTCAACTAAACCCATTTTAGCCACTTGTGTCTAAATACTTCTAGAAGCACTGAATGTGGCGCTGGTATCAAAGACAAAGCAGTGAGTTTTTGATGTGATAACGTCTTATAAATCGATGGCAGGCTTACGTACGAAATAATATGACTCATGCTGATAAGTCTCATGACTTATGCTAACCGCGATACTGTGGTTCTGTCAACCAAAATCGAAGAAGAGAAAAGGAAATACAAAATAGGCAGAGTTTTGTTAGAGTAGAAAGTATATGTAGATATTGGGGTGGGTGTGTTTGGATTTAACGAGCGAGTTTATTGGTGTGAGTTAACGGGCTGTATGTTGGTGTTTCTACCATGTTTTCTTATGACGTTATCACGTAAAATTATCGCCCGTAAACCGACTTTACAGACAACCAACTCTTTTTTACCGAACTTAACTTATATTGAAAGAAAGAGATGCATACCATTTTCCCTAAACTAAGGTTAATATTAAGTTAGTATTTGCAAACAACGCCTTCATTCTAGCATTGAAAATAATTTAATTTGTGCTACGCATAAGAAATAGGCTGATTAAAATGTGTTCGCTTCATGTATCATGTCCACGATCTTTCGTCTCTTTTTTGGTTATTTTTTTAATAGTATCTATCGAACACCTTTGTGAAAATCAATCAACGTGGTTGATTTGTTCTAAATCGCTAACAGAAATAACTAACGAGACATTTATGTTGCGCTGTATTCAAATTTAAGCTCTGTTTGTTTTTGTGTTGTGTTTTTTGTATTGCTGTTTAACAAAGTCTGAAATGCTACTGTTTTCTATTGCCCGGTTGCATGTTTTCCAAGAACCATGCATACAATGTTTCCTAATATTAATAATATAAACTACCAAGCTCAAGTGTGGAAAATCCTATTTTCTATAAAAACAAACTCAAATACATACTTAGGTTTCTTACACATAAGAAATCCCAACCTTTGCTATGAAAGGTTTGCCTAGCGTGCTTTTCCCTGGTATCAGTAATAATTAACCGCACGTCGTGTGTGTGTGTCCATGTTTAAGCCCAAAAGAACAGATTACTAAAAAATCTAAAATAGGATCGTGTATCTATTGTACAGGGAGGCTACAAGTCAGGCACCAAATCTCTATCGGTGACGAAAAAGGCCAACATCCTCAACAAAAGTTCTTCGAAGACTGGCGGCGGTGGTGGTGGTGGCAGTAGCGGCGGCGGAAGTTCATCAAAGGGTGTCGACCTTTCAATAGGTAACTCGAATGCATCCAATAACAACGAAAGTGGACCTGTTAGTGGAATAAGTGTAAGCATTTTCATTTCATACATTTGCATTTGTATCATTTAAAATTAAAATAAATATTCATAGGAAAAGGACCTCCGTGACATAACCGACGAGATTCGTAAGCTCAAAGCAATAATTGTCAAGCATGAAAATCGTATTCGTGCCCTAGAAGCAGCATTCAAGGCGCAAGAAGAAGACGTAGCGGATGCTGCTCTAACCAACAAATCTGGTGCTTCGTCTGCCAATAGTAGTGAAACAAAAACGACGGCGCAAGACAACTCCACATCGAGCAAGGATAACGATAATAGTGCCAATGATAGTCACACAAAACTAGCACCTGACGATGTGTAAATTATCTAAATCCCCCAGCCCCCTACCACCTATATCTATTATTATTATTATTTTCATAACAAAAAAAAAATAATTGTTTTATATATACATACATATAAAGTAAAAAAAAACACATTTATGTTTTTTATACAAATTATTTTATTTTTTACAATATTTTATTTCTTTCGAGAAGAACAAAAAATTGCGAGAAACAAAAAAAAATGTTTTACTAACTAAAATTAAAAAACAATTGATTATAAAGTAAAATAAACAGTTGATAAGTTAAAAGAAACAAATGCTCCGGCAATCAAACTATTGTAACTTTTATTTTTAATAAAAAGAAAGAAAAAAAACTCAACCATTATATACCTTAAATAAAAGCTGAAACAACTAATAACCTATATACTACGCCAAATTAACATGCATTAAGTACCAAACTGTTGATTTTTTTTTATTAATTATAGTATTTTTTAATTAATAACAAGATAATAAAAAAAACACAAATGTGAGAGAGCCAACGAATTAGGCTTAATTTTTTAAAATATTTTATTTCATGCTTACTAAGTTTTTTTTGTTTTGTAAAGTAACTATCAACTGGTAGATTTGTTAGAAATAATTGTAAAAAATAAATAAAACAACTTAGTTTATATATAAGTTGCAGTTGAAATTATTTTACATTATTTAATTATTTTATCTATGTTGTAAAATTTATTTAATTAATACGAAACAAACAAAAAAAAAACAAAATCATGAGAACATTGTATTCACAAAGAAACAAGATAATTATTAATTATTTTGTTTTTTATTTTATATTCATTTGTTATTTTCTAATCTATATATATTTTTTTTATTTTGCATTCGTGACCCTCCTCCTGTCCCAAAAACTGCTTAGACATTTTTTTATATAATAATTTTATTTTAGAAATTTTTGTTATTAAATTTTTATCAGTAAATATATAAATGATCTTTTTAAATTTTACATAATAATTCGTTCTTTTTATTATAATTTTACTATATTTTTAGTTTTATTATTATTTAATTTTGTTTTGTGTCATCAATAAAAATACTGCTCATTTTATGTTGGTTTAATTTTTATTTTAAAATTGAAGTTGTTTTATTTTTAGAACATGAAAATGATCGATTATATATATTTTTTTAAGCGACATGAGATATTTATTAATTATTTACATTAGAGTTACTTATATCGTGAGAGAAATGCAGGCGCAAACAAATTCAATAACACCTGCATATAGTACCGGGATGTCAGCCGACATTTTCTGATGTCAGAACAGAAGTGGGAGAGTTGTGATCCTAGTCGATACCATAACAGTCCTCAGTTTAAAAAGAAGAAGACATTAGAGTTACTTAGAAGAGCCAAATATCTATTTGCCATAGTTCAAAACATAACTGAAAACGGAAATTAGAAACAAAAATTAAAAACCTATGGTACTTGCAGCAGGAACTTTGTTCAAAGATCGGATTTTAACTGCAGACCATTTCATTCACTCCATACACAACTAACCAACCAACTTCCCGCATCATGTTGTTAAGAAATACAAAGTCCTGTCTAATTCGCTCTAGATTTTTCTCATTCATTCATTCATGAATGGCAAGATTATGATAGAAGAACACATTGACTTGAAAAAAAAAATTTTCTACACCGTCAAGTTCATCGTGCACAGTAAAAGTACAGCAACTCCATGTTATATAAAAAACTTTAATATTAGAAGTCAAGTACTTCCTCTTATGTGCCTAATTACATTGGAAAGCTAGATTTTTGACATGGTCCCACCTGCACTTGAGAGCGTAAATGATTCTATGGGACCAATCTTCTTTCGCACTCGTACAGTGGCTAGAGTTTTAAAAGATCTTGACGTACATAAATCCGCTGGTACTGATAGTATCCCCGCTATTGTTCTGAAGAGGTGTTCTTCTACGTTGGCAAAGCCACTGCGTAAGCTGTTCTATCTATCCTACTCTTCAGGGCTCGATCCTGGAATGGAAGACAGCTTTTGTCCAGCCCATACCTAAAAAAGGGGAATCGTCCTCCCCCGCAAATTACCGACCGATTGCACTAACGTCCTTTATTCCCAAGGTCATGGAAACACTTATTAATTATAAAATCAATAAATATCTTGGGGAACGAAAGCTTCTAAATGACCGTCAGTTTGGCTTTCGTAGCAATAGGTCCACTGGTGATATGATGGTTTATCTCACCGAACAGTGGAACAAATCCCTACATCGTTTCGGAGAAAGTAAGATTATTGCACTCGATATTTCTAAAGCATTTGAAAGATTCTGGCACCAGGCTCTTTTAACGAAAATGCGTGCTTTCGGTTTCGATGTTTCTTTTCTTCGCTGGATTAGAAATTACCTTTCGGATCATTCAATACAAGTTGTATTGGGTGTGTTCAAATCTGATATCTTCAAAATAAATGCTGGTGTGCCCCCGTTCTGTCTCCGACTCTCTTTTCTCATTCTTATAAATGATTTGTCTGAAACTTCTAATCCACTAAACTGCTTCGCTGATGACAGTTCACTCAGCTTTTCATATTCAATTTTGGAGTCACAACCACGGTCTTCGGACGTGGATCTTCAACGGCAACGTATGATAAGCTCCTTAAATTCTGATCTTGACAATATCATCAAATGGGGAATAAGAAATCGTGTAGAATTTAATTCGTCCAAAACACAATGCTGTCTTCTGTCTCTAAAGCGTAATACACCTCCCTTGCCATTATCCATGAGTGGTACTTACATTATGGAAGCTGATCATCTTGAAATTCTCGGTATGAGCATCACCGGTCACCTCTTGTGGAATGATCATATTTATGATGATGCCAAAAATGCCGCAAGATGTTTGGGCTTCCTCCGAACATGTAAGAAATTCTTTTCCCCTTCTGATCTGGCTACTATCTACAAATCATACACTCGTCCAAGACTAGAATATAACTCCCATATCTGGGCGGGTGCTCCATCAACTCACTTGAGTCTTTTGGATGGTATTCAAAGAAAAGCTTTCAAGTTGATTGAGGATGATATCATCATTGGAACATTCACGTCACTTGAACATCGACGGAATGTTTCATGTCTCTCTCTCTTTTCTACCGTTATTTATACGGTCAATGTTCTAGAGAAATAGCCAGTTGCATTCCCCCCCTAAAACAGTTACACCGTAATACTCGCGCTTCCAGGAATGCCCACCAATTTACACTGAGCCCAATTTCGGTCGTACAGTCAAGTACAGAGATTCGTTCTTCAGCCGTACAGCCCGAATGTGGAATCTCTTGCCTAACTCTGTGTTCCCTCCTATTATGATGTTCAGAAGTTTAAAAATTAATTTTAATTAGAAAAAAAAGTTATTCAAAATTTCGATATGCAGAATTAATTTGCCTACTTAGATCTTCTCAAATATAAAATTTTACAGAAATCCAATAAGCCGTTACCGAGAAAGCCAAACATTGAAAAATCCGTTATATGATCGTGATGTCATGTTTCATTGTTCAATAATCCTAAACTTGCTTTATATTAGAACCTATGATCGCAAGTAAAAAAGAGTATTATTTTCCTTTTATTAAGTTTTATGGTAAGATTATAATAATAAAATAAAATATAAATACATATTTTTTAATGTCTTACATATCTTAACTCATTGAGTTATAATACGTCATCTAAAATTGTAACTATATTATCTGTGTTTAATCTTTATTTTAAAAAGTTCCCTATGAATAACATACCTAAAAAATCAAAAGCTACATTATGACAATGATAATAAATAAATACATTCGAACATATTTTTACCCTCCATATTAAAGTATCCTTGGAAAAATGCTTAAAATTAATTTAATAAATACATAATAACGAAATATGTTAACAAACTGCAAAAAAGCCTTATTTAAAAGTAGAATGCTATTTTAAGATAAACAAAAATGTTTATCTGTTATGTCTTTAAAAATAAATACTTTACTACTTAAATAAATGCATGAATACTACTAATATAAAAATAAGAATAAGTTAACTTTTTACAACAAACATTTTTAAAGTTATACTTATACAAATAAAAATAGTCAAAACCATTGACTGTGCGCCTGCTGGTGCAAATACTAAAAATAAAAAAAAAAAACATAAAGTATCTAGCATGCTTAATCAATCCCATCGTTCGTTTTTTGTAAACTAATAATAGCTAAGTAAAACTTTTATGTCGTTTACAAATACATGCAAATAATACTAATATTTTGTATACAAAAAAAGTATTATAATAATAATAATATAATTGTTTAAGAATATTTTGCATGCTAATCGATCAAGCTCATCGTTGTTTTTATATAGTTGTAATATTAGCTAAATAAAATTTACATACTAAAACTAGATAATAAAATAATAAATTTTACTTTTGCCATACTTCTGTGTGTTTTTCATGAAGTAGAGGTTTTTTGTTATGGAATTCTATTCTATTTTGGGGGCAGAATATCACAATGCATTTGACTTTATATGCTAGGTTCATGTACCATTTGCTGTAAACTTAGCTTTAATATTTAAATACAATTTGGTAGATAACCTGAATGTAAATTTCTTAAGCCAATTAATCAAGTTAGTGTTAATATGAAAAGTGTATCAAGAATTAATTTCCGGTAAACGTACCTTGATGATAAGTTCCTGTTTGTAGTTTAGAAGGCGCTTCAGATAGTCTTAATTCAAATTCATCTGACTGAATTGAAGTCTGCGTTCGTTTTAAATTTGCAAATTATTATTTTTAAAAGTTAAACTGGATAGTGAACATGAAGAGATTTGATTGTGGTTTAAAATTATAAATTTATTGGCGCTACAGCTCTTTGAGGAGCCAAGGCCTAGTGACTTACACTCTCAACCATTCCTGTGTGTATGTTTTTAATCTGCAAGAATGAAAGGGACCTACAGTTTACCGCCGAGTCCGAAAGGCTACATGAGATGCACTTTTTCGAGACAAATTTTACTCTTGGAGGTTTTGTCAATTCCTCGCAAGAGGCAGTACCCCGGAAAAGAAGGTGGCTATGAGCGGGATACGAACCCAGGCTCATTTGCTTAGCAGTCCGACACACTAACCACTAAGCCACGGGGCACTACAAGTCAGTGGTTTAGGCGCCAGTTAAAACGATCAGAAACAATGAAATTTTGTACGTATTGTACATATAGTTCCATTTATCTGGGATCCATTTTTTACTCCTCAGTTAGAAAAATTATTGAACCATTTTGCATCATTAAAAAATGGGCACGACTCGTACGTACTTCCCCTAATGTGCCTAGTCACATTGGAAGGGTAGAAGGTAGGTTATTTCTAGCATTTTATTACTGACGTAACTTTATTGCGGTTGCTATAAAACACACTTACGTAAGAAATTCCAGTTAGTTTTTTTAAATTTTACTGATGATTTTTACTGCTTGCTATAACTTGCGCTTTGTGTTTCAGCATTAGTTACAGTAGACAGACATACATTTAGTAAGTAGATTTCCTTCTACTTTAAATATTTTCTTGAACATTTATTATTACAGTGGTGTTCCAGTATAACGAATGCCGATATAACGAATGATCGATATTACGAACACTTGTTTCAAGTCCATTAGGTATTCTAACGGGTGACTTTTTTGAGGTTAGGATTTTGATGCATTAGTATTTGACAGATCACGCGGGATTTCAGACATGGTGTCAAAGAGAAAGATGCTCAGTATGCTTTGACATTTCATCATGAATAGACTTACTAACGAGCAACGCTTGCAAATCATTGAATTTTATTACCAAAATCAGTGTTCGGTTCGAAATGTGACAAATTGACGAAAATGACAAATTTTGTTCAGCGATGAGGCTCATTTCTGTTTGAATGGCTACGTAAATAAGCAAAATTGCCGCATTTGGAGTGAAGAGCAACCAGAAGCCGTTCAAGAACTGCCCATGCATCCCGAAAAATGCACTGTTTGGTGTGGTTTGTACGCTGGTGGAATCATTGGACCGTATTTTTGCAAAGATGCTGTTGGACGCAACGTTACGGTGAATGGCGATCGCTATCGTTCGATGCTAACAAACTTTTTGTTGCCAAAAATGGAAGAACTGAACTTGGTTGACATGTGGTTTCAACAAGATGGCGCTACATGCCACACAGCTCGGGATTCTATGGCCATTTTGAGGGAAAACTTCGGAGAACAATTCATCTCAATAAATGGACCGGTAAGTTGGCCACCAAGATCATGCGATTTGACGCCTTTAGATTATTTTTTGTGGGGCTACGTCAAGTCTAAAGTCTACAGAAATAAGCCAGCAACTATTCCAGCTTTGGAAGACAACATTTCCGAAGAAATTCGGACTATTCCGGCCGAAATGCTCGAAAAAGTTGCCCAAAATTGGACTTTCCGAATGGACCACCTAAGACTCAGCCGCGGTCAACATTTAAATGAAATTATCTTCAAAAAGTAAATGTCATGAACCAATCTAACGTTTCAAATAAAGAACCGATGAGATTTTGCAAATTTTATGCGTTTTTTTTTTTTTAAAGTTCTCAAGCTCTTAAAATATCACCCCTTATATATCGAACAAATAATGAATTTCAGAAAATGAAAAAAATAACTGTAAATGTTTTAATATCTATTAACATGTATGTTCATGATAGTATTGGATGATACATACACAATTTTCTATTACACAAGTGTTTTTTTTTTTCGCTTGCTTAGTTATGTCCTACGTATTCGTCTTCGTGTATGTAAACAGTTACTCAACTCCGTTCACTATGTACAAATCTGTAACAGATTTTTAGTCCCATTTTTTGTTGTTTTACGTTTTTTTGGCGTCTGGAATATTTTACATGGTTTCTCAGTTTCATGGCTGATGCTGAATAAGAAAGTTCTACGTTGCGCAAACGTCTTACAATGGAAGGAAAAATTAAAATCATTGACGAATATAAAAGAGGAGTTTCGCTTTCGGACATTTCGAAGAAGTTTGGAATTCCAAAGTCTAGCATATGCACTATCAAGAAAAATGAGAGCAAGGTTCTCAAAATCTGAGAAATACAAACAGTGAATCTTTTCTTCGACAATCATTAAAGAAGGGTGAATATCCAAAAATTCAAACCGCATTGTACAAATGGTTTATTGCCCAACGTGAGAGTCACGTTCCTATTAATGGTAACATTAATTTTTTCAAATTTTGTTCTGTGTGCACTGGAGAATGGTCTAATATGTGAAGTAATCTACACTGATTTTGCGAAGGCGTTTGACAGTGTTGATCACAATATACTTCTTAGGAAACTTCAAAGATATGGTTTTCACTCAAATTTTTTGAAATGGATTAAGTCGTATCTTTGTGGACGTACACAATTTGTTCGCCTAGACAATAAATTGTCTGGTGCTATCGAGGTTACTTCGGGTGTTCCCCAAGGAAGCCATCTTGGGCCTCTCCTATTCCTGTTATTTGTCAATGATATTCCTGATGTTTTCATATATTCCAATTGTCTGATGTATGCTGATGACTTAAAACTGTTTTGTGTTCTGAAAGATATATCTGACTGTTTAAAATTACAAAAGGATCTGTTCAATCTTCTATCTCAATTCAATTTTCAATCTAAAAGGATAGAAAATGTTCAAAAACGTCTTATTAGATACTTATTTCATCTACTACGATGGAATATCCCCCGTCCTTCTTATGATATTCTCGTTGTTTGCTCTTTGGTTCACTAAGTCTGGAAATGCGTCGAAAATATTTTGATATCATGTTTATTAGAGATATTTTGAACTATAAAATTAATTGCCCTGTTTTACTAGATTTGATTGGCTTTAATTGCCCGGCACATACCTTGAGAACTTATAACACCTTTTATGTTCCACGCCACAGGGTTAATTATGGTCTAAATGAAGCGATCTCACGTTGCTTAAGGCAGGCCAGCTCAGTATCTACTAACAATAAATTTGATTTCTTCCAATTTATTTTTTTTTTTTTTTTTTTTTTTATAATTAACGCGCGCACAATGGATAATGTGTTTCCCTTTTAATGTAGAACACACTGCGCGGGCATTACGAAGAAAGGGAGTGGAGAGATAGGAGGTGCCGATTAACATTGGTTTTGAATGTTTGCAGATCAAAATGGCAAGGGAAAATCCCGCCGGGTAAACTATTCCAAATTCGTGTCGTTCGGCTAAAAAAAGAATCCCTATATTTCACGGTACGTCCGAAATTGGGCTCAAGGGTGAACTGATGGGCATTCCTTGCGAGACGAGTATTACGGGAGAAACTTTTAAGGGGAGGAATGCAACTGGCTACTTCGAGTGAACATTTTTTGTAAAAGAAACGATAAAATAAGGAAAGACATGAAACATTGCGTCGGTGTACGAGTGGGGCAATTGTTTCAGCGGCAGTTCTATTTCCTATCAATCTTAACGATTTTGTATTCTATCAAGCAGGTGAAGCGATGTTTGCGAAGCACCTGCCCAGAGGTGGGAGTTATACTCGAGTTTAGGGCGTATAAACGCTTTATAAATTGTAGCCAGATCAGATGGGGAAAAATACTTCTTACACCGATACAGAAAACCTAAGCACTTTGCAGCATTCTTAGCGATCTCAAATATATGGTCGTTCCAACGGAGATCGTCGTTGACACACATACCGAGTACTGAGAGTTTTTCGGTTTCTTCGATGTAAGTGCCATTCATGGACAATGGCATTGGGGGAATGTTTAGCTTTAACGACAGAAGACAGCATTGAGTTTTCGAAGCATTAAACTCCACACGATTTCTATTACCCCATTTGACAATGCTGTATAAATCGGAGTTTAATGAGCTTGACATACGGCACCGTTGCAATTGTGCGTCCGAAGGCGAAGGACGTGAATTATCGAACGAATATGAAAAGCTGAGGGTAGAGTCGTCAGCAAAACAGTTAAGTGGATTAGAAGTAACAGACAGAAGATCATTTATAAAAATGAGGAAAAGAGTCGGAGACAGAACAGAGCCCTGGGGCACACCAGCATTTATTTTATGGGAATCAGACTTGAATCCGTCCAATACAACTTGTATTGAACGGTCCAGGAGATAGCTTCTAATCCAACGAACAAGAGTATTATCGATCCCAAAAGCACGCATTTTCGATAAGAGAGCTTCATGCCAAACTCTATCAAATGCCTTGGAGATATCAAGAGCAATAATCTTACTTTCACCAAAGCGATGTAAAGATTTGTTCCACTGTTCGGTGAGATATGCCATCAGATCACCAGTGGAACGGTTGCTGCGGAAGCCATACTGACGGTCATGGAGAAGCTTACGATCTTCGAGATATTCCTTAAGCTGACGGTTAATCAGTGTTTCCATGACCTTAGAAAGAAGGGATGTCAGTGCTATGGGTCGGTAGGAGGAGGGGGAGGATGGGTCACCTTTCTTAGGGACAGGCTGGACAAATGCTGTTTTCCATCTTCTAGGAAAGATATACTTTCAAAACTTATTTATTAGCTGAATTAAAATTCGGAAAATGATTATTGTAATTTATTATTTTTTATTAAGCTTAAATTTGTAGATATAGTAGTCTGTAAGGAGTTTCAAACTCAAATTGACGAATAAATATTAAATACATTTTAAAGGCCAAGGCATTTCAAAAAAAATATTACCACGGTGAATTCACAGCAAGCAGTGGTTGGCTAGCAAAATTTTAAAAAGCGCTTTGGAATTCGACTTTTTAAAGAGTCAGGTGAAAAGCTTTCATCGAGAGCAGACCTTGTCAAACCATTTAAGAAGAAATTAGCTGAAATAATATAAACTCAGCTATAATGCAATTTTCAATGCGGATGAAACTGGATTGTATTGGAAAATGCTACCAAATACATAAGTATGTTCACGCTTGCGAAACGAGTGCCCTTGGTAGAAAATTTTTTAAAGCACATCCTACTTTTGTCGCGTGCTTAAATGCTACAGGTTTAAAGAAAATTAAACCCCTCATCATTTCAAAATCAAAAAAGCCAAGGTCTTTTAAAAACAAACCTCTACCAGTTAACTAAATAAATAAATAAATTTATTGGCCCGACAGCTCCTTAAGGAGCCAAGGCCTAGTGACTTATACTCTCAACCATTCCTGTGTGTGTGTTGTTACTCTGCAAGAATGGAATGGAAGGGACCTACAGTTTACCGCCGAGTCCGAACGGCTACATGAGATGCACTTTTTCGAGACAAATTTAACTCTTGGAGGTTTTGTCAATTCCTCGCAAGAGGCAGTAGCCCAGAAAAAAAGGTGGTTTTGAGCTGGATTTGAACCCAGGTTCTTTCGCTTAGCAGTCCGACACACTAACAACTAAGCCACGGGGCACTACCAGTTAACTACACCTACTAAAAATCTGCATGGATGAATGCAACTCTCTTCAAAACGTGGTTCTTTCAAAATTTTGTTCCACAGGTTTGAAAAGAAATGCCAAATCTTTAAAGTTACTAAACTCCGTGTCATCCACCAGAAGAAGAGCTAAGGAAGGAAACGGATGATGGCGAAATTTGGGTGATGTATATGCCACCAAATGTTACACTTTTAATCCAACACATTGATCAAAATTCCATACGCATGACTAAGCTCTTTTATAGACACAGCAAAATTGTGAATTCCGGAAAGGGCATAATCAATGCTCTAAAAGATCTTAATCTTTACGATGCTTTACTCATTGCCTTGTCATGGGAAAAAGTATCCGCGGTTGAGCTTCACAAGTGCTGGAAGAACATTTTATCTCCAAGTTGATGAGGAAGATGATATTCACTGTCAGCTCTCCGTAATCAAGACGATATGATCGTTGTAGCAAATACGGTGGCTCTTTTAAGAAATATTTTCCCAGAGGTAAACACAATTTTTAACTGCAAAAACTGTTTTTTAAGCTATGAAGTCTTACATAACAGACTGAATTCACTACAGATGATTGGAATGATGCAGATCGAGTAATCCCTGAACCCGAAAATATTGATAGCAACAATGTTGAAGAAATCAAAATTGTGGTTAATAATAATGATGAAATTGCTAGCTCAGAAACTGAAATTCAAAGAGTGAGTCATCACGAAGCTATCGGAAATTTTGACAATTGCACCCAATGGGCAGAACAAAATGGCATTGAAAACTCTAAAGCCTTAGTTCTAAGAAGAGGCATTCAAAAATAACATTCAACGTCAAAAAAAAATGCATATTAACGATTTTTTTTTTCTTAAATATGAGTACAAATATTTGTATGTACTAAATATGTATATAATTTGAACAAAACTAATAATTCTATTCCTTAAATGTTTCGTTATATGTAAATGAAGTTAAATATTTTTTTTATTCTATTAAGTAAGTATGTATTTATTTTCTTATGAAGTACTTACTTAGGTGGCGCTACAGTTCGGGACGAACCTGGGCCTCAACCAACATGCCTCTCCAGCCAACTCGGTCTTTGGCTAGCTGCCTCCAGTTTTGCACTCCAAGTGGGTTCAGGTCGTCCTCCACTTGAGCGCGCCACCTAAGGCGAGGTCTTCCTTGACTGCGTCTATCCTCTGGGATGGAATCGAAGATCCTGCGAGCCGGAGCATTGTTGTCCATTCGCTCTACATGACCTAGCCATCTTAAACGTGATATGCGTATTTTTTTGACCAGGTCAATGTCGCTGTACAGCTCGTATAGTTCTTGGTTGAACCTTTTCCTCCAAAGCCCGTTAACGCAGATAGGGCCAAAAATCTTCCGAAGAATCTTACGCTCGAAACAACTAAGGATATCTTCATCCGCTTTAGATAGAGTCCATGCCTCGGCGCCATAGAGCAGGACTGGGATGATTAGGGTCTGACACAGAGTCTCCTTTGTCTTTCGAGAGAGGGCTTTGCTACTCAATTGCCTTCCTAGCCCATAGAAACAGCGATTGGCAATAGTAATTCTTCGCTTTATTTCTGACGAGATGTTGTTGTCAGATGTTATAGCGGATCCGAGGTACACAAAGTCCCTAACTACCTCAAAGTTGTACCTGTCTATTGTGATGTTTTGTCCAATCCGCCGGTGTTGTGTGTCCCTTTTTGTGGACAGCAGGTACTTCGTTTTGGCCTCATTGGATGCTAGTCCCATCTTAGCCGCTTTAGCTTCAATGCTAGAAAACGTTCCAGTGCAGCTGGCCCAGTTCTGCCAATGATGTCTATGTCGTCAGCGTATGCCAACAATTGCACAGGCTTGAAAAAAAAATTGCCTTGTCAACGGCCTTGGCTCCGATAAAGCATCGCTTCCCGTGAGATCAGCGAAATCAAGCATCGTTACGCGTGGTTAGTGGAAAGTTGGGGGACCGTCCGAAAACCAACTGCGTGTTGTTGACATGTGTTATGTGTTTTCCGTCCTCTTTCTATATTCTGTTCTGTCCTGTATCAATGTCGTCTTGTGTGTTGTTCTTGTAATTGTCTGAGCCGATGGCCTCAGTAGCCAGTGCTCATAAGTGTCTCTACTTCGTAGATTTATCTACGGAGCAGATCAATATGTAATGTAATATAAAAATTTCCCACTACAATTGACTTGCGAGTTTCTTATATTTTTTTCAAGTATTAAGTTGAAGAAATCGCACGATAGCGCATCACCTTGTCAGAATCCTTTTTTGACTTCAAAAGCTTCTGTGAGGTCATTACCAACCTTGACGGAGCAGCGTGAGTTCTCCATCATCATCCTGCACAGTCGGACGAGTTTTGTGGGGATGCCAAAACCAGACCTGGCTCTGTATAGCTCGTCTCTATAAATGCTATCGTACGCGGCCTTAAAACGATACAGAGGTGGTGGGTATCGATTTGGAATACTTGGGTAGTTTCCAGGATCTGCCATAGCCTGAACATGATCGGTTGTAGACATTCCTGGTCTGAAACCACACTGATAGGGGCCAATCAGGTTGCTGACAAAAGGTTTCAGGCTTTCACATAGTACGGCAGAGAGGATCTTGTAGGCGATATTCAGGAGACTTAATCCTCTATAGTTGGCGCAGAGGGTCTCCTTTCTTGTGGATCGGGCAAACGATGCTGAGGTTCCAATTATCAGGCATACTTTCTTCTGACCAAACTTTAGAGATGAGTTGAACTTTAAAAAGTTCGGCGGGTAGTCCGTCGGGTCCAGCAGCTTTGTTGATTTTTAGTTTAGATATTGCTATCCTTACTTCATTTTGGTTAGGTGGACGGAAGTTTTGTCTGTCATTGTCCATGTTGAATGGTTCATTCTGCCTGACAGCGGGATTTTGGTCTTCATCGCCGTTTAACAGTCTGCAGAAATGGTCCTTCCATGTACTCAGCACCGACTGTGTCTCTACTACGAGGTTTCCATTCCTATCTCTACAGGCTTCTGTGCGGGTTTTTTTCCTTGGCACGTTCTTTTTACCTGCTGGTAAAACTTCCGCACGTTGTTCCTGGAGTAGCATCTCTCAATATCTTCGATCGCGCGCTTCTCATGCTCTCTTTTCTTTTGGAGAAGCCGGTGTTCTTACCGTCTTTTCTGCTCGTAGAGCTCGCGAGCAGCTCTCGTTTTTTTTGCAGCGTCGCTTTATATGCCTCTTGTTTGGCTGCATGGGCCTGCCTGCATTCGTCATCGAACCAGAGGTTTCGTGGTGGTGGTCTGGTGAAACCTAGCACATCAGTTGCGGCATCTCTGATGGCTTGTTGGCAGTGTTGCCACTGGTCTTCGGCACTTGATGCTGGCGGTACTGGATTTCTTGAGAGGTTACGGGTTCTCGATCGGCATAGGTTCTGGCGGTTTCTTGCGATTGCAGCTTTCCGACGTCATTTTTCCGCACAGTATTACTCCGTTGTTGTGGAGTTCGGGTTATTCGCATTCTTACCTTTGATGCAACAAGGTAGTGATCCGAGTCGATGTTAGCTGCTCGGAAGGTGCGAACATCCAAGATACTGGAGGCGTGTCTTGCATCGATCGCAACGTGATCAATCTGATTGACGGTTCTTTGATCTGGGTGTCGCCAAGTCCCTTTGCTTGCACTGGTGACGTTATGTGCCGCTGCGAAGTCAATTAGCCTAAGTCCGTTTTCAGACGTTGTGTCGTGTAGGCTATGTTTTCCGACAGTCCTACCAAAGATTTCCTCTTTACCTATTTTGGCATTAAAATCGCCTAGTACGATCTTAACGTCGTATTTAGGGCATTGCTCATAGGTTTTGTCGAGGAGCTCATAGAAGTCATCCTTGGTGGCGTCATCTTTGTCCTCTGTGGGGACATGAGCGCATATTAGGCTAATGTTGGCGAATTTAGCCTTGATACGGATTGTCACAAGTCGCTCACTTACGTGTCGAAAGCCCAAGACTTCTTGCCTAAGTCTACCGCTTATGACGGATTTGCACCCAAATAAACGCTGTGGTCTTCTTGCGCAATCACCGTAGTACACGTCACAGTTTTTCATCCTCCTTTTGCCCGGCCCATTCCATCGCACTTCCTGGATGGCAGTAATTCCTGCTCTGTAGCAGTCTAGGGCCTCCGCTAGTTGTTTGGATGCACGTGGTCTGTTAAGAGTTCTAACATTCCACGTGCAGATCCGAAAGTCGTTGTCCTTGATTCGTTTTTCCGGGTCGTCAACAGTAAATCCGTCCTTTTCCGAGGCTATTGGTCGCTTCGCAACTTTTTCTTTTTTCCGTGGCAGGGTTGTGAACCCCACGCACAACCCCCAACCTGGAGGGTTCATACTTCTTATGAAGTATGAAATAAAATAATGAAAAATTCAATTGTACTTTCTATTTACCTAAAGATTTGTGTGAAAAAAACGTTTCGATATAACTAATCGACTCTGGTCATTATGTCGTTCGTTATACTGGACCACCACTGTATTATTTTATACATTGCAAGTAATTAAGTAAGAATCATTCTTAAATCAATGTGTTTACAAACAATTTTTGTAACAGTTTAATTACAAATTATTGTTTTTCCTTTCTTTAAATTGGTTTGACGAAGATTTATAAACAGGACAAATGTACCTATCATTTGATACCTATTTCATCCACTGCTACTGATTGAATAGGTTTGACGAAAAATTCCCGTTTTTTGAAACCTTTATTCCCTGATTTTGTTTGTCCGACCAATAGTTTAAGAATTTAGAATCTACACTAAAAGCTTCTACCAATAAACATTTTCGATGTCCCGTTTGGATAGGACACTCCATACCGGAAGTAGCCATCTCCTTCCGAAAGTTTCCTGAAAAACTTTTTTTTTGATGCGACTAAAATAAGGCTAATTTAAAATCTTCTCTTCAAATAAGCAATAAAAAAGCATTCGTGTGGTTTGGCTAAGCATTCGTCCGAATTTGTGCCCAATATAGAAAAATGGGTAGACCTAGTAGTACGAGTATTTTGTTTGAACTACATTCAAACACTTAAGTATAAAAAGTACACAAAGCACAACAAAAATTGGTGCCAAAAAAGCTTTGCCTTGTGAAATGAGTGCGTTCAATGCAACTCTGATTGTGTTAAGAGTTTGTAAGCATTCAATGCAAAAAATTACTTACTTTTATTTAAATTGAAACCTTTGAACGACAAGCTATACTCAATACATTACAAAGGTTAAACTGTAAGTTGAAATTTAAGTCAACAATGCACACTTGTTTAAAAGTCCTGTTTTTCAATATGAGAGGGAACAATAGAATCTGGAAAAACACTGAGAGGTGATGGGTTTCTTTGATGCTAGTACCACTTATGGATAGTGGCACGGGATATGGCTTTAACGACATTGAGTTTTTGAAGCATTAAATTCGACGACGTGGTTTCCTATTCATATTGCAGTTCCATATCCGAATAACATGGATTAGAGTCTGTGCTCTAGATACAAAACAATTCATTGGATTAGTTGATTCAGATTCTAAGTCGTTTATAAGTCGGAAAAGAGTTGGAGAAAAAACGGATCCTGGGACGCACCATCATTTATCTTGTGAATATTAATATCTTCCAATCCGTCAAGCACAAATAATATTGAGCGGTTAAAATTGTAATGACTAGTCCAACGAAAAAGAGTTTCATCGAGCTCAAATGCACTCATTTTAGTTTATCCAGGCTCATATTTTGAAATATCAAACGCAATAATCTTACTTTCACCAATATACCATCGGATCATCGGTGGATCTATTGCTGCTAATGCCGCTCATTTAAAAGCTGTCATCTTCGTGATATTTTGTAAGCTGAAAGTTATTGACTTATTGACGAAAGAGGGCGCTCACGAGGGCGACAAAATTTTCTTTCACCTGCGAATTCCAGCGCAAGAAAGTTCTTTGAAAAGAAAAGAGCTTCTAGTTGACAATTGAAAAGGTCAAACTGGGATATTGACTCCCTTAAACCACCGGCCGGGCTATGTACAGGGTGGGCCAAAAGAAGTCATCCATCCGATGTTGTTTGTCTCTCTTTTTTTTTAAATGAAAAACTTCGATTCTGTTTTTTTATTATGTTAATTTGAACCTTTAGAATTGTATTGGTCAAGTCGATAAGATGATATCGGCCAAATGGGCGCCGTCACAATTGATTGCCATACAGGCTCGTTTTATGGCATTTTTCATCACTTCAGCGGGAACCTCGGGCGACAGATTCGCCAAAACGAGAGATGAGGCGACCCAGCACCGCCGCCTTCAGAATATCGGTTCATGTCGGTTCATGTATCGCTCCACGGCTTGTTCACTTGTATTCTGCATCTGTCTAGTCCACAAATGTCCAAACAGATTTGACATTGGCGGCCATTTGCAAAAATGAGAGCATCTTCCAATAGGAACAATATGTAGTGGTTTGTGATTGTAATTGTGAAAACTTTTTTTCTGCCCTGCATCTTTTTAAATTAGTAAAAAACTGTTTTACGTAAGTTTTTTTTCAGATTTTATTTTTAAAAGGCAAACAATAAAAGCATCCAACTTTTTACTACTTATTTCTAATTGCTAACTCCGTGCGCTTTTCGAAGGCCTTCGTACAACTTCTTCTTCTCATCATTGTCCTCCTTAAACGTTTGTATGGCCAGCTCTAATTGTACTTTCTTCAAAGCGTGTTGCTTCACGAAGTTGTCAATGAATACCAAGCAAATATCGTCAGCTTCGAAGTCATCCCTTGACTTGCCGATTGCCGACTTGATATCCTCATGAATATCATCAGAATTGCCTTGATATGATTTTCGTAGTTCACTTAACATATCGGAGGACTGTGGAATACTTTGTAACTTCTGAATAATACTCTCGTCGAAGGGGATCTTATGGATCTTGTAAAGTATGGTGATTAGTTCAGCTCCATTGCGCAGGTAATCCCGTTTGATGGTATCATATAACAAATCATCGATTTGTTTGTGCCATGCAAAGAAGAATGCCATCGGTCCAAAGTGACGAGTCGATCGAAGGTCATCGAATTTCTTGTGTTCGTTTATATGCGAATAGACTTTGGAGACAATTTCATGGAAATCCTTTTCGAATGGTTCGTATTGGATGCACAGACGATCCAAAATGAATTCATATAAGAATTCATCGAGGCAGCGTTGAAGATTCTCGCCTTCAAACATTTTAGGCGATCGTATTCTACGTCCCTCGAGAGGGAAGTACGTTTGATGCATCCTTTTGGCAACTTCAATTGAGGCGTGTTCGAGAGTTCCATCGATTTGACGAACAATAACTTTTCGCTGGGATTGTTTGATACCAAAGGTGATATCTGTTATGACATACTTTGAGTCTGAGAAGTTTTTCAAAGCCGGATCTTGAGAGATGATTTTTTGTTGATCTTGTCTGACCTGGAAAAGGGTTTTTTGGGTGAACAAAAAGGGGGAAACTAGATTATTGATATACCATAACAACTGGAGGCATTTGAAGACTGCTTTCGGATTCGGCAATGATTCTTTTGAATTCATCTTCTAGTTGTTCTGTGGTAAGAAATCTAGAAATAGACTTAGTTTGAGTATGTTACATGGAACTAGGAAGATTCTCACTTGTATTCAACTGTATTATCAGGAACGGAACGTTTGCGAAATACTTTATCTAAGCGGACTCTTGTGAGGGATTTCAGTAGATCCTGTATTGTTGGATTAAGGAAGTCAGCACTTGGATCCTTATCTGGATTAAAAAGATTTTGGTTAGTGCAGAAATTATGGCAAAATAACCTAAGAACTAACCATAATGAAGGGCGGTGCTTGAACTGCATCTCAGCGAGAGATTTGCGAGGATTTTAGAAGAGTCGATACATAGAGGTTTTCTCAATAAAACATTACGTAAATTGCTTGCGATCGACATTTGTTTATTTGAAAAATTTACAAAAACCGACGATGAAAATAGGAGAAAAATTTCTGTGGCACAGGGTTTTTATTTTGATGGCGAGAAATGTCATTTGTAAATTTTTATTCGAGAATCGATTTCCGAATTAGAGCGGATGGGTTCATGAGCTTAGGTTTTGGAATTTTAGTTGCCATACTGAAATATTTCAGCGCTTATCTACCAAATCTGTTATTCGTTATAATTAGGTGTGTTTACATTATACTACTTGTTGACTTGTTGATTTCGGTTATAATCCCAGGTTTCATTTCAATGGGAACAAAATTTAATTCCAGGGAAATATATGTGGAAATCCCAAGAACGCGTATTGGGAAATGCAGTGTTTTCGCTTAAATCCGAAATTCTGTGCGAACATGTAACTAGAACCATTGTATTTCTTAAATTGAAAAAATAGATGATAATAAACTTACTTGCTGACGTAAGAAAATTGACAGCAGTGGAACGGTTGGAGAGTAAAACAAATATAATTTCTTTCTAATAAGTAAATTTTCATTCAGTCTCTGTCTATTAGTAATCATTTTTAAGAAATGTGTCCCCTTCATTAAAACAAACTAAATTTGTTCAAACACAATGGAACTTCAAACGAAAAAAATGGTAACGAAACGGAGAAAATAAAATAAATTAACCTGCTTCTTCGACGACAAAAGAAAAATGTAATCATCTGTCAAAAATGCAATAATATAAGAATGAAACTTGAATCAGTGCTCAGAGTTTCATAAAAATTGATAAGATTCGTGTTGAATTTTGATTTTCCAATCCACCTCTTTCCCTCTTACTAAAAATCATTCTAATTTTTTTACATTTTCATTTAAATTTCATGCACATTTGTGTCAATGTATACATACAAACCGCCTGCCTACATCATTTCTCATTTAAGCCTCTCTCGCAGGAACCGTGTATTTTTCCAGATAAATTGTAGTACATTTTTTTGAATCCGGTACCTCATCCATCACTATATGAACTTTCCAATGCAAATGCCATTGTAACCTTTCCACTGGTGATCTAATGGCATATCTCACCGAACAGTGGAACAAATTTTTACATCGCTTTGGTGAAAGTAAGATTATTGCTCTTGATATCTCCAAGGCATTTGATAGAGTTTGGCATGAAGCTCTCTTATCGAAAATGCATGCTTTTGCGATCGACGATACTCTTGTTTTCGTTGTATTCGAAGCTATCTTCTGGACCGTTCAATACAAGTTGTATTGGACGGATTCAAGTCTGATTGCCACAAAATAAATGCTGGTGTGCGCCAGGACTCTGTTCTGACTCCGACTCTTTTCCTCATTTTTATAAATGATCTTCTGTCTGTTACTTCTAATCCACTTAACTGTTTTGCTGACGACTCTACCCTCAGCTTTGCATATTGGTTCGATGATTCACGTCCTTCGCCTTCGGACGTACAATTGCAACGGTACCGTATGTCAAGCTCATTAAACTCCGATTTATACAGCATTGTCAAATGGGGTAATAGGAATCGTGAGGAGTTTAATGCTTCGAAAACTCAAACTGATAGAATACAAAATCGAGCGTTAAGATTGATAGAAAATAGAAGTGCCGTTGAAACAATTGGCCCCCTCGCCAATGTTCACTCGAAGTAGCCCGCTGCATTCCTCCCTTTAAAAGTTTCTCCCGTAATACTCGTCTTGTAAGGAATGCTCATCAGTTCGGACGTACCGAGAAATATAGGGATTCTTTTTTAGCCGAACAGCACGAATTTGGAATTTTTTACCCAGCGAGAACCTAACTTGCCATTTTGATCTGCTAACATTCAAAGCCAATGTTAATCGACACCTCCTATCTCTCCCTTCCCTATCTTCCTAATGCCCACCCAGTGTGTCTACGTTAAAACGGAAACAAATAGTCCCTTGTGCGCGCGTTTATTATAAAAAACTGCCATTGTCATGACTAATATAGTCCTTTTTTATATACTTTCATATATGTCACATTGTTTTAATATTTGACAGCCTAAAACGCCATTATTATTACTAAAGATACATTTTCAAAGGGATTTTAGTGTAATTTTCAGTTTCTATTTTGTGCAATATTCGTTATTACGTTAAGAATTTTAAATACTTCCTATAATTTCTCAGTTTTTCTACATTTAATTACAAATCGAAAACCAACCAAAGCTGGTCACTTAGTTTGGTCCTCAGTTGTAGGAATACTCGTTTGATAGCATCACCAACGACTCTCGAATTAATGTACCTTCCCTTCAAAATGCATTTACATCTGTCAAAATTTTAACCATTCCTATTTATTCTGTATTTTGTTGTTTTCCTGGTAAATTTACTATTAATAATAATAACAAGTTTTTCCATTACTGCACAAACATGAGTGGTGTCCATCGAGAAGCTATTCAAAAACAAATCCATCAAGACTGGGCAAACCGCGAATATATCGAAGTCATTACAGCCAGCATTAAACGAATCACTGATTTCCTGAATTCCTTTGGTGAGTCAAACTAAAAGAAAACCACCGATTAGGTTAATAACAACATTCTTTTCCTCATATTATATCCCAGACATGTCCTGTCGTTCCCGACTAGCTGTTCTCAATGAAAAACTAACAACTCTGGAGCGCCGCATCGATTACCTGGAAGCCTGCGTTACCCAGGGTGAAACCCTCACGTAAACCTAAGAACACACAGAGCAGAGGCGAACAACAAATTCTACTTTTCTTTTATTTTATAAGACAGCGAGAGACTATTTTATTTTAAATACTTTTATTCAAAGGAAAACAAAATGTTTTTTACTTTTGTTCTTTCGCTCATGATTCAATGAATTATGAGTTCCAATTCATGATTTTCTCCTTTTCTTTGTTTTGTTTTTCTGCTTTTTTTTAAGAAAAAGGAATTCACATTATGCATTAGTTTATATTTTTAATAAAATTTTAAAAGAGTAGCATTATGCATTTCTATTTTAATTTTTTTTTTAATTGTTTTTGTTGCTTTTGTTTTGATGATGATAGGTGGTGGTGGTTGGAGATGGTTGCGCCTTTTTATTTTGGATTTCCATTATTTTGTTGTCCTTCGTCCATTTCCAAATGCTTGAGCAGGCGATATAAGCCGACAGCTTCTTTGGTGTTGCTGAAACCGACGCAAAAGGCTTGTACCTCAATAAAGAGATCCTAAAAACCGTCTGGCGTTAGTGAGGCCAAAACAAACATTCTTCATACTTATTTACCTTAACATTGATAATCTTGTTGCGTATCAAGCTCTGGAGAAAGACGCACACTAGACGAACCAATCTTGTCTGCATATACTTATCCTTAACTGTCTCGCAAGTTGAGATGCAATTGCTTATATAGAGATGGACGAATTCGGTCGGTAAATCAACTGATGTTGTAAGTCTAGAATGAGAGTTAGAGTGATGGAAAATTCTTTGGGAATTAAGGCATCATCTTACCTATTCACAACTTCCATTGAGTGCAAGGTGATCTCCATATTAACAAGAACATTGAGATACTCAGTAATCTGCATGGAGTCCATTAGTTTCAGTAGAATTTCGATAGAAATTATGGGATTATTTTCAACCAATTGGGGTAGCTGTAATGAAGAGAATATGGTATAAGGTAAAGAATTTTAGTTTAAAACTAGATTTTTAAATTTAAAAATGGGAGTCCAGCATTAAACAGATACTGTAGAAGCTCGTTGGTATTTGGCTGTCTCTTAAATCAAATACAAACATCAGTTTTGTAGTGATTTGGAAAAACGGAGCCAGGCAAAGCATTCCACATTCGTGTGGTGCGATGTAGAAGTATTTCACAGAACACCCGAAGTTGCGCTTAAGGGTAAACTGATGGCCATTACTGGCAGCACGAGCATTACGGTGGAATTCTTTCAGGGGAGGAATGCAACTGGCTATATGACTCGAGCCTTGTTTGTCAAAATAGCGATACAAAAATGAAAGGCAAGTTACGTTCTGGACGTAATTGTACCTGTAATTTATCTGTAATTTTTAAGCTGAAAGTTAATCAGCGTTTCCATTAGCTTTGGAGAGATGGAACGTAAGTACAATTGCCCTATAGTTTGACAAACACCGTATTGTGGTTGAAGTTGGTATGCCACATCGAGAGACCGTGGTAAGCAAAGAATAATGGCATTTAGTTATAGCCATGTAAATTGAATACCGATTGGTCGGTCGGGTTTCACTAATAGCGAGTTTCATTGAAGAAAAAATTTGCTCTTTCTGTCGAAAGATTTGATCTTTTGCAAGAAAAAGAGCAAATCTAGATCAAATCTCAACACAAAAGAT